>CM048839.1:96964308-98340393 GCA_026545765.1 Plantago major
GTCCGCTTTGGCGACGGATTTCAGATCCGCCTCTCTAATTAGAGACGGGTTTAGCGACGGAATAATTCGTCGCTAAATTCACGAACTAATCCGCTTAGTTCGATTGGTATTTAGCGACGAATTTATATGTTTTAGACGGACATAATTCCGCCGCTAAATCTCTGCTTTTGAAATTTTTTTTTAAATATTTCTTTTTCAATTGCTTTTTTTCACATAATATAGTCATAGATAATATACCAAACAATTAAATTGCATTAATATATCCAAAACTATATAAATTATCTACAAATAATCCAAACAAGAATTAGAAGGTGAAATAGTGTCAAATTATCCATAACAAGTCCGATGTAACTAAGGATAATCGGAGGAGGCGGTGGGTGAGACGGAAAGAGCTATCGAACATCCGGTCAACTCGTCCATCCGCAGCCATACGAGCCTGTTCTCAAGCACTTGCTCAGAACCGCCTTTGGTCGCAATTTATTTCGTTGGAGAGGAGTCATCACCTCGTTAACTCCGCTTTGCGTGTAGAGGTTAGATCGCGATCCCGATCCTCGACACCGAGAAGCTACCGTAACTCATGGAAGGGCCTAAACTTCCCAATCCATACATTCGACCCTTCTGTCCATTGGGTTGACCTCAAGAAGATCTGGTCTTGCTCTTCAATTGGCGACTCATGACCGTCGATCATCCTCTCGCCCATCCTCCTCTCGACCTCACTCGCAATTGTTGGTCAGATACGAAATGAGATGTAATTTTAGGAATCACTTTAATTAAAATACTCAAATACACATGTAATTAACCTTAAGAAAGAACGCATCACGTCGCTCGCCCTCACGTCGATCCAGATGCCATTCTTCAGCCTTAGCCTTGAAGTGGTACAGCACTCTTCACCGTCCTTTATCGCCTAAAAACATATGTGCAAACAAGTAGTTAGTTGATTGAAATGAAAGCTAAAAAGTTATGTATCATATTCCAAGTCATAAACAACATATTTACTAACCTCCATCACGTGATCTCAGAATAATAGCTCGCGACCCATAGTGATGTCCGGCGTTCGCATTCATCATGCGGCTCGGACAAAACGATTTTGTTCGTTTCAGACGCTTGATCCTGGACGAAGGGATCATTCCAGTACGTCAATCACAGTGCCCACTCGTCATCCCCCACCCAAGTTGGCTGCCTGCGTGTTTCCTTCATTTTGTAGACCATTTTCCTGTAGATGTCGGACCCTAAAGTCTCGAAAACGGAGTACAACTGGGACACTAAGCATTGGGAATGAAATAGTCCTTCTACAACAATTCCATTCAAAGTAAAAATTACACAAGTATAAAGAAAGATAACAATTTAAATATAACACTAAAATGAAACTGAAATGTAGTAGTCCTACATCAAAACAAGCTCAGTGGCTAACATACCACTCAAATTGTCCTAAAATTAACTAACACAATGGTGACTAACATATCACCCAAGTTCAGTGGCTAACATACCACTCAAACGACACAACAAGTTCATAAATGGTGACTAACACATCAAAACAAGCTTAGTGGCTAACATACCACTCAAATTGTCCTAAAATTGACTAACACAATGGTGACTAACATATCACCCAAGTTCAGTGGCTAACATACCACTCAAACGACACAACAAGTTCATAAATGGTGACTAACACATCAAAACAAGCTTAGTGGCTAACATACCACTCACAGATATAGTGGCTAACATACCACACACATTAACACAATGATTAAAAAACAAATAAAGCATTAATTGTAACATTTAAGCTTACGCTACTCGTCAAGTAAAAGTGCTTCATCCGTCCGGACGTTTGACCACTTCGCCTCCACGTCCAAGATCTCCGCCTCCCTGAAGATTTTGCCTAGTTTGTCCGAGGCATCCGGAGGCCAAAACCTGTTATCAATGAGACAAACAAGAAACAAATATTCATTAGTAAAATCATGTAACATATATTTATCTTAAGTGTATGTTCTACTCCATAATACTTACTTGTTCCTGCCATTGGGGAACAACACCGGTTTCCCCTGAAATGTAGCACCGTCCGTCAACGCTGGACACACCGCCGAAGGGTAGTCACCAGAGTGTAAGCCGTAGGTGGAGTCTCCGGTACCGAGATCGCCGCTCCCCCTAATGTCGTATCCAACGAGAGGACTACCATGACTAGCTGGGGTGCTACTAGAACCCGCTGGACTAGCACCCCTAAACCCGGGAGGAAGGTATGTCGACTTCCTTTGGCGCGGCATCTGCAAATAAGAAATTGCAAGAAAAAATTAATGAGTTAGTAAAGAATACATGAATATACATTTGACAGATATTAAAGTAATAATAATCAACAACTAATCATATATACACATAACAACTAAGCATACAATACACACATACCCTCGTCCTCATCGGCTATTGTTAAGTCTATAAATTGGTCTTCACCCAGGTCTATGAACTCATCATCAGCTTGTACAGGCTTTCTCGCTGTTTGATCGACGACCTCTTCTTGATACGAGTTGGTAATTGAATCGTCCTTATCAATGTACCCTTGAGCATAAATTCTTGAAAAATAAGCTCAGCTCGGTGATCGCAATCCATACAGGTTTAGGTAGCATTTCTCGAAATGCAACAGGGAGAAGCCTCTCCATGAACACATGACAATCGTGGCTCTTCATCCAGTACATCTTTGTCCTCTTCACATCCACACACCGCCCCAACTTTGAGGCGTAATTATCGGGGAACTTCAATCCCCTCACCCAATCAAATAGTTTGTTCCTAGATTCAGCGTCAATTGTGTAGCATGCCTTGGGCCACTGCCCCTTATCATTCTGCTTTGTCAACTCGGGCCTTTTACACAATGTATCCAACTCGGCTCTAGACTTAGGGGTGTCCTTTGTTTTTCCGGTAATGTTGCAAATCGTGTTGAATAAGTTCTCGAAGACGTTTTTCTCAATGTGCATGAAATCCAAGTTGTGACGTATAAGAAGACTGCTCCAATAAGAAAAGTCCCAGAAGATGCTCCTCTTATTCCATCCACAATTTTTGCTAATTTTCTCGTTATGTTTATCCGACCCAACTTCAGTCACTTTCATAAGACCCAACCTATCTATCTCCGCAAGTATTTCTGCACCAGTAAGTTGTCTCGGGGCGCCTTTGTTCACTACTTTATTTTTCAAGAATTGAGTCTTGTTCTTCCTGAATGTATGGTCCTTTGGTAGAAATCTACGATGGCGACAACCAAACATTCCTTTCCGCTCTCCTTCAGTCTAAATGCATCAGTGTCTTCCATACAATGTGGACATGCATTAAAGCCCGCGGTTTTCCTTCCAGATAGCATGGAGTACGCAGGAAAATCACTCACGGTCCACAGTAATGCTGCTCTCAATGTAAAGTTCTTCTGAACTCTGGACCCGCAACATCATACACCATTTGCTCCATCCGTTCATGATCATAATTAGCATCAGATGTAGACGTGTTTTGAGTACTTCCGATCACATTTTTCTCCTTCCTTTTACGCTTTGAGAGATGCTCATAATCCATGAACGGTGCTCGTGTCTCACCATGATAACACCATACCTCATACTGAGACACGAACCCTTACGCTTTCAAGTGCTCCACTACCGCTTTCAGAGGCAAAATTGTTTATTCCTACATTTGTTCGCATTGCAAGGGCACTTCATCTTCCCCCACTCAAACAAGTAGTTTGTAGCGCAAAAGTGATGAAGGATTCAACCCTTCCACAAAACTAGATCAATTACGCCATTCACTATGCGACGGACATCCATGAACGATCGGGATTCATAATTATATGATTAGCCTGACACGTCTACAATTATTAGATTTATAACATGCATTTTACGTTAATATAATCACCAAATAGTCTCAAAACACTTAATTAAATCTTCATAATCTAGTGTATATATACGAATTTATCGAATCAAAATTACTACGTACTTAATTACAAACATCCTAACATTATAATAATTAGCAATACAAATTCACAATCAATATATCAATTGCACAAAGTTAACTAGCTAGTATATATACTATATCTCCCATAAACATACAATTGATCTAATTAGTCGAAATTATCAAAATTCCCAAATTTGTCAACAAGTAAGGGTTCCAAAACACTAAACTAAATCTTTCTAATCCTACTACATATACGAAAATATCAAATTAACAACCCTACATACTTCCAAACATTCTAACATTATACTAAAAATTCAAATTCACAATCAATACATCAATTGAACATCTCAAAGTTAACACACTACGTAATATAAGCTAAACTAACTACTACATACTTACAATAAACGTTCAATTGCTCAAATTAGTCAAAATTAACAAAATTCCCAAATTTGACAAAGTTAAGGTTTTAGCCAAAATACCTTGACGATTTGGTGAAAAGATGAAATTGGTTGACCACACGAGCTCCTTGTCCCACGAGCTTCGAGAAGACTCCAAAATTGGTGAATTCGAGATTTGGTGAGAAAATTGGAAATGGCGAAGGAAGAAGGAAGAAGGAAGAAGGAAGAAAATGGGAAGAAAGGGCTCTCGCTCGATGGTATCAGGTTTTAGCGACGGATCGCTATCTGTCGCTAACTAGCTTACTAACGCGATCCGTCGCTAGTTACCTTTTTTTAATTTTTTTTTTATTTTGTAAGCTGGTCAACTTATTTAGGGACGGATTTAATATCCGTCCCTAAATAGCGACGGATAAATAAATCCGTCGCTATTTAACGACGGAAAAACATCCGTCGCTAATTTAGCGACGGATTCGAGACGGATTGAGCGAATTCGCTCAATCCGTCTCCATTCCGTCGCTAAAATTAGCGATTCGTCGCTAAATAGCGACGGATAGCTAAACGGCGGATTTCTTGTAGTGTTTAAGTGTTGTTTTCGTGGCCTTTTGCATTCATGAAACTAACAGAAAAGACTCATGAAACGGAGCCTACAAGCTAGAAACCAAGGAAGGACGACAGATAGCCAACAGTAGGAACGCCATCCACCTAAAGAGGTATTTTTTTATACACTTGTTCTTTCGAGATTGATCTTTTGTTGAAAACACCCCGAACTGACCAGGGGTAAGTCCGTTATCTAACCCGACTGGGAGTTCGGGTAAACGCCCCACCCCACCCCCACCCCCCATAAACGTCTAGCGGCTTTAGCCGCCTCACCCCTAGTTGTGATTGTTAGATATTTTGTTAGAATATCTGTTTAGATTTTGTTCAGCAACATGATGACTTATCTTAGTCTCAGAAAGGTGATTAGTACTCTTGGTTCACTTGAACATTGTAAAAGAGGAAACCCACTAAGTATGATAGTCTAGCTAATCTTGTATAGGATGTTAGGTCTCAAAATGTAATTTTTATTTTATGAAGAAAAGACCAAGAAGAAGACATCCAAGCAGAAAGCTCAACAACTTTCGAAGATTTGAAGAAAACTGCACAAGATTACTGAATCTGTTATTCAGATATCTTAGCGGATATTCAGAGACGCGAACAGTTTCAAACAAACTGTGTCACAAGAGATATCTGAGAAACGAGATGCATATCTGAAAACAAGGAAAGTGTCCACAGATATCTATTCTCAGACACCTTGAGTATTAACCACGTTTCTGAAAAAGAAACATATATTGCAAACAAAGTTGTTTCAATCAATACAAGTGGTATCTGAAGAATGAAGATAAGGATGTGCAAAGAATCAGACAACAAGTCTAGTCTCTGATACAAAGCATAGTTCCGTTGACACTACAGGACAAAAAGTATAGTACAAAGCATTTAATGCACGGACAGAGATGTCTGAGTAAAAGCAACGGCAACTTCTGAGAAGAAGACAAAACCTGCTACAGTACTATACACACAGATATCGATAGTTTGAATTTGAGCCTAACGGATATTATTCAAACGGCACTCAAATCCATCTATAAATATCAACACTTAGACAGCTTGAGAGAACACACATTGCATAATTGAAACATAGAACTCTGAACATTCTACTCTCTCATTGCAACTTACTTACTCACAAAGCTTTCTGTTGCGACCAAAGCTTTTGATCTTGAGTAACACTGAAGTTCTAAGTGTCCTGATCCTAAACAAGCAAAGCTATCTGTGAAGGAGTTGAATCAAAAGATCAACTATCTGAGATTCATTCTCTTGAACAGATATCATAAGACTTGGGTCAGTAAAATCGAACTAGATACCATACGTCAGAAAGTGTATTAAGTAACTTAGTTCACAGAGCTATCGAATAACCGAAAAGTTATTAAGACGCTCATCGACAACTCAAACCAAAACCAACACCAAAACCAAGGAGTACAGGAAGTACTTAGTTTGAAAAATCAGGGAATAACTCCAAGGTTACCGGAGTATAGGAAGTACTTGATTTGGGAAACTAAGGAATAACTCCAAAGTTTTTGAATATAGGAAGTACTTAGCGTGGGAAGCTAGGGAACAACTCAAAGGTTTCTGAGTATAGGAAGTACTTGGCTGAAGAAGCTAGGGAACAACTCAGGGGGGAACTTTTGGTTGGGAACCAATTGTTCAGAATCTTAGAATAGGATTTTTGTAAGGTTATCTCAATTATCTGTTCTAGCGAATTCTAGGTCTCTGATAGATCGAAGTGGATTAGTTGGAGGATTACGCCACCTCCAGATATCACTATACTTGCTGTGTCATTTACATTTCTGTTTTTATACTTCAGCAACACACACACACTTATTAACTGTTTCTACACTTATCTTTATTAAGTCTTCTGCACTCTGATTCTAAGTATCAGATATCCATTCAGATATCTGAGAAATATTTGTTATCGACAAAAGTTTTAAAAGACTATTCACCCCCCCCCTCCCGCTAGTCTTTTACTTTGCCGTTATCTGGACCAACAGTGATTAACTCTTCCTTGACAACGCCTAACTCCTCAACCAAGCTCGCTGCATGTTTCTGAGCACTCTCTTTGGCCGCATTGGCTTTCTCCTTCTCAGCCTTGAGCATCGCATTGGAATGATGCAAAGCCTTATTTTCCTCTCGGAGAGAAATTAGCTCCTTCTCCACAACCTTGCGTACATAAGCAATGCCCCTGGTGGCCTACAACATCAAAACATTCAAAAACCTACAAACTCACAAATAACAAAGGAAAGTGATCAACAACCACGAGGATCACCTTGAGCGATGACTCCAGTGAATATGAAAGCAAGCAGCTCAACCCTTCCTTGCCCAACTCCTCAAGGTTATCCAGTTTGGCCTTCCTTCCATGACACAAAGTTAGGTCACCCAGGTCAAGCGAGTAATGGTCTCCATCAATATCAAATATGTCGCCCAGTGAAAGGTTGTCAGTCGCCGCGTCGTGCGGCCTTAGAAATGGCGTAACCGCCTCTTGCCCGGCTAGGACATGAGTAGTGATGGCCCTTGTAGGGCTCGACCGGGTCCTGGGAGGACGCGAAACATCCCAGTGAGGCCGCTCGGCAGCCCAATCACCAGGCTATCCAAGGGAGCATTAGAAGGGCCCCTTCCAATTCTGGAGAACTCATCCTCGACTTTTTCGCATAACGCTCTAACAAGCTATCAGCCTTCCTAACTGGAGTCGTGATGGTTTTCGACCTCGCTACCCTATCAGCGTACTCATCTCCCTTTCTTGTCCACACATAAAATGAAAAAATGACATTGTAACAATTGAGCGCGAAAACATTTCAAAGCGATATGACGAACCTGAACAAGTGATTACCTAAATCATTGAATGACGCAGCTACATGTCAGATTTCTTCAACGTGGCTGGACTCAAGGATGGTCAATCGCTCTAGTTACGCTGGAGACGTCTCTTATCCCATTAACCACCTTATCCCCATCACCTAGCATGTCCTTCCGTACATGGGTACCTGTAAGGAAGAACGTTCAAATACTAATCCAGTCCGAAAAAATGCAAGGGGAAAGTAAAACACACAAAATGGCAAAAACAATCAAACTCACAAGTAGGCTTCCACGATGTTGAAGCCCCTGCCAAGTCAGCCGTCCTGAACACATGCTCGCTTCTCACAAAAAAGTATCTTTCCTTCCAAGCCGTCCTGTCAGACGCGCTGCCAATACTGATCGCGCCATCAACTCCCAGCCTCGAGTTAGTCTGAATACGACCCCGATCCGCTGAGACATCCTTAACAGTGTAGAAGTGACAAAAGGTGTCAACGAACATCTAAACGTTCATGACATCACCTAGTACCTGCATCCCGAGAATAACCCTCCAAGCGTTGGGCATCAGCTGACCGGGTGCGACCTTGAGATAATTGAGCACATCAACTACGAACTTGTGAAGCGGGAGTCTGAGCCCAATCTTGAAAGCGATTTCATACAAGCACACCATTCCCGGGGTGTCTCAATCAGCTCGCTGGTCCGCATAAGGAAGCCGAGATCCGGGGCTTTCTGAAATCCCGTAGAGACCCCTCATGTATGACATGTCCGCCTCAGTAAGAATTGATGATGGGTTGATGGACAGGATACCAGTAGGTTGACCCATAGCAAGCAAAGACCCATTATGCGAGTCTTGGCCAGCAACCCTAGTCGATTGTGAGCACACAACCAGTCTGTTCGAACACTCTTCCATAATCTACCTACATCCAAGTTTAAACAAGGAGAAAGCTTCATTCAAAAATCCATGTAAAAGTCCAACTCCGTTCGACATCAAATTTACAAGCCGACAGACACGATAGACCTGAAACGCAACACCCTTCGCCAACATAGGCCAAAAAGATATGTAACATCATCAATATGTATGCCAAGCAAGGTATCCAATATATTAGCTCTACAACAACCCATCAACATATTCATTTGCAAACAAAACATCACAACATGAATATTTCCAAAAAGCAAGCCTAAAATATCCATAAACATGTTCATTCGCAAAAATGGCGCGACGTCACAAAATTTAATGTCCAATCAATTTCACCGAATACCGGTTGATACAGAAGGCAACATACATGTCTACTCTACGACACTAGTTCAAAGCAAAAAGGTCCATCCGCTCTTGAAAAGGAGAAAACAACTTAAGATTTGCCTAAGTGGATCTACAATGACCTATCCAAGCTCCAAGCGAAACGATAGCACCACTCTCCTGCTAGCCGAACAAATCCAAGTTTAAATCCCACCAAGTGCACTCCTACATGACCAAGTCATTGCGTCATGCAAAAGAAACGCAAATTCTAACCGCCAAAACATCGAATCAAACCTCAAAATCCAAACAGGATCCATAAATAGGAATTACAACAAATCAAATCCTACAAGCACAAAACCAAACATAGACTCAAAAATTTCATACGAACTCCACTGACAAAATCGATCCTACATGAGCCATCTATCCAAAGTTCGGTCACAATTCCAAATACATGACTCACTGTATAATATATTTCTTATACAACTTGTCCACAATTCAAGGAATTAACATAGGTCGAAAATGCAGCCCAAAGTATACCAGATACTTTCTAAAAATGCTAACTGGAATAGAAACGGAACTATTTATTCCTCCACTACGGCTTCAGTCCTTCATTCACTATCACTCGTCCAATTAGCATACAACCCAGCTCGAGCTCAAAAAATAAGCAGAGACACACAAAAATAAAATCCAACAAGAGATGGTCTCTCCTAGAGATCCAGCAGACAAAAAAAAAAGGGTGAACAGTAAAACGGGGAAGAGAGGCAGACTCACCGGAATCCTCCACTCTCCGAAAATCGAACACACGCAGCACACCGGAATCCTTCAGCTTCCTCAGCTTCCTCTCCTTCGTCCTCACCGGAATCCTCCAACTCCGATCTCATATCCAAGTTCGCTTCCAACCGCACCCGCTTCGTCTTCTCCTCCACGCACAGTCCACTCACCGGAGCCCCACAGTCACCGCCCCGCGCCGTCTCCCTCGGATCTGCTCTCCTTCCGCCTCTCCTCTCCGTTCTCTTACTGAATGCGACATGGACTCGCTAACTGAGTTGAGTGTTGAAGGAGAAAAGATGGAGATGGGCTGGGAGAAGTGTTTGGCATTTTGGAGGAGATGAGAAGATGTCAGTGTGTGTTAGTGTGTGAATTGTGTTGGCATTAGTTGAGATAAATTTCAAATTTTAGGGTTTTGACCCCAAATTGATCAATTGTAAAAAAGTACAAGTCAAGATCTTATCCACTATTTGTTAATACTCCAACTCGGGCAATGCAAGCACCCATTCGGGCAAGGCAAGCACCCATTCGGGCAAGGCGAGCACCAATTCGGGCAATGCATGCACCAATTTAGACAAGGCAAGCACCAATCCGAATTCGGGCAAGGCATGCACCAATTGGGGAAGGCATGCTCCATTCGGGCAAGTCGTACCCCAATCCAGGTAAGTCATCTTATTCCAGGCTGCAAGCTTCAGCTCATCCAACCAAAGGTGTGTGCTTGTAATCTACCACCTTACGGTTGACTTGTCAAACTAAAATTTTCAGTCTGCAAGCTTCAGCTCATCCAACCAAAGGTGTGTGCTTGTAAGCTACCACCTTACGGTTGACTTGTCAAACTAAAATTTTCAGTCCGCAAGCTTCAGCTCATCCAACCAAAGGTGTGTGCTTGTAAGCTACCACCTTACGGTTGACTTGTCAAACTAAAATTTTCAGCCTGCAAGCTCCAGCTCATCCAACCAAAGGTGTTTGCTTGAAAGCTACCACCTCGCGATTGATTTGTCAAAATAAAACTTTCAGTCTGCAAGTCTCCGTCTTGCTAAACTAAATTGCCCATCTTGAGAATTTTCAGTCTGGAAGTTTCCGTCTTGCAAGACTGAATTCTCCATCTTGAAAATCTCAGCCTGTAAGTTTTTACCTTACTAGATTCACTCGTTCAATGTTGAATGTCATTCTGTGAGTCTCCGACTTACTAGATTGACTTGTCCAACTGAGAATGTCAGTCATTAAAAATCCATCTCGCTAGGTTGTTTGTTTCCAGCCAAGCGTATCCGTCAGTAAGCTTCTGCATTGCAAGTTTGACGACTTGCTTTGCCAAGCTAACCACAAGATCACTACGAGTGGCATCCACTTCTCTAACCAGTCGCCCTCTTATCAATGAGCTTACTATTTGTTATTCCAGCATACTTACGGGATGATTGATACCTATAAAGGAGCAGAATATCATCCGCCTACGATCTGGCGTGCATCACTCTTTTGGGCATGAAACTTCTACTCTCCGACTCGAGACACTCGACTCGAAGAGTGGGGGACAAACTGTATTGGACAAAATTCGCTCTTTGTCAACTAGACTAACAAACCAGCCCATCAAGGCTATGGCCCAATCCGCGGTCCACTAATGAGTCCATCTTGGCTTCATACGCGAGTTGGACTCCATGGTCCAGTTAGAGAACCCACCTAGCTAAGTCATCTACCCAACAGTCTACATGCTATCCGACTCACTCGACCTCGCCAACCTTCCAGTTGGTTGACAAGCTAGCTAGCTCTCCTCGCATGATCGACTACAACAAGACTGACCAACAAACTAACCAACTCGTGCTTGGCCGACTTCAACAAGAAGGCGACCTTGAAAGGACTCCTCCAACTACGTGAGACCAAGTCCAACCCACTTAGCCAGGTCCAATAGCCTCACCCGAGATTCGCGGACAGACCCCAACGACGGACGAACTATATAGAGAAGGATGGGGAGACGTGGAAGGGGGCATCGCATTCTGACTGCAACAAACCCTAGCAATCAATCTCTCACGCCTCCATCTCTCTCAAGCTCTCTGATCAACATCAACCGTCACCTACCATCATCCACCATTATCCATCACCATCCATCGTCATCCACCATCATCATCTACCGTTGTCCATCACCATCCACCATCACCCATCGCTATCCGACGAAGACTAGCTAGCTTCCTCCTACAAGGTCAGCTAGCCTCTCGTCGGTGCTTGTCCGTACTCTGCCGAACCGACTCAACAAGCAGGATAAGTCGACGCTTGCCATCATCATCTCTCTCTCTCTCTCTCTCTCTCTCTCTCTCTCTCTCTCTCTCTCTCTCTCTCATTTACTTACTCCTTCTATCAGTCATCTAACTTGAGCGTCGGAGTCCCTTCAGTCGGCACCACACCGGTGTCACCTCGGAATCTCACGTCTCTGTTTGCTATTGTTGCCTTGCAGGTTGTCGGTGCCCCCAATCTCTAACCCTAATTTGATTGTAGATTTATGAGCGTCTACAAAACTAACTCATGCGTTGTGAAACTAACTTTTTATGTTCTGAAGCTAATTCTTATGTCCTGAAACTAACTTTTTTGTGTTATGAAATTAACTCATGCGTTGTGAAACTAATTATATAATATCTGAAACTAAGAGACTTGCTCCTGAAACTAGCAGACTATATCTTGAAACTAACAGACTTTGTTGTCCAACCTAGCTTATAAGTCATACGTTCTAGCATACTAATTAGAGTTACAAAATACAAGCATACTGAACTTTGCATTTATATGTCCGTCTATTATCTTCTAAAACAACACCCTGAATGGTGTTTTATATAGGCTTTTCGAATGTTTTTTCAGGTCTAGAGTTTGGAGAAACTCGACACACGTTTTTAATCCCCCGCGGTTAAATGTTGTTCCCGTGGCCTTTTGCTTTCCTGAAACCAACAGAAAAGACTCATGAAACCAACAAAATTGGCTCCTGAAACTAACTCAAAGACTCATGAAACCAACAAAATTGGCTCCTGAAACTAACTCAAAGACTCATGAAACCAACAAAACTGGCTCCTGAAACTAACTGAAAAAAGCCAACTCAAATGGAAACATTTAGAACTCTGGTTTGCCATAACTATAATTGAGCCAAAACATCAAAATATTGAAATTCAAATCCATCCCAATTACTACTGACATCCAACAACAAGCACAAAAAGGAACATATAGACAAAAATAGAGAAAAACAACAAAAATTAGTGCAAAAAATTTAACAATCCTGATTTTAGTGCTAAAATACCTTCAACATGTAAATAAATAAAAATCTTCTTATTCTTTGCAAAGAGAAGCTCGACAATAAAGTTTCCACAGCCGATTGAAGCTTCAGATGCCGATTTAGCAACATAATTGCGAGTATCTGAGAATCCTCATGAAATAAATTGACCTAGCAAACATATCAACCGTTAAGAAGAATGGAAGGATGAGAAGTGAAATAGAAATAAAAATTGAGATGAAAACGAAGAATTACCGATTTTTTTCCGCATATCTGGATTAAAACCCTAGGTAATTGGAATCGAAATAAATCCTCCGAACTTCAGGTCCTCGTCCTGATATCTCATCTCGCTTGAATCCGAACTTCAGGTCCTCGTCCTCCTCCGGCGATGCAACGGCGGTGTTGAAGCTCTCGGAATCGACAACCATGGTGGAAAAATGAGAAGACGATTTGGTAAAGAAGAAGAAGAAGAAGAGTAGAGTTGTCTTTGGTGAAGAAGAAGAAGAAGAAGCAGCCGCAGATCTGAGATGATGAGGATGATTAGTAAGGGAGCAGAGGAAGGGGAAGATGTAGGTGAAAGCAAGGGGTATTTTTGTCATGTTAAAGTTATTTTAAATTAGAATGGCCTTAGTTGCAATACATTTAATGAGTGGTCCTTAATTGATATAGTTTCTCTAAAGTGATTTATATTGGTAATTTTCCCTACAATAAAAACCACCCGTCTACAATGGGTCGGTTGATTTTTTCGTAAATACCTGCCTACACCCATCCACGCTCACCCCTACTTGGAAATAGGGGTGATATATGTGTGTGTGTGTGTGTGTAATCTGATGACTAGATGAAAGGTTGGAAATATAAGAGGGGTCATAATCTGAAGTTTGTAGGAGGGAAAACGGAAATTGAAAAAGACTCTACAAACTTGCAGTAAAATATAAAATCGAGGATCAAGATGAAGTAGAGGAGCGGGGGTAAGGAGATAAAATATGCATGCAATGTATCCAATGAAAAAATATTGTTGGTCCAGATTTATTACACGCTTTTACGTGGTACGAACTGGCATGGTCTACAAACCAAATAAGTTCGGTTCGGTCCCCCGATAAAGGTGATAGTTTCGTTCAATCATTTTGGATCGAGCCCTACAAACCAAATAAGTTCACCACATCTTCCAAAAGTAGATAATCAAGCCAAAGGCAAATTTTTTTCTTCAACGTATACTACAATACTACAATGTATCAGTATAACATTGTAGTGTACCTAAAATTTATTTAGGGAATTTTCATCTATCACCATTTTAAGATGGTCACTATACGTTTATGTCCCTAATGTTTGAAATATTACAGTGAAGGACAACTTTTTTTTTTGGTTGACTTTTGTTAAAAAATTATATTTTCCATATTTTTTCTTAAATTAGACCATTTATTTTGAAATGCAAGTTTCATTTAATTACACATTTAACTCAAAACTTTCAAAAGCTATTAATTAAACCCCAAAACTTTTATCCTTCCTAATTCGTATATATTTCTTCTTTCTTTGTTAAAACTACTTTTTTTTTAATAAGGAGCTTCGATAAATTTCCGTTGGAGTCCAAATGTGGAGCTTCCATGGAAGCCCCGACATTGAGCTTCCTGAAAGCTTGGTTTATGAAGCTTCCATGGAATCTATAGTTTTCTATTTTAACAAAAAAATTAAGTAAATCATTTGGAGTTTACTTTAAGGATGAAGAAAGTTTGAAAATATGAAAAAATAAAATTTCATGGGTTTATATTTTAAAACTTAAAAGTTCTGAGGTTGATTGTAATAAAATGAAATATTAAATTGAATCTAAAAGGAAAAATGAAAGGCTAAAATTATAACATCAATTATGTGGGTTAACTTTTGTCCTTCAGTGTAATTATTTATATTTCGCAAGTCATATTTTATTCTTCAATGTAATATTTCAAACATTAGGGATCTAAACATTTAGTGGCCATCTTAAAATGGTGTCAACCGAAAATCGTCCAA
The DNA here is from genome assembly GCA_026545765.1 of Plantago major. NCBI lineage: Eukaryota > Viridiplantae > Streptophyta > Magnoliopsida > Lamiales > Plantaginaceae > Plantago > Plantago major. The sequence continues at coordinate 96,979,241 of CM048839.1, forward strand.
ATTTATTTTAACCTCAACCCAAATGGGTTTGTAAAGCCCAAGTACGAGGCCCAATAGACAGAAAACCTAGAAAAGCCCATAGACGAAAACCTAGGTTTATATTAAGCGAAACACACTTCCTGCTTCATCTCTGCTCCGCCGATCTTACCTCCTTGCATAGCCATCATCTTCAACAGGTAAATACTCTCTCTTCCTCTCTCTTCAATTCAATCAAGTTTCTTACGAATTTGGTTTGGTTTCGAGATCATCGAGCAAAAACACTTAGTCTCATAGTTCAGTTTTCTCGTCACTCGCCTTCTTTCTCTCTTATTATCCTCCTGAACATTTACATTTTCGTGCTCGTGCATTGTGTTGTGAATCTTTTAAAAACTTATATTTTGCTCCATTTTTGAGTGATTGAATTTCAATCCATCTGTGATTTTTTAGATTTCTGGTAATATTGTATAATATTGCACTGTTAGAATATAGATCTGATACCATTTGACTCTACATTTTCTAAGTATTCAAATTACTTGTATGATACGATTTACTTCAAGTCTGCATTTACTGAATCAAAAGCCTGTTTGAGAATGTTACGGATTTTATAGCTTTTGTTCGGTTATTGTAGGTAATTAGCGATGGTGAAGCACAACAATGTTATTCCTAATGGTCACTTCAGGAAGCACTGGCAGAACTATGTTAAGACATGGTTCAACCAGCCAGCTCGCAAGACCAGGAGAAGAGTTGGTAATCTATTTTCCCTTGTGAATTCGAGCACCAAACTGTTTAATGATTTTAAATTTTGGGTTATTGGCTTATTGGTTCTGTTTTCTACGATATGAAGAATTGATTTGATCTTGTTTGGTGTCTTCCATATTTCAGCTAGACAGAAGAAAGCTGTCAAGATCTTCCCCAGGCCTACTGCTGGACCTCTGCGTCCCGTTGTACATTGTCAGACATTGAAGTACAACATGAAAGTTAGGGCTGGCAAGGGATTTTCCTTGGAGGAACTGAAGGTATAGGATACTTGTTGCAAACTTTGAAGGTTTACTTCTTTGTTTTAGGAGTATGTCTAGTTGTTTATGTTTAATGTGATTTAGTTTATTGAAGTTACAATTAGGCTTTTGTTTCTGCTTGGAAATATTGTGATGTACTCTCTGTTTTTTGGTGGATAATTGGGGTTTTAGAGTCTGAAGCATTTATTGAGTGATGTGGTTGGTTGTTTTCTATGGCCTTTCTTGAATTTAATATATGCATGTTTAAATTAAGTTGGATGTATATGATAATTAATATTAGTATAGAGTCTTGACAACTATCCATCACTAAGTGCTGTATTCTCTCCTTTCTCTCGATTTAGTGTGGGAATAATTTCTCTGTGATGTTTTAGTGACTTGGTAGAGTAAGCTAGTCGTTTTATTGCGTAAGCAACAGTGCAATTTCTTACTGCTTGTTTTTTTGTCCAACTTAACTCAGTAATGATTAGTAGTCTGAACACCAAGAATTGTCTAAATGAAAGATAAATATTGGTCATGTGTGTTAAAGTTTAAACTGTTGATCTGATCTATAAACTCCTGAATTGAAATTTTGAATTTGTGCACCATGCACTTTTGGGCTTTGGATGGACACACAATTTTATTCATTTGCACGTCTTTAGTTATTGGATTTACATTTATCTAGCTTTTCAGTGGTTTTGCTATGGATTTGTTAAATGGCGTGGTTATGCATTGGTTCATCTCTGACCTTATTTATGGTATTAAACTGTTCTTATTGAATCAGGCCGCTGGTATCCCAAAGAAACTTGCACCTACAATTGGAATCTCTGTGGATCATCGCCGCAGAAACCGTTCCTTGGAGGGACTTCAGACCAATGTGCAAAGGCTGAAGACCTACAAGGCCAAGCTTGTGGTCTTCCCACGACGTGTTCGCAAATTTAAGGTAACAGGCATATATGTACAATTCATATGCATGCAGTTTTATATTCTTTCTGTAGTTCTCACCCTGCTATTTTATCTCTTAAAAGGCTGGTGACTCTACTCCTGAGGAGTTGGCTACAGCCACACAGGTATCTGGTCCATACTTGCCCATTGTTAGTGAGAAGCCTGGGGTTGAGCTGGTGAAGGTCACAGCAGAAATGAAGAATTTCAAGGCATACGATAAGTTACGTCTTGAAAGGACAAATGCTCGCCACGTTGGTGTGAGGGCCAAGAGGGCTGCTGAAGCAGAAAAGGAAGAGAAGAAATGAGTAATCAAGTGATGAGAACTTGTTTTAGTTTTTATATGGATTTTGCTGGACTATATGTTTCGTTTAAGTTATCAAAGATTTTTGGAGGGACAACTATTTTTATGTTCATTTTCATCTTTAGTCTGTCTGTGTCTGAATTTGCTCATCCAGAGCTGCTAGATGATTTTGCAAGAGCAAATTGCAAATTCATGTTATTTCTTACAATTTGATGTTGAGCGTGCTATCTACTTTGTAAAAGGTTAGAAAGAGAATTAACTTTGAACATGGAATCTGCCGAGAAATAACTGTAGTGTTATTCTGTATATTCAATTGATAGTACATGTGGGGTATATATGCAAGTATGAGATAAACTTATACTGCTTATCTATAAGGTATTTGATTTTATGTAGAAGATTATTTTCAACAGATAATATTTCATCTAGTAAATGTCTAATGAGATACAAACTCATGCACATTTATCTCTAGCACTCTCCTTAAATGAACATGAGTTGTCAAACGCTATGAGAATGTTGCCTCATTAAAAACCTTGTTAAGAAAAATTCAGTGGGATAAAAATATAGTCGGGGAAAAGAGTGCAGTGTGTATCCATCTCCCATGATTGATGCATCACTGTACTTCTTCGAACTGCTGCAATTCCAATTTTCCAAACTAACTTCCCAAATGATAATGTCGTATGTGATGTGATTGAGCAAATCTTCAAATATATTATATTTTGATATAATCTTCTTCTCATAGATAATGGCGGGGAAGAACTTCGGTAATATACGTCTTATCTTCTTCAGGAAGAACATTTCAAAACACTTGAAACGTCATATAGTTTCCAAATCCCATAACATCACGCCATTATATTGTAAAGATATCCAACAACCCTATAACTCTTATCTTTACCAAACAGTTTCACAATCATGGAGATATATATGCGCTTATAATGTTGCCTCGTTAAAACTTCACTAGGAAAAACCCAATGGGATAAAAACATAGAAAGGGAAGAGTGTAACCTTTTCTCATGTAATGCGCTGAATTAGTCATTGTTGCTTGACTGCCATTAATTCATGTACCTTCTTCAGGAGGTATAGTAAGGATCATTATAGCTCTTGATAGCTCAACTTTAATAATTGTGGTACTTCAAGACCATGTGAATCCCAAGTATAGCAAGAATACTGCTTGTAATAATCCTTTGCATGCTCAAACTTCAAGTTGAGCTAACATATTTGTAACCAATACTACTCTTCACGAGCCTTCGTATTTTGTCAACGTGAAGCTGATTATCAAACATAAGTTCCTCTAGAACTTTCTTCATTCAATCCATGTTCGCCGACATGATACTTTTAGTCTCCCTTTGGGACTAACGGTCCGAGATGATATCTCCCCTCATTGAACTGTCTCAAATCATATGAGTTGTAAGTCAAACCAGTCACTATTCATGTCCACAACGTATTTCGAATTCGTTTGATCAAAAGGACCTCAAGTCCATGAGCTCATTTTCTATCATCATCATCATCATTATGTCATCGAATGGACTCACATGTAAGATCCCCATTTACATGTCCATCGATTACACATATGCTTATAAATCTCTCGGTTCCATGTATACCGGTATATCAAATCTCTTTGCTAGATTTTTTTTCATGTCAGTACTGATCACCGATATCTGAATATTGTTTGTAGGTACCATTTCCTTTAATATAGGCCATCTATTATATTTCAGATATCCATGCCATTCATGGCATTCATTACTCCTCAAGAGTACCAACTGCTTTATGTTGCCATTCTTCTTGAAATGTATTTAGCACTGGAACCATATTTCACTCAAGTGAATAAATCATTAATACGATAGGCAAGTTATCTCAATGTTCAACACATGCTATTCTATAATCAATATGCAACTCTGTATGCTTCAAAATATAGGGTCATAGCAGGTTAACATTCAAATCATAAAGGTTCATGTTTGAACATATCTTGATATAGTAACATGAAGATGAATCTTTAGTTCAAGTTTGAACTTTCAAATATATGGGGATCAATTTGCTCTATGAATTTATTTTTACCAGAAAACTAGCTCATACTAGTTATCAGGGTTCAAAATAGAAATTTTCATGCCCAACTTAGATAATCATATATGCATACAACCATCTAGTATGCTTCACGCATTAGTTCTCTGCGAAGAATAATATGATAGGGAGTCAGTATATTTGCACACTTGGATTTTCTTGTGCTGAAATAAATTTGCCCTTAAATTGGAGATCATACGTGTGGGTTTCTGGCCACTTATATATCAATCAGTGTCAACTTTAAAAGTGTGATTTTTGCTCATTTCAATATCTCCATAATCATGCTTAATCTCAATGTTGTGTCTTGCCATGATAATAATTACAACATTAGAAATCTTTCAGCACATAATCATATGGAAACTTCATGTTTCACAACAACGGGTACGTTATACCCGGATGGCCTAATTTGTCATATCGAGATCTCTCTCATACATCACTTGAATTTGACCTTTCAATAATGTGACAATTGGATAGAGTTGATGTGTCTTCCATAATTGGCAAGACAAATAATGTCAATTCCTTCAGGAATTTCGTCTAATATGTTTTATCGAACACAATTTCGTGAGAGTACACACTCTTTTATGATGATGAAATCAAGTCATTCACTTGAGCATTTACAATATAATGCTCATCTCAAATGTTCATGGCATCTTTAATGTTTTACGAATTTCATGTTGGTAATCATATATATCTTACATGAGATATGACAAGCTTATCATATGTATGCCGAACATATGTATTTTAATCCATGCAAGCCTTTTTCATTGACAAGTAGTCAAAGTATTTGACATGATTTGAATGTGCTATGTGTTGATTCAATATCATCCAACACTATCATTAAAGCATGTTTTGGCCTCGCTTGCCTCGTATATTGTCATATTTGCCTCAAACAATGACGCATGCCTTTTTAACGATATTGCTACCGTATTAGCATATTAGAGGCACGAAAAATTGTGTATATGCTTTTCTAGCATATCATCATCAGTAATTGTCTCACAACATAAGTGAAGGTTTGAAGTTTGTTTGATTCAGGCTGGTTGGATTTACTTGTGGAAGGGGATTATAGTTATGTCATCCAAGCTTTTCGAAGTTCAGATTCTACACTTTCATTTGCTGGTTTATTTGTGCAAGAAGGCTTGAATCTTTTAGTCTCTTTTCATCATGTAGATTTTTTACATATTAGAAGAGAGGGGAACGAGATTGCACATAGATTAGCTAAAGAATTAACCGTCAATTGTGATGGTGATTCTGTGTTACCTTTTTAATTTGTACTTGTAAAACTTGCCGTTCTTCGATTATTAATGATAGTTAACTTCTTCTAAAAAAAAACCGGTTGGTTATTCACACTTTATTTGCATCACCATCAATAACATCGTTTAATATGGGTGTGCATGATATATCCCAACAACGCCGGTTGGTTATTCCATACTTCATTGGAATTTTGAAAATTCTCAATCATTAATTCTTGACCACTTCCGGTCTATGATGTTTTGTATTACATATTCACTTCAATATTCACTTCAGGGAATATGGTAGATTGTTTTTAATAGATAATAATAAGAATGAAAAATTGAATAAACAAAAATCTATGAGATAAAAGGTGTGTAATTTGGTGTACGGATTATAAAGTATATTCGCTTATGGCTTCAGAACTTCTGGATTTGATATCAACCAGCTACTGCGTATCACCGGCCGGATGTTATTACTTTCATTGGCTAACTCCCAGTAAAATAGATTGGGTCGTCATCCTTGATAGAACACTGCCAAATTGGTGTTGGTTCCGATTATAAGTTTAGCTGCAACAAAGGTCAGTATGAAATATATATATGACAACAGTACAGGAATAAAAATCTGTCAACACTTACTGAAACTTGACTACACAAACAAAAAACAAAAAAACACAGGTTCGGATTTAATCCTGGACGAGTCAGTAGTGAGACCACTTCCCCTTAAGCTAAATTTGTCCGCCTTTCTGTGGTGAAGAACACTCGAATATCTAAAGCGCAGAAAGAAAACAGAGAAGGGGGAAGAAGGATTTCTGGTGCCTGTTTGTCAAGTGAGGGAGTGGTATATATAGCTGTAGAAACGTAACAGCTTTTATCACCGTTAGTAGCCAAATTGATGCTGCAACATTTAAGCCGTGCGTTCCATGGAAAATTGTAGTAAAAAGATTAATATTCGACCATATTTGCTTGGAATTTTTCAGTTCAAGAAGGATTTCTGGTGCCTGTTTGTCAAGTGAGGGAGTGGTATATATAGTTGTAGAAACGTAACAGCTTTTATCACCGTTAGTAGCCAAATTGATGCTGCAACATTTAAGCCGTGCGTTCCATGGAAAATTGTAGTAAAAAAATTAATATTCGACCATATTTGCTTGGAATTTTTCAGTTCAAATGTTTCTCCCCCCTGCGCGCGTAGGAGGTTTGCCATAACCACAACACACACTTGTGACCATGAGTAAACACAAGCATACCTTTATACTACTATTTCCTTCCATATGTTTTCAATGTGGGACAATTGTAAAAAGCAAGTCTCAACTAGCTTACTTTAAGCCAATTTATCATTTACACCTAGAATTGGTTATCTCCCGTATCTTATAATTCTGAAGCTTATGATCCCACTTCGCAACGAGCTAAAGAACACGCAAAACCGAGTGGTGGAACTTAGATAATTAATTGCTCAAAGTTACCCACTTAACACATTATAACACATAACAATTTTGGCTTTCTCTTGGTTGCCTCTTGCAACCACACTTAGTTGCCTCTTGCAACCAATTCCCCAAAAATTGGAATAACAGAATAATTAAGTCAAACATATGAACATGAAATCAAATAGGATAAATGATAATGTAAAGTACTATTATAATTCTTAGAAGTTCATAAGAGAAGGATTGGCTTCAGCTTCCTTCTAATAAATAAAAGAGGCTGATGATCTTTGTCGGTCGAAATCGGAATTGAATGCATCATGGTGTTGTAGCTTGCTTTTGATAACAGGCACGGTATTCATTGGGTTTTTTTTTTTTTTTTTTTCCCTTCCATCGGACGGTGAATAGTTGTAACTGTAGTGCTATTTTGTAATAGTACATGTAGAGTATATATACAAGTATGAGAGAATCTTCTAAAACTTATATACAAGGTATTTGACTACATCTAGAAGAGTATTTACAGCATACAGGGCCGTCTTGGGGATTTAAGGGGCCCTGTGCGAAATTTTTAAACGAGGCCCCAACTAAATAAAATATTAATAATTTTTTTTTTATAGACGTGCAAAACATCCAAAATCATTCGATACAAGTACTTAAGATATATTTTTAATAAATATTACAAAAGACTAAAAAACTACTTGAAAATTGCAACTCTTCGAGCATTCTTTGAAGCGAAATCATCGATTAACTCGTCATAACTCACTTTCTCCGCCATATCATTCTCTATTGCCATCATTGCTAGTCCGTTGAGTCGTTCTTGTGACATTGTAGTGCGCAAATAGGATTTCACCAATTTCAACTTGGAAAAACTTCTTTCGGCAGATGCAACCGTGACGGGAATTGTTAGCAAAATTCTATATGCAATCACTGCATTAGGAAAACAACCAACATCTTTTAAGTAACTCAAAATTTCAATAGCCCCCATCTTCTTATTAGGCATGAACTCTCTAGCAAGTTGCAATTCAACAAACAAAGAATTTCCATCAATATCAAATTTCCCATCAGATTTGTCTTTATCCTTAAGTTCTTTTTCAAGTTTAATACAACAAGCTCGCATATCCGGTTCATCTAAAGAATGTAACTGTTCAGATGTAAACATGAATCCAAATAGATTTTTATATTCTTGATATTGCTCAAACCTTATTTTGAAGAAAGAAATTGCTTGGTCGATAATATATAAGAAATAATATACTCTAAATGATTCCTCTTGAGATCTATGTGATATATCATTTCGGTTCTCATCAAATTGCTTCTTCTTTATTATTTCACGTTTTTGGGGAAAATCAGGATCAACATTTATTTCTATAGCCATTTCCTTTGCACTTTGCAATGCTTTTACAAAACCATGTTCTCTATAATCCAAAAAGAAGGCAATCAGTGTATTTATGTCTCTTATTGCAACATCAATATGCATATCTTTAGTTTGCAACTGTTTGCTAACCACAATCACACGAGATAAAACATCAAACCAAATAACTAGTGCCAACAAAAATTCAAATTTACCAAGTTCATGAGTTGCCAAAGAATTAGCTTCACTTCTTATCATTGAATCAAGATCAGTTTCAGAAACTTTAACTAAAGCATTTTTTATGTCTTTTATTTGAAATCTTATAGCTTTCACGCTATCAACACGACTTTCCCAACGAGTACATGACAATGGTTTTGGTGTCAACCATGTCACATTATCCTTTAAAATTTGCCAACTCTTTGTTGATCTCGAAAATATAGTATATATGCGTTGTACAACTCCAAAAAAACTTTGTGCCTTGACACAAGAATTGGCCATGTCACACAAAATCAAATTTAGACTATGACAACCACAAGGAGTATAAAATGCTCTACGGTTTATATCTAAAAGTTTCTTTTGTACCCCAGAATTTTTTCCTTTCATATTAGAACCATTATCATAACCTTGTACTCTTACATTATCAATATCTAAATCTAGAGACTTTAACTCAAGTTGTAGAAAATCAAATAGTCCTTGTCCACTTGTATCATCCACAGTTAAAAATCCTAAAAAAAATCCTCGATGCATGCACCATTTGAAGAGAATGACACATATCTTAAAATAATCGACATTTGCTCTTGATGACTAGAATCCGGAGTGCAATCAAGTATCACAGAAAAATACTTAGCTTGCTTTATTTTTTTTACAATTTCAGATTTAATTGTACTGGCAATCAAAAGTATCAACTCATTTTGAATGTTGTGACCAAGATAATGACATCGAACATCTTTATTTTGTATACGTCTAACATGCTCTTGAATAACCGGATCGAATTCCGCTAACATCTCAACCAAACCTAAGAAATTTCCGTTACTATTCTCATAAATTCTCTCGTTACTACCACGGAAAGCTAAGTTATGCTTCGCAAGAAATTTTATGATTGAAATAACTCTTGATAAAACATTTCTCCAATGTTCTACCTCTTTCTCAAATTGCTTTTGTGCTTCCTTATCGATAGTTTTATTTTTATTTAATCCTAAACGTAATTGGTACCAAGATGACATATTTGTAACATGCTCCAAACCTACTTCATGCTCTTTAAGTCTAAGGCTAAGATGAGACCAATCGTTAAAACCCCCCTCGCTAATTCACCCACTCCATGACCTTTTCTAAATACTTTGCAACAAAAACAGAATACTTTGTCTAGCTCTTTCGAGTAGACAAGCCAATTTCTATCGCATTTTTCTCTATTGGGTAAAATTCTATTGTAATGGATCGAAGAGAAGTGCCTATTATGTCGATCATTAGGGCCTTTCTCAATTGTTAAATCTCTTTTTGGGCCATTAACTGCTAAAACACAAATCATTGCTTCATCGAGGCCATCCCAGTACCTAGGATCATATATATTACAGTTTATATTTCGATCGTTACTATCATCAAAGTTATTAGAATTAATAACACCATCATCATCTTGATTAATGTCAAGTTCAGAAGCACTCTCATTAGGCACATTACCTACCGGCACATCATCATCAGAATTTTGAATAGGCACATTATCTACCGGCACATCATCAGAATTTTGAATAGGCACATCAACATTCACATTTTCAACATTCTCTTCATCAAAGGACACGTTACAATCAATATTTTACAAGCCACCAATATTATACAGCCGGATATCGTCTGTTGCGAATGAAGGGTACCTATATACATGAAAATTGAACGGTAAACGGCCATTTTCTTCGATATTTGAGGAATTGAATGGATGGTTTAATGGAAGTTGAGAGAAATTAGGCTAGAGATTGAAGAAGCAAGCAAAGAAATCGAAAAAGGAGACTGAAGAGGCGGCCAAATTCAATGCCATGTCTGGTGTTGCCGTGTTGGTGTCTGCGTTTTTCTTCTCTGCGTTTTTCTTCTTTGTTCTTTCCAGTATTTCTTTTTTTTTTTTTAATTGGACCCTAGTATTGGGCCCTAAATTTTGGGCCTTTGGGGCCCCAGGCAAGGCGAGGCCCTGCGCGGTTGGGCTTACCGCGCATGGGCTTAGCCGGGCCTGACAGCATATAATACTTCATCTAGTAAAAGTTTAACGGGATACAAACTCGTGTACATTTATCTTTAACAAAATCCTATTAAATTCAAGTCAACTTTGAACTTGAATAAGTTGGAAGAACAATCAAGTTAATTACTATATATATATGAATAGTAATATGCCACTCACTCCACCCCGCAGACATATACATTTGTCACTTTTATCCGTCCACAAAGCTTCATAGTACATTACCATAAAATCAAGTTACCTTATGTATTGGACAAAATTTGCTCTTTGTCAACTAGACTGACGAACCAGCCCATCAAGGCTACGGCCCAATCCGCGATCCACTAATGAGTCCATCTTGGCTTCATACGCGAGTTGGACTCCAAAGTCCAGTTAGCGAACCCACCTAGCTAAGTCATCCATCCAACAGTCCACATGATATCTGACTCAGTCGACCTCGCCAACCCTTCAGCTGGTTAACAAGCTAGCTAGCTCACCCAGCTCGCCCGACCTTGCCAGCTACCGAAGTGGTTGACGAGCTAGCTAGCTCACCTCGCATGACTGACTCTGTCAGTCAGCACTCGACTAACAAACTAACCAACTCATATTGCTTGGCCGACTCAGTCAGTCAGTAAGCAACCAACTCGCGTTGCTTGACCGACTCAGTCAGTCAGTAAGCAACCGACTTGAAAGGACTCCTCCAACTACGTGAGACAAAGTCCAACCCACTTAGCCAGGTCCAACAGCCTCACCCGAGATTCGCGGACAGACCCCAACGATGGATGAACTATATAGAGAAGGATGGGGAGACGTGGAAGAGGCATCACATTCGAACTGCAACAAACCCTAGCAATCTATCTCTCACGCCTCTGTCTCTCAAGCTCACTGATCAACGCTCTCAACCATCCACCGTCATCCACCATCGTCCATCACCAACCACCATCATCCACCATCGTCCATCACCAAACACCGTCATCCACCATCATCCATCACCATTGTCCATCATCATCCACCATCACCCATTGTTGTCCGACGACGACGACGACTAGCTAGTTCCCTTCTACAAGGTCAGCTAGCCTCTTGCCGGTGCTCGTCGGTACTCTGCTGAACCGACTCAACAAGCAGGATAAGTCGACGCTTGCCATCATCTCTCTCTCTCTCTCTCTCTCTCTCTCATTTAATTACTCCTTCTATCAGTCATCTAACTTGAGTGTCGGAATCCCTTCGGTCGGCACCACACCGGTGTCACCTCGGAATCTCACGTCTCTATTTGCTATTGTTGCCTTGCAGGTTGTCGGTGCCCCCCAATCTCTAACCCTAATTTAATTGTAGATTTCTGAGCGTCTACAATTTGGCGCCCACCGTGGGGCCCCGGCTATCATGAAAGGTAATCCAGTAGCAACTGCGACCCGCTAAGCAAGCCATCATGACGCACTCAGACGAATACGTTCTCGAAGAGGTAGAGGAGATGGACGTCACCGCTCAGATCAGAGCCTTGGCGACCCAGATGCAAGAGAACGCCAAGAAGATCAAGCTCCTTGAGGACGAAAACTGCGCTGTCCGCCAGGAGAACTCGCTCTTGAAGGAAAGGGTTGAGTTTGTCGTCCACCAGGAGGCTGCAACGTTGGATGCGGCCTCGTCTCGCCGACTGACTCATGGCATTGGGGTGGAGAACCCACCACGCAACACGATTGAGGCTTTCCAGCTAACCTTTGAAGAGACGGAAGGGGTGATTCTCGTAACTCCAGTCTCTCAAGTGGTGAGCGCTCCGCCAAGGCCAGCCCTTGAGATCACTCATGGTACCACCAGCAGGAGGGTTTCGTTCAAGGGTGCTAACCCAAGGATGAACGACGAATCACCACAACAACGCAACCAAAGCGCAAGTCAGGTAGATCACTTGCTAACCCTCTCTGCAGTTCACAGAAGTAGCAACGGGGAGCTAGCCTCCAAACTGGTGAGCTTAGAAGAGATGATCCAAAGGATCCCTGGAGTGCCAGCACCGATCAAGAAGAGCTTACCCAACAACTTTGCTGACCCTCCCTTCGTCGATGCTATAGCCTTGGTAGAGATGCCAACCAAGTTCACCTTCCCAAGCATGAAGCTCTATGATGGAACGACAGACCCGGACGACCATGTCTCACAGTACAAGCAGAGGATGTTCACCATAGCCATCCCCAGGGATCTTTGTGAGGCATGCATGTGCAAAGGGTTTGGTTCCAGTATGATCGGACCAGCCCTACAATGGTATACCAACTTACCCAACAATTTCATTTCTTCTTTTGCCCAATTAGTCGACTTCTTTGTGGAACAATTCGCAAGCAGTCGCAAGCTTTTGAAACTATCAGACGACTTGTATAGCGTCCGGCAAAGACCTAACGAATCTCTCAGGGAGTACGTCGCAAGATTCAATAAGGAGAAGGTGTCAATCCCCAATTGCAGCAAGGACACTGCTGTCAACGCCTTCCGCAAAGGGTTGCCACCCAACTCGGGGTTGTACAAGGAGCTGACCATGTACCCCTGCCGAACAATGGAAGACGTGCTCGCCAAAGCATGGGCTCAGATCAAATGGGAGGAGGATGATGCCAACAGACCTTACATGTCAAGCAAAAGTGTTCGCAAGGAGCCCAAGCCTGACAGACGAGTTGAACGAAGGGTTCCAGACTATCGTGCTAGGCCATACCCAACTGAGAGAAGACATGGACCTGTTGTGAATCCACCTCGCCCTCCAATCCAACAAAGGAAGACAGAAACCCGAGCACCACCTCCGAGTTACTCCCTCAACATTGAACCAGAGGAGTGTGTAGCAGTCATGAAAAGCATGGGTGACAGAGTTAGATGGCTAGGAAAACTCAGGATACCTCCATATCAACGAAACTCCAACAAGTGGTGTGAGTTTCATGGAGACCATGGCCATACAACTGCAGAGTGCATCTCCCTGCGATTGGAGGTAGCCGAGCTCTTGAAGAGAGGGCACATGACGGAGTACCTCTCTGACAAAGGTAAAAAGACCCTCGCCAGTCGGCAAGGCACTAATCTGCCTGAGCCCCCTCAGACCAACAAGGTAATCAACATAATATCTGGGGGGGTCAGAGATCAGCGGTGTCTCATACTCTGCGGCAAAGCGCCATAGTAGGCAAACGATAAGGCCTGAGCCTAACGCTCGCAGGGCATCAGACACCTCTTCGTTTGACTTGACTACTAAGCAACTAATCAGTCCTCATGACGATGCTTTAGTTATTTCAATTCTCATTGCAAACTGTCTTACGAAGAGAGTTCTCATTGACAATGGGAGCTCTGCTAACATCATTTTCCTAGATGCTCTGACAGAATTGGGCATAGATGAGACTGTCATCCTTCGTCAGCCAACAACTTTGTATGGATTCAGTGGAGAAAGGAAGTACACGGTTGGGAGTGTTACCCTTCCTGTCTATGCAGAAAGCGTCAACCTACCGACGAAGTTCCTGATTGTGGACAGTCCGTCAAGCTACAATTTCATCCTTGGTAGGCTGTGGATTCACGAGATGAAAGCAGTACCGTCTACCTACCACCAGGTGATTCGCTTCCCTACCAAGTGGGGAGTGAAGGAGATTTTTGGGCAGTAGCGGAATGCGAGGACATGTTACATGGAAGCCTTGAAGCCCAAGACAACAGAGTTATAGCAATTACAGCAACTCAATCCCCCAGTTGACCCAGACCAGCTAGGGATGGAAGAGCTCGATGAAGTTCAGATTCACCCAGACTATCCAGATCATAAAGTTCAGATTGGGGCAAGGCTGAGGCCAGAGCTAAGAGAGCAGTTGGTCACATTTCTCAAAGTTCACCATGACTGCTTTGCTTGGTCACATGCAGACATGACAGGAGTCGACCTAGAGATTATCACCCACAGACTTGAGGTTGATCTAGATTACCCACCAGTCAGACAGAAACGGAGGAAGTTCGCTCCAGGGCGGAACAAGGTTATCAATGAAGAAGTCCAAAAGTTACTTGATATCAGATCAGTCCGCGAAGTACATTACCCAGACTGGTTAGCCAAGGTTGTTGTAGTAAAGAAGAAAAATGGCAAGTGTGCATAGACTTCACTGATCTCAACAAATCATGCCCGAAGGATTCATTTCCACTTCCACACATAGACATGCTAGTGGACGCTACAGTAGGACATGAACTTCTAACCTTCATGGACGCCTTCTCAGGTTACAACCAGATATTGATGCACCTTGAAGATCAAGAGAAGACAGCCTTCGTCACAGAGAGGGGAACCTTCTGTTACAAGGTCATGCCCTTCGGACTCAAGAATGCAGGAGCCACTTACCAGTGTCTAGTCAACCACATGTTCGCTAGCATGCTGGGGGACACCATGGAGGTGTACATTGACGACATGCTAGTCAAGTCACTGGTCGCCGACCAACACCTGGACCATCACCGCCAAGCCTTCATGGTTCTCCGCAGGTACAACATGAAGTTGAACCTAGCCAAGTGCTCCTTTGGAGTTTCCTTTGGGAAATTCCTTGGATACTTAGTCACACAAAGAGGTATTGAGGCTGACCTTGATCAACTTTGTTCTATTGCTAACATCCCTTCCCCTAAGTGTGTTAAAAATGTGCAGAAACTAACTAGGAGGCTAGCAGCCCTCAGTAGATTCATACTCAAATCATTCGAGAAGTGTCGTCCATTCTTTGACATCTGCGGAAGAGCAAAGATTTCCAGTGGACAGACGAGTGTGAGGATGCCCTGCAATAAATCAATCGTTACCTTACCACATCTCCAGTACTATCGAAGCCCAAGGTTGGAGAGACTCTGTTCATTTACCTTGCAGTCTCCGACAGAGCACTAAGCGGCGTCCTAGTCAGAGAAGAAGATGGAAACCAACTCCCAGTCTACTACGTGAGCAAGTCCTTACTAGACGCAGAGACTCAGTATAGCCAGCTGGAGAAGCTAGCCCTTGCACTAGTCACCTCAGCAAGGAAGCTACGCCCTTACTTCCAATGTCATCCAGTCATAGTCCTCACCAGCTTTCCACTTCGCATTATCTTGCACAAGCCAGAGGTTTCTGGTAGACTTTCAAAATGGGGAGTTGAACTCAGTGAGTACGACGTCTCCTTCCAGCCCCGCACGGCCATCAAGTCACAGGCGCTTGCGGACTTCATAGCGGATTTCACTCCAACCGAATTAGGTCAAGCGGAAAAAGAGTTATTTTGTTTGCATGAGAAGAATAACTTGCAGTGGAAGCTCTCAGTCGATGGCTCCAGCAACACCAAAGGAAGTGGTCTCGGCGTAGTCCTTACCTCGCCAGACGGAGACACAATCCAAAGAGCCATCCGATGTGGATTCAAAGCAACCAACAACGAGTCCGAATATGAGGCGCTTATTGCTGGCCTCAACCTAGCTCGGGACATGGGCGTAAAAAGCATTCAGGTACCAAGGACGGACAACAACCACGCAGACGCTCTTGCCAACCTGGGAGCAGCCATCCAAACCACAGTGCCAATGACTATTCCTGTAGTGTATGTACAATGGCCTGCAACATGGAAGGGTGAGCCCGCCTACCAGACAGTGGCTGACATAACAACTGAGTCAAATTGGATGACTAAAGTAGCATTGTACTTGTCCAACGGAGAACTTCCAGAAGACAAAAGCGAGGCAAGGAGGGTAAAGGCAAAGGCAACCCGATTCACGCTCCTCGACGGACAACTCTATAGGAGATCCTATTCAGGACTCCTACTCAGATGCGTAACTAATAATGAAGCCAGACATGTTCTGACTGAGTTGCATGCAGGAGAATGCGACAACCACTCCGGAGCCAGAAGTCTTGCCCACCGAGCACTAACAACCGGGTACTATTGGCCAACCATGAGGGCTGATGCTCTAGACTTTGTGAGAAGATGTGACTCATGCCAAAGACACTCACACATCAACCATCTCCCACCAGAGAGGCTACACCCATCCTTTGCTCCATGGCCTTTTATGAAATGGGGGATGGACATAGTAGGGAAACTACCTACTGCACCAGGCCAACGAGTGTACATGCTCGCAGTAACCGATTACTTCACCAAGTGGGTGGAAGCAGAAGACTTCAAGCAAGTTCGTGACACAGAGGTAAAAAAATTCATTTGGAAACACGTGATTTGCAGGTACGGAGTCCCCTACGAAATCGTGACAGACAATGGCTCCCAGTTCATAAGCTATGAGTTTCAAGATTTCTGCAAAGAATGGGGAATCAAGCTTACATTTTCCACTCCACGCTATCCCCAAGCGAATGGACAAGCAGAGTCGACCAACAAGACTATCATGAACAGTCTCAAAAAACGGCTGAAACAAGCAAAAGGAGCATGGGCGGATGAACTCCCAGGCGTCCTATGGTCGTACCGAACCACACCAAGGACTCCAACTGGAGAAACACCATTCATCATGACATATGGAACTGAAGCAGTCATAAGATACAAAATGGCTAGCGAGCAGACCAACGACGCAGAATTGGCACACGAGCTCGACTTGGTTGATGAACTCAGAGAAAGAGCCATGATCCAGAGTGCCGCCTACCAACAGAAGGCTGCACAACACTTCAACAAGAACATTCGCGTACGAACCTTCAAGCAAGACGATTGGGTTTTACACAGGGTATTCCAGAACACAAAGGAGACAGGAGATGGAAAGCTTAGACCAAATTGGGAAGGTCCTTACAAAATCACAAAGGTAGTAGGCAACGGAGCCTACAAGCTAGAAACCAAGGAAGGACGACAGATAGCCAACAGTTGGAACGCCATCCACCTAAAGAGGTATTTTTTTTGATACACTTGTTCTTTCGAGGTTGATCTTTTGTTGAAAACACCCCGAACTGACCAGGGGAAGTCGGTTATCTAACCCGACTGGCAGTTCGGGTAAACGCCCCACCCCACCCCCACCCCTCGGAAACGTCTTGCAGGAGCATGAGACATACAACTAGTCTCCATTCCTTGATGCTTACAAGTCACGCAGCAGCATGGGCATACACATCCTCGGTGAAGGTACAACTACTTATACCCATGAGATTGATTTCTCACTACATTCATCCGACTTGACAAGGGGCTAGCTGGTCACCTAACCCAGCTATGCAGGTCGGTCAACCGCCCCAACCCCCTAACCTTTCCAAGAGGATCGATTCCACTCATGTTGCAGGATGGCGTCAAATGACTACGGCTAAAGTAACGCCCACGTGACATATCCTACTTCCAAGTGATCATCCAACTATCCATCAGGCTGAGAACAAAAAAAAAAAAAAAAAAAACAAACATGGACTCACATCTATTCTGATTGGCTTGCACTTGCTTAATCCATGAGATGCGCCATAAACAGCTCCATGGTTTAGACAAGTGGAAGCCTTTCAAAATTGATGATCACTACCATACAAGGAATGTCACTCCTACACTGTTAGGTGGTGCAGACAATGATCAAAGTGCATAAGAGCTCTCTGCCTATTCCCGCAATCTCAATCAATTTATTGAGTCTAGTTGCCAGCAAAAATAAACAGACAGGCGTGACTTGTTGCCACACCATTTGTTTTGTAAGGTATGAACCAAAGTCGTCTTTTGAGATTGATTTCTCTCTAACACAACCGATCTGACCAGAGGCTAGTCGGTCAACTAACCCGACTAGGCAGGACGGTTCAGCGCCTCCCCTCTCCAAGAGGGTCCATCACTGAATTCTACAGTCAGGACACAGGGTGAACTCCACTAAACCAGCCGTCTGACAAATGTAACTTGACATCCACCTGCAAGCTGACGCAGCTTGGCATCCACCTGGTGGCACTGACCATCCGATGACAGACGCAGCTGACACCCACCGCAAGCCGATCGACACCAGACCGATAACGCAACATGGCACCCACCTGCAAGCTGACGTAGCATGGCATCCACCTGCAAGCTGACTGGCACCCAACCGTCTGACAGGCGCAGCTTGACACCCACCTACAAGCTGACTGACACCAGCTGTCTGACAGACGCAACATGGCCCCCACCTGCAAGTTGACGCAGCATGGCATCCACCTGCAAGCTGACTGGCACCTAGCCGTCGAATGACTTGACACCCACCGCAAGTCGATCGATACCCAGCCCGTCTGATGACGCAAAGATGACACCCAATTGGTGGTCGACACACCGTCGAAAGCGAGTATAGCACCTCAATGGCAAGATGACATACATAGAAGCTTGACTGACCCGGCGTGGCACAAATTCGACGAAGCAGGCGGACGAACACGATGATAGTTCAAGAACTACTCCTTTGGACTAGAGCTTAGACTGGGGGACAAACCTAGTAGACAAAGTCCAGCAGTGCCAAGCGCATTGCTTAGAGGTTAGTCCGCAATGTCTCATTCAATTAGACTTGTAAGACAAGCATGGTTGCATGGTTAAGACAAGCATGATTGCATGAATAAGGTTAGTTAGTCACTCATTCATTCCAAATTGTTTTCACCACTAACAGTATATGTGCTAGCTCAACAAGCAGTTGTTGTTATGAATTTCTTTGTCAGTGCCCCAATTACATGAGTATGATTTATGAATATGTCTACCATACTATCGATGAAGCTCGTTTTTTATGTGCTCTCTTCATCACATGAACATTATTAATTCCATATGTATGACTCGTTCTAAGCTACTTCACTCATGTTTGACCACTTTCATTGAGTATTAATATTTTTTAGATACCATATTCAAAATCGTATCTTGTTACATTTACCATGAAAAGTGTACAAGGCGTACAAACGACCCACGAGGTCACATTCCAAAATTTCTGCAAAGAGCAAATACGAGACATAACATCCCATAGCCTATGCGGCTTGAGACATTCCAGGAACAACCCAAAATAAAATCCAAGACAACATAATATTCTATTTCAAAATCCTTCAAATACAACGTACAAATTCAATCAACATCACCGGACACCGGCAGATACAAAGGCAACATACATATGCCTACTCTACTAGATCGCTACTAAGCAAAAAGGTCCATACGCTCTTGAAAAAATAGAAAACTACTTAAAATCTGCTTCAGTGAGTCCACAATGCTCTATCCTAGCTCCAGGCAAAATGACAACACCAAGCGTCCTACTATCTGAGAGAATCAAGATCCAAGCTCCACAAGCACGAGTTGTTACATCAAAATAAGCAGTGTTATCCAAAAGAGAAACAAATTTTGATACATACAAGCAAACTCCAAGGCTGCATCAGCCTCTAACGCTGACAAGCACAAACTGATAAAAGTTCATTCAGGTTCACACACACAACAGGAAGTTCACGTACAGAACAAGAAGGTGATATCGCCCGAAAAAGACATGACTTCAACACTCAAGA
The DNA here is from genome assembly GCA_026545765.1 of Plantago major. NCBI lineage: Eukaryota > Viridiplantae > Streptophyta > Magnoliopsida > Lamiales > Plantaginaceae > Plantago > Plantago major. Next base: position 96,999,021 of record CM048839.1, read on the forward strand.
TTTTAGCTTGCCTATCCTGTAGAACTTTAGTTTTAAAGTTAGGGATGCTATAGCATTAGTCGAACAAGAATTCATCAAACAGAAATCCTGCATGGGTTATTCACACGACAAAAATACCACAAGACATAATTTCAATACTATGTCCTTCCAAAAGTCCAAATTTTACAACTTCCAACACAACAACATAAAATACGATACCACATTCACTAAAGGGAAAGCGCGAAGGCATCAATCCACAAATGCTCTCAATTCACAACCGCACACATAACAGCTTCAAGCCCGTGTAATGGGTGAGTTTACAACAATTTTTAACCAATGCAGAAATGTTACAAGAAGAGAGATACGAGAAAGCATATCTCCGAATCTTAAAGACCGTAAAAAAAAAAAGAAAGAAAAAAGGGAGATTGCAACGACTGAAGAACGAGCAGAAAAAAATAAAGAGAGAGAAAGAAGAGCACAAAACATTACCGGAAATGGCAATTCCGGTCACCTTCAACTGCTTGCCTGTCACCGTAAAACTTAAAATCCGACCAGAAGCCGTACGCTCGGATTGTGCGCTTACGCCAGGCGCTTCTCCCTCTTCCACTCTGTTCCGCCCTTACTATCCCTCATTATGCCGCCGGAATTCACCACCAGTCTCTCCTTACCGCGCCTCCTCCGAAATCCACCATGAAAACACGAATCAGATTTGGTGGGGTTTTGTTCTTGGAGTCGAAAGGAAGAGGCGAGTCTGCGTGGAGAAAGGCGAAGAAGGGTGAAGAAGACGATCTCAATTTTCTGACTATTACAGTTAAAATGGCGTGAAGGTGTGAGGGCCTCAATTTGTGTTATGTTTGGTTATAGGAAACCACTTTCAAAATACTCGGGTTTTGACCCCAAATTGATCAATTGTAAAAAATTACAAGTCAAGATCTTATCCACTACTTGTTAATACTCCAACTCGGGCAAGGCAAGCACCCATTCGGGCAAGGCAAGCACCCATTCGGGCAAGGCAAGCGCCAATTTGGACAAGGCAAGCACCAACCCGAATCTGGGCAAGTCATCCTCCAATTTGGGCAAGGTAGACATTAATTCGGGCAAGGCATGCACCCTCCCAACTCGGGCAAGGCATGCACTAGTTCGGGCAAGGCATGCACCAATTCGGGCAAGGCATGCACCAATCAAATTCGGGCAAGGCATGCACCAATTCGGTCAAGGCATGCTCCATTCAGGCAAGTCGTACCCAAATCCGGGCAAGTCATCTTACTATAGGCTGTCTGTCAGCTCATCCAACCAAAGGTGTTTGCTTGTAAGCTACCACCTTGCGGTCGACTTGTCAAACTAAAATTGTTAGCCCGCAAGCTCTAGCTCATCCAACCAAAGGTGTTTGCTTGTAAGCTACCACCTTGCGGTCGACTTGTCAAACTAAAATTGTTAGCCCGAAAGCTCCAGCTCATCCAACCAAAGGTGTTTGCTCGTAAGCTACCACCTTGCGGTCGACTTGACAAACTAAAATTGTTAGCCCGCAAGCTCCAACCCATCCAACCAAAGGTGTTTGCTTATGAGCTACCACCTTACGATTGGCTTGTCAAACTAAAATCTTCAGTCTGCAAGTTTTCCATCTTGCTAGATTGAATTGCCCATGTCGAAATTTTCAGTCTGCAAGTTTCCGTCTTGCAAGACTGAATTGTCCATCTTGAAAATCTCAGTCTGTAAGTTTCTATCTTACTAAATTCACTCGTTCAATTTTGAATGTCATTCTGTAAGTCTCCGACTTACTAGATTGACTTGTCCAATTGAGAATGTCAGTCATTAAAAATCCATCTTGCCAGGTTGTTTGTTTCCAGCCGAGCGTGTCCGTCAGTAAGCTTCTGCATTGCAAATTGACGACTTGCTCTACCCAGCTAACTACAAAATCACTACGAGTGGCATCCACCTCCCTAACCAATCGCTCTCCTTATCAATGAGCTTACTATTTGTTATTCCAGCATACTTACGGGATGATTGATACCTATGAAGGAGCAGAATATCATCCACCTACGATCTGGCGTGCATCACTCTTTTGGGCATGAAACTTCTACTCTCCGACTCGAGACACTCGACTCGAAGAGTGGGGGACAAACTGTATTGGACAAAATTCGCTCTTTGTCAACTAGACTGACGAACCAGCCCATCAAGGCTACGACCCAATCCGCAATCCACTAATGAGTCAATCTTGGCTTCATACGCGAGTTGGACTCCAAAGTCCAATTAGCGAACCCACCTAGCTAAGTCATCCATCCAACAATCCACATGCTATCTGACTCACTCGACCTCGCTAACCTTCCAGCTGGTTGACAAGCTAGCTAGCTCACCCAGCTCGCCCGACCTTGCCAGCTACCGAAGTGGTTGATGAGCTAGCTAGCTCACCTCGCATGATTGACTCTGTCAGTTAGCACTCGACTAACAAACTAACCAACTCATATTGCTTAGCCGACTTAGTCAGTCAGTAAGCAACCGACTTGAAAGGACTCCTCCAACTACGTGAGACAAAGTCCAACCCACTTAGCCAGGTCCAACAGCCTCACCCGAGATTCGCGGACAGACCCCAAAGATGGATGAACTATATAGAGAAGGATGGGGAGACGTGGAAGAGGCATCACATTCGAACTGCAACAAACCCTAGCAATCTATCTCCCACGCCTCCATCTCTCAAGCTCACTGAGCAACGCTCTCAACCATCCACCATCGTCCATCACCAACCACCGTCATCCACCATCGTCATCCACCATCATCCATCACCATTGTCCATTATCATCCACCATCACCCATCGCTGTCCGACGACAACGACTAGCTAGTTCCCTCCTACAAGGTCAGCTAGCCTTTTGCCGGTGCTCGTCGGTACTCTGCCGAACCGACTCAACAAGCAGGATAAGTCGACGCTTGCCATCATCTCTCCCTCCCTCTCCCCCTCCCTCCCTCCCTCCCTCCCTCCCTCTCTCTCTCTCTCTCTCTCTCTCTCTCTATCTCTTTCATTTAATTACTCCTTCTATCAGTCATCTAACTTGAGTGTCGGAGTCCCTTCGGTCGACACCACACCGGTGTCACATCGGAATCTCACGTCTCTGTTTGCTATTGTTGCCTTGCAGGTTGTCGGTGCCCCCCAATCTCTAACCCTAATTTAATTGTAGATTTCTGAGTGTCTACACCTTACAACCAACAAATAATGAACAATCTTACATTTATACAGAAATTACACATTCTGTCATTAAAATACACTTTTGCCATTTTGAAAAAATGTATAATAATTAGTTTTATTTTTCACTTAAAACTATGTGTTAACTCAAATATATAATCAAAGTTCTTCGAATAAAGGGAGCATATTATTAGGTGTGATTCAACTATTTAAATGAAAATAAATTGTATCAGGTTATTGTATATCTATTACTAAAATAAAATAGTAGGAGTAATGAAATAATTATTTTAAAATCTCAAACTGAAGAAAATTGAAAATTTTAATTTTAAAATGAAGAAAAATTTATAAAAAAAGGATTAATATTTTAGCCAACATTCGTAATGGAACATAATGTTGGAGATGCACATAGATATAACATGGAGCTATACCTAACCGACCTTATAAAGGGTTCCTGGCCGGTACCTCTCTCAAAATTTTATTTCAAACAAAAACCCTTTAAGTTGCAACACTAAATTAATTTAGGACTCGCTGAATTACAACATTATATTAACTCATGACTCTCGGAGTTAAAACATTATATTAACTCCACTACAAGAATATCGCTAAATAGCGACGGATATTAGCAACAGATAATATCCGTCGCTATGTAGCGACGAATCGGCAGGATTAGAGACGGAAATTTATCCGTCTCTAATTTAGAGACGGATAGACCAATCCGTCTCTAAATTAGAGACGGATAAATCTATCCGTCTCTAATTCGTTGACAAAAAAAAAAAAAGAAAAAAAAAAAAATTTAGCGACGGATAGGTTTATCCGTCGCTATTTCCTAAGCGAAACCCTAAATACTCCTTCCCCCTTTCTCAGCCTCCACACAACTCCACCCTTCTCTCCTTTTCTCTCCTTCCACCACCACCCTTCCAACACCACCCCCCCCCCCCTTCCAACACCACCACCTTCCTCCCACCACCACACTGCCACCGGCCACCACCTCCCTTCCGCCACCTCCACCACCACCTTCACCATCGGCCACCACCTCCCTTCCGCCACCTCCACCACCTTCCTCCCACCACCACCACCTTCCTCCCACTGCCACCACCTTCCCACCACCACCACCACACCGCCACCGCACCACCACGCCACCACGCCACCACCTCCGCACCACCACGCCACCACCACCCTTTCCTTCCACCCACCACTGTCACCACGCCACCACCACCACCACCTCCTTACTCCGATTCCTCCGATTTGTCAAGATCTCGTTCGATTCGTCAAGATCTCATCAAGATCCACCAAGATCAGTGAAGATCCACCAAGATCTCGTCCGATTTTTTTACCTTTTCTTTTTTTTTTCATTTTTTTTATTAATTTTGTATAAATTCTTTGTATTATTGGATATTGAATTAATATTATATTTTTGGATAAAATTGTAGATTTATATAAGTACGTATTGAATATTGTATATCTGTATTAAATATTGTATAAAATTATCAATTTATTGTATATCCGTATAAAATTGTCGATTTATCCGATTCGTCTCCAAATTGTCGATTTGTCGATTTATTGTATATCCATATAAAATTGTCGGTTTGTCGATTGTATTATCGATCTGCAGGTTTATAAAAAAACCAAAAACAAAAAAACCTAAATTAGAGACGGATAAATGCAACGGATTGGTCAACGGATTAGCCCGTCACTGATCCGTCGCCGATTCGACGCTATTTGGCGACGGATGGTTATCTGTCGCTACGGATTTAGCGACGAATCGGGAGTCGCTAAATCCGTCGCTAAAAACTTTTTTTTTTTTTTTGTAGTGCTCATCCTAGGTATTTTTTTATAATTTTTTAATGTCAAAGGGTCTTTGGCACCAATGAATGGTCATAACGGACAACAAAGTTAAATTAAAAAAAAAAAAAAAAAAGACTAACATGTCTGGCCTGGCACCTGACTCCAGGCCATGGGCCATTAGAAAAAAGAGCAGATCGAGACCGGTCCTCAAGAAGCCGAAGATGGCCCATTCAATTGTCATCCCTATCTAGATAGTGCAGTTACACCTATACTCGGGCGGTTCTAAGAACTAGCAGTTCTCTGTTCCAGAACTGCCAGTTCCAATTGGTCAAAATATTGGAACCTCAACCAAAACCAGAATCACACGGTTCAGTTCCAATTTGAACCCTGCAGTTTTGAACTGCACGGTTCAACCGCCTTAACCGTACCTACCGAAACCACAGTGCGGTTTCGATCCCAAAATCGCAACCGCAATTTCGGTTTCGTTTGGTCGAGTCTCGAGTCTCGAGTCTAGTTACACCAAGGGCTGCAAACGAGCCGAGCCGAGCCGAGCTTTACAAAAGCTTGACTCTTTAAGGAAAAAAATGTATGAAGCTCGAGCTTGGCTTGCGAGTTTTTTTGGTTTTTCAATTAGGTTTTTGAAACTCGGAAGCTTGAAATTCAACTCGGCTCACGAACTCGAATACTTACAAAGTTCGAATACTACCTGACTTCAAACTCGAAACATTCCCATGATTATCACATACACACACACAAATAAAACACACACACACACACACACACACACACACACATATATATATATATATATATATATATATATTGAATATTTGGAGCAGCGCGTCGAGCCAAGTTTCTCAAATTTGAGGTGTAATTTGAGCTCAAACGAGTCGAACTATGACTTGAGCCACATACGTCCAGGTGGTATGATATTGTACGATGCAACTTGCGAGCTGAAACCCTCACGTTTACATTTGAGCTCATCTACAAAGATAAGGATCAACTTGGGCCTGCTTTGATACCATATTAAGGGGAGAAGGTTATCAACCTTATATATTGTTTGCATGATCTACTCACAAATGATATGAGATATTCTAACACCGTATTATATAATAAATACTAGTAAGACGAACGGAGAAGTACATTAAAATTTACAGGTTGACCGGGTGGAGCTAACCCGTTAATTTTAAAACAAAATTCTCTTATAAAAATAAAGATTTAGACCTACCATGGCTGCTGTATGAAGCAACGGACAGAGCTTGCTATTGTTGCTTCGCTTCGTACGTGGAAAACTATGATGGGGGCTTTATAAGCTCCATATTTAAATGTTGATTTTTTTTTAAAAAAATTATCAAAATTTCAATTTGAACTGAGTTTGATTAAATATTCGATTATAATTGCTGTTCATTTAGCTTAGTCTAAATCTCAAATTTTCAATTTGGCTATTGTGGTTAAAATTGGTCAAATTTTAAATAATTTGATATGTTTTAGGGATTTGATTGCACTTTTCGTAATTTATGCATGAGTTTAGAGAATAAATCTTAGTTTTTTATGGTTGTTTGACAAACAACTAAGAACTATGTTGAGTCATCCATGAGTCTTTTTATTTGACATACAACTAAAAACTATGCCATGTAAATTAAATCCATTGAAACTCAGAAAACGAGTACAACACTGAATACACAGTGAGGTACTCAGTCAATTGACACTCACATAAAATCGAATTATTCATCTGATAAAGTTCTGTAAATTTTTTTATGTTAAAGTCTTATCAAACAATCTAATATTACTACTAATTAATACTAACATTTTAGTCCAAAAAGTTTTCACTCACTTTGATCCCTACATTTTGCACAATAACATCGTATGACAGTTTTCATAAGTCAATAACATTTTAGTACAAAAGCTAACGGATTAAGCTGACATGGCAGCTAATTACTTACGTGGATATTAAGGAAAATGTTTTTCCTTATTTTTATATTCAGATTTTAAATTAGTAAATTGTTATTGACCCATATTATTTATTAACACTTCAATTAATAGTCTCAAAGTTTGTTAAATCTACCCGATTTTTTTTCTATTCAACTTCGATAGAAAATTAAATTACAAGTAAACCCTTTATTCTTGTGCCTTTAATTTTTTTTCTCTCTTTCTTTTCATTAAGCTCCATAAATAGAGCATAACAGCTCCATTAACGGAATAATTGTGCACGCTCTGTTAATGGAGAGCAACTTTGTTAATGACTTAATGGAGCTAAAGTGCTAAACACCTACATTAACATAGATGTTAATACTCCATCAATGGAGCTTGACTCTTCATTAATGGATGTCACTCTATAGCACACGGATTGGCTGAGTATTACTCCATCCGTTCTAATAAAAGTTTCATGAATTTTTTATTTAGGGTACAATTACGAACTTTCTAAACCAAATAAGAAAACCTTTTATTCCACTTTTTAATTTTTTATTATTTCTCTTTCTACTTTATCACGAATTCTTTCACTCCCTAATCTATTCTACTTGATCAACCAATTACTAATTTAACAACATAAAACATAAATTATTTTTTTAAATTAAAGAGAAAGTAAGTAATAGGAAGTTCTTATTAGACGGAGGGATAATTTACACGGGCTTCTTCCGCAGAGAATGAGCATGGGCTGCCAGACCTGACCATGTGGACCTATTTACGACTTGAGACTTCTCATTTGTTATTTTTCTTCATAAGGAAAGACTAAGTTGACACTTGGCACCTTATTAAAGGTATGGATTTTTATGTATGAAATTAAATTAGACATGTAAATCTTGCCTGATAAACACGTTTTCAAAGTTGGGTTGTTACAGTCAACAATCTTCGTCACGAAGAAAGTGATATATCCTTAGACTTACTAATTATGTCTACTAATTAAGTACTTACTATATTCCCTCACATTTACGGAACAAAAGAATCGTTTTATTTTCTGAGAAATAACCTGCCTTCATTTCTAATCAATTCAAAAGGAATACAGCCAAGATCACCAAACCACAAAGGCAAAACAGACGTGTGGAGCCATCATCATCAAACAAAACGTTCTCAGCTAAATAATGTGCTTGTAGGATTACCAAATACTCGGGAATGAAACGAGGAATTTCTAAGATAGTGTTTGATTTACCACAAAAATCTGATTAACTCTATATCAAACACTCCCCAAGTAATCATCCTTCAAAACATCTCATCATCAATCCACCAACACGCAGGATTTCCCTTTTCTTCCCATCAGTGAAAGAAGTACTGTACACCTAACTTGGTTCATGCTTATTGCTTAAGTTCATATTTACCCGAAAATATTAAATAAACTGGACCTATTAAAAAAAATCATGATTAGGAACTATAGTGATAATGAAACAAACACAATGACAAACCAAAGGATTCAAGTTCCATTGAACTCTATCGGCAAAATTCAATTGTATAGTATAATTGATAATTCTCTGCAACTGGTGGGCTAGTGTTTACCCACATATCTGTATCAGTTAGAACTTCATGAAACATTTACAAAGGCTAAAATGTGTTTCTACTCCACCTGCTAGGAAATGGTGGCTAATAATCTTGAGCTTCAATGTTAGCCAAACACGAAAATCCTCGTGAATGCGGGTCTTGTAAGATTCCAAAACATGGTCAGTTTTAGGAGCTGATCAGTTGCAGCCTGCAGGGACTGAGAACTCTTCTAATTTAAGTTGTTCATCCACTTGTTGAATGAAGTGAGGTAGCTGGATAATCATAACACTAGTATCGTCGATGGAGCCCCTTGTTAGTGACATGTCAACAAGCTTCTTGCAAGCAGTGAAAGCTTCTGGCTTGTCTACGTTGATGCAGAAAGACCTAACAACATCAACAGCTTCTTGATTGCTTACCTGAAAAACATAAAGTTAAATGTTTAGACCATGAGATTCTGGAGTCCTGTTGATCAAAACATGACTAAATAATACACAGAACACATGAAGGCATATGCATTTTCCTCCAGAATAACATCAACATACGAGTAATTACCTTGTCCCACAGACCATCTGAAGCCAGGATGAGAAATTCGCAGTCTGGTGTGATATTGAACACTGAAGTTGTTGGTTCAGCAATCACCCATTGTTTAAGATGGCGATCACCTATTGCCCGAGAAACAGCCAGTGTCCCATGTACTCTCCAAGCACCACGACAACAATCAACATATCCACCCTATAGAAACAAATTCAAAAAGAACCATCAGCAACATAGTATACTAATAATAACATTTACAACATCAAATTCTACTATATCACAACGAAACATTAAGAAATGCTCACCAGACTCTCGATCCTCTCTCTTTCATCCTCCAAAGAAGGCCTATGATCCACAGTCAATGCATCAGCAACTCCCCCTCGACTTATAACAGCACGACAATCTCCAGCATTCGACACCACAACTTCTCCGTTCCTTATCAATGCGGTCACACAGCAAGTCCCACCTCCAATATCCTCCTTCAGAAAATCACTATCTGTAGTCAAGTACCCTTCCTTCACCGCTTCTTCCACGTGTTCCTCACCTTTCTCCAACACTTTCTTCATCACATTCTTCTCCAAATTCGCCGCTACATATTCCACAGCACCTGGTCCTCCATGACCATCAAACACGCCAAAAAATGCCTGAAATTACATCTACGACTCAGCATTCATTCGATTTCAACAATATCGCTAAACAAACACATTCCACAATCAAATCCTCATATCATCCAAATCAGTATGAATTTACGATTATTAACTAATACATACGCTTCAAAACTAATTACTACTACTACTACTGTATCAGAAAATGAGAATATCAAATCAAATTGAATTAAATGAAATTACCTGTTTAGAATCGCTCAAAACGGCAGCGTATCGATCCTCCAGAATACCACCTCTCTTCCCCCTCTTACAATACACAGAATAGCCCTCTCCTTCAAACTCCATCTCACTCAACCGATCGCTTTCTGATGTTGATTTCTTCACAACATCCTCAATCCCAAGCATACTCGTCACCGGAATATCGATCATACCAGGCCTCTTCCTCTTCACCATCGCCGGAGCTAATTCCTCTTCGCCGCCGTAGAAAGAAGGCTTCCGGATATGCTTCAGGGCCAACGGAGACAGCGCCGGTGGAGGCCTCGGAGACGTGGCCGGCTTGCAGAAGACCGGCGCTAGCTTCCTCGGTGACTGCATGAAGATCGGAGAATTTGAGACTGTTGCTACTGCACAAGGCATTATTTAAAATAGTTAGGGTTTATGTTTTGGTTTGATTCTTCTTCTTCTTCTTCTTCTCCTCAATCAATTTGAGTCTGTGAAATGAGAATGTGAAGCAATTTATATTTATATATATATACAGAGAGAAAGTGGAGGTGGTGAAATACGGTGCCGTTTACCAGCTGAGACTTTCTGGAAAGTGGAAACCATAGTCAATGGTCACGCGCCAATAATAGGAATGGTGATTTATATACGTATAACCTTCTTTACTATACTTTCTAGAGTCGATACCACATTTGAAGTCCAGATGTTTCAAATATTTCGTTACAATATAAAAGGTGTTTTACACCAAAAAGTAATTAGCCAAACATGTAAAAGATGACTTATGAATAAAAGTGATGCGGTAAATGTCTTTCTAGAAACTATTATCAATTGTTACACGCTAATAATAGGAAATATTTGTAGTAGTAAAAATTAAGAAAAACATTTTACGAAAGAGTAAGGGCACGTTTGATTTAGAATGAGTTGAAAGGAGAAAATTTTATGTAATTCATTAGAGAATTGAGTTAAATTAATTTATTGCTATTAAATTGGAATTTGGTGTTTGTAGAACTGTGAATGCCATCTCTTAAGTGATCGTCAAACTTTATAATAAAAACGTATATTTGCATTTAATATCTAAACTTTATGATTTATCATGATAAAGTACTATTAACATAGAATGTCTTTAATAAATTACACTAACTTGGATTATATTTATATGAATTAATTAACTATTTTGATAGATAACCGTCTCCTTGATGTATCGTGAAGGGATTGCTTTATGTAACTGTACAAGATACAAATTTGGGGTAACGTCAAACTTAATGAAATGGACGATAAAATAACATAGGAGCATGCTAGCAGATAACTATGCGTAAATTATAATTCAATGAAATATCACGACTTACAATTGAGGAAACAAGTATCATAATACATACCAGTTACAATGTTTGTATATAGATCAATTTAGGACTGCAGGTACAAAACTCCCTGTAACATGAAGAAAGATATGATTTCCATACAAAAGAGATGTGTATAACATAGTGTACGTTATATGTATGTAAAATGAACATAGTGTACCTTATATGTATGTACTTTTGCACTCAATGGAGCTCTATTTCCTGTGAAATGCAAGAATGTACATCTTGAATAGTCGGAGAGTTCTATTATTTATACATACGGGATCACTTAGCTTTGCTAAAAATCTTAAAGGGTACATTACGTTCAATGCATAATCCAATTTTAAATTCTTACAAAACAAAAATAGACGCTATAATAATGGTTCTTTCACAAAAATAATCTCGTGTAAGTCAAGTTAAATCATCTTTTCAAACGTAGTCCAAGTTATATTTCAGTTAGTCAATGAATAAAAGTGTGTCATAGTATATAAAAGTTTTATTTATTACCACAACAACAGTAAAATTGTTGAATACTAGAAAATAAAGGGGAAATATAATTATATTTTTTGAATGATCTTACTTATATTTGTCAATTTTGGACATATAATTTGTTGACAAGGGAAAGAAAGAGTGTAAAGTAAGGCAACCTAATTAGAGTAGTTACTTTAGTTAATGTATTGAAAATTACATTATACTGCTCAAAAAGAGAAGACACGCGCATGAGATGAGAGTGGGTATGTGAGTAAGTAGGGAAACACACAATTTCTGGCATTGTTCTGGTCAAAGTTTAGGGTGAGATTATATTTTAATTGACTACTTAGTCAATGGTCAAACACACAATTTCCGCTTTTTCCACTATATACTGTCATTAGTCTGGCTTTGTACAAGTAATTTGAGAAATAAATCATCATACTAATTATAAGATTAACAAAAATCACATTTTCATGTTTTACTATTTGTATAAATATTTATACTTCCATATAGTAATTAGTTTGGTCAAGACATCGGGACAAAAATTGTTAATATTGCGGTAATTTACCTATTATAATGTTTGACTATGACCAAGATATACAAATTACTCTTGCTTTAACAAATTTACTCTGGAATTATCATTAGTTTAGTATATTGATACAATATTGTGAAAGAAGAGAAAATTTGTGTTGGACGGTTTAATCTTAGACTATTGCAACCTTAGAATATAAGTAGCGTTGTGGTTATTATTAAGGCAGTGTATATAAAACCGTTAAGCCATCTAACCTGAGTTCTCCTGTCACAAAAGAATGTGGGTGTATCGATGGCTAAAATACTCATAACAAAGTTATTATCAAGTTATGTTTTTACCTACATAACTTTTCATCGAGTCCAAAACATATCAGACTCTAAATTAATGGGGTGTGTTTGGTTGTAGTCGGTATGTTATAGCCATCATGGCTATGTCGTCAAGTGAACTCGCAAATAATATACATTAATCAAAGTTTAACTGGTTGTTTGGTATAATATTGTAATCCAACCAAATTCTGGTATATATAGTATTTTGTTAGTGTTTGTCATGCAATTATAATCCATTATTGTTACAGAGTCGCCATATAATTCCCTAAATACTCATATAAATTAACCCACAACCTATGTTAACACCGTTACATCATTCAAACAAACTTAAAACCAATAAAATAACGTTTAAAAAAAATTAAAACTCATAACTTATGTATTACACGGATCACTTCACTCTTACTCACTATACCAATCACTCATTTTTCAACTCACCTATAACTCAATTATTACTACTCCCTCCGTCCCAGTTTCATCTTCCCGCATTCCGTTTTAGTCCGTTCCAACTTCATCTTCTCATTCCTTAAATGGAAAATCTTTCCCCTACTTTATACACTATATCTCATACTTTATTCACTATTTGTCATACTTTATTTACTCTTTTTCCTACTTTATCACCATCTCTCCTACTTTATTCATTTTTCTCTTAAATTTTGTGTTCGGGCCCGCGGAGATATGAAACCGGGACGGAAATATTTACTATAATATATTGTAAAAGGCACGAAAGATATGACCATGTCTTGAAATGCATGGATGCTGGTTCGGACTTGGTGAATCAAGAATTATAAATAAGGATAACATGCTGGAGGTTTTTGCAATTTACCCCGGTTGAAATTGTATTCACGTGATTCGTGAGGATTATGAACAATAAGGTTTGACCAAAATGTTTCCCTAGATTCACGGTTAATATTACATTTTATTTTTTGAACAAAACTATATACTAGTAATATATCGTACTATACTATAATAACAAGCACCCAATCACCCCGACCTCCAGTTTAATCCTTAAGATTCGTACATTTGAGCTGCCGTGATGATTCGTAAATTAATCTCCGAGTGATATGACACTGCAAAAATAAAAATATATAATTGGTTTTCAGTTTACTGTTGTGACCACTATTGCATAATTATATTCTAACTTATGTGAGGTTAAAGCTCAAATTTGTACACAATTAGATAGAATATACATGAATTATGTGGCCATGTTGATATTAATAACCAACTGTTTTTTTGGAAATTGAAGGCGTTAGAACAACTCCCCTATTTAACTTAGGTTGCAAGGACCACGTATAAATGGAATGGGTCGACGTGGTGGGTGTTGAATTGGGTAGCTTTTTCACCCGCTTTTGCCGTCCTCCTTGCTTTCTGCCAGTTCCCATCTTTAGATTATGACCACTAATTCTTCTTCCTTACATTAAATTAAATAATGCAAGTGCTGATCTATAAACCTGCATACATACCAGAGCTAATTAGTCCACTCATACCTGTAAAAGAAAGAAGGGGATATTAAACATTTTTATTCTCTGAAATATGTGTTGAGTTTTAACTTGAAAATAGTACTCCATATCGAAAGGATAGTGTCAACTGTCTAAGATTTGATTCCAACTCTTCCAATGAGATAGTGTTTGTAACGATAAAAATCACCAAAACCTGATTAAAAACATCTATATTAATCTGATTTTTATGATTTTAATCGCTTGTCAAACAACCCGTAAATGTTTATCTTATAAATACAAGTATACACCGACTATTTATAATTGTGTTGAGGTTAGGAATTAGGAGACTAGATTTGTTGTCATTTGGTCGGAAATGAAGATTCACCAATGTGTTGGAATCTGTTAGGGCCGAGCGAACCTGAGTGAATTGTATGTCGTGATGAGGGGTTTTGCATCGATCACGGTCTTTGGGCTCAGTCGAGTGATCTCAACAACACACCTCTCGATTATGTGAGCAATTATATTTCTAGATAGAAAATATAACATTATAACATCATATTAGTGTAAGTTAAACACTTCAGGTGAAGATGTATGATTTTGTTTAGAATTAAAAAGGTATGATTTTTTATACATATTTGACAGGTTAAGTGCAAACATATTTCCGGACCGAAGATACACAATGTAACAAATTGTCAACTAATTAATTCCAATAAATCGAATATAAATGATACTTATGTAGCCTCCGATTAATAATACATTTGGTGCATGTTTCAAAAAGTCGGAACCGATCGGTGATAATTATTACAAACAGATACTACTGTAGTAGCTTGTCTTGTACATTATGATAGCACACGGAACGTGACTATAATATAAATTAAGTTGATGACCGTACAAATTAGAATTACAGTATTTCTTAATTATTGATCTTGCTTTGGCATTTAAAATATCATCTTATTAGTTTGATTAATTTGTCAATTTGCATGGGCCAGCTTCCGGTTGTATACTATGATCGGATCAAGTCAATGAAACTTCTTCCTGTCAATAAATCAGGGGGCCAAGAATTTAATAGATTCCTTCCTATCGAATAATCGGTGTTGAGTTGGTCTTCTTTCTTCTTGTTATTACAAGTTTCCAATAATCATGAACTTTTCAGGTTTCCAATTGATAATGTATAAAACTCTCAAAATGCCCAAGTCAATTTGTTCTAATTTATCTCGGTACTTGTTAAAAAATAGAATAGGTTAGGAGTGTCTCTTGTAATATGCATGAAATTTTACTTGTTTTCTTCTTCTTAAGAAAAATATTCAGGTCACATTGTTGTTTACGATTGCGCTAAGGCTAGATTAAATGTTGGGTTTACAAACCAATCAATTCATTTCTATCAATCTAAACTATTGCATGACAGAAACATCAATGATAAAAAAACACAAACAATGACATGAAGATTTACGTGGTTCGGATTATCCAAATCCTACATCCACGGAAGAACGCCAACAAATCATCATACTGAGAAAATGATTACGATTTACAGAGACCTTCTTCCAAAACTGGAGAATTGAATCCAACAAACACCTTAGTAACTCACTCTCCACAGAAGAATAACCGCTCTCTTTTCTATTTGGGTAAATTACATTTTGACCCCCTGTATAATACCCCCTTTTACATTTTCTACCCCGCAACTTTCAGAAATTATAGATCAGTCCCTGCCCCCTGATTTAGTCCCTCACGTTAACATTGACCACCGTTAGTCAACGTTTGGTGACATCATTATTGTATTAATGACGTCATATATTAAATACTTAAAAATTATTTTTTAATTTTCATAAAAATTATTTTTATTAATATAAATCTGAAAGTACTGAAATACCCTCAGGGGGTCATAATGTAATGTCGTGTTAAATAACAATTTTTTCCCCGCGTTTTTCTTTGTATTAGGGTTGGTTGTGAAACCCAAGTAACGATGTAACATTAAGGGGTCTAAATGTAAGTCAGAAACACTAATAATCTCCATAACACTGTCAGTGCATCACAATTCTTACAACCTCAGCGAAAAGATGAATTGTGATCTTTTACAGAAACTAAGGATCATACATATTAGTTACATCCTAAAAGCCACAACCAAGGCAATCACAGCAACAAACATGGCGATAAACATTCCAACAAACACGATTTCATACTTCTTCAATTTAGACAGCAACTCTGAATTCTGGTTTTGAAGATTGTCACATTCTATGGATTTCGTCGTAATGCTTGTTACTGCATCATCAGTCCTCGTAGCAAAACTCCGGATAATTCGCTCAACATCTCGATCCAAACGTTCCCTGACCCAGCGGAAATATTGACATCCACCATCCTGCCCATTCAAGCAACAAGTAATTTTCAGAATGAGAAGCCCTAAACACCGGAAAAGTACAAAATTATAACAATTACACTTGCCTTGTAGTTCTGACAAGCTATGTAGCGACGACCTGGTTGGGTTCTAGTAGATATACCTTCGGTTACAATCAATGGAGGATTGCATTCACAGTACTGGTAAAGCCCCGAGACAGAAGACATGGGCCAAATGTGGGATCTTTCACTGCTTTCATCTGACCAAGAATACTCAGGAACCATTGGTGACTGAATTTTTTTTATTGAATGGAAATGTTGTTTGGGTTTGTTAATTGGGGTGGGGGGAGGGGGGAGGGGGTTCTAGAGTGTTATATTGGGGGTGACGAATCCGACCTAAGGCTTTACAATTCGCCAAGTCGCGCTTTGCACTGGTAAGGGGTGTTAATGTAACTTTTATAAGATGATTGGTTATACTGTGAAATCCTAAATTACCCTTACTCATTTTTCAATTTTCAATTAAATTGAACGATTTCCCCCTCAACTGAACGGTTTCTTCCCAATCTTCGATTTTCATTCATTGCAGTTTCCAAAATCATTTCAATGACTGTGTTTGGGAGAAAACTTTGGATTTCGTACCGAAGAAGTACCGGCGAGGCGCAATCGTGCTCGACGAGTCGAATAAGTAGAATTCCGTCTTTCGTTAGAGGAGAAATCGTGATTTTTGAAGTTGTTCAAGGTATTATCATCTTCAATTTAACCTCTGTTGTACTATCATCTTCAATTTCACATCTGTTGAGTTTATTTATGTTTGACGCATCTGGGAATGCTGTTAATTGAAATTAGATGTTTTGCTAAAAACTAGGGTTTGTAAATCGTCATTGTTGGTATGTCAGTAATTACCTTAATGTTTGTTGGACATGTATGATTTGTGAATGTTAACATGGTTTTGGTCACTTTAACACTCGTAATGCTATTTACGGTTTTTTCTGGTGGGGGGTTTTAATGTATATTTTATTATTGTTTCACATATTAGTTGAGATAATAAGGAGAAACAATCGAAGATGAGTTCAAGTAGTGAATCAACTAATAATAGTGATGGGGAGGATAAGAAGGGTTTACATATATTCCTACAATTTCTGGGCGACGAGGTTGAAATAAATGATGTGATTCCTGGGGTGTATAGGTTTGATCAATTGAGGAAGGATGCTTATGAAATGGCTCTATCAAAGGATCCAAAAATAGTGAGAGATATTGTGTACATTGTTTATCAAAAGGGTTTGCATAATAAGCGGTATGTTCTGAGTGATCTTGACTTGGACAAAATATTTAGAGAAAACTAGAACTCTTATGTCTTTCAAGTGGAGGTGCCTGAAGAACTTCAAGCCTTGGACATGATGAATCTACTGCCTTCAATTGATCCTGACATGATTATCCGAAATATGTTGAAGGAAATGGGTGGTCCCAGTAAGGAGGGTTGTCACAGTAGAGATGACTCTGGTAAAGAGGATACTGGATTAAGAGAGGGGTCTGAAGGTGAAGAGGGGTGTAAGGATAACCTGCAGGGATCAGAAAGTGAGGTGGGGGCTAAAGGTGAAGAGGTATGTAAAGGTATAGAGGAAACTACAGGTAAAGAGGGGTCTACAGATGAATCTGAGGGTATGAAAGCTTTGTATGATCTAATAGACACCTATAATTCTGATGAACATTATAGAGGGTGTGTTGGATTCAGAAGCAGGAGATGATACTGATGAATTGATGGAGGCTACTGAGGTAGTAGAGGAGGATCAACAAGTTGATGATACAGAAGAATAGATGGAGGATGCAGAGGTAGGAGAGGATGAAGTGAAGGATGATAGTTGTTCTGCACCAAAGGATGATCGAAGTGTATTACAGGAGGATGATGATGTACATGATGCTGCCAGAGATGATGAGGATGGAGGAGATGATGATAGAGGATATGATGTTGGTGTAGATGAGGAGGATGATGTACATGATGCTGTCAGAGATGATGAAGGAGATGCTGCTGTAGAGGATGAGGATGAGGTTGAGGAAGAAGATGAGAATGAGGTTGATGATAGACATGTGTTTGTTATTCCTGAAGATCCACTGGCTATTCCTGAGTTTCAAGCTGGTATGATTTGCACTAATTGTATTGTATTATTTGAATTATTAGTATACTTGCATTAATTTTAGTTGTTTAATAAAAATGGTGTTTGAATTACTTGTGTCACAGGAATGGTGTTTGATAATATTATTGCATTTAGATCAGCATTAGAAGAGCATGTCGTAAGGGCTCAAATCAAACTGAATAGAATCAAGAATGAGCGGAAGAGGGTTACAGTAAAATGTGCAGCAACTGGCTGCACATGGAGGATTCATGCAAGCCCAACTATTTTGGGAGAGCCTGAGTATATAGTGAAGACATATTTCCCAGAACATACATGTTCCAGACCTGAAGTGAACAAGTTTGTGGACTGTAAATGGGTTTCTGACAAATTACTGCCTCTTTTGAGAGAGAATCCAGATGTGGAATTCCAAGCATTGAGGGATGAGCTGAAGAAGGACAATGCTGAGGCTCCCTACATGACAATATATAGAGGTAAAATAAAGTTGTTGAAGTTATTCAAGCTGAGAGTGGTCGACGAAATAAGTCGAGGAAATCTCAGAATTCTAAGAAATCTCAGAAATCTCAGAATGTGAAACAAACAGTGCCCAAGAGGAAAGTTGTAACAATGAAGTGCAGCAATTGCAGTGAAATTGGTATGTTTTTTGTTGCCTACTATGTTTATTTTTGAACCTCTTGTTATTTGTGATCCCCTTTTTGCTATAAGTATTTCCCCCCTTAAACAGGACACAATGCTAGGGGCTGCCCTCAAGATCCAAATTGGAGTAATAAGGTTGTGAGGAGAAAGAAAAACAGAATAAGAAATGTGAGTTTCTGAGGCCACAACACTAATCTTTTAAGCTCTACTTGATCTTTCAAATTGAAATAATTATTTCCAATGCAGGCTAGGAAAAGCATGCCAGAAGATAGGCCCCTGCTTGATTTAATTGGAAGAGATAGGCCTAGCTCATGGAAGCCTGGTAGACATACCAAGGCCCTGGCAGAGTCATCAGCCAAGGGAAGGAAGATATCTGAAATGCTTTCCTCCAACTGAATATAACTGACAATGTTTTAAGGTTTTCCGAAGTTATTGTATGCTTGTAAACCATGAATTTTCTTAAGGCAATATAGTTGCGTGAAATAGTAATAAAACTGGCAGGGGTGTCTAAAGTAATACAGGATGAAATAGTAAAGAAAATAACATGTTCATTAGAAACTTAAATTGTACATATTATGGTAGTCACATTTAGACAACTGTAAATACTGGGAGGGCCGTCTAAAGTAAGAAGGGATACAATAGTAAACTATTCGACATGATAATTACATACTTAAACAGGTAGTTTTATTTTGACTACATCTTAATAACGACCAACACTTCCCCTAGGGTACATTAGAGCTGACACATACCACCTTTCACACCGATTCTCGAGCCTCTCTACAAATGCTTCGTCGTTCGTTCATCCTCCTCCCACATGGCTTCAACAGATGAAGGTATCGTCTCCGGATCCGCAATTTCGTGACGCGGCACTCCATCTGGAAGTGCGTAACCATCGTCAGGTCCGGTACCCAAGTCGAATTCACAGTCCTGCATGTACACCTCCACAACTAGACGACCACTGTGCATCATATTAACCCACATCATCTCTATGGAGTCATCATTCTCAATTGGTGTCAACCCTTCCGGCATAGTTCGTCCGCATCGTAGGTACCAAGCCAGTGTAGGCCCAGGTGTTCTTAGATGCATCCTGTACACAGCGTAGAACAACTCACGAAATTTGAACTCCTCGGGGTCCACATGGTGGATGTATCTGGTGTAACCTCCATCGTAGGTCACATTTTCGCTCTCATTCATGGAGAATAGATATCCAACTCGAACCACTATGCTGCGTAGGTTGGACGGATCTATAACCGATGAACACAAAAAAAAGCATATATAAGACAAATGTTTGCGAATCTATTGAAACGGAGACATGAAAGGAAAACAAACCTGGACCAGAACCATGGTAAACACGTGACCATTTGACACTTGCATTTGTGTTAGCCATCGTGTTGATTTTATGCAGATTTAATTGATACAGTTTATGTATTTATAAAGGAAGGATTTTGAAGGGGAACAAGCACAATTATTGGACAAACACATAGTGTTCGGTGCAACTCTTCGTGAAAGGATTCATTGTATTTAAAACTTAAAACCCTTCATTGAAACGTTACATTAATAACTGGTAGGGGTTACAAAAGTAATACTGACCCTACAATATCCCTTTCTGATAATTATCACTTAACACCGAATTAATCACCACAACAAAAGAGGTTACATTCCGAGAAAATTCGTCAACAAATACATGGTGAACCTAACCTAAGAAATACTAATACAGCTAACTAAATAGGCCTACATTCATAGCATCCAAGCAAACACACCAACTGCAATTACACACAAGCCTAAAAACAATTTCTCGAACTTCATGTACTTTTTTAACATACCCTCCATCTCACTGAACTTACTCAGCAGCTGTGCCTTCTCTGCAACAAGACCTTCATACATATACTCAACTTGTGCTAAAGTACACTCTGCGTCTTCTTTCTCCGCACGGATAGCAGTTAACAAATGACAAACCCTAGGCGGCAACGGTTCAACCACCCATTCAAAGTAACCACATCCATTAGGCTGTGCCATTAAACTGACTGAGTTATACAGATCTTACATAATAACCCCTTGCATTTATATAACACCCCTAACAGAAAACCTTTGAAAATACCCACTACGTTTAGTAAGTATAGTGACGAGGAACTTACATATTCCAGGCACTTCAAGTACGGACGGCCTGGATCATCTGTCCAACAAACACCTTCAACGGCTATCTGGCGGGGTTCACACTTACACCAATCGAATTGATCCATGAGAAACTCATCCTCTCTTCGTGTAAGGGAATTACTTGAAGAGGACCACATACCTTGACTCACCATCGTTGGATCTGTGGTTTAGAGTTTGGAATTTCAAAGAAATGAGGGTTTGTGTTTCGATCTGTGGATGTTGGGATCATTTACAGGACAATTGGGGATTGGGGGGGGGGGGGTGTTAACTAGGGTTTATTCCCCCTTCACCAACAATACTAATTCGTTTCCTACGGTTTAACAGTCAACTTATAGGAATTCGTCAGACTTCACTGAGGAGGACGCAAGAAGTTACATGGGGCTTTTCAAGTGATGTCATTTAATTTCAGAATCTGGTAGGGGTTCTTCAAGTTATGTCATTTCATTTCATTTCAGACAGTAAAATTGAATAACAAATTAATAGAAACGGAATCAATTTTATATCATTATTAAAATTAAAGATAATACATATAAAATTAAAATTACAACTCAACGCGAGACAACGGTCCACGTTAATGAAAGTCGAAGTCGTTTTGACTTCTTCGGAAACAGGTGATTTAATTAAGGGGGAAATTCGGAAAACTGGTAGGAGTTACGAAACTAATATTCATTAAAAGTCATAAAAAGTTACATGACAAGTTACATGGCTGATAACCGATACAGCCGATACGAAAAGATACATGGCTAATATTAATGGTAGAGGGTACAACCGATTCCAAAAGTCATGAAAAGTTACATGGCTGACAAGATAATTAAGAACATTCAATACATATTACGAATCAAGTTCCTAATGATAATATTACGCACGTAAACATGTTGAACACAACTGTTTACGGTCATAATACATAACTGGGTCAAAATAATGTTTGGTCAAAATATAGTGGTCAAGTGGTATGGACAAAAAAAAGGCTATAGATCATCACCACTAAGTCAGTCAGTCTGCTATCCCTTCTTCAGTTCTGGGTAGAAGACATCCTTTTCTTCTTCTGCTTCTTACTTCCTTAGTCCAAAATAAGAGGCTGTGAACTGCAAAGTCTTTTGGGTGCACGAACAGGTCTTCCAGATGCTCTCCTTGATGACTCTGGTTGGTCTCTACCAATAAGTTCATCTATAGGCCTATCTTCAGGCATTGTTCTGGTTGCCTGCAATGAACATATTACTTTAGTAACCCCTAACAGTTATTAAAGAATTCTCACAAAACTTTGCATCACCTTCACAGATGCTATGATTATTAAAAAACTCACCCAAGTACGCCTCTGAGTTGTTCCCTTGGGCCTCACTGGTTTCCATGTTGAGCTTCTTGGGCATCCCCTAGAATTATGACATGTTTCACGCAGACATCATCATAATAATAAAAGGGGTGTAGTAGTAAAGGGGGTGTATAAGTTATATTTTTTAATTACCAGCTTCATTGCAAATTTTACACCGGTTCTTAGCATTCCTTTGTTTGCGCACTTCTTCACCAACTTCCCTTCTCCTGGTTTTCTTAGGCCTCCCAATACGCTTTAATACGCCAGGGGGTTGCACAAACTTTGGCATTACATGGTCCATCGGAGGCCACATGGTTTCATGAGGCACAGGATGGATAATGGGAGCATATGCATCCATGAATCTTGACACATAGAAACTTTGGTCACATAATTGCTCCACGTCCAACCTATTGCATCTGAGGCACTTTATTCCATGTTTGCATGGCACCCCAGTAATCTGCCATTCACCGCAATCACAGTGTCTTTCCGTTATGCGCACTATGAACTCTTTGTTCTCATCGAAAATCATATACTCATCCTCACATGAAGATGTGATCCTCAATCTGTATGCGTCTTCCATGTTATCCCTTAGCCTTTTCTGTGTGTTAGGGCAAGTGAGCCCAGTCATCCGCAAACCCTCCAGCCTTTTCTGTTTCATACGTTCCATCAATTTGCCCCTAATCTCTTCCATTGCTTTATGCACACTCAAACCCCTGAACTCACCAATCCATGCACTGAAACTCTCAGCCACATTGCTTGTCACATGGTCATTCTTCAAGTCAGGGTCGAATTTGTGCCTAGCCCACATGGTTAATGGAATCTCCATCAACCACCTGTATGCGCCAGGTCTTTTATCCTTTAGCTTCTCCATTGTCCAGATGAACTTGGTCTCATTAAAGGCCTTGCATGCGATCCAGAACCACCTTTTCACAAAACTCCCAGTGTGCTTACTCCTCATGTTGGCATAAATGTGCCTAGCACATTTGCTATGAGTTGCTTGAGGGACACTCTCCTTAATAGCTTCAATAAGTCCCTGATATATCATGAATATTACATTCTGTCTTTATAACTGGTAGGGGGTTTCGAAGTAAACTAATATTTAATTAAAACTTAAATTTGTAGTGGTGATTGAATAATGGTTGGGGGTTTCAAAGTAAACTAATGTATAATTCTAACTTAAATTCGTAATGGACAGTGAATACTGGTGGGGGATTTCAAAGTAAACAAACATGTAATTAAAACTTAAATTCAAAGTGGTGATTCTGTTGTTACCTTCTGTCGATCGGTGGTGAATGTCCATTTCTTGTTTGCCCACCCTCCAACAAAGTTTCTCATGCAATGGAAGAAGAAGTTCCATGCTTCCCGGTTCTCAATAGCCACAACAGCAAAACAGAGAGGATATATCCCACCATTGGGATCAAGTCCAATTGCACTCAGCAACACACCTCCTTTAGGACCATGTAGGTGACAACCATCCAAAGTAATCCATGGCTGACAACCCTTTGCGAAGCCTTCAGCCATTGGAGCTAGTCCAAAGAAAAACTGCTTGAAATGGGGAGCAAAAGGAATTGGGGGGTCATCCATGAATTTCAGTGCAACTGTACTACCCGGATTAGACTGTTTAACCATTTCACAATACCTAGGCAGTAGACTATAAGCCTGACCATCTCCACCTGCTATAATATACAATGCCTTGGCCCTCCCTCTGTAAAGTGACATGTATGGAGGTATCACATTAAACTTCTTCAGTGCAACCCTCATGGCATCAACAATCATCTTAGGATTCTCTTTCAGCAGAGGAACTAACTGATCAGCAATCCAAGCCAGGGGTGCGCACCTGTCAACATTTGTCCTAACACATGTGTGTTCTGGGTGGTGGGTTTTCACCATAAAAGTAGGGTTTCCTGGAACTATTGGGCTTGTATGAATCCTCCATTGGCATCCAAGTGTTGCACACTCACATGTAACCCTAGTACTCTCATTCTTGATTTTTTGCATCCTAATTCCAGCTCTAACACCATGCTCTCGCAGAGCTTTTCTAAAGTCATCAAAAACCATCCCTGTCAATAGAACATGTTATGTTAGTAAAATAATCATGCATTTAATGAAACTAGACCAACTTGTCATCATTACTTTTGTATCCATTATAAAAAACCAGAAGATTATTAAGCTAGTGAAGTTTTGAACATTACTTAGGTACCCCTTACCATACCTTAACAGAGATGTATAAATTGGTAAACTTATGAACATTACTTAGGTACCTCTTACCAGAACAAAACAGAAAAATAGAACTAAGGAAACATACCTATCTTAAATTCAGGAACATCCAATTCACCTTTAGGAACACAAAACTCAGGCCACTCCATCCAAGTATATTCAACATCATCATTTTCTGAGTCACTGATGCGGATGTCATTTTCATCACTCTGGTAGTTATCCAACAAGTGATGGTTATCAACAAAAGCAACCAATTGATTCTGCTCATCTCCACAATCTTCTGTACAATTATGCTGTACAGATGATGAATGATGAGAAAATACATTAAGAAACGAGATGAAATACATAGATTTCCCCAAAGCTCCTGATTGTACATCAGTCGTCTGGTGAAGATGATAACTGTTATAATCCAACGATCCTCACTAAACGCGCGCTAAGATTGTTAGTAGACATTAATTTTTTCTCCCAAAGATTGTTAGTAGACAACTAACAACTCTATAAATTGTTCTCCAATTCTTGTTTCTAAGTTTAGTTTATATTCACCCCATACACTTCCAATTCTTCACATTAAAACAAGTACCAAATGATAAAGTAATATACTCATGAGAAACAAAAGGCAATTGAAACTAGATAGGATTCACAGAGTTGCTAAGCAAACTGGAACCAAGATCCAAACTATACACGATCTGAAGATGTGATCCTCGTCTGGAAGAGGTAAATAGATCAACTGTTCAAGACGGCCATGACGCAACAGTGTTAAATCGGTTATGTCAGGTATGTTGGTAGCCTGGTCGCCTCTATTATAAAAACGGTCTTAGATCTTCGCGTTCATGGAATCCATTTCATAAGAAGTTGGTTTAAAATGCGGTCAGCAGAACCACGACCATCTTCAACACTGCCTCTTTAAGTAGCTATAGAACTAAGCTCGTCCAATAATAGCACACGCGTGCAGATTGTCTAGCTTTGTCGAATATTTGGCGAACAGTAGTTTCACTTTCTCCACATTGTGAGCAGCTCCGGTCCTTTAATACTAATGAATTTAGCTTGACATTCATTTGCAATTGCCTTAGCAAGTAGAGGTTTACCACATCCAGGAGGGCTATAGAAAAGAACGTTCTCTCAAGGAGACACACTGAATTTCTCAAGATGTTCAACATGATATTGCACCATCTCTTGAAGCATCCCTCTTGACATTTTCGAGCCCTCTACTTCTTCTTAGCTGACATTAGGCCCTTCCACAACTGTTTCACATAAAGCAGAGCGGTGTCAAAATGCTCGTTTGCAACTGCTATATATGGAGTGTAATATCTCGGCATCAATCAAATCTTCGTCCATATCAATAGCATCCATATTTTTTTCCAATGCACTCGACATAGCTTCCGTGCAAAGAGCTGCAAGATCCGCGCATCAGAAAGCTTCATATTCTTGGTATGATTTCAAGCCATTCTACTTTATCAGGAACGCCAATATCTATTTCACGATGAAACCTACCAAACCTTAGAAGAGCTGGATCAATGCTGTTTTGGCTATTAGTAGCACCCATAAGTATAACATGTGCACAAGACTTCAACCCGTCCATAAGTGTCAACAGTTTTGAAACAATACTCTCAGCTTCACCATTATGTGTTTTCTCTCTTAGGGGTTATGTAATCAATCTCATCAATAATGATAATAGACGGAGCATTCCTCTCCACTTCCTCAAACGATGTTCTTAGATTGCTCTCGCTCTCCCCCATCCATCTTCGACATAATGTCAGGACCATTAATGAAAAAGAATAGAGCACCGGTTTCATTCGCGACTAACCTAGCTAGAAATAATCATCTTTTTAGTACCGGGGGTCCGCAAAGCAAAATCCCTCTCGGCAGTTTCACACCGATGAACTTGAAAAGCAGGGTATGCAACTCAGCAAGTAGGGGTGTTCGCCGGTCTATAACCGGACCGAACCGGCCCGGAACCGGAATTAACCAGAACCGGATCTATGATATATCTGAGCCCGGAAACCGATCCGGTAATGTTACGGTCCAAACCGAACCGAACCGAAAGAACAGGTTCGGTTCCAGTTTTCAACCTGCTTGGACCGGAACTTGCAGCAGAATGAAAGAGTGCAGATTGTGTTGAATCTGCTGAAAACCCCAAAAGAATCAAAATGAAGAAACTAATACAATTATACAAATCAAAATGGTATGTATGCTAATTACGTGAAAGACTTGGTAATTAAGTCACTAATTACCCATCACAAACCATTAATTAATCCCTAATTAACTCACTTTCCCTACAAAACATTATTGCAGCATTCAATATGGAAGATGACAAGCAGGTCAAGTTTGAATTTTCAATTCTTTCATACCATTCTTACCATTTTGATACTTAAAGAATTTGCTTTGCACGAACCCATCAAAGGTTGCAATTTCATATAACAAATCTGATTAAATCTTCAAATGTTGGAAACATATGTCAAATTGGGGAGGAAGGAATGGTGAATATAGAAAGATAGATATGAGGATTACATTGATGCATAAACAAGGAACTGTAATCTCGGTTGTGTCTATGAAGCTCTTCTTCCGTGGGATGAAGGTAGAGACATGGAAAATGTGTGCTGAAAAAATGAATAGTGAAATTATCTTTGAGGGAGAAAGTGATACTATATACACTAGGGTATGCTAAACGGGTTTCCGGTCTGGACCGAAAAATTCCGGTCTAAACCCGGAACCGAACCGGAAATCGGAATTTCAAAATTATCAAGACCTGAAACCGAACCGTAAAGCAACCGGGGTGAACCGAACCGGATAATACGGTCCGGTTCCGGTCCAAATCCCGGTCTAGACCGGATTGTGAACACCCATATCAGCAAGTTGACGAATCTGGGCCATATGTTTCCCAGCACGGCAGCACCACCAACATCATTGTAACCAGCCTCATCAAGCCGATCCTCATTCTCTATTTTTACAGGCTCACTATAAAAGGTCTTATTAAGTGAGAAGGTTATTAGACTTATATGTTTGCATGATTTTCTCACAATTGATGTAAGATATTCTAAGCAAGCTTGAAATATCATCAACTGGACACTCATCATCAACTTGGGCCTGGGCCTGCCCTGATACCATATTAAGGGGAGAAGTTTATCCAACTTACATGTTATTTGTTGAATCTTCTCATATAACTGATATGTGATATTATAACACTCACCATCATGAAAGATCTATGTATCGGGAACACAACAATACAATATTCGCCCGGTTTAGTCTCCATTACCATAAATTCCACGCTTCACATCATGAGTAAGGCTTTGTTCTATTCAACTGAAAACTCATTCAGTTCAGTTCAGTTCCATTTAGTTCAGTTATATTTTATACTTCAGTTCAGTTCAGTAAATTTCAGTTGAAAAGAACAGAGCCTAACTAATGTCGTAACACTAATTAAATTTTAGCGTATTTCATACTGCCAATAAATCCCAAATTTAGAATCTGATTACTATGAACACTTCATCGATTCCGTCTACCAGTAACTTATCACCTAACAAACAAATAGTTAATTAATAATTCCTCCGCCCCGGTTTTAATTCATGTGGACCCGGACACAAATTTTAAGAAAAAAAGTAAATAAAGAAAAGATGGTAATAAAATATGAAAGAGATTGAATAAAGTAGTAAAGATAGTGAATAAAGTATAAGAGATAATAAATAAAATAGTAAAAATATTTTCCATTAAAAAGATGGACAATTAAAATTTGAACGTTACAAAATAGAAACCGGAAAGTTGAATTCGAGAAGGAGGGAAGTCGTACTACATAAAAATCTACTTGTTTATTAACCAAAGTTTTACAACACATAGCCAATTAGCCATCATATTAGTACTTGTCCAGTTTCATATTTGAATTTAATTAGTATGTTCAAGTCATGAACCAAATAAGCAAAACTCGATTATTGTACCATAAAATTGCACATACTGTTCCCCAGCAACACCAACAACAGACATTGTAAGTCTTTCACACATCACTTTGCAACAACAACAGACATTGTACCATAAATCATGATAATAAGATGTTTCTAGGGACCATCAAGATGTTTTAATGTCAGTCTGAAAGTTCAGAAATTCAAGTCCATAAAACCAACTGAGCATGCACAAGCCAACTAATTCATTTCCATGGCAACCAATTCATGGACTTCAGGAGGTGGGTAGTGCCAGATATTAGTTTCAGGGATGTCAGTTCCATAGCTGAGCTTGGACAAGATGCTGGCACACACATTGTGTTCATTACCAACAAGAGAGATCCTCACATCCCAGCGGTCTCTATTAATCAGCTCTTTGCAGTCCTCAACTATCTGTCGCAACACAGTGTTAGTAGTGACGTCCTCTTTTTTGACTAGTTTAAAAACAAGTTCACAATCAATCTCCATGACAACTCTAGCTATATGCCGCTCCCGGGCTAATTCTAGTCCCTTCTTGAGTGCGCGTGCTTCAGATTCTTCAATATGGGGGTAAGGCATAGACACGGAAAAACCCCAAACCCATTCTCCCTTGTAGTTTCGACATACACCTCCTATCACGCTGCGATTCTTTCTCTGGTTCCTGCCACCATCGGTATTGATCTTAAGCCACCCTTCTGGTGGCTTCTCCCAAGGCGAAGTGCTAATTGCACCCACTCCAAATGCCATTTTGAATGCCTGGTTGAGTATTCTAAAGAAGACTTGTTTCAGTGAAGACCAAACACCAGCTGTCAAACCAAGAAACCGCTGATCTATATACGGCTTTCCGCCATTATTATCTACAATCTCATTAACAAAGTCAAGTAGTTCTTTCACTTGTTCAGATTTTTTGAGCGGATCTTTTGTCTTGTTATCAATGAGCAACCGCCTATTCCCACACAGCAAAAGAGTTCCCTGTTTGAGATGAGCATATGATTATGAAGAATAAGAATCAGTGTGAATAGATAATAACACCAAATGGCCCGCTTCTTTTAAATTTTGATGAAAAGAATCAATTTTGAAAATAATAGGTCTGACATATTTTTCAGTTTCCTATCATAAAAGACAAGATGAAAATGCATGTACATATCAAAAGAGCTCCTTGTTTGAATCACTAGGAAAACAATAATGGAGTCATGCAAATTTTTCGACAAATACCGTAAATTGTGAAAATAATAGATCTGGACTCTGGCATATTTCTCAGTTTTGGGATGCATTTGTATCATAACAGGCAAAATGTAATGCATATAGTATTTGTTGAAGAAGCTCAACTAGAATGAACTCTAGTTTGGTTCTCTTAAAGGAGAACTAAAACAAAACTCGGAATGAACATATGGGTATCTGAGTATCTGTGAAAGAAATTGCAGCAGTATCTTTAATTCAGACCAAAAAAACTGAAGCAGAACACAAACTAAGGATCGATACTGAAGACGGATTATTGTAATTGTAACTATAAAAACAAGCTTTTATGTCACAACATATATATGTTGGGTGTATATCATGAATGATAGAACAATATAATAGAATGGAAGTTCCGTTAGCTAGTCCAGTCATTGTTCATTTGTAATGGGGAACAGCTGAAATCTTCCCAATCTGTTAGCTACTCCAGTCTTAGTTCATTTTCAGTCCACACACATGTGTTTATCTGCTTACAGTAACAAATAAAAAAAGAGCATAACTTAACAGTGAGGTATGGTTGGTATATGGGTACCTTCAACGGCTCTGGGCAATCGCGACCCAAGTAATCTTCCAGAGTCTCCTCGTTCTCATCAAGATCATCACCTCCCGTAAAAACTACAATCATGTAATCACTGATTTTGTTGCCAAAGAATTTACGCACGCTCTCAACAACAGCAGCTTCTTCCTTGGTAAAGCGAGATCTGACTGATAGGACCAGAAGAATTGCATGGATACCGTCCTTTGCCAACTTGATGCAGTTTAAAATTTCATTCCCCATAAAACTAGGGTCAGTGAAATCAAACAATCCTGGAATAGCAACAATGTCACATTCAGATCAATCCACATTGTTATCTTTAGATAACGTACTCTCGTATCTGGCCTTCTAGTAAAAAGAGGATGTATTAAACGAGTCTCAGTTACATAATTTTTTTGAATAAGTCAAATATTATTAGAATATGATTAATAGCACAAGAAGTGCCATAACCAGTAATCAACATTTAATTACATTTTCTTCCTTTGCAATCCTTCAAAAAAGGAGCCTAAACCAGGATAAACCAAAAGATTCTGCCAGAGTACAATGCAAAACCACACCCAGCAAGAGTGTTGACAGTATTACATAATGAAATATGTTCTTTCACTTGTCCATTATTAAAGATCGATCTTACCTTGGTGGTGCCAACTACAGTCGAAAACAATAAATCAAAGCAACTAACCCGTTTATCCCAAAAACAGTACTGGATACGCTACATGTACCTATAAACATTCGATCTATCTTCTCAATTAGTGTTTCTCGATCCAGGAAAGTAATAAACAATCAAAGACAGTTACTAGCTATTACTACTACTATTACTAGTGTATAGCATATTATATATGTACCTGGAGTGTCAATGACATTAAGAGTCTGGCCGTCGTCTAGCACAGCAGTCTGCATCTCACAGGTACCAGTAACACTGCCTGACCTTGACATGGACTTGAATGCCTTTTTTCCCAGAATGGTATTCCCAGTTGCACTTTTTCCATTCCCTGCTTTCCCCACCAGTACTAGCGTTCGAACCAACTTAGAAGGTGAGGATGAAAACTCCCAATCGTCATCAAAACCCATCTCGATCGTCAATTCAAATTACCTGCGAATATAATAAACACTGGAGTATGTTATTTTTCAATTTTGCATCGCAATTGAATCAACCAGCTAATTAATCTTCGTTCTCCAACCATGTGCAGAGTTGCAGAACAAACCTACTAGCTAAGGGTGAACGTGTATGGAATTATTTAAGCAGAAATTTATTCGTTATCGATATTAGTCAATATCGATTCTGATCCAAATCTACAAACAAAACATCACAGTCCAAAAAACGAGCTACAAAACATAAATCACCTGAAGACTGAAAACCCTTGGCTGGCTAAATTGACTGATTGAAGAATTAACGCAAAAAATCATGATAATCCATGCACCAAAAACAACAATATTATGCACATAAAAGGTAATGTATTTAATTATTCACGACAGAAAACGAGAAAAGCGAGCAATAAATACAAGTATTACTAAAAAAAGACTATACCTTTGACAGAATTTGAAACAACGGAGAAACAAAGACAAATTAAGCAAGAGAAGAGACAGTAATGACTGGGCAAGTTAAAAAAGTATCAGGATGCGTTCGATTCGTACTTCTTAGCAGCATTTTACACTACTTCAAGCCCAGCTTTCCAATGTTGGGCAGGCCCATAAGTAATCCAAACTCCAGAGTCTCCTATTTCACATGAACCCTCCGTGAATCTGGGCTCATGTGAATATGGGTAAACTTATGGTCCTTATTATCATAGTCTAAAGCTATCCACTTTTTTTCCCAATCCAATTTAGTTTTAGTATTTTTCCCCTTGTATATTTGGTCA
Source organism: Plantago major (assembly GCA_026545765.1). Lineage (NCBI taxonomy): Eukaryota > Viridiplantae > Streptophyta > Magnoliopsida > Lamiales > Plantaginaceae > Plantago > Plantago major. The sequence goes on from CM048839.1 coordinate 97,031,200, forward strand.
ATGTCGTGTAATTTTAGTTTATACTCTCTGTCCCAAATTAAACTTTCCGGTTTCTATTTTCGAACATTCCACTTTTATATTCTCATAACTAAAATGAAAAATATTTTTCTAACTCTATTCACTATATTTACTACTTTATCACAATCTCTTCTACTTTTTTCAATTTTAGAGCAATAGTTGTAGAACTCTTACAACATTGTCTATACTCAAATTTGAGGTAAAATAAGTAATAAAGTGCTAACATGTCAAAACCTTAGGAATCCTAAAATGCTATGGGCCAGTAAAGTTTAATCATATACTTGAGGACTCCTTACAAAAATTGTCAAAGATAGGGAGCTCCTATAATTTTTTGAAGAGTAAAATATGTGGGGCCATATACCACATATTTGTACTTTTATGCATAAAATATGAGCCCTATGATATTGGAGATGAATTAACATGTATTTTGAGTAGAAAAATTTAGGACTCCTACAACTAGTGCTTTTAGGTGTTGTTTGGTATGCTCATGCCATCATTCTTGACACTATTTGGCATTATTTGGCATGGAAAGATTTGTGTTTGGACAACAAGTAACGAGGTGGAGAAATTGACAACTGCCCATGGCAAAGGATCACGATCGCCCATTATCGATGTGGCTGATGCCATCCTTATCATGATGGCACTGAATTTCGGTTGGCATGAAGAATATTTGGGCTTGGCATGTATACAGTTCAAAGTTTGTGGCCCCTGAATGATGAATGATGCCAATGCGAAAATTGGCCCAAACACAAGGAAATCAGATTTTGGTATGGGCTTGGCATTGGGTTGGATTGCCTTATTAAATGGTTTTTTTTTTTTTTTTTTTGCATGAAGAATGTTGACAAAACGAAACCAAACAGCCCCTTATAAGATCTTATGCTCTAGACCCACAAAATGTTCAATTCAGGACGGAGTGAGCATGTTTGAAGAACTACTACTATGATACTATGTTGTTATTGCTCACAATCATACATTTAAACTAGTACAATTTGAGCCAATTTAGCATTAATACTTAGAATTGGTTACCTTACGTATCTTATACGGTTTCAAAGCTTATCCATCCCACATTGCGACGTGCTAAAGAAAACGTAAAAATCGAGCTGTGCAAATTAGACAATAATTTTTCAAAATTAACCACTTAATATTTTATACCATTTTAAATTGGTCCCCTCCAAACAACCACACTTGGTCACTTCAATACAATTAATTTAATTCCCAACGAACTAATCAAAATACGGTCAAAATACTTGCTCGATAATATGTTTTGATAATATGTACTCCTCCGTCCTGGTTCATTAGGCCACTTTATTTTCGACGTTGTTTGTAAAAAAGATGACATTTTATAGTTTGTTGTAGGAATAAAAAACTGATAAATAATGAATAAAGTATGAGAGATAGAATAGAGGGATAAATGCTAAACGATGAAAAATGTATGTGATATAATTAAATCATAAAGTAAGAATGATAGTGGTTAATGATGGAAATGGTTATATTAGTGGGATAAATTTAGCTATTTTTCAGGAGGAAGTACGAAATACATAGCCAGCTAGTCTGGCTAACCTGGTGATCTGATCATGTCATGCTTGAAAATTAAGAAACTACTGCTCTAATTAATCTACACTCTAGTATATGCGATAAGTTGCGGTGTAAAAAAAAAAAATGCACGCACGCGTCAGTCTTAGGACCACTGAGCAAGACACGTATGATTCTATTTTGCATGATCATCAACCTTGTCTCTTTGCCTCGTCTACAAGGCCACGTGTCATCTGTTGAGCCCACCCTGTCACTATATAAACCAACCGTACGCGACGACCATCATCAGTCGTTATCATCCAACACCAACTTAAATACTTAATCAAGCAATCAAATACATATATAGAAAGCAAGCGCGCAGTTAAGTTTAGAGCTATTAGTTTGTTACCTTGTTGCAAAAGGAAAGTTACAAGATTTTAATTAGAAATGGCTTCAGGACAAAAGAAAAAGTCTGACCTTGACGCAAGGGCTCAACAGGGAGAGACCGTCGTTCCGGGCGGCACCGGTGGCAAAAGCCTCGAGGCCCAACAACACCTTGCTGAAGGTACTCGATCGTACTATATTCGCATTGAAAATTAATTTTAGCTAACTGGTAGCTAGCTGATGTGTTAAATATAATGTATGAAAACAAATTAGCTAGCTTAGACATTAATATAAATTTATCAAAGTTTTTAAACTAGGGCTAAACCGAGCCATGATTAATGTATAAACAGTTTCATGACCTCAAACAAAAATGATGTATAAAATGTTGAAAAATGGATAGGGAGGAGCAAGGGAGGGCAGACAAGGAAGGAACAGTTGGGGACAGAAGGGTACCAGCAGATGGGGCGTAAGGGTGGGCTGAGCACCGGAGATCAGTCGGGCGGAGAGAGGGCTGAGCAAGAGGGTATTGAGATTGACGAGTCCAAGTTCAGGACCAGCACCTGATCTTATGATGATCCATCGTCTGGTAGTGTTAGTTTGTTTCTGGTTTAGTCGAGCAGTCAGTGATGTAGAATTTGTAATAAAGGACCAGATTAATGTGTGTAATCTAGTCTTACTGACTACTGTAAGTTAGAAAAGAGTCATGTCACTCGTGTTACTAGTTTAATTTACGTCTTGTATGAGTTATTGTACGTCTTTAAATGTCCATGGGAACTAGGAAGTCAGTCTTGCTGGTTTCTCTGTGTTTACCTGTGTAACTTTTGTATCGTTTTGGTTCAGCAGTCAGTACTCAGTACTGTTTTATATTATGCCGACTCGTTCTGTTTATTTTTGCGCTTGCTCTTCCAATTGGGTCCCTTTGCTCGTACTCTACAGTCTACACATCACAAAATTAGAGGGCACATCCATAATCCTTCATTTAAAAGTTGTTCATTTAAACTCCCAAATTAAAACATTGACGGAGGGAATAGTTTTAAAAATGCATTCGGATTCAGAATGAATGAATCACGCAACAAATTTCCAATCGAGTAGATTTAACTTCTGACTATTCTAGTGGACATATTTAATTTTTCAAGACTATCAGAGTGGAAGTTTAATATGGACAAGGCGTGATTATTTCCTGAACCCAATAAATTTTCATATATTTTCATATAAAAGTTCAAACTTATCTAGGAGCCTGGTACATACCCTATGCAATAGTTGGATAGGGTCCTTCCGCATGTACCTTCGCCACTGTCTGCACCCTTTTGAATTCGATACATGTGTTTTTACAACAAAAGTTTCATATCGTCATTTAATTTTATAGGTACATAAACGGTAGTTTGGTATTTAACTGTTACAGTGTGGAGTTCCACGAAAATTATATACATTCTGGCAAGTCTTTATGACATTGTCTCCTCGCATCATATGTAAAAGCTAAACGTACACAGCTTCAAACCAACATCCTCAATTTAGCTCTTGACTTGGTACGGCGTCATTAAGCTGTACTGGCGTGATTATGAAAACTCGGTCCCTGATTATCCTTTCAGAACATTGAAACTAACCGTAATATTACCTTGTTGGCTTGCTCCCTATTGCGAGAATGCAACAACATCAGGTGAAGGAGAAGATGTCGCCACCGGTGATGGAACTGGCGGACTGGGGCGGCTTGACACCACTGGTGCAGCAGAGGTGTGACTGATCACCGCTCTCGAAATTTATGTCGTGACTGTGGGTTTTTGCACCTGGGGTATTTCATTTGTGTCCGTGAGTTTTAATAATTGGGGGAATTTATGATGTGACTGTGAGTTTTTACATTTGGGTTATTTTCTTCGTGTTACCTTGAAATAGTCGTGATGTTGCAACCTTCACCTCCATCGATGACGTTCGATTCGTTTATCATTTGGGAAGCAAGTGTCCAAATGCGTAACGAGATTCTTGTTTTCTACAGCAACACAATTTTCCCATAACCAAGGGATCTACCACATTTACAATTCTCCAACTCTCATCATATTGAATCCTAAATTCATCCACCACATGATAATCTCTTAACTTTCTTGAACAAATTCTTCAGCTTGGTTTTCTCTCTCTCATACATAGAAGAAAAAGTCTCTTGTTACAGCAGCCCGACTTGTGTTAACCCAATCGGATATCCCTCTTTTCATCATTATATTAAACCCAACTTCCTCGACAGTAGAAAAAAGATGTTCATGCATAGACACCCACTCGGCTACACTTTCTCTCATGGCTGACATATCAAAATTTCTGGTGTGAATATAAGAGTGGTCTGGTGTAGCTTCTGAACCAGCAGGAAAGTTAAGCTTCGCTTGTTTCTTCTCATTGGCAGTCAATTATCTCTTCAATACCGAGCACATATGCATGTTCATATTAGTGGTGCAGTCTATAGTGTAACGCTTGAATTTCACTCCGCAATGTACACATTGCACATGTGATGCTCTTCCGCCGACAAAATCCACCTCTTTGAAATGATTCCATGCTTTTGATGTCCTTTTTCTTTTCTTTTTATAGGGATCAAGACCATCATCGCCACCAGCTTCTCCTTATCGGCCGAACCATCATCTTCTATACCCTCTTCATTAGCCCCTTCATCACTACTTGATTGTTCATCTCCAACATTGACGGATTGATTACCTTCAGCATTGGCTAGCTCTTCTCCAGTCATTAGTGCTTCGGGATCAAGAATTTCAGGAGATGTAGCCATTTCAAAACCTAAGGTATATAAAATATATCACAAGTTATGATGTTAAAACTGGAAAATGGAGATAAAAATGCTATCAACCCCAAAACTAATATGCATTTCTAATCCTATAACAAATTGCAATATATACTCTTGCCCAAAAGCTTATAGAGAGGAAGAATACAAAATATCAATTCCACAACAACCTATATAGAATTTGATTAAATTCCACAACAACCTAAATTGAATAATACCTTGTTTATGAAGTAGAGGTATTCACCATAGGAGAGCCCAGCCGTCGGAAGTTGGAGCAGAGGTGACGCGCAACAGTAGAGGAGCAGCAGAGCAGAGGCGTCGCAGAGGAGAGGCGCGGCGGGTGGAGTCATGTTGGGCTGCATCGGCCGATGGAGTGAAGACAAAATGAAGTGAAGTGGAGTCGTGTTGGGCGGCTGCAGTTGGAGTGAGAGAGTTTTTTGTTTGAATGTTAGAATTAGGGTTTAGGATTTTTATTATAATTGTTTTCTTTTATATAAAATATAATTATAAAATTATAATTGAACACACACACACACCCCCTATGTTCGCGAACACTCAAGCCATAAACCAACTAAGCTCGGAACTCTTTCGATAATTACTCGAACACGTTTGTGTTCGGTTAACTCGATCACGAACTGAGCGTTGACCGAGCTTTTTCGCGAATGTTCACGAACGGCTCTGTTCATTTACACCCCTACTGGCATCATACTTAAAAGCTAAACGAACACCGCTTCAACCCAACATCCTCAATTTAGCTCTTGACTTGGTATAGTGTCATTAATTAAGCTGTACCGAGTGATTATGAAAACTCGGTCCCATGATCCAACACCTTGATCATCACGTTCCTTTCAGAACATTGAAACTAACCGTAATATTACCTTGTTGGCTTGCTCCCTATTACAAAACATTGAAATAGTCATGATGTTGCAACCTTCACCCATCATTGACGTTCGATTCGTTTGTCATTCGAGAAACACGTGTCTAAATGCGTAACGAGATTCTTGTTTTCTATAGCAACACCATTTCCCCATAACCAAGGGATCTACCACATTTACAATTTTCCAACTCTCATCATACTGAATCCTTAAATTCATCCACCACTTATGATAATCCTGCTTTATAGCCCCGTTGACAAACATTTAGTAATTTTGTAATAACAAAAATATTACCACATTCCCAACTAATGGAACTCCCATAATTAAATCTCCAAATCCCGCCAGGCAACAATAACATTTATCCAAATAATTAAATTGCTCGAATAATAATATAAATAGTCAAACAAATTACCATGGAAATATCAATAACCAAATTGTATGTCAAGAGACAAGAGTCTACACCACAAACCTAACTCCATGGATTCTTTGATTTTATCTCCATGTTCGGCCCATCAAGAAAGACCAAGTATAAACAGGCTCATCTAAGGTTCAAGTAATTGAAATGGCCATCTTGTGAATTATGAACCCAATCTCAATTCGCCATTTCGCACCGAGCGAACCAATCTTACCAGAGAGGCATTCTATCTAGTTCTTCCCACAACCTCACTTACAATTTTTACTTTTAAAACAAAAAGAAGGGATTTTTCCCCACAACGGAGAGATAGGACGATTTTTTCGTGCAGTTTTAGCAAGCTTGGAGGTTTCTTCGGTAAAATAGCGATCAAAAAATGACGTAACACTAGCGAAAGACAACTCGTATAGAATTTCCCAATTCGCCATTTCGCACTGAGCGCTTGAAAATCTTTTGAACCCAGTCCAGGGAGTACGGTACACAATTCAATTCAATTCAATTCTTCACTCTGCAGTAGTAAAACCTAAAAACCAGAGAAAGGGCGGGAGATATCACATTCCAATTCCATTCTGTAACTCTCAGTCTCACTCACCACCGATTCCAACCTGAAAAATGTCCGCCGGTGTTCGAGAGCTCACTGTTCTCGGCAAGTTCAAGCCCTTCGGCTTGACGGTCGAAGCCATGGACGGCGGCCAACCTTCCGACGACGATTACCAGTACTTCCTTTTCGATCCCCAAATTGCCGGCGACCTCCAAATTCCCGGTCGAGGTGATCACGAGATTTTCATCAGAGGAAATAGGTAAATCATTTCTAGAGTGTAAATAATTGTTCGATTTTCAATTTCTGCTTTCACACTCTTGAGTGCTCATTGCTGTGCAATTATTAGCTTTTGTCAATTTGAGAATGCATTTGGTTAGTTGATCAAGTAGTGAATCAGTTTAATAATCTAGAAGACGCATCACAGAGTGGCCTTGATGATGACTTGCAACCTAGGCTTCTGTCAATTGTCATGTTTATCAGCTGCAGTTTCATACTGACAAATTGTTACCGCGATTTCACACTTACAAATTGTTTCCGTGAATAATCTTTACTCCATCTGCACCGCTAATGAACTAGAAACACTGGCTTGATGATGACTTGCAACCTAGGCTTCTGTCAATTGTCATGCTTATCAGTTGCAATTTCGTACTGAGAAATTGTTACCGCGATTTCGCACTTACAAATTGTTTCTGTGAATAATCTTTACTCCATCTGCACCGCTAATAAACTAGAAACACTGGCTTGATGATGACTTGCAACCTAGGCTTCTGTAATTGTCATGCTTATCAGTTGCAATTTCGTACTGACAAACTGTTACCGAAATTTCATACTTACAAATTGTTGCTGTGAACAATCTCTACTCCATCTGTACCACTAATAGTCTGTCATTTTGCCATTTTTGGTGTACCATTAGAAACGTGACAATTTAAAACATTTTTATTTTTGGAAGTAAATTTACAACTTTACAACAATTTGTTACTTATTTAGCCGTTCTGTATAAAAAAAGTCTTGCACTCGCACTCACATTCTTTGTTTGTTATTCACTAAGGCTTCATTTGGTTTGAGGGAAAATGGGGGAAAAGACAAAAAAAATAGGGGAAAATAAGATTTTCCTGGAAAATGTGAGGGAAAAACAACTTTACTTATTTAGTGGAGATATACATGTTTGATATAGATTTTCATAAATTTTCTAGGATTTCCTCAGAACTACCAAATGGTGGAAAACAATATTTTCCCCTATTTTTTTTCTTTTCCCTCAAACCAAATGAAGCCTAATATATCGTACCCCGTCTGCACTATATCCCCATAAATTATTAGATCTATTAAGAACTGTGAAAGAAGTCGAATGCCAAATTATTACGGGATGGAGACAGTAGTTATTTGATTACTTTTGTTGTTTTATAAATTTATTGCATTGTGTTTCGAAGTTTGAAATTGAATCTTTTACAATTTAATTGTCACAGGATAATATGGAGTACAGGTACTAAGGTTTGTAAGAGGTTTACACTAACCTCCAAGGTCATCAAGGTATGGACTGTTAAATTGTTTTGTTTACTCTGTTTGAACTGGAAGTGAAATTCTTAGGCTATATCATTTATTTCCTAGCACTAGGAAAAACCACACCACCACCACCCTAAGTGTTTGGCACCTTCACCCAATTTATACTAGTTTCTAGTGGTTTTCCTAATGTTTAGGCACAAAGTCTTGAAAGAGACGTGTATTAGTGAAATAAATGATGTTTAAGAGACGGATTGATGTTCTTAAGTATATGTGTAATGTTTTAAACAATATCAGTAATGTTTTATGAGTGAATATTTTATATCATTTTTTATATAATATCGGTTCTTAGTAAAACCTGTAATGTTTTTGGATATAACTGTAATATTTGTCCATCTTTTTTAGTCTTTCTATAATACCGTCTCTCGAGAGACTTACTCATGTTTAGGAAATCAGGTTTCTCATAGGACTTACTCATCAACAGTATCATAGCTTTTCAAAATCAATTTCAGAGAAATCAAAGGTAGTGTTTCCGTACAAGACAGTGCCCCTAGAACAAATTGAGAAGTTGATGCCTCAAGGAATATTTTTTAACTGGTCATTTGTATATGAGTGACATGTCAGTGGCTGGCTTTTGCAAATCGCTTCAATTTTTTGTCACTAATATATTCAGAATAATATGAGTGACATGCCAGTGGCTGGATTTTGCAAATCCAAACATTGTTCTTGCTGATAATTTATTGCACTGGGTTGAGTGATCCCGCTTGCAAAATACAACTGCAGGCGTGCTGGTGCCAGATGGATGATACACCTGAAGCCCTGCTTTGTGTCCTCCAAGCTGATAGTGTAACTATTTTTGGTATATCAGGTGAGTAAATGTATGTCATTTAAGTTATTATTACATTAGTTTGTATTAGCTATTATTACAGTTAGTCTTTAAGCTATCAGAAGGTGTCATGCTAATCCTTCTTGTCCAATATTGAATACTAGTCTCTTTCGTTACAATCTATCTCACAATGTATCTTATATTCAGATTTTGATTAAAAAAAAAGAATTTAACAAGCATCAAATTTGAGAATGTTAGCCTCAGCCCTCATTGTTTATTTGAATCATGCTGCTTTGTTTATGCTTCACTAGGAAATAGTTCTTCTCTCCCTCTACAGGTGAAGTGGTTTCTGTCCCATTGCCACATGCCATCTCCTCAATATGGCCTCTTTCCTGTGGTTTACTTCTCCAGCGTGCACCGGAGGGGAACTTGCTTACAAACATTTCATTATCAGCTTCAAAAGCAACATTAAGCTCTCGTGATGTCTTCCGGCCTAAAAGGGATGCCATATACAGTCCACGAAACAATCACAGTCCACTTAATTCATTTGATCTTAGCACGAGAACTGACATAACATCAACATCTTCCCATCTAATACTGAGGGATCCCATTGAAGGTCCTCAGGTACTGATATACCTCCTTTCATTATAATAATTTTATTTTTTTTTACCAACGTTCTATTTGTTGTATGCTGAAAACTGTGTTAGTTGATGAAATTCATATATCATTTGCAGATGATTTATGTTGAGGAAAGAGGGAAGTTTAACCCATTGAGAGAATTTGAGGAAAAAATAATTTGGACGGATAAATTTGTTCCTTTGATGGCATCATACAACAGAGGCAAGCTCACTTAATTGCTTGTCAGTGGTTGTTATCTCATTAGACTGCTTGATGGATAATCAATTAATATGTGGATACTTTGTAGGGAAGATGCAACACTCATTGTGGGTGGTAGAAGCCATTAATTCCACCCTTGAAGTCACAAATAGATCATCTGATTTATATTCTTCGGGCATGTTACCAAAGTATTACTTCCGAAGGAAATGGCAAGGGAAGTGCTCACAGACTGCTGCTAGTAAGGTGCTGGAACTTCTAATATACTCCCTCCACCCCGAACTCAACTTCCCACTTTCCGTTTTAGTTCATTCCAAACTCAACTTCCCCTTCCTAATTTGGAAAGTTTTATATCCCACTATCATTATAATAATACTATCTCTCCTACTTATTTACTACTCCATCTTTCATACTCTATTCACACTCTCTCGTACTTTATTCACTCTCTTTTCTACTTTATTCCCATCTCTCCTACTTTATCTTTCTTCTCTTAAAACCTGTGCCTGGACCAACGGGAAGTTGTGTCCGGGACGGAGGGAGTATAATCTTGGTTCCTCATGGAAATATTATGGATTTTGAACCTTTTCTAACAATGATTCCGAACAATAATGTAGCTCAGCACCAATTTTTTTGATTCTGTCACTACTGTGTTAATTAAGATTGAGCAGTTGACACAAATATATCTTGCTTATGTTCCTCATTGTTATTACTACACTGCAAACTGCTGCTTCTTAGTATTATTATTAAAAAAAAAAATATTTGAAGTAGGATTTAAAAAAAAAAAAAAAGCCCGTAACTGTAAGAGCTAAGCTTATAGAAATATGATATGCAGAGACAAAATTTGTAGGAGAAGAAAAAAAAACCTATATTAAGGGGAATGGCTAAAGCAGATCTAGCTGTTGCGAAGTTTGCCTAGTTTTGGACTAAACATGGCCATGGCTGTGCAAAAGGGATTAGTTTCCACCTTACCTACTTAGTTTATTTGTCCTATGTTATATGCTGGTTTAAACTTGGTTTCTGACGAAGTCATATTTTACTAGCTTTCCATCAAAATCTAGTACCTGGTTGATTGCGAAGTTGATGCCTTCCTGGCTTGTTTGTACTTTTGGCTTTTGGTTTAAAACCTTTCACCTTGAAGCACATAATTTACTTTAGTGTACATTATGGGATATTGCTTTCCCAGAACTTCCAATATTTTGGAATATTTTCATAGTAAAGAGTGCATCTTTGCATCTAATATCTAGCTGTGCATCTTTGCATCACATATCTTGCTTTGCTACTGAAATCACTTGTAATATAATACTGGCATATTTCATTGTCAGCCTACTGCAATCTGAAAGTTTAAACATGACCATATTTCTATAACATATCTCTTTGCGTCAAATATATCACTTGTATCTATAGCTTCTTGATCATGAGCAGATGAGCTTATATCTTCTGTCTTGAACTTCCAAAATTCTTCTAGGTGTTTCTGGCAACTGACAATGGTGCAGCGCCTATTATATGCTTGCTTTTCCAAGAACAAAAGAAGCTGTTATCTTTAGGGCTTCAGAGTTTGGAAATAAATGGCGAGACCGTATATGATGTTAATCCTGACCTGAGCTGGAGCATATCAGCAATTGCTGCTGCTGCTGTTGCTGTCACTCGACCTTAGTAAGTTCACTCATACTTTTCTTCAGAATATTATCCTTCATGTTCCTCATATTCTTCTCCAGGTTATTAGTCTTCGTGGTCCTCATATATTCATAATGGACTAACGGAGTTGTTTTTATTATAACCCATGCAGTGTGAAAGTGGGACAACTTCCACTGAGGGATGTCATTGCTTTGACTGCAGAAAGCACACTTCTACTCTATGTAAGTCAACTGCACTTTGTAGTTTAGTTTCTATGATGCCTATAATATATATATATATATATATATATATATATATAGCTGATAGTTTCTGTACCCTCATGTTTCTAATATACACCAAGTAATCTTAGAGCTTAAATGTTGTATAGATACATCTTTCGTTATGATATCAATTCAAGCTGAAGTTGGATATCTTTGCTACTTTTATCTGAATCATCATCATAATTTTGTTACATTATGTGGTTACATCTTACATGTGGAAAGAAAATAGACGATAGCCGTTTTGAGGATATCACTTGCTGTGAATCGAAGTTAAAGCATACCTCATCAACACTTAATTGAGCTGAGTGTAACACTAATGCTGTGAATCCCCTTCATAGCTTTGCAGATTTTATCACTTTTTCTTCAGTGCACTTCTGATATACATAGCTCATGTATCCGATTCGTTTCTATATATTTATAATAGATTTGAAAAAACAGCTCGGCTGCAGTTTTGTGGGGGGCTTTCAGCTGGTTTTTGCACTTACAGTTTGTGGATATGAGGAGCCTTTTTTCTTGGACTAGCCGTTATCCTGCTATGCTCTCTAATTTCATTTTTTAGTTACCTGCTCTTCTTTGCTATCTGCAATCAATAGCTCTAGGTTACTTACATTATAAACATTGTGTCTGTTCTGGAAATTGGTGAATTATGTTAGTTCCTTGATTCTTTTATCAATTTTATATTTTGAATATGAGGCGTGAAAACTAATTTCTGTTCTTGAAACGTGATTCTTTCTTTGTGAATCTGATATGCTAATCAAATCTTATAGTGCTCAGCAGCCGAAGTTTAATTCTCTGTGCATCTCATTTGTTCCATTACAAAATTGTGGTCACACAGAGACAACAAAAGAAAAATTCAATTACTTCCTGTTTCATATTGAAAAGGATGCGAGTGGGTGGGTGGGGAAGTAATCCCTTGGAGAATTTTCTAACTCGTCAGATGGTCTTGTTCTTTGGCTGGACAGTATTTCGTGTATCTTCTTTTGGAATAGTACCCTCCTTAATCTGCGATAGAACTAGATAGCTCATAATGGAAAAGAGTTATGCTTGTCGTTTTTCTTCCTTTCTGCAGTACATGTTTGTTTTCCTCACTCAGTTTTTATTGCTTCTGTTTCAATTTAGTGTACGAGTGTATTTAATGTATTATGTTCTTTTCTCTCTACATTAGTAATAGATTAGAAGTATACGCTCTTTGGTCTATTTGCAATTTTTACACTACTGTTTTCGAAACTTTCCAGAGATTTGCGGGATGTTTCGGAAACTGAAAAGGAGCCACAAACCGAAATGTTAATTCTTGCTTATGACGCAAGGAAATGATCCTTCCCTTGTACTGAGAATTCAATTTTGTAGTTGACAATAAAGTAATTAGTTGCTGTTTTAAGCTTTTATGCCTGCAGAAATGAACTAATACCTCCAGGCTATATGGCACCGTTTTCTAGATTATGAGGATAATTTGTCATCTTTTAACTTTCCCTTTTGTGGACCAGTTCTATATTGAAGTTCTATGTCTTTGTTCTTGAACATGCTAACACTGTATCTTTATTGATGCAGTCGGGAAAGTTATGCCTGTGTAAATATGTTATGCCTCCTTTTATAGAAAACAAACGGCTCCTGAGTGGAATGGATGTTTCAGAGACCAACAACACCATTAATGATCTTAAACTTGTAAACTTGATAGATGATGTCGAAGGACGTATCAATGTAATTCTAAGTAATGGACAGGTATGCACAAGAAGATATTCTCTCTCTTCTACTTTTGCTGCTACTGCTTTTAAATGAAAATCATACCCTATGTGTTCTAATTCAAGTGACACCATTGGTATATTATAATATATGTTACTACATGTTTATGGTGCTGTGTGCTAGCAATCTATGACAACAGGGAAGTTAACTTTCTCTTTTCTGCTTTAGATCTACAGATGTGCCGTTCGGCGTAGTCCTTCGTGTTCTTTGACCAATGACTGCATCACAGCAATGTCTGAAGGACTTAGCTGTACTCTATACAGTCACTTCCTTGATCTTCTATGGAGTGGCCACGATTCAAATTATTTAGCAAAGGCAAATTCAAGTGTTGTATCTGAGTGGGATTCCTTCTCTAGTGTGATAATTCAATTATGTAGGAAGCGTAAACCAACCTCTTCTTCATCGTCAAATTCAGTTTCAGACTCATGGGAGTTCCTTGTCAAGAGTGAATATAACAGACATTACTTCGAAAGTAATTTCGATAACGGTGCCTGTCCAGGATTATCATCTGAACAACAGGAACTTAATTTATCTAGTAAGGATATAGTTGACACTGGGAATGCAGAGGAAAATTTATCCTTGGAATTGCTGACTGAAACTTTGGATACATTGCATGCAGTGTATGAAGCTCTTAAGCTTGATAATCTTCGCAAAAGGTGCAACTCAAGACCTACATCTTTGTTGCGTGCTTTATGGATGTCGTGGTGCTTTTTGCTAGCAGTAACCGTTCCTTTTGAAATTCCAAATTAGCTGTATAGCGGGAGATTTAATATGCACCGCAAGTATAAGAGCGGCAATTCTATGTAAGAAAGTTAAAGGTGCCGAACCAGTTGACATTCTCTAGAACCTTCAGGGTTATGTTACATATCTAGTCGTGAATCAAGATGCGTTGAGGCACTTCAAATTGGGCAGGGCTTAATTAACTAATATGCATGTTTGATTTAGAGAATGGATTTTAATTTTGATGCCTGATCAAATCCTGCTAAAACGATGACAAATAAGTATGCTTTCACTTGTGTGATCGTGAATGCATTCTGTGATGATATATCTAAATCAACTAATTTTTTTCTGAAAATTATTCCCTCACATTTCAAAGTACTGGTGATGGAAATTATCTTACTATAATACACCTTCAAAATTTCTTTAATTAAATATATTCTGCTGGATGATCTTTTGTATTTTTGGCTGTCATGCATAATGCTGCTTCTTGGTTGCACATTTTCTGGATCTAAAGGTTTTATTTTTCTTGTTTCTTTTTTAGGGATTCGAGTCTCTTGGTTATTCTTTTATGCAGTATGGCTGAGTTCTTGCATGAAGCAAGCTACATCGATCATTATAAACGTGATTTTCCAGGACTTCTGAGAAATTTTGAAATGTCACAATCCTTTACCTCAAGAAGTCCTCCAAGTTTATTCAGATGGTTAGAAAACTGTTTGAAGCATGGAAGTAATTCTGCAAGTATTTCTGATCTTCCTGCTTTGGCCCGTAAACATGGCACTTCTGTTGTGAATTGGTCCCGGAAGATTGTTACTTTTTATAGTCTTTTATGTGGTGCTGATCAATCAGTGAAGAGTCTGTCTTCTGGTGTAACCTGTGAGATTGCCCCTGGGTCGTATCGTACTCGAGAAGAGCTAACAGTTTTAGGAATGGTTGGTGAAAATTTTTGTTTGCAGCATCTAGATTTGCTGCCAGCTGGTGTATCTCTTCCACTACGACACGTAAGTTGTTAGTTCGTCACAATTTAATATTTTACATACTGTGGAAATTATAACTCATCTTCTTTTTTCCTTTTATAAACCACACTGATAGTATATAAGAATGCCATCGCACTGAATGGTTTTTGAAGAGTATACAGTGCATTTGTAGCAGTTTCCTTAAAAGGAACTTCATGCTTAAATATTTGGCAAAAACATCAAAATGTGAAAATGTACAAAAATCAGATCCCCTAAAACTACCATGGCCCACAAAGAAAGGGTTTTGTATTCACTTGCCAAGATTTATGCACAGCTAATTTTTTTTTAGTGCATTACTCACTAACTCATATACTATATTAAAAATTTATTTATAAAATAGGTTATGAAAAAGGGAATCTGATTTTAGTTAAGTATTAGATAAGCTGTAAAAATATTTTATCAAATGAGTTACAAGAGTGTTCAGGGTATACTCTATAGGCAAACTGCTACAAATGCTCTTAGTATCTTCTGTTTATTTCATGCCAGGTCTAAGTGGGGGTAAATGCTTTTGCGTAAGTTACATTTAATAAATGGCTGGATAGTTTTGACTTTTGAGAGTCCGAGATCAGACTATGGATGAATGTCCCTCTGCCGCATAAAAGGCTTAACTTATTAGGGAGGTTAGGCATAAAAAATCTGTATCTTTAATTGTGCCTCTTGTTCTGCTCTGGTGAAATCAAAGTATTATGAACCACGGTGTATATCATGTGTTCTATCTTTCATTTCTCAAAGTATGACGGTGGAGCTTTAAAGCCCTCTTCTATCTTCAGGTTTGCTGCATTCTTGTGGGTTCTAAACAATGTGTTTATGACCTGTTCGTAGGTATTAGATAACTGTCGCGAGTGTCCTCCTACTAATTGGCCTACTGCTGCTTATGTGCTACTTGGTCGGGAAGATTTAGCATTGTTGCATCTAAGGGATCCAATGAAATCTGGCGAACTCCATTTCTCTAAGTTGGAGTTGATATCAGTGTCCACGCCTTACATGTTACACCTGCATCCAGTGACAATACCTTCCTCAGTTTCTGATACACCTGAACTGGAAAGTACCAGGCTAGACAACACCGACACTTTTGAAGGATCTGTGAAGGACGGAATGGAACATATCTTCAATACTAGCACACAATTGCGCTATGGTTGTGATCTACGACTTAATGAGGTCCACTTTATATTTTATGTTCCTAGATTACTGATTCCTATTGAACTAGGATCGGGAATAATTATTTAAATATCAGGGGGAACAATAATTATATACGACTAGCCAATCAGGAGATAACTGCTTTATATTTACTCTTGGAAATATTACAAAACTATCACAAACTTAAGTGGTTATAAGAGAAAACACTTGCTTTTGTAAATAAGGAATGTAAACAGAGTTATTGTACTTAGGGTAGGATAATTGCATATAGTTATGCATTTCACTTTTCTATTCATGCTTTTAATATAGACTATGTACTTACTAACTAACTATTTAGGAAAATAGTCTATTTTTTAAAATAAAAACGGCATACCAGTTAGTAAGTGGGGCACTATATGTGTGACTTCTGATACCATGAAAACAACCGGGCATCGTTTTAAACCAACTTTGTATATACTGGTTTCCACATGTATGTGTTGAACAATTTAACCTTGAATGAACAATAATGTGTTATTCTGTGCAATTTGTTTTTAATGCAAACCGTTTCTGTCATCACAAGAACCACATATTTTGGCTGCATTTCCATTGTCGTGGATATTGCTTCGACAGATTGTGATCTAATGTGTTTGCTCCGGGCTATGATAACATCTCACTAGGGATTTATAGCATTGTGCAATACCTTATTTTACTAATCCTTGACAATTTATTGTGGTTTTCATAGGTGCGGCGCCTTTTGTGCTCGGCAAGACCTATCATGATCCAAACTCCTGTTAACCCCACAGCTTCTGATCAAGACTTCCAACAGGTATCTGCTACTTAAGTAACAGACTGATTTGTCCTTTTAGATTTCTTTGTCTAATTTATCTCAACGGTTTTCATCCAAGTTTGGGATACTTGATGTTGCTTCAGCATGATGATATTCATAATGCTTTATGTAATTGATGCCTCTGATAAAATATTTTGTCAAGTTGCGAACTATCTTTCTTGCATTGCTCCAACAAGATTATGTGAAAGCTGTGACTTACAGCAGTTTTATTCTTTCACTTATGTTATGTATGCAAGTAGCAAGTGTGCATGAAGCACTTAGGTGCAAACAAATTAAATGAAGAAAGATGATGACTGCAACAAATATTTTAGTTCATTAGAAGCTCTGATGTCTGTGTAAGTCGACAGATTTATCAAATTGTTGAAGATGTTTTGTGAGAGTGGTGAGAAAAATTAATATCTGTGCCTTAACATTGAAAGTGACCAGAGTTCTCTCAACCGCCATTGAGAAGTTGAGGAACCATTTAATGCAGGAGGGATTAATTAGAACCACTAGTTCTTATATATTGTCATAAAATGCAGGAGGGGAAATGTCCGCATACCAATATCAAGCAAATGTTATGTTAATTATTACTGATCAAGGATATGGGGCTGTGTGTTGGTATTCCGCCTCTGTGTTCCTGTTAAATGCTCTGAAAGAGTGACTGTTTCTATCATCTGAAACATAATTGTCTTCTGCAACATAGCTTTGTTAATGAAGATAAATATAGTTTTCCTTTTGTTAGTTCCCGTTTTGAAAGATCAGGTTCTTGAATCTTGAGACACTGTGTCTGATTCTGATTTGGCTCTTGCAGACTCAACTCTGGCAACTTGCTCAGAGAACAACTGCTCTTCCATTTGGGCGTGGTGCCTTTACACTGGGAACCATATGTACGCTTTTAACAGAGGTGGTTATTTGCTTTTTGATAATTACAAAATTCTCGTACTGCTTAATTTAATTTACAGTTCTTCCATTTTGAATATCATTCCTTGTTGCATTTGCAGCTTATTTTTTGGTACTGAAGCATGCATTATATGCATATACTAAACAATTTACTTTCAGGCACTTGCAGTTCCAAAGCTTGTCTTGGCTGGTCGTTTGCCCGCACAACAAAATGCAACTGTATGTCACTGTCAAATTATTTCCTGTGCATGTTAGTTATTTTTGTTAATATTACTAAAATATAAACTCTCCTGCAGGTGAATCTAGACCCGAATCTTAGAAATATTCAAGAACTCAAATCTTGGCCTGAATTTCACAATGCTGTTGCTGCAGGACTGAGGCTGTCTCCTCTCCAGGTTTATTACGACTCTATAGTACCGGCCTATTCATGTCTCAGTCATTTCTGTGTCCCTTTTATTTTTTGCAAACGCTTACAAGACACTGTCTCTCCAAGCGATGGGATTAACATCACACATATGCTACAAACATCACATGTTTTGCTGCAAACATCGTGTCTTTAATATATCTGCATCACGCCCATTTACCTGTATCACTAAACGCTTAACAACGTAAGCATTGTAGTAAACATGTGATGTTCTCTTGCAAAAGTTGCTCTTTTAATTTTTCGACTATTCCCTTTATTTATATTGATTGCTATCCACCATCAATGCTCTGCCTTTTTGTTAATTTCTGTTTATTCATTGATTATGTCCGTGCACACAAAATTATGCACCTTCCTTATGTTAGACTCGCATGAATGTGGCATGGTTCTCCATTTTTCTTTTTTATGCTGAGACACTTATTTCTTGTATGGTTTCTTTTATGCAGGGAAAAATGTCAAAAACATGGATTCTTTATAACAAACCAGATGAGCCTAATGTTACTCACGCAGGGCTTCTTCTTGCCTTGGGTTTACATGGGCATCTCCATGTTCTAAATAAAACTGATATATTCCGGTACTACGATCAGGTAAATTTCCATGTACAGACCCCTACCCCTCCTGTGTTTGTTGTGAAGTTTGTCTTCTCTCTGTTCCTTTGTCCAGTTAGTTTGTGTTATGAATCTAAAGTAGATAGATTTGGTTAGTGTCTCGATCTCAACTTCTCATCATTTTTTTCAACAGTCAAGAATCATTTGTCATTTGTAAATTATAAAAAAATAAATGAAGAAACACACCATAAAACAATATTCACCAAAAACTTTCTTTCTTTTTTTTTAAAATTAATTTAAGACTCTGTAATAGTGAGTGCAAAGTTGAGATCGGGACAAAGGGGGTGATTCATATAATTGCTAGCATGAAGAAACACACCATAATTACATACTCCCACTCCCTGATCTCAACTTCAAATTCACTATTACAGGGTATTTTTAAAAATTTAATTAAAACTAGGTAAAAATATTGACATTTTTTAGTGACTATTGTTTTATGGGAGGAATGGATTTAATATTGAAAATTTAATTCTTTTTTATGTATATATATAACCTAAAAGAGGGTAGAGTGCTAGACGCCTAGACCTCAATTAATGCTGTCTTCTTTTCTTTCCTGCTATTGTTCCAGAAAGTTCTAATTTGCCATTTGCCCTACATTCTTTATAGGAGCATGAAAGTACGACTGTAGGGTTAATGATTGGCCTTGCAGCTTCATACAGAGGTACCATGCAGCCATCGATTTCGAAGGTAAACTGCAGATATCAACCTCCTACCCTTTCATAACTCTCCTACACTCTCAGTTGACATCATATTTATCAGGCCTGATCTTATATGTGAATCAAGAAGTTTATTTGCATAGTATATGCCCTATGTAGCTTTATTTGCTCAATTAGCATATACTATTTGCATTATTCAGTTTGGAGTGTAAGTTCGCCACTATTTGGTTCCCTAGAGATAGAATGCTATCTTCGCATTAATTGCAGGGAACTGTTTATCAGCCGTAAACATCGAAACTGAATTGATATAGGATCAACTGTAAAGGTTTTGGTTACTAATTACTTTGTGTTCGTGTTACTTAATGGTCTAACCCATTTTATCACTGCTACCTTGGAGTTGGAGCTGTGTTCTTTTAAGGTCAATCTTATGTCGTTGCTCTTTGGTGATTGGAGGAATAGGTACTCCTGTACTGCATGTATGCATATATCTGTCTGTATTAATAAATTTGCACGTTGATGAGGTGTAACCGTAAAGCTCTAATCGTATGGTCAACCAGAATGGATCATGCTAAGCTGCTGCTGGATTGAAATTTATTCTCTTATCTGTATTGACTGATATAATATAAAGTTGGTTCATTACTTTTTCTTTGAGCAGTCTATTTTCGTGCACATACCTGCGCGCCATCCCCCGTCCTTCCCAGAGTTAGAGATTCCAACTCTTATACAGGTAAAATTTGAAATTTTCTTGGAAAACTGAACTGCATCTGGAGTTTGTCGACGTTTCATTCTGTTATTTTATTGCATGTCTAAACCTTAGAGAGGGATTGAGCTTATATTGTACTATTTTTTTTTGTTTATTTCTTTTATTGTTATATTTTTTTATGAGCTATTGTGGATTTTCCATTTTGATCTTGTGTAAGTTTTTTTTTATATTGATCCCCTAGTTTTTACTTTTAAGAATTTTCTAGCTATCAATATAGATTATGCTTGGCGCCTCTACTTTTCCAAAAATATGGATGTACACTTTATTTCTTAATTACATCACTATTTGTATGGTGTCTGGTGCTGGAAAAACTCTTGACTCCCATATTTTTAATTTTCAGTCAGCAGCACTTGTATCAATCGGGCTTCTTTATGAGGGATCCGCACACCTGCAAACAATGCAAATTCTTTTGGTACTTTCCTGTCTTTATATAATCTTATGTGCCTCAGAGCACATAAATTGCCATCTATTCACGTGAGACTGTAATCCTTGTCATGTTATATTGATAGCCTCGTCACCATGTCCTGATTGGGGAACTTGTGCACAATTACATTATAGAAGGATATGAGGACAAGTTCTTATTATTTCCTCTATAATTGGATTTTTTTTTATTGGCAGTTCTCTTTTAAGATTTTATCCCCCTTGAGCATCTTCTGTACCTGTTATTTTTGTGTTCTGGAACAAGTCAAGATTTATTTAGATTTCGGAAGAGATTTTCCCTTTATACCTCAATGCTCTCAAACTTGAGCATATCTGCTCAGATGTTTAATCTTTTACTCAAGTCCGACCCTCTATAAATGTTAAATGAGTACAAAAGGTTGTTTTGGAATTTGAAAGTTTGGAACATTGGCAAATGTAACCAACATAACAGTGAGTTATGTTTGTCAAATTAGGAGTAATTAGCAAAGTAGCTAAAGGATCAATTTGTTTATATGACTCTGCAATCCTGTCATATACTTACTTGATACTGATTACGATATTTAGGTGCCTTTATGTCTTATTTTATGTGTAGATTGTAGAGATTCCATGATCTTTCCTTATGCAGCTGTACCATTTTCTATTCAATGGAACAGACCAACACGAGAAGGCATCTTAGCCATACTTCAACTATCCTTGGTTTATGCTCACAATTTTATCCTCTTCTGAGTTTGCCACTTAGGATTTCTGATTTTGAATTTGTTGTGTGGGAACTCTGTATAAGAGAATGTGTAAGGACTCTTTCACGAGGAGGATATATATGGCAAAATGCTCAAGCACAAGTTTAAAGTAGTAGTGACCCAGGTTTTTACTAAATAGTAGCAAACTCATCAGTTATTCAATGTGAATTTGGGATATCAAAATGGGTCCTAACTATTAACTAAGCTTTACAACTCTCAAGCATGGCATGATTCATGTTATATTTTGTTTTCTTGCTCTTAACGTGTACTCCTTATGTAATATGCATGAAGTATTACATTGTCCTGGGTGTTTTATGAGGCCAAGTTAGTTATTTATACCTGTATTCTTTTCTAGAATGAAATAGGCCGCAGGAGTGGTGGTGATAATGTACTTGAAAGAGAGGGGTATGCAGTTTCAGCTGGATTTGCGCTTGGTCTTGTTGCGTTGGGTACGGTTTACAAACTCTTCTAGATTTCTTTTAAGGTGCTACCTCACCCTCCATTTTCTGTTGGGATCATTATGGTTTTCAACTCTTCTAATTAACAAGGCATGATGTGCTAGTGTCTGTTACGTTTTGGGCCCTAAAAACCTGTATAAGGGGAGAAGGGTTCGATAACTCATAAAATAGATCCATGATATTTCAATAAGCCCTGTCACTATGCGGGCTGGTATTACCAGGACCAATATGGATATAAATAATTTGGCCTGGTACTGTGTTAATTTTGGGTTTTCATCTCCTTAAAGACCTTGTTATGGGGAAAAAAGGTTTAGAAGTTTATATTTTGAGTCCAGTATTATTGCCTACTCCATGTAGTGATATTTTAACACTAACTACCTCCATTCTGTTAATGAAGGTCGTGGAGCAGATTCCGTTGGCTCTACTGATACATTGGTTAATTGGTTGTTCAAGTGCATAGATGGCACAGAACTTCATAATGTATGTACAGTTACTTCTAAATTAACTGCTGCTGATATAAACGTTGTTGTGAATAATACAGAAATCAACATCCTGAAATACTCTTACCTCTCCATAATATATAATCTGCAGGACGGGATTCATTTCTCTACTCAATCACATTATGAACACAATCGAAGTGCTGGGCAGGTTTTGATTTTTTTAGCATACAATCTGTTGCTTTATCAGCAATATCTACAGAGTTTAAAATGTAGTGTGGATTGCTATCACAATTTATTTCCTTATTTATCATAGTCTCTAAGTATAGTATCTTTTGCTTTCATAGGTAATGGATGGGAGTTTGGTCAACATTGATGTTACTGCACCAGGAGCTATAATCGCTCTTACTCTGATGTATTTGAAGGTAACTTTTAGCTTTAAAAACTCAGTAAAATTTCCCAGTACACGAATTATATTTACTACTCCCTCTGTCATTGAAAACTTCTCAACTCTCTTTATTTGTCATCCCATCTTGATCTTACCATTCCTCCGTCGGGAAAATATTGTACCCACAACCCTAAATTATCAGGGAAAAATTCTCCAAGGCCCATAATATGGGACTAAAAAATAGCATCCAGCCCCTTTTAAAAATAATGACCCTTAGCGTCACTGTCATCTATTTTCTACTCTTCTATGCTAAATAAGTAAACATTGAGTAGTTAAAATATTTATGTCAATGAAGTGTAATTACTTTTGACTATTAACATTTCAACTGTAGTCAGCAAAAAATCTCCATGTGTCTCCCCCCCCCCCCCCCCAGCAAATCTCCATAGCAGCGTAGAATTGCACTTTCTCCTCCAATTGTTCTGGTACCAAGCAGAGCACTACGCAAAATCTCTAGCTAGTCACTGGCGATCATGTTCTTTCCCCAATGAAAATCAAAATTTCAAGAACTACGTTCTGATTCCAAGCTATTTTTTAAAGCAAAAGTATTTGGCTATGTTGATCGATTCAGGTATGTGTTTAGGTATCAGACTTTGTTATTCATCGGTAGCAATCAATAATTAGAGTTCGGTGTACCATGTATTGGTGCCATTGCTGTACTCAAAAGGCTTTTTGTAACAAAACAATGGTACCAGATAATGTTATGTGAACCAATATTTTGATACCAAAAGAAATCTAACAACTCTTGGAACCTATCACCAGTACCAAAAAAAGTTGTGGAACCAGCTTACGGTTGAAGACTTATGTTTGAACTCTTGGACCAACTTATGGTGTACCAGTTGAAAGTCTTACTTTGCAGAGAAGATGAAGACGACAGAGGAGGGAGAGAAAGAAGATGGCATTTGAGTTAATAAGAGATGGAATCTTTTCCAAAAGTAGGATGCTAGAATTAATGAATCGATCGATTTATTATTTGATTTAATAATATTTAAAAAAAAAGGGTTAGAAACTTAGAATTGTCCTAATATGGGGCTGGGAGCAAGTTATTTGGGTATAATAAGAATGGGTTTTTTAGATTTTTTTTTTTTGAAACGGCAAAAAATTTATAAATAAACTCAAAAAGTGTCTACAAGAGCATAAGAAATGCTCGAGATGGAGAAACATTACATAGCAAACCAAAACAAACTCATCCTAACTGAGTAGTCTCAACCAATTGCACAATCTTCACGTGAACTCTATAACCAACAGAAAACCATCAACGGGAACCATTAGCATCCCGGATTCCACACCTTCAAAAACTCATAATTTTTTTTTAGAATGGTTCTTAGAGTAATAAAGTGACATATTTTTGGGCTGAGAGCAATCTTCCCAAACTTGATCCCAACTATTTACAAATTCTGCACATAAATTTGCCCCATTTGCTTTATTTTATTTTTTAATAGGGGTGCATTTTGCCATATTTACATTTGTTTACTATTAAACTCTGCAATAAGATCCTAAAGGGAAACTTTAGATACACGAATGGAGTATCTGATTTCTCATGTAGCTTATTTCCTATATATTGTATGAGGCCAGATACTTAATTCAATGCTTTACATGAACAGACAGAATCTGAGATGATAGTCTCCCGACTGTCCATTCCGCAAACTCAGTTTGACTTGCAGTATGTGAGACCCGATTTTATATTGCTTCGTGTCATTGCGCGGAATTTGATATTGTGGAGCAGGTACTAATTTAAGTTGGTAGTCTTAGAAATTATCTTGTTTATATATTATCATTGTGTATCATACTTTGGTTAAGGCATGTTCGTATTGGACAGGATTCGTCCATTAGAAGAATGGGTTGAGTCACAGATCCCTGAAGTTGTGCAAATAAGGGTAAAGAGCCTTGGAAATGAGACGGATGACATGCATGAGATGGATCTTGAAGCATTTGTTCTTGCATATGTCAATATAGTAGTCGGTGCATGCATTTCGCTTGGTATGTATGCTCGATCCATTCTATTATTGTTCTTAGTTTCCTCCACGTCCTAGATAGTAAATGTTCCGATTCTTTGCTCTGTTTTATTGTTTCAGTCTTTTATAGCTGGAAAGTTCGTTGGCTTGATGTTATAAAAACTCATTGATGTTATACAATCATCAAATAAAAATGTTCTAAACAAAGTAATCCCGTGAAGGTTGTACTCTTGACCAAGTTCCATAAAAAATTCTCTTAAAGGTTCTTTCAGTTAATGTTTGCAGTTCTCCATGTTTACTGGATGTTCATGGTAGCGTGCAAATCTTTGCAAGATGGGGACTGGGGAAAAACATGTGTAAAGGAGCAAAAAGGATGTATTATAAATTTTTTTTTTAATCTAACATTGGGAGCCTAAAGCTGCCAAATTACTCAATGAACTCTGCCTAATGCAATAATTCGATCCTAGTTATTCTGCCTATACTCTTGATACCTGATTCAGCAATTTGTGAAGATACTAAATATGGAAACATGCATGTTTTCAGGCTTGCGTTTTGCTGGTACTAGAGATGGAAATGCGCAGGAGTTGCTTTACAAATATGCTGTTTACTTTGTCAATGAGGTTTGTTGATTATTTGATCCTATGTTATTTCCTTTACTCAGTTTTACTCCCCTGCAACAAGTTCATTACTGTTCATGCAGATAAAGCCTGTTTGTGGTTCCAATGAAACTGGTCTCCCTAAAGGATTATCCGTTTATGTCGATCGCGGGACACTGGAGACGTGCCTTCATCTTATTGTTCTCTCCCTGAGCGTGGTGAGTAGATTACTTTCAGATATTTTACTTTTATTTATGTGATTCATGTAAACTCATGTCAGTTTTCCACATGAGTAGGTAATGGCTGGGTCTGGCCATCTACAAACATTTAGATTGCTCAAGTTTCTTCGTAGTCGCAGCTCTTCTGATGGACATGCTCATTTTGGTACTCAAATGGCGGTGAGCACGCTGAACTCTATCGATATGGTTCCTATGTCAAATATGTCATATTGTTTTATAGAGTTTGACTTATCTTTTAGATTTTTGATTGCCATGGAGACTTTCTATACAACGTTGAACATTCTATTGAAAAGACTTTCAATGTTTTATATCTTCATTCTTATTTTATCGGAATATATCCTTCTAGTCTTCTCATATTATCTCAATTTCAAATTAATCTACTTTGTTTTTGACATTTCAATTTAGTCATTATTATTATTTGTTTGTTTATATATATTTAACCAAAACGTCTCATCTGGAGCAATGTTAGTTCTTTCTTAACCAATCTTTTCTTGCTTGGCCTTGCAGAAAATTTACATCCGTTATAACCAATTCAGTCCAACACTATATTAACCAAAATATGTTCATGTCTAACCAAATTTGCTCATGCAGCTTAAGCAAAGTTACAATAGTATTGACCAGTTTTAGTTCTTCCCTAACCATGATGGCAGGATAAAAATTCCTTTGCTAGTTTTGGGACGCTGTGGGAAGGTTTACTTTATCTTACACCGTAAAAAAGAAAACCTGCTTGGTTACCATATTACAATTTAGATTATCATTCAAGTAATATGCCTTTCTATGGGGGAAGGTGTATCAACTTACTGAGTCCATGAACATTGCAGTATTGCACTGCCACCAGCAATATGGGAGTTCCAAAATATTGATAAAAATAGCTCCCAGCCCCTTTTAAAGTTAGGTGTTCGTAGTATGTCAATTATCTTCTAGGATTGTCCAATCATGGGGATTAGGGTTTGACTGTTTACTTTCTAATTTACTTTCTACTGGTTTTATGAGGAAATAGTCGATTCATTTTAATATATATTTCACTTATGTAAAATTGGAAGGGTTAAGATTGTCCGATCATGGGGCTGAGAGTAATTTAACTGGGTCTAATAATAATGGGTTTTTTGAGAATGGTCCTTAGATTAATAAAGTGTGATATTGTGGGGCTGTGAGCAATTTTCTGATTTCTCTTAAACAAACTCATTATGGACTTGGGGCTGCTCTGACCAAGTTGGCAAACTGATTTTGAAAATAATTCTGTCTCATCCAAAAGCTCAAACTCGTAGTTAGGTGCTGAATCAACTGATTCATATCAATTTTCCAACACTCCTTCCTCGTGGAATAAATTCTGAACCTCTTTTGGAAGGTCCATTGAGTGGATAACTTGATATGGATGAGCTGTCCATGGTGGAATTTGATTCCAGGACTTTGTGTTGTCCAAAGGCTGTGATACTATGAAAGCTGAATTATATCTCATCTAAAATCTTGAGGTTGTAGTGAGTTGCGGAATTAATTCATTTGTATTAATCTTCCAACGCAAATTATTTACAGTACAATTGAAATTTTGAAATTGTTCGCCTGTGTTTGGGTGGAGCTCATTGGCTGCTCGATGATACACAGTAGCTCACTCAATGGCCTAGTGTAAAGTGTAAACCTCTGACAGATAATAAAAGCAAGTATTGTTTTCATGATTTGTTCTAAAGTTGTGGCCGAGAAATAAATTGACATTCTTTGTTGCATTTTGGTGCATCATGCATATCAATTTGACTTTTGAGGTTACAACCTGTTTCACTCCTTTCTGGCCGGTGACAGTTGTAGTTATTACCTTTCTAATATTTGATGGCTGTATCAATGGAATTTTCTTATTTGATGCAGGTAAGCCTAGCCATTGGTTTTTTGTTCCTTGGGGGAGGAATGTGGACATTTTCTACTAGCAACAGTTCTATTGCTGCTTTGCTGTTAACACTTTATCCACGTTTGCCTACAGGGCCAAATGACAATAGATGCCATCTCCAGGTGAAGCAATGTGCAGATGCTCTAACGTTTATTGTGTGTTTATATATAAGGTTTTGCCAAGTTTAAGAGCATACCCAGTCTCCTTGATTTGTCATTCAAGTGTGTTATCAAGCTATGACCGGTTTACTGAAGTGTGAAAAACTGAAAATAGAGGATATCCGCCCATCTCGTGGAAACAGGGTTCTGAATTATTATAAGTTTGCAGGAATAGGAGTAAATAACTAAATATACCTGGTTCATATAACCATTCATTGGCTACTTTCCTACTAAAATATGTCTATTGGTGATTTTAGCAATCATATAGCTGTATTCCCGTTTTGTCTAGGCTACCTGTAGTACTATTTATGGTTAGCAATAAACAGGTTGCTTTCTTACCCTTTCTGGTGGCAATACCACCTCCTTTTGCAGGCATTCAGGCATTTGTATGTTCTTGCAACCGAAGCCCGCTGGATTCAAACTGTTGATGTGGACACCGATTTACCTGTTTATGTCCCTCTCGAAGTTACCACTAAAGAAACTGAACTTTATGCTGAGACAAGTTTCTGCGAGGTGACTCCTTGCAGTCTCCCGGAACGTGCTATTGTGAGCCCTTACTCTTCTGATCTACAAGCATTCCTTCCTATGCCTTATACACGTAATTCTAGATCAACAAGTATTCACTTTGGAGAATTTTTAGTTTCAAGTTTTGCCAGTTTTGATACTCTTTATGATTTATCAGTTTGGTTGTATTCTACTTTTAGCTTTCTATGTACTCTGTTTTCCACTGTATTACTTCTAGAGTCTAGACATTGGTCTGCATAAGTGAAATCGTGACACTGTGCTTTGTGTATTTTAATTGAAGTCGGTGTAAGCCAAATTTTTCTTAAGTGTGAACTTAATATGTTAGGAGGATGAATGGCTGAAGAATTAGGTAAATCCGTTTCTTTTCAAGGGCATCTAATAAAAACGCAGTGACAGCTGCAGTAGGATTATGTGATCCATTGCTAAAATGTAGTTGGTTTGCACATCCATGTTCTTATTGTGTCAACATATTTACTTCGTAAACTGTTGACACTGGAATTTTAATAAAATAATTTGCCTGCATATATGATGAATGGAGTTTGTCATGCTAACCAACTCATTATCACAGTTGAAGACTGTTCGCGTTTGTGGGCCTCGATACTGGCCTCAAGAAGTGGAACTTTTCCCTGAAGGTATGACTGCGCTTCTATGTGTAATCAGTTTACTTATTGGGGTGTCTAATTTTATATGTGGTACCTGGCCTGGCCCTTGAACAGAAAAACCTTGGTGGAACTCCGGAGACAAGAATCATCCATTTAAATCTGGTGTCCTTTATGTAAAGAGAAAAGTTGGATCTTGTTCTTATGTGGATGACCCCATAGGAAGTCAATCTTTATTGTCACGATCAATGCACAAGGTCGAAATCCCTTCTTGATATGTACATTTATTTTTTCAAGTGGCCGTGATATTGAGTGAAACTGAATGTTTACTTGCAGATGAGTGGTCTGACAAAACCTAGATCATGCAGTCCAGGCCCGGAGTGCATGGGGGCTGCGACAATAGATCAGTTAGTTAGTACCTTTTCATCTGATCCAAGTCTGATTGCATTTGCCCAACTCTTTTGCGATTCATCCTGGAATGACAGGCAAGTTAACTCTTTTGGTTGTTTTCTGAATTAATCAGCCTTTTCTTAAATGCTGCACCAAATGAGTTTATTTAAGTAATACAAAGGACTGCAGCTATGTAGTCTTAAGAATGAGTATGCAGGATCAAGTACACATAGCAATATGCCGATATAGCATGTCTATTGTTGCTTATTTAAATAAATTGGTTGGTGAGACAATAAAGAAATTAATATGTTGTCAGATGGAGAAAAACAAATGCCTTGTAATTTATATAGTTGTGATTCTTCAACTTAAAATGTGTTTGTGTATGTGTACACACACACGAACACTCTGCACAGGCACCTGTTTTGCATCTTATGCTTCCTTAGTTGCATCTCTAGAGAGAACGACCGTGATTCTTCAATTTCAAATGTTCCTATGATACTGCAGTGCTAATTTTGGAATAATTAGTTACATTAAGTCATTAATTATATGCTTGTTTATGAGGGTTGCTCGACCCGTAGGATGTCTGATGGTGCTTCAACTGCACTTCAATCTATTATTTATATTCGTGATGTTCTTGTGGTATTGATCCTGGAAGAGTTTTCCTGCCGGCATAAGCACGATAGCATACAAAATTCAGGAAAATTACTCTATAGCTATTACCAAGAATCTGGAACAAGGCAACAACTTGAAGTCACTCTTGAAACACTTTCCTCAGCCTGTTGCTAAGATTTATTCACGATATCACAATAACCTTCAAAAAATTGATAAGTACTCCATCATACAACTTGCCTGTAGCTTAAGCTACAACTTACTAGTTCGCTTTTGATGAACATGTGGTCTATCAATTATATTAGCTACATAAGAATGGTATGGTAACATACAAATTCAGGAAGATTACTCAATTGCTAATCCGAAAAATCTGGAACACTCGAAATCACTCTTAAAACACTTTCGTCAGCCTGTTGCTAAAATGTATTCACGAATCACGATATCACAAGAGCCTTAGAAAACATGACAAGGACTCTATGAGGGACTTTGTCTGTAGCTTAAGCTATAATTAACTAGAATTAGTTCAAATGTAATTTGAACTCTTTCTTTTGGTATCAATTATTGGTACTCTTTCTTACAGAGAATAAGACTGAAAAGCACAAACAGAAACATAGATCTTCCAATATGACTCATGTACGATAAGTTGTCGAAACTTAGTATTGGATGTGGTCGAGCTCGCAACAATAAGTTGCTCGCTGGTGAACTGTGGCCTGTGGGTCACGGCTTCAAGGTCTTTGCAGCAATCAAGGGTTTTTAGCCCATGTACAATCTACGCTTACTCTATCCTTCTTAAGCTGGGGAGTGCTCAGGTTTTGCCATTTACTGTATAATGCTGGGCTTTTACTTCCTATACCTATGTTCATCTTGTGGTACTGAGTCATTGATTATTATAACCATATTTTTACTGGCGGTGTTCATTTACATTAGATTTGGATTGACATCTAATTTTGAAGTATGCAAGGAAAAGCCACTGCTTCTAGATGATTTAGTTCCATAATCGTCACTATGTTTGTTGTTATGTGAGCCCCATATTTCCTAACTTGTTTCTGGCATAATACTGCTGCAGATCTCAAATTGAATTTAAGGAATTTTGCCTGCAAGTATTATTTGAGTGTGTTAGCAAGGACAGACCGGCTCTGTTGCAGGTATTATTTTAACATTCTTGAGGACATATACTACCTCCATCCAATTTTTGTGGTTTGTTTTCTTTTTTGTATGTCCTAAATTAGTATTGCTTACTCTTTTATAAATAATACTCCTAAGTTACATATTTACCCCTAATCAAAGCTATACCTTACCAACACACATTCCAATGTTGAATGTAAGTGGAATTTATACAACATATTTGATTGGCGTTAATATGCAGCTTAACCTAAATTGACTATTTTTCAGTTTCTTAATCCTTGTAAAAAGAATAGAGCTATCAGAATGGGACTAAGGTAGTGATAATCAGTAAACATGGGTTCTGTGGATAGTACCAGGATTCTCAATCTCTCATATCTTGTGTTGGTTTTTTTTAAAGATTATTTGTTATAAATTTGGACTAATTGTACATACTGGGTTATGAGAGACTTAAAAGTAAACTTAATCCTTCTACGAGTAGATGCTTAGTTTCTGGTGTACATGTTGTGGACTTGTATTAGTCGACTAATGTTGTAATAAACCATAATTTGCTGATGGTACCAAATGAGCAGATATGTTCCAAAATATTATCCATCTGATAAAGAATGCATGAAAACGGAAAAAATATAAAGCTTGGATGTAGAAGTAAAATATCGATGGAGTAGAGAGTACTTTGGGTAGTCATCAGTCTTTCTCCATGAGTTTGTCTTGTTGGACCTCATGACAAGGCTCTAAATAGTCACTTATATGGAGACATTAAAACTGCGCAGGTTTATCTGTCTTTGTACTCAACAATTGGATGCATGGTAGATTCAGTTGTTGGTGATACTTGCATTTCCAGTGACTTGGTATCTCTTTCTGGTCTGAAGGTAACTTTTTGAGCTTTTTGCATGTAGGCTAAGTAAGTTATCTTGCATCCTTATGAGAGTTGAGCCACCATTATCCTACTATAATATTGCTCTCTAATGACTTTGACCAATATATTAGATTTTGGAACCACATTCAATATATAAGTTTGTTCATCTTGATTTGTTATTCTGGGCTGGTATTCAACTTCTTGATGTAATCTTGTCTCTAATGTGGATTGCTTAATTGGCAGCTATTGTCATATCCATTAGCCTAATAAATTTAAGTTTCTCTTTTGTAATATATACAAGTGAGGCAACAAGTTTTTATAGTGGATTCTTCTTAGTTCTTAGAAAGCGACGAGCTCTTAGACATTACTAATTGACTATTATTAGAGATAGACTAGTATTGTAATGAATGACCTCTAAATAAGTGATTCTTAGAAAGAGATGCCAAATTCTATCAACTTTGACCTCTTGCCCACCCCTAGCCTGAAATCTATGAGTTTGTTTATGTTTCTTTCACCCTTACGATGATGCCTCAACAATTAGTCAAGCAATTTCATTTTCACGGAAAGACATGCGAATAATAATCAGCTGAAAATCAACAATCGAAGCAATTGCAAAATCCAAAATGTTGATGGTTCAGTATCCTTTTTGCATGTACTGAAACTTTATCACTGCGACATTTAGATTTGTTAATTAGAAAAATGAGTGATATGCATGCCCTGACAAACCTAGGATTCAGACTAGCACTTAATCGAACCAGCTGTTCCTAAGGTCATTCTTTAGATTAAAATAACCACACTTCTCTGAGAATAAAAGTTGTCATACCAAGATGCGTTTTGATATATTTCAAGAAATGGTTGGGAATGTACTAAATTCTACTCTAAATGCATTTCAATATAATCATGTTTTACATTGTTGGTTCCGGGAAGGGATATATATAATATAGTATGTATGTTTTTCATGAAGGGAAATTGTCAAAACCAACTAAAAATTAAAGATGCCAGCAAATAAAATGCACTCTGGTAAAGAAAAAAGAAGAAAGATCTATATTTGCCAAAACGTGATGGACCAAAGCAATCGTATGAAGCTGCAACTGTTTGAGGAATGCGAGTTGGCTGCCCAATTATATGTTTTCTTCCATGTACAGTTACTGAAGAAAGTTATGCATGTGTTGAAGGCGGAAAATGGGCTATTTCCCGTCCAAAAGACAAATATTTATCTTTTCAGTTTGATATTTGTTTTATTTGGCTAACTCACTGATTGCGTAATTTTATACGTACTTTACTTGAAATGCAGATTGCAATTGCCTATAATGAAGCTTTTTCTAATGGAAGATTAAATACTACAAGAGGAGAAATTGTTAAATCGACTTTTCTGGGCTCACTCAAGAAGCGAGTTGAAGAGGTCTTAAGCTGTTCGCTGGATATGACAACTCATTTACGTAATTATATAAAATCAGGAAAATGGCCAAGTGTTGATTCCAGTGCAAAGAAGTCTGACATAATACTTTCGTGGTACATCAAGTGGTATAATGTGCCATCACCTCTTGACATCAGAACAGTTCTAGAGAAATTGAAGTGTAATAACATATCTACTTCTGTTCCCCTTCTGAGACTGTTGTTCCCTAGAACTCATATTGCTGCAATAAATGTGATCAATGGCTTCTTGTTATCTTTCGAAGATGAAGATTGAATTATGCATCTCGCAACTGCTGTATGTTGTCATATACTCGTGCATCAGCTGAAGGTGGATCGGTGGATAATGTCTTAGACCGTTCGCCTAAACTAGGTCTGAGCATGAACATCACTGGAACTATAGAGGGATCAATTGCAGTTATTTATGACATGTTTCTGCAGTTTGTAAAGGTAATTTAATGTTGTATCAAGTTGTATTATCATTGTATCAACTATCATCAGGTTCAATTGAATCTGTAATAGTAGGAAACAAGTTCTTTGCACATTTGCGCGATTTACCCTTTTTTTTATGTTTATATTAATTGAAAGGAAAAATTACACCAAGTCTCCAATAAACACCCATTTAACAATAAAGTCCCTCACATTTGAACAATAACATCACATGACAAGTTTCATAAATCAATTACGTTTTAGTCTAAAAGTCAACTCCTCTGTCCTACGTGGCTGATAAATATCTACGTGGCAAAGAATTTAAATAATTTTACTTATTTTCATATTCAGATTTAAAATAAATAAATTACAATTGACCCCTTTATTTTAATTCACACTCAATTTATATCCTAAAGTTTGTTATGATTCCAAATCAACCTATATTTATTTTTTCTTATCCAATTTCAACCAAAAACAAATTGCAATTATACCCTCTAATTCTTCTTCCTTCTAAAAATTTCCTCTCATTCTTCTTCCTTATTTCCATTCTCATTAATGGAGCTTCAAGCTCCATTGAAGCTTCAACTCCATTAGTGGAGCAGCTCCATTAAATGGAGCAACTCAAGCTCCATTATGGAGCTCGAACAGCTCCTTTAATGGTGATGGAGCTTGAAACTCCATATTAATGGAGTTTCAAGCTCCATTAATGGAGCTCACCAAGCTCCATTCGTGCCCAATTCGGGCTCCAAGCTCCACCATGGAGCTTAAAAATTCCATTGATGGAGCTTCAAGCTCCATTAATGCTGAAATAAAAAAATGATTTTTTCAAAAAATTAAGATTTAAGCTTAAAGAGGAAGAAGAATTAGGGAACTCAACAAATATGTTATGATGAAGAAGAAATTAACCAATTTCTTGTTGAGGCGTTAGAATAGAAAAAAAATGTCTTGAGAAAGAAGAAGGTGAAGAATAGTTTATGATAAAAGGTTTGATGAAGAAGAAGATGAAAATGAAAGTGTAAAATTAGTTTGGGTCAATTTTGAAATTTTATAAACTTTACAGGGGTTAATGTGCAAAATGTGAAATGAAATTCCACGTGGAAATGTAATTTCTTGCCGGTCAACACAAAAAATTGATTTTGGACTAAATATTATTGTTCAAATGTGAGGGACTAATCTGTTATTATAAATTTTATTAGGGGCCAGGAGAAATTCACCTAATTGAAATGTATATCAAGAGACGAAAACTGTTAATTCTGATACAAGTAGCTCATTTTTTTAATTTCAAGGGGAAGTACAGTAAATATTATGGTAGTTCCCCATGATGGATAGTGTAACGAAGATGGGTCAGGCAAGCCTAGCTAGAACTCCAACAAGCGGCGCAACATTTGCCGTTGCAGCCTCTGCATGCTGGTAATTGGCCCTCGAATCCGTGTACTCATCGCTCCCATCTGGGCCCCCAACAATGGCACCTTCCAGAACATTTGGATTGCTTGCTTGTTTGTCAAACCACTCACCGAAACCTTCTTGGCAACCCACAGGCGTTGGGCTGGACTTAATGGACGGAATCGATGCCCCCCTATGATGAGGCTCCCGCGGATAGTTTTCCCCGAACCCAACCATGTAACTCATTTTCTTTGGGTTCTCTCCCAATATGTAATCAACCTGAAAGCTCCATTGAACTGATTGAGTTCAATTGAAAAATGTGGCATGACGATAATTCAGCAGCAGCAGATATTTAATACCTGTGATCTAGCAAAGTCGATTAGCTCCTCAGGCTCAACGGAACCACCAGAGCACTGAATGGTGTTTTTAGTTGCAGAAAGAATGTCAGCATATGCGGTGATGATGAATGACGCGCTGGTGACGTATTGAAGATTGTCCCATTCGTCAAAGTAGAGAAGTCCACCACTGGTTTTTTTGGCATTGCCAGTTCCTTTCTGGATGCAATTGCATATAAATTGCTCTGCGTCGTTCCTGAACTGAGCCAAGTTCCCACTTCCTGGGAGTTTTCCTTCTAAGATTCCCTGAAAACAGTTTTGGTTCAGAACAAGTGAATGTATTATGTTTCTCATGGTAACTAATTTATAGGTGTGCAAATCTTCTACCTTTGCGATCAGGACTTGTGCCCCGGTGTGTTTGTCATCCCATGAGAACATCTTGCTTGTTCCACCAGAACTCAGAGTCTGATTTACAACGTATGTATTATCGTCTGTAGCAAAAGCCATCCACGCAGAAGCCCACAACAATTCATCCTGTTCGAAACACGTGTTACATTTGAACTTAAAAATGCTAAAGATATGTAGATTGTAGCTTTCTTACCTCATATCCATGGCTTGAATAGAATTGTCCGACATCTGGGATGCTATTTTGATACAATCCGGGGTGATTCATGGCGAAATCATACAACTGTTATGAAGGAAGATAATAGTACATGATTTTATGTCAATATGTTCATCTTATACTTTATAAGCTTCGTACTTGTGCAAATGTTTGATATCTTAACGAATGCAAGTGTGTGACACAGACCTGTTTTGCGTGGTTAAGAAGCATAGACGAATACGTAGGATTCACCCTCTTGAAAGCCAAAGATGCAGCTGCGAAAGCCGCAGCTGTTTCTCCGGCAAGGTCAGCTCCAGGATGTTGTTCATCAATCTTGTAAACGGTTCTAGGAGTGGTCATGTCTTCAGGCCGCTGCCAGCACCTGTGATCCGAATCGGCCTCTCCAACTTGCCCATAGAGTACATTGGGCTCTGGGTGGGCCTTGATTAGATAGTCCGTTCCCCATTTGATAGCTTCCAGTGCATGTCTAAGCTCATGTTGGTCCCGGAGATTAGGCCCGAATTCCACCACGCTCCACGACAGCATTGTCACGGTGAACGCCATTGGAAACCCGAATTTCACATTGTCTCCAGCATCGTAGTATCCTCCCGTTAAATCAATCTGTAACAACCGACTAGTTATTTTTTTAAGAAGTCAAAATTACAATAATTATCATATGCGCAACTATTTTATACTAAGAAGAATTTAACCCATAATGTATACCAACCAACTGAGTAGGTCTCATTGACCTTCAAGTAATAACATTTCAGAAATCACATAAATTTCAATAACTTCAAACTCGCGTGCAAGTCTTTTTTATAAAGAAATGATTTACGAAATGAATTATGATGTATATATATATATATATATATATATATATATATATATATATATATATATATATATATATATATATATATATATATATATATATATATACTTTTAACTCGACAAATGATAACTTTACCCCGAGATCTTTGCCGTCATCAAGTGCAGAATCGGCTCGCCATTGGGCGCGCTGGTTAGGTGGTAGCTTGCCTGACCTTTGTGCTTCAAAATACAACAAAGATTTTGTTAGGGCTTCACCATGGTCTATTGAAGCAACATTGTGGACTAGAACTACAAGTATAAAACCAAAGGCTATCAATTTAGACATAATAATTCAAACTTAAATTGCTTTGGCTTAT
The DNA here is from genome assembly GCA_026545765.1 of Plantago major. NCBI lineage: Eukaryota > Viridiplantae > Streptophyta > Magnoliopsida > Lamiales > Plantaginaceae > Plantago > Plantago major. The sequence continues at coordinate 97,068,303 of CM048839.1, forward strand.
TTTACTATGACTACGAGGGTTATGTTATAAATTTATGTGAGGCAATGGCCTGTTTTTATAGTGAGGGAGAATGAGAATTGAGTGCAGTCAAAGTGATAAAATTTTCCATGGAAGAAAAAAGGGAAGATAAAATCTTGTAAAGGATGCTAGTAATAATCTAAGAGTAAAGAAAATGGAATTGACCAGTAATAGAGTTTTGTAATTTGGTAAAATAGAAATGATGGAATTATATTAATGTGTAGATACGTTTACTTTTTTGGAGATTGTGGTTTTATTATGGTAAAAACAATAATATATTCAACTCTATGATATATTGAAAAGAAAATCTTGTTATGAAAGTATTAAAAGAAAGATAATAAAATGCATGTATATATAGGAAAAAAAAAAATTAAAGTTGGTAACAGAACTTACCTTTTGAACTGTTAATTTTAAGTAATATATCTTTATCAAAAAACTTGAAATTTTATACTCCGGTCAAAATTTAACTCCATTTAATTTAATAGTTTTCGCCTATTACGACTTATCCATCCATCCATATATATATATATATATATATTATGGCTCTGTTTAGCAAAACTATCTGGAAAGCTAATTCAGAATTTAGAAATTTGGAAAGCTTTGGTTTTAAATGTAGTGTTTATTAAATTAAAAAAAATTTGGTATTTTGTAAAATGACATAAAAGGGCATTACTCTTATTTTTCTTGTATTTAACCTTTATTATCGTATTATTAGTCTATAGTTTTTTAAATAATAATATATCATATTTTGTCCAATAATTATAATTAATATATATTTAATATACTTTACATCACCACTTTAATAACATCATCAAAATTATCAGAAGTTGAAAGAAATAATCGTTGAGCATTTTAACTTAGTAATGAAAAAAATCAGTATTTGATGTGTACTACATTTATGTATTTTAAAGAGGTGCGGATACATTAATCCTGATGCTAGTTTTAAAAAAAGTACACAAAATGTATAACAAAGGATCCTACATGTATGCATTTTAAAGAGTTTCTTATTTTCTTTATTCTAATTTAGGTTAATATAGGTTAGGGATATTTTCGGAATGAAAAAGATAAGAAGCTCATTCTTTAAAAAAAACTATATTGACTAGCTTCTTTTTCCAGCTAGCTGATTAAAGAAGCTGCGCGTTCACGTAACGAGCTTTTTATTAGTCAATGGTAAAAAAAAGTTCATGGAGCTGGAAAGCTAGTGGTAAATAGAGCCTATGTAAAGCACAATGGTCTAAACGTCACCAGATTAATTCAGTCCTACGTGGAATTTCATGGAATTAGTTGTATTTTAGTCAATATATATTTCATTGTTATTTTTGGTATGTTGACTACATATATACTTTTTATGCAATCTCGTATAAATTTATCTACAAAAATTCGAAAAATATTTTGAATATATATTTGAATTCTTCGTGACAAGACGAATCCATAGACACCAATCTTGAATAGTATTAATTAAATAAATCATTTTATTCATTAAAATAAAATATAAATTTATTAAATAAGATAAAGTGAAATGATGAAAATTTAAAAATAAAGTATTTATTAAATTAATTCAACGCTATGTAGAATTTTGTGGAATTAGTTGCATTTTAAACTTATATTGTTTATTTTTGTTATGTTGGCTGCGTATATAGTTATTATTAAATGTCATATAAATTTATGTACAATACTCCGAAAAATATTTTGAACATATATTTGAATTCACCGTGACAAGACGAATCTATAGACACCAATCTAGATTATTATTATTATTAATTAAATAAATTATTTTATTCACTGAAATAAAAATAATCTAGATTGGTGATTGAAAGTGATTGTTCTTTTAGTGAATTGAAAGCGATTGTTATAAGTTTATTTGATGGAGATTTTGAACAATTATAAGTTTATAAGTTTCCACTCAAAATCTTGAACAATTACTACATGTTGCCACTTATAATTGAAATTTATAATAAAAATAATCAAGATTTTGAGTGGCAACATGTAGTAATTGAAAGTGATTGTTCTTTGTGATTAAATATCTTAAATCGATAAATTTTAGCTTTGCCCCTTTGTTTCACTTTTCAAAGAAAGGTATTTGATGGAGAATTAGGTTTTGCCAGCTGGTTAAACGGGAGGCTAACGTTTTGGCACATAAATTATCAGTTGAATTTTATTATGATGATGTTGGTTTGGTAGATTTGTATTATCCACACCAAGATCGTTATATGGGGGCGCACATACCACCCCAGGGGTTTCCTCGATTAATTTATTTTGTCCTCCCATTGCTATTTATTATTAAACGTAAACTATATCGTGGCATCGCCACGGGAATTTTGTGCAGTTAGTTTCATTTTCAGCCAGTATATCGTTCACCGTTTATTTTTTGTATATTGGCTGCATATATATTTTTATTAAATCTCATATAAATTTATATACAAAAATCCGAAAAATATTTTAAACATATATTTAAATTCGTCGTGCTAAGATGAATTCATCTAAATCTTTTCGACTTTATCACTCGCATGTTTTCATAAAGTCGGGTAATAACAATACTATATACTATAATGGTGCACTTAAATACAACTCAATGCATATTCTTCTCGAGTTGTTATTTTTTTATTTGATATGGATCAAGATAAATTTGATGCTTATATTTTTGACAATAGGCTCCATCAGATGAGGTTGGAGTGGTTGCACAATATTATTCGGGACATATTTGACTTAGATACGGGAGGAATACCCTTTATTTGTGATTCTTAAATGGCAGAGGTTGATGCGGAAAAATGCAGAGTCAAAGTTTACACTGCACGAGTGGGATAAGTAAGAGTAACCTTGAGCACGTGTTCGTTCTTCACCATCATGTAGATTAGCCAAATAATTGTTATCATAGACGAAATGTGGTTAAAGTACCTTGCGAATTAGTAGTAGTATAATACAGGTGAGTAAGTTGATGATGTATATGAGTTTTCATTATAATTTAAATCTTTATAGAGATCTCTCACTATTAAAAAGAAAATATGACAACACTATATAATACTACATTATTTCATAATGATTTTTTTATATATTAAAAAAGAAGGAAAATTAAAAATTCTTACTTGATTAATCAAACGTACAATTAGCTAGGAACTCTGATTCAACCAATGGCCAAACGAATTTATAAAGTTTGATTGGCACAAGTCTACAAAATGTTTAAGTTTACACTACACGAGTGGGATAAGTAAGAGTAACCTTGAGCACGTGTTCGTTCTTCACCATCACGTATATTAGCCAAGTAATTGTTATCATTGACGAAATGTGGCTAAACTACCTTTCGAATTAGTAGTAGTATAATACAGGTGAGTAAGTTGATGACGTATATGAGCTTTAATTATAATTTAAATCTTTATAGAAATCTCTCACTATTAAAAACAAAATATGGCAGCACTATATACTACTACATTAATCCATAACGATTTTTTTATATATTAAAAAAGAAGAAAAATTAAATTAAAAATTTTTACTTGATTAATCAACCTTACAATTAGCTAGGAACTCCGATTCAACCACTGGCCACACGAATTTATAAAGTTTGATTGGCACAAGTCTACTAAAATGTTTTTTACAATCAAATGTTTACGACCTAAAATGTAAATTTTGAATACTAATAAACATAACAACAATTATCCATTTACTATATTAAACCTACATATATACAAATCATTTACTCATTTTATCTAGATGCCCGATATTGATTATCTGACATTGATTATCTGTTTGTATTAATAAAGAAAATTCAATTTGCCGTATTTTTTTTCTGATTTATTTTTTTACATTTCAATTGATGTTTCTCCAAATGAGGAGGATGGTCCAAGCATAAAAGAAGTAGAAAAATACTAAATAATATGCTTATTCAAGTCATAGTTATTATGAGAATAAGTTTGAGTGTACATCTACTACAAAATTAAAACATTTCGATATGATAGATAGATGTTGAGAATTGGATTATATACTTTAGGGACAATACTAAGCTAATCCAAGCTTACAAGAATTAAACTCATACAATATTATATAGTTTAACATGAGCGAACGTTTAAAGTTGTTTTTATTTGTATTCAACGGGTGAACTTTAATTTAAGGGATTTGCACTTTGCATTTTGAAAATAGTGTATCAATGTGAAATGTCACCAATACAATTCTACCATGACAATTCAAATGGTTGGTAATGTTCAAAATATGACTCTTTAAAGTGCCACCTATTAATGGGAAGTAACACTTTCAAGTGTATATTTGAGATGCAATGACATTTATAAATGAATTGAATACCATCTACAGTGACACTCTCAATGGTAACTAATAACTATTATAGTAACACTTGAAAGTGTTGGTTGAAATAGTTAATGTGACATTGAATAAGATATCATTGTACAATAGACTAGTGACATTATAGAATTAGCCACCCCTCTTGAAGAGACACTTCATAGAAAATGTCATTGAAGTTTAATATGTCACCCAAAATAACAATTGATAACACTTTCGATGGTCATTAAATCCAACATTTGTTGTAGTGCGTGTACCATCAAATCTTAGTTAGAAAAATTCTTAGACAATAGGATATTAAATTTAATACCATATTTTGCACCTATTATATATTCCAGCGAACACATTTTTCTATACATGTTTAAGTTATGACAATTAACAAGAGTCACAAACACTCTACATTGGTATTCTGTCATTTTACTTTTAAATGGGTCGGGTTCTATTCAACCTGAATTCAAACCCCTTTGAAATAATGATGTTCATGTCTGGATAGGGCATATACTCGAACCCTTTCCAAACCTCTGTGACAATACCTGAACTGTAACATTTTATGGTTAAGTTAGTAAAAAGTACGGGGAGGGGGATATGTTTGGGGTAGTTGCCTAAAAAACCACCGCAATAATTGAAATTATGTTTGTAAAATAAAATTTTTGTGTGTGTGTGTGGTAGGAGGAACACATACCACTCCAGGGGTTGTTGGAAACCAACCCTGTTAATTGTGTTATACAATTTTGTATTTTATTTTGATTCAGATTAGAGTATAAGTTATTAACTAACGTGTTAGGTAAGTGTAGAGGATCCGATATAATATACTACTATATGTTATGGGTGAGCAAAAAAGCCGCCCGACCGACCCGCCCACACAAACCACCCACGTCTCACCCGCACCCGCCAAATATTTTTTTTCAAATTTTTTTTGCGTGGGTTGAAAAATTTTCAACCCGCCATTGGCAGGCGGGTGCCACCCGCCACCCACCCGACCCGCCCGCCGTTAGTAATAAAAGAATAGTTCATAGTTGTAGTATGTAATGAAATACGTTTCTTGCTTTCTCCAATGTAACAGATCAAATCTGATGTGCCTATTTTATTTGGATATCCACTATTGTTGTATGATTTAATTTGGATTTGAAACTTTGTTTATGATCATTGCTACTTGGGGATTTATAAATTCATTTTACATTTCAAATTTTTTTTTTTTTTTTGTCTATTTTCACCCGCTATCCGCCTGCCTATCCACCCGCCATTGTCATCACCCGAACCGCCGCGGGTTAGAAAAATATTCCACCCGCCGCGGGTTGAAAAAATAATCACCCGCCATAGGTGGTTCGGATTGAATTTTTATAAATATCCGCCAATATCCGCCCGCGCTCACCCCTACTATATGTTGTCAACCCATCGGGTCCTGCACGGGTTCATATACGTCATGATGAGTCGTATTTTATATTTTTCATAGTTACCATAAACAAGATATAGTGGTATTGTATTGGACGAAGGACTACACACATACACCAAGGCTAACGTTGTTTGCAATGAATTTTGATTATGTTATTGTCTTGAATAATTTATTTTATCCTCACATTTCTAATTATTATTAAAAGTAAACTATACCTAATTATTATTAAAAGTAAACTATACCGTGGTATCGCCACGGGTTAGTACTAGTAAATTATACGACTCTCGCATAATACAATAAAAACTCCATACAAGTAATATCGTTGGGACTGACAAAAAATATTCTTATAAAGAGTTTATTCTTAAATAGAGTTTTTTTTTAAAAAGCTTTTATACATAAGTTGGGACTGTAAATTTTTATTATTATAGAGAGTTTATTTCTTTATAAAGTATTCTTTTAGGAGGTTTTTACTGTAAATGGTATTTTAAATACGACAATTATTTGGTTGTCCGCAGCTAATAATAAGAAAAGTAAATTACACTAGCCCCCAGTAAACACCACCCATTCATTGTAGTCCCTGAACAATTACAGATTGGTCAATTTCCTAATTTTAAGGTTTACCTCCAAACATGGCCTTATCTTAAAACCTCACATGTCTTCACTTTTCTTCTTATTCAACGATAAATCACTTTTCGCACCATTTCAATAAAATTTGTTGGATTTTATCATCATTGTTATTCTATAAACGAACCATAGTTTGGCCGTTAAATAATACACTACACATGCTTCTGACACAATAATACGTGTAGTTTGTTATTTATAATTCTAATATTTTTTTCTAATATCATAGAAATATTCTCAATTTTGTGCATCATTATAACTCAAGTATCTTATTTGCAAACGGCATACGAATAATTCTAGCTAGTATTTTATTTCCTAATATCATACGAATAATTTTAGCATTTTAAATTTAATTTACATTTCACATATCTATCTTACTCATTCAATTGTAATTTGGTGCATACATGCCTTTTTCTGATTAAGGTTCCGTTCTAATTCGTTGATGTGATTATTACCTTTTATTTATATTTTTAGAAATCTTTATTTTCTTTTGAGTTATGTTGTCGTATAGTTAACAACGTATTATTTTAGTTTTTTGTTACACTTGGTTTATATATGTAAAAAAAAGTGAATTTCATTTGGTATCTCTGGTTTATTTGATGCTAGTGGGTTCCCCACTAGTCTACCTTATCTAAAATTTGACAAGTGTAAATTTATTTATCTTTATATTTAATTGAAGTTCAATAAAATATAACAAAAAACTTGGCTCAAGTTTGAATAAACTTTTTAATTTAACTTCAATCTCATACGTTCATCTTACACATTCTATTTAAATTTGGTGCTAACACGTGTCCTTTATTTTATATGATTATTGTTGTTACGGACATGTGTTCAATCCGTTAAGGGCGCCATAGAGCGTGTCCTAGAGCGCATCACGGCTTAAATAGCCAATTCAGCACTGGTCCGATCTCACATGGTCCGCTCTAAGTGAATCAACCAGTACGCTAAAGTCACTACACCCTTATAGCTAGTCCGAGCTAGTTGGGAAAAGGACTTCTAAACCTGGCTACGTCAGTACATAGATGCTAAACGGACCGGACGAGAGAATCTCGGACGCCATCATCACATCAAGACCAAACGTACATAACAGAACCACTGAGATACTTCCGTGAGACTCTTGGCTCGGACATCCAGAGTTACCCAAGGGCAGATCAACCAAGGCATGATCCGAGGGACTGACACGGACCCAACGAGCGGAACAGTATTCTCAGAGGTAAAAGGTCCAAACTACCCTCCCAGGCCCATTGATTAGTATTGGATTACTGTTCACTAATGGGCCATGGGCCAAAGGTAGCATTGGTGTCCAAATCTGAAGCGTACACTTGGCATCATCTTGTGAGCCACCTCATAAGCATATGATAACTATAAATATAGCACAAAGTCCAAGACCTTGAGGTAAGCAATATCAAGGGAAGAATCCCTAAGTCAATTTCCAAGTGTTATCATAATCCCTCATAACTATTACATTGAGAGCTTCCAACTCTCTCTTGAGAAAAGTCTCTTACCGGATTGACATAGGCAATCCGGGTAACCCATTCTAACCCCCCCCCCCCCCCCGCACTTAGTCCTTTCAGGTACGCAAGCTCGGACCAGTACTACGTCGGACCTCAAGTCGGAGGCGGGCCTTAGACCAGGTTATTTGTAATAGTTTAGTTAGTTAGTGTTAGAGGTTTTACCCCTCAACATTTTGGCGCCGTCTGTGGGAAACCTTACAAAAAGTTTTCGTGTTTGAGTTGAGTTTATGGCAAGAACAAGACGAACAGCGCGGGCAGGTGCTGCAGGAGTGGGGACTCCACCACCACGCCCACGAGGACGTCCGCCCACCCGGGGACGAGGAGCCGCTGCGACTGGAAGGAGATATCCGAGTGAGGGGCGCACAGCCAGCCCGTCCTCGGATGAAGGGGTCGTACGAGCTCCTCCGGAAGAAGCTCAAGGCCCTGCAGCAGGCCAACAGTTCACTATGCCCGATGGTCGCACTGTCCGCACTAGTGATCTCGGACTAAGCGAGACGCAGTTTGATAGGTTGCTCACAATCATTCAAGGGTGCCTGGGGTCCAACAATGCTCCTCCTCAACACGCCACTCCGCCAGTGGTCACTCCTCCTCAGGCAGAGCCTGCATTATCGAGGAACAGGAAACGTCCGATCCAAGAGAGGTTGGGGAACCAACCACCTCAAGAGGATTTGCGGAACCTTCTCGACCGACGGACGTCTGCTTCTCACGCTCGAGGTGTAGGAAGCCCAAACGGAAGGAGAGAGTATCAAGAAGGAGATAATAGGCACCCAGGAGCTCCGTGACAAGAACCTCCTAGAGACAGAGATCAGGTGGCAGAAACTGTTCCGGCGGTCCGGATAGAAGAACTCCCTGCGGATGTAGCTGTGCATCCGAGGACAGGAGAGATCATGACTGTCGACGAAATCTATGCTCAACAGAAGGCTTTGGAGGCCCAGATTCTGAATCTCGGACGCCTGGTAAAAGACCACGAGCAGATAACCACTAGTGCACCAAATCCCTTGTGTGATGAAATCATGAGAGAAAAGGAAAGGAACCGGAACTCGGATCAAGCAATCCCAAGCTTGGATTACTACTACGGGGATGCTTGTCCTGTTGGACACCTGACAAGGTACAACAGCAAGATGGATTCCAAGGGAATGAGTGACAATACAAAATCTCACGTTCTCATCTACTCTCTTCGGAACGGCTATGGATTGGTACACTGCTCTACCGGACAAGTCGATAAAGTCATATGCAGATCTTTCTTCAAAGTTCTTGGTGCGATTTGGAAAGACAAAGAGGAGAAAGCGAACCGTGGAGCACCTGGCAGAAGTTATACAGCGGGAGGCGGGAGCAAGAGGATCTTAGGACCTTCTTAGATCGCTTTCACGCGGAAGTTCTTCGAGTTGAGCCGCACAGTATTAAGGAACGGGTCCGTCACCTGTACGCTAATACTTTCAACTCAGAGCTCCGCATAAAACTATCTAGTCAGGAGGTGAGGAGTGAGAAGCATTTAGATGACATCTGTGAAGAAGTGATGTACGGAGAGGAGTATCGGAGGAATGTTCCAATAAGAGCTGGTTCCAAGAAAGGAAAGGATCCGGTGAAGCAAGAGCAACGCCCGGGGAAGTTTGACTCGAAGAGGGATCACAGGGATAGAGGCTTCCACAGGGAAAGAAGTCCGCCGAGGAGATATGCGGATTATACCCGTCTCAACAAACCAAGATCCGACATCTTGGAGACTATCATCGAGAAAAAGCTGGACGTTCAATGGCCCAAGCCCTCTCACGACAATCGGAAGAATAGGAATGCAAAGGGGTATTGCAAGTTCCACAAGTGTCGTGGTCACGAGACTGATGACTGTATCCAACTAAAAACAGAGGTGGAACACTTGGTACGAAAAGGCAAGCTCAAGGAGCACATCTACACGGATGAACCCTCTAGGCACAACAGAGCGGAGCGAAGAAGGGAGGATAATGCTACAGAACCACCTCCCCGTACGCTATCTTTGCCACCTCCGCCGGCTCACTATCCGCCTCGCACGGATGGACATCCGTATAGATACTGCGATGGCATGGATATGGAGAACCCTCCCTACAGCGGAGTAATCAACACCATTGCAGGCGGGCCATCCGGAGGTGACAGTAGGAACGCAAGAGAATGGACAGATCAAAATCTTCGGAACAACGATAGAGCTTACGCTGCTCCAGCGATTCGGGGTACAAACGCTATATCTTTCGATGATAGTGAGATTCCTCTTCCTACGGCAGGAGGAGAGGACATCGATGATCCAGATGTTCCGCTAGTGGTTTCCTTGACCATCGCAACTTATCGAGTGAACAAGATTTTGGTAGACACCGGGAGTTCCTCGAATATCATTTCCAAAGAACACTGGACCAGATGGCCCTGTGGAGAATCCAATATGAGAGGGTCCACACCTCTATACTGGGATTTGGAGGGGGAACAGTTTGACCCCTAGGAAGTGTTATGTTGCACGTTTCACTTGGTACTTTCCCGAAAAGAGTTACTCAGTTGGTCCGATTTGTAGTGGTGGACCGTACGTTCGACTACAACGCCATCTTTGGGCGTCCGGGGCTTAATCAATTCCGAGCTATCCCCTCCACTCTCCATAATAGAATGAAGTTTCCAACTCCCTTTGGAGTCGGAGAAGAGGTGGAAAACGTCCGCGAAGCCTGGGAATGTTACATAATGTCAACAAGAAGAGCATCCGCCCCCGTGCTGACGACAACCTTGACCCCTGGTCCGTCAGCGGTTCTTCCAGCTAAAAAGGAGAACCCGCAGATCGGAGTGGGGAGCCAAAAGGAGAAGTTTCCTAGAACATTACGAATCGAGCCTCACGAGACTCTCAAGGAAATTGAGATTGTTGCTGGAAACCCGAATAAGAAAACAAGAATTGGGACCGAGATGACCGCAGAGGTAGAAATGAAGCTCATCGCTTGTCTCGTGGAAAACATGATGTGTTTGCCCGAGTACCGATGACTTGAAGGGATTGACGAGGATCAGTTCACCGTCTCAACATGGATCCTCGATCAAGTACATCCGACGAAAAGGAAAGATTTCGGTCCGGCCAAGGATGCCATCATATCCATGAAGTGGAGGCGACTGCAGCAGGCACATTGAAGAAGTTCGTTATTCTGACTGGGTGTGCAACGTAGTCCTGGTAGAGAAGTCACCGGGCAAATGGCGGATGTGCAACGACTTCACTAGGTTGAACAAGTTCTGCCCAAAGTATCCGTACCCTTTGCCGCGGATAGATCAATTGGTTGACTCCACGTACGGATGTGCGTTGTTGAGTTTCATGGACGCATACCAAGGTTTTTACCAAATCCGAATGGCCAAAGAAGACATCAAGAAGACAGCTTTCTTCACTGCTGGGTGTGTATATTGCTTCAAGGTAATGCCCTTCGGATTGAAAAACGCAGGAGCCACTTACCAACGCCTTGTGAATCAGATGTTCAAGGAAGAGATTGGGAAAACCATGGAAGTGTATGTGGACGACATGCTCATCAAGAGCAAAACTGAAGAGCAACATGTGTACCATTTGAACAAGTGCTTCGCTATCCTTAGGAAGTACGGAATGAAATTGAACCCCGAGAAATGCACGTTCGGAGTAAAAGGAGGGAAGTTCCTCGGGTACATGGTCACCGAGAGAGGGATAAGCGCGAACCCAGAAAAGATCAAGGCAATCCTAGATCCTCCGCAACCAAAAACCCTCAATGAGGTACAACAACTCATAGGACGTCTGTTGTCCTTAAGTCGTTTCATTTCACGATCAGCGGAGAAAATCTCCCGTTCTTTAAAATCCTCCGGAAAGGAGAGGGCTTTGAGTGGACTGCGGAATGTTCTGAGAATTTCGAGAAATTGAAAAAGTACCTCCATTCCACTCCACTGCTCTCCAAACCCGTCGAGGGAGAACCACTCTACCTCTACCTAGCTATCACGGAAGAGGCAATGAATTCAGTGTTAGTACGAATTCAGGCTAACGATCTCCTCCCAATCTACTATCTTAGCAAAGCCCTTGCTGGGGTGGAGACAAGATACGTGAAGATTGAGAAACTTGCGTATGCTTTGGTTTACACCGCAAGGCGGTTAAAACCATACTTCAAATCTCATAAAGTTGTGGTACTGACTGCGGAACCTTTGAAACAGGTCCTGGGAAAGCCCGACCAGTCTGGACGATTCTCTAAGTGGGCGATCGAGCTGAGTGAATACGACATTTGCTATCAGGCTCCGTCAACCAAGAAAGCTCAAGTCCTCGCCGATTTCTTAGCGGAATATCCTGAAGCGGATTCAGAGAAGGGCCTGCACACGTGCATTGAATGTTTACTCACCAGTTGGCGGAAGCCGATTCAGCTGATTCAACCCAACAAACCTCGAAGACGCCCAGTTTATCAATCAATCTCTATCTGCATCTTATGAGGAAACTCGAGTCAACCAGATGTTCCTTCTTGACGGTATGGCAAGCAAGTCCGTGCCTAACAACTCCGGACAAGAAAGCAGGGAAACAGAAGCACAAAGGTGGGAACCTCGGGAGCCTGCAGGAGATCTCCAAACCGAAAGACATCCTTCTGATACCTGGATATTGGAAGTGGATGGCTCCTCCACTGGAAGAGTCGGAGGGATTGGAATCTTCTTTAAGAGCCCCGATGGCGCGGAGCTTGACTACGCGATATCCCTGGAGTTCAAAGTTACAAACAATGAGGCTGAATATGAAGCATTGATAGTCGGACTTCGACTGGCAAAATCCCTGAAAATTCGGAAGCTCAAAGCTTTCACGGATTCACAGCTCGTGGAAGCTCAATTTTCGGGAACTTTTGCCACAAAAGGTCCTTCGATGATCAAGTATCTCGAGCTACTCAAGAAGGAAGCCAATCACTTTGAGGAATTCACCCTAGAAAAGTTTGACAGAGCCTGGAACGAAAGAGCGGATGCCCTGGCAAAATACGCGTCCACAATGGCAGCTTTGGATACAAGGAAAGTAATTTTGCTCGTTGTTACTGACTCATCCGTCATGAGTCTCAATTCATTGCCATGGTAATCGACACGGCAGAATTGGATGACTGACATCTGGAACTATCTCAAGGACAGATCTCTTCCAGCTGATCCGAAGGAATCAAGGAGCGTGCAATGTAGAGCAAACAAGTACTTTATACTGGGCGAAGATTTATACAAGAGATCATTTGCAGGGACCCATTTGCGGTGCTTGAGCCCGTAAGAATCAAAGACTATGCTAGCGGAGATACACAGCGGGAGCTGCGGAAGTCATTCCGGGGGAAGGACTCTCGCCCAGAAAATCATACGACAAGGCTATTACTGGCCTAGTATTAATAAAGATTCCGCCGACTACGCTCGGAGGTGCCCTGATTGCCAATACTATGCGAACATTCCACATCGTCCGACGCATCCTATGATTCCGTCAATCATAGCGTGTCCATTCAACCAATGGGGCATTGACATAGTCGGACCGTTCCCGAGAGGCACCCAACAGCGCAAGTTCCTGATTGTGGCTGTTGAATATTCTACCAAATGGGTAGAATTTGTCATCGCAACCATTCTGAGAGAGTAAGCGGACCTTTATCTGGAAGAATATCATCTGCCGCTTTGGCCTGCCCAGGATTCTCGTCTCGGACAATGGTGCCCAGTTCTCAGGACATAGGCTCAAGGAATGGCTGGCGTCCTTCAAAATCGAGCAACATTTTACATCTGTTGGATACCCACAAGCCAATGGACAGGCTGAGTCAACAAACAAAACAATAGTCAAGATCCTCGAGAAGCGGTTAAGAACTTCACAAGAAAGTTGGGTGGACGACCTGGAAGGCGTGCTATGGGCTCATCGCACCACTGCACGGACCGCGACCAAAGAAACTCCGTTCGCCTTGGTATATGGCTCGGAGGCAGTCATACTGTCCGAGATTGCTGTTGAGACTATGAGGATCCAAGAGTTCGAAGGCATTGCAAACATGGCTTCGGATATTCGACCGGACATGCTCGAGCAGAAAAAGGTCGAGGCATCGGCGAATATCTATAGGTATCGAACGCTCAACTCGAACCTACAACAGGAACGTTCGAGCGACTAACTTGCAAATCGGAGACCTAGTGCTTCGCCGAGCCGACATTTTGAACAATATTGGAAAACTTAAGCCCAAGTGGGAAGGACCCTACAAGATTGTCGGAGCAAGAGTGAATGGGAGTTACGAATTGGAAGATGAGCGCGGACACCTACTCAAGCGTACATGGAATGCCAGAAACCTTCAAAAGTTTTATGCATAGGGATGGTTACACGAATCTCCGTCAGATCGTTTGGCTATTTTAGATTCCAACTATCCATCACACGGAACTCCGCCAGTTCTGTTTTTTGTTAACCCTTTTGTCATTGGCCATAGAGCTCGCGCGTTGTAATTGAATTTCCGGCAAATCAATACAACCTCTATCTTTCGATTTGTGATTTTTCGATTTATGCATCTTAGATTTAACGATTCATTCAACGACGAGAACGAAAGCAAGGGATTTTATTCATACAAAGACGAATTATACATAAGCCTGTCTGTGCAACTTACAATCTCGGATCGTTATCCGGACTTACGGACGCAATACGAGAAATGCAGAAAACGTCTCCGGGGATACGTCATCTCCCAGCAAAAATCGCTCGAACTACCTGCATACAGGAAAATGGTTAAACGTGAAGGAACCCCTCATGATACCACCAAAACATGGCAACGCAAATCTCGTGTCCGGGGAGAACAAAGTGCAGACAGAAAGAGATTTCCGCCTAACCGGCTTTAGAGACTCAAACTCTCTTGAAATTAGGAAACCATTTCCAATTTAAGAGAGATTTGAACCACTAAAGTAGGGTTGGAAGAAAGCAGAGGAGACAGACAGATATACATTCAAACCGAAATAACTGAGATCTCTGCAGAGGAAGAAAAGAGAAGAGTTTGGGATCAGTTTACATGGTTTTGGCACTGGGGTCGTGCCTTTTTATAGAACACCCCAACCAATCAACGTCCGCCACACAAACAGATTGATGTCAGCAAGGGGATTGAGCCACCCGTTAGAGTTGAACAGTGTTGGGTCAGTTGGGTTATCTGACCAAACCCAAACAAGCCCATTAATCACGTCCGAAATTTGAATTTGTTAACCGCCTTACGACAATTAGTGCATCAACATAATCCGACGAAGCACGAAAGAGAAAAAGGGTGGCGATCTCATCCGATGAAAAGTAGTTCGAATTTTATAGACAAAATTATCCGAACATTTACATACGAGAGGTACAATCTGAAAAGGTCCAAGGATAAGTACATACTTCTACGGGGCATACCCCACCTTGTTCCTTCACCAGATTCCGGAAGTCGAGCCTTGGGACTCCGAGCCACCACCTCGGCCCTGACGAGCTTGCTGTTGCATTCGGATCCTCCTACGGATCAACTTCAGCATCCGCTCCCGCTCTTCCTCGGCTAACCTCCTAGCTATTCCCGGACATCGAGGAGGATCGCCTTCAAAATCAAGGATTATTGGGTCATCAGCGGTCCCTGTACCCGGGTAAATCGGTGGATGCATGTGCCCACAAGCACAGTTTACCCAATGCTGATATTCCTCGTCATCGGATTCAGACATCCTGCAAGAGTTTACCTCTATTGGAAAATGGAGTGGGTTAAACAAATGAAAGAGTGGAGAAGGGTACAACAGTGAAAAAGGAAGAATTACCACACCCTTATTTATAGTCGCGACGGGTCCATACGATCTCGCCACTTGTCGATCATCGGACAACTTGGAAGATGAAAAGACGCAGTCATAATGACTATTTCACTGTTTCACCTTCCTCCTTCTAGAAGAATTACGCATTCCAAAGAGTGAACGGTCCGAGGATCGGAAAGATGATGGTTTGATTTCTACATCAGAAGCCATCTACAGCGATCCGTGCTCTTAAGAGATGTGTAATTTATGATAACTCAGCATATGAATGACATATAAAAAGGAAACAGGGAAGAGAGCAAGTAATAATTCGGAAGCATAGGAGGTTTAGCTCCTCGGATTAAATACGAATCAAAGCAACATACATAGCGACATTCCGCGTCATCAAAAGATACAAATCCAACAGAAAAATTCAGCAAGTACAAAATTTCAACGGGGCATACCCCGGACTTCTCACTGAGGTACAGCTTGGCTCGGACCAGCTTCACCAGCTTGGGGCGGATCGACAGGGGGTGTGTTGGAGACGACTTGCGCAGCAAGGGATTCCACAAGATTGAACAAGTTGAAATCCGCGGGAAGGCCAACGACCCGGGAAGGCAGGAAGAACCACTTCTTTAGGAAAGCCCGGTAATTATCGAAAGGCACAAAGCATACCTTTCGGAGGGCATCCGGGACCCACCTCGGGAGGAAGGGCCCGCCGTTTCGAATCTCGATCTCACCCTCCTCGGTGACTAGTTCCGCAAACTCACACGCGACCAACTGTTCATCCGAGACACTGTCGACAGGGACCTCCACACCATTAGCATCCGCAGAAGGGATTAAATCCCTTCTGCCTTCCAGTCGAAGTCCGGTGGAAGTAGTCCCTTGGACTGCAGCTGCCCGATAGCGGACACGAACCCATCCAGGCGGGAGCCATCAGATTTCTCCGCCATCAAGAACTTGAAGGAGTCAGACTCCATGAAGTCACGACCAGCATGAAGACGGGCATATTGGAGGCCTCCGAGCAGTATACCCTTGGAATCCAGGAAAGCCTTCATCGACTTGTCGACAAAGTCCTCCTGCCAGTCGAGGTCCGCCTTGATTCAGCTTATTGAACTTCACTTCTTGCTCTTTCAGCTGCATCTCCAACTGCTTCACCTTCTCCGCCTCATCTGCGGATGTGGCCACAACCTTGTGCAGGTCCTCCTCAATAGTAGCGCGTTTGCCGGCCTTCCATTGCATGGCCCGGACGAAACATCCAAGCTGGGAGAGATCCAAAAGGACATAAGTTACATTTCTATCATACTAAGAACAAGCCAAGGAGACCATGGAAAGATTACTTACCCGCTGGTATAGCCTATCCAAAGACTCGACCCTTTCAACCTCGTGGAGTCCATAAGCTTTCGTACTCCTTATCAAGAGCAACTTAGTCAACAGCGGAGACGGACAATTCTTGTCTCTTTCTTTGCGAGGAGACTCCGAGGTTGCTCCCCTCTTGCATCCCGAGGTAATAGCGTCCTGCATCAACACCTCCCGTTGTGGTGCTGGAACAGCGGAAGCTTGGGACTTTGAAGCAGTGGCGCTCCGAGTGGCAGGGGCTTTGCCCTTGTCGGGCACCGCCAAGGCCTGAGAATCCTCTCCAGCCTTGTTCCGCCTTTCTTCCTCTGCGGCAAACACTGCGGCATTCTTCGGATCCGACATAGGAAGACCCGCGGAAGTGTTGATGATTTTGGTCCTCTGACCAGCGGCGACCTCCAAGACTTGCTGCTCCCTCTGCAACCTTTTCTTTTCACGGAGCGTCGACATGATGTAGTCGAACCAGTGAGCTGCACAATAAACCAAAGGCGTCAGATACATATATGTTAAAGAAGGATTACCAGAATTGCGGAAATACGTAATCAAAACAGAGTATCCCGAAAAAAAAAAGAAAAAGAAAAAAAAGGGCACAAAGTCTCAAGTCAACAAATCCTTACTAAAGTCCGTCTTCCCTCCAACCTCCACTGCACCTGATAGTCCGCACAGGTAGGGAAGTGGCTGACAGATTAATCCGTGGAACGGATAAGTAGGTGGATTATGCTTTTTGTGGATCACAGCCACCCACGGAGCCACGTTTTTGGAAGGGGGCGCCAATCCGGGATGCTCTCCCTTAGGAACTTTGTTGGTAGTCCCCATTGTTCCCGCTGTCTCTCGGACGCCCCAGGTTTCAGAGCCATCCGTACGAAAACGTACTTATCCCACCACTTCGATCCCAATGACGAAATGGAGTCCGAAATGAAGTTATAGGGTTTCCTATTTTTACAAAAGTATAGAAGAGGGGATTCCCCGGACTGAACGAAACATGAAAGAGCTGCCTGAAGTTCTCAAAATTTACTGGCTGCCCTTTCTTCTTACAAAAAACGACGAAGCAGATAAGGTTACCCAAGGACTTTGGGATAAACTGACTCGGACCAATCCCAATGTGATTCAGAATATGCTTCAATTCCGTTGCAATGGGGATCTTCCACCCACAAGCAAAAGCTACCTCGTGCACACACATATACCCGGCGGGCGGGTTGTAAAATGCGTGTCCGGGCTCGGGAACCATGATTTCTACGGAGTCGGGGATCTCCCACTTCCGCCTCCATTCTGGAATGTCCTCCGCTTTAACCCCTGATGGACATGTAGGAAGAAGTCCGTCTGTATTTAGTTCTCCAAATTCGTCCGCTATCATAACAGCGGACGCAGGACGGGGGAACTTGATTCGGGCAGCTTTCGTGCCACGTCCCTCAACTAATGGAAGACTGGACTGAACGGGCGCAGCAGGGTGTAATGCAATCCGCCGACCGGTGCATCTAGGGGGACGAGCGACAGGAGATCCTTCTTCTCCTTCCTCCTCCTCCTCGTCTTCCTCTTCCTCACCATCTTCCTCCTCCTCATCGACACCTTCAGGTCTCCCAGACGTGCTTGGGTTGGACGGACCTGTTTCCGCTACAACACGGTCTTCCACCCCGGCCTCGAACATCTCGACTTCATCAGCCTCCTGGCCGCTGTTGCCCTCCCGCTCCACATGCGGTTCGTTCGGATCCCCGGACGTCCCAACACCACCTATAGTCCGAGATTGGACTAACGACCTAGTCCTAGCAAGATCACCCTGGCCCGCTGCAACGTCGGCCTGTGCTTCTGCCGCACCACGGACTCCTTGCCCAGCATCAGAGTCCCTGGACGACCCAAGGTCCACAACTAGGAAATCACCCACGGACAAGGTCAAATCCACGGACCCAGTCCCTAAGTCTACTGCATCATTGTAACGTGGTGCCTCGTGCTGGTTCTGACTATCGCTCCCGGACATCCTAGGGCAGAAGGAAACGAGTCAGAAACGATAGTGGTTATTGTCCGAGAGTTCGTTTAGGTAACTTTTTAAGTCAAAGAAAGCCTACGGAGTTCTACTTAACTAGATTTTTCTGCATGAAGTCTAGTCTCGGCACTAGTGGCACTAACCTTGGCACACCGAAATGCACCATCGGCACTATCGTCTACCCTACCCAGCACGCTAAGCGAAGCCAATTGGCACCAACATATTACCCAATAAGCATGCATAATCAAGTCTTGGTTACAGTGGGCATGACACACAAGATGAATCAACAGGATACTGGCAATAAAATTGGCATGCAACAGTACAAAGGAGAATTGTTTCAAGCAGGGTAAAAACATACAGGGATTCAGCAAGCATATCGCGAAAATAAGAAACCTTAGGAGGATTTGAGGCGTACTTATTTGACAAAGTTGACTTGATAAGTTTGAATGGACGACTAAGCCTTGCTGCTTCTCCGAGGGTACAGATTCGAAGAAGAAATTTCAAAATTCTGCGAGTCTTACTTGCTCGGATGTGCCTTCAATTGCTCGGATTGCTTTGTGATTGCTCTGAGTTTCGATATTGCTAAAAGTGTGAAAGTGACTGATGAGCTGACTATTTATAAGGGCAATTTGGGAAAAGCCAAAAGTCACATCACTTGGATTTGAATCCCAGCCGTTGGTCCTCTCCAATCCAAGGGTTGTGCCATTTTGCGAGTGGTTGACTGTCAGTACGTCGCATTTAATGCTTGACAGACGCGTCACATCAATCGGGCTTAGAACCCCAACAGTTGATCTCGTCCCGATCCAACGGTCGCGTCACTTTACTCGGGATCTTTCCCCCATGGGCCGGACGGATAACCTATTGGGCCTCTTTGGTTTACGGATCAGCGACCCGGGAGGACCAGTTCAACAATCAGTCCAACGGATAGCTTCCCATACACTCTCCCACAGAGGGCTACGTCAGATCCTAACCGTACTCGGATCTATATATCTCGGATACAAATACCTTTTCCATCTACAGTCTGAGCTATTACATACCTTGGACTGTAGAAGGAAGGGGGGGGGGGGGGGGAGAGAGATATATTGAATTCCTAAGAACACGGATGATGGATCTCAACAAAAAGGATTTTTTTCCTTTTTTCAGTTAACGATTCGGATACGCTCCACAACACACTTGTTCTTTTCATAGTTACCAACTATCTTCTACTAAGATACTTGGAAACTAGGGGGACATATGTTGTTACGGACATGTGTCCAATCCGTTAAGGGCGCCATAGAGCGTGTCCTAGAGCGCATCACGGCTTAAATAGCCAATTCAGCACTGGTCCGCCCTAAGTGAATCAACCAGTACGCTAAAGTCACTACACCCTTATAGCTAGTCCGAGCTAGCTGGGAAAAGGACTTCTAAATCTGGCTACTTCAGTACAGAGATGCCAAACGGACCGGACGAGAGAATCTTGGACGCCATCATCACATCAAGACCAAACGTACATAACAGAACCACTGAGATACTTCCGTGAGACTCTTGGCTCGGACATCCAGAGTTACCCAAGGGCAGATCAACCAAGCAGACATATCTGTCCGAGGGACTGACACGGACCCAACGGGCGGAACAGTATTCTCAGAGGTAAAAGGTCCAAACTACCCTCCCAGGCCCATTGATTAGTATTGGATTACTGTTCACTAATGGGCCATGGGCCAAAGGTAGCATTGGTGTCCAAATCTGAAGCGTACACTTGACATCATCTTGTGAGCCACCTCATAAGCATATGATAACTATAAATATAGCACAAAGTCCAAGACCTTGAGGTAAGCAATATCAAGGGAAGAATCCCTAAGTCAATTCCCAAGTGTTATCATAATCCCTCATAACTATTACATTGAGAGCTTCCAACTCTCTCTTGGGAAAAGTCTCTTACCGGATTGACATAGGCAATCCAGGTAACCCATTCTAACCCCCCCCCCCCCCTCCCACTTAGTCCTTTCAGGTACGCAAGCTCGGACCAGTACTACGTCGGACCTCAAGTCGGAGGCGGGCCTTAGATCAGGTTATTTGTAATAGTTTAGTTAGTTAGTGTTAGAGGTTTTACCCCTCAAGAATTATATCCCTTTTATTTATATTTGGAGCAATAATAACTGTTTGTATTAATTTTTAATAAAATGAATGTTTATAATAGAAGTGTAAATTGTAAGTTTAAATTAAGGATGTGTTTGGCTACAATTTGACCTTTAGATTATATTGTTATTGATTTATGAAACCTTTTATAATGTGTTATTGTTGATATGTCAGAGACCCCGTTATTATTACGAAATTTGTTAGGGAGAGCAAATGTAATTCACCCCAAGAAGAATTATAAAGTTTGCGACTCTATTTGACTAACAAAGACTCATGAAAAGAGTCATAAAAATGACTAAAAGAAGACTAATATTCACACACTAAATTGACATAAATTTAGGGTATGTTGGTGTAATATTTTAAATGCACGTAAGTTTGATACTAAGGCTTCATTTGGTTTGAGGGAAAATGAGGGAAAAGGAAAAAATAGGGGAAAACATTTTTCACCATTTGGTAGTTCTCAGGAAATCCTGGAAAATTCATCAAAATCTATACAAAAATACACCTATCTCCTCAAAATAAGGAAAGTTGTTTTTCCCTCACATTTTCCAGAAAAATCTTATTTTCCCCCTATTTTTTTTTTCTTTTCCCCCATTTTCCCTCAAACCAAATGAAGACTAAAATGTAAATTTGTACACCAAAAATCACCAAATTCACAGACGAAATTACAAATTTCTCAACTACAAAAAGAATGGAGGGAAAATGGGGGAAAAGAAAGGGGGGTAAGATTTTTTTGAAAAATGTGAGAGAAAAACATTTTTTTTCCTTATTTTGTGGAGATAGATGTTTTTTATATAGATTTTCATAAATTTTCCAAGATTTCTGACAACTATCAAATGGTGAAATATAATATTTTCCCTTATTTTTCTTATTTTCCTCCATTTTACCTCAAACAATATTTACTCTTATTTTTCTTCTACTCCTCCATTTCTTCAAGCGAATTGCAAAGTTAGCATTGAGTCATTGACCATCCAATGTGTCAGTCAAAAGTTAACGAACTAGATTGGCTTTTGCCACATAGTTAGAAATTGGTGACATGGAGTTCAAAAAATATTAATTGACTAAATCTATAACAGCTCGAAAATTCGTAATTCGAATTTAAGCGTTTTATTACGATCCAGATCGCCAAATCGTAAGTCGCAGAGCGTGGATCGTTGGCCCAACGTTTTCTCCCTTCTTCTTAAGCCCAAGGCTCTTGCTAAGCCCAATTTAAACATCCATTAACTATGTTTTAATTCAATTAAACCTATCATAAATCTTTTAGCAGTTACAAGAATCCAAAAAGGCTCTTTTTAGCTCCTATCAAATGGTCATACTGTTCAAGCCCTTCTCAAGAACGTTTTCTCCATCACAAGGCTTGTAGGGGTTTCTTCTTCCTAGACTTCTTTTCTCATCGCATCGCTTGGTAAGGAAACTCGTTTTCTAATCTTTTCTCTTGATTCTTCCATCGTTTATACCCTAATCAAAGTCTCTTTTTCTATCCAAGTCGAAGATTTAACCGGCTGCATTCGTGTGAGTTGAGTGGTTCTCCGGCGTGTTCGTGTTGCCTTCTTTGAAACATCAATAAGGCAAGTTCCCTTAGGACTTGCATGCACAAGTGTATATATGTACGATGTAATCTTGATTGATGGTTATCTATGCTATGGAATGAAATTGATGCAAGTTCTTTTAGGAATTTCACTATCGTTTATGCTTAGGTTTAATACTTTATATAATGTACTTTGATTGCCATCTATATTATGCGATTGATGTAAGTTCTGTTAGTATCATTATTATTCATTCTTTCGGCACGAATTTCTTATAGATGTCTATGTGATTAGTACCATATGTGGTGACAACTTGTTCCGTGGATCTCTGTATTAAGTTTGTTCAGGCTGCAGTTTACTATTTATATGTTTTTGTACATGTAAGCGTGTTAGTAATTATGGACATTAAAATATGGTTTCTATGGCATGATACACGAATTGTAATTACTAGGTAGGTTAGTTACTTATTGATTTGGATTATCCTATTTCATGACCAGTCTACTTGTCTAAGTTGCTTGCTTTCACTTGAGTTGGATGTTAACTATCTGATAGTTGGTACTGTTAGTAAAGAGTTTGTTGATCATTGTTAGTTATAATTGTTTTGATAATGTGATCAGTGGTATATTATTTTATGAACATATGTCATGCATTCACTTTAACAAGACGTTAACGGTATAAAGTAAAGAAAATCTTTCAAGTTAAAAGATAAGTAATGGGCTCGTAGGGAAATATTATGGTATTTGTAGCGCAGTTATTAGTTCATATTCAGCGGATAGGGACCAAGGTCCTGAGACCGTAAGTTTTTATTTATTCAACGGATAGGGCCACGAGAGTGACCTGAGGCCGACAGATAGCCACCATGGTCAGGATAGGAAACTACGATGCCAAGTGAGCTCGCGATCATGTTATGTTTTAATACATTTAAAGCTAAAACTTCAAGATAAGTTTCAAGTTAAAGTTCAAGTTAAGAGTTTTTCAAAAAGAACAAGTTCAAGTGTTCAGAGTCAGGTCAGGTCTTAGGGTTGCATTGCATTAATTCAAGATTAAAAGATTTAAAATACATGAAGATGGAACTTTATGTCATAGCACGTGCATGGAGTTTGCTCAGCCAGTGGTCACGGCAGACCCCTTGCTAAAATTATAAATTTTAGGTACTTGAACCCGAGATGATCGAAGTGGCGAGTGTTGCTGGAGCAGTGATCATTATCAGAAGATCCTTAACATTTCACTTTAACATTTTCAAGACTCTGTAATTTAATGTTTCAAGATTCATGCAATTCCGCTGCATTATTTTATTAGTTCACGGTTTAGTATAAAGAATTTCATTTCAAGTCTTTTGACGCGCAAGGCGTATAGTAACGTTTTAAATTTCTATGATTCAAATTCGTCGAATTTACAAGTTCACGAATTAGCGCGAGTCATATTTTCCTTAGTTCGTGTTTTTAAAATTATGGGCGCTACAAAATCTGACAAATTAGGAATAGTTACGTGACCGATCTGTACACGCTGACAAAATTTTTAAATTTTCGGATAACTTGGCATACTTATCGTACTACATTTTGCCAAAGATACATAAATATGTTGGTGCCACTCTAGTATTTGGTACAAACGAATGGTGCCAGGGTGATTTTATTTAAGATCAATATGTTGGTACCAATGAATGGTACCACAATGATTTTATTTACGATGAATATGTTGGTACCAAGTGCCAACAGTTGGTGCAACGATAATTAATTTTATTTACAACGTATGTGTGTTATCAATAGTTGGTGCCAATATAGTTCCAGTGGAGATTGCAAAATTAGACGTCGTCAAAATCGTCGCTGGAAGTTTATCAACTATAAAGTTTATGTGCAGAATTAATTAATGTCAACAATCTCCACCACATAGGAACTGCTAGATCACCCTGAGGGTTCCTTCGGCCGGCGTACATACATTTATCGACTGTATGTTCCTGAAGAGCTGAGGGGTGAACATACTATTAGATCTAATCACACATACAATATGATATGATGACATATATAACAATGTACCAACTAAAAAGTGTTTTCCCTAAGTTGGGCTTTGTGAAAGCTTGTTTCTACTCAGAATGACTAATTCTTCCACATGTTGATATAACAAGTGTATCAGACTTATAGGCCACATAGTGAGGTTTGTCAAACTGATATGCTCATTATGTAAAGTACTAAGTATGATAATGCAAAGTAGCAAATTGCATAAAGTAAAGAACGCATGTTTACAATGTTCTCAGAAGGTGGTGTAATCCTTCTACTAATCCAGTTGAGCGTGACATTTGTCCAGAATCGAATTCATTAATCTTGAACCGGTTTGCAACTTTCACAGTTTACAACTCGTAATGACATATTCGTTCTATCCCTTGTTTCATTTTCACTGGGTCACTAGTTACTGAACGAGGTATATTGATTCACTACCCTGCAGTATTGTTTCTATCATAAAGTCTGGTTGGCTTCTTCACCATTTAGGCTACATTCATTCAACTTAATACCCATTTGTGGAAGGTTAGTTCCTTTCATGAGATCTGGAAATGGTTGATTCGCTCTTGAAGGTGAGTTGAATCAGTTTGGGTTGCAAGATGGGAAGGCTTTCTTATGATTGATAGGCTTGGTTGGGCTTATAAGAAAGGTGTTTCCTTGGGCAGTTTTTGGAGCTAGTATATCACTTGTATGGGTAAAGTATAGGCTTGAGTGTGTCTACCAGACAATTACTTCTTGCAATTTCCTTGAACTTGAGCAATAGATCTTTCACTTATGCTTGGCTGAAGTTACATTTCTTTTGGATGCGGAAATTTGAACCCGGGACGGAGGGAGTATTTTATTTATTTAGCATTTCTTTTTAAATGGGGATGGATGTTATTAGTCCAATATTATAGGCCTTAATTGAACCCTAAATATGTACCCACATCCAACCTGCCGTAACATACTTCAAACTTATCCCCTCCCCGTCGTAAACCCTGACCATGTCCTTATTTGGAAGAAGCTATCTTTCAACATAACATTGTCATTTGTCGGAGAAAATATTGATAGATAAGCGAATATGCATGATATTTGAACCAAAACATTGGTATTTCAAAGTTATGTTTCACACCAATGTCATCCCAAAACACATATTAAAAAAAAAAAATACTGCATTTTTTTGCATATACCGCACAATGAATACAACTCATAGGCGATATCTGACCAGAGGATCCTTAACTAGAATACGCTCATGATAGACTCTCCACGCATAATCTTCAAAAGAAAATGAACAAAACTGGGATAGTTCTCCAGTTTTCTTTGGAGAATCTTCACTTTCTTCTACATCTAGTTCATGGACTGCGTTAGCAAAGTCTTGAAGCTGCGGAGATATTGTGCTATTGACGGGGAGGGTAATAAGCAAAGACAGTGTGATGCGGCGTGAATTTGTGATGCCGTCTTCAGTTGATGAACTTGACATAGGTCTTCCTCTTACTTTCTTCAATTTTCCATTGCTCCAAACCTGTAAGTACCAAATATTAAAACATAAACCTTTATATTGATTAATACTAGCTTATCATTTTAAAAAAACATTTAAGTTATCCAACATTATGTAATGTTTGATGATGTTTTTATGATGTACAATACATTGCAAGCATGGTACCATCATGGAGCACAACATTTGAATGTAGTATAGAATGACCCATCTTTTTCATTCACGCATTGTATTTGCTTCCAATCAAATATATATGCTAACAAAATTGGTGGGACATTTTGTGTGTGGAAATAAGCAATCAAGCGAACACCAATATACAAATTAAGTCAATCAACGTGATTAATAAACCTCATGTATTAATTAATTATAGATTTTGATCAAATCATCACGGGGCATAAAGACAAACCTTAACAACCAATCGAATTTTGATGGTCAAATACAATATCAATGAATTATAAGTTGAATGAATTGTACATTGTCCACATGTTATATAAACGAAGGTTTTGTGACTTGTATATATGAGTACACAAGAGACAATAATGTCGTGATTATTTAAATGTTACGTGATTAAATAGAATCCTTAATAGTGTTATTAGTGAAAATGACATTCTACCCGTGTTGTTTTGAAAAAATCGAGTGAGTGATTTAGTTGCATTCATATTTAAAATGACATGGAGAATACTAATGTCGCGCGATATATTATTTGTAAGACAACTTAGTTATGATGCAAATCAATAATGCGATACTTCTAGAATTACTTGCATTTGACAATTCAAATCAACTTATATAATTTGGTGATCATTTTGGTTCCGTGATTCATTGATTTGTTAGGTAGACAAGTTTGACATATATATCGATCCGCTTTGCTCAATAATTAACAAGACTAAACAAAACTTCCACATAATTATTAGGCTAACAAGCTTATTACTAGTAGTTATCAATTGCCGCATTTCCCGACGTTATCCCATCTTTAAGATTAGGAATTGAGATTAGGAATTAGAGTACTACGGATACATAAATTGAATGCTAATGACTCAACCGTAATAATTATTAGCAAATCTCCGGTTCAAATTTATCATACGAGGTTATGTATCGAATTTTGAGCACAAATATCTCCTCAATTATGTGAGAAAAAAAAATTAAAAAAAAGGTGAAACTACATTTCATAGTATTTATCAATATAATTATCTTAAATTCTTTATACGCATATAGTTATAGTTCAATTTATGAATGATTATAAATATTGTCATATTTCAATTTCTAATAAACCATTAAACTAACTATGTGGTCAATATCGCGTATGGGATGTCCACATTTATATGTTACATGTTCAAAAATTAAGTGTAAATATAGTCGGATTATATATACAATTTAACGTGTGCATTTTGTAACTAACCTGTGCAATGTCGCCCAAAGTAACAAGAATGGAATCCTCCTGGTCCGGCACATCAACCCAACCCGAATCCGACAACAACGAACACCTACTACCCGCACCACCACACTCCAGTCGACAATGCAGCCCGAGAACATACGGGTAAACCCGACCCGGTTTATTAATCTCATCATCCGAAACCCACAAAAGAGAACAAACCTCGTCCCTGGTAGGGTTCTTAAACCCGGAAACAGTAGCCAGCTCTTCCAACACCTTCAGCCCAACTCTCCCCATCTCAACCCCAAACTCACGTACACCGGCCCACTCCGGGCCCAAAGTGGAGGGGTCAAGACAAAATGATTCACCGGACCCGACGTCATCATCTAGGTTGTTGTTTTCGTAGCCGAGAGGCCACGTGTTGGAGAAGATGGCGGGTTTTTGGTAGAAGAGGGAGTCTATAGCGGCGGAGGTAGGGAGGAGGAGGTGGTGGTGGGAGATGTGGAAGAAACCGAGTTCGGTTGCGGCGGAGAGGAGGAGTGGGGTGAGGTTGGAGAGAGAGATGATCGGTGGAGTGGTGGGTGAGCGGAGGTGGGTGGGTGGGAGGCGTTGGAGGAGATTGGAGAGTGCGTCGTTGATGGTGGTGGTGATCATGGGGTTGGAGGGGTGGGCGGAGGGAGTTGGTGGAGGGGCGGAGGTGGCGGAGAAAGGTGGTTGGAGGTGGAGGTTGTTGAGAAGTGGCTTTCTTCTACTGGATGAGGAGGAAGAAGAAAAAGCAGCCATGTTTGTTTGTGTGAGCTATCTATCTCCAATGGCGTACTAACCAGGCAGTTTTATATACTTACTCCGTCCCCTCCTAGGAGTGATTTACTTAAATAGAAAAATAATAAATATTGAATAAAAAGTGATAATGAATTTTTAAAGTGGAAAGTTAGTAATATTATTTAGATAAAGAAAAAAATAAAAATTGAATTAAGTAAAGATAGTTGGTTGGTAAAGTTGTAAATATAATTGTTGTATGTGAGTATTAGTTTAGTGGTATAAGGTAAGATAAACGAAAATGGAAATAAGAAGCATCTTGTGAGACGACTAAAATAGCAAAATGGGAAGTTTATGATTGGACAAAGGAAGTAGGTTATATGTATTCCATATATCATGTTCAATTTAAAATGACAATGGACTTGAATTCAATTAAGCAAGGTTTTAGGTTCGAGCCTTACGTGGGTGTAAAAAAATAAAGCAAGAAGAGCCGGCTCTTTGAAAAGGGTCCGATAGTGCCTGACTATATTAATCGTATATAGCGGATACCATTGATAAATAAAAATAAATTGCGATTATATGATTTTTTTTATTGAAAATTAAGCAAGTAAGAATCTCCATGCGCAAGGGACATCTTCATATGGTCCCATTGCATTAATTATTTTTGTACGGAAATGTAATGACGTTCACTCAAAACATATATATATATATATATATATATATATATATATATATATATATATATATATATATATAGATATATGTATATATATATAAATATATAAATATATATATAAATATATGTATATATATATATATATATATATATATATATATTTATTTATTTTATTTTTTGATAAAAAAACAAACTTCCATTAAAACTCAGAATCAAAGTACAACTCAAACATCAGAAGGAAGAACAGATCCCCCGCTCTCATCAAAAGGAAAATTACGCGACAAAGTACAATAGACACACTCAAAAGGCAGAATAAAAAGACGAACAAGATCGACAAACACTCCTATAGCAGCAAGACAAGGGACAACCGATTGTAACGCTCTAATCACGATAAGACAATCTCCCTCAATAACAAGTGTTCGAACTTGAAGCTGGGCTGCAACTTGAATAGCATGAAGGGCAGCCATGGATTCAACAATGTCTGGATCTTGGATATGTGGCACTCTCTTTCGACTCCAATAAAGAATTTTCATGTATGGTTCTATGCAACCACGCCCAAACCTGTTGTTGGAGGGTCTCGTGAGATGGATGCATCGAAATTAGGCTTAATCGTATCAGCATGAGGAGGCTGCCAATCAACAACACTTTCAGGCGGTCTGGTACAGGAAAAATGGAAAATGGATGCTAGACAGTCTTGTAGTCATACAAATAACTGGATATACATAAAGAGTTATAGGCAGGATCATCTCGTTTTCCATCGTGCACAACTTTGTTTCTATTCCTCCATATACTCCAGCAGGTGCATATAAACATATCGAACTCCTCACGTGAAGTTTTGCTACGAACTGCAACAACCCAATCCCAAGTGTCTGTTGAAACTGAATGTAAAGCATGATTAGATAAAGGAGAAATAGCCCAAACAACCCGTGCATAATGGCAATCACGGAATATATGAGTAGTTGTTTCAACCCCACAATGGCAAACTGGGCAATTAGCATCACTAGCTATATGTCTGTGGCACAAATAAGACATAACAGGTAAAGCATTTCTCAACATACGCCACGCAAAAATCTTTATTTCAACCGGAAGATTAATAGACCAAATGAAATTCCAATTAGACACAATAGGCACACTACTACCACCCGCAACAACAACAACATAATTTCTACGCTGCGCCCTAGCTAAAAAGTAAGCAGATCTGACGGAATAAAACCCATGCTTGGTATAGTGCCACACCCACACATCAGAAATTTCAGGACTGGCCAACGGCATGCGACTAATAGCGGTTACATCCTCCTCCCAAAAAAGTTCTTGCAATAAATCAATATCCCAAGAATGAGAAGAAGGATCAATTAATTCACTGACCAAAACAACAGAAGCAGATGTCTGAAGATTAGGAGTAAAAGGACGTAAAAAATTATCCAACCATACATCGACATCCTCCCCATTACCAATCCTCCATCGAATTCCTTTTCTAACCACCTCCATTGCTCAACAAATGCTCTTCCAGGTATACGAAGCCGAAGGTTTAACAATAGAATTCAAAACATCACAATTGGGAAAGTATTTGGCTTTATAAACAAGACTAAGAAGGGAGTTAGGAAAATAAATGATTCGCCAAATTTTTTTTCCGAGCATAGCAATATTAAAAGAACGAAGATCACATAAACCCAAACCCCCATCTCTTTTACGTCTCACACAAAGAGTCCCTCTTAACCCAATGTAATTTATTTTTCTCTCCATCGCCGCACCAGAATCTAGCAATAATCGACTCAATTTCTCTAAGTAGGTAATCGGGAAGCTTAAAACAACTCATGACATAGGTTGGGATAGACTGAAGTACGGCTTTAATAAGAATCTCCTTCCCACCCTTAGACATAAATCTCTCCCCAAAACCTTGAGTTTTACTCCACACTCTCCCGTAACCAACTGAACACCTCTTTCTTAGATTTACCAAGGTCAGTGGGCAAACCTAAATACTTCTCATGTTTTTCTACGACCGCCACCCCCCAACACTCCTCTCACTTCCTCCACCCTCTCACTCGGAGTATTTCGACTAAAAACCACCATGGACTTCTCAAGATTAATCTCCTGCCCCGACGCCAAACTATACCTATACAAGATATAATGAATTTACTGTAGCCGCATTAGTAGTAGCATGGCAGAAGAGCAAAGTGTCATCGGCAAACAAAAGATGAAAAATACGAGGTGCTGAAGGAGCTACAGCCACCCCTTGCAATTCCCCTCTCTCATCAGCATCCCAAAGTAAAGCAGAAAAAGCTTCAGCACAGAACAAAAATAAATAGGGTGAAAGGGGATCCCCTTGCCGAATCCCCCTCTCTGGCTTGATAGGATCAAGAATATGGCCATTCAACGACACAGCATAAGACACATATCTCACACAAAGCATAATCAGATCAATGAAACGTTGATCAAAGCCTAATCTAATAAGAACACTC
This sequence comes from Plantago major, assembly GCA_026545765.1. Classification (NCBI taxonomy): domain Eukaryota; kingdom Viridiplantae; phylum Streptophyta; class Magnoliopsida; order Lamiales; family Plantaginaceae; genus Plantago; species Plantago major. The sequence continues at coordinate 97,099,510 of CM048839.1, forward strand.
TCAAGGATAGGCCACTCAACTCTATCATGAGCTTTGCTCATGTCCAATTTTAAAGCCATAAAATAATTTGTGCCCCCTTTTTTTTAAAAAAAATGATTTATCTCATAAGCAACTAAAACATTATCTGTAATAAGACGGTTAGGCACGAAGGCAGATTGGGTTTCAGAAATAATATGGTTCATATGCGGTTTAAGTCTATTTGTATAGCTTTAGAAGCTATTTTAAAAATGACATTACTCAGACTAATGGGTCGAAACTGGGTAATCTTCTCTGGTGTTTGACATTTAGGAATTAGAATAATGTGAGTGAAGTTCAACTGAGGATCCAGGATATGATCATTTAGAATAGCAAGAACACAATCAATCACACCACATTTAATAACATGCCAGAGTTTTTGATAAAAAAGGGCGGGGAGGCCATCAGGGTCGGGAGATTTGAGAGGATACATATCGAAAAGTGCGGTTTTTACCTCGTCTGGAGTGAATACACGACAAAGGTCTCGATTGATAGCATCATCCACCCGCACACCCATAGTCTGAACCACTGCATCAATGTCTTCCATCCCCGCTTTCTGGACTTAAATATCTGGGAGAAGTACTGATTTGTTTCCAAACCCATTCTGTGAAGATCTTCCACCCAAACATCCTCGTTGTTTCGCAGACTAGTAATCAGATTTTTCTTAGCTTATCACGTTGCCTAGTTGTGAAAAAAGCGAGTATTTTTTATCCCCTTCCGCCAACCATTGCACTCGAGATCTTTGTTTCCACATAAGTTCTTCTTTATCTTTTTTCCTTTCCAACTCCAATCTCACAGCCCGTCGTTCAACCTGGATTTTGGTCGTTGCTGGTTGTGATTTCAACCAATTCAGCTGATGTTGTAAATATTGTACTTTCCGGTCAACTTGCCCAAACGTCACCCGATTCCAGTTAGCCAGGTCGATTTGGCAATTAGAAACATTGTCGAGAAACCCCGCGTCACTGTGCCAATTCTCCCTGATGATCTGCTCGCAATCTTGTGACTTAATCCACATGGCTTCAAACCGCCATTGACGCCTCTTTTGTGTTTGTCGACTATGTATTTTGTCCAGCACAAGTAACAGAGGACGATGGTCAGAGTTGTTAGTCTCCAGATGGGTCACATGGGCTTGTGGGAATTGGGCTCTCCAGCCCAAGTTTGCTACAGATCGGTCCAGCCTACATTTAATAGTTCCAGGATAATCCCTATTATCTGTCCAAGTATACCGATACCCTGAAAACCCAAATCCGTCAAACCCGAATCTGATAGAGCATTTATGAAATTACGTAACCGCCACTCAGGGACCAGATTACCACCTGATTTCTCATAATTAAATAAAACCTCGTTGAAATCCCCCATGCATACCCAATTACGACACAAAGCACCACTTAACCTCCGGAGAATATCCCAAGTATGACCACGTTTACTATGATCCGGTTCTCCATAAAATCCTGTGAATCGCCAAACTTCACCGCTACCACCTGCCGTCATACTAGCATCAATGTGATTTTTAGAATAACTTTGAATGGTAACTCCCGCCTCCTTGTCCCATAATAAAGCCAATCCTCCCGAAAAACCAATAGCTCCTACTCCTAAATCAAACAAATTAAATTGTTGCTTCAAACGGTCTATCCCATGAACTCCCATTCGAGTGTTCATAAGAAAGAAAATGGTGGGGCGAAAACGACGAATATATTCGCCAAGAGCACGAACTGTCCAAGGGTTCCCCAAGCCCTGACAATTCCAAGAAAAGCAACTCATTGTTGTAGGTGGGCTGCTCAGCAACTCCCGCCTCTGGTTCAAAAGAAGTACGATCTAATATAACACGAGCTTTCTTAAATTCCCCCACAATTGAAAGAGTCTCCTTCCCCTTTCTCACATTAACACGATTTCTTGGTCCATATTTCTTTGTTTTGCTCTCAGAATTGGGTGGGCGTCCTCTCTTTTTTGTTGGGTTGGAAGTCTGGGCAGATTGGGTAGTAAAGATCATGGGCTTTGTAGATTGGGTCATTGGGCTGAAAGTAAAATGGTTTGGAGTAGGTGGAGTAACTGGGTTGAATATCAATGGGCTGAAAGTAGTTTGTGTTGGCAGTTTAGGTCCAAAAGGGAAGTGGGCATTTGGGCTTGTGTTTATGGGCCAGGTGGTTGGGCCTGTCGAGACAAAAGAGTCAAGAATGACTTGGTTATTGGGCTGGGTATTCTGTTGTTGGTGTGAGTTAGGTAGCACACAAATAAGTAACGACTATGCCAATATATGATCAAGAGAGATAGAGCTAGTATCAAGGGATTTAGTAAATATGACCAGGTCTCTTGAAGAAGGAGTAAATGGTTAGAAAATTTGGACGTTACCTTGTGGAGACTCGGCATTAATGGGAGAGGATCCTTGAAAATTCGAATTGACTGAGTTAATTCCCTGATTTCCGGCTAACTAATGAAGAATGGATGCCTTGCCGCTATCAGAAATTCCTATTGGTGCAATACCCAAAATACCCCTACCATCATCACGACTCGATGTTGCATGTTGTTGTGCTCCGATATGCAGGCTCCTACCCACAAAGTTTCTCGTTGGAAGAGACCTCGAACCTCCGATGTAGTTATTGACTGGACGAGCACGTAGCCAATCACCATATTCTAGCTTTGTTTCATCCACATGGTCAAATTCTCCCAGATGTTCAGTACCAGTTGGACAATCCTTGACTAAGTGTCCAATCATTTCACAGAAGTAACAAAAATTAGGAAGTTTCTTGTAGGTCAAAGTGGCCTGGATAATCCGACGATTAGGACCTTCAATATTCACCACGCGCAACAATGGTTTCAGAATGTTAATAGTAACTCGAATTTGCATCCCATGCTCAGTACCTTTTTTGGTCGCCTCAGCATCATAATTGACAAACTTGCCAATGGTATTACCAATAAATTCCGCCATCTTCTCGTGATGAAACGAGAAAGGTAGCCCAAACACTCGAACATAGAAATCGCAGACAGTAAGATCAACATTTTCCGGCACTTCTTCACGACCAATTTTTCTGAGAATAACGAGATTCCTATCAAACGCCCAAGGGCCTCTCCAAATGACTCGATTCAGATCCACAGAATGTTCAAATCGAACTAGTACTCTATCATCACCTAGTTTGCTAAATTTCACTCCTCTTTCTGGGCACCAACTACTAATCAATGTTCGCTCAAAAGATTCCAGATGGAAGGCTTCCGAGATAAAGTTTACCAACCAAAAAGAGCCCATGATCAATCTCACTCGCTTGCCATAAATCTGCGGGAACCTTAACCGCATGGTCTTCCTCCGATGTTAGATGCAGGCAGGAACTGTCCCAAACTGTTAATCAAATTAGTCTCCATAATAGCAACTATCAAAAGGACGTATCTGTATTCGCTGCAGAAAAAACAAAAAGCCACACCCAAACACCAGAGAGAAGTAGGGTAAGTTAAATAGCTGGCAAATAACACGAAATATAACAATAAAATTAAAACACAAGATGCACTTAAATCTAGAGAATCGTGAGCCTCTCCACCACACAAAAAAGATATGAGTAAATCTCACCAATTTATGGGGTTGAAGAAAAGAAAGCAAGGGAGTAGGAAAACACAAACTCTCATTCGAGAGGACCCAATCTACAACCAAAGGAAGAACATTCTCAAAAAGTGAGAAGAGAAAATCTTGAGAGTATTTTTTTTACAGAGAACATTTTTTATTCACTCGAAATAATTTGAGATCGTAACATTAAAAAAGATTAAAAAGACTCAATGGAATATTAATGATAATTTTTATAGGTCGGCTTGGCCAGACATAGCTCACTAGGGAAAATGAATAGAAGTTGTAAATTATGTCCCGCCACACCTATGAACGGATTCAGGAATTAAAGTTTGAGGGTGGGGCCAAATCATATTATTGGAAGATTATGGATAAAAAGATAAATTAAAGAACCAAAAGTTACAATTGAGCGGGAGTTGATTGCTAAGTATTCAAAAGTATAAGGACCGGAAAAGAATGCGCGAAAGACTGTAGAACTCAATTGACTACGAAAGAAAGAAAGAAAGAAGGGCCAGAGGAGCAAGAGTGAAGCTAGCCAATCATAACAAAACGTTTGGACGAAAATAAAGTTCATCTGATATCTAATCAATAGTACCATCTGTACAATTGAAGCTCGGCCATCCAATTCAAGATCAACGGATGTATGATAGGCAAGGACGAACACAAGGAAGGATCCCTTGCTTACCACTCAAGATCAATTGTCTCATTCAAACTATTTCCTAGTTTTTCTAGGTCCAAATTTATTCATTGTTGGAGATTATGACTTGTAGTATAAATACCCAGCTAGGTAGTAGGATTTCAAGGGTAACTCAAGTTTAACTCTGAAAATCAATACAATAGACTTATTCTCTGGAGTGTTTTCTTGTTGAAATTTCAATTTTTAACACATATTAAATGGAATTATTTCAGGGGTTTAATGGAGGGGGGCGAACTCTTAAATTATCGAAAATATTATATATAAAATATTATTTTTATAATTTTAGGGGGCACAACCGAGTGCATAGGTTGACTTATTATCCTCGAAGGATCGCGACAGATTAAGATATTCATATTGTTTCTAGAACGACAAAATAAAGAAAATTTATCAAGGAACTAACAATAAGTAATTAGAGAAGTTCAATTGGTTAGGCTGAGGTTCCATAACTCAGAAGTTATGATTTCAATTCTCGTTAAGTGCGGATTGTACTAGTGTGTTTTAGTTGTGATACTTGATTGATGCATTTGTAATGATTGATAGATATGAATAATATATAAATTGATTTAATGTAATATAATTGTAATATTGATATTCTAACTAAAATTTTAAATTCGCTATATTTTCAAAGTTATGAAAAAAAATTAAGATGTAAATTTATAAAATTTGCCATACCCTTAAATTCTATTTCTGGATTTACCGCATGGGTGTCAATGTATCATCAAAAGAAAATACTAAAAGAAAACATTTACAATTTGATACTAGTACTAACCCGTGGCGATGCCACGGTATAGTTTACTTATTACAATAGATGAAGGTATATTCCATACTAATAAATGAAAGGTAAAATAAAATAGTAGCAATCGAAGTTCAAATACATTTTATTGTAAATAATAAATCAAATTAACTCATGAAGAATGATAGTAGGATACATACGTATAAAGCAAAATAGGCGACTAATAAATCAAATTCAAGGTGAATATCGTTTTCAATTGTAAATAATAATCTAAATTAATGAATCTCAAACAACATCCGGATCTTCGTGAACTGCATAAAACATAGTAAACATTAGTTAATTAACTAAATAAAACAAATTGTAATATAACATTGAAGTTGTTATAAAAAAGAATACCTCAAAGAGAGCTAAAAACCTCCTTGTAGACTACGTTGGTTGTCGTATCGGTTGGATTACCTTCCTCATCAAGCGCTAACACCTTTAGCCCTTTCTTGCTCGTTACTCTCGAGAATGCCACATATAGCTGTCCATGACTGAAAACGGGGTTTGGAAGGTAGAGTCCAACATGAGAAAGTGATTGTCCCTGACTCTTGTTGATTGTCATTGCATAGCAAACTGAGATAGGAAATTGTCTCCTTTGGAATCTAATAGGAAACTTAGTAAGATCGGAAGGTGTGAGTACCATTCGAGGTATGAAAACCTTCTTTCCAGCATTCTTTCCATGTATAGTCTTAGCCTCAAGAACATGTTTCCCAATTGCAGTGACAATCAATCTAGTACCGTTACATAGCTCAGCGGACTGGTCAATGTTCCTAAGGAGCATAATAGGAGTGCCGATCTTCAATCGGATTATGTGGTTTGGTATTCCTGATGCCTTAATAGTGTTTAGGAACTCAACGGAGTAAACATCTTCTCTATTTACGATGTCATCTTCATCGGGACAAATGGCATCTGAACTCTTGAACTCGGTGGCATCTCCAGGTAAAATGGACATTACATAATCATTGACCTCGTGTACGATCTCATTAGTAGGAGCAAGAATAGCTCTATCTTGAAAATACCTACCATCACCGACATGGGATAATAAGTTTGGATATGTACTCTTAACGATCGCGTCAATTGGTGCACCGCTAGAACGGATCAACATGTCTTCGGGTATCTTGAATTCTACCTCACCATCATTATCACCACCAATTTCACCATCTCCAACTTTCAAAAGCCACTCCGCAAACTCTTTTATTGTCTCATTCTCGGATGGTGAGCTGCCAGACTGATTAGAAATAACATTATTAGTGCAAAATATGATATAAATAAATACTATAGTCTTTAAATTGCATTAATTTGAATATAAATGAAAATTACTATGAAATGTAGGATAATACCTGCAGACGCATGTTCTTTGTAAGTTTAAGTACACGACATGAACTCCAAAGCTTCTTAGATGAGCATAGAGAGGCGTGTACTATATCCTGCCTACTTCCCTTTGGTATTACCGGCAAGATTTGTCTGAAATCCCCACCAAATACGACAACCAATCCACCAAACGGCTTGTTCAACTCACTACCATTGGGACATCTCATTACATCATTTAGACTGCGATCAAGTGCCTCAAAGCAAAACCTATTTGTCATGGGAGCTTCATCCCAAATGATCAACTTGGTATTTTTCAACAGTTCTGTTAATTCGCTTCCAGGTGTAATTCTACTATAGACGTTAGTCTCGTCGACTTGTAATGGAATACTGAATCTTGAATGGGCTGTGCGGCCAGTTGGAAGAAGAAGAGAAGCTATGCCACTCGATGCAACTGGTAGAACTATGTCACGTCTACCACGTAACGCAGAACATAATGTATTCCATAAGAATGTTTTTCCCGTACCACCATAACCGTATAGGAAAAAAACTCCACCATTACCAGAATCAACAGCATCCATAATAGTATGGTATACAGACCTCTGCTCATCAGTAAGACATGGATATAGACGATTGTGCTGCTCAATCATCTCATCAACATCATATGACATTTCCTCAACAATCAAATTATTCATGCCATTATTAATTGTTGCATTGTCTGGCATGGGCATACCTTCAATACCACTCAAGCTAAATCCATTCCTTGCGAGTAAACTTTCAATCTCAGCAAGAGCGAAATTCTTCAATTGTTCTTCACTAAGCTCAAGTTCTACATTTAATAAATGAGGGATGATGTTTAAATACGATGAGTGACCATAAATGAACAATATGTAAGAGATATTAATTTAAATAAATAATTAAAATTTCATACCGGGATTTTTCAATTTCCTACGCATCATATACTGGATGTCATCCGATAAAAACCCCATGACTTTCCCATACATGCAGAGGCCTTGACATACTATCAGACTGAAGCAGAATAGAGAACAAATGTCGAAGGAAACGTCCAGATCCCCAAAAACTGGCTTCCTTTATAGCATAAATGTACTCCTTGTCGTCATCGAGCAAGCCCAAAGCAAAACATGCATCACGGTAAGTTGCATGAACAACACCATCAACCGTTCGCAGATCCTCGAAGCAAGTAGCACCCCTAATATGATTCAACGTTATCCTCATGTAATAAAGAGGACCAGTCTTAATTGGGACGTGATAAATTCGTCCGACTTTGTTGTTGAAATGCTTCCTATCTCTCCAAACCTTCAGTCTAGAATCCCACACGTAATGTTTAGGGAATTCAGCATACAGGTACTGACGTGCTTCTGGATTATGTTTGTTGAACTCCATCCATTTTAGGAATTTTGTCTCGGAAACTGTATGTTTTTCCAGCAGGTCAGTTATTAGGTCACCATCCTTAAATGTGGATCGTTCCCCTCCATATGAAAGGATAAACGCGTTAAATGGGGTCTCTGTAATGAATATCATATCCCATAATACGGCTTCACATGCAGATACATACCGGCAGTCGACATAATCCTTCACCTCATTATCCACAGTTATTTTGGCACCTATCCTATCCACCCCTTTGTTGACGTACTTGAAGAGATATTTTATTGAATTGGACTTATTGCACCGTTCAACATTAATATGTGCCTGGTACTTCATCAATAGAAAGGGATTATGTGGTACGATGAACCTGTGGAATTATATCAAATGAACTTAGTCGTGTTGATACAAAAATAAAAATAAAAAATGATTAAACAATAACAGTATAATGAGATTGATTATTCAAATTAAATAATTTATGACTAAATGTACCTATTATCAATAAGCTCCCCGTTCTTCTCAATGGTGGCACCTGTATCACGCCTCTTGTATACCGGGTAGCCATTGCCGTCAAACATGGTACGTTCATTAAAAGATTTTGGGAATTTCTTAGAGCATTTCTTCCCATCATGCATGCACGGTGAGGTTGGATTCAATGGACCGCACGGACCATGTACCATGTACTCAGATACGGCCTTGTACAACTCCGGGTTAAGTTCCTTGTTAGGTATCTCAACAGATGTGAACTCATCTATAGCATCTCCTGACATGTTTCTGTCCCCTCGATCTACCCAGAGAAGAATATGTGCATGTGGGAGACCACGTTTCTGAAACTCAATGGTGTACACAACTACAAAATCCAAAATATTAAAACAATAAATAATAATTACAAATTAACTAAAAAATAACATGCTATGAAAACAGAACGCAAAAAGTAGTTCTATGATGAGTGATTACCTCCTATGGCCTTTCCAAAGACATTTTCTGTTTTCAAATCCTTTATCAGTTGATCCAACTTCATCTTGAAGATGCGACTCAATACATCAGGTCTATCCTCGGGACGCAGACCCTTAGACTCCACCCAACGTGTGATCTCAGGCCATTTCGGATTGCATGTGAAAGTGATGAAGAGTTCAGGATAGCCTATACTCTTGCAGATGGCCATTGTATCTTGGAAGTTCTGAACCATATATCTGGGACCTCCAACAAAAGAAAACGGCAACACAAATCGTTTACCAACATTTCCGGTAGGATCATTTGGATCTATATCACCTGTTCTTATGGCATCATCAAGGGACTTATAGTTATCGGATCTCAATAATGGTTGGTTCCTCATCACGAATGAAAGCCTTTGAGATTCCATCATCATGTAACCATCTACTATGAACTGTTGGAACAATTTCCTACTGAGTAGTATGGTTTGTGCTTAATTGGCACGATCAAAAATCCGAAAAGACAAAAACTCCTTGATAGTAACCTTGTGCCTAACACCTTTTGACTTATCAGTGTGCATAATCTCCGTATGATATCCATCTTCACCATATGGGAAAAGTAGGGGATATTGCATTGGAAGGTAGCTAGGATGCAATTCAGAAATCCTCTTAAAATCTCCTTGTTTAGGCTCGAGAATAATATCACGGGGATCCATGTCATACTCATCGTTACCTTCATAAGTAAATTTATAAAGTTAGTTAATTTATAATATAGAAATAGCGGATACATGTTTATATCACGATATTATCTAACGAAGATTGGCATTAGAGCAAACATACCAACAATTAATGCAGCTACTTCAGAACATGTTGGTAGATTGTACATCCGTCCATCACGTGATCTCCTTCCAATAAGACATAGTTTCACATTCATGTCAGCACTCTCCTTGAAACGATCGGCAGCCATACGAAAATTTTTGGCAATTGGATTTTCCGCATCTATCATGTCCTTTAGATCATCAACAATAGATGGATCTACAACAGCAGTACTTTTTGATCTGCAAATAAAATTTTTTCCTCAACATGAGCTATTAACTTATATGCATATTGTAAACAAAATGTATATATAGAATTAACTAAATCAATAACATTGCATGAAGTAGAGATATCATACCGAACAACATCAATTCTATCTTTAGTTTCATCCTCTCCGCAGTACATATAAAGCTGAGGAAATTTAGGAGTTTCGCCTTCATCCGCAAATGCACTACCAAGCCTATGATAATTATTTCCGCCAAGCCTGTATGTATAAGGACCACTCCCATTGTTGACTGAATTGTCTTGTATACCACCCATCGAAGTAAATGCATACATCATGTTGTAAGCTCTTATGTTCTCAATATAATTTCTACTCTTAATATGCCTATTTTGCAAAAAATCACTTAGGAGACGCGGAGGTTGCCTGAGAGTAGGTAACTGTATTTTGCCACGGCTACAACACAAACTAAATTCTGGATTGCTCAATGGAGAATTTTTTATCCTCTCGTTGAACCACATAAGTGCACCACAAAATTTACAAGCATATGTAGGATCACCCATATCTTGATATGCTACATGATGATAATTATAAATATGATTAATAAAGATTATATATATATACAACGAAAGCAAATATACACAACCATGGTAATAGATGATTACCTACTACTGAGATGCCAATATTCCTTCGAGCAATCATATCCTTCTTGTCTTGTCTTGATTTCGTTGCTCTCTTTCGTGAATTCTTATTTTTCTCAGCAGTTGAGGGCTCTTTGGGAAGAACCCTTTGCAGATTTTGGGTATATTTATCGAGTAGATGTTCTATATGCTTATCCGCAAGTGGTATTGATTGTTCGACATTAAGAGGCACTGGAATTTCTGAATCATAAAAAAATGCGCTTGCTAGGTATATTCGAAGAACCTTCATCCCATCAGTACAAAATATATAGATGTAATCACTTGATCAAATAAAAAAAATAAAAAATCAAAAATCAATATACTTACTATATCCTCTGGAATCTTCATGGTACATGAAATAATCAAACGGATTTGACTTGAGATGCCGTCTCATTGTTAGAGTAAATCTCCGGTTCATTTTATTGAACCTCGTAACAACCTTGTAATCTTCATTCATATTCCCTAGGTAGAATATATAAATGTGTGAATATAATTAGAACAAATTTCATGTGAGGGCATAAACTGATTATTAATACATCATTTCAACTTACTTGATGACTGCTCCAAATCTGGCGATGAAATATCCATGGAAATTTGCTTTGTAACTTGATGTAGGACATCCCGACCAATATTAGTGAGCCCAGCGAAACTCAGATTCCATGTAGATGACCTCAAGATCAGCAATACACCTAGGGCACTGACTGGTGGACTCAACGCTCGATTTGATATGTTCGATGAACTTATCGTCGTCGACCATACAGAACATAGGAATATCGAAGAATGTCTGGTTATAGCATACCATACTCTTAAGCCTCAATCCTAAGTCCCATCTGCAATCATTAACCTGGATTTCTCCTGTGTATTCTAGCTTTAGATTTGATAGTCCGACGATACCTTCCTCTTGATACTTTGGATTTCCGCTAAACAACTTCATAAAATTTAAACAATACTTGGCCTGCTTATGCTTATATACAATCTTGCGATTCATCGGCCCAATGCCTCTTCCTTCTTCTCTTCATCGCAAAACATCTCCTATATTATTAAGTTATATTATATATATCTTCAAGGATGGGAATTACTTTCAAAATAAGCTAATCCATGAAATCTTGTATACCTATATAAACTGCCAGGATAAATAACCTTTGATTTAATTAATTACTAACCAAAGATTTGCGTAAGATCGCTTCCGGATTTTGAGCGTCAAAGAGGACGTCCAGAATTTCACTTGGGATTCTCTTCGATGCACTAAGATGTAGCTCCTTAAGGACATGCTTATCTATCCCAAACTTATACATTAGAGGGCAGCTGGAGATATCCGAATAAAATTTAGACCTGTATATTAAATAAATAATCGAGCCAATATAAAAACACGGCTTCATATGAGATGTGAACATTACCTCAATACACAATTCGCCCAGTCAATTACTGAATGAGATGCAATCCGTCCAAGTATGTTTGTAAGAATTTCATCTGGAAGAACTTGGATTTCATAACGTTGAATCTTGGATTTTAGATGCATGTTTGAAAGTTTTGCAGCAGCTAAAGGATTGTTTTTTCAATGAAAGCACACTCCTGATCGTGATATATAACTAAACAATAAAAGTGATATGACTGCCAGATTATAATTCCTTAGAAATAAGGACGTTTAGATAACTTGTGTAGATACATTTTAGTTAGTTTAGTTACACATACTTGTATCCTTAGGATTTAGTTAAATCTTTATTAGATGTGAAGATCGATCCAACTTAACATAACAATCTTTTAGCTGCTAGTAATACGTTAATCTCGGCTCCGTCACTAATAATTACCCTATTAAATAGGGATTCTGGTATACTTAACAAATTATATCACTATTAAAACTCGTAATTTAGATAATGATGAATGCAGTTTTGATTATATATCGTGCTTCGAGTTTGCTATGTATTAGGAGTATTTTAATTTGTCTAGCACTTCAATAGCGTAATAATACAAACGTGTATCAAGGCTTAAATATTTTTGGGTATTATTAGGAATATTAGTGAGTAAATAAATTAATCAAACTGAGATTGGAAATTGACTTAAAATCAAACAATGTAATCCTTCTAGGTCTGGTACGTTTGATTGGAATGGTGCCAATGATTGAGTAAGACGTATCAAGAATATACTTGATAGGACAAACTGAAATATCGTTGAATGAAAATCATCTTTTTTTTAGATGGAAATAATATAGTCGACACTGAAATGTACTCTTACGAATACAATATTCTTCATACAATAAGAAATTAAATGATTTAGAAATAAACAAAAGATCTATGGTGACATTATCTCTTCTTACTTTGCTCGTGCATGCCACCACGGTTTTGATGGTGTCGTTTCCTGCCAATGCTCAAGTAATTAGAACTCATGTAGGAAACTTCTATGTCGGCAACACAATTTGGGCATTGATTGTATTTGTACCCATGGGTTTTCTGATTTTTATCACATGCATCATTCGGGTTGTTCCGCTGACAGAACAACGGAACATCTAGATATAATGGATTCTTCAGGTTTAATTTGGACAGTCTAGATTTCATTGACCATCTAGAAGAGCTAATGTAGAGAACTCCAAGATAATCAGATTTCAGCTCTGCTAATCCACTGACACCTTGATCACGAACATGTTTTTCCTTGCTGAATAGCTTCATATAGTTGATGCAATAATTTTCCTCGTTGTGCTTCAAAGATATAGCCTTCTCCATATATTGGTACGCTTCGGATTCATTCCCATCGACGAAGTATGCTTGATGTGGTATAAATGTAACTAAATAAGAATGCGTTATGTGTTATGAACATGTTACTGATATTTGTGTCTATTTACATTGTTTATTGTCTTACCAATGACTTTCTTAATACGGCTTCGGAATTTTCTGCCAAAGACATTCTATCTATCAATGGTTGAGGAACAATTACATCTGGCTCGATCTGTATATTCTTCAGAACTGTCCGTGTGTTTCCCAGCCGATAGAACCGTGGGCAGCTAGTAAATATAAAAAACGATGAGTTATTCTTGCCCATGTTAAGATGAAGTAATAAGAAGTAAAACGAAGCATTAAAAAACCTGGAAGTTATTCTTGCCCATGCATCCATTGATTGAAACGAAAGTTTTTCAAGAATGGTAATCCACAAATCGTCTGGTAAATGTGGACTCATCGAACCTGTTGTGCTAGGGATGAATGTGACGTAAATTTAGTAAATCGAGATAGCACCTATATAGAAAGTGTGTAAACAAACGTACTATACTATTTCACCGGAAATTTAAATTCAAATATTGGATTCTAACAAACAACATAGAATTAAACCTAGTAGAGCCATAAAAATAGGGGACGGATATCTGAAAAAATTACTTTCACGCCACTATTCTGAACAGTCATTATTTTACGCCAGGTTGGTTGAAGTCAAATTATTCTGAACTGTCATTAAATTACTTTACGCCACAATCACATCCATAAAAATAGGGGGCTTCAACAACTAATTATTGATGAACTTGCCAAGAGATAAACTTTCCTTCTTCAAAAATTGATGAATTAAAAACCATTTAATTTTGGAGGGAATTTGCCACATCAGCTTTTTGCATATGTGGCATAGCTCTTCTTTGATTTAGACTATCACTTTTATCATATATATAGATTGGAACCGGAATCGTTATCGGATTGTTTTGCAAACAATTAACAGTTCATTTTAATTGAGTCGGATATATTTTCATATTTGACCTTATCATTTTAGTTGAGTTAATAGTTATCTTTTTTAATTGAATTACTACTCAATTAAACATCACTACACTAACTCTATAAATTTCAATTATAAACCAAACACAAGTTTTCACAACTCAATTAAATTTTAGTCACTATTTATTAGTTATAAATCAATTTAAATTCTTTTAATTAAAATTCCGTGTAAAATAATCCGTATAATTAATATGTACTCGTCATAATTGGAGTATATGCCGTGTAGTAGTACTGTACTTAGAGAACGAAACTAAAGCTTCCGAATATAATATATCATACAACTTTTCAGATAACGCACGCTCACAATATACTATTATACTAAAGGTGCACTTTTTGTCTAAATTGTAACCAAAGTGCAGAAAACATGAAACCCAGAACAGATCACTTGTGCCTAAACGCACAACTTCCCGCAAGCATGGGAACAGCCTGCCATTCACCAGTGGAGGCTAAATATTCTTATGTTATCTTAATTTCTTTTAAAAATTTAGCACGTTTAATTTCATACATATAAATACGGTCCCTCCGTCTCATAGAAATTGAAAATGTCCACTTTATCACTTCGAATAACGTTATAAAGTTACTACGAGCTAGCTGCTTTAGAGCTATATGGCCAAATGGATCATTAGTTGGTCGGTAATAGTGTTATAATGATATTTTATTTATTTTGTATGTCGAAAAAGTAAAATTAACAGCTTATGCTTATGTGAGACGGAATGAATATGTATGTATCTATTACACTCTGGTAGCGCTATGTTTCAAAGATATACAAAATGTACATACTGTATCCTAAGCTATAATCTTTATCCGGCAGGCGGCAACATGAAATTTATCATTGTGGTTCTCGAATCTAAACGAGCAAATCTCTTAACACTCCATTCTATATTAAACAATAGATAAATCAAACACATACACGTCAATATAGATTAGGTAAACAATATTTGGAGTGGGAGTGAAAGAAAATCGTGACACTTATGATAAATATAGTCTAAAGTAATTATATAACACTCAATATACCTTAAGGCTTATATGAATGCAAACTAGATAAATACACTCAATATTTGGACGAGTGGTTGGTTTAATTATTCATGTTAATCAAATCAACCCAATTCAATCCAATAAACTCCAAACCAACCAACAAACAAACGTAAGAAAATAAATACAAGATAACCAAGATTTCTATTAACCAAGAACCAAAATGCAGTTTACAAGGAATCGACCAAACCTCCCGAGTTTCAAGCTACACGCTCCTCTGTTCTCTCTCCCTCACCGTGTTTCTCTCAGAAATCTCTATATGAGTTCTCTCTATGTTCTCATATCATTCTATTGAACTAACTAGTTATGGAACCACCTATTTATACAAAGTAAATAGTACCAATTCACTTCTAACTAGGAATCAAATAACTAGTAGTTTCATTTTCCAAGTTGGTTTCCAGTTGCCAATGAAATTCCTAATTCTGTTTCCAAAAGGATTCCTCAACATCCAACTCCTAACACCTTCAGTATTAGATGTTTAAGCTAAACTCACAATTCTCCACCTAGATTCAACATCTGAAAATCCTCAAGTATTCCTTAGGTTAGAATACACCCCTTCCATCCACCAGACTGATCAAACTAAGATACAACCTGAATTTATGCACAGGAACAGGCTTAGTAAAACCATCTGCTGGATTCTCCTTAGACTTGATCTTCTGAATCTTTATGTCTCCCTTATCCACTGAACCTGCAATATACTTCAACAATCCCTTCACTGCTTCCCAATGAACTCTTCCTGGATTGTCCATGTATCTGCTCACATATTTCATAGCATGAGTTAAATCAGGTCTGCAACACACCATTGAATACATAATTGACCCTATAGAATTAGCATACGGTGTGTTCTCCATACATCTCTTCTCTTTATCAGTATTAGGACAAGACTTCTTAGATAACTTGAACTGAGACCCCAGAGGTGTTGCAGCATGCTTGGATTTGTGCATGTTAAATCTCCTTAACACCTTCTCCAAGTAAGCACTTTGATTCATAATGATCTTTCCATCACCTCCATGAATAATATCAATGCCCAGTATCCTCTTAGCTATTCCCAAGTCTTTCATCTCAAATTCTGACTTCAAGAGATTCTTCACATGAGTAATTCCTTTCATATGCTTGCTTGCAATAAGCATGTCATCCACATAAATAAGCAAATATATCATGTCTTCGACATTCTCACCATAGAAGTAAACACAGGTGTCGTAGTCACACCAACTGAACTTGTGACTCAACATAAACTTGTCAAATCTTCTACACCATTGCCTTGGACTCTGTTTAAGACCATACAGTGATCTCAACAATAAACAAGCCTTGTGCTCCTTGTCATCTACCTCAATACCCTCAGGTATCCTCATGTAAATCTCTTCATCCAGCTTCCCATGCAAGAATGCAGTAGTAATATCCATCTGATGTAAGTGTAGCTTAAATTGAGCTACCATAGCAATCAAGATCCTGATTGAGCTATGCTTCACCACTGGAGAAAAGATCTCATTGTAGTCAATACCCTCTCTTTGTGTGAAACCTCTAGCAACTAGTCTGGCTTTGTATTTCACCTTTTACTCACCATCAGCTCCAAGTTTCTTCTTAAAGATCCACTTACAGCTGACAAGCTTCTTCCCTTTACGTATAGCTACAATATCCCATGTATAATTCTTTTCAAGTGACAAGAGTTCTTGCTGTATAGCAAGGCACCAACTATTCTTCTCTGGGCAACTTATAGCTCTTTGATAATTCTCAGGCTCATAACAATCAATATCCTCGGCAATATTCAGTGCAAAATACGCCATATCTGGATCTGAAGAAGAGGTTATAACTCTTGGTTCTCTATCTCTGATGAGTTGATAATCCACAACATCATCTGGATTATTGAGCTCTATCCCTGTCCTTCTTCTAATCACATGCCTCTCCAATTGATTATTCGATTCAGGCTCCACCTGATCATGTATGTCGATTTTCTCGAGATTCAAAGATGCGGTTGTCGAACACCATGGTGCTGAAATCGGAGTTATCACCACACCGGTTCCATCGCTCCATATTCAAGTGTTCCGATACACCATCTCCGACGGCTCCACGGTCGAGTGTTCTCTCAACACTGTCAGTATTCCTCAATAATGGCATCACATCTTCATGGAAAGTCACATCCCTGCTGATGATGCATCTATTTACCCCTGGTTCTAGGCACCAGAGTTTATATCCCTTAACTCCCTTTGGATAACCAAGAAACAAGCACTTTACTGCTCTAGCCTCTAACTTATCTTGCTTGACATGAGCATAAGCTAAGCATCCAAATACTTTTAGATATGAGTAGTCTGAATGAGTTCATTTCCAAACTTCTTCAGGTGTCTTGAAACCAATAGCTGATGATGGACATAGGTTAATAATATGTGCTACCGTAGTCACAGCCTCTCCCTAAAAGCTTTTTTACAAACCTGATCCCAGAAGCATGCACCTCACTCTTTCTAGGATTGTTCTATTCATCCTTTCAACTACTCCATTCTGTTGTGGATTTCCAGGAACTGATTTGTGTCTCAAGATGCCCTTCCCAACACAGAAGGTATGGAATTCATTAGACAAGAATTCCAGCCCATTATCAGTTCTGATCACCTTGAGCTTCTTGTTCGTTTGATTCTCCATCTCCACAAGCCATTCCTTGAATTTCATGAAAGTCTCATCCTTGGACTTCAATACAAACACCCACAATTTTCTTGACAGATCATCAATGATGGACAGAAAATATCTACCTCCATTCCTAGTGGTGGTTCTCGCCGGTCCCCATAAATCTGCATGCACATACTCAAGTATGTCCTGTGTGGTTTGTTTCCCAACACCATAACTGTTCTTCTTGGACTTCCCTAACACACAGAGCTCACAAAGTTCCATCTTATGTATCTTGTCTCCACCTAAGAGTCCCTTCTTAGACAAATCCATAAGACCTTTGTTGGTCCAGATAACGGCAAAGTAAAAGACTAGGGGGGGGGGGGGGGGTGAATAGTCTTTTAAAACTTTTGTCGATAAATCTGTTCTCGAAACGGGGTTTCTGATACTTAAATTCAGAGCGCGGAAGACTTTAAGATAGGTAAGTGCAGAAACAATAAGTAAGTGTGTGTGTGCTTTGCTGAAATGTAAATACAGAAAGGTAAATAACACAGCAAGTATAGTGGTTTCTGGAGGTGGCGTAATCCTCCAACTAATCCAGTTCGGTCTTTCTGAGACCTAGAATTCACTAGAACAGATAATTGAGTTCACCTTACAATAATCCTATTCTAAGATTCCTAAAAAAATGGTTCCCAACCAAATGTTCCCCCTTAGTTATTCCCCAGCTCCTAGAGCTAAGTACTTCCTCTACTCAGATAATCTTGGAGTTATTCCCTGATTTCCCAAATCAAGTACTTCCTCTACTCCACGCCTTGATGGTGTTGGTTATAAGGTTTGTCAGAGAGGCTTCTCGTATAACTTTTCAGTTATGTTTTCAGAGAGCCTAATAGAACAAGACTACTTAATACACTTGTTTAGTGGATGGCAGTCTGCTCTTTACTGACCCAAGTAATTGGTGTCCGTTCTAGAGAATGAGCTTCAGAAAGGGTATCTGATAGTCCAACTCTTTCACGAATAACAATCTCTTGTTAAGGTTCAGGACAACTTAGAACTACTAGTGATTCTTCAAGCAACAGAAAGCTTTCAAAAAGGGTAGTAGAGTGCTTGAGAGAATACTTTGCTTGATGGTAAGTTTGCAAGATAGAGCGTTCTAAGGTATGTTCTTCAAGCATCTAAGTGTGTGATATATATAGATAAATTTGAGAGGCCTTTGAATTGTATCCGTTGTGCTCTCTATCAAATTATATTCGTTTATATCTTGAACTATGTACTCAGAAGTCACTATCTCATTTTTCAGAGAGGACTGCTTTTTGCAGTATTTCTGCCGATGCATTTAATGCATAGTACTGTTCATTGTCCTTTAGTCTCAACGGATACATGAGCCTTTCTGATGGCTTGCATGCTCCATACTCATGATGTTATATGTCCAGAATCATATCCCGAAAGTAAGTTAATATACTTAAGAAAGGATTTAAGGACATAGTCTTTCTGAGTTTGACTAAACCTTTGTGTCTTCATAAACCTTGTGCAGTCTTCTAATCTTCAGAAAAGCTCCATTGCTAGGATTGATCTTCATGGTCTTCTTGAAATAAAAATTACACTAAGAGACCTATAATCCTAATACAAGATTTACTAGACTAATCATACTCAGTGATTTCCTCTTTTACAATGTTCAAGTGAACCAAGAGTACTTAATCACCTTTCTGGTTAAGATAAGAACATGTGATGAGTGATCAAAATACTAGCAGATATTCCTAACAAATTTCCCCCTTTTTGATCAGTCATCCATGACTATCTTTTAAGTCCTATTACAAAATTGTAATCCTGGAAGAGAAAACAATCTACCACTTAATCATTTCAAATGATATTCAATTTTAGTTGAATTAAGTGCAGAAAATAAACATCAACCAAATCACAAGAAGTGATCTTTGTTGATAAGTTGTCATCTATTAAAATGTATCTGAGAGTATGATCTTCAGATAGGTACAGTTTACAGAAAGAGATGCAACTTTTACAAATAGAGAATTTTAGAAACAATCAGCAAGATTACAAAAAGTAATAAAACATACTAAGTAAATTATAACAAAAGAGAGTCCAAGCTCCAAGAGAGTATTCTAATGTTACTAGTCTTCAAGTCTTCAGAAACGCAACTTGGGTTCAGATACCTCAAGTTCTTCAAAGACCCTTTTCGGATCATTGACATGATCATCCACTTTTCGCATTCTTGGACATAGTCATAAAGAATCCTTCCGATGCATACTGTCTTTCCGGATAAGTCACATATTTCATGGTAACTCTTGCCAAGCTTGTGATTTTTCCAGAAAAATGTTTGACCTGTAAGTACTTTCCCTGCACCTGTGCATGGTCTACTTGCAGCTGAGATAGGTTGAAATACTTGTATATTTCTTCCAGATAGTGTATATCATCTAGGTATTCATCCTATGTCATATAGAATGACTCATAGGTTGAAACACCTAGTTTGTTCTTCCTGCTGTAGCTACCATCCAGTTTTCTTACCTTGTGTACATCATCGCTTGGGTAAGGATGCAAAAGAAAGATCCATCTTCCGCTTCATTTCTCTTTTCTACTTCAAAGTTTAGCTGTGCATGAAGGTGCTCAGTTTTAGCAATTCGCTTCTCTCCATTTCGTGATCCGTTGAGGATGGGAGTTGAAACTTATCATTGACAAGTAGATGTTGTAGTTCGAATCCAATACCTCTCTTGTTCAGAATGCACCTATATGAAGATTCTTCATTACTAGTCTTCATATACTCAATGTGGGCATCAGTTGGCCTTTCTTGATGTGTTTCATTGTTTATTCTGCCAAACTGGAAATCCCTTCTTGCTTTTCTGTTTGGTGGCCTTCTGTCAGGAGATCCTCTAATCCTTTCTTCCTACCTTGGGGCTGTGCTGGTGGATGTTCCTTGTATAGACTTGGTATTTCCAGAAGGAGTTCTGGCTGCTAAGGGCTTTGCTGCCAGAGGAGGTTTTGAAGTAGTTTCTTGTCTCCTTTTCTTGTGAAGTGGATGTTCATCAGAATCATCCTCATCATCATTGAAGTCCAAAATTGGAGATTTGCAGCTTTCTTGACCTCTTACTTCTCCTTCTTCCTTTTCTTCTTCTTCAGAAGTCTTCTTCTCTTCTGAGATTCTAAGGGACTTGGTTCCCCTAGTGACAATACTTCTCAGCCTTCTGGCTGGTTGATCTGAAACAACTTCTTCAGCAAGGGTGTCTCCAGTGGTGTCCTTAATGACAAGTTGACTTAAGGAGGGAGGATTTGATTGTTTTCTTTTTCTTCCTCTGCCTTTCTGAGGCATCTCTTCTTCCCCCTTAGTCATGAATGACTGACTCATGATAGCATAAGCTTCAGAGAGCGTTTCAAAGTTTTTCTGGAGATTGTTGTGTACCCTGACCAATTCTTGAAGTTCCTTCTTCAGCTCTTTGTTCTGTCTAACCAGTTCATGCTCCTTTGAGTTGAGCTCTTCAAGCGGCCTTAGAATGGCATTGGCTTGCAGGACAGCATGGCTGGCTTCATTCAATGCTGCATTAGCATTGTTACAATCCTCATCCCTGACCAACCCTAGGTCTTTCTAAGAGAGAGCTATGCTGGTTGCTCTGTTGAGTAAAGCAGCAGCCAATGGCTTCATCTCTTCTGGGACGGATTTTAGCACTTCTGTGTCTTGGGCAACTAGTGTCTTTCTCAGTTCTAAAAAGACATTGTTCCTTGCACGGTGCTCTTCACTTCTTGAACTACTTGGTGCAGAGAATATATGAGGAGCAAGTAGGGCTCTTTTGTGCTAAGTGACAAGTCTCTCATCTTCAGCTTCAGTAATCAAGTTGTGGGTTTCAGCATCACTATCATAATCCTTTTCTTGGATTGTTTGCAGATTGACAATCTTCTTCTGCTTTCCATCAAGTGTGCTGGCCTTCTGAGAAGATGTAGAAGGTCTTATGATGCAGTCTCAGCATCATGCTCTTCATCATCATTGTCATCCATTGCATCTATTTCAGCAGCTGTGACAACAATGGCATTCTTCAAATTTCTTTGCCATCTAGGAGTGCCAATTCCTTGACATTAACTTCTTCGAGCTTCTTGATTTTGGCTTCCTTTTCATCAACAAGAGCTTGAGTCTCAATGTTGATTCTCTTCTCTTCTTCCAATACCTTTCTGAGTTGTTCAATCCTAAACTCAGCAGCTGAAATTTCTTCTATGGCATCATTGTGTTCAGCTTGTTGGGTATCTTGATGAGACTTGGGAGGTGATGATGATGGAGCTTTCTGAGCAATTGAGGGAGTAGCCTTTTCTCCACTTTCTTTGCTAGCTTTCTGAATCCCGCCTTGTCTAGGTTGGGGATCATCATTCTGATCATCATCATCATCATCATTCTTGTTCTTTGTTTCTTGGTTTGGATGCTCAGAGGGAGGTTCTTGATAATCATTTTCATCCATCTCCTCATCATCTTCTGAAACCAGGTTGATCACATTTGGGAATGTAATCATCCTCCCATTAACTTCTTCTTGTTCAGCAGGATAAGTAGTGAGCTTCTTTGGGCAAGGCGGGTAACCATCTGCTCTTGGGTTTGAGCATCCGCAGACTTGAAATCTGCTATAAGTCTTTGTGCTACTTCATGAATGAAGTCTTCATGCATCAGAGTGGCAAATGAGTAGGACTCTGTTGGGAACAATGCATGGATATAATCCTCCAGATTTAGGGCAATTGCTCTCTTTTCTGGGACGTCGATTACTCTGGCTACTTCAGAAAGGTCAGCCTTTCTGAGTTTCTGCCATTGTCTGAAGCACTTGAGATGTTTCTTTAAAGTGTGCTTCTGGAAAGCCTTGAGTAAATCAACTGGAACTAGACTTTAAGCCTGAAAGAAATTGTTCAAGTTAGTTTTGTTCAAACCACTTGTGTTAGTATCTGTGTGCAGAAGTGAGCTTTCTGAGCATACCTGTGTAGAAACACTAGGCTCATTATCATGTACTTATGTTTTCTTGGGCACAGAGGCCTTAGATACTTTGGTGTGAGGAGAAGTTTTATCCTCATCAACCTTTCTTTCTGCTTGAACCTGAGAGTTAAAATCAAATATGTTTAGAAACTGTTAACAGAAAAGATAGGTGGAAAGTGCTTTCTGAGTCTTCACTTACTTCCAAGTGAGGAAGCTCAGTAGCATGTTCCTCAGAAACCTTGGGGGTTTCCGGCACCTTTTCTGCAGTTACTGCTTGTTCAGCAGTTTTAGTTTCTTTTGGAGGAGATAAGACCACAGTCTTTCCTTCCAATTGTTCTTCTGATTGAGCCTGTAAGAACAAACATAAAAGATTTAGTAGTGGGTTTTCCAGAGCATTCTTTGAGGAAGATTATTACTGATTACTTACCTTCTCAGCAGAAGGCTCAGTAGATACTTCCTCATAAAGCTTTTCAGCTTCTGGAATCTCTAGGTTTTGGGGTGTTGGTTCCACCACCACTACTTCCTCAGTTGGAGCCTAAGAAGAGACATTAAGAATATTAGAACATAAGAGCAATTTTAGTTAGTTCTTTCTTGTTCAGAGATAACTTTTGCTACCTGTGGGACAGGCTCTTCTTGATGTTCTGAGATTGAAGGGACCTCTTCTTGATTCAAGGGGGTGGACAAGTTTTCTTCCCCCTGAAAGTGTGTCTCCAAGTTGGCCTGTAACAAATACAGCTTATGAGTAACAAGTTAACATACAATTATGTTGACATGTTATATACAAACTATCTTTGTTACCTGAATAGAGTCAGGCTGATCATTAATCTCTTGGACTTGTGGTGATTCCACAGTCTCTCTGTGTTCATTGTTGTTCTCCTCTGCAGTATCATTCTGAGTCTCCATCTCAGTTTGATCCCTTTCTGAGAGTTGAGCTCTCTCAGAAGGTTGAGGAACCTGTTCAAGAACAGGGTTTTCTTCAGCAATACTAAGTGTTGGCATTATGAATGTGGAAGCAATGGCAACATCTTCCATCATTCTATCTTCCTCACCCAGGCCTTCTTCTTCCTACTGGGCAAAGGGGCTCTTGTCTTTCTGAAGAGCTGAGCTTGAAGCTCCTCCATGGGTCTCATACTTGAACCTTTTGAGTACTTTTGCAAGTACTTCATCATCCTCAGAATCACTATTCTGTGTTGGTGCGAACTCCATCTATGATATTTCTATCATCTCGGAGAGTTCGGAACATTCGTTCGTGACTCTTGGGGCATTCTCTGGTTGCCTTTACGAAGGCTCCAACATCTTCTGAGACCTTGTCTTCAGAAGGTTGTGCCTCTTGTATGATTAGGGACTTGGAGGCTCTTTTGCTATGAGTCCTCTTTCTCTTGGCAACTGGAGGTTTGGCTTTAGCTTGCTCAGAGACCTCCTCACCTTGCTGTGCAGTTTCTTCTTCTTCTGCCTTTCTGAGTGCGTTCTCAGCAGCAAGTTTCTCCTTTTCTTCAAAAGCGTGTCTGAAGAGAGAGTTGGTGACTGGGATTTCCTGCCTCTCTCTGAGAGTGATTCCCATTGTTTCCAGAATGTAACAGATTCTGAGACCAAAGTGCATATTGGCCTTTGGCTCAGCAAGGCCATTGATGATTTTGGGCTCAAATTCCTCAATATGTCCAAGGAATTTGTTGAAGGCGTACTTCCCCCAATTGAAGTGGGTTTCCTGCCCTTCATTCTTCTTGTTCAGAAGATGCATCATCATCCATCTCTCCATGCTTATCTGGTCTACTCCACCTTTTGAAGATGCATCATCATCATCATCATCCAGAAGATGCAACGGACCAGAATAAGAGCTAAAGTACTCCAGTGTTTCTGGAGATGACTAGTTCTGATGGCCTTCAGAACAAAGTCTCCTGGGCAACCTTTTGCATTTTCTAATTGGATTGCTTCAAATAGCTCTTTGACGCCTTGAATCATGGAAGCGTCCTTGATGTTGATGTCTTCAAAAGTTTCTCGATTTTTCAATCGGAATATCTTGCAGAAAGTCTTGCAGTCTAGAACAATTTCTTGTCCTTGGACTTCAGTCTGCATGTATTTTTCTTTTTCATCATTCACAAATTTTGTGAAGATTTTGGAGTTGTTATAGAACTCCAGTACATCCAGTGTGGATAGTCCACTGGGTGCAGCAGATAGAAGCTTGTAGATATGGGAATTCTTCAGCATCCCCATTATCAGTTTCATTTCTGGTCTTGAAGGTATAACTGCTGGTACATACCTCTTTACTAGAAAAGCTCCCCAATTCATTTTGTGGTTAGGGTTCCAGTCGATGGGGTAAACTTTCCCAGAAGGCGTTTATTCAACACCTTAAGTTCCTTTCCTCCTTGCTTTTCATAGGAGCGTATGTCATGCCTTAGGGTTCTTGGTGGTCATCTTCTTGGGTGCCATCTCTTATATAGAGTTTTGAGTGAGTGTTTTTCAGATGAATATTGCACAATTAATCGAGATTAGTCTTTCTTTTCAGAAGACTAAGCACAAGAAGTTGAGTTTTGCAGAGGGGTTTTGCA
Organism: Plantago major; assembly: GCA_026545765.1. Lineage (NCBI taxonomy): Eukaryota > Viridiplantae > Streptophyta > Magnoliopsida > Lamiales > Plantaginaceae > Plantago > Plantago major. The sequence continues at coordinate 97,124,741 of CM048839.1, forward strand.
GAAATCTTGAGAGATTTTGCTGTTTTGAAATTTCGGAATTGGTAAAAGTGTTTGTCTTTTGCCCAAATCCTATATATATAGCAGACAAAATGTACATAGATACAACATACATATAGCTGAATATGAATGCGTGTCATTGCATCAGCATAGGCGTGGTACGTCCTTTGTACTTCATTGAATGCGTAGTGGGCCATGTCTGCATTTCTCAACAGACATTTAAGATACCACTTGTTGGTCCAGATAACGGCAAAGTAAAAGACTAGAGGGGGGGTGAATAGTCTTTTAAAACTTTTGTTGATAAACACAGTTTCTCAGAAACCTGGGGGTTTCTGATACTTAAATTCAGAGCGCGAAAGACTTTAAGATAGGTAAGTGCAGAAACAATAAGTAAGTGTGTGTGTGCTTTGCTGAAATGTAAATACAGAAAGGTAAATAACACAGCAAGTATAGTGGTTTCTGGAGGTGGCGTAATCCTCCAACTAATCCAGTTCGGTCTTTCTGAGACCTAGAATTCACTAGAACAGATAATTGAGTTCACCTTACAATAATCCTATTCTAAGATTCCTAAACAAATGGTTCCCAACCAAATGTTCCCCCTTAGTTATTCCCCAGCTCCTAGAGCTAAGTACTTCCTCTACTCAGATAACCTTGGAGTTATTCCCTGATTTTCCAAATCAAGTACTTCCTCTACTCCACGCCTTGATGGTGTTGGTTATAAGGTTTGTCAGAGAGGCTTCTCGTATAACTTTTCAGTTATGTTTTCAGAGAGCCAAACAGAACGAGACTACTTAATACACTTGTTCAGTGGATGGCGATCGCTCTTTACTGACCCAAGTAATTGGTGTCCGTTCTGGAGAATGAGCTTCAGAAAGGGTATCTGATAGTTCAACTCTTTCACGAATAACAATCTCTTGTTAAGGTTCATGACAACTTAGAACTACTAGTGATTCTTCAAGCAATAGAAAGCTTTCAGAAAGGGTAGTAGAGTGCTTGAGAGAATACTTTGCTTGATGGTAAGTTTGCAAGATAGAGCGTTCTAAGGTATGTTCTTCAAGCATCTAAGTGTGTGATATATATATAGATAAATTTGAGAGGTGTTTGAATTGTATCCGTTGTGCTCTCTATCAAATTATATCCGTTTATATCTTGAACTGTGTACTCAGAAGTCACTATCTCATTTTTCAGAGAGGACTGCTTTAAAGATTTCGATGCATTTAATGCATAGTACTGTTCATTGTCCTTTAGTCTCAACGGATACATGAGCCTTTCTGATGGCTTGCATGCTCCATAATCATGATGTTATATGTCCAGAATCATATCCCGAAAGTAAGTTAATATACTTAAGAAAGGATTTAACGACATAGTCTTTCTGAGTTTGACTAAACCTTTGTGTCTTCATAAACCTTGTGCAATCTTCAGTCTTCTAATCTTCAGAAAAGCTCCATTGCTAGGATTGATCTTCATGGTCTTCTTGAAATAAAAATTACACTCAGAGACCTATAATCCTAATACAAGATTTACTAGACTAATCATACTCAGTGATTTCCTCTTTTACAATGTTCAAGTGAACCAAGAGTACTTAATCACCTTTCTGGCTAAGATAAGAACATGTGATGAGTGATCAAAATACTAACAGATATTCCTAACAACTTTTCTCTCCAACATGTTCTAGTCTTCTATGCCATAGAACGGTGTTGTCAGAACACTGCTGGGTGTTCTCAGAACCTTAATCTGAAAGCTTCACCGCCATGCTTTTCCTTGTAGATAATACAATTCTCTCCTTTTCAGAGCCTGCATAACCACCTTATCACCCTTCTTAACCTGAAGGACACCATTATCACCTGAATACTTGTATCCCTTAGTATCCATAGTTCCTAAGGATATCAAGTTCCTCTTCAAGTGTGGTACATATCTCACATTAAGCAAATCCCTTACCACTCCATCAAACATCTCAATTCTCACTGTTCCCATACCCTTTATTATGCATGGTCTATCATCACCAAGAACAACTGATCTACAGTTTCTATGCTCAAAAGTTGAAAACCATTCTCTAATAGGTGTCATATGAAACGAACAGCCTGAATCCATAACCCATTCAGTTGATTGACTAGTTTGAGTGACTGAAAGTACCTCAGTAACAAGAGCTTCCGCAGTATGATAAGCCTCTGATTTGTTTGTAATGTATGTGCCATAATTAGTATTCGGTGTTGTCGCCACACCCTTGCCTTTCTGCGCCTTTAGACTCATACAATCCTTCTTCAAGTGTCCTTGCTTCTTGCAATAATAACACTTCCTTGTTTCAGGGCCATCTGGTATACTGAGCTTTCCTTTGATCTGGATATTGCTTCTTCTTTGGTGGAAACTTGTGATGTTGTTTCACCATAAGGCTTTCACCAGTACTGAGTGTTGGTGGAACACCATCCTGGTCCAGCTCCCTTGATCTTAATGCAGATTCAATAGCCTCCATTATCAATGCTTCTGTCCTCCGATACACCAAAGCATCCTTGAATGGAACAAGAGACCTAGGGAGTGAATTCAACAAGATAATTGCCATGTCTTGGCTCCTCATCCTGTTCTTCTCATCAGTTTCCAGATTGTCATGGTGTGCAACCATCTTCTTGAACAAATCCAACTGACTCATGATTGATTTTCCTTCAACCATCTTGAATGCAAACAACCTCTGTTTTGCATAGATTTTATTTGCATCCGACTTGTCATTATACAATTCTTCTAGCTTCTCCCATATCTCCTTTGCCGATGAAAGATCACCGATTTCAATGAGAGCATTATCTCCCAGAGCTAATATCAAAGAACTGTAAGCCTTGAACTTGATTGCCTTTTTATTAGCACCAGACAAAGTTGTATCGAACTTCTCAGTCAATGCATCGACAACATCCTGCTGCATTAACAGAGCCATCATCCTTCTCGTCCACAGACCAAAGTCTGTCTTTCCTTCCAACAGTTTAAGGTCGAACTTTGGAGATGCCATTGATGAATAGATACCAGTTGATTCTCTTCCCACAGACGGCGCCAATTGTTAATCAAATCAACCCAATTCAATCCAATAAACTCCAAACCAACCAACAAACAAATGTAAGAAAATAAACACAAGATAACAAGATTTCTATTAATAAAGAACCAAAACGCAGTTTACAAGGAATCGACTAAACCTCCCGAGTTTCAAGCTACACGCTCCTCTGTTCTCTCTTCCTCACTGTGTTTCTCTCAGAAATCTCTATATGAGTTCTCTCTATGTTCTCATATCATTCTATTGAACTAACTAGTTATGGAACCACCTATTTATACAAAGTAAATAGTACCAATTCACTTCTAACTAGAATCAAATAACTAATAGTTTCCTTTTCCAAGTTGGTTTCCAGTTGCCAATGGAATTCCTAATTCTGTTTCCAAAAGGATTCATCAACATCCAACTCCTAACACCTTCAGTATTAGATGTTTAAGCTAAACTCACAATTCATAAACTTAAGATTTATATGGAAATTATATCATTACCAGTAACACTTAAATAACCGCTGAGACGGATAGGATGTGGTTATCAACACTCACATTAGAACGATGAGACAGAAATTAAGAATACAAACCAAGATTATAAATGTTTTATTATGGGCTGAAGGCTTAAGCCCTGAAATGGCACGAGGTTTATATGGGCTGGACTGTAGTCTCCTGCCTATGAGGATCCAATTTATTGAGAAAATTACATCTAGGGCCCAGTCAACTCAATCTAAACCACTTTGGTCATTCATTGACCAGATTTTATTCAAAAAAAGGGCCGGTGTCATAGTGGTAAATATGATATTGGTGTAATTTGACTATTATACCCCCCTTTAATAGATAACAAACTTAATTGACCATATTTTTTTAAAATTTGTTTCTTATTTCTTCTCATCATAATTCATTAAATATAAAATATAAAAATACCGATTTTTATGTTTTCCCGTCCTCTACAAATAGAGACCACTTTTGACTATATTTCGATCATTCTAAATTTTACGAATTTTATTCTCTTAATTATATAGTATAGTAGCATACCTCATTTGGTGCAATCATATCTATGTACAAAGAGTACAAAAGTTGCAATAACTATATAGTATCGTACTATATCTATTGGTGTAATTGTAACCATGTCTATATCCATCATGTACTATGGTGCAATAGTTGCGATAGTGAGTATTGTTCGTATGTGCCTTAGTATAAGATTTCAATTATAGCAAATCGTTGGACTGCACTTGTGCACATAGTAGAGTTGTACCCGTGAATAGTATTTTTTTATTTTTTTAACATGTTTAACATATTATAAGAGTATTTAAAAGTTGAAATTAATGAAATTGCATTTATAAATATATATCTTTAATTAAGAGTTTAAAAATCGTAAAATTTATAACGTTTAAAATATAGTCAAAAGTGGTCTCTATTTGTAGAGGACGAGAAAACATGAAAATCGGTATAACTTTTACATTTTTATAATTTATATTTTATTAAAAATTAATGATTGAAAATAAGAAACAAATGAAAAAAGAAAAAATAAAGGAGGAGTGTATCTTGCGCAAAGCAACAACAGTCTGAGTGATGGACATTTTCGTCAGTTCAAGTGAAATAGTCTGTAGGCCAAAAATTCAGAAAAAGGACCGGTCGTTTTTTTATTTAGATTGAGTTGGTTGTGACCGACCCGTAATTTTCTCCAATTTATTTGTGATTTTGGACTAATTTACATGTCCATTAACCGGAAAAAAAGGACATGCCCTTCTATTACCGCGATACTGGAAGACTTGATGTAGCTTGTAAATTTGAAAATCATAATTACGGGAAATAAATAAATTACAAATGAAAGGGAAATAATGGAAGGTGGAACATGCAGTTGAGATATCTTTTTTATAGTAATAGATAAGTAGCTACGATTTAAATCACCTAACACTTACAAAACCACTTTTATAATATTTTTTCACCTCCTGAAATGTTTATTTTGATTTTTAATTTCTAATTAAGTAGATTGGGTTTCGGGAGTATTAATTTCTTTCCTATTTCGTTACAATACAAAATGTGTTATTTTATATATATATATATATATATATATATATATATATATATAGAGACACACAGAGTACGGTTGTATATTATTTGCCGATATAAAATAAAACACACCATGTCGTTGATTGCAACATTGACCTTCGCTAATGTGAGTCTTTGTTTCATGTACCTGCATTTCTTAGTCTTACCATAATTAGTTTAAAGAACACAACTGAACTGAGGTATGTGATACTAAAAGCTAATCGAAATGTCTTGCATACGATTACAAAAAGTACTGAATTGGTATGTATATTTCAATTCTACTTATACAGTCGGTCTGTATATTTAAACTCTGGGAGATTTATATTTAGCCACCTTTTTAGATGCCCTATAAATAATTACGTCCTTAACATTTTAAATATTACGGAGAAGGACAAGCTTAGAACTTAATTGAAATATTATTTACATCGAAGGACAAAAGTCAAACTTGGTGATGATGTCATAAGAGAGAGAGCGGAAATGCATTTTCTTTTCCCTTTTCTTTGAAATTCCATATTTTATTTTATTACAATTAACCCCCTAAAACTTTCAAGTTATAATAAAGAAGTCTTAATGTTTTAAATTTTCATATTTTCATCTATGTTCTTCTCCAGGGAGCTCCAGATTTGAAGCTTCCAAGCTCCGGTTTTGGAGCTTCCATGGAAGCTCCACTTTTTCAAATTTTTTTAAAAATTTTTTTTATGAAGAAGAAGATTGATAAAACTATAAAAAGTTAAAACTTTAAGGTTTAATTTGAAAGTTTTAGGAATTATATTGAAGTATTATGTCTATATTGTAAAACGCAAAATATTTGAGACAAATGTGTAATAAGATGAAACTTGTATTTTAAAAGAAATACTTAAATAGAGGGGCAAACTAGACTTTTTGCTAAAATTCAAACTTTATGCTCAGATTGAACTTCATTGTAAATTTTAAATCGTTAGGGACATAATCGTTTACAGGTCATCTAAAAAGGTGGTTGGGGTAAAATTTTATTTACATAATCCAACTGTATTACTTGAATGAAAAAGCCGAACCAAGCTAGTTAATCAAGTCAGAGTTGACTGAAAAGGGAAATGACAAAAACAAAGATATTGAATCATCCACTTACTCTTCTCAAAAAAAAAAAAAAAAATCATCCACTTACTAACCGATAATAATAATTTGTTAAGAAAGCCTAATGTTGCAACACAGTCGGACTGGACAAGGAAGAAAAGACAGATCTCATAAAATTTTGTTAGCAAAGCTTTCAGTGGTCTTACAGAAAGCAAATATAGTACATCCGACCCAAGAAATCGGAATAAAGAAAAATTGAAAAATATTGACAATGTGAAAAATTATCCAGCCAAGTCTTCACCTTCTTCATGCGCCGGAGAATGATGAGATATGGGTGGAGGAGACGGTTAGGGTATGATGAGTCGTTATTTTAAACAATTACTCGAGTCTTTTTTACCATTTTTGTGAGTCCTTTAGCTTTTCTAGTATTTGTTTTAGTGTTTTTTATGTGTTATAAGATTTCGTGTAAAAAGGCATGATTTTGGAGGCTTTTTGGTGCAAATGTAACTCGATCGAGATTTGGTCAAGTCTTTTAAGAGTTAATGCACTACAGGAGCATTTGAAGGCTCCAAAACTCCGATGGGGGTTTAGAGTGGCAAAGTAAGGATGATTGGAAGCAAGAACATTGAAAATGAAATGGTGAAAACGGAAGTGGATTCAGAGTTCAAACGAAGATTTGACGACCACTTAAGCGAAATATTATGTGAAGTGGAACTCAATGGAGCAACATAATATGTCAGATATAACTCTCTCGTATGAACTCCGATTGACCTGAAATTGATACCCACTCAAAGATAATTCGGAGATCTACAACTTTTGTGAAGACACCAAAGGAAAAATCCGACTCCAAGCCTCACCGTGGTGACCGTATTCCTCACCGCAGTCAGAAATCTTCCCTGAACTTTTTGCATTAGGTGACCTCGGTGGGGTGATGTCCCAAACTCACTCACCGTGCCGAGACCTCCAAAAATGGGCGCGGTTTTTTTAGTTTTAACTTCCATCTCTGAGTAATTTTTTTTGTGCCTCTATTGTATTTTTTGGGAGTTGTCATATCTCTATATCATATTCCAAACACTTTTATGTTATTTTGATTTCATGAACAACGATTCCTACATCAATTCAAGCACGTTGCTTTATGGAATTTGTGACACGGTAATCTTAAGGCGTGTTGTATTTTGAATGCATGTGACAATAGATTACTTGGGTACACTAGTCCACTGCTGGTATAACTTGTTACGTTCATCGAACTTACGCTAAAAAAATCTGGGTAAATCTGTCACTTTCCATAGCTAAAAGGTTGTTGATCCGTTGCTAAACAGTTAGCGACGAATAAATAAGTCGTCACCATTTTTTGCGTCGCAAACTTTTTAGCGACGGATTAATCTGTTGACCACGACGTTATAAATTAGAGATGGATGTTTATCCGTCGCTAATTAGGGTTTTTTTTTTTTTTTTAATCTACAGATTTGGAGACGCATCGGATAAACCGATAATGATACAATAATACAATATTCAATACGGATATACAATAAATCGATAATTTTATACAATATTCAATACGGTATACAATAAATCGACAATTTTATACAATATTCAATACGGATATACAATATTCAATATGGATATATAATAAATTGACAATTTTATACAGTATTCAATAATACAATATTCAATCTCCAATATTCAATAATACAATATACAATATTCAATAATACAAAGAAGAAATTATACAAAATTAATAAGAAAAAATGAAAAAAAATATAGATCTTCATTGCTCTTGATCGATCTTCACGAATTTCAACGGATCTTGACGAATCGTACGAGATCTTGACAAATCGAACAAGATCTTGGACGGTGTGAGGCAGGCATTGGTGGGTGGACGAGATCTGGACAGTGGTGGACGGAGGTAGTGGTGGAGGCAGTGGTGGTGGATGGGAGGTGGAGTTGGGTGGTGTGGTGGTGTGGTGGTAGTGCGGTGGATGGGAGGTGGAGTACGGTGGTGTGGTGGAGGTGGCGTGGTGGTGGCGTGGAGGTGGTGGTGGGAGGAAGAAGAGAGAAGAGATGGAAGAGTGAGTGTAGTGGCAGATCTGGAATTGTGGTAATATTAGGGTTTCAAGGGATTTTGCGACGGATAGGGCTATCCGTCGCTAAATCCTTTTTTCTTTTTAAAAATTTTCCGGTCAACCTTAATTAGAAACAGATTAGCAATGCATCTCTAATCCGTCGCTAAGACATAGCGATTCATCACTATGTAGCGACGAATTCTATCCGTCGCAACCATCCATTGCGATTTGCCAGATTTCTTGTAGTGTTAGATCTTATACGCGGTCCCTCATCTTGGTCGGATCCTTTAATGTTGTACTAAGAATTTAGGTCGTATTAGCATATCCTTTTGATGTGGTGAATTGAATTCATTTGAACAAAATATCTAACTTTGTTTGGATTGCTTGAAAGTGTGAGAATTGTGCCAACGCCCACAATATAATGAGTTTGACAACAATTACATTTGCGAATCTAACTATCACAACTAAGATAATCAATTCCCAGAGAGATTCGAGCTCAAGTATCGAGCAAACGCTACAACGTATGCGTTTTTTACTTTCGGGTATAAAAGTTGAGCGCAACCTTGTTGAATAAAGTTGGCAGTTGTCGCTTCTAAAAATGAAACTTAGGCTCTGTTTAGCAAAACTCACTGAAAAGCTAGCTGGTAGCTGATAAGCTAGTTGATTGAGTAACTGATTAACTAGATGATAAGCTAACCAATTTTAATGTAGGTGTTTATCAAATTAGCTGATAAGCTAGCTGATATGTTGTAAAATAACATATAAGGAAATTACTCTTATTTTTATTTAATTTTAAATTTTATCATCGATTATTAGTCTATTTTTTTAAATAATACTTCCTCCGTCCCAGTTTCATTTACCCGCGGGGCCGGACACAAGTTTTAAGAAAAAAGGAAATAAAGTAGGAGAAATAGTAATAAAGTAGGAAAGAGATTGAATAAAGTATGAGAAATAGTGAATAAAGTATGAGAGATAGTGAATAAAGTAAGAGAAAGATTTTCCATTAAAGTAATGGGTAATTGAATTTTGAACGGACCAAAACGAAATACGGGTAAATGAAACTGGGACGGAGGGAGTAGTACATCACATTTTATTCAAATATATACTCAATGTGCTTTCCACCGACACTTTAATAATATCATTAAAAATTATCAGAAGTTGAAAGAAATATTCGTGAGCATTCTAACTTAATAAGAAAAAAAAGGGTAATGAATTTATAGTATACATGTGTGCATTTCAAAGATAGACGTATGAATCGAAAAAAAGATAATTATAATAATGATAGATTTTTTTTCTATTTTATTTAATTTTAGGTCAGGGACATTTGTGGAATGAAAAAATAAGAAGTATCTTTTCTTTTTTTAAAAGCTAACTTGGTTAGGTTCTCAACCAGCTAGCTGATTTAAGAAGTTGCGCGTTCAACTCTCATCCTTTTAATGGAAAATATATATCCTAATACATCCATCCATCCATTCAAACATTGGCAGTGGTATCTGTGTATAGTCCTTCTTTGCCCGATATGATAACTACATCAAATGTAAAATAGGACTCACCATGACGTATGTGCTTTGAAAGCTGAACCTTTGAAGCTGGAAGATTGCCTAAGAACAATGGCTTCCCGTGGAGAGGAAAATCAGGGTTACAAGACGGATCCGGAGAACAAAGGAGGACTGGTCGGAGGTTACTATGATGCGGGTGACTACATCAAGTTCCATTTCCCAATGTCTTTTGTGATGACTATGCTTAGTTGGGGTGTGATCGAGTACGAACATAAGTACCATGCTAGGGGTGCACGTTCGGATTAATCCGATCCAATCCGATCCGAAGTTCGGATCAATCCGAAGTTTCGGACCACTAAAAGCTCAATCCAAAATCCGATCGGATCGAATTTCGGATTAATCCGAAAACGTTCGGATTGGATCGGATTTAATCCGAATAATCCGAACTTTAATTAAAAAAGAAAATTTGAAATAGCATTTCGTAGCCAAATTAAATATTAGTTCAGTAGTTCCACATTCAAAATAAACAAAATAAAGTTCACAAGTTTACTTCAAGTCCAAAACAACAAATACGAAAAGTTTGGAGTTCATGTTCTAGAATAACGACTAATCGATTACATTATTTGAAGTAAAAATAGAAAGTGCATATTTCCAATACCTAAAATCCAACTTCCCAAAGATCCCAAAGATTTTGTACTTTGTTTGGCTGAATAAGGAGAACATATATATATATATATATATATATATATATATATATATATATATATATATATATATATATATATATATTAATTCGGATTTTCGGATTAATCCGAAAATTTTCGGATCTAAAGTATCATAATCCGTAATCCGATCCGAATACATCGAATCGGATTTTTGGATTTTTGGATCGGATTTCCGAATTTCGGATTTTATGATCACCCCTATACATTGTAGTTGAAGAGACGATCATGTCCGGGAGTTGATCAAATTAATGGGGAACTGATTATTTGCTTAAAACTTTCAACTCATCCGCCACTAGGATTGACAAAATATTTTGTCAGGTAAATTTCATCTGAGCAAAAAACTCAAACAATAAGTTCTACTACAATTAACATACAGTTTATATCATGAAAATATATTAAAAATATCTGTTTAGATTTTAATCAGTAAACTCTAGTGACTTATCTTAATTTGGAAAGCGAATTCAAGATTTTACCACTCGAACATCAGAAAAGTTTTCATCGAGTATGTTACTAAAGATATTTTGTTTTTTTTTTTTTTTTTTGAACAAAGAAATTTATTATAATCATGAAATGTTCTGAAAAGATAAGAGATGCAAATATATACCAATTACATGTACACAGTACCTCACAAGATTACAACAATTCTCAACCACAAAACAAAAAGATGCCCATTCTAGCAGCCTTCTTCATTGCAAGGCCTAATTGCCATCAGTATCTCAACATCAGCGGCCTATCACAACCTCCTTTCTTCTTGGTCCAAAAAACATACATCCAAATCAGTTCACTCCCCTTTCATCAATTAATGTCACTTTGGGGTTCAGACACTTAAGGGCACATCCGTCAATTCCAGAGTGATACAGCGGTCGAGCTAGCCCTACCCCTCCACTCTATGTTAGGTCAGATTGTAATTTTATATCTTTAAAGAAGACCAAGAAGCAAGCATCCAGCATGAAGCTCATTTTATTGAGGATCAAGTGACACAAGATTGCTGAAGACTAAGGAGAATGGTCTCCTCAGATACCTTGAAGAAAATAAGTGTCTTTGGAAGATAAGTTTTTCAAGAGGTCTCTGACACTCAAAGGTTGCTGAGTAAGGAAGTGCAAAGCCTCAGATAGCTTGCATATTTCCGTTGAGACTACATGACAAAAGATAGTACAGTGCATTTATTACTCAGTCAGAAATGTCTGAGCAAAAGAGTAAATCTCTGAAAAGAGACAAAGCTCACTGCAGCACTATCATCAGATATCAATAGTTTGAATTTCAAGTGCCTAACGGATACTATTCAAACGGGATGATTTTCAACTATAAATATCACCACTTAGAATGTTTGAAGGCACACTTACTGTTACACTTGTGAACACTTGAGCTTACACCAAGATCAAAACTACGAACTTACAACTCTCAAGCAAACAAGACTTCAAACCTACTTACTCTTATTAGTTTATTGTTGCGATTCAAGCTCTTTGATTCTAAGTAGCACAAAAGTTCTAACTGTCATGATTCTTAACAAGACTTGATTACTGTGAAAGAGTTGAATCCAAGGATTTGGTTGCGACTTATATCTGAGATTTATTCTCTTGAACATAACAAGAACTTGGTCAGTAAAGAACAACTTTCCATACACTGAAAATAGTATTAAGGAAGATTGATTCTTCAAAGCTCTCTAGGTAACTGAACAAGTTATCAAGTTAGCTTACCTGACAACTACAATAACTAAAACACCACCAGGCGTGTTTAGGGAAAGGATTTAGTTGAGAAACTAAAGTCCTCACCTATCTGAGCAAGGAAAGTACTTGGCTTGGGAAGCTAAGGAAAAAGCTCAAAGGTTACTGAGTAGAGGGAGTACTTGGCTGAGAAAGTCGGGGAATAACTCAGGGGGAACACTTGGTTGAGAACCATAGTGTTAAAGGGATCAAGAGATAGGATATTATAAGGAAAACTCAACATCTTATCTTAGTGGATTCAAGTTCTAAGAAAGGGCGAATGGATTAGTAGAAGAATTACGCCACCTTCATATACCACTATAAAAAGATTCGTGTTATTTACTTACTGCACTTTACTTTCAGTTATTTATTACTTGCTGAGTATTTAATCACTTTGTAGCTTGCTGAAACTTGCACTTATCACAAAAAGACTTTCGCTATCTGAATATAAGTATCTGAGAAAGTGTGTTATCGACAAAAGTTTTAAAAGACTAACCCCTCCTAGTCTTTTACTGTGCCGTTATCTGGACCAACACAATAGGTTGGGACAACGAAAATGAACGGCACAACACCGGACGATCACTTCTGTTGGAAATGGCCAGAAGACATGGACTACCCGCGTCCAACACTAATTTCACAGGTAGGCCCTGACCTTGCGGGTGAAGTGGTGGATGCGCTAGCTTCTGCATCCATTGTGTTATGTGACAACATGCCCTACTCGAAGAAACTATGTAACGGAGCCGAAACGCTTTGAGACTTTGCACGTGCCTTTGGAAAAAGAACGCTTTGTAGCTGAGGTAACCCTGATATCGAGTATTACATGTGGAGTGCGACATGGTTGTTCTATGCCACGGGCAATAAGACCTACTTCTCGTGGACTACTAACCCAGGATTCCCTAAGATCTCAAAAGCGTTCGGACTGATAACAGATTTGAGTGTTTTGAGTTGGGATAACACATATAGTATGTTTCAAATTATTTTTTCTTTTGTATAAAAATGTGGATTCGATCGTTTTGCCATGAGTCCTGTAATCTTCATTGCCGTACTAGTTAATTGATTAGAGTGAGAAAGATACACAATATTGACACACAATTTCAGAAGACATATATAATGCATATGTGTGTGAGAGTGTCTCTTTCGCATTTCAAAGATCAAATTCATTACGATTCCGAATCAAAGCGGATAATACATGATATATACTTCCTCCGTACCAAACAATAATGTACATATTCCTTTTATGGACGGCTCACGAAACTAGTCCCATTCCAAAAATAGCAAAAAAGTACACCCACTAACTCAACTATCTCTCGTACTTTTTCCATTTTTTATCATTATATATCTTATCTCTCATACCTTTTACATTTTTTATCATTTCTTTCCCCAACAACAAACAATAAACAATTGACTTTCTTAAAAATAGCAGCGGAAAGTAATAAGACTAATTCTTTGTAACGGAGGGAATACATGCCAACGCTATTGTATTTTTGGACCGTTAATGTGAAGAGATGGAGATTTTTATCAATCACAAGGAGAAGGTAATATATAATTGATACAGACTTTCCCGTATACTCCGGAACTAAGTATGTATATACTCATCTATAATTAACATGATTAATTTCAAGCACTACAATTTTAGCTTAGTATACACATATCTGAATTAAAAAAAAAAAAAATTAAATTTATTTGACGGGTCTACTCTATTCCAAGAGAATTGGAATGCCGATGTGTATAGAAACTTAAATACTATCGCCTCAGGAAGTGAAGTATATCATGCACGTTCTTGGTTTTAAGCAACCTCAAGTACATCTTATTTGCAAATAGTAAAGCATGTATCTTTTCAACCATACACTGTACAATAATAAGAATCCTTATTTGTTGAGTACATGTGTTTATTTCAATTGATTTGGATGACCGATTGAATACCCCACAATTTTTCTTGTAATACAGAAACCAGCTAGCTGTTGAATAAATTGATGGGTTGATAATTTGAAAGTTTCTATACTAGTTACCATAGTCCATAACTGATTCCGAAATTATAGGTGTGTAAACCGAAGTCTATTTTGGGTGTAATAATAAGCTAGCAAACATAATTTATTTTGATTTTAATTTTCATTGACAAGTTTCAAGAACAACATTTGTTGTATGTAAAATTAACAAGTACTCCAGTATGGAAATAAATAGGACTAATATTATGGAAAGAAAACTAAACGTGCAAAAAACGTTGGAAACAAAAAGAGAGTGGAATATAGTACGGTTATAACAACCAGTCATTCAATTGGGGGGGCACGTGTCAACAAAAGAGATACGTGTCACAGTAAAACAGCCCTGCATCAATCGCACCATATAACCAAATAGCAATCAGTCACAACTCACAAGTATCTGAGTCATCAGTCACCAAGTATTTACCATCACAAGGATGAGGATATCATGGTTCATCTTCCAGCTGGTACCATCCGACGGCCTTTCCCTTCCTTATGACGTGCCCGACGGTGTACCCGATCGCGTACCTCATGCAGTTCATTTATGTTTATCCCATCAATTGTTTGATTTGCAATAACCTCTTCAGCTGAGATGCGTTTCTCTGGATTCCTCGCTAGTTAAGGCTGCAAATTCTCAAGACTACCCAAGCATCCTGAACCGTCAATGGACACTTCAATTTTATATCTTTACGACGCATGTATATGCATTAAACCTTGACGTTCATAATCAAGGGTAATTCCAATGATGATTCCCCTTTCAATCACAGACTCTAAATACCTTTAGAGTCTGTGATTGAAAGGGGAATTAAAGTCTGTGATTGAAAGGGGAATCATTATTGGAACTACCCTTGATTATGAACGTCAGCTGGTAGAAGGTTTAATGCATATACATGCCAATAACATAATTCACAGGGATATTTGGACGAAGAATCTCCTCGTAAACTCATCTGGAGTTTTGAAGATAGCCAATTTTGGTTTAGGTATTGTACTTGTTTCTATTTCATTTTCGTTTGTATTAAAAGTTAGTTGTGGTTTTAGCTAATAAATACGTTTTTTGGCAGCTATTGATATTGATTAGGAGAGTGATGGAACTTCTAGGATTGGACACGAGTGCTATCGTGCTCCCGAGATGGATGAAGGAAAGATGATTAGTTCAGAGGTGGACCTGTATTCATGTGGCATGGTTCTGTTCAACATGCTCTACCCCATGCCAGGGGAAAAGCAGAGGCGGACGGGTCTATTGACGGTTCAGGACACTAAGAAGCCACATCAGGATGCTTGGGTAGTCTTGAAAAATTTGAGACTATCGCCGGATTGAAGCATATCCAATGAGTCTTCGAGAGATATGAACTGATTCGAAGCATTTTTAGGGTTTTCTTCAGCTGTGGCTGTGTCAACACTTCGTGATCCGCTCGAATAATGCGGATCTACGCCCTTCTCAATCCAACACTGCATGAGGAAATTAAATTCAGATCAAGATTAATTACTAAAATAACATACAGCTGTATCAATTTGTAGCAACTACTAAATTACCTAATAATAGCGGATTATGTTTGGATGCGATAACCTAGACATCAGCCTCACTTCCCTGATGATTCAAAGTAGCATACATATAGACATTAACTCACTTGATAACCCATATAGAGAATATATATATAGTATATAAATATACATCTCTCTTTACTTCTGAAATTTAAAATTTAAAAACTATAGCAAAAAATAAAAATAAATACACATGTAACTTATTTAGTCGGAGTGTTTGTGTATGCCTAGCCGTGGTAACTGATGATACTTCTGTTCTGAACAAGTAAAAAAGTAAATGCCTGAGGAGGATGTCATGAAGGGAAAGGAACTGTGATATAAAGGAGTTTAAGTAATTAGGGATTCATGTTAGATAAGAAGAGAGGGCTTCTCCTGCGTTAAGAGGCAAACACCCACCCATTTTCTTTTCTTTTCTTGCAAGCTACTTTCAGGAATTCAAGGCAAGAATTTAGATTAGTCAGAAAGATTGGAATAATGGTGTTGTAATTTCTATATGGAAGTTGCCATTGTTCCTTTACAGTTAATTTAGCAAGTAAAAAAAAAAATACGACGAATCCTTGTCCGCGTATTCTGTTTTAGAAGGAACTTATAGAAATAGTAAATAAAATAAGCAATTATTAGCCTTACCAGAAGTCTCTAAAAACGCGTCTAGTTCTAAAAGTCGTATAAACATGTCTAGACCTATATTGTTGTATATTGCATGAGAAGCTGTGTCTATGATGACCTTTTCTCTTCTTCTTTTCCAGCAATGTGAGTATTTGATAACGTGCAAGGAATTTGACCTGTTTTTTATAACAAGAATGCGCTTATCTTCTCACTTATATGTTTATGTTGGAATATTTTTACTGAAGATATAAAGGATTTAGGATTTACTCCTTCAGTCAGGCTCTATGCTCTATGCTCTATACCTTGTATTTGGTTAGCCTTTACATACACGCTCTACATTTAGGCCCCCCATAGGTCCCACTGCCGGCTGTTATTTATCAAGGATGTGTCTAAACCAGAGTCTGATTTCAAGTGAACCGACTCTGACCCGTCAGAGAAAGTCAAATGATAGGACAATGAAAAGACAGGAGGGGAGAGAGTTCATGTACCTCTTGATCGTATCATAGTCCTTAGAGATGAATTCTATCTTTTTGATAGCATACGTGCACCCATCAACCTTATTTGTACACCTGTACACATGACCGGATGCTCCGCTTCCTGCAATATGCACTTGTAAGTTTAGACTCAGAGTCTTATCTCGCGTCAATACAATCTTTTGATGTTAGAACATCTTAATGCAGGCTATATTGATTATAATAACTTTACGGTTAAATTAAAAAACTATTAGCATCAGCATCTTTTCCAGTGGGGTACAATAATGCGCACTTCCTTATTTGTATTTTTTAGACGGTTTTGGGCACATTTTATTTGAGAGTGCACCCAGCTGTTCTGCCCACGGAATGATGATAAATAGGGCCTTGTTGGTTGTATTTGTATGTCGGGTATTAAACGAAACAAGGACAGAAGAGATGATATATAGAAAGAAAGTCCACGCTTAGTAACAAAATCCTAGAGGAGCAATTGTGATATAGCGTAATCAAAGTAAGTTTATAAAATATAAGACTATATGACTCATGTCTTTTACTTATGCCCTTTTACCTTGTCTCCTGGTCTCTTATGCCAGGCTTCTATAAATAGGGACTGTAGGGAGTGGAGTATATTCCATCTATCTACCAAGTCTAAATGGGTTAGGGTCACGCATTATCCATCATCCGAACAACGCGTGTTATAGAAAATACAGACTTATTTTCGACACAGAAAAACTGCACGACTAAGATGATCATCTCAGCTTTACGATCAAGGACTCTCCGGTTACTAGAACGACTAAATCACTAAGTAGATGTCCAAGTTGCAATACCATTTTTGTCAGTCATAGAAACATAGAATAGACAAGAACAGCAGGAACATCCCATTATATATTAGCCACAGTTTAGCCGCAGTAGTATAATTGACCGGATGAGTGCTACCTCTTTTGTCTCCATGAGTAATAAGCGGCGGCAGGTTAGAAAGTGAAAGAGAAAGAGGAATCATCGATTATGGCTATTACCTAATGTGAGGACAGCGAATGTGCAAACAAATAAAAGTTCAGAGTGTCCAGCAACAAGTGTAGAATAAGAAAATAGTACAGGTCCTATACTACTAAGTCTTGTAGAACATGTTAAGTAGCATTGTCCAAAAAAAATCGACAAGGAAAGCATAGTTACATATCAATTGTTCCTTATCTTGACTTGATTCTGAAATAATAACTTATACTTTGTCACCTGTGGCCATACTTGAAAGTACCCTTAATTTGGTAGATGCAATAAAATTATAGGCGTATTTCTTCCGAAACATGGTTTTTGTTTACCCAAGTTTACAAAAGGACACTCTTGCCCTGAGGGTCCTTACCTTCCCAGGGCAGCCTTTGTAATTGTAGGGTGGTTTTCGTATAAATGACGTACAGCTCAATAGCACATTAGCGGAGAAACCAAGACTCAGCTCAGATAACTTCACATAATTCCTATTGCTTGGGTGAGGGGTCATGGAGACATAACGAAGGTAGACTCGCCCATAGACTTTTTGAATTTCGGAATCAGTCGAGGAAAGACAACGATCAAGAGAAGAAGAAAGAAGGGTGGTATAGTAAAGGTAGATAGAAACGCGTGCATGAAAATATCCCCGAGTCACAGTACACAAGAATAGAGTCGGATAGAAGAATAAAAGGAAACAGTGTCAAGGTAGCTAGTAATATAATAATAATAGTAAATCTATGGAAGTCGTGATTATATCTTCTTATAATATTCATAATTATTTCAAACAGCGTTCCTCATGGTGGGCTTATACAGAACGCGAGAAGGCGTATTCATAGGGTGGAGCGAATACTATAGAATACAGGAAAACCCCCCTTTTAAGTACAGGAAGTTAGTAATTTCCAGTCATAGTCATATTTTCAGCAAAGTAAGGAACACGAGTAATAGCGTAAGGCATAAGTAAGAAACTGTTGTATTTAATAGTCAGCTTTGCGAACTAAATGAATAGAACAAGTATCGGAACTAGAACTCGAGGATATAAAATGTCTCAGGAACAGCAGAACCGGTCTAAAAGAGACTACGCAGCAGAGTTATAAGCACTGGATACCTATGATGTATCTGGCCTTTTGGATAGGATTTCCCTGTTGTTGGAGTTATATTGAAGTTATAGGAGGAGACCAAACAGTGCAAACGAAAGAGTTCTACTAGAGCATAACATGGATTATAGCTAACTCTAAGTAAGCCAGACACGGTAGACATTGATAACGTATTTTTTCTACACATTTCTGCATTTCATTAAGGAAAAACAAAGAAGGCTGCCCTATGCCAATGAATATTTACTTCACACTTCACTGGCGTGTACTGAATTATATCCTTCTAGGAATGCGGGGTTAAGAGCATCACCAAAAGCCAGAAATATACGTGCTTCTCATCTTACCCAACTTATTATCAGCTCTGTGGTATCTCGGTGTATAGAATTATATTTATAAACTTGCCATCACGAGAGAGAGAGTACCATCAGTTATTTTATCCATTGGTCCATTTAAGATTACTAACAACTGGCTAGTTATCAACTAACAAAGAGAGAACAATAATACTAACAGTTCTCAAATACATTTAATCCATTTCAGATTGTTAACAAGTAATATTCTCGAATCTGTGTTTATATGAACATAAGAGGGAAAGATATACATTACCAATCCTTTCAATCTCATCAAAGTTCTTTGGGTAGTAGTCAGATGAAATCGGGAAATCAGCGAAATCAGTCACACCCGATGACGCTCCTTTATCTTCAGCTGATAAGATTATTGAATTACCAGAAACGCAAAACAAGAGCAAGTTAAAAACAACAAATTCGTTCGATTACAAAGCCCAAAACCCTAAACCCTAGTAAAGAACAAGAAACAGGAATTAGGGTTTTCGAGTAAACGAAAAAAACCTTCCGTCAGAAGACGATCACGAGCTAAGTCAGGGTCCATATTACATTCCGCGAGAGTGGCATAGATCTCCGCTTCAGAACGATTAACCACCGCCTTCAAGCTCTGCACCATCTTCCCCCACGCAACTGGTACCACTACCATGCCGCCGCTTCCCTTGCTTGTA
This sequence comes from Plantago major, assembly GCA_026545765.1. NCBI lineage: Eukaryota > Viridiplantae > Streptophyta > Magnoliopsida > Lamiales > Plantaginaceae > Plantago > Plantago major. Next base: position 97,144,529 of record CM048839.1, read on the forward strand.
CTCATTGGAATCAGATTCAAACGAGATGATGCTCCTTCATCTTCAGCTGATGCATCATCACTGCAACATAAAATGCATGACAGTTATTTCATCAAAATGTACAAAGTCACTAAAATAATTTTTTTTTAAAGAAAGATTTAAATCAGAATGTTTAAACCCCATGTAGATTGAAAGGGACAGTGAAAGTTTATTAAATCAATTGATTGATTAATTATACAGACACTCACTTGCCACCTCGGTCAGTAGTATTAGATTCATTGGTATCTTCACCCTGAGGACGCATAACATAGACGAGAAAATATTATGGCAAGTGTAAGAAAACTGAATCACATGCACAGGAAAGGAAAGCATTAACACTAAATGTTTTGAGAGAGAGCCGATGGTGTATAGGCTGATAATTATTTGTGGCTTAAACGGCTGAGCAATTGTAAATAAGATTGCTCGGAAAAACCACACACCTCTTTTTTCTTTTCTCGCTTGCTCTTCACCTCATGGAAAGGTTCTAGTTCTAGACATATTGAAATACTCATTAGATATAGTTGGACTAAAACAGAAAGACTGAACGAAGCTTAAAGAATGGTACTCCATTTGCTATTTTAGCCAGGAACAAACAGAAATAACAGTCTAAACTACGCAATAAGATGTAATAGAAGTGAACGGGAAAGAAAGTGGCCATTTGCTATTACACCATCATCTTGTAAATTCACTCTTCCAAAATGTCTCAAATTCAGAAAGAATGGAGAACCCATAAGATTATTGAATTACCAGAATAGAAACGCAAAACAAGCGCAAGTAATCACCAACAGTTAAAAACAACAAATTCGTTCCCCGATTACAAAGCCCAAAACCCTAAACCCTAGTAAAGAACAAGAAACAGGAATTAGGGTTTTCGAGTAAACGAAAAAAACCTTCCATCAGAAGACGATCAAAAGCTAAGTCAGGGTCGAAATTACAGTCCACGAGAGTGGCATAGATCTCCGCTTCAGTACGATCAAAAATAGCCTTCAAGCTCTGCACCATCTTCCGCGACGCAACTGGTACCAGCCGCTTCCCTTGCTTGTACTCATCGTAACAAAAAGAAGATTCAAACGAGATGGAATTGAAGAAGAAAGGAAGAAAAGCTGAGCAAACGAGCTTCAAGTGAAGAAGAAATGAAGAGAAGATGAATGTTTGTGAATTGGGGGTGAGAGAGAAACAAAGCAGGCCCCTATCCGATCCGACCCATATAACAAGACTGAAATGCGATAACACAAGAGTTAATTGCATTTATTTACAAGGACCTCGGTGTAATTTACCTTACTTACTCTTTCATTAGCTTGTATCTTACGCTTTAGTGTTTGTACTTACTAACTCATAGTAGTTAGTTATAAATAGGAGATCCGATTACTGACACTTCTTCTCAATTCATCTGTAATTGTAACCCTCTTTTGTTGATTCAATACAATTCGGTTATCTTTGATGATATTGTGAAGTTTCTCATACCATACACGGTCCGGTCTGGTCGGTCCCTTCAAAAGGTGACCTGAAACGCCATTCCGGTTCTGTAATCCACGCAGGTAGATCAACTCCATACTCCAGTCCTATGTCTTCCCAAACCGATGAATGCCCACAAATTTGTTTGTATCAGATAGTGATTCTACACCATCGTGGTTGCCAATAGTTACACAACCAAATTTTGTGTAAAGAACATATCTTCTCGCAATTCCAACAACATTCACCCGGCCCCTATAAATATTACCTTCATGTGTGTCCATTGCACGTGTAATGTGCCTACCATGTTAATATAGCTGAGTATTGAGGGTTGGAATTATTGAATACTACCATCGATTAGCTATACTAAACATTAGTTTTAGTTGAAAATTCAAACTTGTCAAACCGTAACTCGCTGCTCGCATTCTTGGATTCTTTTTTCCTGCTTAATATGAATCAATGAACGACGAATACTAATATGTCATTCACTCATTTAGGTTGTAGCTACCTATCTCCGTACTAGAATTCCTTATTTAACTTGTAAAGAAAATTTTTTTACCTCAAACCTGAATTTTAATCGTATAATAACCAAAATAGATATCATAGGTATCCAATGCACGATTTTAAGATACTGAACTCACATATTTCTCACCATACCGACTATCTTATCATGTGTGTACTTTCAATTTTTTTTATTTTCATTATAGCAGTACACAATTAAAAAGGAAAGGTATTAATAAAGTGATCAAAAAATAGTTACGATTTTCCATATTTGGTGAAATGGAAGCGGCTAGGCATCTCAATGGACCTTAACCAAACCAAACCAACCCAACCCATACAAATCCAATCCAATCCAATCCACACTAGACAGTTCGGAATCGGTTCGGTTCTGACTGGAGCAGCTGAAAACCGTCCAGGAACCGCACTAGACAATTCGGAATCGGGTCGGTCCGGTTCTCATTTTATTTTATTTTTTTGCCATTTTTTAAAGAATCAATTTCCTTCACAATGATGGCTCATCTCATATAACTATTACCGAGTACGAAATATATGAAGAATCAACAATGACAATTTGTCAAAACTAGTAAATAATGTTGAAAGCAATGGTTAAACTATCAATTTTGCCTCCCTATTCAAATCAAACGACTGGCTATTCAAAACAGATCCCCATAAATTGGCAGAGAATGAGAAGATTAGATCAAACCAGAATTGAGCTATTTTACCATCTGAGATGCGATGGTGAAGATGATGAGATGAATGAATCGATTCAGAAGATGAATGGATCGAGCCATAAAGAAACTTGCGAGAAACCCCTTTTCCCAAAATCCCGCAACCCCCGAATCGATGTTCGTCTGTGATGAATCGAGGAAGATCATCAGAAGAATGATCGATGTTTACGAATCGTTCAAACTCCCACAAGGTCCGCCAAATCGATTTAGATCTAAATGATAAAAATGAATGAATCGATGTTTTCAGTCTGAGAAACTCGGATGATATATGAATTACGGATGTTGTGGATTTAGGCTAATCTAGCGGTTTTATTCCGGTTTTTTAATTTCTAATTTTTCGGTTTTGGTTCTGGTTTCTAAACTCATGGGTTGGTTGCGGGTTTTATGATCGAAGCAAAGTCAAGGACTTTGAGAATGGAGGAGAGCATGTATTGAATGGGAGATGTACTGAAGTGTGTGATTGTGTGAACTGTGACCTCCAGTTATATGATGATTCTGGTTTTCCAATACTTCCATCTAATCCAGGAAAACGACCTCCAATTACTGCTTATCCTCCTTCCATCCGTGAACAGGTCGTAGAAAATATTATTCTGAAGGTCTGTACCAACCTAAGCTAGACAATTTTCCTCAAAGAAAAATATATGGATATATAGAGAAGGATGTTGCATTTTGTCTTTATTGTTACCTATTTAAAAATGAAATAGGGAATCAAGGAGGGGGTAATGCTTTTGTTAGTAAACATAAAGGTTTTCGTGATTGGAGTAGGAAAAGCAGACTTAGGTTGCATGAGGGGGATCTTGGTAGTGCTCATGATATTGCTTATAATAAGTGTAAAGATTTACTTAATCAGAAGCAACATATAGAGACCGTTATTGTTAAAATGACGGATGAAGCGAAAAAGAACTATAGGGATCAATTGACTGTTGTTATTGATTATATTAAGTGGCTTTTGAGACAAGGGCTTATACTTTCCGTGGTCATGATGAATCAAGCGAGTCAAGAAATCAAGGGAATTTTCTGGAACTTCTAAAGTTCCTTGCCGACCACAGTGAGCATGTAAGAAAAGTTGTCTTTAAGAATGCCCCTGGAAATCTCCAGTTAACATCTTCTCGTATACAAAAAGATATTGTTAGAGCTTGTGCATTTGAAACAACCAAAGCTATTATTGAAGAGATTGGTGGCAGTTTCTTTTGTGTTCTTCTTGATGATTCTCGTGATGTGTCAACAAAGGAGTAAATGGTTGTGGTATTGAGATTCGTTGATGAAAAAGGTCGTGTTCTTGAGAGGACTTTAGGTTTTAAGCATGTCGCAAGTACAAGTGCTGTCTCACTTAAAGCTGTACTTGACGATCTACTAAATTTTCATGGATTGAGCATATCTATGTTGCGTGGACAAGGCTACGATGGGACAAGTAACATGCAAGGGGAGTTTAATGGATTGAAGGCTCTAATTTTGAAAGAAAATGAAGCTGCATATTATATACATTGTTTTGCGCATCAGCTTCAACTTGCGCTTGTAGGTGTAGCAAAGAACCATGTGCGTATTTGTGAGCTATTTGTGTTAGTTACAAATGTGGTTAATGTTGTCGGGGGCTCGTGCAAGCGAAGAGATAGTTTACGAGAGAAGCAAGCCACAGAGATTGTAGAGGCCTTAGAAAATGAAGAAATTGCTAATGGTCGCGGATTGAATCAAGAACGAACAATCATTCGTCCTTGCGATACTCGGTGGAGCTCTCATTATGCTACGATTTTGAGCTTGATTAGGTTGCTCAACTCTATAATTGAAGTTCTAGGTGTGATCGTTGAAGAAGGAACACTATATAATCAAAGAGGTGAAGCATCACGCTTGATAAGGGACCTAAAAAGTTTCGACTTTGCTTTCGATTTGTATTTAATGAGATCCATACTGGGAATAACAAATGACTTATGTGTAGCTCTGCAAAGAAAAGATCAAGATATTGTCAATGCCATGAAACTCGTATCTGTTTCTAAGAGACGCCTTCAAGCAATGAGAGACGATGGATGGGATGATTTGGTAAATGATGTGTTTGATTTTTGTGTAAAGCACAAAATTGAAATTCCTGATATGAGTGAAATTTATGTGAGTGCCAAAAGATTGAAACGGGGAGCTGAAGAGATGACAAACTCGCACCGGTTTCGTGTAGAGGTATTTAACACGGTCTTGGATATGCAGTTGAGAGAATTGAATAGTCGATTCAATGGGTAAACATCGAATTGTTGCTTTGTGTTGCTTGTTTGAACCCATCGGACTCTTTTAGAGCTTTTGACAATAAAAGGTTAGTCAAGTTAGCAGAATTTTACCCAAAAGATTTTACAGATATCTAGCTTTCAGCATTGTCGGACCAACTTGAGAATTACTTTTTGGATATGAGCACAGATGTTGATACATGTTCTATTAATGAACTTGGTGAAATTTCTCATAAAATGGTCGAGACTAGAAGAGGTAAGGCTTATCCTTTGGTTTACAGGCTTATAAAGTTAGCGCTAATTTTGTCGGTTGCAACTTCTACGGTAGAAAGAGCTTTCTCTGCTATGAACATCGTGAAGAATCAGCTTCGGAATAGAATGGGTGATGAATGGATGAATGATAATCTCGTGGTTTATCTTGAAAAGTACGTATTCAAAGGTGTATCAAACAAAGCTATCATTCAAAAGTTTCAAAGTATGGCGAATCGTCGGGGTCAATTGTAGAGTAAATTTTATATTTTACGTGTAAGACATTTTTTATTATAAATCATAAATCTCGCTACCCCTGACCAAATTTTATGCGTTCGCCCCTGTCAATCCCAATTATTTATTACACATGAGTGATACATGCTGCAAATCTTTCTACATATTAGTGGTTTAATATGTACTACTAACTATAATATCCCTACCTAAATTAAGGAAATAATCTAATATATAAAGATCTAATCATTATATTTTGCTGGTATGTTGACTGTGTGCAAGCATCAAACTATGAAGCCAAAGTCTTGGAAAATGTAAGATTTTCCTAAAAAAATAGAAAAGTCAAAGTTTTTTGTGGTTTTTTGGTTTTAGCGGTCTGACCAGCCGAGTTTCTTAAAAAACCGCCGAGACACACATTTTTCGTTAAGCTTTTAATATAGAGTTCGTCTCAACTATACAATATGATTTTTTTGCGGGTCGGGTCCGGTCAACCCGCATTTTTTTTCCTTATAATACACAACCCGCTTTCATGTGTCCATCCAATCATATTTGATACTTTGGGTCAAATTGCCTATGTTTGGTATATAATTGTCTATGTTTAGTATAAAATTATTGATGACAACCTATTTATCCCAAAAAACACAATATTTGTAAATAAACATAGAAATTAATTTCATTCACCAATCAATAAATGTCATTACATAAAAAACAATACAAAAAATTTAAAATCACTATATCCAAACTACAATCATCTTTGCAAACAAAAAAAAAAAACACCCTTGACTTGTTCGTCGACTCCTCCATCCTTGTCATCAGTCATTCGACCACCATTTTTACGGAAACCTAGTATATGCAACTAGGGCTGAGCATAAACTGGTCCGAACCGAAAAATCGGACCAAACCGAAAATTCAGTTTTCGGGTCAAAATCGAACTTATTCGGTTCGGTTTTCGGTTCTTATGTTTTGAAAATTTTGGGTTTCGGTTCGGTTCAAAACCACTGACCACACCAATTGATCGCCAATCGACCACCAATCTACCGCCAATCGACCGCCAATCTCCCCCAATCGCCTCCAGGTAGTTCGTCCATTGGTGCTGGGTGTCGGTGTCGATGGAATATTTATCACGTAAGATTTAGGTGGAAATCTCCCTTGTCTTCTATCCAAAATGTCTCTCCCAAACCAAAATAATGTCTCCTGCTTGATTACCATGCCCCGTTTGTTACCCATTAAATTATAAAGAGCTTTTCTATAACGAAGTTGCAAGATCTCTATGAAATATTGAAATTTGTCCGATTGTGATACATGAGATTCCCTCTTCTTTGTCCTCTGTGTATTCTCCTCTGTCAATTCAACTTCTCTTAATTTTTTATTATTATTATTTTTTTGGTTGATTTTGGGTCCAAAGTCGGTTAAGCCCGAACCGAAAATTTTCGATTCGGTCCGGGCCAGAACCGAACCTAGTTCGGGTCGGTTTTCGGCCCATCAAATATGTGAATTTCAGTTTTCGGTTCGATTTTGAACCGATGCTCAGACCTATATTAGTGGTAAGGAAATCTAAACACCAAAAAATAAAAAGTACCAATGAACATCACATATTTTACATTCAATATCAACAATTACAATATAAAAAATGCACAATTCACACTAAAAACATAACAGCTTTACAAAATACATAATCTCTAAAAACAAAAACTAAAACATCAACAATATGCGGCTAGACATACATAATTTACATAAAAACCTCAACAAGTAAGAATTTCAAACGATGAAACAAAAAGTCTATATTAAAACATCATCTATTTACCCTTAAACATCAACAATTGTAGTATAAACATAGACTATTGATACATACATCCAATTTTACAAAACTATAAAAACTCTATACAAGAAATGAATGAAGCCACAAATATCAGTAATTAACAGCTAAATATGCACAATTTACATTAAAAACTAAACAATAATATTTCAACATATGAAACATAAAACATAACCAATTTACCGTTAAACATAAGCAATTCCAGTATGAATATATGCAAACTTAGCCAATAATCACTAGAAATCAAAGATGACATAATCTGTTTCTATAACCAAACATCAACTATATACACATAAACATGCACAATTCACGCAGAAACATAGGCAATTTAAAAGAAATACTACAAAAATTATAACCATAAAGTAATGAAACCACAATATCATCTATTTACAACTAAACATACAAATTTTATATGAAAACCTAAACAAAATCGAACTCTACAATGAAGATCTGCCAATAAACGCATCAAAAGCAAAGAAAAAACTAGCTGAACATTAGAGAAAATACACAAACATCAACAATTATTGGCCAAACATCCGCAATTAAAGTCAAATATCAACAATTACACACGAAACATACAGTTACATGAAATTACTAAAAAACAAACCCAAACGAAAAACGAAAAAAACTGAAGAATCGAGAGAAGAAACCTGAAAATCGAGGAAACGACAAGGTGATGACTCATGTGTGTTGAGTAGTCGGAGATTCGCCGGAGAAGACAACCGACAAAGCTTTGAATTCCGGCCAACATTTTCAAAAGTCGACCAAATGAAAAAATGAAACGATAGAAATGTAGATCGGGTCATGGGCTACTCAAATATGCAATCTGAATTAAGATTGGTGGCCGGACGGTGGAGATATCGTCAGAGACAAGATCAAAAGAGAGGAGGAGGGAAGAGAGAGAGAGAGAAGAAAGAAGGAAAATAAGGGATGAAAAAAAACTGAAAAAAGACTATTTATATGACCCAATAACCCGCGTGAAGATCCAGCAATACCAAACCCGGAACTCCAGGATCCACGAATTAAACCCGCGAGATTCCTTCAGCAACCAAGTCTTCCCTAATTGTATATGTTTGTATATTATGAAGGACTGACTCTAGAACTCTTTTAAGTTTTAGTATTTAATATATTATGTTATGGTTTTAAGTTGTTAGCATTGAAAGTTTCAGTTGCATTTTTAACATCGCTTGTTAATATTTTAAGACATGATGTGATGGTTTTAATGCGTCAGTATTGTATGTCTTAATTATAGTTTTAACCTATTTTGTTAATTTTTAAGAGATGGTGTGATGGTTTTACAGTGCTATATAATAGTTTTTAAGATGGTTTGTTATAGTTTTAAGTGACAATCTAATATCATTAAACCACCACTAAACAAGCCTAAAAGTTTCAATGATGCCATTAACATCAATAAACAAGCTTAAATTAAGCCACTTGAAACATTCGATCATTACAATATTGGAACATTCAGTCATTCAAAGGTTTTAAAACATCTATTTCATTTTGGTGTTTTTTATGCAAATGCAAACTGAGTTGTTAAAATAGGTTTTTTACGATTAAACTTGTTGGTGAGCTTCGGCTTCCTGCCTTTTGTTGCTTGTGCTTGTTGCTTCAATATTGCAGTGACACCTTTGAGAGACCTATCATCAAACTCGATGTTATCATCCGCACCAGCTTAAAACATTTACTAACTGGGTTAAAACCGTAACAACTTTTATTAAAACTATCACATTGGTGCTTAAAAAAAAAGAACGTGCAAATCAAGCTAAAAGTAGTAACGTTGATTCTTAAAACCATATCAGTGCCTCTTAAAACTATAACAATGCATTTTAAAACTATAACTAGTACTAACCCGTGGCGATGCCACGTCATAGTTTACTTATTAAAAAAACATGAAGATAGTATACCATACTTATAAAACAAAATTCAAATAAAATAGAAACAATCCAAGGTTCATAAATTTTTATGTAAATAGTAATTCAAATTAAGTCATTATAAAAAAACATCGAGATGAGTAGTCGTCAACTGCATAACAACATATGAAAATTAGTTAATAAATGAAAGCAAACAAATTGAAATATAATGTTTATCAACAAAAAAAAAAAAAAATCATCAAAGAGAGCTAAGCACCTCCTTCTAAACTACGTTGGTTGTTGTATAAGTTGGATTACCTTTCTCATCAAGTTCTAAAACCTTTAGTCCTTTCTTGCTTGTTACTCTCGATAATGCCACATATAGCTGACCATGACTGAAAACAGAATTTGGGAGGTAGAGTCCAACTTGAGATAGTGATTGTCCCTATGTTTATTGTCATTGCATAGCAAACTAAAATCGGAAATTGTCTCCACTGGAATTTAATAGGAAACGTAGTAAGATCGGAAGGTGTGAGTACCATCCGAGTTATGAAAACCCTCTTTCCCGCATTATTTTCATGTATAGTCTTCGCCTCAAGGACACATTTGCCAATTGCATTGACAATCAATTTAGTTTCGTTACACAGTTCGGCTGACAGGTCAATGTTCCTAAGGAGCATAATAGGAGTGCCAATCTTCAATCGAATTATATGATTTGGTATTCCAGACGCCTTAATGGTGTTTAGAAACTCAACGGAGTAAACATCTTCTCTATTTACGGTATCATCTTCATTAGGACAAATGGCATCTGAACTCCTGAACTCGGTGACATCTCCAGGTAAAATGAACATTATATAATCATTTACCTCATGTACTATCTCATTAGTATGAGCAAGAATAGCTCTATCCTGGAAGTACCTCCCATCACCAACATGGGATAATAAGCTCAGATATTTACTCTTAACGATTGTGTCAATTGGTTCAGCAGTAGAACTATCAAAATGTCGGGTAATTTGAATTCTACTTCACCATCATTATCACTACCAACTTCACCATCTCCAACTTTCAACAACCACTCAGCAAAAGCTTTGATTGTTTCATTCTCAGTAGGTGAGGTGCCAGACTGATTACAAGTAACATGAAGTGAACACATTATACTACAAATAAATACTATACATTTTAAACTACATAAATTAGAACTAAACACAAACATTACTATGAAATGTAGAATAATACCTGCAGGCGCATGTTCTTTGTGAGTTTAAATACACGACATGAACTCCAAAGCTTTTTAGATGAGCAGAGAGAGGCGTGTACTATATCATGTCTACTACCCTTTTGGTATGACGGGCAATATCTGTCTGAAATCCCCACCAAATACGATAACCAATCCACCAAACGACTTGTTCAACTCCCTGCCATCAGGACCTCTCATTTTATCATTAGATTGCGATCAAGGGCCTCAAAACAAAACCTATTAGTCATGGGTGCCAATATTTATGGAAAAAGAAAGTTAGCATACCATCAGGACCTGGGGATTTAAGAGGGTACATATCAAACAAAGCTTTTGTTACCTCGTCACGCGTGTAAGTACGGCTCAGAAGCTGATTAACCGTCCCAGACATTCTTGGCGAAATAGTATTAAGAACAGCCTCTAACTCATCCTGTGTAGGAGATCTAGTGCCAAACACCCCATGAAAATAATCTATAGCAATTCGGCTCATACCCTGCGCATCCTCCACCAACTCGCCATCTACATCTCTTATCCCATGGATTTCATTTTGTTTTTGTCTAGAATTAGCTCAGGAATGAAAGAAAGCCGTATTATCCCCCTCTAAAATCCATTGAGCTTTCCCTCTTTGTCTCCATAACATCTCCTCCTTATCAAGCAAATTCTCTAACTCCACCCGCAACCGTTTTTCCTCCTCCACTACCTGCTATGTGCGGTATCAGGCTAAACAATTCATAATGCTCGGCGGGACTGCTTAGCAGTCTCCGCCGTCTCAGAATCCAACTCACCACTAGGTAAACTCGCACCTAAGTCATGTCGTTTACTTGGGTAATTAGAAATCTCCATTGGGTCTTCCAGCTGTCTCTTCCCTACCGCCATCCCACCTGTCGATGCTCCCGTAACAACCTGCCCTGAACCTCGTTTAACAATCTTTGGCCAACCTGCCGAGACTTACCTCCCTGAAGCGAACGAGTTACTAGAACCTCAACCAGATTCTTCCCAGGACTAACCCCCGTGCTAGCCGGTTTCACCTCCTCAACTTCCTCCTTTCCGATAGGCTGAATATTATTCTGTTTACGCACCACATTTGCCTGAATCGTATCAAGAGAGCCCGCTACCAGTTGTTTCAATGCCCCTACATGCGTCAAACTTGAAGCAAGCGAATTTAGGGAGCCATGGAACCCAGTATCCTGTTGAATTGGCACAACCATCGTCGCCTCCTTAGCACTCGTACCAACCAAATCTACTTTAGGACTTGGGCTTTGTTTGTCCACCAAACTGACATCCACTTCATTCATCTCCCCCCGTGGCTTATTCAAAAACCCCCCCCCCCCCCCCCCCCACCGAACTCCCTAGTAACGCAGTGCCGTAAATCAGCCAATGGACAACGAATTTTCACCTTTCTTAAACATGCGCCAATCTACAACGTCTGACCTTGTGCCACTCGACTCGGGCCCCTTTCCCTGAGTTTGGAATAATCTAGCTCCTATCCATACCCTGTTATCCAACGCCTTCTTACCCCTAAACCAATGATATCACCTAATCATATGAAAAATGCATTTTATAATCATCTTAAGAATCATATTACCATGTTTACTCTTGTCCGCTTCTTCCTATAGACAATTAGGTTGACCATTGTTCTTAGAAGAAATATATTAATTTAAAGTTAAATTATAGATAATGAAACTCCATATTATATAGTTATGGAGAGAGATGAGGAACACTTTGTCAACAAACTTCTAGAACCCCACACGCACATTCAAGAATTTCAACCTAGCTTCTTAATGGGCTGCTGATTTGTGTTGTTGTGAATTGTGATGATGTCCCAATAGTAATTGTCTTTCTTGTACAAGTCCAAAATCCAACAAGATCGTGCTTTTTTGTCAAAAACACACAGCTACTAATTATATTAATTAAACTTTACTCATACCTCCTAGACTAACTTGATACATTTCTAATGATGTTATAATTAATAAAACATGAAAAAGTAACAGGATATGTTTATTTTAGTGTAAAAGTAATATTTTTTATTATTTATTATTATGTGTCATGTAATTTTCATTTTCATATAATATAGTGTTAAACAACTAAAAATGAAAAATGTATAAATCTATACGAGAATGAATAGTTTTAATGTAAGCATACTTTCAGGTTTCAGCTCCATGTCAATTTTTACATGAAGTAGCTACATCAAATACAACGAAGACCTTTTGACCAAATATATAAATAGTTAGAATATAAGTCAATGATGTTTGATTGAACATCTTTCCTCCCTCCTTCCATGTCCCAATCCAAACCACAATTGTAGAATGTTATTTATAATTTCGACCTTACTTAACTAGAACATGTCCTCTTAAAAGTAAGAATTTCGCTTTCTTAATCTGAAATGTTTTTAGACTTCTCTTGTTCACAATCACTTAACGAGTTAATATCATTCCTATACGTCTTCTTCACCAAAAGTTGAAATAGCACAGATGCATTTTGCATAAAGATTACATACCGATTTTTAAACAAGTCAATATACAATTGGGCAATGTATAAACTAAGCATAATGTGGGAATCCCCGTGTATTTTTAGGACAAAGATCACCTCAACTAAACACTTAGAAGAAGATGCATAAGTTTTATGGAAAAACATGGTTATGAAAGTGCGTATGTGACAGGGATGATGTATACCTAATAGAGCACTCACTATTGGTTCTGCACATAATGGGCGGTGTGGTGAACAAATTTTTCTAGGTAAGGCACTTTGGTTAGCTCATAATCATAAAGTGGCTTTCTTTTGAACAACTAGGACTACATTTATTGGCTCCTATCAATTATCACCCCCTTTTAACCCAACAAATTCATAATGCCCAGGCACCTAAAACACCCATATTATTAAGTGGTGATTAAGTTTTGGAGACCTATTTTTGGTTATAGGGACAGTGACTTCCACTAACACAGTCACAGGCATGCAATTCCATGGACATTTCTGGGTGCCATATATTCCACACACCAGAAATGGATTCCTTATCTTGCCCAGAATCCATGTCTGTCCAAAACAACATCATCACTTGTCATATGAAGGAAAGGAATAAGGAAAATTCTTGGTTTGGCATGCCACTAAAGTCGTGTTAAAGTCAGGATCTTATTGTCCTACAACTAAAAATTATGTTGAACTCCGTATTGTATCATAAAAATAACTCCATTGAAGTTGTATGTCAAACAGCTTGTTAATCCCTTGAGCATAAACTTGCAAGAACACTGACTAGAAAAGAAGATTGAACACAGAAAGCATCACCATAACAGAAGAATTTATTGCAGGCTTGTACAATCATCAACAGGCTTTATTGAAAACTGAACAACTTGCTGAAATACACATTTGATTGGTTACCTTGTATCTCAGCTAATTACTCTTCCCATAGGGATACTAATAGTACTACAATGAAGAAAACTTTGAAAAGTACATATTTCTTCAACCACTAGTTGATCAAGTAACAGTCAAGTATTCCATTCCCTTCGATCTAACGGTCTGGAAACAAAAACATACCAATAAGATTTTAAAGAATATCAATTGAAGCTATGTTAAAATCCACTTGAATCAAAGCTTGCTTAAGCCACCACAAGCTGCTCCTGGTCTATGTACACCTGATCGATCCAGTGCGGCTGGGAACTGTACAGCCCGACGCTACCACCAGAAGGAACATCTTTCACCAGTGAGTTAACCCAAGACACGTCGGGCTCATCAGCTCTTGATGGCGCCATAGTTTCTGTGGGAGGTGAGCCATTACCACTTCGGAAACCGAAAGATGCGGATTTCCTGAACTTGTTAGCCTCGTCATTGTTAAATCCCCAATCTACCCTCCCTTCAGGCATTCCCCACTCTGGGGGATTTGAGGGCATCAGGCTTGGTGAATTAGCCGAACCTGGGAAACCGGAACGATAGCTGCCTCCGCTACGGTCAACGAAACTCTGGCTGCGTTTCGCAAATGCGGCTGATCTTGAGTTCATGATGGCAGAAGCCACCGCAGCAGAGGAGTCGAAACCATACTTTCTTGCAGGTGAGGATGAGACATTTGAAGGGTAGCTGGCACGGAGTTGGCTCACGTTTTGGCGAACTTGAAGTCCCCTTGGAGATTGCGAATACGCATTTGTGGTGTTGGGGGAGAGGCCTTGCATCGGTAGCATTGAAGGGTCGAGGGATCCGAAAAAGTCGTCAAGGTTAGTAGGATTCAGGTCCCCCATTCTACCATATGGTGAAGAAATACCAGCCATCTCCTCAGCCATTCTTTGTCGGGTTCGGATTTTCTCCAATCCAAGAAATTGCATATCCGAATCAACGTCCCTTGCACTCAAAGCCGTCTTGAGCCGGCTTCCAGGTAGCTGCAAGGCTGGAGGCGTGTGGTTTGCCTTATTTTGCCACATGTTTCCTCCACTCATAGGAGATGAACAATTAATCGAGGGGGGCATCACTGGGGATGAAGTGTTGGCCATCATCATAGAAGGCGAGCCAAGAGACAATGGGCTCAACGATGACATATCCAATGAATTAACCGATGAAGACTTTGGAGAAGGCAATGCTGACCCAGTAGAAGCATACAACGGCCTCATTTCATCGCGCCTATGAGCAAAGAAGCAAACTTTCCTCGCACAACCGGTCTCATCCTTGCAGAGCCTTGTCTTGTACTGAGCTGGGTGGAGCCACGACTCGAAAACACCATGAGCATATTCACAACCATCACCCTTCACGCAGTTCCCCTTCTTGAACTCTGGACACGGGACGCAAGTGTATTGATACTTCCTTGGATCACGTCTCCTTGCGTTCTCGCCAGGGTGGACAAAGGGGCACTCGGTCCAATCGTGAGAATAAGCCCTCGAGCAAGGCTTCACCTTGAAGCTATACATGCGGAACTCATCGCTCCCATACAATCCATTGTTAATATCCGGCATAGATATATCAACCGGATACTCTTTCCTGGGCGTTCTGGGCGTCAAGCTCCCTTCTTCTTCCCCTCCATCAAAGCTTATACCATTCAACATCATTTCCAGCTCCTTCCTCTTCAAATTGCTTGAATTCTTGACCGACGAAGCAATAAGATCACCAGCTCTCTTCCCATTAGCATCAGTAGCATTGGTATCACCACCAGCTTCAATCAAGAGCTTCACCGCCTCAACAGAAGACCATGAGCCACCTGCTGCAGCACAGTGAAGAGCAGTTGCACCATCATAGCCACAAGCCCTGTTAACATCAATCTTACCACTCCCAACAATATACTTCAAAACCTCAATGCTTCCATACAACGAAGCAATCATGATGGGGCTTCTCTCCTCATAACCCATCTTCTTTGAACCAAAGCTTCTACCATACCAAAAGCTTACTCCACCAACAGCAGAACCCATTTCTTCTACCTCACGCTTGAAGCCAGCCAGATCATCCATGGCTGCTAATTCAAGCAGCTTTGAGCAATTTTGACTCAAACCCCTAGTTCTACTTTCCTCCATCTTTAACTCACAGTTGCAAAATTTACTCTTTGGACCAATACACATGAAACCCTGAAGAATAAATCAAGAAAAATGAAACTTAGAAACTCACAAATGAATTCTCAAATCAGGACTAAAACTCCTATATATATAAACAAATCCCACCAATTGAAAAGCTATCTAAACTGTCCATGGCTGTCCTAAACTAAACAATGCTTTTTGTTTCTTAAAAATCAATGACCTGTTCCAACACATAGCCAGGTTGTAAAAAGCACTACTCTCTCAACAACATTGAAAACAAGAAACACCTAATCCACAGACAAGACATGGTCGATGAAAATTACAGTTTTATTAATCTAATAGAGTAATAGGAACACAATTAGCTGATAAAAATTGAATCTTTGAAACATAGAAGCATCAAAATGATACCTTTCAGTAAGCGGATAAGTTTCTGGATGAATCTTGAAGTGGTAAAGACTTCCTGTGGAATAATTGAGAAATTGGAGTTGTGGGTTTTATGCACCACAAGTTGTTGTTGTGAGAAAATGAGTGAATAAAGGTGTGGTATATATATTGTGCAAGAATCAAGACTCTCACTCAAGGCATGAAAGAAGGGAGGAGGAAAGCATGACCTTTCTTCCTCGTTTTCTCTTTTTTTTATTATAATTACAATTTTTTCAACTTAGTCAAAAGTGAGACTTTTCAAAGGGGATGATTCCATTATTGAAATAGGAAAATTTATGGATCACATTCTTGTTTGGACTATTTTATTTCATTTTATTTAATGCATGTTAATACTTATAGGGTGCGTTTGCGATTCAAACAACTACGACCACGGGCGACAGGATAGGAGAACTGACTGACTGATGTTATTAAATATAAGTGTAATATTTTGAACATGATCAATGATGTACTATTAGTGATCATTCTATATTATTCTTATGTGTATGTATAACGTCGATATTTTTAGTTGAAACCTCGTGTTTATAAATATAGTTGTACTGTTTGTGGTCCATTTTAATCTTTGTATAAAAAGTTAGTTACTTTAAAAGTTAAATAAAAGTTAGTTACTTTAAAAGTTAAATAAACTTTATCATGTTATTGAAATGAACTCATGTACAAAGTGCACCATGGATACTTTACTATGGGTTGGAAAGATTGCCCTGGTAAATAATGTTTGGGGGCTCAACTATCTTTGCAAGAGTGGAAAAGAATATTAAAGTGCAAGATACAAAATTTGAATTGTAGAAATATAGTGACAAATGAATTAAATTATAATTAAAGGGATGACTTGGATTTCAAAGCAGGTTGAAAAGACTAAGCAAAGTCATCCGTTGTTGAATGATATTGTGGTTGTGAGGAGAAATTCAAAGGAAAATAAAAGAGGTTTTGATTTTATGGATCATGAAAGATTAAAGTTCTAAAGAAGCAAAAACCAGATCTTTCATTTTTCATAAGTAAAACATCAGCATAATGGGTAGAAAGTTAATTCCCATTTCGTGTTCCGGAACACTGAATTGGAACAATTTCATGTTCCGGATTATGGAAATGGAACAAATTCGAGTTTCTATCTAAAACATGGACTAGAACGTATCATCCCAACACGTAAATTATAATAAATGTGATCTCATGTTGTATAGTTGTTTATATTTAACCAATGCTCGCTTTAACTTAGTATACGTGTATTGGTGACAATTTCATGTTCCGGATTATGGAAATGGAACAATTTCGAATTTCTATCTAAAAGATGGAACTAGAATGTCTCATCCCAACAAGTAAATTACAATAAATGTGGGAGGCATAAGGTGGTCTAGTGGTAAGGAGTTGAGGTTGTACGCATGAGGTGCAGAATTTGAACCCTGGCAGCGTTGAAAGGAGTTATAAAGTGGTTGAGGCAAGGAGTTCTAAGGTGGTTGAGGCGGAAGACAAGAATTGGTGGTAATTGAGCCCTTGTAATATAATTAGCTTATTCAAAAAAAAAAATTACAATAAATGTAATCTCATGTTGTGTAACTGTTTATATTTAACCAATGCTCACTTTAATTTATTATACTTGTATTGGTGACAATTTCATGTTCCGTGTTGTGGAAATGGAACAATTTCTAGTTTCTATCTAAAACGTGGATTTGGAACATCTCATCCCGATTTGTAGAGTGTTGTATAATTATTTATATTTAACTGTGGCACACTTTAACTTAGTAGATGTGTATAGGTGAAGTGAGTTACGATTCTAAAGTATGCATGATATAGTGATCGAACAAATTTGGCAAGGATTTTGAAAAAGTGTGACATCACATAAAATTCAGCGAATTTACATTTTCTTGTTCCTTTGCATTGCCTATTTTCTTTACTCTCTCTCTTCATGGGGTGATTGGTGGAGTATGATAATATTTGATGATTTATTTCATAATTTGAATGGAAAAAGGAATTTAATATACAATTAGAATTATCATGATACATAACGGATGTTGTATTAAAGTGTTACATAACACTTACACCACTCGTAAAAGAGTCACATGGTATTTAAGTGAAATTCAGTTCTCAAAAATCAAGTAGTAAGCATATAAATACTACTCGATTCACCTACAACAACTAAAAATTGAACTCTTAGTGTATAGAACGCTCAATGATCAAGTTATGAAGTTACATAAACAAAATAGATGAACTCTTTAGAATAATCTAATCGTATAATAATCCATTGTCTTAAATATATAAACGTGTAAGATATCAAATGGTAGAACATGTTGTACAATAGTTTGGTAATCGAGTAATAACAATCTTAAATGGTAGAACCTGCTATACAATAGTTCTAGAATTTTCCGTTTTCATTTTATTTGGGATTTATGCCCATAGTGACTTTGATGATGTAATAGTTAAATTCCAATTATTTCCTCCTACAACAGCTACTCAAATAACATTGTCTCCACTGTATATACATTAATACATACTGCAGTATATAGAATTTTGTTGGGATTCCCCGTACAACGCGTACGCACGATTTAAGAATGTATATACGAGCTTCACTTGAAGGAACAATTTAATTTAACAAATTTAAGAAGAAGAAGAAGAAAATAGTAAAGTACAATTGGATAACGCGTGTGAGATGAGAGGAGAGGACCAAAAAGAAGACCAAGACGAGTTGTTGACTCGATAGGATTAATCATAAATAATAATAATAATAAAATAAGGGTAATGGTATGTAAGGACAACATGCAGCGAGTATATTATATTATTCAAAAAATCCGAGCTGTCCCTCTCGAATCGATCATATGCTGGCTCGACGCGGTGTCTCAGCTCTCTACACTGGGCTCACTCGACCACACCCTGACCTGGTCTGGCCCCAACCATTCATAATTTATTAAACAACATTAATTAATTACATACTAATTGCAAGCCTCGTCATTTACCACTTTCGTTTTAATATAATCATACAACATTTAATTATCTATTCATCCCACGTTTTCATTGTTTCAAATTGACTCCCGATGTTAAGCTACTTCACTATATGAGATTTTAATGTAAATTACTTAGTTTTGCAGTAGTCAAAAGTTTCAAAATAAGTTTTAAAGAGATTGAAAATGCTACTCGTAATAATAAGATACACTTCTTTTCTTTAAAAACGCATCTATAAGAACTCTGAAGTTAACTATGATTGATCTGGAGCAATCTTAAGATGTGTGACCTATCAGGAAGTCTCCAGATACGTACACAAGTAAAGATAAAGTGCGCGGAAAAGAACATGTGCTGATTCAGTGGAGCCAACGTATAAGACATGAAGAACAATTTCAACATATACAAAACGTCACAAACAATCTATACGCATGTTACGTGTTCAGTTGATTTTATACTACTAATAACAAATTATATACTGTACTATTAAACTTTACACGTAGTGGAGGGGTGAAGCCAATCTAGAAGGAGAGTCGTCGTGATCTATAACTACGCTTTAAATTACTTGTCACTTATTCTGATATAGAGTATGAGTTATAGGGGCGTGGCCAATATAGATTTTCATCTTGGAATTGATGGATTTGAATGGGCTCTGCGCCGACCCGAATAATGCACTTTTTGTTGCCACAAAGGACCATCACTTTTGGTCATGTTTACATGTGCCAGAGGTATTCTGCATTTGTGGTCTAAGTTTTGGATTCGTTCGCGACCCCTCACTCTCGGCTAGACTTCGGTTTAAACATACTAGACGACGGGGTGATTAAGATGACAACGAAATTTCATTGTTCTGGTTACATTCTACTACACTTTGTGGAATTGACAGTTTTGGAGCACGTTTCCTTGATTACACTTTAAATTAATTGCCACTTGGCCTGATAAAGACCATAGAGTGGAGGAGTGTGACAAATCTAGGAACACGAAATTATTGTGGAATTGATGAAAGGTTTTGGATGAAGAAATGGTATTGGTGTGATCTTGAGGTTTTTTATGGCTTTTGGTTTGGAACAAAGCAGTGTGCTTTTGAACTATATAAAGCTCGTGTTTGCAAATGCTTAAAAAAAGTGCTTTTGGATTTTGAAGTAGTAAAAGTAGTTTTTTAGTGTTTTATATTACAACTTCTGCTGCAACTTTTCTGAAAAAAAACAATGTAGCAGGCGGAGAACCCAATAAATGCTTCTAATCTTTAAGCAAGTAGTAGTTTTTTTTCAATTAAAAACAACTAATTAAACTAATTTTTGCAAACACTGAAACTTCTACTTTTACAAATTTAAGCTGTTTTTTATATGATATATTAAACACTACTGAATTTTGCTTAAAATTAACTTTTAGTAGAGTGGGACAAAAAATCACAAGACTTTTGAAGATGATGGCAGCAAACTCCTTGGATGGACTACTCTTTTTTATTTCTTTTATTATGTAAAGGTTGTGGTGGAATTTGTAATTGAAAGACTGTACTAAACTTTTGAGGTTTGTTCCTGAGCATGTCTTGTGCTCGGAATTTCAGTTGTTTCAACAGTCCACATATGATATTTTTACCGTTTAAAAAAAAAAAAAACTTTACACATATTTATCTATCATCACAAATAACATCATGTTTTGCAACTCATAAGTAGGCACCATACTCAATCAACATAGACTTCACAAGAATCATGTATAAGAATGCAACAATGAGACATGATTTTTAGCATACAATAAACTTTTGAGACTTCACTTGCCTTAAATTGATGAAGATGAGAGATAAGAATCAAGAATGGGTTGAAAGCAACTCTACGTCCAACAACAAGTTTCGGTCCGGTTTTTCGGTCCGGGCAACAAGGAGTCATCCAAGAAAAGAAATTCCCCATATCCGCACAGCTAGCTCATCCACCGCGTCACGGCCTCGATTGCGTGGTAGGTGTTATTGGACTCCAATAGTATTTCAAAATCTGCTTGGATTAGTATAGTGAGAAAGAAAAAGAAGGGTCTTTACTTACTGAAGTATAATTGGATTTGAGTATCGGAGGATTTTGGGAATTTTTGGAGAATGCAAGTTATTGCTCTAATCTGTACATTGAGCATCTATTTCCTGTATTTGCAAAGTTGGAGGCTTTTATTTTCTTGTTTTTATTAATTCGGTCCAAAGTCGGTTTTGACCCGGTCCGAACAGATTTTTCCGGTTCGGTCCGAGCCAGAACCGACTTTGGATCGGTTCGGTTTTTGGTCCACCAAAAGTCAAGAATTTCGGTTTGGTTATTTTCGGTTCCGGTTCGGTTCGGTTCGGTTCTGGACCGATGCTCAGCCCTATGCATATGTTATTAATACTAATATTCATGTTAATCAAAACTTTAACATTAGTGTTTTATCATACATAATGTTGATACGGAAATATGTCAAAAGCGTCCCAAGCTCCTCAATTGCTCTCCTAAGGGCGTGGACTTCGTTTCAGAACTCGCAAGATCGGTCTCGCGAAGAAACGCCCTACTAGGATACTATAGTTCCTCAACTATCTTCTACAAAGATACTTGAAAACTAGGGGGACATATATATGTTGATACGGAAATATGTCCAAAGCGTCAAAGGCGTCCCAAGCTCCCCAAGTTCTCCTAAGGGTGTGGACTTCGGTCCTAAGCTTGGCGTCCTAACCGCTCCATCATAAGGGTGTGCACTAAAGTCCTAAGATGGACGTCCTAACCTCTCAATCTCAAGGGCTTGGACTTCGATCATAAGTTGGACGTCCTAACGTCTCCTCCTAAGGTCGTGGACTACAGTCCTAAGCTGGACGTCCTAACCTTTCCATCATAAGGTCGTGGACTACAGTCCTAATGGAGATCATAAGCTGGACGTCCTAACATCTCCATCCAAGGGGCGCGTCCAAATGGAGATCCATGAAAGGAGGTCCGAAACCTCGTGACAAACGCTCTGTGAGGTTTTGTGGTGTTTTCAAATCATCTCAGAAGTTCATGGACTAATTGGCAATATGTTTCAGAGTTGTTATTGCATTTAATCTACTAAGAAGCGTGAGATGATCTCAGCTGTTGAATCAAGTCGGTTTCTGTAGTACAAAATAAATAACACAAAAAGCTAAGTATAAAACCTCAGGTAATTTTTTACGGGTCTAGCCCGAGTATTCTAATAATTACACAAAAACATCTCTTGCATGGGTTTTCTCATTATTTGGGTTAATATATTCTTTAAACTAAATACACACGAGGATTGGTATACTTTTCTTTTCTTCTACCTGAAATAATATGGGTCATATACAATTTGTAAGTCCTACCCTATACATTTTTAGTAGTTTTTAGTAGTTTAAAACAACCCTTAGGTTTTCGGGGCATTGGATTCTCACCAATGTTTGCGTTACTCAAGCCAACATTCTCGCTTCCGCTTCGTCCACCGCCGCTCACGCGGAAGCTTCCCTCTAAGGCGGAACAAAGGGGTACCTGTACCCGAAACCGACACAGGTGGGTAGGTAGAGAATACCTAGGGGCGCGAGACAACTCTCTCCCCTGGTCCGCCCGGATCCCACGAGTGAATCGAAAGTTGGATCTACATTGGATCTCACCCGAATCGCCCCATCTATCCTCCTGAGGAGAGGTTTGGTACTTTGCTCCAACTCTTTATCATTTAAGATGTTTTCCTTAGAATTTCCACAGAACTTACTTGTACCACTCTTTCTTGTCAAGATAATAGTTGTACTATATCGATCCAATCGTAGATATTATGCCAGTCACCCCTTTGTTTTTTTTGCTCTTACAGATCAATGGCTACTGTACATTCTGGCGTGTGAGGCTTCTTATATAAACATAGTCGATGGTTTCGTCTCTTAAAATAATCAATAATCCTTTATACTTTGTCTCTGTGAGTGAGAAGAAAAACGAGCTCGTGTTTGAGAGGAATTGAGAGAGATTAGTTTGTAAATCGTTCAATTCTTTATCGTGTGAGCTTGTAGTTTGTTGGATCGAAAGGCATAATAAAGCTATTGTTTCTCCCATGGATGTAGATTGGTTTATCCATTTGAACCACGTTAAATATCTGTGTTTATTACTTTGATTTATTTGCTTATTGTTTACGCAAGTTTGTTACATAGAATCGAATCAATCGATCGATAAAACTCAACATGTGGCATCGTCTGTGGGAAAGGAAGCTGATTTCGATCGATTGATATTTGATTCAAGGTAACGATGAGTTCAACAAGATTCGACATTGATAAATTCAATGGATCGAATAATTTCTCTCTATGGAAGATCAAGATGGAAGCTATCTTGATACAACAAGGTGTAGAGCTGGCATTGGTTCCAAGTAGTGAGGTTCTGGCGACAGTTACTGCCCTGGAGATGAAAACTCTTTCAGCCAAGGCACGTAGTACTATCATCCTAAGCCTGGGAGATCAACCACTACAAGAAGTTGCCAGAGAGAAGACTGCTGCAGATATATGGAAGAAACTTGAGTCTCTATACAAGACAAAATCATTGGCAAGAAGATTGTGCATGAAACAACAATTATATTCATATAGGATGAATGAAGAAAGAAATATTCTGGAACAGCTTCCATAATTTAATAAAACCCTGGATGACTTGGACAGTATTGAAGAAATCAAGTTGACTGATGAAGATAAGGCTATAATATTACTCGATGCTCTTCCAAAATCGTATGAAAGCATCAAGAATGCTATTGCATTCACTGGTCAAAAGAAGATCACTCTAGAGGAGGTACAATGTTTGATCAGGCAAAAGGAGCTGTAGAAATCTTCAGGAAATAATGGTGATGTCTCTAGTGAAGGACTCAATATCAGAAGCAACAATTACAAGCCTAAATTTCAATAACAACAACTGAAAAATAAGTTCAATAAGGATGTGAAAGGGAAGGCTCTCGCCGTTGCTGGTAATGCAAATAGAGAGACTAGAACTTGCCATCATTGTCACAGGCCAGGACATATTAAGAACTGTTTCACTTATAAGATACAAAAGGAGAATAGAGATAGAGCAGGCACATCTCAAGAATTTGCAGGCAATATTGAGCAAGATGCTGAGGTCTTAAATATACAAGATGTTCTGAATCTGTCAGATGCCACAACCACTGAAGAATGGATACTTGACTATATCATATGTGCCCAAATAAAGAATGGTTACAAATTTCCTAATACTAGTCTTTTACTTTGCCGTTATCTGGACCAACAAGGAAGGTGTCCACAAATATCTATTCTCAGATACCTTGAGCTTTAACCACATTTCTGAAAATATATATATATATTGCAAACAAAGTTGTTTCAATAAATGTGGTATCTGAAGATTGAAGATAAAGGACGTGCAAAGAATCAGATAATACTAGTCTCTGATACAAAGCATAGTTCAGTTGACACTACAGGACAAAAAGTATAGTACAATGCATTTAATGCACGGACAGAAATGTCTGAACAAAAGCAACGACAGCTTCTGAAGAAGAAGACAAAACCTGCTACAGTACTATACACAGATATCAATAGTTTGAATTTGAGCCTAACGGATACTATTCAAACGACACTTAAATTCATCTATAAATATCAACACTTAGACTGCTTGAGAAGATACTGAGACACCTTGAACTATACAGAACTTACTGAACATCTTACTCTCTCAAAGAAAATTACTTATCCTCAAAGCTTTCTGTTGCGACCAAAGCTTTTGATCTTGAGTAACACTGAAGTTCTAAGTGTCCTGATCCTAAACAAGCATAGCTATCTGTGAAAGAGTTGAAACGAAAGATCAAGTATCTGAGATTCATTCTCTTAAACACTTATCTAAGACTTGGGTCAGTAAAAAGAACAAGATACCATACATTGAAAAGTGTATTAAGTATACTTGATTCACAGAGCTATCTGAATAACTGAATAAGTTATTAAAGAAGCTCATCCGACTCAAATCAAACCAACACCATAACTGGCGTGGAGTACAGGAAGTACTTAGTTTGGAAAATCAGGGAATAACTCCAAGGTTACCGGAGTATAGGAAGTACTTGATTTGGGAAACTAAGGAATAACTCCAAGGTTATTGAGTATAGGAAGTACTTAGCTTGGGAAGCTAGGGAATAACTCAAAAAGGTTTCTGAGTACAGGAAGTACTTGGCTGAGAAAGCCGGGGAACAACTCAGGGGGAACATTTGGTTGGGAACCATTTGTTTAAAGGAATCTTAGAATAGGATTTTTGTAAGGAGAACTCAATTATCTATTCTAGTGAATTCTAGGTCTCTGGAAGACCGAAGTGGATTAGTTGGAGGATTACGCCACCTCCAGATACCACTATACTTGCTGTGTTATTTACCTTTTCTGTATTTACATTTCAGCAACACACACACACACACACACTTTAACTGTTTCTGCACTTATCTATCTTAAGTCTTCCGCGCTCTGATTCTAAGTATCAGATATCTACTCAGATATCTGAGAAATAGTTTTTATCGACAAAAGTTTTAAAAGACTATTCACCCCCCCCCCCTAGTCTTTTACTTTGCCGTTATCTGGACCAACAAGTGGTATCAGAGCAGGAGGTTCACAAGCCTACCTTTGAACCTAGATCCCCAGATAGGTGAAGGAACTTTGTCCATTTTCGAGGACTATTTAATTTGTGTGTTAAGTGTGCAGGTATGTCTCTGAGTGATGCACCCGTTCTCAAACCAGAGAACTACGAGAAATGGAAAAATAACATGATGCTCCACCTTGAAGCCATAAGTGACGAAATGATCGAAGTGATAAAGAATGGTCCAATAGTCATTCAACAACTCAAACAAGTCATGGAGGTTTCTAATGGTAGAGACAGAGATCAAAGCGAAGGATCTTCACAAACTGATGCGTCCACAAGTGGGAGATCTACTAGTCAAGTTATTTACGAACCAAAGCCCAGAGAACTCTGGACATCGGAAGATGCCAAGAGAAATCGTCTGGATGGTCAAGCTCGTAATATCATCATCAGATCGACACCTGAGCACATACAGTGTAAAATGTGGGGTGCTAAAAGCGGAAAGTTGCACCGGTGATTGAAGAAATCAGGTTTAATCGAGAAACCAAAGAAAACAAGTTCGAAGTTCTCAAGTTGAAATTTCAAAATTTCAAACAAGGACCCACCAAACTACGAAGAACTTGATTTCAGATTTACCACTCTCATGAGTGATATGGCAACACTTGGGGAAAGCAACAGATACTCCCAGTCAGAAAAGATTAAGACTATTGTCAGAAGTCTTAACCACAACTGGGAGCATACCAAATTCTTTTATTTTAACCAAGGAATGCCAAATATCACTCCAGTGGAACTTTTCTCTTATCTTGCTACTGTTGATTATGAGACAACTCAAAGAGAACAAACTACTGAAAAGTTGCAGAATGTTGCTCTAGTCACTCAAGGAACTTCTGAAAAGAAGAAAAGCAAGGAAGAGACTGAGGATGCTCTTGCTGCAAAGCAAATGAGCGAATTTGCCAGTCGAGAAATTGAGAGAAGAAAAGCCAAAGAGAAGTCAAAAGCATCTAGCTCAAACTATCACCAAGACAAAATATGCAAAGCTCATTTGAACAAGCCCATTTCGAAAGCGTCATGTCTTGAGGAAGCGAAATTGAAGCGACATATGTTTCTATTGTCGAAACCCGCCACTTCAAGAAGGATTGTCCCGCCTCAACAAACTAAGGACGGTGACAAGAAAGATAGAAGAATCTTCGAAGAAGCCGTAAAGCTTTGTTAATCAAGAAAGAAAGAAAATCGAATTCAATTTGGATGCTCTAGATATTGAGACAGACTCAAGATGATTCGGATGACTCAACTTACCATCACGAATTATGTGGAGTTACTCACGATGTAATCGACTTGCCTCAAGAAAATAAATGTGTGGAGTTCTTTGAGATTGACGGGACATCTCTAACATTGAAAAGCTGTCTTATGGTGATGAGGTAACACATACTTCTTATACTTATGAAAGTGATGAAGAAGAAATAAAAGATCTAGAAAATCTCAGAAAGAACTTGACATCTATGAAAGAGAATTTCTAATGATCCGAGCTAGAACCGAAAATCTTGAAGAAGAAAAGAATTCTCTTCGAAGGAAAATTCTCAACTAGTTAAGGTATCGAGAAAAGGATGCTGAAAATGCATTTCTCAAAGCTCGGATATCTCGAAAAGTCACATAAAGAAGCAATGGCTTGAATTACGAAGAAATATGAAGATCTTCTTTCCGAGAACAAGGAACTTAAGAAGAAAGAATTATCTTTTCAATCTTATGCCAAAGTGACACTCTTCATCAAGTACAATCTTACTTAAGAGATCCTTCAGAAAAGAAAGGACTTGGGCTGAATACACAGACAGATTGTTCTATGACTCTGAATAAGAGTAAGGAAAGAAGAACATTTGTAAGTACTCAGCAAGACGGTTCCCATACAATCTATAGTATCGGTGAGAATACGAAGATTGTTGACAAAGGAAAGGCAGTTGCGACTAAACCTTTATGGGAAAAACAAGTCAAAAACAAAACTGTTGGACACGTCTCTGAAAAGAAACACAACACTGAAAAGTGTAAACACCAGCGGTTATGTCTCTCAAAAGGGTAGAATTGCAGGAGCTGGCAAATTCTCCCATGTCACTTTTTCTGGAAAGAAATTGGACCAACCAGAGACTAGCAAAGCTGCTGAGGAAAGATCTCAGATAGCTTCAAGTGCTCGAAACGGTATTGGCTACAAAGGCATCGGAAAACAACTTGCTCATGAGTACAAGCAGGAGCAAGAACGATGGCTGAAAGCTAGAATTGCTCAAAGCAATTATCAGAAGTGGAAGTTAAATCAAGCCACTGAAAATCTGAATGCCAGGGCTAGAAGAAATCTGGCAAGGAAAGCTAAGTTTGCTGAAAAGCAAACTCAGAAACCTGACAGGTATCTGAAAGCACCAAATGGAGCACCTAGGAACACACCAAGGAAGAAAATAATTCTTACTAATGATAACATTCATTCAAATAGAATTCCTCCTTATGTTCCTGCCAGACAAAAGAATATTTCAAAGAAATTCATTCAAAAATGGATTCCTACTGGAAGATCTTTTAATCCTGATGGTTCCATCAAAGATATGAGAACCTAATCTCATGTTTCCTGTTGTGTGCAGAATGCTTCCTGGACTAAAGCACAATGGCTATTTGATAGTGGATGCGGAAAGCACATGACAGGAGACAAAGCAAAGCTGGTCGATTACAAAGCTTGCAACATAGGACCAGATATCAGATTTGCTGGAGGAGAATTAAATCCCTCTCTGGGATTTGGCAACGTCAAATTGGGAACATTAACAATCACTGACGTATTACATGTTAAGGATTTGAAATATAATCTTTTTAGCATGAGCCAGTTTGCAGACAAGGGTTTTACTATAAAATTCAAAGCAAAATACTGCAAACTAATTGACAATGAGTCAAAGCGCAGGTCTTAGTTGCTCGGAAGAGATCTTTATGTTGCCGATTGGGCATCGCCCTGTTGAAGAATGTCTCATGGTGAGTCAATCTGGTCACCTTTGGTTATGGCACAAAAGAATGAGTCACTTGAACTTCAAAACTCTGAATAGACTTGCCAAGAAAGAGTTAGTGGTTGGCCTTCCCAGAACATCTTTCAGAAAGGATGGTATCTGTTCTGCCTGTCAGATGGGGAAACAATCTAAGATCTCTTTCAAGTCCAAAATCAGACACTCTAGTTAGACCATCGCAACTATTACACATGGATCTTTTGAATCATACGTAACTAGTTATGCGGGAAAGAAGTATGGTGCAGTTGTTGTAGATGACTTCTCAAGATTCACTGGGTTGTCTTTACAAACACAATCGATGCCAGGATGGAGATACCAAACTTGCTGAAAAAGCTTGAAGTCATGAAAAATGACAAGGTATCTGCAATCAGAACAGACCATGGTACTGAGTTTGTCAACCAGTACATAAAGGAGTTTTGTACCTACAAAGAAATACAACACCAACAAAATGGTGTTGCAGAAAGGAAAAACAGAACCCTTAAAGAAGCTGCAAGGACAATGCTAGCTGACACTGAAATAAGTGAAATTTATTGGGTTGAAGCTGTAAACACAGCTTGCTACACTCAGAACAGATGTTTGATAAACAAACACCATGACAAGACCCCTTATGAAATCTTGGTTGGTAGACCCCCTAATATCAAACATCTGAGAGTATTTGGTTGTAAATGTTTCGTTCTAAACAATGGGAAAGATTATCTGAGAACATTTCAACCAAAGGCAGATGAAGGTGTATTTCTTGGTTATTCCACGAATAGCAAAGTACAGTAATCTACAACAAAAGAACAAAGAAAATTGAAGAATCAGTTCATGTTGTATTCTATGAAGGAAGTAAGAAAACACCTCCTATTGATGAACTCTCAGAAAGGTTCAAAGAACTATTACTGAGGGATTCTGAAGAAGAATCCCCGGAAAGGAGAAACATCATTATGGAAAGTGAGGATGACTCTGACGTAGAAAAGCTTGATATGCCTAGTAACAACAAGATGACTCACAGACATGATGAGGAATTTCCTATGAGTTTTCCAGAAATGGAACAGTTCTCGAGAACCTTCATCATGAAGAGGTATCGAAAATGAGATCTGAAATGCAAGTTCCAGATATCTCTAACACGAAAAGTGTCGATATCCATGACATTTCCATGTGTCGATATCTCGATCTTGAAAAAGCATCAAATCATAATCTTAGTGATTCACATTCAAATCACTTGGGTATTGATCCTACTAGCACTAAACCTATGATGAGATGGATCAAAGATCATCCTGCAAAGGATGTAATTGGACCAATTAATCAAGGTGTTAGGACTAGGAGAGCAATAGTTGAAAATGCTAATTCTCTCTTTGGATGTTTTATCTCAAATATTGAACCTAAAAATATAGAAGAAGCATTAGGAGACCAAGACTGGATCTCTGCAATGCAAGAAGAGTTGGATCAATTTGAGAGAAACAAAGTCTTGAAACTAGTTCCATTTGTAGAAGGAATATCTGTGATTGGAACTAAATGGGTTTTCAGAAACAAAATGAATGAATCTGGTGAAATAACCGAACAAAGCAAGATTGGTTGCGAGGATTTACCTGCATCAAGGCTTAGATTTTGATGAGTCATATGCACGGTTGCGATTGGATGCAATAAGACTCTTTCTAGCCTTTGCAGCTCATAAAGATTTTAAAGTTTATCATATGGATGTCAAAAGTGCATTCTTGAACGGTGAACTTGCAGAAGAAGTTTATGTTGAGCAACCACCTGGCTTTGAAGTTTCCTCAGAAAGTAGAATGGTCTATAAACCTGTAAAGCTCTGTATGGTGAAAACAGCTCCAAGAGCATGGTATGACACTTTGGCCAAATACCTTCTGGAAAGTGGTTTCAAGAAAGGTGAAGTTGATAAAACTTTATTTACCTTAAATCATGACGGGAAACTACTCTTAGTTCAAGTATATGTTGATGACATCATATTTGGATCTAAGGACAAGCAACTTTGTAATGACTTTGCAAATCTCATGAAAAGCAAGTTTGAGATGAGCATGATGGGTGAAATGAATTATTTTCTAGGATTGCAAGTCAAGCAACTCAATGATGGAATATTCATTAGTCAAACAAAGTATGCAAAAAATATGCTCACAAAATTCAATCTTAAGCCTACTGAAAAGAATGCTAAGATACCTATGAGCATTGAAACCAAAATGACCTATACTGAATCAGATAAGAGTGTTGAAGAACATAAGTATAGGAAATTGATAGGTTCACTACTCTACCTCACTGCAAGTAGACCTGATATTCAATATGCCGTTGGAGTGTGTGCTAGATTTCAGACAAATCCGATGCAAACACACTACAACGTGGCTATGAAAATATTAAGGTATGTAAACGGTACAGTAGATGTAGGATTGTGGTATCCTAAAGAAAGCGGATTGAGTTTAGCTGGGTACTCGAATGATTATCTTGGATCATCGCTAGATAGGAAAAGCACCTCAGAACTTGTGGGTTTGGGTACTAGACTTATCTCATGGTTTAGCAAGAAGCAAAACTCAATTGCAACTTCTACCACAGGCTGAATATATTGCTTTGTTGTTGTGCAACACAAATTCTGTGGATACAACAACAACTTAAAGACTATGGACTCGATGAGAAGAAAACTCCCATTTTTTGTGACAACACAAGTGCTATTGCGATTACACAAAATCCTAAATTTCATGCCAGAACAAAGCATATTGATGTTAGACATCACTTCATCAGAGACCATGTTGAAAAAGGTAATATAGAGATACTCAAAATTGGCACTGAAGACCAACTTGCAGATATCTTCACTAAGCCACTACAAGAAAGTAGATTCTTAGTCTTAAGACACAGTCTTGGACTAATGGAACTACCAATGAACTGAAAGAGTTCAGGTATCTGGAACGGGCAAACCAGAGAAGAGGTATTTGGAGCGGTATCCAGAGAAGAGAAAAGAGAAATCTGGAATGGGTATCCAGAAGTCAAAAAGGCTAAAGAGCAAAAAGACAGCTTAAGATCTCTGAGACGGGAACTCAGATATCTGAATCACTCTATAAAAGGGGAACACAAAAACAGAATAGTACGACTATCTGCAGTCAACTACTCTCTTGAAATTCGCATTATTTCTATCTTGATGAAAAACTTGGAAAAATCCTAAGTATAAGACAGATTCAGATGCAAACAGTGTTCTTGGTCTTACAAAAACGTGATTCAGATAGCTATTAGCCAAACTTCATTAAATGGGCACAATTACACTTGTTGATTGTGATCATTGCTGAAGAAGCAATGGTGACCCTTGATGAAATTAAGCGATTGATCTATACGGTGGAAATTAATTCACAGTAAATAGTGGATTGTTGAAATTCAGACATGGCCCACTATGCATTTAATGCCGAACTAGCTTTTGCTCACGCCTGCTTGCAAATCACAGATACGTACACACAAAATCAATTTGTATGTATATGTCTATTGAGATTCAATTGCTATATATATAGGATTTTGGCAAGGAAATCACTTTTGCCTAATCCGAAAACTCATCTTGCACAAAAATAGCAAATCCTTCTCTTGATTCTCTGCAAACCTTCTACAATCTATGCAAATCAAGAAAAAAGTTTTTCTGCAAAGAATTACTGAATCAAATCTCTTTCAAACACCAATTTCAAATCCCTACACTATATAAAGAGATGGCCCCTAAAAGTTCAACCATACAAAAATCTCAATCCTCCACTGGTACTGCTGAAAACCAAGCACCAGAGTTGGTTATTGTGAACAACCGACTGGTAGGAGATTTTAATCCTGACCACTGGACTTCAAATCACAGAATGATTTGGGGTGGTGCCATGGTTGAGGAATACCTCACGGCTGCAATAGAGAACCAAGCCTGTAAAGCTAATTCTTGACATGCTTGAAAGGGCACAAATCAAGGGCTTTCTATCCGCCGCCTAGTGGAATTTCATCACCGATGTGTTGGAATTCTACAACAACTCTGTGATTATTTCTGTGTTTCAAGGCACCTTTGAAATAGTGTTCAGAAAACATCGACCAAGGAAAGGAAATCCTTCGGACTTAACAACTTTCAGAAGTTGTTTGAGTTTCAAAATCTTGGAAAGGATTTTGAAATAAACACCAAGGATGATGATCTCCTTGAAGGTGTTAAACAATTGTACAGTGACGTGTATGATCTTGAAAAATCAGATACACCCACTGAGTACAAGCTTGCTGACATCCGAACGGACATCGATGGTTCACCTGGGATGTATTGCTTGCATTCTTCATGATTCTTTGATGGTCTACAAGGAGGTGTGACGGATAAGCCAAGAACGATGGATTATGATGTTCTTGCTGAATCAACAAGACAAAAGGCTGGAAAACCCTTTTAACTGGGGAAAGTACGCCTTCATGAAATTTGTGAAAAAGATTCAAGGCTTCGAGCCTAAGATTGCCAAAGGACTAGCTGAGCCAAAGGCCATAGTAGGCTATGGTCTGAAGATATGCTACTTGCTGGAAAAGCTTGGCATTGAGCTCAGAGAGACGGCTGAAATAGCCAACAGTAACCTACTCTACAAATATGAGTATACAAACTTGATGAAAAAGGTTACTGGGTCTCAGAAAGGTTCTAAGAAGCGAAAGTCTGAAAAGGTATCTGAAGAAAAGGTTGCGACCAAGAAGCCCAAAACTTCAAGAAAGAAGTCTACTGGCAAATCAGAAGACACACCCAAAGAGGTTGTCGATTCTCAGATATCTACAGGCCTTGCCGATGAACTGATAAAGGCAGATCAACTCATCAATGCTGCAAAAGAATCATCAACTACTGCACAAGTAGACTCAACAAGAGAAAGTGCATTCAGAAATGTTGCGACTAATGACAAATGCCTTGCTGATGAACTCATAAATGTTGCCAAAAGTGGTGAAAAACACCAAGCCCTATCTGCAGAAACCGCAGGAGTAATGGACCAATCAGTTCCTAATGCTGATGAGAGCTCTGACGATGAAGATGCTAAACTAGTCATCTCTCAAGTCCTAGAAAGAGCAAAGAGGGCTAAGGTTACTGAAATAGTAATTGGTGAAAAGGTTTCTGAAAAAGAACCTACACCTCAGGTTGTTGAACAAGCACCTATAGCAAAGGTTGTTGGTGCAAACACATCATCATGGAACGTTTCTTATGCACAACTTCAAGAAGCCCTGATAAGTGGTAATTTAGTGCTGGCAGATATTGATAAAAATGCCACATCTCTGGAAGAACACTCTACTGACCAATCCTCTGCTTCCAGACAACCACAACAGCCACAAGTGGTTGATGAAATGGTAAATGAACTCCATTTTGAATTACCAGCAATGCAGTATGCTGAAGAAAATCCTGCAAAAGAGCAGGTTCCCCAACTCAATGAGAGGCATCAAACTGAGACATCAACTCAGAATGATCAACCAGGGGAGGCAACTGAGTTGCACACTCAGGAAAGGTGTGAAGTACCTGACACTTCAAACAAAGAAGAAATTCTGGGACAAGAAGACCAAAGTATAGAAAGGTCACAAGTTCCAGAGACCAATCGACTGAAACTACTCGGTGTAGTGTGTTTAACTCTTATCTTGTGAAAATTTTATGCTTGTACATCTTGTTATTTATAGAAATTCTTTGTTACAATTTGAGTTAGAACGCAAAACAAGAGGAAGTGAAAAGCTTACCTCGAAGCGAGAAGGAGGTTCCTCAACCTCACCTCTTAAGATATCTCGAGCACATGCCACAGGTAATAATGGATTCTTAAGATAACACTTCTTCAGTTATATGTTTATGTGCTTAATCATTAAAATAAATGTTTCTAACAGGCTCCAACTGAGAAAGAAGAAGATAAGGCAGAAATGCCAGAAGAAAACCCAGAAACCGACAAGGTTTCTGAAGAACAGATCATTGAGCCTTCCAGTATAAAGGTATATGAAAATGAGTGATAAAAATTCTTCACCTTGGGTTATCTCAAACTTCTTCTAAATTACTCAATACGTTCTACTCACAGGCTCACTCAGAAGTAGAAGTGCAAGGGGACAGAGTTGCGACATCCCCTGCACCTATGGAAATTGATGAGGCATCAAGGCCTTCATCACAAGAAAAGATTCCAGAGACTGCACAAGTCTCTGAGAGACAAATATCTGAGCCTCCCATGGAGGTAATTGACCTCTCAGATATCGGATTTTCATCTAAAGTTTTCTTGATAAAATTTCCTAAGTATTGTGATAATTTTAATTCTCAGGTTCAAGAAAGAAAGGTTGATGAGGACCAGACTTCCAAGTCTCCGCCTCACAACAAGATATCTTGTCTCAGTAGCACAAGTCTCTGAGCCTGAAGTACTTACTCAGGTAACTCAGAAACTAAACTACACTTCTACTCAGATATCTACAAAAGTTTTGAAGCTCACTCAAAACTCTTTCTTTCAGGCTCAAACAAGTGCCAAGCAGGCTCCCAATGTTGAGACAAGGGACCTACTTCCCTTCTTCAAAGCTCACACCCTGCTAAAGCATATTCAATGCTTCAAGAAATGGCAAAGGTTAAGGTGCTTTGATCTCTCTGAAATATTGAGAATCAAGATCATCCAAACAGACGAGCACGAGCTCTTGACTTGGAGACATATATCCATGCAATGTTCCCTACCGAACAGTACACAGTTGCGACTCTATTGCATAAGGATTTCTCCAGAGAAGTGGCGCACAGTTTGATACAAGCCTTTGAACAGGCAGATGGTCAGACAAGATTACAGATGGCTTTCAAGCCAGTTCTGCCCCAAACTCTGCAATTTATACCTTCTGAACAAGAAGAGATTAATGGGCAGAAGATCACTATTCCTGAAGTGATCAATCTTGTATCTGAAGATGATGAGGAGGAAGAAATAAACGAAAATGACTTCGATGAACCTCCCACTGACCATCACCAAAAGGATGACACAAATAAAAAGGATGATGATGATGCCCCTGCACCAGGGACCGGAGGAATTTCGCTAAGAAATGATGCCTCAGCTGCTGAAAAGCACACTGAGAAGACTTCACAGAAATCTCCGTCTCCATCTCCTCAGAAATCTACTCATCCATCTTCTAACCAACACCCAGTAACTACTGAACAAGTAGTTGAGCTCAAGAAACCAATCGAAAATATTAAACACTCAAACCAGGCGCTCAACTCGGATAACTGTTGGAAGAACAACAGCTCCATCTTCAACTGGAAGATCAAATAGCTAGATCCAGAGACAAGCTTGATCAACTACAAGATCAATACTTACAAGAAATGATTGCTTACTCTGAGGTTAAAGAGCTACAGGATGCTGTGCATGATATCACCAAAGAACTCGATACTGAAGAAGTATCTGAAGTCAAGCATGATGCTAAGGCTGCATCATCTTCAAAAGAAGTACCATCCTCCTCCCGAAGGGAAGAAACCAATCTAAAATGGTTCTTTGGACTCGATACAATCGATGAGAATGTCCAAGAGGATGAAGATCCTCGGGTGATTACTCGGATGATGAAGAAGACAAGACTTTGGCGAGCACCGCAATGAACATCTAGCGGTTTTCACTTGAAAAGGAAGGCGATTGCTCTGCAATATTCAAAAAGCGCCAAATGTCCACTCCAATGAATACATGAACAGTGCAATCTTGGCTCATCCGAACAAGGAGATGTCTTCACGAACAAGGAAGTAATTGCCTCCGTCCCTCGAAATGAAAAAGTTCAGAGCTCATCACTCGAGAGAACAACTAGCATAGTCATTTCTCAGAAAGATCTGGGAATGATAAGGGACGATGATGCGTCTTTAGCTGAAAAAGCTTTCCAAGAGGCAAGTTACACTGCTGAAAAAGCAGATGCCATCCTAGGTCCATTGGCAGAGCTCACTGATAAGGACAATGGACTTATCAAACAAAATCAGGAGCTCAAAGCCGAACTTCAGAAGTTGGTCACTGCCTACAATCTCTTACAAGGACATTTTGAGTCTCTCTCAGATTCCTTTATAAGACCGAGTCACCAACAATGACTAAGGGGAAAGAGTGTACAAATCTGGACCTCAAAGTCGGGGAGTGGGAAGAAGGAGAAGAAAACAAGAAGAAATCGAGTCAAAGTGCGGCTCAGAGAGGAAGAAGAAACATGAAAACTTCTCAGCCACCACTCAGAATCAATGAACCCTCCTCAAGCCAAGCAGCTTTGCAAATAGTAGCTGCTTCCCAGAAATCCACTGAAGGAACTACAATGGTAACAAGGGCCATGGCACGTAAACCTCCAAGGAGTACCAAGGCTCAAAGGAGAACACAAGTTACAGCGATTGATCAATCTACTGAAGAACAACAAGAAGGTCAAATCAAGTCACCGGGCAATGAAGAAGGTCAGAAAACTCTCACAAGATTAAATCTTGATGATGATGAGGAAACTGATGAAGATGAAGCTCCTCTTCACAAGAAAAGAAAAATTAAAAGCCTAACTGAGCCCATAGCTGCAAAGCCCCTAGCAGCTAAAACACCATCTGGAAATACCAAGTCTATCCAGGGTGGTTCTTCAAACAACAACCCCAAAGAGAATTCAAGACAGAGAAGGAACAGTGAGAGTCGAGCAAAGACAAAGTCAACTTCCACTCGAGCGGAAGAAGCCAAAATAGAGTATGTGAAGTATGACAATGATTCCTCATCTCTGTGCATCAATCAGAAAAATGGCTATTGATTCTGGAACTTAAGCATCTACTGGTAAATTCAAGATTTCCAGAACCAATCCATAAACAACTTATGGCATGGAGAAAAGATAAGCCAACCTTGATCAACACCAATCACATTAAAGCCTGGTTGGATTTTGAAGTTGTCAAGAGAACTGAAGCCATGAGAAAGGACCTCTCTGATGAATGTCCATATGGAAAGCCAGATGATGTGCACAGAATTCTGAATATCACAGGAACAGGCACAAGAGCAAGACTCGCTGTGGAATCCTATGAATCGTTCTATCTAACTGAAGATCAATACAAGGGTGACATCAGATATCTGAGGATTATCTACGAATACTTCAAGCTTTGGATATCGAATAGAGCATGCGGAAGTGGGGAAAGTATCGTGGGTCAAACATTTTGTCAAGAAAATCCTACCAAAACCTACAAAGAGGTCGTGGATTTGCGGAGACACTGAGATGCTCGTCAGAACACTTCTCTATGATTATTCTGATGACATCAAAAGGTTTGGAGATAGGAAATTTGCAGACTGATCCATAGAACTACTGTTGAAGACTTGAAGAGTTGAAGACTTGAAGACTAGTCTATTAGGATATTTACTTGGAGCTTGGTTACTCCTGTTGTCCTAATTTACTATGTAGTTTTTGTATTTTTGCTGACTGAGCTAAATTGTTTTATGTATTGAAGTTATCTGTAATCTCTCTTTGTAACTTATCTGAAGAACTTACTCTCAGATAGTATTCTATAAAAGATAACTTGTCAAAGAAAGATCACACCTTGTGATTTGGTTGATGTTTACTTTACGCATAATTGAATAAATTGAAAATCTTAAGAAAAGATTAAGTGTTGGATTGTTCACTCATCCAGATTTGTAATAGGTCAGATAGTCATCGTTGACTGATCAAAAAGGGGGAAATTTGTTAGGAAATTTGTTAGATATTTTGTTAGAAATATCTCTTTAGATTTTGATCAGCAACATGATGACTTATCTTAGTCTCAGAAAGGTGATTAGTACTCTTGGTTCACTTGAACATTGTAAAAGAGGAAACCCACTAAGTAAGATAGTCTAGCTAATATTGTATAGGATGTTAGGTCTCAAAATGTAATTTTTATTTTATGAAGAGAAGACCAAGAAGAAGACATCCAAGCAGAACAAACTCAACGACATTGAAGACTTGAAGAAACTGCACAAGAGGGAACAGTTTTTCAGATACCTTAGCCAGATATCTTGAAGACACAAATAGTTTTTAAACAAACTGTGTCACAAGAGATATCTGAGAAATGAAAGGTCTATCTGAAAACAAGGAAGGTGTCCACAAATATCTATTCTCAGATACCTTGAGCTTTAACCACATTTCTGAAAAAGAAATATATATATATTGCAAACAAAGTTGTTTCAATAAATGTGGTATCTGAAGATTGAAGATAAAGGACGTGCAAAGAATCAGATAATACTAGTCTCTGATACAAAGCATAGTTCAGTTGACACTACAGGACAAAAAGTATAGTACAATGCATTTAATGCACGGACATAAATGTCTGAACAAAAGCAATGGCAGCTTCTGAAGAAGAAGACAAAACTCACATAAAGATTATACACAGATATCAATAGTTTGAATTTGAGCCTAACGGATACTATTCAAACTGAACTCAAATTCATCTATAAAAATCAACACTTAGGCGCTTGAGAAGATCTCGAGACACCTTGAACTACACAGAACTTACTGAACATCTTACTCTCTCAAAGCAAATTACTTATCCTCAAAGCTTTCTGTTGCGACCAAAGCTTTTGATCTTGAGTAACACTGAAGTTCTAAGTGTCCTGATCCTAAACAAGCATAGCTATATGTGAAAGAGTTGAAACGAAAGATCAAGTATCTGAGATTCATTCTCTTAAACACTTATCTAAGACTTGGGTCAGTAAAAAGAACAAGATACCATACATTGAAAAGTGTAGTAAGTGTACTTGATTCACAGAGCTATCTGAATAACTGAATAAGTTATTAAAGAAGCTCATTTGACAACTCAAACCGAAACCAACACCATAACTGGCGTGGAGTACAGGAAGTACTTAGTTTGGAAAATCAGGGAATAACTCCAAGGTTACCGGAGTATAGGAAGTACTTGATTTGGAAAACTAAGGAATAACTCCAAGGTTATTGAGTATAGGAAGTACTTAGCTTGGGAAGCTAGGGAATAACTCAAAAAGGTTTCGATGCAGAAGTACTTGGTGAGAAAGCAGTGGAACAACTCAGGGGGAACATTTGGTTGGGAACCATTTGTTTAAAGGAATCTTAGAGTAGGATTTTTGTAAGGAGAACTCAATTATCTATTCTAGTGAATTCTAGGTCTCTGGAAGACCGAAGTGGATTAGTTGGAGGATTAAGCCACCTCCAGATACCACTATACTTGCTGTGTTATTTACCTTTTCTGTATTTACATTTCAGCAACACACACACACACTTTAACTGTTTCTGCACTTATCTATCTTAAGTCTTCCGCGCTCTGATTCTAAGTATCAGATATCTACTCAGATATCTGAGAAATAGTTTTTATCGACAAAAGTTTTAAAAGACTATTCACCCCCCCTCTAGTCTTTTACTTTGCTGTTATCTGGACCAATAGGTTCTCTAAGTTAAACACAAATTATGGAGGAAGTGTGCGTCTAGGGAATGATCTAGTGTACAGCATAAATGGCATTGGTGAGATCAAGTTGAAGATGCTGGATAATTCTATCAAGCTACTCATTGGAGTAAGGTACATTCCTGATTTAAGAAGAAATTTAATTTCTCTTGGTTGCTTAGAGTCAAAGGGGTACAAGTTTGGTTCAGAAATGGCATATTAACTATGTCGATGAAATCTACTGTGCTCATGAGAGGTGTGAGAAGAAATAATCTCTATTATATGTCCTGCATTCCTGTTATTGGTGAAGTGCATGTTGTCAGTGTGAATGATACTGAGTTATGGCATAAGAGGATGGCTCACATAAGTGAGAAAGGTCTCAATGAGCTAGATAAGAAACATGTGTTTGGATCTAGCAAGATTGACAAGTTGAGTGTATGTGAGCATTGTATAATGGGTAAGGCTAAGAGGAATTCTTTCCCAACTGGTATACATACAAGTGAAGCTCCTCTTGACTACATACATTCAGATCTATGGGGACCTGCTAAAGCACTACAAGAAATACTGGTTTAGGGACGGATTTTAGAGACGGATAAATCCGTCTCTAATTAGCGACGGATCGGTCGCATTTAGCGACGGATTGAGCTTCAAGCTCAATCCGTCTCTAATTCACCTCTAATCCGTCGCTAATTAGAGACGCATAATTTATCCGTCTCTAATTATGTTGACTAAATTATAAAAAAAAATTGAAACTCAACGACGGATAGCTCTATCCGTCACTTAGGTGAATTAAAGAACGGGGTAGGGGCTTTTCTTCCCCATTTCTATTCTGCTTCTCCTTTCTTCCCCAAATCGCCATTTTCGACCCTTTTCCAACTCCGATAAAAACTCCACCATTCCGGCCCATCTTTGACTCTTTTCGAAGTTCGTTGAACAAGGAACTCGGGTGGCCATTCAATTTCATTCTTCTTTGGCTATTTACTCCGTAATTGAAGGTATTAGTCTAAAACCCCTTACTTTGTTAAATTTGGAATTTTATGCAATTTCGACTAATTTGAGCAATTGTATGTTTATGGGGAAGTCTCTACTAGCTAGTTTAGCTTATATTAAGTAGTGGGTTAAGCTTGAGGTTGTGCAATTGATAGATTTATTGTGAAATTGAATTGTTAATATCATGTTAGGATGTTTGTAAGTATGTAGGGTATTTAATTTGATATTTTTGTACATGTAGTAGGATCAGGAAGATTTGGTTGAGTGTTTGGAGACCATTTAGTGATTTTCGTGGTTCTAGTATAATTGGCTCGTATTAACTTAGAAAGAATTACTACTATTTTAATCTACAATTTGTAATTTTAATAGTTAAATGGAAGTATAAAATTTATAAAATTAAATTTTAAACGTAAAATGCATGTAATTCATAAAATTTTAAACATATTATAATTAACAATGTAATTATAGACTGGGAATTGGGCAATTGTATATGTTATACACAATGTGTGTGTGTGTCTCTCTCTCTCTCTCTCTCTCTCTATATATATATATATATATATATATATATATATATATATATATATATATATATATATATATATATATACATATATATATATATATACATATATATATAGTTGTTGATAATACCAAGTCTTTGTGA
Organism: Plantago major; assembly: GCA_026545765.1. NCBI lineage: Eukaryota > Viridiplantae > Streptophyta > Magnoliopsida > Lamiales > Plantaginaceae > Plantago > Plantago major. The sequence continues at coordinate 97,186,167 of CM048839.1, forward strand.
TTTATTACGAGTCAAATGTATATGTTTTTCATGTAGTTTTATACTAACACATTTTTTTCCTTCTATATTTGTTGTATGTTTTTGCAGATGCCGCGACATAGGAAACCTACATACGTTCCTCCATCACGGAGTGGGTTGCCTGTGCTGGCGGTACACCACCGGTGGCTGACCAGGCAGGGGGGTAGTGGAGCAGGAGTGTCATCCGGAGAGGAGTATGAGCTTATGAGGGTCAGAGCAGCCAGTCTGCAGTTCCTGAGACCCCCACCGAGTTCAAGCATGGGCTCGACACATGGCTAGGGTAACTTACCAGATGGCCGGTGCCTCTACTACGAGTATACACCCGGAGCGATGTGGATGGAAAAGCATGTGTTGTTCCCCAACGACCCATCGAAGTAAGTATTATGCATTTGTAGAACATAATTTAAGATAATTTATGTCACATGATTATTGTACTGTACTAATTAATATTCGTTTCTTGTATCTTGTACATTGATAACAGGTTTTGGCCTGCCGGTGCTTCTTCAAAACTAAGTGACACAATCAAGGCCAATAGGGCGATCCCGGGCGGCGAGAAGTGGTCGAAGATCTTGGACCGGCAGAAGGCAGAGTACTTTGATGAGTTGCGGATAAGTTTAAATTTTAGATTGCTTTATTTGTTGTTTTAATGTGAGTGGTATGTTAGCCACCATATGTGAGTGGTATGTTAGCCACTGAACTTGGGTGATATGCACCGTTGTGTTAGTAAATTTTAGAACAATGTAAGTGGTATGTTAGCCATTATATGTGAGTGGTATGTTAGCCACTGAACTTGGGTGATATGTTAGTCACCATTGAATCTGTTGTGTTATCTTATTAAATTGTTGTCTTTATTTACGTTATGTAATTTGGATGTTGTGTGGAATTGTTGTAGAAACACTACTTCATTCCGAACGCCTTGGTTCTCCGGTTGTGGTATGTTTTCGAGACTCTGGGGTCAGATTTATATAGGAAGATGATCAACAAGGTTAAAGGCGAAGGTAAGAGGCCAGGGTGGATGGGAGTTGAGGAGTGGGGGCAATGGGTGGAGTACTGGAAAAGGAAGGAGATCGTTCAAGTTGCAGCCCAGAACAGAGAGAACCGGCTGACTGAGCCGTCTGATGGTACGGGGGTGGCCAGACACCACTATGGGTCGCGAGATGTGGTTACGGATCACCGTATAGCGGTTAGTGTACATGTTACTTATTTGTTCGTTTATTCGTACATGTGTTTTGTGTTTAATTTCTACCCACTTACTAGCTAATTGTTTGCATATATGTTCTTCAACTCAATGCTGGGGAAGAGAAGATCGCGCCACAGCTCTTTAAAAGAGCCAAGCTGAAGGACGGCATATGGGTGGACAGGTGGTCCGAGCTTATTGTGGTACGTTTTTTCTGTTAAGGTTCATATTTGTGTAGTATAAGTGATTTTAAAAACTGTAACTCATGGTATGCACTTTACGATTTTAGGCTGAGGTGGAGAGGAGGATCGCCGATCGGGAGTTGCCAGTTGAAGAAGAAAACAACATCTTCTTAGCCGTCAACCCAATGGATGACAAGGGCCGAGTATATGGATTGGGGAGTTTCGGCCCTGAACTGGCTGGTCCTAGCTCTTCAGCATCCCAGCCATCCAGAGCAACTGTTTTCACACAGGAGCAGGTCCAAGAGTTATTGCAACAAAAGGTCGATACTTTGCAAGAGGAGTTAGCTAAAACCTAGGAAGATCACCGGCAATTCTAGGAGTCCCAGGCGGCGATGATGCAGCGGATGGAAGATTTCAGCAGACTTTTCGCCATGTACCCACCACCGCCTCCCGATAGTTAGTTTGGACTTGTGTTTTTCTGCCACTTGATACATTATTTAATCTTCTGTACGGATATTTAATGTTCAATATTGATAATTTGTATTCGTCAAACCCTTTATGTCAATTTAATTATTTGAATTTATTATCATAGATTATATTTGTGAAACAGGTGAAATATGCAAACAGGCATCAAAATTATAATTTTTTTAATAATCTGCAAATTTAGAGACAGATAAATTTTATCCGTCTCTAATTTTGGATTTTATTTATTTAAAAAAAATGATATTATCCGTCGCTATTTAGCGACGGATAATTTATCCGTCTAAAAAATTCACAAATTTATGCATAAAAATATAAAAAACACCTTATCCGTTGCTAAATCCGTCTCTAATTAGTGACGGATACTTATCCGTCACAAAAAGGGCAATGACGGTCAACGAATTTATCCGTCACTAACCGTCGCTAAATTAGAGACGGATAAATTATCCGTCTCTAAAAAGCTTGTGACGACAGGTTTTGGGACGACTTGTTTATCCGTCGTTGTTTAGCGACGGATAAATCCGTCGCTAAACAACATATTTTTTGTAGTGAAGTCCAATCCCATGGTGGAGGAAGGTACTTCATGTCACTTATTGATGACTACACCAGGAGAGTATGGGTCTATATACTCAAGAATAAGAGTGAAGATTTCTCTAAGTTTAAGGACTGGTGTAATGAGGTTGAAAATGAGAAAGATAAGAAAGTGAAAGTACTGAGAACTGATAATGGTCTTGAATTCTTGTCAGAAAAATTTAACAAATTCGGCAGAGAAAAAAGTATTGTCAGGCACAAAACTGTGCCAGGAACTCCTCAGCAAAATGTAGGGGTGTGCAAACAATCCGCCCGACCGACCCGTCCACACAAACCGCCCGCATCTCACCCGCACCCGCCGATTAATTTTTTTAAAAAAAATTATGCGGGTTAAATTTTTTATAACCCGCTAACTGGTGGGTGGGTGGTGGGTTGGTTGGGTGCAAACCGCAACCCACCCGCCCCACCCGTCATATAATTTACATAACAAAAAATGTATATATATTAAATAAATTAATTGTCATTTGAATGAATATATAGAAATATATAATAGATTAATAAAAGTAAAGCTATGGTTATTTCATGTATAAACTAAGAAACTACATAAGTGAAAATGGTACTTCATCATTTTACTTGATTTCAAAATATTTTGTTAATTTCATGGATATGTTGATGTAGTAATCTACCCGCCAATCCGCCCGCCAACCCGCCCGCCATTGTTATCACCCGAACTGCCGCGGGTTGAAAAATTATTCTACCCGCCGTGGGTCGGACAAATAATCACCCGCCATAAGTGGGTTGGTTTGATTTTTCTAAATACCCGCCAATACCCGGCCGCGCTCACCCCTAGCAAAATGGACTTGCTGAGAGATGAACAGAACCTTACTTGAGAGAACAAGATGCATTATATTTCAATCAGGTATACCTAAGGCATTCTGGGTTGAAGCTATGTCTATTGTGTGTTATCTTATTAACAAGAGTCCATCCTCAGCTATTAAAATGAAGACACCTGATGAATTGTGGTATGGTGGGTTGAAAGATTACTCACACATGAAAATCTTTGGATGTCTGGCTTACTCTTACATAAGACAGGATAAGCTAGAGCCTAGAGCTCTGAAATGAATCTTTATTGGATATCCTAAAGGAGTCAAGGGGTATAAACTCTGGTTCCTTGAACTAGGCATGAAGAAGGTACTGGTTAGCAGAGATGTGGTGCTTGATGAGACTACATTCCCTTATAAGAAGGATCAGGTACCTCCTACATCAGATACTCACAGGTTTATTGATTCTGAGATTGAGGTGGAGCTTACAGGTGATCATAGAGAACCAATTGACTTTGAAGCTGCAAACTATGATCAATCTCCAAATAATGCAACTGGTGATGATCATGCCATTGAGGAACCAGTTGAAAATCACATGTCAGGAGTGATATCTCAGGGTTCAGCTACTAGACAACATACACCTGTGAGGGTGGAGCCACCGTTAGATCAAGGCCACAGAGAAGGAGGAGAATAGATCCTATTGTGACAGATGAAATCAGAGACTTTCAGCTGACCAGAGATAGAGAAAGAAGAGAGCACAAGACTCCCAACAGATATGGCTTCAGTAACATGGTGGGTTTTGCTTTGACCATGTGTCAAGAGCTTGAGTCTCAGGAACCACAAGATTACACTGAAGCTAGTACTTGTGCTCACAAACAACAATGGCTAGTAGCAATGCAGGAAGAACACTACAAGAATTCCTATGTTTAGCCACGGTAAGTTAGCGACGGATTTTATCCGTCGTCAGCTAGCGACGAATCGCTAGCTCTAGCGACGGATAAACTCCGTCGCTAACTCTAGCGACGGATAGTCATATCCGTCGTTATAATGGTTGACCAAAGTTTAAATAAAATGAAAAAAGAAAAAAAAACGAAAAAATGAAAAGCTAGCGACGGATAGGCTTATCCGTCGCTAATAGCGACGGATAAGCCTATCCGTCGCTAGCTTTTCTGAACACACGAGCAGAATGCTCGTCCCCTCCCCCATTTCTTCTTCTTCCTCCATTCTTCTTCCTTTCTTCCTCCATTTCGCCAAATCGAATCCCGTCCAAATCTCAACCATTTCGGCCATTCTTGGTATCTATTCGAAGCTCGCGAGAGAAGGAGGTCAATTCTACCATCAATCTCAAATTTCATCCGCTATTTTCTCCGGATTCGAAGGTAAACCTTACTTTTTAAAATTTGGGGATTTTGTTACTTTGGACTAATTTGAGCAATTGCATGTAAATGGAGAGTATGTAGTACTTAGTTTAATTTATATTAGGTATTGTTTTACATATATTGATTGTCAATTTGGATTTTTAGTAGCTAGTTAATTAACTTTTGAGATGTGCAATTGTTTGAATTGTTAATTAGTATAATGTTAAGTATGTTAAGTATGTAGTAGTTTTGATTTAAGTATGTTACGTATGTAGTAGCTAGTTAATTAACTTTTGAGATGTGCAATTTTTTGATTTGATAAATTTATACATGTACTAGATTATAGATTATGAGAATTTAATGAAGTGTGTTGATACCATTTGGTGATTACATTCGTAAAATGCATGTAATTTATAATTTATAAATTCGTATTAAAGGGTTGGAATGCTTTATTTGTAATGGGAATTTTGGTAAGAGACAAAAACTTTATAACATGCAAGAAATGGGAATCGAGTTGACAAAATACGATCTAATCAATTCAGACGTATCAGGTTATATAATCATCCAATGAATACCGATCGTTCATGGATGTACCGTCGTACTCTAAATGACAGAGTTCAATCGAATTTTGTAAAAGGGGTTTAAGGAAATGCGATGACACATCCGGCTTCTGTAAATGAGGGGTCGATAAAGTGTGTTTCCACATTTGAAACATGCAGAAACAAGGCAGCACCGTCCATGACATATGATCAATGGAGGGAGAGGCGGGGGTTGGGGCCGCCTATTGAAATCATAGACGGTTGTCGGAACATGTGCATGTTGTATTGGGAGGAGGATGTAGATATGATGGAATGCTAATTCTGTGGTAGGACGCAGTTCACGTGACGAGGAGGGGGCTGCAAGAGGATAATGAGTTTTATCCGTTTTGTCTTTAGGCTTGTATAACTAGTAATTAGTAGTCGATATATAAAACCAAACATTATGCTCAAATTGAAGCTAGTATAACTTATATTATGTAAGGTCGTTGACGTGTTTTCAAGCTTGGGGTTGTGTAATTGATTAAATTATTTTGAAATTGATTTATTATCATAATGTTTGTAAGTATGAGTTTAATTAGCTTAATAAATGACAGACCTCGATCTAATCAATTCAAACGTATCAGGTTATATAATTATTCAATGAATACCGATCGCTCATGGATGTACCAAAGGATAGTTAATGGCAGAGTTTTACCTAGTTTTGTGGAAGGGGTTGATGCCTTCGTTGCTTTTGCACTGACACAGACTACTTGTTTGAGTGGGGGGATGATGAAGTGCCCTTGCACCCAGTATAAATGTAGGAATAAGCAATTTTTGCCTCCAGAAACGGTAGTGGAACACTTGAAACGTAAGGGGTTTGTAGCTGAGTATGTGGTATGGACTTCTCATGGTGAGACATACAAGCCGTTCATGGATTATGGGAATTTGGGGAAGCATAAAAGAAAGTAGGAAACTGTGATGGGAAGTACTCAAAATACTTCTCCATCTGATGCTAATAATGATCATGAACGGGTTGAGCAAATGGTATATGATCTTGCGGGTCCAGAGTTCATGGACACCAGGGAGCCAGTAACCGAGGGGGATGGGGAGGAGCCTCCGAATCCTAAGGATCAGGTGTTCTTCGACTTTATGGAATCCGCAAAGAAGCCGATTTATCCGGGGTGTAAGCACACCGAATTGTCATTGTTGGCTCGGCTAATTAGTTGTAAGGCTAATGGCCAGCAATCTGAATCGAATTTCAATGAATGGGTACAAGTAATGTCGGAGCTTTGTCCAGAACCAAACCTAGTTCCCACCAACTTTTACCAGGCGAAGAAAAAAATGCGAGGGATGGGGTTGCCCATGGAAACCATAGATTGTTGTGAGGATATGTGCATGATTTATTGGGAGGAGGATAAAGATCTACTGAAGTGCAAGTTTTGTGGTAAGGACCGGTACAAGCGTTACAAGGAGGGCGCCTCAAAGAAACGTCAGAAGAAAAATCTCCCACATAAGAAAATGTGGTATTTCCCTCTAGCACCTCGTTTGAAGAGGTTGTACGCTTCAAGTGCTTGTGCTGATAAAATGCGGTGGCACAAGGAGAGAGTAATCCCGGTAGAGGGTAGAATGGAGCATCCATCAGACTCACCCGCATGGAAACACTTCGACGAGAGCTATCCGGAGTTTGCAGTGGAGCCTAGAAATGTACGATTGGGCCTTTGTACGGATGGTTTTAACCCCTTTGGAAGTGACCGGAAGTACTCTTGTTGGCCAGTTATGCTGACACCGTACAACCTGCCCCCCGGTGAGTGCATGAAGGAACCGTTCATGTTCTTGACTGCTTTGGTGCCCGGTCCATATGATCCAGGACAGAAGGTGGATGTGTTCTTGCAGCCCCTAATCAAGGAGCTGATCGAGTTGTGGGAAAAAGGTATCCCAGCATATGATGTGTCAATGAAGAAGAACTTCAACTTGAGAGCAGCACTACTGTGGACCGTGAGTGATTTTCCAGCTTACTCCATGCTATCTGGAAGGAAAACAGCGGGCTTTAATGCTTGTCCACGTTGTTTGGACGACAGTAGTGCATTTAGACTGAAGGAGAGCGGAAAGGAATGTTGGTTTGATCATCGTAGGTTTCTACCAAAGGATCATCCGTTCAGGATGAACAAGGCTCAATTCTTGAAGGGTCGAGTAGAAATGAAAGGGCCCCCGACAAGACTTACTGGTGCACAGATACTTGTAGAGATATATAGGTTGGGTCTTATGAAAGTAACTGAACTTGGGTCGGAGAAGCATAACGATAAAATTAGCAAAAATTGTGGATGGAAGAAGAGAAGCATCTTCTGGGACTTGCCTTATTGGAGCACTCTTCTTATCCGTCACAACTTGGATTTCATGCACATTGAGAAGAACGTGTTCGAAAACTGCTTCAACACGATTTGCAACATTAAAGGGAAAACAAAGGATACCGTTAAATCTAGATCTGAGTTGGATACATTTTGTAATAGGCCTGAGTTGACAAAGTGGAATGATAAGGGACTGTGGCCCATGGCAGCCTACACAATTGACATTGAAGCTAGGAACAAACTGTTTGATTGGGTGAGGGGATTGAAGTTCCCCGACGGTTATGCGTCGAACTTGGGAGGGTGTGTGGATTTGAAGAAGACAAAGATGTATGGGATGAAGAGCCACGATTGCCATGTGTTCATGGAGAGGCTTCTCCCTGTTTCATTTCGAGAACTACTACCTAAGCCTATATGGAGCGCTCTCACCGATCTGAGCTTATTTTTCAAGAATTTATGCTCAAGGGTGCTTGAGGATGAAGTGTTAGCAAATCTTGAAAGTAAAATACCATTGATTCTATGCAAGCTCGAGCGTATCTTTCCACCGAGCTTCTTTGATTCTATGGAGCACTTGCCGGTTCACCTCCCACATGAAGTGAGACTTACTGGACCGGTTCAGTATCGATGGATGTATCCCAGCAAGAGACAGGAAGCTGCCATCTTCTGCAGCTATTACTTTGGAGACCATGTGCCAACTAAGGCATCTAGGCCGGCTAGAAATGCAGACACGTATGAAGTTCAAGAAGATGATGAAGTTGCACTTTCAATATTTAGGATCTCAGGTAGACCTATGGGAGAAAGGAATACAGAATGGCTGACAGATAAGGAGGTGAAGGCAGCCCACTATTATGTCCTCTCGAACTGTGCTGAAGTTGATAAATTTATGAAGATCTTTGCTAGGTGAGCAGCTTACTTATTATAACACATAAATTTGAACTTCTAATTACTATCTAATCATGTCATCATGTCCACAGCGTTTTCAAAAAGCGTTATCTGAAGATGGATCCAAATATGGCAGATGACACACTTGAAGAACTGCTTGAAGAGAAGTTGCCAATTGAATTTCCTGATTGGTTCAGGGACTATGTCCGAGATCCTGTAAACCAAGTCACATGTACTTACTTAGAGTCTTTAGCGAAGGGGACATTCAGTCGAGTATACGTTTTTCCATCGTATATAGTAAATGGTCTTAGATTTCACACAATGATTCTGCACGTCCAAGTCTACTAGCAATTGTGGGGTGTGTGTGAAAGGGGCTGATCAAGATGGAGGTGATGATTTGTATGATTTCTATGGAAAACTTAAACGAATTGTGAGGCTTGAATATGTCGGTGTGCCTCTGAAAAGAACCGTTCTATTTGATGTCGACTGGTATGATCCCGGTCAAAATGGTACGAGGGTGCACGAGCAATATCAAATGGTTGAGATTAACCATAGGAGGAGGTACTGTACTAAGTACGAACCTTTTATCTTGGCATCTCAGGCACGTCAAGTGATGTTCATTGAATATCCAAGCCTAAAACGTGATAAGGCGGACTGGTTGGCAGCGATACACATACAAGCCCACTCCAGAGTTGAGTACGTTCATAAGGACAAATCAACTACCAACTCATACCAAGAAGAGGTTGTCGATGAAACAGCGAAAAATCTTGTAGATGCTCGTGATGAGTACATTGACCTGCACGAAGACATATATGTAGACTTAACCATTGGTGACGAGGATCAGAGTATGTGTGTATGGTAGATTATATGTATCTTAATTGTTATATGCTTGCTTTTCCCATTACATGCCAATTCATGTCTTAATTTATACTAATACAATTTGTTTGTGTTTGTCATATGCTTTTTTGCAGATGCCGCGCCAAAGAAAGTGCAGTTATGAGATTCCCAGGTCTAGTGGGACCCAGGGTTCACCACATAGTGCATCGAGTAGCCCTGGTGGATCGAGCAGCTACTCTCTCTCATTCCTTAACTATAAATTTAGATAAAATAATGTTGGTCAGATTGCCAGCGGCATGTGGATTGGGACGTCTGGTGGTGGTGGTGGTTATGGACCAAGACAGTACCCGCCTGACGGGTGTCCTTATACCGAGATCGTCGATGGTGCTACGTGGGAGGGGAAGTTGGTGTTGTTCCCTAACGGCAGGAGGAAGTAAGTATTATATATACATTTGTAGAACATAACTTAAGATAAGTGTTTATATATATGTCACATGAATTGTCTAATAAATATATGTATTCTTCTATAATTCATTGATAACTGCAGGTTGTGGCCTCAGCAATCTTCAGACGACTTGCATGAGATTTTCAAGCTTAGGAGGGAGTTGCCGGGCCAGGGAGGCGAACAGTGGAGCAAACTCAAGCCTGAGACGAAGCACTTCTACTTTGATGAGCTTCGGGTAAGCTTAAATGTTACAATTTATTGTGGTAAATGTTACAATGCTTTATTTGTTATTCTATCAATTAATGAACTAGTTTACTAATTTGTGTGGTATGTTAGCCACTTACTTGGGTGATATGTTAGTCACCATTGTGTTAGTAAATTCTAGGACAATTTGTGTGGTATGTTAGCCACTTACTTGGGTGATATGTCAGTCACCATTGTGTTAGTAAATTCTAGGACAATTTGTGCGGTATGTTAGCCACTTACTTGGGTGATATGTTAGTCACCATTATGTTAGTAAATTTTAGGACAATTTGTGTGGTATGTTAACCACTTACTTGGGTGAAATGCACCATTGTTTATCTTGAAATGGTAACCTTGGGGCATTAATTTTTACTTTGAATGGAATTGGAAAGTAGAAAAAAATACTACATTCCGACTGGCCTTATTCCCAAGATGTGGCCCGTTTTCGAGAGTTTGGGCTCTGATCTGTATAGCCATATGGTGGCTGACATGAAAAAATACTGAGAAAAAGGAAAGCCGCCACAGTATAGCCATATTGGGGACGAAGAGTGGGCTATGTGGCTAGTATATTGGAGACTTACAACCGTCGAGGATCAGTCCTTCAAGAATAGGCAGAACCGGCTGACTCAGCCGCGAGATGGTAAGGGCTCTGCCAGGCATCACTACGGGTCACGAGCTGTTGTCACTGATCTCCAGATGTCGGTAAGTATATATATATGTGTGTTCTGATTACAACATGATTTGTACACATGTGTATTGCTTTCATTTATACCAATTTACCACTTGTTTGCATTCCTACCAACTTACTAACTACTTGTTGCAATATATAATGTTCTTTAGCTGAACCAGAACAAACCCAAGACTTGCCTAGAGGAAATGAAGAGGGGGAAGCTGAAGAACGACATTTGGGTGGACGAGAAGTCCGAGCTTATTGCGGTATGTGTATTTGCTAAGTGTCACAGTTGTATATGCATGTGTATTATAAATTAAATATGACATTGTAGCTCATTTCGTATACACTTGACTATTACAGAGTGAGGTGGAGCGGATCATTGCGGAGAGGCTGCTTGAGGGTGAGGAGTTGTCCGTGGAAGAACAAGACCGGATCTTTCTACAGGTCAACCCACCCGACAACAAGGGTCGGGTTTATGGTCTTGGTAGTTTGGGCGAGAAACTGGTGGATAAGAGCTTCTCCGTGTCCCAGCAATCTCAGGGACATGGTGGTGTTTACACAAAGGTGCAGGTCGAGCAGATGGTGAATGAAGCAGTGACTCCTCTCCAGAGTGAGATCGAAACTCTCAGGGCAGGCTCGAATGAATCAGAGGGTCGAAGAGCTCTGCCGCTTGTATATGAGCCAGAATACCCCCGGCCCCTCGTCTTAGTTGCTGGTGTTGTTTTGGATACTATGCTACTTTTTACTTTGTTGGATATTTGGATTTCTATTCGGATATGTAGACTTTATTTTGGATAATTTGTTTTTGACGAATCTTTGTTGTTAATTAATGCAATTTCCCCTTTGAGACATATCACTATTATATTGGTTGAAATAACAGGTGAAAATTATAAAGTAATTTTTAAAAAAAAATTAAAAAAAATAGTGGTTTAGCGACGGATAATTATCCGTCGCTAAACAACGAATTAGGGCGTGCTAGCCCTAAATCGTAGTTTAGCGACGGATAACTATCCGTCTCTAAAAACCCGGGGGTTTTTAGAGACGGATAATTATCCGCCCCAAATGGCGACGGAGGGGCAAGGCCCTATCCGTCGCCATTTCCGTCGCGAATTAGTGACGGATAACGCTCTGTCGCTATTTCGCCTTAGAGACGCCCGTCATTAAGACGGGCGTCTATCCGTCGCTAAGGTCGTCGCTAAGGCCTTAGCGACAGATTGGCAAGGGGTTTAGCAAGGGATAATTCCGTCGCTAAACCCCTGTTTTTTTGTAGTGGAAATCCTTTCACTAGAAAAGAATGGGACATGGATACTTGTTCCCAGACCACATAATCAAAGAATTATCAGTTGTAAATGGATTTACAAGAGGAAGATTGAAGTATCTGCAACTGAATAGATCAGACATAAAGCTAGACTAGTAGCTAGAGGATTCACTCAAAAGGAAGGTGTTGATTATAATGATATTTTCTCTCCAGTGGTCAAACACACTTCTATCGGATTGCTATTAGCTTTAGTTACTCAATTTGACATGGATTTGCAACAGTTAGATGTCAAAACAGCTTTTCTACATGGAGATCTTGAAGAAACAATTTATATGTCTCAACCAGAAGGGTTTGTGCTACCTGAGAACAAGAATAAAGTGTGTTTACTCAAGAAATCTCTCTATGTCTCAAACAAAGTCCCATACAGTGGTATAAGAAATTCAGTGAGTATATGTCTGAGATTGGTTTTGAGAAATCTCAATTTGATAGCTGTGTATATCTGAAGAAAGTTCAAGATCAGGTGAGCACTTACTTGCTCCTGTATGTGGATGACATGTTACTTGCAAGTAGTAACAAGAAGAAACTTGTTCATGTGAAGAACCAACTAAGTGAGAGGTTTGAAATGAAGGATTTAGGTAATGCCAGAAGAATATTAGGCATGGCTAATTTCAGAGATAGAAATTCTGGTGTTTTGATGCTAAATCAAGGAGATTATTTGAGAAAGGTACTTATCAGGTTTCATATGCATGAATCAAAGGCAAGTAGTATTCCCATTGCTCAGCATTTCAAATTATCTTTAGAACAAAGTCCTGTAACTCAAAAGCAGGTGGAGCACATGACCAAAGTATCTTAGGCTAATGAAATAGGTAGCATTATGTATGCTATGGTCTGTAGTAGACCAGATGTTGCCTATGCAATTAATGTCACTAGCAGATACATGTTTAATCCATGTGAGATGCATTGGGAAGCTGTAAAGTACATCTTGAGATACTTAAAGGGTACTACAGACATTAAAATTAAGTTCTGCAAGAATGAGAACTGGTATGGTCATCCAATCATGGGATATGTTGATGCGGATTATGTTGCAAATCTTGACAATAGAAGATCACAATTAGGTCATGTATTTACTCTATTTGCATCTGTTGTGAGCTGGAAATGCAATCTTCAAAGTGTTGTAGATTTATCAACAAATGAGTCTAAGTATATGACCATTACTGAAGCAGTCAAGGAGGGAATTTGTCTTAAAGGGATTATCAATGAAGTTGGTATTTCTCAGGAGACTGTTACTATCTTAAGTGATAGTTAAAGTGCTATTTACTTGTCTAAACATGAGATGTTCCATGAAAGGTCAAAGCACATTGATGTGAGGTTGTATTTTGTGAGAGATATTGTGGAGAAAGGCATTGTCAAGATTGTAAAAGTCAGTACACTTGAGAATGCAGCTGATATGTTAACAAAGCCACTAATTCCATCTAAATTCACTCATTGTTTGGATTTAGTTGGAGTTATGAGAGCCTAAACTTATGTGCAGGTGTTGTGATCTACTGTTATATTGTTTGTGACAGTAGAGAAGTGGAGGATAGCTTTATTGGTTGGATGATTCTAAACAAGGTGGAGATTGTGAGGTTTTGTGGTGTTTTCGAATCATCTAAGAAATTCAGGGACTAATTGGCAATATGTTTCAGAGTTGTTATTGCAGTTAATCTACTAAGAAGTGCGAGATGATCTCAGCCGTTGAATCAAGTCGGTTTCTGTTACAGATCAATGGCTGTTGTACATTCTGGCGTGTGAAGGCTTCTTATATAAACAGAGTCGATGGTTTCGTCTCTTAACACAATCAATAATCCTTTATACTTTGTCTCTGTGAGTGAGAAGAAAAGTGAGCTCGTGTTTGAGATGAATTGAGAGAGATTAGTTTGTAAATCGTTCAATTCTTTATCGTGTGAGCTTGTAGTTTGTTGGATCGAAAGGCGTAATAAAGCTATTGTTTCTCCCGTGGATGTAGATTAGTTTATCCATTCGAACCACATTAAATCTCTGTGTTTATTACTTTGATTTATTTGCTTATTGTTTATGCAAGTTTGTTACATAGAATCGAATCAATCGATCGATAAAACTCAACACGCTCCACCCGAGAGGTCAAGTATAACCGAGGACGGTCGGGAGAAGTTCATGGATACGAGATACGCAATTATGGAAGGGTCAAAATTATCCCTATGTGGCCCATTAGTGGCAATTGGAGCAAATGGACTTGCAAGCCCATAGGCCCAATTGATCACAAGGACACAATCCCTACTGTACACTTGTCACGATCTGGGAAGGCCTAGCCCTTTGGGGAAAAATCTATGAATATGGGACATATCCCCATAAACAAGGTAAGTCTACTTCATATATTCATACCAAAAATACTATACAAAGTAGACCTTCAATCTCTCTCAATTAAAGTCTCTATTCGGTTTGACACTAAGTAAACCGGGTTTACCGTTCTAACCCCCCTCCCCCCAACACTAGCCTCTGTGCAGGTCCTTATATGAAGTCGCTTTGAAGACCTTATGACCATCTCGAACGAATTAAGACGCATTAGCGGGACTATGACAAAGACTTAGCAAGAACTTAGTAGTGTTGATGATTCACCCCTCAACAGATAAAAATATGCATATTATTGACAATAGACGCTTAAATCAGTTTTATTTTCAAAATGGCAGACGAAATTATTAATGAACCAACGAATTTACACGAATATAAGGTATTATCCACAAAACAAATACAAACCATTACTGTCATACAAACTTTAAACTCATAACCAAAGACAACACATTCCACCTTGATCCCTTCACCCTACCAACACTCAGTTTTATTGATTCTGTTCCGCTTCCACTTGCTAGTTGCTACCATCCGGAAAAGATCTTCTATCCCATATTCAAGTCCCAATTATTGTTCCACTCTCCTGACCACATACGCGTTAATTATGGTTAAACATAATTTTTACTATAAACTAAATTCTCTTTCCTAATTTACGTATGATTTGGCTTATTTTCTTAGATACTTCTAATCATCCACCACTCTCTTTTTAATGATTTCTCACTAATTTTTGCATGCAAAGTTTATGCAATATTAGTACAAAAATTTATTGAAAATCCCCAGCCAAACGATTAGAATCCCCAAACACATCCCAAGAGCAAGAATTTTAACTTGAATCGGTTCTAAAATCACAAAGACATTACATAGTTTTCAAGTCTTTTTTCATATATAGCAAAACCTTACATCAAACTCGATTTGATTTCAAAGGTTGAGTTTAGTGGGATTCCTCGGCTGTTAAAATGTATCCGAGGTAAAGCCCATAATATCTCTCGTTTTGCTACACTACAAGAGATTTTGATCTATTGTGACTCATAAATTTTACGACTCTTTAGTTTACACTAGTCACAAAAATAAACTAAAGGGATTATTACATAGGGCTACCCATTTAGAACGACGTTTCTCATATTCCTGCTACTTAGTCGGACAATTACAGTTTAGTCCAAAAACTCATAATTTCCGTTGACCAGCTTAATTGAGCTATTCAATTCCATCACAACCAAACATGACCTTATGGAATTTTAAATAAATAAATAAAATTAAAAAAAAAAAAACCATCTTCTTCTTCCTCCATCTTCAACAACATACATTACTTCTTCTTCCTCCATCTTCTCAAACTTCCTTATCTTCTTATTAACTTCTTCTCCGACGAATTTCTTCCTCTTTCTTGTTCTCTTTCTTCTTCTAATAAAGCCCCATAGCAGCTCCAAATCGGAGCTGCTACAGCTCCGATTGGAGCTGTGATAAAGTCCAATCGGAGTTGTTATGCTCCGATTTCGATTGTATTTTTGGATTTCGATTTTGATGCTCAAAGTATAGATTTGATTTAGGATTGAAGTTGGGGATAATTTACAAATTGAAATAGAAGTTTGGGGGCTTATTTGAGTTTTTTTCGGAATCTTATAGTCACATATATAAAAAATTAGATATCCTGGACTTGAATTACAATTTGTCAAATGTGCTATTGTTTGGCAACCTTCAAAATCCAATAATTTGAGAGGGGCAAAATTGACTTTTCCAGGTTTTAATTCGAATTTGGTCAAATTCGTGGACTAAAGTGTAATTGTTCGACTAAGTGATACTAATGTGTAATTACGACATCTAAATGGGGATCTGGATGTAAGTCGCCCTAAACTAAAAGGACTTAAAATTAACTAAAAGAAAGCCAAAATATACAACTTTTAATTTTGAGTAGTAATTTTAAAGTACGACTATTAAATTGTACTTCAACCGAAAATAAGACACATTCATTTTGAGACTCCTTTATAATTAATTGCGTTTCTTATTAAGAGTTATTTAATTACAAGTCTTATTTACATTATACACGCTTTTTAAAGGTTGAATTATATCAATCTCTTGTAGGGCTTGTGGTATTATATTTGTCTGCATATCAACCAGTTACTTTGCCTCTAATGTATGTTGTAGTCCATTGATCTATGTTCTTGAAACATGTTTCCACAAGTCTGGTCATCTTGTTTTTCGACAACTCTCATTAATGTTTTTTATGATACAGAAGGGGGAATCTATTCTAAAATAACTACCATTAGAAATCATGAGTGGATATCAGAAGTAAATATGACTCATGAGGGGTGTTGTTAAACGCAACACCTTTTTGGCTAAACGCAACATCAAATATTTGCTTACTTACCTAAAATGCCCTTAACTCAAAAAAAACTTATAAAATTAACGTAAAATCGAAATAACTCGTTTACACAAACACAATAACATTAACATGCACGATTGATTACAAATTACAACAATAAAAAACATCGAAAATTTTTCACAATTTTTTTTTTTAAAGTGAAAAAAGTTGGAAAATATATACAGAAATTGAAAAAAAAAGGGACTAAGAAATGGCCGGTTTTGAGAACCGGCCATTTAAAAAATGGCCGGTTCTCAAAATCGCCCCTTCTCAAAACCGGCCGTTTTAAAATGGCCAGTTTGACCAGCAAATTATTTTTAAATTTTAAATTTATTTATTTTGAATTCGCAACTTTAACTTTAATTCGAACTTGAATCGAAATGCTTCCGAATAAAAGGTTACAACTTGAACACGGACGAACTTGAATAGAAAATATTACATGCCATGACTATTGACTAGGTAATGGAATAACATCTTGAAAGTGTTCACAAATTTCATCGACAATGTCGAATACGTCTTTTTGGCTCATATAACGCCTGCTTGGCTTAGTGATGCGTGTAAGTTTAGCCCCGAGCCATTGTATCCTCTACAAATTAAAAACATAGAAAGTAAGGATTTGATGAAATGCTAACGTCATGTATGTATATGTATTGAATGTTTAGGAACCATACCACGGTAGGATTCATGTCGGCTGGTCGGTAATGTTCCCTTCGAGTAAATGCTTCTTGGCGTGTCACTTGCATATGCGTCCTTGGGCGAAATCAGTCCTGGTACGCAAGAAGAGCTTCAGTTCCGTAATGCACTCGAAGTGTTTGGAGATGAAAATTACATCGAACGTTCTGAAAGTTCTCGAATGAGTCTCCAGCACGATAAGAACATCGATAGAGTAACGGTTGCGGTGACCTTTGCACAAGCATTAGTGTTATGAGTGGTTGAGGAATGAATTGGGGGTATCCGAACTTGCGCATAACACGGTCTGGCATATAAGCCTCCGTAATCTTTAAACAATGAATAATTGCCCTAAATTGAGAAACGGGGACTGCTTCCTCCGCTCTTTGTTCAAATGGTGTCCAAATAACCTATTACATAAGAGGTAAGTAAATAACTATAACAGAGTTTAAATCTTAATGAAGACAAGCGTGATAAATTTGATGACATACTTCATTTGCAGGAACATTGTCTAGGGCACTTCTGTATGCAAGATGTAGAGCAGTTTGATCTTGGTCGATGGTTCCCAAGTTCCATGATTCAAAAGCAGGAAAGTGTTTGTAGATCCACAGCTGAAATCGTATAAAGACTTCAATAAAAAATGTATTCTTTTTTAAAGTTATGAACAAATGTATAAATAATATAGAGCGAGCAAACCTGCACAAGTGAGAGACATCCATTTATTTGTTTGCAGTCAATACGTGATGCAATTCCCAACTGTCTATACTGATTGGCAAGTGCAGCAGCTCCCCATGCGTACATATGAACCTCATCCAGCTGATGTAGGAACGGTAGAAATCCGACTAGTACTCGATGACCACTCTTGTCGACAAATAGAGATGTGCCTAACAACCACAACAAGTACATGATAGCATGTGAAGGAGGTGGAAGAGTTTGTGCTATTAAAGCGGCCTCAATTGTGCTACGCTTGAACCCAACACTTTTAAAGTTGGCCTTCATCGATGCATAATTCAGTTGCATATGAGTTGATAATGAGAGCTTGAGCGTCTATGGGTGGTTCGTTTCCACCTTAACCGCACGACCATGAACAGGAATTCCTAACAGATAGTGGACATCATGCAGGTTATAGTCATCTCACCGAATGGCAAGTGAAAGCTATTAGTTTCAGGATGCCACCGTTCAACAAATGAACTAATCAAAGGCATGTTGATCTTCGGGTGCATACAGCTGGGCAACTGTGAGAGATGGTTGTTGTCGACAACATTCAAGACATCGTCATTTAGATAGTCTTTGAACTTGCTTAATTTACGGTATTGGTGAAACCCCTCTAGAATATCGCGGTCCTGCGGCATTTTAAAGTAAATAATAAATAAGAATGAGTTAACAATAGT
The DNA here is from genome assembly GCA_026545765.1 of Plantago major. Lineage (NCBI taxonomy): Eukaryota > Viridiplantae > Streptophyta > Magnoliopsida > Lamiales > Plantaginaceae > Plantago > Plantago major. The sequence goes on from CM048839.1 coordinate 97,204,712, forward strand.
AAATATGAATCCTCGGATTTTAAAGATCTGGAATTAAATGACTTACATTTCCCATCCATATGGAGTGAGCGATGTGGCCTAGAAATCCTGTGAGTAACTCCGCATTTGCCGGGCCTCCATGAATACCTTGTGTTAGCTCTCTCTAGGGTTGATTAGTGGCATTATTAGGAGCTTCCTCTCCACACTGGCCGCTTCCACCCTCTCCTTCAGTGTGGTCACTCATTTGAGAATAACCAGAAACGTTGAATGGAGGGACATCATCATTTAATTGTGGAGATGCCCGGTACAAATTGGTGTCGTTGAAATGTGTAGATGGCCGGTATGAATTGGTGTTAAAATTGTTATCCGCTTCAGGCGATGTGTCATCTCGAAAGTCATCAACCCCATGATGCAGAGGGATTTCACTTTCAAGTCTGTTCCTTGTTTGTGTGTCGATAGTTTCGGGTGACTCATAGGAGTCCTCTATTAAGTTCTCCGTATCATCAGAACTTAACTCTTCATTGGCCATCAATTTGGACCTTTTAGCTCTGGCTGAAGCAGGTATGGGCCCTCTTTCCCTTCCACGAATCTCTCTCAAGCGTCCAGAATACTGGTCGATTGGTACCGTCGGGATATCCTTTGCGCTCTTCTTACCCCGTCTTTTATCTTCAGCACCGCCATCTTTGGATGAACCGCCCATACTGAGTTTCTGTAGGAAAATGAGAATAGTCGGAGTGTTAGAATTCATAGAGAAAGACGAGCAATCAAATATACTACGGTTTATTAATGTATTATCATAACTTTACCTTCCAGATTCCTGACATTTAACACTGACCAGATTGCTAGTATTTGATAGTATGTTGTAAGGAAGAAGAATGTTTGAATGGAGAGTTGTGGTGTAAAAATGTGATGGATGAGGAGATTATTTATAGAACCAAAATCCGGTTACGATCGAGTTAGGTCGGGTCAACCGAACCGACCGACTCGGTCGGCCGACAATCGCACAATCCCTCTACAAACGAACAATTTTCGGGAGTATTCGAGTGTCTAGTTACGATTTTCAGGAGCATACATAATTCCAGTTACGATTCTTGATTGATACCTTTTTGGGTCGATTAAATCGACCCGGTTGACCGGTTAAATCGACCTAGTCAACCGGGTCAAGGGGTCACTTGACCCTTTGAAGGCATGCATGTCCCTAGAAGGGACACGTCCCTTCAAGGGACAAAGCATGCATGCATGCTTTGTCCCTTGATGGGACGCATGCATGCATGCATGCTTTGTCCCTTGAAGGGACAATTGCTTCCCGATTTTTGTAATTTTCGATTTACAGGATGTTTCGATTTACACAATCCCTCCATTTACGTTGTGTCTACACTTCTATAAAAGCCGCCCCCACCATCATTTTAAAATACTTCACACTTGAAACCCGAAACACTTCAAATCCCAAACACGTATACTATGAGTGACTCACCTATTTCATATATTTCATCCGATGATGCGTCTGATTTTCCAGATTGCAGTCAATTTTTCCAAAACAATCAGAGTTTTGATACTCGTGAAGCTGCAGAAACTTGGATTCATGCTATTGGTCGAGAAAACAATATCTTTTTCGCGATCTCACATTCGAAACCAAGACACGTATACATGAGTTGTGAGCATGGTGGGGTCTACAGAAATACGGCTTCAAGTGACCCCGAAGTGAAATCCAGAAATGCAGTTGGGACTAAGAAGCACAATTGTCAATTTCAGGTTAAGCTGCATGAGAGGTATCCGGGGGAGTGGAGAGTTGCTGTCAGAGAGGGCCACGAGAAACACAATCATGCACTCGGGAATTACCCCTATGGGCACACGTCCAGTTCGAAGCTGAATGACGAAGAGTTCGTGCGAGTGATTAAGATGCTGCAGTGCGGAATGACACCTAGAGAAATTCTCGGGAAACTCAAAAAGGAGTTTATGTTAGGAATATCTGTTTAGATTTTGATCAGCAACCTAATGACTTATCTTAGCTCAGAAAGGTGGTTAGTACTCTTGGTTCACTTGAACGCTGTAAAAGAGGAAACTCACTAAGTATGATAGTCTAGCAAATCTTGTATAGGATGTTAGGTCTCTGAATGTAATTTTTATTCCTCTAAAGAAGACCAAGAAGAAGGCATCCAGCAGGAAAATTTCAACGGATTTGAACATTTGAAGACTGCACAAGATTGCTGAAGACAAGGGTTTTCAGATACCTATGACCAGATATCTTGAAGACACAAGCGTTTTTAAATAAACAGTGTTGCAAAAGATATCTGAGAAATAAAAGGTTTCTGAAACAAGGAAAGTGCCCACAGATATCTACATTCAAATACCTTGGACATAAACTATGTTTCTGAAAAGAAATATATTATAACAAGTTGTTTCAACAAGTAGTATCTGGAGTTGTGATAATTTCTGGAAAAGGACGTGCAAAGCTTTAGAGAACTCTGATAGTAAAAGATCTCTGATACAATACATAGTTCCGTTGGCACTACATGACAAAGTATAGTACAATGCATTAAATGCGCGTACATAGATGTCTGAACAAAAACGGTAGCTTCTGAACAAGAAGACAAACGTACTACAGTACTATACTCAGATATCAATAGTTTGAATTTGATTTAAGCCTAACGGATACTATTCAAACGGCACTCAAATTCATCTATAAATATCAACACTTAGACTGCTTGAGAACATACCTTAGAACACTGAACTTGCATTGAATACTCTCACACAAGCTCTCTCAAGCACACTACTTACCTTCAAGCTTTCTGTTGCGACCAAAGCTCTTGATTCTAAGTAGCACAAAAGTTATAAGTGTCCTGATCCTTAACAAGCATTGGTATTTGTGAAAGAGTTGAATTAAGATTTGATATCTGAGATTCATTCTCTTGAACATTTGTCATAGACTTGGGTCAGTAAAGAATAAGATACCATACATTGCAAAGTGTATTAAGTATACTTGATTCTCAGAGCTATCTACATCACTGAACAAGTTATTAAAGAAGCTCACCTGACAAACTACCTTAACCAACACCTTAATTGGCGTGGAGTACAGGAAGTACTTAGTTTGGGAAACTAAGGAACAACTCCAGGAAAGAGGTTTCTGAGTACAGGAAGTACTTGGTTGTGAAAGCCGGGGAATAACTCAGGGGAACATTTGGTTGGGAACCTAGTGTAATTAGGAATCAAGAGAAGATATTTGTAAGATTACATCAATTATCTGTCTTAGTGGATTCTAGGTCTGAGAAAGGCCGAAGTGGATTAGTTGAAGGATTACGCCACCTTCAGATACCACTATAAAAAGACTTGTGTTATTTACTTTCTGCATTTTATTACTTACTTTATTTACCTTGCAAAGTATTTACACCTATCTTGTTGAGCACGTGCACTTATCACAGAAAAGTCTTCCGCTCTCTGAAATTAAGTATCAGAAATCTTCACAGATATCTGAGAAACCGTGTTTATCGACAAAAGTTTTAAAAGACTATTCACCCCCCCCCCAGTCTTTTACTTTGCCGTTATCTGGACGAACAAGTGGTATTAGAGCAGGAGGTTCCCAAGCCTTCTGCACTGAACCTAGATCCCAGATAAGTGCCCACTAACTGCTTATCACCTACACTCGATTTGTTTGTTTAGTGTGTTTGTTGCAGGATGTCTTTAAGTGACGACCCAATTCTCAAGCCAGAGAATATGAGAAATGGAAGAACAACATGATGCTCCACCTAGAAGCCATCAGTGACGAAATAATCGACGTGATAAAGAATGGCCCAATAGTCATTCAACAACTCAAGCAAGTCGTAGAGGTTTCTAATGGTAGAGACAGAGAACAAAGCGATGGGCCTTCACAGACCGATGCGTCAACCAGTGGGAGACCTTCCAGTCAAGTTATTTACGAACCAAAGCCCAGAGAGCTCTGGACATCGGAAGATGCCAAGAGAAATCGATTGGATGGTCAGGCTCGCAATATCATCATACGTTCTACTCCAGAGCACATACGGTGTAAACTGTGGGGTGCAAACACGGCGAAAGTGGCCTGGCAACTGATTGAAGAAATGCGTAAGACCTTGAAAACGAAGGAAAATAAGTTCGAAGTTTTGAAGCTCAAATTCCAAAACTTTAAACAAGGTCCCACAGAGACTCTTGAAGAACTAGATTTCCGATTTATAACACTTATGAGTGACATGGCTGCACTTGGTGAAAGTAATAGATATACCCAGTCAGAAAAGATTAAGACTATTGTGGGAAGTCTAAATCATAACTGGGAGCACACAAAGTTTTTCTACTTTAACCAAGGAATGCCAGATATCACTCCAGTGGAACTTTTCTCTCACCTTGCCACTGTTGACTATGAGACAACTCAAAGAGAACAAACAACTGAAAAGTTGCAGAATGTTGCTCTAGTTGCTCAAGGAACTTCTGAAAAGAAAGAAGGCAAGGAGATGACTGAGGAAGCTCTTGCTGTAAAGCAAATGAGAAAATATGTCAGTCGAGAAATTGAGAGAAGAAAAGCCAAAGAGAAGCTGAAAAAGCATCTAGGCTCAAACTATCACCGATAAAATATGCAAAGCTTCATTTGAGCAATGGCTCGAAAGCATCAATCTTGAGGAAGCAGAAATCGGAAACGATATCTGTTTCTATTGTCAGAAACCTAGTCATTTCAAGAAGGATTGCCCTGCCTTCAACAAACTAAAGACAAGTGACAAGAAAGATAGAAGAAACTTCAAGAGAAGTCAGAGAGCTATGCTCACTGAAGAAAGGAAAAAGATTCAACTCCAACTGGATGCTCTAGACATTGAGTCTGATTCTGAGGATGAAGACTCAGATGATTCCACACTGCCTTCTTCAGAAATGTGCGGTGTTTCTCATGAAGTGATCGACTTTAGTCAAAAGAAGAAAGAAGTGTGTGGAGTGGTCGAAGAAATCTTTCCAGATATCTCCAACATTGAACCTTGTCTAATGGCTGATGAGGTAACACATATACTTCTTGTTATACATATGAAAGTGATGAGGAAGGAATCAAAGATATGGAACATCTCAGAAGAGAGCTTGATCTCTACGAAAGAGTTTTTCTAATGGTCCGAGCTAGAGCAGAAATCTTTGAAGAAGAAAAGAATTCTCTTGAAAAGGCAAATTCAAAATTACTCAAGATATCTGAGGAAAAGGATACCGAAATTGGATTTCTCAAAGCTCAGATATCTGAGACTGAAAAGTCACATGAAGAAGCATTGGCCAATCTTCAAAAGAAATATGAAGATCTTCTTTCTGAGAATGAAGAACTCAAAAAGAAAGAACTGTCTTTTCAATCTTATGCCAAAGCTAGTGACACTCTTACTGAAGTACAATCTTATTAGAGATCCTTCAAAAAAGAGAGGACTTGGGCTGGACACACAGATAGATAGTTCTACCACTCTGAATAAGAGTGATGAAAGAAGAACATTTGTCAGTGCTCAGCAAGGTGGTTCCCTGTCACGCCCCTGACCTTTTTCACCTCATAGGCATGTTTAAATATATTTTTAAGCAAATTTTAGTATTTTGATATGTGTTACACACGTGGCATTATTTGTGAAAAAGTGAATTGATATTATGTGATCGTAATTGAATTCTAATTGTTATCGTTGTTTTATATAGTTTTGGGCCCGGCTTGTTACTAGTTTTGTGTTTCACCGTTTTATATCCAAACGAGGGCCTTTGAAAGAACGGACACCGTAATATGAAGTGCACGAATTTATCGTATTTGTTTAGTGTACCTCTTTGACTTTCGTGTCGTATTTATAAAAACCGAAACAAGCAGGCTCGTGCAGTTAATTCAAGTATTAAAATTGTATTAAACCATATTTAATAACACCATCATTCACGTCTGCACACAGAGATTACACCTGATTCACACACACGACCGATCACACAACTTCGAATAGTGGGCAGAAGAAAAGCAAGAAAATTAAGAAGAAACTTATATAAGATAACAAGAATAGCATTTAGCACAATTAGCGATCTTCCGAACTTGTCAAGTTGGTTTAGTATGAGTTGCTGTTCTTGGGCTCGAGGATGACGGACCACCGGCCTTTCTAGTATGATTATATTTGTCCAGAGATTGAGCGGATAGTGCTAGTAGTACTTTTGGACGGTGACGGTAAGTGAATTTAGTAACTCGTTATTTAGTATCTTTGTAAGTAATTTCGGTAACTTGTTGTTTGACAAATATGTGTGACTTGATATTATTGCTATGATGCTAGCGTACGGGCTATGTAGATGTGAATTATATGATTCAAGTTGTTGATATGAAATTTAAAAGTATACTATGTTGTGCTATATATGTGAAATGTTCCATTTTGGTATAATGAAAAGCTAATAGTGCTTGATTCATGAAATGACTGATTGCTCCCATGTACGGATGAGATATGTGCTCTTGTCTGAAAATATAATTATTCTCTGATAAAGTGTTAGCCGAATATAGGTATGTATACAATTATGTGAATTGCATTCATAAGAGATAAGAAGATTCTGTTATGGCTGCTGACGACCTTGAATCATGTGTTTTCCAGCTTGTCTGGATATCCATCACTGGATGGACTCTGTATGAAATATAGAATTCCAGGTACGGATGGAATCTATATGAAATATGAAATTCCAAGTACGGCTGGACTCTGAATATCCATCACTGGATGGACTCTGTATGAAATATAGAATTCCAGGTACGGCTGGAATCTATATGAAATATGAAGTTCCAGGTACGGTTGGACTCTATATAAATCTGTTATCGTGATCACGAATTACTCCTGGTCATAACAGAGCCATAGCGGACAAAGAAAATGACTAAGCACGTGCATTATTATATAAATGCGAATGATGTCAAGAGTTTATAGCTGATCTGTTGGAATGAGAAGTAAACTTATATGATTTTAAACTATGAAATAAATGGAAGTCATATGTTGGTTGTAAATCGATGTGAATATATGTGACTGAAAGTGACGTGCTTACCTGTCGTTAAATGGCTTGTTGCCTGGTTATTTTACTGGTTATTAGATAACCTGTTACTAATTATACTTATTGAGATCCGCAACTCATTCAAAATGCGATGGTGTTTTTATAGATATTCAAAGAAAGAAGGCCTTAGCTGAAAAGATGCTAAGTCTTCCATCCAGGGTCGGCTGGCTGGTTTCCAATCCTTCTCCCTCGGCTTGTCGTCTGCATATCATTCATGAAAAGACTTTTGTACTGTAAAAGCAATTTTACTCCTTAAATATGAGAAAATGTATTTTGCAGGCATGCATATGTAAATGTGGTCAAAGTACTTCTGTTTAAAGCTTCCGCGCGTCTTAAATATATTTTACTGTCGGTAATTATCTGTGAAGGTGATAGGGCGTCACATTCCCAAACAACCTACAGTATCGGTCAGAAAGCTAATGTTGTTGACAAAGGAAAGGCAGTTGCGACCAAACCTTTGTGGGAAAAACAAGTCCAAAAGAAATCTGTTGCGAATATTTCTGAAAAGAAACATAACACTGAAAAGTGTAATCACCCACAGTGCTATGTCTCTCAGAAAGGAAAAATTGCAGGAGCTGAAAAATTCTCCTATGTCACGTTTTTTGGAAAGAAAATAGATTACCCAGAGACTAGCAAAGCTGCTGAGAAAAGATCTCAGATAGCACCAGGTGCTCGGAATGGTATTGGCTATAAAGCCATCGGAAAACAACTTGCTCGTGAGTACAAACAAGAGCAAGAACGATGCTTAAAAGCTAGAATTGCTCACAACAATTATCAGAAGTGGAAGATGAATCAAGCCACTGAAAATCTGAATGCCAGAGCTAGAAGAAATCTGGCTAGGAAAGCTAAGTTTGCTGAGAAGCAGACTCAGAAACCTGACAAGTATCTGAAAGCACCAAATGGAGCACCAAGGAACACACCAAGGAAGAAAATAGTTCTTAATAACAATGATACTAATCATTTAACTAGAATTCCTCCTTATGTTTCTGTTAGACAAAAGAATGTTCCTAAGAAATTCATTCAAAAATGGATTTCTACTGGAAGATTCTTTAGTTCAGATGGTTCCATTGTTGGTATGAGAACCTAATCTCCTGTTTCCTGTTTTGTGCAGAACACTCTAAAGACTAATCCAAAGTGGCATTTTGATAGTGGATGTGGGAAGCACATGACAGGAGACAAAGAAAATTTGATTGACAACAGAAAGTGCAATGATGGACCAATTATCAGGTTTGCTGGAAGAGATGAAAATCCAACCATAGGATTTGGCAATCTGAAGTTTGGAGTCCTTACAATCTCTGAAGTACTACATGTAAAGGGATTGAAATATAATCTCCTAAGCATGAGTCAACTAGTAGACAAAGGGTACACTGTCAAGATCAAGTCAAAACTATGCAAAGTGATTGACAATGAGTCAAAGCAGACAGTCTTGGTTGCAAGGCGTAAAGGAAATCTTTATGTTGCTGATTGGGCATCCGCCACAACTGAAGAATGTATCATGGTGAGTCAATCTGGCCACACTGAAGAAAATTGGCTATGGCATAAAAGAATGAGTCACTTGAATTTCAAATCTCTGGACAAGCTAGCCAAGAAAAAGTTGGAGGTTGGTTTACCCAAAATGGCATATAGAAAAGATGGTATATGCTCAGCTTGCCAAATGGAAAAACAATCCAAAACATCTTTCAAGTCTAAAACTAGACATTCCAGTGAAAGGCCACTGCAAATGTTACATATGGATCTTTTTGAATCCTCTGTAACTAGTTATGCAGGAAAGAAGTATGGTCTGGTTGTTGTTGATGATTACTCAAGATTCACTTGGGCTGTCTTTCTCAAACACAAATCTGATGCAAGAGTTGAGATACCCAACTTGCTGAATAAGCTCGAAGTCATGAAAAATGACAAGGTATCTGTAATCAGAACAGATCATGGTACTGAGTTTGTGAACTAGTACATAAAAGAGTTTTGTACCTGCAAAGGTATACATCATCAACTATCTTCCGTAAGAACACCACAACAAAAATGGTGTTGCTGAAAGGAAGAATAGGACCTTAAAAGAAGCGGCAAGAACAATGCTCGCTGACACTGAAATAAGTGAAATCTATTGGGTTGAAGCTGTAAACACAGCCTGCTACACTTAAAATAGATGTTTGATTAACAAACACCATAACAAAACTCCTTACGAGCTTTTCATTGGTAGACCCCCTAGTATCAAACATCTAAGAGTGTTTGGTTGCAGATGTTTCGTTCTTAACAATGGAAAAGAATACTTGAGAACATTTCAACCAAAGGCAGATGAAGGAGTATTTCTTGGTTATTCTCTAAATAGCAAAGCCTATAGAATCTACAACAAAAGAACGCAAAAGATTGAGGAATCCGTTCATGTAGTATTCTATGAAGGAAACAAGAAAGCACCCTTGAATGATGATCTCTCATATAGGTTCAAAGAACTAATGATCAAAGATTCTGAAAAAGGATCCTCAAAAGGAAACAATTCTATTATGCAATTAGAGGATGAATCTGACGATGAAAAGCAACCTATGCTTAATAACAACCAGATGACTCTAAGACATGATGAAGAATTTCCTATGAAAATTCCAGAAATGGAACAGGTTACTGAGAACCTTCATCATGTAGAGGTGTCTGAAAATGAGATTGCTGAAATGCAAGATCCAGATATCCCTAACATTGAAAAAGTGTCAGATATCCATGTCATTTCCCATGTGTCAGATATCTCAGATACTGCACAAGTATCCCATCCAGATCATATTGATTCACATTCAAATCAAAATGATATTGATCCTACTAGTTCAAAACCCATTATGAAATGGATAAGAAATCATCCTCCAAAGGATGTGATTGGTCCTATAGACCAAGGAGTTAGAACTAGAAGAGCAATCGCTGAAAATACAAATTGTCTCTATGGATGTTTCATATCAAATATTGAACCTAAAACTATAGAAGAAGCATTAAAGGATCAAGATTGGATCTCTGCAATGCAAGAAGAGTTGGATCAATTTGAGAGAAACAAAGTCTGGAAACTGGTTCCATTTGTTGACGGAATATCTGTAATCAGAACCAAGTGGGTTTTCAGAAACAAAATGAATGAGTCTGGTGAAATAACCAGAAACAAAGCTAGGTTGGTTGCCAAGGGATTCACCCGACTGAAGGACTAGATTTTGATGAATCTTATGCACCAGTTGCAAGATTGGATGCAATAAGACTCTTTCTAGCCTTTGCAGCTCATAATGACTTTACAGTTTATCAAATGGATGTCAAGAGTACATTCCTAAATGGTGAACTTGCTGAGGAAGTCTATGTTGAGCAACCACCAGGTTTTGAAGTTTCCTCAGAAAGTAGAATGGTCTATAAGCTTCAGAAAGCTCTGTATGGACTGAAACAAGCTCCAAGAGGATGGTATGATACATTGGCCAGATACCTACTAGAAAATGGTTTCAAGAAAGGAGATGTTGATAAAACACTCTTCACATTGAACCATGATGGGAAACTACTTTTAGTTCAAGTATATGTTGATGACATTATATTTGGATCTGAAGACAAGCAACTTTGTGAAGACTTTGCTGAACTCATGAAATGTAAATTTGAGATGAGCATGATGGGAGAATTGAATTACTTCCTAGGGCTGCAAATCAAGCAACTCAATGATGGAATATTCATTAGTCAAACAAAGTATGCAAAGGACATGTCAACAAGTTTAATCTAAAGCCTTCTGAAAAGAATGCTAAGATACCTATGAGCATTGGAACCAAAATGACCTATACTGAATCTGACAAGAGTGTTGAAGAACACAAGTATAGGAAATTGATTGGGTCTCTACTATACCTCACTGCAAGTAGACCTGATATTCAATATGCAGTTGGAGTGTGTGCTAGATTTCAAACAAATCCAATGCAATCACACTACAACATTGCTATGAAAATATTGAGGTATGTAAAAGGTACTGTAGAAGTTGGATTGTGGTATCCAAAAGATAGTGGATTGAGTTTGGTTGGCTATTCAGATGCTGACTATGCTGGATCATTGCTTGATATAAAAAGCACCTCAGGAACATGTCAATTTCTTGGTGCCAGATTGATATCATGGTTCAGCAAGAAACAAAACTCAATTGCTACATCTACCACAGAGGCTGAGTATATTGCTGCTGGGTGTTGTGCTTCACAGATATTGTGGATATAACAACAACTCAGAGGAATCTGGAACGGGTATCCAGAGAAGAGGAATCTGGAACGGGTATCCAGAAACCAAAGGCTAAAATGGCTATTTGAAGATTTTTGAGACTGGTACTCAGATATCTAGATCACTCAGTGAGGGGGAACACAAAAGAGAATAGTATAACTGTCTGCAGTCAACTACTCTCTTGAAATTTGTATTATTTCTATCTTTGTATAAAACTTGGACAGATATTGAGTATGATTCAGATGCAAACAGTGTTCTTAGTCACACAGAAATGTGATTCAGATAGCAAATCGTCAAAATTCATTAATTGGGCACAATTACAATTGTTGATTGTGATCATTGCTGAAGAAGCAGTGGTGACCCTTGATGAAATGGGCGATTGATCTTAACGGCAGAGATTAATCCTCTGTAAATAGTGGACTGTAGAAATTCAGACGTGGCCCACTATGCATTTAATGACAAACAAACTTTTACCCATGCCATACTGCAATTCACAGATACGTACATACAAAACCAATTTGTGTGTATATGTTTGTTAGAATTACGTTGCTATATATATAGAATTTTGGCAAAAGAAATCACTTTCGCCTAATCCAACATTCAGACTTGCACAAGAATAGCAAAAATCATTCTTCAACCTCTGCAAATCTCTGTTAGTTTTTCTGCAAAGAATCACTAATCTCTCACCCAAATCTCTTTAAGACTTTCAAACACTTGCACTATATAAAGAGATGACTCCTAAACGTTCGCTACCCAGAAATTCCAACCTTCTACCACTGGTACTGCTGAAAAGCAAGCACCAGAGTTGGTTATAGTGAACAATCGATTGGTAGGAGACTTTAATCCCGATCATTGGATTTCAAATCACAGGATGATTTGGGGTGGTGCCATGATTGAGGAGTACCTCACGGCTGCTGTTGAAAACCAAGCCGATAGGAAACTGATTCTTGACATGCTTGAAAAGGCACAAATCAAGGATTTTCTATCTGCTCTTCCCAGTGGAGTTTGTTCACTGGATTTGTTAGAATTCTACAATAACTCCAGGATTATATCCTGTGTTTCTGAAGGCACTACAATAGTGTTTGTAACGACTAAGGTCCAAGGAAAGGAAATCCTTTTGGACTTAACAACTTTCTGTAAGTTGTTTGATCTTCAAAATCTTGGAAAGGATTTTGAAATAGACACCAAGGGTGAAGATCTCCTTGAAGGTGTAAAAGAGCTTTACAGTGGTGTGTGTGACACTGATAAACAAGATACACCCACTGATTTCAAGCTTGCTGACATCAGAACCAGACATCTGTTAGTTCACTGGGATGTGTTGGCATGCATTCTTCACAGAAGCTTTGATGGTCTACAAGGAAGTGCTAACCAGATAAGCCAAGAACGCTGGATGATGATGTTCTTGTTGCAACAACAAGATAAAAGGCTGGAAAACCCTTTCAATTGGGAAAAGTACGCGTTTATGAAGTTTGTGAAGAAGATTCAAAGCTTTGAGCCTAAAATCGCTAAGGGACTTGCTGAGCCAAAGACCACAGTGAGCTATGGTCTAAAGATATGCTACTTGCTGGAGAAGCTTGGCATTGAGCTCAGAGAGAAGGCTGACATAACCAACAGTAACCTACTCTACAAATATGAGTATACGAACTTAATGAAAAAGGTTACTGGATCTCATAAAGGTTCCAAGAAGCGAAAGACTAAAGATGTATCTGAGGGAAAAGTTGCGACCAAGAAGCCCCGAACTTCACGAAAGAAGTCTGCTGGCAAATCAGAAGGCACACCCATTGTGGTTGTCGATTCCCAGATACCTACCGCCGCTGCAGATGAACTCATCAATGTTGCAAAAGAGGTATCGACTACTAAATAAGTAGACTCAGCAAGAGAAAGTGCTTTCAGAAACGTCAAGACTACTGCCGAAAGCCTTGCTGATGAACTTATCAATGCTTCTAAAGAAAGTAGTGATAGATACCAAGCCCTATCTGCAGAAACCGCAGGGATTATGGACCAATCAATTCCTAATGCTGATGAGAGCTCTGACGATGAAGATGATGAATTAGGCATCTCTCAAGTCCTAGAGAAATCAAAAAGGGCTAAGGTTACTGAAAAAGTAACTAGTGTAGAGGTATCTGAAGAAGAACCTACACCACAGGTTGTTGAACAAGCACCTGTTTCAAAGGTTGCTGAAGAAGCAACTTTGTCCAAGGTCACTGGACAAATTACACCATCAGAGCAAGAAAGACTGAAGCATATTGAAGATGCTCTGATGAGTGATAGCTTAATGTTGGAGGATACTGCCATTGCCTCAACACTTAAAAGTCTGTCTCAAGCACAACAACCACAACAGCCAGATGTGGATACTGCTAAAATGGTACTTGAGTTATAGATACCAGCATCTTTCATTGCTGAAGAAAATCCTGCAAAAGAGCAGGTTCCCCAACTCGATGAGAGGGATCAAACTGAGGCATCTACTCAGAATGATCAACCAGGGGAGGCAACTGAGTTGCATACTCAGGAAAGGTCTGAAGTACCTCAAACTTCCAACAAAGAAGTGGTCTAAGAACAACAAGACCAATGCATGGAAACTTCACAAGTTCCAGACCACCACCGACAAAGCTCGGTGGTGAATGGTTTAACTCTTTACTTGTGATAACTTATGCCTAAATCTTGTTACTTATTATAATTTCTTTGTTGCAGGCTGATTTAGAAACACAACAACAAGAGGAAGCTCAAAGCTTACCTCAGAATCTGAGAAGGAGGATTCCATAGCCTCACCACTTAAGGAACAGGAGCCTGTCTTACAGGTAGAGAATAGTTCCTTAAGATATAACTCAGATATGTGCTTTATACACTTGACTAATAAGTGTTTGTTTCTATTAGGCTCCAACTGAGAAGAAAAATGAAGAGACTGGAAAGTCTATCTCTTCAGAGAGGAATCCAGAGTCTTCCAAGGTCTCTGAAGAACGAGTATCTGAACCTTCTGTAGAGAAGGTATTTCATTCAGATATCTATATTCTTCAAAGAACAAATCTCTGATCATTTTTCTCAAACTAACACATTCTACTTAACAGGTTCAAAAAGAAGTAGAAGTTATTGAGGGTTGCCCACTCAATCCTCACAACATATGGAAATTGATGAGGCATCAAGGCCTTCATCACAAGAAAAGATTCCAGAGACTGCACAAGTCTCTGAAAGACAAGTATCTAAGCCTCTAACGGAGGTAATTGACCTCTCAGATATTTGATTTGTCACTAAAAATTTTTTTCTTGATAAAATTTCCTAAGTGTTATGTTTCTAATCTCAGGTTCAAACAGAAAGAAAGACAACTGAGGATCAGACTCCCCAGTCTCCTCCTCATATCCAGATATCTGAGGCACCTGGAACCTCAGTAGTCAAGTCATCTGAGCCTGTCACACAGGTAACTCAGATTCCTTTCTACTCTAAAGCCCATATATCTACTAAAGTTTTGAAATTAATTCAGAACGCTTTCTTTCAGGCTCAAACAAGTGCCACTAAGGTCCCTGTTGATGAGAAAGAGGACCTGCTTCCTTTCTTCAAGGAACACACTTTGCCAAAGCATCTGAAATGCTTCAAGAAATGGCAAAAGCTCCGATGCTCCAATCTATCTGAGATCTTAAAGGTGACTGATCACCACACAAGGAGAGCACGAGCCCTTGACTTGAAAAACTACGTCCATGCAATGTTCCCCACTGAACAATACTCTTTCAGAACATTGATGGATAAGGATTTTGTCAAGGAAGTGGCCAGAAAGCTGATTCAAGCTTTCAACCAAGAAGATGGTCAGACCAGACTGCAAATGGCATTCAAGCCTACTTTGCCCCAGACTCTACAGTACATACCCTCTGAACAAGAGGAAGTTAATGGGCAAACGGTCACTATTCCAGAAGTGATCAACCTGGTCTCTGAAGATGAAGAAGAGAAGGAGACTGATGAGAACAATTATGAAGATCCTCCTTCTGACCATCATAAGGATGAGTATAAGAAAGATGATGATGATGATGCCCCTGCACCAGGGACATGATGGATTCCACAAGGAAACAATGACTCAGCTGCTGAAAAGCACACTGAGAGGACATCACAACAATCCCCTCACCCATCTCCTCAGAAATCTACCCATCCATCTCCCCAACACATACTGAACAAGTAGTTGAGCACTCTGTGAACAACACTCAGAAAATATCGGATACACAAGCCAGAGTTGCTCAACTCAAACAACTGTTGGAGGAAGAACAACAGCTACATCTTCAACTGGAAGAAAAGATAGCTGAATCCAGAGTCAAGCTAGACAAACTTGAAGAACAAACACGCAAGGAAACGCAAGCTTACTCTGAGATTAAAGAGCTCCGGGACGCTGTTGACTATGTTGCTAAGGAGCTAGATGCTGAACAAGCATCTGAAGCAAAGCATGATGCTAAGGCTGCATCTTCACCAAAGAAACCATCCTCCAAAGGCAAGAAACCCATATCTGAGATGGTTGCCGCCTTCAGAAACCTTGATGAAGAAGTACAAGAGGATGAAGATCACTGGGCTGATGACTCAGATGATGAAGAAGACAGAACCTTGGCAGAACATGCAAATGTTCACTTGGGAGTTTCTCACTTAAAGAGAAAACTGATAGCTCCTCAAAGCTTCAGTAAGAAACCAAATCTCAACTCCCATGATTACATGGCCAGATACCAGGTTCTGGCAACTCTAATAAAGGAGTTATCTCAACAAAATGAAGAAGTAATTGCATCAGTCCCTGCTGAAATGAAAAAGTTCACTGAGTTAATCACTCAAAGAACAACAAGCTTGGTCATTGCTCAGAGAGACCTAGGCATGGTAAGGGATGATGACAATAATCTTGCTGAAAAAGCCCTCAATGAGGCTAGCTATGCTGCTGGAAAAGCAGATGCTACTCAAGGCCCACTGGCAGAGCTCACTGATAAGGAAACAGGTCTTATCAAACAAAATCAGGAGCTCAAGGCCAATCTGGAACAGTTGGTTGCTGCTTACAACTATCTGCAAGGCAACTTTGACTCCCTTTCAGAATCCTTTGTGATTCTTAGTCAGTCAACAATGACTAAGGGGTGAAGGATTTCAAGATGCTCAGAGAGGAAGAGGAAACAAAAGAAAATCTGACAACCACCTCTCAGAATTAATGAGCCCTCCTCCAATCAGACTGCCCTACAGATAGTGGCCACCACTCAGCAACTTCCTGAAAAAGGAATGACAACAAGGGCCAGAGCACAGAAACCTCCAAGGACTACCAAGGCTCCAAGGAGAAGACAAGTAAGAGGGATTGATGAGTCTTCTGAAGAAGAAGAAGAAGAAGAAGAAGAAGAAGGCCAAATCAAATCCCAGGGTAATGAAAAAGGCTGCAAAACTTTCACAAGAATTAATCTTGATGATGATGAAGAAACTGATGAAGATGAAGCTCCTCTTCACAGAAAAAGAAAAAGGGTTGATAGCATATCTGAGACCATAGCTGCAAAGCCTTTGACAGCTAAAACACCCTCTGGAAATATCAAGTCAATCCAGGGTGGTTCTTCAAGCAATCCAAGGGAAAACTCAAGGCAAAGGAGGAATAGATTGAGAGCTGAAAGAAGAAAAGGTCAACTTCCACTCAGGCCAGAAGAAGCCAGAATTGAGTATGTGAAGACTGACAACAACTCCTCCTCCTACAGGTGTATTCATCAGAGGAATGGATACTGGATACTGGAACTCAAGCACTTTCTTGTAAATGAAAAAGGATTTCCAGTACCCATCCATCAACAACTTATGGCATGGAGAAAAGATAAGCCAATCTTGATCAACACCAATCATGTCAAAGATTGGTTGGATTTTGAAGTTGTCAAGAGAGTTGAAGCCATGAGGAAGGACCTTAATGATGAATGTCCTTATGGAAAACCTGATGATGTGCATAAAGTCCCAAACCTCACTGGAACAGGCACAAGGCCAAGACTTGCTGTGGAACCCTTTGAGTCATTCTACATGACTGAAGATCAATACAAGGGTGACATCAGATATCTGAGGATCATATATGATTACTTCAATCTATCAAATATCAGAATTGAGCATGCCTGGAAATGGGGAAAGTATTTATGGGTCAAACACTTTGCCAAGAAGAATCCCACCAAATCATACAAAGAAGTATATGGTTATGCCAGAGACACTGAGATGTTGGTCAGAACCTTGCTCTATGACTACTCAGATGATATCAAAAGATTTGGAGATAGGGAGTATGCAAATTGATCCTTGGAGCTGCTGAAGATTTGAAGACTTGAAGACTAGTTTATTAGTATATCTACTTGGAGCATGGTTACTCCTGTTGTCCTAATTAACTATGTAATTTTTTTTTTTTTTGTATCTTGCTGACTGTACCTTATTGTTGTTTTATCTTGTAAAAGTTATCTGAACTTTCATTGTAACATATCTGATGAACCTACTCTCAGATATCAAATCTATAAAAGATAACTTGTCAGCAAAGATCACACCTTGTGATTTGGTTGATGTTTATTTTCTGCACTTAATTATATGAATTGGAAGATCATAAGAAATGATTAAGTGATGGATTGTTTCCTTATCCAGATTTGTAATAGGTCAGATAGTCATCGTTGACTGATCAAAATGGGGGAAATTTGTTAGGAATATCTGTTTAGATTTTGATCAACAACCTAATGACTTATCTTAGCTTAGAAAGGTAGTTAGTACTCTTTGTTCACTTGAACGCTGTAAAAGAGGAAACTCACTAAGTATGATAGTCTAGCAAATCTTGTATAGGATGTTAGGTCTCTGAATGTAATTTTTATTCCTCTAAAGAAGACCAAGAAGAAGGCATCCAACAGGAAAAGTTCAACGGATTTGAAGATTTGAAGACTGCACAAGATTGCTGAAGACAAGGGTTTTCAGATACCTATGACCAGATATCTTGAAGACACAAGCGTTTTTAAATAAACAGTGTTGCAAAAGATATCTGAGAAATAAAAGGTTTCTGATACAAGGAAAGTGCCCACAGATATCTACACTCAAATACCTTGGACATAAACTATGTTTCTGAAAAGAAATATATTATAACAAGTTCTTTCAACAAGTGGTATCTGAAGTTGTGATAATTTCTGGAAAAGGACGTGCAAAGCTTCAGAGAACTCTGATAGTAAAAGATCTCTGATACAATGCATAGTTCCGTTGGCATTACAGGACAAAGTATAGTAGAATGCATTAAATGCGCGAACAGAGATGTCTGAACAAAAACGGTAGCTTCTGAAGAAGAAGACAAACGTACTACAATACTATACTCAGATATCAATAGTTTGAATTTGATTTAAGCCTAACGGATACTATTCAAACGGCACTCAAATTCATCTATAAATATCAACACTTAGACTGCTTGAGAACATACCTTAGAACACTGAACTTGCATTGAATACTCTCACACAAACTCTCTCAAGCACACTACTTACCTTCAAGCTTTCTGTTGCGACCAAAGCTCTTGATTCTAAGTAGCACAAAAGTTCTAAGTGTCCTGTTCCTTAACAAGCATTGCTATTTGCGAAAGAGTTGAATTAAGATTTGATATATGAGATTCATTCTCTTGAACATTTATCATAGACTTGGGTCAGTAAAGAACAAGATACCATACATTGCAAAGTGTATTAAGTATACTTGATTCTCAGAGCTATCTACATAACTGAACAAGTTATTAAAGAAGCTCACCTGACAAACTACCTTAACCAACACCTTAATTGGCGTGGAGTACAGGAAGTACTTAGTTTGGAAAACTAAGGAACAACTCCAGGAAAGACGTTTCTGAGTACAAGAAGTACTTGGCTGTGAAAGCCGGGGAATAACTCAGGGGGAACACTTGGTTGGAAACCTAGTGTAATTAGGAATCAAGAGAAGATATTTATAAGGTTACATCAATTATCTGTCTTAGTGGATTCTAGGTCTGAGAAAGGCCGAAGTGGATTAGTTGAAGGATTACGCCACCTTCAGATACCACTATAAAAAGACTTGTGTTATTTACTTTCTACATTTTATTACTTACTTTATTTACCTTGCAAAGTATTTACACCTATCTTGCTGAGCACGTGCACTTATCACAGAAAAGTCTTCCACTATCTGAAATTAAGTATCAGAAATCTTCACAGATATCTGAGAAACCGTGTTTATCGACAAAATTTTTAAAAGACTATTCACCCCCCCTCTAGTCTTTTACTTTGCCGTTATCTGGACCAACAATTTACAAACAACTGTAGTGTCCTACGACACATATACAATGCTGACCAGAAATATCAACGTATGGAGATGGGATCGATGCCCCCAATGGATTATTTCTTGCATATGTTGGAAAAACATCATTATATATCTACACACTCGCAAGTGCAGGGTACTAACATATTGGAGGGAATTTTCTTAGCTCATCCTAATACAAGGGAGATGCTCCGTTTGTTCCCGCAAGTTGTCCTCATGGATGCAACCTACAAGACAAATTTGTACGACATGCCTTTGGTGGAACTGATTGGCGTCTTACCCACTGGGCAAAACTATCACATAGCTTTCATTTTCCTCTCCAACGAAAGGACGTCAAGTTATGTGTGGAGGCTTACACAATTGCGGGAGTTGTTTGCTGAGTGTGGTGTCTCACCAGGGGTTTTTGTTACCGACAGAGAGTCAGCGGTAATGAATGCGATTAATATCGTATTTCTAGAAGCAGCACACCTACTGTGTCGGAGGCACATATCAAAGGATATGCAGGCTAAAGTAAACAAGCTGTGTGGTTCCACAAAGTATCAAGGGGCAGTAAAATCCAGATGGGATTGCATCGTGCATGCGAAGACTGCAGAACTCCATGAGCAGGCTGTTGCAGAAATGGCGGAGGCCTGGCGAAGACTACCGACTGTCATGGAGTACGTACGGAGGACATAGTTGGACCCATACCGTGAGCGATTTGTCCACGCTTGGACCAAGAACATCCTACACTACGAGACAAACATGACCAACAGGTAATTCTATTTATCGTCGTAAAACCACTTGTACCTTAGTTTATTTCGTAATGCACTACTAGCCTATAATTACAGTTATGCCGAAATTGACATTCAATACTGTAAATTGGTTGCAGAGTCGAATCTGCTCACGCCAGGTACAAGTTGTGGTTCGGTCCTTCAAATCAGAAGTTTCATCGGGCATTCTCGAAGCTGCATGGCCTACTTCAAATGCATTTTGATGCAATCCGCATAGAGTTTGAGAGATCTCTTACGATTAAGCCTCATTCCACAACAAGTCACATCTTCCGTAGGCTGGGAGGTGTGGTTTCACATCTCGCCATTGACAAAATGGTCAAAGAAATGGACGATGTTAATCCCAGTGATTGCGATCACATATTGCGCACAAGTTTTGGACTAATGTGCGCATGTCAATTGGCCGTCAAGTTGAGAAACACGAGGACCGTCCACCCTGTTCACGATCTAAACGTGTTCTGGAGAACTCTTCACATGAGGGAACCACCTGAGACTAGGCAGCAGAGTGTACGGGACCAGTTTAATGACTGGGCGAGGGACCGCAGCGAGACTGCCACGGAGGAGGAAATGAGATCGTATTTCGGCGACTCGAGTGCGTCACAATCGTTCTTGGAGGAGCCAATCGTAAACCATTGGAGAGGTAGGCGACCTAGAGCAACAGGGAGTAGGATCCCATCTGCTTAGGAGCAGCAACACGCGAATCAATCTCGACGGAATTCCACCCCAAGCAATGCAGGTTCAGGTTCGCAAGCAAGTACTGGTAGATCATTTAGATACCAGAGTCAAATGCCGCAACAAACTGTACACTTCATTAGAGGTTGGACTAATGTCGTCTCCGATGGAAACTGTGGTATTAGGGTCATAGCACAACTCCAATACCATTCACAAGACCGGTGGCGAGACGTCAGGCGGGAACTTATGGAGGAGTTGAACAACCACAGGGAGCTTTAAGTCGCATAAATGGGGGCACGACGGGTCACGAAAATAACTAATCATTTGAACTGGTTTGCAGGCCCATGTAACAACCCATGGTGGTATACACTCCCGGATATGGGGTTTCTTACAACTACAACGTACCAACGGGTCTTGAGCTGCTATGCTGCGGTAGGGAGTCTTACATACTTTCCATTTGAGTGTCGTTCACAAATGGACTCACTATCTCCGGACCCTCCATCGACAGATGAAGAGTGGACAATGGGATTCGTTGATAACAATCACTATATTAGGCTGCGCGTGATAGATGAATGTCCACTTCCACCATTATGGATGTCCTGGGAATCTGCTAGAGAGGAAAGAATAAGCCATTGGATGCAACATTATTCCGTTCGGCTACGTCAATGGTTTTTGTTCTAGTTTATGCTTTCAATTTTATGTTGTGTTCCGTATTTATAGTGAAATGAGTGAAAATTCATGTTGCCGTAATTAAAATAAATATGATTTTACTTTTACTGAAATAGTTTTTCATTTAAAATAAATAAATAAATAAATGTTAAAAGAATAGTTCTCTATTCAAGTTCGTCCGTGTTCAAGTTGTAACCTTTTATTCGGAAGCATTTCGATTCAAGTTCGAATTAAAGTTAAAGTTGCGAATTCAAAATAAATAAATTTAAAATTTAAAAAAAATTAAAAAAATTGCCGGTCAAACCTGCCATTTTTTAAATGTCCGGTTCTCAAAACCGGCCATTTCATGCCTGCAATTTTTTTTAATTTTGTTTTTCAATTTCTGTATATATTTCCCAACTTTTTTCACTTTTCACAAAAAAAAAAAAAAAATTGTGAAAATTTTTCGATGTTTTTTATTGTTGTAATTTGTATTCAATCGTGCATGTTAATGTTATTGTGTTTGTGTAAACGAGTTATTTCGATTTTATGTTAATTTTATAAGTTTTTTTTGAGTTAAGGGCATTTTAGGCAAGTACGCAAATATTTGGTGTTGCGTTTAGCCAAAAAGGTGTTGCGTTTAACATTAGTACTCATGGGAGATGGTTTACTTGATGAATCTTTTATCATGGTTAATGTGTAGTTTAATCTCAATTAGAATTAGACGTGTCACATCTCATAGAGTGGGACACTAAGGCTCTGTTCTCTTCATCCGAAAATTCATTAATTCGAGTTCAGTCCAGATTAGTTCAGATATGCTTAG
This sequence comes from Plantago major, assembly GCA_026545765.1. Classification (NCBI taxonomy): domain Eukaryota; kingdom Viridiplantae; phylum Streptophyta; class Magnoliopsida; order Lamiales; family Plantaginaceae; genus Plantago; species Plantago major. The sequence continues at coordinate 97,227,044 of CM048839.1, forward strand.
TTGAATTTTATACCACAAATAGATTCAGTTCAATTCAGATTTGCTTAGTTGACTTTTATACAATAAATAAATTCAATTCAGTTCAGACGAAAAGAACATGGCCTAATTGGGACATGAAACGTGGTATAGCAGATTTTTTCTGTCATTCTCAATCCTTCTTGTATCACTCTCACCGAAAAAACCTGTCCAAACCTAAACGTATTAAGTTCGGTTTTCGGTTCTTGTTTTATGGAAAACTCAGGTTTCGATTTGGTTTAGAACCGGAAAAAATCTGGTCCACACGAATAGAACCGAAAAAATTAAAAAAAAAATTTATTGTAATTATTGTAAGCCATTCTCCCCCCAAATTTCTTTTCTAAACCTCCATCAGTCCATCTAGGCCTGTCAATGGGCTCAAACCAGTCCAATCCAAACCATTATATAGTAGCTGGGCTTAAAACCCACATTGTACCCGTAAAATTGGCCGCTTTTCTTCACTTTCTCGATTCTCAGCCATCGCCACACGCCGGTATCCACCAGCGGACATTTGTTTATCTTCTTTCTTTCTTTCTCTCTGTTTCTGCTCCCTTTCTCTTCCGTCAAGTGGAACCTCAAAGAGCGAGCAAGTTAATTAATTTATAGATGGCGAATTAATCGTATTAAGACGTAATAGCGCGCGCGCGCGAGTGGTGATCCGAGTTGGAAAGAGCGATCGAATTAGATGACCTAGGTAGGTTTCGAGTGTGTTCTGTTGAGTGTTTTTCCGTTCCAGTTCATCAGCTGAAACACCTCAACAAAATCCAAACTTTAGTTTCAGTTATTCAAATATCCAATCCAAATTCTTTGCAAACTTGGTGAACAAGAAGAATGACGAACAAGCGTGTCTATAAACCACCGCCAGGAGGAAAATCCGGTCACCTTTTTTCTTCTCCTTCTTACCTCTGCATATAACTTTTCATACATAAACACGTTACAAGATACATTTCTGTTCTGCTAGTATTTATGTTTCCTGTTGTTTTGTTTTGTTTTTATGCTCAGCTTACTTATTTACCTACTTGCTTCATGTGTTTAGGGTCCAAGAAGAGAAACATGGGAGTTTTAGGAAAGACCAAACCTGCAAAAAAGAATCGAAACAATCAAGAGAAGCCCTCTTCTGACTACTACGGTTCGTTTATTAGTTAAATTAATATCTTCTGTATAGCTTCATCAAGTGTCGTGCACTAGTAGTTTGAATGTTTTTGCTCTTCTTATTGTTTTTCCCCCCTAATGTAGGAAAGTCTTCGGATGAAGGGGTGGATACTGTTTCTGAGCCAGCCGAGGCTTTGGCCAGAAGGTAATTCCTTATCTAAAGGACCCAACTTTTCTATTACGAGAAATATAGTAACACACGTAATGTACAGATTATGGATTATAGAACCTAAGGTGTTTCTAACTGATTTGGACCGTCTAATATATGTTTTTTTTTCAAACAATCAGAGGCTGACTGCCTGCCTATATTTATGTTATAGAGCTTAAGCATGTATGTATGTGCCAAAAGAAAGTATTCTGGTAACTTTTTGTTGATTGGTGAACAAGTGCATACATTGATGTTATTGTTCAAAATTTGATAGAAGCAGCAGTGTTTAAGTGATAATTATACGATGATGTCTACAAGGCCTGTGAAGGTGATCTTATACGTTGATTCTCTGCATTAGTCGATACAAATTTTCATGCTAAGGTTATGGTTAATCCTTGATTGATGACTTGATGTTGACTAGGCAAAGAGAACAAGGTGGGGAAAGTGGCTCGGAGGGCAGTGATGCGGATACTTCTTGTGAGTCTATTGAAGAAAGTGATGGTGAGGAAGGTAAGGCCTAGCAAAATTCTAAAATTGTACATTTGTGCATACTGTTTACATTGATCACGTTTCCATGCTTGTCTTTTTAGTTTTGAGATGCTTTTAGGAACATATGAAATGTATCTGCTATTGAATAAAATCGCGATAGTAATCATCGGGAAGAACCGCATGATGACTTTCTCATGTCAATTGTTTAAGTTGTTGGTCGTGAAATGTTCACTAGTTATTGTATTTTGTTTTCGACTTAAATCTTGACAATTTTTCTTGTTGGAGATAATCATGCAATGGGTTATTTTCACTGTCAATACCAGATATAGTGGAATGGGTTGGAACATTCGGGTGCTTCAAGGGGTTAATTTTGCTCAATAGGAAATGTAATGCATTCATTGCTCAACTTGTGAAATTTCATGCATATTCAGAAAAGGAGACAACTCTCTTAGTTCTTATAGCCATCTGTATACCCTTCATTTCAACTTATTCTATGAACCAAGTCTTGAGTATGTCATCAGTGTTTGATTTACTAGAGTAATTTGCTAATAGAGAAAATAATCATTTCCTTCTTTGAATACTTGCTGGTATTTCTCAACTACATCACAGCACCACAATTTAAATGTCTGATATGCTGTAAATTGTCTGAAGAACACTTTTGGCACTGTGAATTGCCAAATGTCCTAATTTGTTGCTTTGTCTGATCTTAAGTAAATATGTTCCCTGAATTTGTGAAGCAATATCAAGTTTCACGTAAGTCACAGATCATATTGCCAATGGAGAGAGGGACCAACCATTTATTTCTCTCTGATACTCAAGTGTTGTGTATGTTGTCTGACGTTTGAACTATGAATGTCCGAAATGCCAATATTCTCTCGAGACATTTTTGATAATATAAGTCCATTGATGAGGATAAAGAGCGTTGATTTTTCTAATTGTAATTGTTCCCCTTGAATTCAGAAAATGACAGGAAGTCATCAGGGGAAGTGATAAGTGAAGTAAATTTGAATGAAGATTCTGGAACAGATGATTATGAACTTTCTGACACTGGTGATGAAAGTAGCTTCAGACCCACTGATCAATTCGTCTCAGATGCATCTGGTAGCATGAGGTACTCTAGTTATTTTCTATTGAGTTTGTCCCAAAGAATGCAAACACAACTTGCAGCTGTATGCCCATCCTCTTTCAGCTTTTGGAAAGTTTGACTAATGGTAGGTTTTATCTGCAGCACCTTTGCTTCTCATCTGGACCACAAATTAGCTCCTTCAGAGGTTGAGAACCTTTTGAAAAGGAAATGGAGTTACACGTGGAAAATGCCTGCCCTTGACATGTCTAATTGCAACTGGAGAGGAACAGGAGCAAGCTCCTTTCAGGTGATCCTTGCATTCCTAGTCAAATTGCAGTGGATTGATGTTACCTCAACTGAGTCATATCTGTCAAGAAATTCTCTGCATATGTATCTTATTGTTCAGTTCTCTTACTGTAGTCTTTTAGTCCAGTGTTTAATCGCCGTGGACATACCAACTGCAATAATTTGTAGTTTTGAGTTTTTACTGCTCCAGATCGTCATGCTTCAAACTAAATAGTTCAGTGCAACAATCATTGCTCTTTGGTTTTTTTTTTTTTTTTTCCCCCTACCAGAGTCATTGGTTTATTGAACTTGATCATGTGAAGTATTAGTCATCCTGGCTTGCTTGCAGTTAATTGAATCACAACACATAATTTAAAAGTTTTTGGTTGACTTTGCAAGGCACATAGCTAAGGTTATCTATAATTTAAAGTTTAATTGCACAAGGTATCACTTTTGATGAGTTTTTTTTTTTCTTTATGTAGAATACGGGCTCTCGTTCTCATCATGACGTCAAGGTACGATTGTATGAGCATTGGTTAGAAATCTACCAGGCTGCTGGAGGCAGTGAATTCCATGAGTCAATGCAGATGTCATTCTTCTCTTTATGTAAGTGAGTTAACTGAGATGTTACTCTTACTGCATTGCCATCTATTTAATCCCCTGTTAACCGTCATTGCTTGCATTTAAGAAATTAAGACATCTTCTGTTCGTATTGCAACCAATCGCTTGAATAGGAAAAGATTTGATGAACCATATGTGCAGTAGTATTTTACTCCCAGTACATCATAACGTTCTGTTCCCATCCTAACAGCGTGCGGCATACATTGGTAGAATTACATTCTTGATTATCCTATGTTGTCTGGAGGGAGGATTTAGACTTCTTGTCATGTGGGATGGACAAGTAGATCCTTATGTAATTTGTGTTCAACAATGCCAAGTAAAGTGGCGGATCTTCTATGGGCATGGAGGCAGAAATTTATATATACAGATAAATGGACTGTTTGGAACCTTATTTCCAGTCGTGTGGCTTGATGCCCAAAGAGTTAAAGTAACTCTTTACTGAGAACAATCCATCCTTTTCTAATGTCCATCTGCTTCTATCTAGCTCCCCGGGTCTGACTCGCGCCCCATATAAATATGACAACAATTCATCATATAGCTCAACTTCCCAATCAAATAAATCCCTCCGAAATGATATATTCCAAAAGATGCAGCCATTATTTAGTTCCATCAACATCTTAACCTTGGCTTCTTGGCAGTTAACTTTGTACTTTGATCTTTGTACAAAGTTAACAGAAAAGATCAAAGTACAAAGTTAACATCGAATAAATCCCTCCGAGCATTATGTAAACTTTGTACTTTGATCTTTTCTCTTTTTTGTTTTTATTGAATCATTATTCATAAATTTTAATAAAGGAGAAGTGATACACTAGCTGTTTATAATCAGGAAAATGAAAAAGGAAAGACAACAAGTCATTTATTCTAGAAACCGTGTACCTGGCTACAAGGTTGAATCACTTACCATGTTACTGGCAAAGTATCCTTCATCTTCGAATCAGGGGATATAATGTACTGAAAACACATGGTATTCCTCTTCCTCCACAAGCACCAAATAGCACACTTTGGGAATTATATTCCAAAGAAATTTGCCACCTTCACCCTCAATTTCCTTCTCCAAGTGCAAAGAACATCCTAAACCTTCCTGCACATCACCCGGTATAAGTTTTGTTTGTCCAAAACCCTATCCTATAAAATACAAGCAGTTCTAATATGTGAATTACCTTCAGCACTATCCGATGTAAATTATTGGCAGTAGCACTTCCCCACAAGTAAGGCTCTATTCTCTTCGTTTGAACTGAACTGATCTGAACTGAATGGAACTGATCTGAATTGTAATATAAAAAACAAGTAAGCAGAACTGAACAAAACTGAACTGAATGAATCTGAACTGAAATGAACTGAAATTAATGAGTTTTCAAATGAAGAGAACAGAGCCTAACTCTCGATTAAAAAGTCACCCTGAAAGGTAGATTGCTCTTCCATATGTTTTTCAACGCGGAATCACCCCCTTTGGTATCTTTCCATAAGCTTTGTATAACTGCGTGACAGTAGATTTAAATCTGTTTGCTGTTTCTAGACTTCCTCAACTCCTATGATAGATATGTTAGTGGTACATGTATAGGTCATGGGTTTTCATTATACCGCAGCATGTATTGATGCATCATTTCCTCCTGTTAGATTTAAATGCGCTAGTTATTTTGACTTATGTAGTTACTTAATGAATTGTGAAACTGGTCGAGCAGTCTGGAAAATTGATCTTATGGATTTCCCATAAATTTAATTTCACAATCACATTTTCGTTGCAGCTTGGGGTTATTTGTAGCTTATGGTGCATATATGTATAATTTAATTTCTGCTTCTATTGTTTACCAATTTCAAGGTAACAGCTATCGTGATATACTGCACCATAACAAGAAGCCCTTTTACCTAAAAGGCAAAGAAGATTCATGTATCATGGATGCCTACCTTGTTCATTCGGTAAGTGCAAAGCTCTTTGATTCAGCATTTGTCATTTGTATTTTTGATGAATGGTTGTGCTCATTGCTGATCTTGTATTGGTGCACGTTACCTACCTAGAGTACTAAATTGTTGTTAGGATTAGTGCTTATTATAGTATTATTATTATTATTATTATTATTATTATTATTATTATTATTATTATTATTAATATTGTTCTTGTTGTTGTCATCGTCGCCGTCGACTATTAGAGTAAAAGTTAAATTTGGAATCTGATAGTTATTACATAAATAGGGTTCAAGTCAAATTAGCAAGTTGTTTATGTATAAGAGTCTTAGGGTTTATTATTCAATAGTCAGGTTTTGTCTAGTTCACTCATTAGAGACGTTCCGCCCTTTTGGGTGGTTCATATCTTTGGAAATTGGTGTTTTTATTTTATTTACGTTCTTTCACTAAAACTCTAGAAAATGTAGCTATTGCTACAACAAAATCCCATCTTTCTTTATCCCTAGACCTTCTGCTCTTTCATACTTGAACAAGTCATCTGGTTTCCGTTACTTCATCTTTTCATTTTAAATTTTTGTGTGTGGAGTGTAGGTGGAGATTTGTTATCCTGTCTCATTAGTCACATAAAGTTCTATCCTCAAGTAAATTATCATGTTTTGCAGTTGAATCATGTCTTTAGAAGTAGAGATCTCGTGCTGAAAAATGATAAGAAACTAGCCAGACAGCAAGAAACTGTGGATGATTACAGTTCTGATGGGAATGCTTATGCCGATCGTGGTTTTACACGCCCAAAGGTATGTTCTTGTGCTTTCATGTTTTATGCTCAAGAAAACTGATGTGTGTGTGTTCAATTGTTTTAAACTTAATTTTCTCTACACACTATCTGTTCAAATCTTGTTTTTGTTGTTTTTCTTTTTTTGGTCTGCTTAGCTAATGCTTGATTGCTTCTTCTTAATTTTGTTTTTCCATACTTGAATACTTTCAAGGGTTGGGTGTAGTTTAATCCACCCTTACCAGTGGAAGATATATATGCTATGTCTCTTGGACCTCATTAATTCTGTTCTGATATGTGCAATTGCTCTTTAATTCATCATGTTCAACTATCAAGTCTTCCAAGGGGGAAGGTCAATCATGGTTCTGCAAATATGATATACACTATTTAACTCATGGGATTTTGCTATCGGATACTGCTTTTTTTTTTTTGAAAAGTAACCAATAATGTTTTATGAAAAAAAAAACCCTTGTGATACACGGAAGTGTACTACAGCAGGTCAGACAAAAAAGAAAAGAGACTAGCACTATCAGGTAATGGATTAACTGCGGCCCCATTAAACCAGTACAGTAGCAAACCAAAGAAATTCCTCAAAATCTTCCAATCCGGGTTGGAAACATCCTTGAAGCATCTATCATTCCTTTCAATCCAAATACTCCAAACCAAACAACCTGGGATAAAATTCCAAAGAGTTTCCTTATCTTTATCTCTGAAATTCCTTCTCCAAGCCAAAAGCAAACCCATCTTTATCGGATACTGCTTTTTGGCAATACTAAAAACTAATGCAACATTTAGAAGCTCGAGCAAAGTAGTTTTCCTTGTATGATTCCTGAGTTTGGATGTTGATCTCTCTCATCATTGTCATCTCTTCAACAACTAAGAGCCATTGACCATTATAGCACAAAGTATTGCATAACACCCATGGAAGTGCCAAAAGTAATTAAAAGCAGTTAAATTATATCAATAAATTTCAGCAATTATAAAGTGACAACCACATAGAAAACAAAACATGTTACCATTTCCTTTTTCTTGTAACTAGCTGCCATTTTTTAGTGTGTTTGAAGAATTTGAAAGCTTAATTTATGAAAACCATGGACATATTATTTAGTAATATAATAGTCTAAGTGATTGTTTAAGTTATTCCCTATTTAAAATTTCTGTTATTTTGTGAATATTTTTTTTCCCCTGGTTAGAATACTAGAATAGACCAATATTCAAGTTTATTTCAGTCTCCTAGTTAATTGATTTCTAATTTCCCATTTATCCATTACTCGCTAGCCTAGGCTCCATATTGAGTGTGTTTTAACTTTTAACGTGCAAGAAGATAGAAAACTTTAAGTAGAGGACCAAGCATGAGGCTGCTCGAGCTTAATGAAAGTAAAAGATAAATCACTAAAAAATGAAACAACCGCAGTAGATGGATCTGGCTAGGAGCGGTTTTAGGTTTGAGAGCTCTTTCTAAGAAAGCAAAACATGACAAGGAAAGGGGTGTTAGCGGTGGTTATAGCTTACCTGGATGATTGATAAGGTCTCGAGAGAAAGGAAAGTGCCACAAGAAAGAGGAATTTCTAGCTTGTATGTTTTTATTTTTTCTCTTTTTTCTTATAAAAAAAAATCTTTGTACAGACTTAAATGATGTCAAGTAATATTGTCAAATAATCATAGCTCGTAATGTGAACTGAAAAGATGAAAACTAGAAACTAAATTAGTGAACTGAAATACAACAATCATTTTAAAATCAGGTCCAAGTGTGAAGCACACCAATGCTATTTGAAGTTGGAAACACATTTGCTGTTCTGAAGTGCTAACACCTGGCAGCAACTTACCATAGCTTTACCATAAAAGACATTCTTACATGTTAAAAGTAAAACATATTTGGACACATCCATGTCACTTGATATAATTTCTGATGGAATATAATTTTATGGTAACAAAACCTTTTATATTGTGTTTAAGAACTGTTGCTTTTGAAGGGACTATTCCATCTAGTTCTGTCAGAAGCAATGAACAAAGGTGTAGAACAACCTTCTCTAACATCTTATGATGCACACTAATTCATATAGCATGATTGTGTTTAGAGCTGTAGCAGTGGAATAATGAATGTGACATCCTTATGGAACGAAAACATATTACAATATCTTGATGCAGGGTCTGTATTATTTATTATCATGCATGACACATCCCGGATCCTGTTTCACACAGCTGGAGAAATGAGCGTTATTTGGTTTTGGTTGAGAAGTTTCTTTGATGCCATATTTGTAGCTGCAATGAAGCAGTATTGAGAGACGAAGCTCATCTTCCTTTTCTTGTTCAGGTATTGTTCCTTTTGCCACTAGCAGGCATAGCACGCCGGGTCGTTAATCGGTTGATTCATTTGACTCCAACAAAACTCAAGGTATTTCATCCTTTAATTTTTGTTATGTTTTATGTCTTTGGAATATGAATAAACTGCTTCAACTTTCAAGCTAAGAGCACTAGTTTTAGGTATCTCAAATATTTTCTCTAAATTTAACTCTTAACCCATCCCCTATATATATTTAGGATATGTATTCACAATTCACAAATGAAGGAAACACAAAAGATGAAGAGGGCAAATATATGAATAAATTCAACCAATATAGTTATGAAATGTGTAAAAGTTCTCCCTAAAACCAGTCCAACTCCCCCCCTAACTTCCCACTCCAAGATACAACTATCCTATTTTTTTTCTTCTTTTTGGGCCATCATTAGCTTAGGATACCTACATCATTCCACTTTTACATCATATGAGGTCTAAGTCTAACCTTTAAATGTGTTGGAGATTCCTTCTGCCCAAGATCCTCTTTTGTAGCCATTAAACCCTGGCAAGCCATGATTAATGCTTTGTAAAATCATGACCTCTCAAAGTGTAGTACCCAACCCCCACCCCATTGGCTATACTGATTAATGCTCCTGTTATACTGTTATACTGATTAATGCTACTGTCCAATATTGAGTCATACTGTTTATGGAGGTAAATCGTCTATCTTCTGATCTTTATGTGGCTACTGTTATCATGTAAAAATTTAGCTTGTGATGATATGCCTTAGTTGAATAGAAACCTTGCTTCTTCTTGAGATCTTCTGTTGCATGCAGTGTAATTTCGTTGTGTCAGTGAGACTGTAAGTTCTTTCTTCTTATCAGGGGAATGTTGAAAATTTGGAGCGTTTTTACAAAGAATTTGGTTCTGGGAGAACGGAAGATGAGGATGACGATGTTCCAGAAATCCCTAATTCAAAAAGCTCCACAAAACCTTCTGACTACCAAGCATTGATTGGTAGGGACAATGTCAATGATCACTTTATGATAGGTATAAAGTTTACCAGCAGGTGAGTTCCCATGACATTTTACATTTTATTGAAGGTTCATTTTTTTTTAATTCCAAGTGTGTAAATACTAGTTTTCTACATCTTTAGTTGAAGGTTCATACGACGGCTTCTTGAGAAATTAGTAACACTATGGGTTCAAAGATGGGGAAGACTTAAAGTCTCCCTGTCATTAACGTAATAACCTTTTCATGTGATTGATGTGTGAGTGTGTGCTCAAAAGGGATTAAGTGGGGGTTGGCAATTGGTTATTTAAAACTAATTTTTGCTTCTCTTCCTCTTTTTTTTTTTTTTTTTTTTCTTTTTCTTTTGCAGAATGAGTTTTGTCAGAAATTGACTTCTGCAGTTTTGCTACTAACCTCTAAACAAACTAAAAGAAAGCAAGAATGTTAAACAGGACAGTTTTTACTAAACGCAGGACCCTTTTCTAACATTTTGCAAATCTTACCAAAATTATAGTAATTTATAAAACAACCCATTAACTTCAAAATAATACAATTATATCCAAAAACATTTCAAATTTTGCATTTCAACTCCCTTCATACATATTCCTCTTTGAATTTTCAAACGAACAAAATCGAAGAACACGAAGAAGCATTCGAAGGAAGGTTAGTATTTTTTAAAACATAAGAGCAATGTTAGAAACAAATAAAAAAAATTTTAATCAAACAATAGAATTAATTACTTAAAAAAAAAATCCCGTCAAAACGGGCAACATTTCGTCACGACACTGTTCTGGTCAGCTTCAGAACAGCGGCCTGGTCAGCTTGAAGCTGACCAGAACAGGCTCCTAGTCAGCCTCGTCAGCCTCGTCAGCTTTGAGGCTGACCACGAGCGTTCTAGTAAGCCGTACGGCTACCAAACATTTTTTGCCATTTTTTGGACATTTCTTGCGAAATTTTAGTGAAATCTTAGCTAATTTAAGTATATGAATGTAATAAAATAATTATAAACAACTATTAATATCAAATTAAAACAATTCGTTACCAAAAAAAAAAATTAAAACAATTCATACCTCTTCAGATTCGCCATCGTTGCCATAGTCCGACCAATACTTGTACGACGTGATTTTTTGTTCTCGTATTGTATTGTAGTGTGTTCACGATTATTTAGTTTTGAAGATGTGAGGTATTGTGGGGTTTAGCGGAATATAGGATAAATATGGGACTAACTTTTATATTTATATTAATTACTTGAAGGACCTTTTGTAATATGTTAAAAACTGTCCTGCGTTTAGTAAAAATTGTCCTGCGTTTAACATGTCCGAAGGAAAACTGTTTTAGGGAAGCACCTCCAGAAGTGATTTTGAGAATCGCTGTTTATAAATACACTTTCAAACAATCAAAATCATTTGCAAGCAGGCTCATGTATTTACCATCTTGCTTAAGTAGCATATTTCAAATGTGGCATATATAAGATTCTGTATCAGTAGTAAATTTAGCCCATGCACTCTTGCATTTTGCAGAAACTTAATGCTACCATCACGGGAATAGGGTGATGCCTCCACTTAGAAACATAATTTTGCTGATAAGATGCTCTGGTTTAGATGGTAACTGTTATATTAAGTTATAAGATGCTGAGGTTCATGCTAATGTTTCTCTGTTCTGCGACCAGTAACTGAACAAGTTGTCACTCAGATGAGAATTCGATAGTTTTAGGTTGAGAGAAACGTAAAAGGGACAAAGCAGCCATTAGTCCATTGGAAGTGTCAAAATTCCATGAGCAGCATCGAATGATACTTCATTGTGTTCTAGACAAACCATTTTTGAGCATCATATCTTCATTTCAAAAAACTTATTAACTTATGTTTCTTTTTCTCTGTTGTCCCTTTTTTCAGGGGTATAAATTTGTATGGGGATTTCTATACGTCAGACATCATTGTTGCTTCTCCTCTGGGCTTGATCACAGTAGGTCTTTATCTGTTATGAGCTTTCCAATGGTATTTATGTGGAGCTAGGAATGATTTTATCACACAGTTATGTGTTTCTGTTCATTGATATGGCCTCTTACTCCCTCCAGTTTTTACAATTGATACATTTGCTTTTGGCACATTTATCAAGGATGATCACTAAAATAGTAATGATTTGTTGATATAGTTGTATACGTGGGTGATAAAAGTATGCAAGATAATGGATAAGGAAGTAATATATGGAGATAGTGTGTCTCCGTGGATGGAAATGTATCACTTGTAAAAAAAACGCCGAAAACCGCAACATTTATCACTCTTAAAAAAACGGAGGGAGTAATTTGTAATTTACTTTTTGTGTTTCTGGTTATTGAATATGTCTGTGGCAAGATGTCTTGTACCTTTTAACTCCATATAATTCCACCTGTGATGCTTGACTTGTAGTTCTTTTATTCACCCTGTAGAAAATTGGAGATGCAGAAAAAGATAAAGAAAAAGATGTCGATTATCTGTCCTCGATAGAGGTAATTATATATTTCTGTACTGCCTGCCACCTAGAATCTTATAATTTAAAAAATTCTCACGTCTAAGAGTATGCGTGACAGATTTTAATCATTGATCATGCAGATATCATGCTTATGCAGGTATGTGAAATTATTTATTTAATGAAGTCCTAATCTCAATTTATCAAATGGGACTGATACTCTTGCTTTTGATATGGTTTCTGACAAAAACATAACAGAATTGGACCCATGTGAGTACGGTTGTTGAAAAGTTGAATAGAACGCCATCTAAGCAACACGGGACAGACATTATGCGCATTAGGCCATGGTATGCTTCTAAACTACATCTGCCCTTTTTTTCTTTTCTATCGTTGAAATATCATGGTCGTACAAGCTAGCTTGGCTCGATCTGGCCATGTTCTTTATGTTGAAGTTACTATGCTGATAGGTTGAGACTCCAACAGTGCTATGGCCTATATGACATTTTCATTTTTTTTAAAATCATTCTCTAGTGTTTTCTTATTTAGTTGCCTTTTCTTTTATGCTGTAACGTAGGTATCTAGATGAACAAATGCAATTCTACCGGCAAACCATAATTTTGTCTTCTCATACAAACCCAGGTATTAAGAAGTTCACAATATTTGCTCTCTTTCAGTAAGAATTTCCATCACTGTGACAGATATGACCAGAACCATCTTGCTTCCATCTAAATAAGTTAATTATCAGTTCCCCAGCCTTCTTGCTGAATCTTTGTATTGGACATTTATGTTTTTAGCACTTGCACCTTCTCACTTGTTTGACAATCAAAAGTTGTATTTAGTTTCAAAAGCAGCACTGTGTGTATGCAACTTTATCTACTGTTTGCTATGCGGTGTTGTTATATCGGGGACTTGACTTCTCTTACCCTTTCTAACTTTTTCAGACATCAATGCCCTGTTCAATCATCATTGTGTTAATTACGAGGGAAAGGTTCGCAAATATTCTCCTCATTATGTTTTAGCTGTATACGCCAAAAGTTGTGTTGTTAAATTTCTACACACTTCATTCTTTCTCAAGTAGTTGCACAGATTACCATTAATCATGCGGGAAGGCTAGCATAGAACCTCATATATTTGTTTTTAAATATTGCCAAGGGATTTGCATTTTTGACTCTTACTTCACTTTTTGGTCCTCAAACCAGATTTCTAATCCATCAGTGTTGAACTTTAATTTTACAGGTCAAATTAGAGTGCAAATACAAAGGTGTCCTTCCAAAAGTCATGATTCCAGCGCGACAGGTGAGTTTCTCCCATGTATTTATTCAAAAATCCAATCTGTGGAAAACTCACTTGCATATCTAGGTTTGTATTTTGTTTATTCAAGATTTTTACATAGATAAATCCATCAGCCATAACCTTTGGAGCATCTGTACTTGTATCTTAGATTCACTTGATTCGTGTAAGTAAAAGAACTCTTGAGGATTCTTTTGTTGAATGGTTATTAAGATTGAAAAAATGCCGTTATTAAAAATAATTTTAAAACATTCACACTGTCCAAATATCGCATTCTTTCATAAACATTCACTTTACTTTTATGGAAACACACTATCTCCACTTATTAATTATTTACTCACTATCTCTTACTTACCTCTCCTACTTTTGTCATCCAGCGACTTTAATAAACACATTAACAAATCATTCCATCTTAAATCCTGTGCCAATATGACTGTGAACTCTTAAAGAGAATGGAGGGAGTACTATATAGTAAACCCAAATGGAGCTTGAGGGGTGAATATGTGGGTCAGGGGGGCTGATACAAAGTTCCAACACCACTTCCTTCTATGCCAGTAGCATCACACACATAGCTACTGATACATTTTTGGCAATGAGTATGCATATTTTTCTGTGAGTATTTGGTCCACTAGCACAGCGTTGCACTTTATAATTTGAAATCAAACAATCATAGTATACTGCAAAGTAACAAATCTCCAGCTAAAATTCGAGTGACACAGTCATCCCGCACTAAAGGAACAGAGGAAATAAGAAATTGAATTCAAATGTGATGAGCAATCAGAGAGGTTGAAGAAGGGTCAAGGTCAGATGGGGCCGCTTCCATCGACTTCATGCATATTTCCCTTTTTGGAATTAATACTTTTTTTTTTTGTGTGGCTGAAAAAACCTTTGAAATGTAAAAAATGGAATGCTTGAAAATGGAGAATCAGATTAATTTAAGAAGTTGAAGCTTGGGAAAGATAAGTGACAGTGTAGGCCAATTGTGTCTCCTTTTCAGCTGTTCCTTTTCCATTCTTTCTTTTAGGGTGTTACTTCTTGTACTAATTAAACTATGACTAATCAGTACATAATGCTTGACACGGGTAGTGTGCTATGTTTCATATTAAGGTAGTCTGAGCTTACATATACTGCTGCATAGATGTCCCCAACGGTGATACCTGAATGCATTTGAAATGTGTCTTTTACTGCCTATTCTTACTATTTTGTCATTGTTAATCCCACTTTTCAGATTTATGAGCGCTTTGATATACAATCTATAAAGGAAGCTGATGATGCGCGTCTTAAATATTTTTGTGAAAAGGTATGCGAGGGTGTTACCTTGATTTCAGTTATCTTCTTCATTCTATTGTGATATGTTCTGAGCTTTGAAGTTTTGCTGCACTTGGTTTGTTCGTCTTACACTTGAATTACCCATGATTAATTTTTTTACTAATAAAAGGGGTCGAATGCTCTTTGTTCGTTGTTCATTACTTCCTCCGTCCCGTCCCATGTTTCCCATTTTGACTTTTCTCGGTCAATCGTTTCCAACTTTGACTACGAATCGATCTTAAACGAAAAATGTAAAATATTCAATCTAATTATATTTTGAAACTTTTGGGAGTAAAGTTTCATAATATAATTTTATTAAATTTTTTACATTTGCGGTTTAAGATTAATTCGTAGTCAAAGTTGGAGACGGGTTGACTGTAAAAAGTCAAAATGGGAAACATGGGACGGGACGGAGGAAGTAAAAAATAAAAATAAAAATAGGAGGAGATGGAAGATGTAATGTGCTCTGTCAGTTAAACACTTCAGGTTTAATGCAGCATCGCTCATGATCAATTTACGTTTTGACAATTCTAGACGGTTAGCCCCTTTAAGTGAGTAAATGGAGGACTTGCTTTAGTCGGCCAATGTTTGAAATTAATCTGTTGCTGAAAAATACTTCCAATAAAGAAACAAACGGAGATATGGTCGAGGGAAGACAATCCTGTATAGATTAAATACAAATATTCACCTATTTATCCCAAGAAAAGAATTGATAAAGAACATATACCAACAAATTTATTATGTATACATATATTATCAAAGCAACTTATGCTTGGTTTCTGGTAACTGTTATCTACAAATTTAAGATTTTGACAGATGTGCCATTTTTATTATTTCAGGTGTTCCCCAAGATAAAAGACTCAGTTCAGGTGAACATTGTGGATTAAATTAAATGATTTGATACCTAAAAGGCTCACAGGAGCGGAAAACTGACTTGGTACAATGTATTCTACAGGATGGGGTCATGATATTTGTCAGCTCTTACTTGGAGTATGTCCGACTCCGGAAATATTTGAAGTCTCAAGCTGCATCTGTCTGTTTCTTTGGAGAGTAAGATGTCAACTCTATGTTCTTACCGGCTTTACCTGGAATGGATATACCGTCTTTTCTGTTTTGAATGTTCCTTTTTGTTGCCTATGCATCATTCCACAGAATTTTCAATTCTAATTTTATTTTATAAACGTAGGTACATACAGAGGAATGATATATCTCATGTACGGGGTCAGTTTTTCAGACGGGAAAAGAAAATCATGCTCTACACTGAGAGAGCCCATTTCTACTACAGATACAAGGTCTTACAGTTTCTGCTGCTCTACTTTATTTGATTTCTGCTAGACTTTATTGCATATACAAACTTCAATTTCACACCTGTGCTGAAATTTGTGAACCTAGAATATTGACTTTCCATTGTCATTAAAGATATTCGAAGATGCTTCCAGGCTACTGAGTTTATCAGATGCCTTGAACCTCTCTGTTAGGGTAAAAAATATAATAGTAATATAAACTTTTGACTTCTGATTAAAAAGTGGAAATCGGTTTTGCATGAATATAATCATGTTTTCCAGAGGTTGGGGACATTTATGGCCATTCCTGGACTACATTGATACTGATAACATCTAAAGACTTAAGTTGAAGTGTGATGGCTCACTTCAGCCAAATAGTATTTGACAGATTCAGAAACAGAAGAATTAAAGAAATTTATGCTTGGGATCAATTTCCCAGTCTTTCCTATTGTTCAACAATTAAAATATAAGAGTTCACTTCACATTTATCTTCTCATTAATATATCATGACTGCTGCCATGTTCTTGGAAAACCCAACTGTCTACGTTCTTGCGTTAATGGTTCACTGTTTTTATTTCTCTATTTGTTTGACCATCCCATTGATTTTCTGTCTTATTTTCTTTGTTTTCCTCTTTAAACAGATTCGTGGTGTACAGAACTTGATCATCTATTCTCTTCCAGAGAGAAAAGAATTTTACCCAGAGGTCACTCTTAAAGCATCTACCCCAAGTCAAAATTTGTTTCTGGTTGATAGATCACTGATCATTATGTTTTATTGTTTCTGTTGCAGATTCTAAATTTTCTGGGAGAGTCTGACAACATGAATTGCACAGTTCTGTTTTCTAAATTGGATCATCTTCAGGTACATTATTGTTATTCTTTGTCTTGATTGGGTAGATATATCTTTTCAATACTCATCTCTGTGACCAAGCTTCTGAAAACAAATAACTTTTTTACTTGATTATAGCTGGATGCTGATTTTACTCATAATGCGGTCATTTACACGAGGCACTCGGATATTATTAATTGATCCAATAATGTTATATAGATTTACAATATCAAAGGAATTATCCGGATAATGTTATAAATTTACAATATCAAAGGGTGCCAGGACTTTGTGAACTTCGGGCCTCAGAAGGAAGGGGTTATTAATAATTGTGTAAACATTGTGGAATGTGAATGAGTTCTTTTTTATTTTTGAATATGTTGTGAAAATTAGGTTGATCACTTATTTTGCATAAACTAAATGGACCAATTATCCACACAAGTGTGTTCTCTAATCTATCTTGTTATTTTATTCAGCTTGAGAGGATAGTTGGTTCCGCTGCTGCAAAAAGAATGGTGGAGTCGGATAAGGGTGTCTTTGTTTTCGCCTAAAAAGAGAAGCAAAAAAAGTTCCAAGCTTGATACTCTGCTGCAAATCGTCGGCTATCTGGCTTTTCGTCCTACTGTGAGGGTTGCCCGTGATTAAACTTTTCCTACAAGAAGATTTTGTTTCTGAATGTTCAACTAGGACATTAAGTACAATTTTGTAGTATAGGTTGTATTATCGATTCACAAGTTAGTGCAACCCTTACAATCCCCCCCATATTAATTCATGGGAGCTGTCATATTTCCCGTAAATGGTCACTTGCATGATATTCGATGTTTTGGGTGATTTCAAAATCAATTTCGTGAGAACTCTAGTACTAAAGCAGATGGTATCCTGCTAACGAAATATATTGGTGACCATGTTAATTTGAATGATTGGGTCAGTTAGCCAGTTATATATCCTTCACTCTTAAGCCTCCTTTGCTGTGTTATATATGAAAACCATATCAAAGTAGTACATGTTTTTAATCGGGTTTTGATAATTTTGATCGCAAACAAGCAATTAATTCTAACAGTATCCTTTATCTGTGATACTTGAATACAGAAAAAAAGAAACCTGTATTAGACGGTACGAGGCTAATTGAGTCCGAATTTATGAGAAAGCATTTTGATGGTGGTGGTGTTATATTTAAAACTCTATTATGTCATTAGAAAGAATATGTCACAGCCACATGGTATAACTACTCCTCAATTCCGTAGAATTTCATAAATTCATAATGTTTAATCGTTTCACGTAACTTTATACATTACTAGAATATAAAGATACCACATACCTAATATATAATTAGAGAATTTATATTTAAACACATTACCCATTTTGCAATTAGAAGTACATATTTTGCAACATTTTATTATGTTTTACAAGTATTATAATTTATTTTAATTTTTCAACTAAAACTTCGCTTCACTTTAATGTATAAAGTTCCCCAGATGGAGGGAGTATAAGGTTTGTCTAACTATGACATTTGGACCCCTTTTTTACTGCCTAAATATCCCTAGTAAACGACTATGTCTTAACTGGGTCCTCGTGATTTTAAAATACTACTTCCCCCCGTCCCGGGAATAGCTTTCCGTTTGCTTTGTTAGTCAACCAAATAAGGATTGTGGTTGATTTGAAAGAAAAATAATAACAAATGAATACAAATTGATAGTGGGTTGTTAGAGTGGAAAATTGAGTATTATTAAAATGAAAAAAAGAATAAAGAAAGAATAAAATAAAGATAGTGGATTGGTAACGTTGTAAATATGAGTGTTTTATGTAGGTATTAATTGACTGTGGTATAAGGTAATATTATTAAAAATGGAAATGGAGAAGATTTTTGTGAAACGATTAAAATGGTAAAACGAAAAGCTTATCATGTGATGGAGCAAGTACAATTTAAGTCCAAAAAGTGTCACTAAGGTTCTTTTCGTGACACTTATTGTACAATTGTTGGATTTAGATGTGAATATGTGATTATTCAAATTATAGTGACTCTGATCTAATGAGGTAATTTATTAAGAGTATCAAATGAAATTTACTCAATTAATTACTCCATACTTGGGCAAGATCTGGTCAAATTGAAACTCGTTGGGCTTGAGACTCTTTTAGTACTACGGCCCACATCAATTTCCCAAAAATGGTCTTGTTCTCAATGTCATTGAAATTTGAAATCCATCTTGAACGCCTAAACTCTTTTTCGTCCCTTTAAAAACTTTGGTAAATGGATGTGCTAATAAACTTTTAAGAAGAATACATATACAACATATCAAGAGCGTGCGAGATAAATGTACAAAATAATACTTTCTCTCTCACATGGTATATTGACTTTCTTGGTGATTCCAAAAATAGGATTTGGTCCAAACAGAACAATATCATATCAGTGTTGCATTCGTGGTCTATGTCATGAATAATAATCACACCGACAACAAAGGATCGTCTCTCGATCAATTACCAGTCCAGTTCGTTACATCAGTTTTCGGTTTTTCAAATATGAATTATTACAGTCAACATAAATTAACAAGTTACAAATGAAATTTGACAATCGATCCGGCCTACCTATCCCTCTTTCGGTTTCGGGACGGGTTTAAATCGTAGATTGTGCGTTTGAATTCAATCGACCTGGTCTCACTATCCGGTTCCGGGAAGTTAATGAATTAATTAATCCATTTGGGTGTTTCCACAAGAAGTGGTTAAATGGCACATGGAGTAGTTTACTTAGTAATCGTTTTCAAGTTAAGCTATTTAATCCAAATTGTTGTTGTCAAGTGGCATGCATGATACATCCTTCCAAGTTTTGGTAAGCTAGTAGCCCAGTTGCTGTCTGTATTCAGTACTTACGGTACTTACCACCTGATCTGGTCTAATTCTAACCCATTGTTTCCAATTTCAACTATCAATTGCTAATTAATCTATGGTACAATCACACTAACTGGACCCCATCATTTAAAACTTTAAGGTAAAATTAGACAATTAATTAGTTGTATACGGGTTGAACATGATATTCCTTCAGTATTTAATCATCTCATTATAATTGAATTAACATTAATATTTTATATTTAAAACACAATTCAATTAACTCAACATAATAAACCTACAAAAATACCTATAAAATTTTAATTATATACCAAACACAAATTTTCACAGTTACTATGCATCAGTTATACTTCAATTAAAATTTTCTCAGTTATACCTCAATTAAATTCTTTCAATTAAAATTACGTGCCAAACTCCCCATATGTTATTATTAGATAGTTGTACGTACTTAAACAACTTAGTCTTGATTGAGTTATTTACAACTTACAAGTACATTAGTTGACTTTAAAAAGAAAATGGAAAAAGATATAAACTACTCCCTTTATCCCGTAGAACTTCGTGCATTTATCATTTTAAGTTTTTAACCATTCCACAGAACTTCATTTATTACTAAAAAATTAAGGTGCGCCCCAACAAATAATAAAATAATCTTACATGTACACATTTTTACTACATTTTACACATTTTCCACTAAAAGTGTACATTTTTACCACATTTTCATGTTTTATCATTAATTTTAATTTTTCACCTAAAACTAGGCGTCAACCCTAATGTATGATTTTTTTTTCCACGACGGAGGGTGTAGATCTTTTGCAAACTATGTGAGATTGGTTATTTTACATTAGATGTACACACAATATATATATGTATATACATACATACATATATATATATATGTATATGTATATATATATGTACATATATATGTACATATATATATATATATATATGCCCAACGATTAAACAAGCTTATTCTCGTATAATTTGTAAGCTAATTGATAAACTTGCACTAAATATTTGGTGGAAATAAATGATAAGATAACTAGAAACTGAGATAACTCAAATTGGAAAGTGCAAATTATGTAAAATGCTTAATTTCTCTAAACCACAAGAAAATCATTTCACAAGTAATATAAAAAAGAAGACTATGTGTCATACACTTGTGGTGGGATGGGTATGTTTTTTATTGTTTAGAAAATCTTGACTTTTACAACATTTTGCCATTTGAAACTCATAAGGTAACTTATATGACAAATTAACTAGTACTCCTTCGTTATTTTTAAAGGTTACTATTTGTCATTTTTGAGGGCTTTTTTTTAGAAGTTTAACGTTTCTTTTTTTTGAAACCCACCATCTCCACTTATTAATTTTATTCTCTTTCCCACTTTATATGTTCTCTCTTTTAATTTTTTCTATACTCTCTCTTACTTTTTACCATCTACTTACCATTTTATTCCATTTCCTTAAAATTCACACAAAATCAAATGGTAAACCTTGTAGAAGACCGGAGGGAGTAATAAGTTAGGTGGAATCTTATGATGGTGTATTCTAAGGAGTTGTTTGGTATGCTTGTGCCTACATTCTTGATGGCACAATTTGACACATTTTACATAATCTAGTCCTATGCCATCAGCCTTGCCAATATCCAATTTTGTGTTTGGATTGTAGTTTAGAGTTATGCATAATGGAAAAGTGGTGCCAAAGACCCATTTGTGGGTAAAGTTTCAAAAAAAGACCCGAACAATTATGAAAACCAATTCAAAAAAGAACCTTTTACCTTTACACACCCCTTGATGTACTATTATACCCCTGAATTGTTAAAAAAGACCTAATTCTAAAAATTTATCTTATATATTATTTTCACTTATAATTTTATAGTAATATTTATTTTATTTTTAAAATTTTCAATTTCAGGTTTTGTTCTTTCACATTTTATTCTTTATTTTTGTAACTTTTACATATAGTACAAATGTACAGTCGGACTGTATATTTACAGTTTCAATATACAGTTTTATGTATATTTATTGTATTTTACATTAACAATAATACAGTCGAACTGTATATTATAGAGTCCGATATCACTACAAGAAACTGCCATTCGGAATAAAATCCGTCGCCAAATAGTGATGAATCGGCATCGTCTAGCGACGGATTGAGCGATTTGCTGAATCCGTCGCCAATCCGTCGCTACTCCGTCTCGAATTAGAGACGGATTAATAATCCGTCCCTAATTCGCGACGGATTAAATATCCGTCCCTATTTTGCAACGGATTAGGGACGGCTAGACTAATCCGTCGCGAATTAGGTTTGACTAACAATTAAACTGAAAAAGAAAAATTAAAAAAAATTAAAAATTGGATTTGACGACGGATTGGTTTATTCGAGCGAAGCGAAATGGGAAGAAGAACATTACGCTGCGCTTATTCGGATTTAGCGACGGATTGGCTTATCCGTCGCTATTTTGCAACGGATAAGCCAATCCATCGCTAAATCTGAATAAGGCGAGCAGAACAGGTTCTTCTTCCCCATTTCTGTTCTGCTCGCTCTATTCTCCCATTTTCACCCAAACTCAAGTCCGACCAAAACTCAACCATTCCGGCCAATCTTGGTCTCTTTTCGAAGCTCGTGGGACAAGGAACTCGGGCGGTCCATCAATTTCATCTTTGTTCTGCTAATTTCTCCGTAATCGAAGGTATTTTGGCTAAAACCCTTACTTTTTAAAATTTAGGAATTTTGTTAATTTCGACTAGTTTGAGCAATTGTATGTTTATAGAAAGTACATAGTAGCTAGTTTAGCTTATATTACGTATTGTGTTAACTTTGACATGTGCAATTGATATATTTATTGTGAAATTGGACTGTTAGTATAATGTTAGGATGATTGTAAGTATGTAGGGTATTTAGTTTGATATTTCGTATATGTACTAGGATTAGGAAGATTTAATTGTGTGTTTGGAGACAATTTGGTGATTTTGGTGATTTTAATATAATTTTTTCGTATTAACATAAAAATAATTACTACTATTTTCATCTACAATTTGTAATGTTAATAGTTAAATGGAAATTTAAAATTTATAAAAATTAATTTTAATCGTAAAATGCATGTGATTCATAAAATTCTTAACGTATCATAATTAAGAATGTAATTGTAATTGTAATTATTATAAATCTAATAAATTCTTAACGTTTTTGCAGATGCCGCGGCATAGGAGACCTACATACCGTCCTCCCGCATCGAGTGGGATCCTTGGTGGTTCTGGTACAGGCAGTACACCGCCCAGTGGAGCGAGTAGTCCTTCTATGGGCTTTGATATTGGTGGGAGCAGCCAGTCTACGGTTCCTGAGACTCCACCGAGCTCGAGCACGGGCCAGTCAAATGTCTGGGCTGACTTACCCCCTGACGATTGCCCCTTTTTAGTTTTGACACCCGGTGCTATGTGGAAGGGGAAGCCGGTGTTGTTCCCCAACGGCCAGGCACAGTAAGTACATATTATGCATTTGTAGAACATAACTTAAGACAAGTATATGTCACATACCATTGATTTAACTATATATACTAATGAATATTTGTTTCTTGTCTTTCTCATTGATAACAGTTTCTGGCCCCCTGATGCTTCCAGTAACCTGACTGACATTTTTAGGGGCATGGGGGAGTTACCTGGCGCTGGCGGCGAGAAGTGGTCACATGTCTCGGAAGGGATGAAGGCTTTTTACTTCGATGAGTTGCGGGTAAGCTTAAATGTTACAGTGCTTTATTTGTTGTTTTAATCGTTGTGTTATTGTGCGTGGCATGTTAGCCACTATATGTGAGTGGTATGTTAGCCACTAAACTTGGGTGATATGTTAGTCACCATTGTGATAGTAAATTTTAGGACAATCTGAGTGGTATGTTAGCTACTGAACTTGGGTGATATGTTAGTCACCATTGTATTAGTAAATTTTAGGACAATCTGAGTGGTATGTTAGCCACTAAACTTGGGTGATATGCTAGTCACCATTAATGAACTTGTTGCATGTGTTATCTTTAAATTGTTGCTTCATTTACCTTGTGTAATTTCTATGTTGTGTGGAATTGTTGTAGAAAACCTACTACATTTCCAATGCCATGCTCCCCCAGTTGTGGTCGGTTTTCGACAGGCTAGGGTCAGACCTCTATAGGAAAATGGTTCATGCTGCGAAAAAATGTAGAGACAAGGGCACCAAACCATCGTTTATAGGGGATGAGGAGTGGGCGCATTGGCTGGAGTACTGGAGGGCACCCCTTGTCGTGGATCAAAGGCAAAGACAGAGAGAACGGTGACTCGACCAAATTGATCGATGGTACGGGCACTTCCAGACACCATTATGGGTCGCGAGCTGTTGTTACGAATCACCAGATGGCGGTTAGTGTATATATTAATAACTTACTACTTGTGTTTTTTGCTTTCACTATCCGCTATGGAAGATGATTTATATGTTTTCTGCTTTCATTTCTACCAACTACTTGTTTGCTTTGCATGTATGTTCTTTAGATCCAGGCTGGGGACCCTAAGACCGCGCTATACCACATCAAGAAGGCTAAGCTGAAGGACGACATTTGGGTGGACGAGAAGTCCGAGCGTATTGCGGTACGTTTCTTTGTTAAGGTTCACATTTCTATTTGTGTATTATAAGAGATTCCTAAAACTGTATCTCATTTCGTATGCACTTTACGATTGCAGAGTGAGATCGAGAGGAGGATCGACGATCGGGAGCTGTCGATTCAAGAGCAAAACTAGATCTTCTTTGTCGTGAACCCAATGGACAGCAAGGGTCGAGTGTATGGAATTGGAAGTTTGGGCCCTACATTGACGGGTCCTAGCTTCTCAGTGTCCCAGGCATCCACACGAGCTGATCTTTTCACACAGGACCAGGTCCAGGAGATGATGACTCCTCTCCAAGAGGAGTTAGCTAGAAACAAGGAAGAGATTGAGCAAACCAAGGCAGCTTACCAGCAAGTGCTTGAGAACCAGGCTCGTATGGCTCAGCAGATGGATGCTTTGACCCAAATGATCTTGACGACCCAACAACGACTGCCTCATCCGGCCGATTCTTAGTTACATTGGACTTATGCTTATGTTGTTTATGCTACATATACACTATTTCATCTTCTATACAGATATTTAGTCTTCGGTTTGAATAATTTGTATTCGTCGAATCTCTATTGTTAATTAATACAATTTAATTGTTTCGGGTATATTATCTACTATTATATTGTGTGAAAAACAGGTGAAATGTGAAACAGGAATTAAAATTAAAAAAATAATTAAAAAAACAGGTTTTTCAGCAACGGATAGGAATCCGTTGCTAAAAATGCCGACCTAACGCGAATTAGGGTTGTGACTTTGAGCGACGGATTCCTAATCCGTCGCTAACAGTCCCAGCCAATTAGGGACGGATAGTAATCCGAATCCGTCCCTAAATTGCGACGGAAGGTCAATGGATTTATCCGTCGCCAATCCTTCGCAAATTAGGGACGGATAATTCCTTTACGACGCCCGTTTTTAAGACGGGTGTCTTATCCGTCGCTAAGGTATTAGCAACGAATCGGGTGGGCTTTAGCGACGGATAAATCCGTCGCTAAAGGCTGATTTTTTTTGTAGTGTATTCAGTATAACTGGATATTGTTCAGTTCCATTATACAGTAAAATGTATGGGTAAGGTTACATTACAGTAGAAATTAAAAAAGTTACATCATAAAGAAGAATTATAAAACTAAATGCAGAAAAAGACAAAAAAGAAAAAAGAAAAAATCAAGCCACGATGGGTGGAGGGCGGTGGTGGATCCGGCTAGGCTTGCTGTGATCTTCTTCCTCGGATCCGGCGGTGGGTGGAGGGTGAATCTGGTGGTGGGTAGCGGATCTGGTGGTGGGTGGAGGATGGTGGTGGCGTGTTGCGCCGTGGTGGTGGTTGGTGTGTTGCGCTCGGAGGTGGCGGATCCGGCTTGGCTTCTTGTGATCTTCTTCTTCTTCCTCGGATCCGGCGGTGGGTGGAGGGTGGTGGTGGATCTGATGGTGGTGGGTGGAGGATGGTGGTGGATCTGATGGTGGTGTGTGGCACCGTGGTGGTGGTAGGTGGAGGGAGGTCGGAGATGGAGTGAACGGTGGCGGATGGGTGGTGGATCTGGACGAGAGCGGTGGTGATGGTGCAGGATATGTGGTTGGTGGGTTGGGGGGGGGGGGTGGAGCGGTGGTGATGGTGGAAGGAGTGTTGGGGGTGGTGATGGTGGACGGATCGCGGTGGTGGTGGGAGGGCAGTAGTGGTGGAGGGACTGTGATGGGTGGGTGGAGAGGGGGGAGTGATGGAGTGATAAAATTGTGAGTGATGGAAGGAATAAGGAAGAAGGACGTTATGGTCATTTCACATGTGTTTGGTGAGGGTAAAGACAATAGGTCGTTTTTTTAATTGTCAAATGGAAAAGGGCATCGGCCCGTTAGTCTAAGTTGGCCCACACGAAATTCAATGCCATATCCCAATTTCTTGATGCCCAGCCCATCATTGACTGTCTTGATTTGACCACATAAGTCCAAACAACCAAAATATCCAGTTTATGGACTGGGCAGTTGCCAAAATATTGCCAGCTTTTTTCACAAGCCCAAACACAAAAATTAACATCCCAAAACAATGTCAAATTGAGTAAGAATGTAGGCATAACTATACCAAACAACTCCTAGAGGACATATAAAACTTATAATGTGACTTATAGGTTGTGTGGCACGGAAGTTTAATTGATCAAACACAAAGTAAATCATACTATAAAGGTTAATTCTTAGAAAAGATGAAGTGTTTAGGATGCTTATATAGATTATATTATTCTAACGTGATTTTTTCTATTATGTAGTAAAATATACATAAAATAATATATTTTACTATAAACTTGCTCATTCGGTAGAGTTTAGGATTAATATGTTGTGAAACATTAATATTAAAATAAATCATATGAAACGATAAGTTTTTCATTTTGAATGTATATATACTTCCTCCCCACTCTTATATTCTAACCTTTTTCCTTATTTTCCTTACATTTGATAAATAAATTTTTAAGTTGATTTATAATTAAATTTAATTAGTTTCCTTCTTAGTCTTATATTTGAACCTGTTTATTTTATGTACATTTGATAAATAAATTCTTGAAATTTAAGTTTAATTATTTTTTCACTATTATTATAAACTTTATTTATTTCACTAAATTTTTAATAGCTCCCCTCCTAATAATAAATTAATAATTCTTGTACACGATTATATATTTCCATAAATTTTCGTTATATGTCGTTTCAATTGATCGTGCCATGTTCTTGTGAGCACGTTTAAAACTATTACCGACAATCAATCAACTATAAGATTTAATTTCTATGGGTATTGGAACAGCTCATGTGACACTCTCCAACTCATATCTTATATTCCATCATTCATCATTTCCGTTTCTTTTCTTTTCCTTTCTTCTTACTCCTAATTATACTCACCAAATTTGTTTCACAAATATTTAAAAGCAAATTTTAGAATTTTAATTCTTGTATCACTAGTTCACTACCACTGGAACATCGGCGCATATCCTGAGTGGCCTGTAGTACTCATGGTTTTATGTCCCACCTAGCTAATTGAACCAAAAAATATCTAAACATCATGATTTTCTAGCTTATCGAGATGAAATGAACACGTGATTTCAAATCATGGTGAACATTTTATCCTTCATAACTTTAATTTTACATTCTAAACAATATTACAAGACATTATAATCATGGAGAGATTACTGTTCTCGATATCAACATCACATGTTTACCTAAATGTTTAGTAATATAGTTATTATACACACACCATTAAACTGAATACGTGATGTGAATGATAGCCAGAGTCGACGTAGAAAATGCCTCCCGCAAAAGTTGTATCCGACGAATAGCAAAAGTCTTCGAAAAATCTCAAAACTTGGATTTCGAAATATATTTCAAAAAATCGATATTGTACATGATGTTATCAATCATAGTTTGCAAGATAAACACGACACATATGACTTTCCTTGATGCAATAGACATGCAAGTTGTCACCTGTATATTGCATCCATATTTAAGGCTATATTGAATCATACATAGTTCTAATTAAGTAGAAGGTTGATGAGGAAAGTGACCCTATTAAAAAAAAAAAAGAAATTCAGCAAGATGATGCACATACATACGTATATTACTTGAATGTGATGGCACATTTATTAAATTAAACTAGCGTTTACCATATGCTATATAAAACAATTGCACATATTTTTATACATATATACATGTACACATTAGTGTAAAATAGACATAGCCATATAATAAACCCCACACCCACCACGAATAGCTATTCTCAGCCGCACTTCAATAGTTCAATGTTATACAACACAAAATTTCATGCTCTATATATTCACCACTTCCTTCCACAACAATCACCACCCCTTTGAAAATATCCATACATACACACCAATAACATAACCATAAAACATATTCGAGTTATATATATATATCAGTCATGGGAGACTGGCCGGAACCTGTAGTCCGCGTCCAAGCCCTATCCGACACGTGCACGGAGACCATTCCCGAGCGGTATGTGAAGCCACCTGAGTTCCGGCCTTCATTTGGTGCTGTTGCAAAGGATGCCAACATTCCACTTATCGACTTACAAGGGTTAAGTGACAAAACTCTAAGAGAGTCGATACTAGGACAGGTGTCTGAAGCAAGTCGCGAGTGGGGGTTCTTTCAACTGGTGAACCATGGGATTAGTCCGGAGTTGCTGGACCTCACCAGAGAGGTTTGGCGCGAATTCTTCCACCAACCAATGGAGGTGAAACAGGCGTATGCGAATTCGCCGAAGACCTATGAGGGGTATGGCAGCCGCCTAGGGGTGGAGAAAGGAGCTATTCTTGATTGGAGTGATTATTATTATCTTCACTATCTACCTTGCAACTTGCGGGATTTTAATAAGTGGCCTAATCTTCCAAATTCCCTAAGGTAATTTACTTTTTAGCTCATCATGATCTTCTTCTACTACTACTACTACTATTATTATTGTACTACAAACTAATTGCTTGTATTCCTAGAATTCATTTTGCTATATAGAAAACACATAAATACATGCATTTGTAGGGTTTTATATACGTTACTTTCAAAATTAATTTTCATGCTGTCTTTTTTTTATTATTTTTATTTATTTTTTTTTATTTTATATGATGGCATGATGCTAAACATTTTCATATAATTTTGGATCTATAAGATGTTGTATTCATCAGAACTGTATTATCATACCTAACAACCAAATTGCTAGCAGTAGAATAGTATTTTATGCAACTATTAAGCACATGTTGATTCATTTTATCAGATCTTAATTATTACATATTTTTCAAAGCACGTGTTGAATTTTATATTCTTAAAACTAGGTTACTATTTTAACTAGTAAAGATGGAAGTCCAGAACCCTGTTCTTCTCCATCCAGGCAAAATTTGAATTTGTATTGGTACAGGTTTTGAGTTGGATCGACATTCATGTATATGGGGATCATTCCATTATACGCTTTGTACTAATGTTCGGTATTAATAAAATTTTGTTGATTAAAAATACCCCAACATAGTAAGTAGTAGTATAATTTAGCGTCGAATTTATGAATTTATGCTGTTTGGAAACACAGTGGGCCATGAAACAAATCACCTTAAACAGAGTCAGTCGCGCACAGACAATTTTGTTTGTAGATCAAAGATTTTGAAATCCACCCGATCAAAATAAAACATTGTACTTTTGTATGTTTTTTTTTGTGTCACCCGGCCCATTTAAATCTCAAACGATCAATCACATTTCCAAAAGCCAAATGAACAATTTCTTACACGTTTTATTCATCTCAATAAAAAGACTAGTACCATCCTAAATTGGGTTTATTCTATACCAATATCGACCCTACACCTAATATTAACAAACCCACTAAAAGATTTTTTTATTTATATAAGTGGACAACTATTGTAGTTGTGCAATTAAATACTTAATTTAAGTTAAATTGAACTCATTTGTAATATGTGTGTAAATTAGACTTTAATTATTAAAAAACAATCTGTTTAATTCAATCAAATTACAAGCCATAATTCAATCTCAACAAAATCAATGCATCAAAACAAAAATCAATCTTCCTTCTCCATTTAAATTTTAAACACTAATTCAATCCCCCAACAAAATCAAATTATCATTAAAAAAAATCAACCTGTCTTCTCCAATTAATTTTAAAGCCTAATTCAACCCAACAAAATCAATTCATCATTAGAAAACAACGATAACCAATCTTTCTGCTCCATCTTCTCCAATTAAACTAAAACAGATGAACTCAAACACTAATTCTACATGAAAAAAAGAAAATCATTATAAAAAACAACAATATTACTTGCCTTCGTCTACGTTTTATATAACTGTAACTATGCGCCACAATAACACGCATAGCGTGTTCTCACATTCTAGTCTATTAATAACTAGACATGTTTAAGATATCGATTCGAGGTGGAGGTTGATTCAGTAAAGTCAGCATTGATGAAATGTTTGCGATTTGATGTTGATTTCAAATAAGATTATGACAAATTTAATGAATGTGGTTGTATTTTGTATTGCAGGGATGTGATTTCTGAATATTCTGCAGAAGTTGTGAGGCTAGGTGGGGAATTACTAAAAATGTTGTCCATAAATTTGGGACTAAATGAAGATTTTTTGCAAAACTCATTTGGAGGACATGATATTGGGGCTTGTTTGCGGGTCAACTTTTACCCAAAATGTCCACAACCCGATCTGGCCCTAGGACTGTCTCCGCATTCAGACCCGGGGGGTTTGACCTTTCTCCTACCAGATCAACATGTTCCGGGGCTCCAAGTCCGACGGGACGATGGTTGGATTACCGTCAAACCAGCTCCACATGCAATCATAGTGAATATTGGGGATCAAATTCAGGTGATCATTAGCGTTTACCCTCGCGAATTTGGTCATATTTATGAACTTTTATGATTTGATGTCCGAGTGATTTTATAACATAAAATAACAACTCTAATAATCACTTTGAAAGATAAATTACAAATCTATTCGACATGAGCTCATCAACTAGATGAATGTACTTGACCTAAATAAGTATGTCACGTGGACCGCCTAATTCTAATTAATTGTATATAATCAACTAGATGATTTTATAAAATACTTCCGTTAGCTTATTAAAAATAATAAGGTAGGTAAGTTAGTTTATCTAGTTTTAATCAACATGGACTAAATAGTCTACAGTTGAAGGTTTACTCGTCACTAAAGGTTATACTCCCTCTGTCCCGGGTTCAACTTCCCGTGGGCCCGGGCACGGGTTTTAAGAGAAAAGTGAATAAAGTAGGAGTAATAGTGATAAAGTAGGAGTAATAGTGTATAAAGTAGGAGTAATAGTGAATAAAGTAGGAGAGATAGTGTATAAAGTAGGAGTAATAATGAATAAAGTAGGAGAGAGAGTTTACATTTAAGGGATGAGAAGTTGAAGTTGGAACGGACCAAAACGGAATACGGGAAGTTGAAGCCGGGACGGAGGGAGTAATTTTTTTTGAGTAGCACTAAAGGTTATATTCAACTAGTATATATATATGTCTAAATTAATTTTAGAGAAGATATAATAATGATGTTTAAGGCATGTTTATCTCAATAGTAAATGTTTTATCCCCATAACTATCCTTTATCCAACTAATACGAAGTTATAAAATAAATAGCTTAGAATCTGTCTGGATTGTATCTTCCAACTTACTATGCACATTATTGAAGAAAGTGATCAAGGTCCAATATTCCGTTTAGTAGTATTATTTTATGGAAAAGATGAAAATATAAATATCAATTTAAACGGACTGTGTCCAAAAACGTAGTACAATTTTGAATGAAGATTAGTCAAATGAGTTAGAAGAATATATTATACTGAAATCATTTAAGTATCTATAAGGTGAAGATTAATATAGCAACACATCAGTCACATAACAAATATTACATTTATTTACTTTTATGTAAATTAAT
Organism: Plantago major; assembly: GCA_026545765.1. NCBI lineage: Eukaryota > Viridiplantae > Streptophyta > Magnoliopsida > Lamiales > Plantaginaceae > Plantago > Plantago major. The sequence continues at coordinate 97,258,814 of CM048839.1, forward strand.
AGTTTAATAAGAATGCGGTCCGTTTGTTAATATAGAGGTAATATTTATGATGGTCCATGTATAAATAAAAAAGTCTACATTTATCATGGAAGGGATAAAGGAAATTCACAGATGGATAGTCTTGTTATCTTAGACGAGCTGCAATGCAGCTCGTCAGTAGCTGCTGACGCGCCAGCAGCGCGTCAGCAGACTCACCCGTCACATAGTGACGGGTGAGTTGCAATTGGCAGCAGCCTGCTGCTGCCATGTGTCGTTTTATTTTTTTTTAAATTTTTTTATTGTTCAATTTTAAACGCGAATAACTTGAAAAATAAAAATGCAAAAAATAAATAAAAATTACCAACGGCTTTGTATTTTCGAGATCTACAAATAGAGACCACTCTTGACTATGTTTGGATCATCCCATCTCAAACTCATTTTTCTCTCTTAATTAAAATTAAAATTGTAAAACGACTTCTAAAAATGCAATTTTATTAATTTCAACTTTTAAACACTCTTATAATATGTTAAATATGTTTTAAAAAATTTTTTAAAAAAAAATTTGGAATTTAATTTCGTGACGCGTCCACGTCTGATAAAATCTCGATCCCGGATCCGTCATGGTGATGCGTCGCGGGCCGTCACGCGGGTAGTCTTAGGATTTTGATCCCACTAAATGGAAATGAAGATTTAGAATAAAGGAAATTAATGAAATATGTAAAACAGAGTTACTCCATGTGCCTCTGTTACATGGATTCCAATAATTCACCTTTCACATGGTGAACATAATAATTTCCAATAAATGATAATTAGAAAAACAATTATTGGAATTCACGTACCAGAGGCACATGGTGAAACTATGAGTTGCATAGGGCCCGAGCCGGCTGGCTGACCAAAGGTGGCCAAGTTGATTTCATTTATAAGAAGAATAAAAAACGTGGTTGGATTACTTAAATATTTTAAAGAGAGATTATATAATAATAGTAGTATCATATATATATATATATATATATATATATATATATATATATATATATATATATATATATATATAGACCACAGTGGACTGGTGTCCATTTTGTTCCACAATTTGACTTCGGCTTCTTTTGTTAACCAATATAAACTGGTATCTTTATCAAACCAAACATTTTGTAGGATCCTCAGAATCCAGGTTAAATTGAATTCTTTGTAAAATTTGATCATCAGGGGGTATTTGTGAGAACTATTTTGTCTTTTGTACCTATCTGAAAAGTACTCAAATGAATTCCTGGTTCATTTGTATAGGCCTTGCTCTAGTAGGAATTTTGATTTCTTCAAAATCATTTTCATAAGGTAAGGTAATGTGTGTGTGTATATATATATATATATATATATATATATATATATATATATATATATATATATATATAAAAAAGAAGAAAGTATATAAAGTTTGTCCCATCCATATTCAATGTGATGACAACATTAAGACTTGGTGGCCAATTGCCGAACTCACAATCAGATATGGTGCCTGCATTAATTAAAATACATTGTCGCCTGTCGGGACGGGAATAGCTGGAATTGACTAATAAATCGGTATATCTTCTAAAATTTTAATCAAATAAAGACTCTTTGAATTTTACAATTATATTAATTCATACTTCGATGAATTACAACATTATATTAATTTAGTACTCTTTGAGTTATAATATTATATTAAAGTATGATGAATTTTTTTTATATATTTGGTGTCAAGTGTCTTTGCCACCAATTAACTCAAATTATAGTGACATTATGAATCAATGAATAGTGAGTACTACCTTAATTTTGGTTACTTGGAATGACAATGTTTTCCCAATATGACTACCAATCACAAATCAATATGAAATTACATGTTGATCCACATAATTTGTAATTAGTAGAAGTATTGGAGGCGAAACCGACATAATATGAACCTCTTACCCCAATAATAATAGTTGGAATCTTTAAATATTTTTCTACTTACTTCGTTTCGACAATAACTTACTTGACAAAACAATAATAAAAAATGAATACCACTCAATTTGTCAAAGTTGAATAGGAGTAGGATTTTAAATGAGAAAATAATGAAAAAGGAAAGTGGGTTTCCCAAGTTGTAACTATAGATGTATTTTGCTGGTATTAATTAAATGTATTACTTACTCCGTTTCGTTCCAGGAATAGCTTCCCGTTCACCTTTTAAGTGAAGTAAATAAGAAATATATTACTTTTGAATAAAATAGTATTAGTGGGTCCCTCAAATTAATTTTTAAAGTTGAAAATTGAATAAAATAGTGTTAATGGGTTTCTTTTGAGTATATTTAATGTTAAATTTGGGTGGGCGGTTGCCAAAAAAGGAAATGAGAAGTTTTGGTTGGGACCTAAAATGACAAAATGGAAAGCTATTTCAGGGACGGAGGAAGTAGTTGGTAAAAATTTATTAAATATGGACATATGAATTTGTGTTGGGTAATTAAAATGATAAAATGAAAAGTTGCAATGGAACAAGAGGAAGTATTATTTTATTATTTAAAAATTATCAATACAATCCTTGTTAATTTCGTACTTCAAATAATAAAATTATAGAAGTAACTCACAGTACATTTTAAGAGCATTTCCAAGAAAGGCTTTTGAGGACTTTTTTTTTTTATGAGTGAAAACACTGAAAATACTTTCAATAGGGGATTTTAACGAGCTACTAACTAGTAACACTTGTCCATGAGCTACTAAGGCTCTGTTCTCTTTGTCTGAATAGAACAGAACTGAACTGAACTGTAGTATAAAAAACAACTAAGTAGAGAATAACTGAACTGAACTCTGAACAGAACTGAATTAATGAGTTTTCAGATAAAGAGAACATAGCCTAATTAGTAGCCTATGGAGAAACTTGTCTACTAATGTACTTCCTCCATTCCAGACTCAACTCCCAGTTGTCCCGGACACAAATTTTAAGATAAAATGAATAAAGTGAAGATACAGTTAAGTATGAGAGATGCGAATAAAGTAGGAGAGAGATTTCCATTTAAAGAATGAGAAGTTGAGTTTGAGACGGACCAAAATAGAAAAGGGGAAGTTGATTCGGAGAAGAAGAGAGTATATTCTTATTTATGTGTATTGTAGGTCAATTCTTTTAGACTTCTACCATTGAAACTGGAAATAAACAAGGCTTATATTGATTATTTTCAAATAGAAAAGATACTATGATCATATCCAAGCAGTTAAATTATTGCTTGTGGCCTAATAGTTCAAGGATATGCTACTAGTTTGTACCTTGTAGCGCATTGAAATAACTGAAAATTCATTATTTGTAGTCCTTTTGAAACTTTTAAGTAAAAAATACTGAAAATAATTGGACTTAGTGTCAACATCATAAATGAAATTTCTAGACTCATCTACTGGTTGTTTGGTATAGAGTTAAAAAATCGAGTTAGGGTGTGATTGGTTCAAAATGCAAACATTTCGCAGTCAAACTCTAGTTTTGCATGTTTTATGGCCCATTGCAAAATTATGTGTGTTTTGACCATATTTTGCATCGCTTGGTACAAATTGTGAAGTTGTAAAATCTGTCTGGCTGTTTGGGAGTGGATTTGAAAACTGAATTTTAGCAGAGTTATGAAAAAACGGAGATCATGAATAGTAACTAGATTTTAGCAGAGTTTTAAAAATTAGTGTTTGGCAATGGATTATAATTTTAGTAGGGTTGAATAGGGTATTTGGAATATGTTACTCCTTCCGTCTCGCAAAATTTCATACATTTGTCATTTTCAGTTGTCCCACATAACTTCATACATTACTAAAAAAGGAAGCTATCCCACACCCAACAAGTAATAAACAATCTCAACTTTACACTCAAAAATTTACAATTTGCCATTAAAAGTACACTTTTTCCCACTTCTTCTATATTCTATCATTACTTTAACTTTTCGTATAAAACTGCATACTAACCCTAATGTATGAAGTTCTACGAGGCGGAGGAAGTATGTAAGAGTGTGTAAGAATGAAATGATTTGTATTAGGATTGGATAAATTAATATTTAATAGAATGATTGTTTATGGTAATTAAAGTATTTGACGGGATGTATTGTGGATTTTATTTGAAAAATATTTTAAGTGTATTTGAGAAGTAAAATGTGTTTAGATATATAGGCTTTGTTAATGTGAACTTCACTAAATACAGTATTTGAAAGTAATCTAGATGGTTTTATTTTACAAGTACTCCCTCTATCCCATAAAACTTCATACATTTGTTATTTTTAACCGTTCTACAATATTTCATACATTACTCAAAAATGAAACTACCCAACACCTAACAAATAATAAAAAATGTTACACATACATTTCCCAACAAAAGCACACTTTTTCCTCACAAAATTACGTGTCAATGTATGAACTATAAAGTTATTCGGGGGAGCGTAAGGAGTAATTAATTTGTAATGCCGGAAAGTTTTAAATAATTTTGAAGAAAGATCAAAGGGATTGATAACATCACTCATACTAACAAGGTGTACTTTTATTTTCGGGGATCAATACATAAGAACTCCACAGTTAAACAGTTCATGAATAATTGAACTGGATTAAAGGGTCGGACCTTGACCCGCATGGAAACATGACTTTACATAATTAGTATTCCTTATGTTCCACATAATTTCATACTATATTGTTATTTTTAGCTGTCCCACCTTACTAAAAAAAAAAAGCTACTCTATAACTAACAAATATTAAACAATCTCAACTTATTTATAAATTACATATTTTACCACTAATACACTTTTTCCCACATTTTTAATCTTTTACCATTACTTTAAATTTTCACCTAAAAATACACATCAACCCCACTGTATAATTTTCTTTGAGACGGAGGGAATACTAATACTACAACAAATCAAAAGTAGCAAAGATACACTCACAATGTTGACAACGAGAGACAGCTCAACCAGACAGCTAGAGAGAGGGAAAATGTTGGAATTGAGTAAAAAAACTCAATTTACATGTAGCTCCTCTAAAATAGACAAACAAAACCAAAATTTACCGAACTCAATTTTAGAAGAGTGGACTCTTCTAAAATCCACTACCAAACACGGTGTGTATTTTAATCAAAATGCAATGCTTGGTACAAATTGGATGTTGCATTTGTAAATGTGTTTTGTCAACTAATTCATGTTAAATGACTATATCACCCTTACTTTTACAATGCTTGTTTGTAATGCGTAAAAAAAATGCATTTCTTTTGTAAACCTTTCCCTTCAAATCATTTTAGAAGTTCCAAATTCCCTCCAATTTTTTGGCCCAATCATTTTAGAAGAGAATACCTACTGCCGAAATCTGATTTTCCCTCCAATTGAACAATGGGAGGGAAATGGATTTTGTTACTTTTATGTGATTTCTAGAGTTCAAGGGGTTAATTTGGGGTTTTCAAGTGGGGTTTTAGGGACCAAATAGTCTTTCTATATGGGCTAAATGTGTGTTTCAAAACACATCTATTGATGTGTTTCAAAATACATGGTCTAGATAGGTATTTTGAAACACATCACTATATGTGTTTTAAAACGCAGCCCTCAATCTTATTCGAGTTTTGCACTTTCAAAATGCAAACACCAAAATGCAACCAAGCATTGCGAAATAGCCAGTCAACCATTACTTTTGCATACAAAACCCCCTACCAATCACACTCCTAAGGAAAAATTTTAGTTGATGAATAGTAACTGAGTTAAAAGTGAGTTATAAGAAATGATGTTTGGGATGGAGTTAAAAATTTATAGGGTTTATAGGGTTGTTATATAAAGGTATGTAAGAATAAAGTGATGTGTAAGAAGGAAGTGATGTGTTTTATACTTTTTAAGTTATTTAATTGGTTAAAATTGTTAGTTTGATTGGAAAAATAAAGATGAAGTGAAAGTATGGTAGAAATAGAATGATGATTGTTTAATGGAGAAAAAATTGAGTTAAAATTTTTACCGTAGAAGATACAAAACAAATATTTAAAAACATTTTAACAGATGAATAGTATGTTTTAGATGAATGCCAAACAGCCGACTAGTATACTGCTTTTGTCCCGCTAAGAGACTTGTATTTTCTTTTTGGACGTATCATTTTCGTTTTTTGTAATAATTTAATATTCATTTTGTATCCCGTTAGTTACAACTCTATTTAATTTAATAATTAAAACTACAACAAATTTACCATATCCATCTACTCCACACTAGTATATAACATGAGAAAAATAAATTTCTAAAAAATCATGAAAACCCACTACTTCGTATGATACATACTATAATAGATCTAATATATATTGAAAATTAAAAAAAAATGATAAAAGAAAAGGCACATTTTTATTAATCATATGCCTTTATAAACCAATTACTAGTATAGTTTAAAAGTAATTTTGTGGTCAAAACAAAAAATGGTTGAGCTGAAAAAGTCAAACTGTATATCTTGTAGTAAAGTAGATGAAGTATAAATCTGATCTAGTTATATACTGTTTGACAAACAATTTAAGCTATGTTAAAGTCGAGTTGTGTTTGATATGAAACTAAGCAACTTTGACTACTCTACTTACATAAAATCGAGGTAATATTCATCTGTTAAAATTTGGTCTATTAAAGTTGTATGTCAAACATTTTCACTTCATTTTCGTACGTGAGCACAAAATACATAACGATGACCGATCCTATGCATACGTTAATATGGTGTATTGAATCAGGTACTTAGCAATGCGATTTATAAAAGCGTGGAGCACAGGGTGATTGTGAACTCAGCTGCAGAACGTGTTTCACTAGCGTATTTCTACAATCCAAAAAGCGATCTGCTGATACAACCAGCTAAAGAACTTGTGGCTCCAGATAAACCAGCAATGTATCCAGGCATGACTTTTGATGAGTATAGGCTTTTCATTAGGACTAGAGGCCCTAAAGGAAAATCTCAAATTGGAGCTTTAAAGTCTCCCAGGTGACAATCAATTGATAATGGATTGTTATTATTGCAGGCTTCGTTTTGTTGATTGGCCGTAACGTAAATAATCAATCCTTAGATTAATCAATAAATGCATATATACACCATATTTACTATATTTATATCATAGATATATGTTTATTGTTAATTAGTTATTAATTATTGGTTTTGGATAGTTGGGAAAAGTGGTGTCAAATTCCACATTGACACATCGATTCAAAAAAAAGGGCTAGTAACGTTAAATTAATTTATAAAAAAAGCAACAATAATGAAAAGTAAGTACATTTTAATTGTATTTATAACGAGAGTAAGTTTCCTGAGAGACGGCATTATAGAGAGACTAAAAAAGACGGACAAACATTACAGTTATATCAAAAAACATTAGAGGTTTTACTAAGAACATCGGTGATATACATATACATAAAAATGATATAAAATATTGACTCATAAAACATCACTAATATTGTTTAGAACATTATATATATACTTAAGAACATTAATCCGTCTCTCAGGTCTCTCACTAATATACGTCTCTTCTAAGACTTTGTGTTATAACGAGTAGAAATACAATAAAAGTAAATGACAATTTATTTATAACAAAAATGTCCATTTTTTTTTTTTAAGAATTTAAAAATTTATTCCACTTGGAGCTTAAGAACATCAGAAATGTTCTTATAAGTTACACCGTCTTAACACTACAACTTACACAACTCCAAACTTTCACAACAATGTAACATACAGTCATACACCACTCCTACTGCCTCTTAGTTAAAACAACAAGCGGATCCAACATAATGCTGTTATAACTGTAGGACCGGGATTAGTACCCTGGACAAGTTTTAGACGATGTTGATTATGGTGTTGAGTCAACAACGTCTTCAACAGTAAAGACAGCAATGAACAGTAATGAACAGAATAGAGCGGTTTGCAGCGGATAAAAATACTGAACAACACAGATAAATTCTAGCCAGTATATATATAAAATATAATGACCGTGCCTTAGACTAAATTTTCACTATCAAGAAAAGTAGAATTACAAAAACTAGGTTTAATCAATCACAAACGAATGATTAAAATGCAAAGACTAGACCTAGAACAGACAAACAAAAAACTATTCTAGTTCAAAGACACTAAAGTAAATCTCAATCCTTAGAGACTACTCACAAGTGAATTCGACAACAATGTCTAGTAAACACAAGAAAAACTATCTCTCAATATGTTGTGAATTGATACTATAGAGACTTATTTCCTTGCAAGCATTCTTCTTCAATATATATTATTCCAGCCATCGATCAGAAGAAGAACGCTAAATGGCTTCTCGCTTCTGGCGTTCTGTTTGGAGAAGGAAAATATTCCTTAAGCAAATCTCCACAGAATCTTTATTTCCTTCTTGCTTAGATTGTATTCCTTGTCTCCAAAGCAATTCAAACTCCTTCCTCATTCACAATCCAAATAGAACAGGACTTCCCATAAGCTAGCAGCAAACGTTCAATTCTTCACGTTGCTTGCTGGAAGCTTTCCAGATCTTCCAGATTTTTCAGATCTTTTCCTTAAGGCCCAAATCTGCCAAGTCCAGTCCATTGACTTATGTTGTGGCCCAACTTGTTATTTCCTATAAAATATCCATAGAAAAACAACTACAATTGTCGAACTGGTTAATAAACGAAGAAAGGCCGAATTAATAAACTAAGTGCAATAAATTGCGCTTTCAAATGCGATTGCCACCCCAGACCCAAGACATTCACACCCACCAAAAATGTCCCACACTAAAATCCGGACAAAACATTTGGCTACCCCGTCGTCTAGTATGTCACAACATCTAGATATCGAGCCGAGAATTAGTGGTACAACCAAAATCAAAAGTGTCCAGTTAGGTATCGACTTTTTACCATCCCTAATAAATTTTGCTATGTTCTGCATGATTTTGTTTTGTTTGTTTAAGACTTGTACTTTTCTTTTTTGAATGGGCAAAAAATATATCACTTTAAGTTTGTGATGGTAGTATGGTGTTAGTGGTCTTTGATGATGTAATTCCTTAAGGATTGTGATAACACGAGCGTTTTTTTATTTCCGTGTAAACTTTTAAGTTAATTATTAACTAGTTAACACTACAAAAAATCTGGCCTGTAGCGACGGATAGATCCGTCACATAAAGCCAATATCCGTCCCAGCCTACCGGGCGACGGATAGAAAATCCGTCGCCCCCCTGGAGCTGTGGCGACGGATAACAATCCGTCGTCCAATTCGCGACGGATTGGACGACGGATTGACCAATTTTTTTTTTTTTAATTCCGAAATTTAGCGACGGATAGATTCTATCCGTCGCTAAATATTTTAATTGGACTAGTGACGGAATTTGAAATTCCGTCACTAATTCCGTCACTGTGAATTCCGTCACTAATTAAAATCCGTGAATTCCGTCACTACTTCCGTCACTATTTATTTCCTATTAATCCCTATTTTTCGTAGTTCACCTATTTAATCAATATAATGTTCGATAATAAATCAATAATACGGAAAATGTTTCAATGAATAAAAAAGTAATATTGAATGGAGAAATTATCCAAACAAGTGTAAATATGAAAAAATCCGAACATACGATACATAACTAGCTATCGACGGGGTGGGGTGGGTGATGGCGAATCGGGACATGAATCGCTCCATTCAGAATCAAGGCGCCGTTCTCCTCCTTCGTTCTCTCGTCGGCGCTCCATCTCGTCCCTTTGTTGCTCCATCTCTTGAGTTAGCCGAGCAACATGTTCCCGGACCTGCGACTGCACCATTTCCGAGACACAGTCACTGTGTAAACCGGACGTCTGGACTGTTGGGATGATGATGAGGAGCACACCGGACTAGCCAGATGCAAACCGAGGCTCCCGAGTCCATATATTCGTCCTTTCTTGTCCGGTTTGTTGACCTCTAGGAAGATGTTGTCAACTTGTTCAGTTGACAACACATCACCCGTCTCGTCCTCCTGCCTCGCCACCTGAGCATCAACCTCAGCCTGAAATCGTAAATAGAAGATATAATGATCAGTTACTGTTTTTAAAAGTAACTTGTAATAGTGTACAAATATGAACTTTAAGCAACATAAACATACCTTAATAGACGAGGCCCGGCAGTCGGTCCATACCCCGCCCTTCTGCTTGGCCTTCTTGAAGATGGCATACTTGGATGTCACCTCCCCCCGTGCCACCTGAATCAAACCAGATCTAGTCAACAATTTATCATCTACAAGTAATAGAGCAGCAGAGACTTCATACATACACGTAATGCTAGATTGCAAAAACACATATATACGCACCGATTGATAATAATCAGTAACAGTAGATCGCCTCCCAAGGTGGTGAACGGCCCTTCCTGCCGTGTCGGTGGGATGCAGTTACACTGTTGGTCCAAGCAACGTCCTGGACATCAGTTCGGCGCCAGTAGGCATCCCAAAGGGCCCACTCCGTTGCATCAACTTTGTGGAGGATTGGGCCACCCGATCCCGAATGGCCTTCCACGACAGACCATATCCTCAGTTTGGATCCCATCCGTAAACGCGCCAGATCTGTGGATCAACTCTTTGGGAATGAAGTACTCCTTCTACATTCCCAATTTCATACAACATCCAAAGTCAATACATGTCCTAACAACATAACAGATATGGTGACTAACATATCACCCAAATAAAGTGGCTAACATACCACTCACATATAGTGGCTAACATACCACTCACATACATTGGCTAACATACCACTCACATTGTCCTAAAATTTACTAACACAATGGTGACTAACATATCACCCAAATAAAGTGGCTAACATACCACTCACATACAAGTGGCTAACATACCACTCACATTGTCCTAAAATTTACTAACACAATGGTGACTAACATATCACCCAATAAAAGTGGCTAACATACCACTCACATACATGGCTAACATACCACTCATATTAAAACGATTAATTATAATTACAAACAAATGAATGTCATATTTTAACTTACCTCACTCATCAAGTACTCGGCCCTCATGCGCTCCCGAGATGTGGCTCCAACACTCACCACCTCGCCTGGCTCTCTCCGCTCAGGAAGATGTCACCTAGTTTGTTGTGCACCTCCAGGGCCATAAGTTGTCAATGTATAAGATACAAGAAACGAATATGCATTACTTTAGTACAACAATTTATACTTGTCAACTATCATTATCAGTTATGTTTTACATATTTAAGAAGAATGTATAATACTTACTTGGCAGGACCAATAGGGAAAATCACAGGCAAGCCGTCCCGTGGACGTTGGGATTGTTTGGATCGAACACGAGGTAGGGACAATCGTCGTGGTCGTCCTCCGACATGTCCGGGATTTGGTAGAGCCATTGCTCTCTCACCTTGAGGGTCTCGGAATCCGAGACCTTGTCACGATCTTGAGCCCTCCACGTTCGACGGTGTCCCGACCCACCACTATCATGCGGCGGCTGCGTGGGGACGATAGGTGGACGGCCTCTGTCGCGGCATCTGCAAAAAAAATGTAATAAATACAATAAAAACGTGTTAGTACGAGTTATAATACATAACAGATTATAATAACACATTAATTACTCATAATACACATAATATACCATTATAGCCGTCCTCTAAGACTACATATTGGTCCTCGTGCAGATCAAACAACTCATCATCTGCTTCTATGGGATCTTCTGCTTGTTTATCGACATCCTCTTGTTGGTACGAGTTGGTAATTGAGTCGTCTTTCTCAATGTACTCCACTTTCGAGCGAGCACGAATAGGTACCGACTAACCATTCCCCTTATCGCGTTTTACTTGGATATTCAAGAAACACCACTTGTCGTGCTTGAGTCGCCAGAATAAATGGTTCATACTTGGTTCGGTACCTCTTCTTTTGGTTCACATCAACCATTTCATACCGCTCGTTCTTCCTCGTACCTCCTGGATTAGGATCATACCACTCAACGTCAAACAAGAAGGTTCGTTTAAATGGCAATCCAGAATATTCAATCCTCACAATTCGTTTTAGCTTGCCGTGGAAATCAAACAAAGTAGCGTCTCCATACTCTTCTGCACCATTAACACACACCCCGGAGTTGCTTGTCGCCATGGCCGTGTTACATTCAGTCGTGTGGAACCTAAGGCCATTGACTATATAACCTGGGAATGTGTAGACCTTTTTGAATGGACCCTCTGCGAGAGCCTTTAAGTATATGCATGTGACGTTGTTAATAGGATTCCAAACATACTCTCGGAACCAATCTGGAAATTCTGTAGGAATTTTTGAGTCAAGTAGTTCCTCTAGTGTATCCTCTGTCATCTGAGGATTTTCTTCCAAACAACGCTTTTTGAAAAAACTGCAAACATTGATTCGATGATAAGTCTATAATTGAAGTAGAGACTTGCGTAGCTATATTAAAATTTAAATAAATGGTTGCTGACCTCGCAAATAGTACCATATACTGGTCAACCTCAGCACAATTCGTGAGGACATAATAGGGAAAACTCATCATCCGCTTGAACTACGAATGTGTCTGCATTTCGAGCCGGCCTTGCTGTCTTCGTAGGGACGTGTTCATCAAAGTAATAAGAGCAGAAGGTTGCAGTTTCCTCTCGAATGTAGGCATTGGCAATCGAACCTTCAGGTTTACCTTTGTTGTTGACATACTTCTTCAATTTCCCCAAGTACCTCTCGAATGGATACATCCATCGATCTTGACCGGACCGACCAAGTCTCGCTTCATGAGGAAGGTGAACCGACAAGTGCTCCATAGAATCAAACCAGCTCGGTGGAAAGATACGCTCGAGCTTGCATAAAATCAATGGTATGTTCCTTTCAAGATTTTCCAACACTTTATCATGAACCACCCTTGTGCCTAAATTTTTGAAAAATAAGCTCAACTCGGTGATAGCAGTCCATACGTGTTTCGGCAGAAGCTCTCGAAATGCTACCGGGATAAGCCTCTCCATGAACACATGTGATCGTGGCTCTTCATCCCATAAACCTTTGTCTTCTTCAAATCCACACACCTCTCTAAATTTGAGGCGTAATTATGGGAAACTGAATGCCCTCACCCAATCAAACAAAATTGACCTAGAAGCGTTGTCAATTGTAGCACGCTTCGCCACTTACCATTCTCATCCTTCTTTGTCAACTCAGGCCTTTTACACCACGTCGACAACTCGGATCTAGACTTCGCATGGTCCTTTGTTTTTCCCTCAATGTTGCAAAGTGTATTGAATAAGTTCTCGAACACGTTCTTCTCAATGTGCATGAAATCTAAGTTGTGACGGATAAGAAGACGCTCCAGAAGGCAAGTCCCGAAAATGCTTCTCTTCCTCCAACCACATTTTTTACCAATTTTCTCGTTATGCTTCATCCACCCAAGCTCAATCACATTCATAAGACCCAATCTATCAATCTCCGCAAGAATTTGTGCACCAGTAAGTCTTGTCGGGGCTTTTTTGTTGACGACTTTATTTTTCAAGAATTGATCCTTGTTCTTCCTGAACGGATGGTCACTTTCTAGCAACCTACAATGACAATCAAACCAACAAAATTTTCCACTACCCTTCAGTCTAAATGCATCTGTATCCTCCAAGCAATGCGGACATGCATATTTTCCTGCAGTTTTCCTTCCAGATAGCATGGAGTACGCAGGGAAGTCACTCACGGTCCAAAGAAGAGCTGCTCTCAAGGTGAAGTTCTTTTTTGTCGACACATCATATGCAGGGATACCATCCGTCCACAACTCGATCAGCTCCTTGATTAGGGGTTGCAAGAAAACATCCAACGTCAGTCCAGGATCTTTCGGCCCAGGCACCAATGCAGTCAGAAACATGAATGGCTCCTTCATGCACTCACCGGGGGGCAGATTGTACGGTGTGAGCATAACTGGCCAACAAGAGTATTTACGTTCACTACCGAACGGGTTAAAACCATCCGTACAAAGTCCCAAACGTACATTTCTAGATTCGGCTGCAAACTCTGGATATGTCTTGTCAAACGATTTCCATGCGGGTGAGTCTGCTGGATGGTCCATTCTACCACCTTCAGCATTATCCGAGATTACTCGCTCCTTGTGCCACCGCATTTTATCCATGAAGCACTTGAAGCATACAATCTTTTCAAACGAGGTGCTAGAGGAAGTACCACATTTTCTTATGTGAGAGATTTTCTTTTGCGTTTCTTTGGCCCCTCCTTGTAACGCTTGTACCGTTCCTTACCACAGAACTTGCATTCTATTAGATCTGCATCCTCCTCCCAATATATCATGCACATTTTCGGACAACAGTCTATGGTTACCACAGGCAGCCCTAATCCCCGCATCTTTTTCTTCGCTTGGTAAAGTTGGTGGGAACTAGGTTTTCTTCAGACAAAGGTCCGACATTACGTCAACCCATTCATTGAAGCTCGTTTGATTCGCCATTAGCCTTACAACTCATTAGCCGAGATAACAAAGACAACTCAGTGAGCTTACACCCCGGGTAAACCGGCTTCCTTGATGATTCTAACAAGTCAAAGAACAACTGATCCTCGGGATTCGGTGGTTCCTCCACCTCCACCTCGGTTTCAGTGTTGGTTGTGTCCCTGAACTCCGCCCCTACAGCATCGTACACCATTTGTTCGACTCGAGCTCGAATAGCATCGCCTTCAGATTGGGATTGTTCCCCGACTTGTTCATTTTTTCTCTTCCTTCCACGTTGTCTGTATTGGTCATATGTATTGGACGGTGCTGCTTCCTCACCATGATGATTCCATACCTGATACGCAGGAAGGAATCCATTTTTCCTCAAGTGCTGGACTACCACTTTAGGAGTCACGTATTGCTTGTTTCTGCACTGTGTTTCATTGCACAAGGACACTTTATCAACCCATCCTTTACACAAGACGGATTTGACATTGCAAATTCAATGAAACCTTCAACCCCTTTCAGAAAACTCCATTGAACTCTGCCATTGAGAGTACGACAATACATCCATCCACGATCGGTATTCATTGAATAATTAGATAATAACCTGACACGTTTGAATTCATTAGATCGAGGTCTTTCATTTACGGTAATAAATCAATTTCACAATAATTCAATCAATTGCTACGTAATATAAGTTATATTAGCTTCAGTCAATTGTTAAGGCATTACATAATATAAGTTACATCAGCTTCAATTTTACCATAATGTTTGGTTTCATATATATATCAACTAATGATTACTAGTTATACAAGCCTAGAGACAAAACGGATGAAACTCCTCATTCTCATGCACCCCCCTCCTCATCACTTGTGACGCTCCCTACCACAGAACTTGCATTCCAACAGATCTACATCCTCCTCCCAATACACCATGCACATGTTCCGACAAGCAGAAAGGCACTCAATAGGCGGCCCCAAACCCCGCCTCTCCCTCCATTGGAGGTATGCCATGGACGGTGCTTCCTCCGTGATGAATCCATACATGATACTCAGGCATGAATCCATAACGTCGCAAGTGCTCGAATACTGCAGTAGGCGTCATAAATTGCTTGTTTCCGCAGGTTTCCAATGTGCAAGGACACTTTATCAACCCCCCAATTGCACAAACCGGATGTCCCATGGCAAACGAGATGAAACCTTTAACCCCTTCTATGAAACTCCTAGAAACTCATCATTTACCATGCGTTTATCGTACATCCATGAGCAGTCGAATTCATTGTTTACTTTATTTTTAACCTGAGACGTTCCAATTGATTAGATCGTATTTAATTTATTAGATCGATTCCAATTCGGATAAGAAGATTGTAGAGGTTAATTGTTAATTATTATATGTTCCTTATAAATTAATTATTAATTAAGTGTTCGATGTGTTACAAAATTGGACATATATAATAACCATTTCAACCTCTTAGTACATATATTATATACTTAACATACATATCAAATTAACTAATTACTCTATACATATCGAATTACTACATATATTCATATCAAATTACATATATACTTAACATACAAATTTATCAAATCAAAACTACATACTTCTATACTTAACAAACATATCAAATTAACTAAACTAACTATATATACTTAACACACAAATCAAACTAACTACATACATTCATACATACCAAACTTAACATACTACATACATTCATATCATTAATTAAACTAACTATCAAATTGAACAAATTACATATAATTGATCAAATTAACTAAACTAACTACTACATACTTATCATATATACATATAATTGCTCAAATTAATCAAAATAAACAAAATCCCCAAATTTTAAAAAACTAGGGTTTTAGCCAAAATACCTTGATTAATCGGTAGAAATCTGAAATTGATCGAAGAAACAAACTCCTTGTCCCACTAGCTTCGATTAGGCACCAAGATTGGCCGGAATAACGAACAATTCACCGGAAACGGAGAAGAAGAGAATGAGGAAGAAGAAGGGAGAAGGAAGAAAATGAGGCGGTTGCCTGCTGTCGAGCGAAATATGAAACTACGGGCACGGACACGTGGCCGTCGGCCCAGAGTCGATCCGTCGCCAAAAGTGGCGACGGATAGGTATCCGTCGCTATAAGGCGACGGATAATCTATCCGTCGCCCAATTTTCAAAATTTTTTTTTTTTTAACAAAAGTCAAACTTGGGCGACGGATAATTATTATCCGTCGCCCAATTAGCGACGGATAATAGTTATCCGTCGCTTATTAGCGACGGATAACTATTATCCGTCACTAATTGGGGCGACGGATAGATTCCGTCGCCCCAATTAGCGATCCGTCGTTATGGGGCGACGGATAAAATCCGTCGCCCCATAACGTCGTTTTGTCCAGTTTTTCTTGTAGTGTAATAACCCGTCGATACTCGACGGGTATTGTATCGACGGGTATTGTAAAAATATAATTAATTAGGTATGTGGAATCCTACAGTAATTACAATAATATTTTTTTGTAACGCCACATCCCCTTGCGAGCCGAGGTTCTACCCGTTGTGCCAGCGCGGTCATGGGCAGCTATCCGGTTGATATGCTGGCCCACTATACCAACACATATTTTTTCCCACACTTTGTCCCCACTGTTGCATGCCACGATAGACTTATCAGGTGGTCATTCATCCTAAGATTCCAGAGCAAGCACACTTAAGTCTAAAGCTCTTATGGATGGATTCTCGAAAAGAAAGGTGCGCATAGTTAGTATGAGTAGTGTGCGGGCCGAGTTATATCCACCCGTTGCGAACCCAACATAATATATATTCGAAGTAATGATGTATGGATCGGGTATATACCTCACCCGTTCCATACATGTGAAACAGGTTTCAAACCTGAGTCGAAACAAAGTTATACGATTATTTTAGCGAAAATAAAATTTAATGGCGGTGAGTGAAATTTGTTTGGATAGGGTGGGTCCCAGATCCCAAAAAAGTATTATCTATTGACACATGTTAATAGTTAGTTAGTAAATTTTAAATATTTTTTTTAGTAATTGGTCCCTCCTCTCTAAAAAGAAATATTACTGATACATGTGAAAAAGTATGTATCGCGAAATATAAAAAAAAATGATATTAGTGAAATAATTTTACTTTATGAGCACCCGGCCCAAAATAAATTTCGATATAGGATGTGAATTAGTACCCCCGATATATTGGACATATTTTACTTTTTTACTCTGTATTCTCGGCGGGGGGATTAATATTTTGAGTCTTCTTCTAATGCTAACTCCAGGGAGAAACAAAATGTTACTAATTGTGGATGGATAATGGTATCCCCAATTCGACGTGTTGAAAATTGATATATGTAGAAGGTCATTATCTCGTACATGGTTGTACCCGTTAATTTGTTTAGAAAAAAGATTATGTCTAACCTAAACCTAATTAAAACAAAAATGCATGATACAATCACCCAACCCACCCCGTAAAAAAGATTCATCAATCACTAACACCCCCCCCACCCCCCAAAGAAAAAGATATTATCATTTAACAAACATATTTTCTCACATGTATCGATGGTTTTTCTGTGGTCAACTCACACACCCCAAAAAAAATCAATCCACAAATATAACATTTTTCAATTCTTTAACGCAAGCATGGAGTGTGAATCCAACCCCTCAAACAAATTTAATAATTTGTATCATATGGTTCACTACAAGAAAGTTCTGTTTTAGGGACGGAAATTAGGGACGGATATAATCCGTCCCTAATTTAGGGACGAATCGGCACTTTTAGGGACGGATTAGGGACGGATAGGCCTATCCGTCCCTAATCCGTCCCTGTTTTAGGGACGGATTTTTAATCCGTCCCTAAAACTGTTGACCAGCCAAAAAAAAATAAAAAAAAAAGTTTTAGGGACGGATAGATATCCGTCCCTAAAGTTAGAGACGGACTTAGGGACGGATATCTTTCCGTCCCTAAAAATCAGTGTTCTAAACAGAACACGGGAAGCAGAATCATTTCCATTTCCATTTCATTCCTTCTTCCTTTCTTTCTCCCAATTCGTCCCAAGCATTTTCCGGCCAAATCTCGACGATTCCGGCCAATCTTGGTCTCGTTTCGAAGCTCGTCGGACAAGGAGCTTGGATTGTGCATCAATTTCAACTTTCATCCGCTATTTTTCCCGAAATTGAAGGTATTTTGGCTAAAACCCTTACTTTTTAAATATTGGGAATTTTATGAATTTCGACTAGTTTGATCAATTGTATGTTTATAGGAAGTATGTAGTAGATAATTTAGCTTATATTACGTATTGGGTTAGCTTTGAGATGTGCAATTGATATATTTATTGTGAAATTGGATTGCTAGTATGATGTTACTATGATTGTAAGTGTGTAGGGTATTTACTTAGCAATTTTCGTATACGTACTAGAATTATGAAGATTTAATTGTGTGTTTGTAGACAATTTGGTGATTTTGGTGATTTTAATATAATTTTGGAGTATTAACATAAAAACAATCAATAATATTTTCATCTACAATTTGTAATGTTAATAGATATATGGAAGTTTAACTACTAGAAAATTGAATTGTAATCGTAAAATGCATGTAATTCATTACCAATTGTTACCGTATCATAATTAAAAATGTAATTGTAATTGTAATGAAACTAAATACGTAATGGTATAAATGTTATAACTACCAAGGATTGAATTGTAATAGTAAAATGCATGTAATTCATTACCAATTGTTACCGTATCATAATTAAAAATGTAATTGTAATTGTAATTATAATGAAACTAAATACATAATTGTATAAATGTTATAAATCTAATAAATTGAGACTTGAGTTAATTGTTGAATTATGAATCCCGATCGTTCATGGATGTACCGTCATACTTATTAATGGCGAATTCAATCTAGTTTTGTGGAAGGGTTGAAGCCTTCATTGCTTTTGCACTTACATGCACTACTTGTTTGAGTCGGGGATGATGAAGTGCCCTTGCAATGCGAACAAATGTAGGAATAGACAATTTTGCCTCCTAGAGCGGTAGTCGAGCACTTGAAACGTAAGGGGTTAAATGAGTATGAGGTATGGTGTTATCATGGTGAGGAATCAATACCGTTCATGGACTATGGGAGTATTCCTAAGCGTAAAGAAGGAAGCAAAATGTGATGGGTAGTACTCAAAATACGTCCACATCGATGCTAATCCGATCATGAGAGGATTGAGCAAATGGTGTATGATGTTGCGGGTCCAGAGTTCATGGACACCGATCGGGATGTGGAGGAGCCACCGAATTTTGAGGATCGGTGTTCTTTGACTTGGAATCATCAAAGAAGCCAATTTGGCGGGTGTCGAGCACTGAGTTATCTTTGTTGTCTCGGCTAATGAGTTGTAAGGCCGAGGGTGGCCAATCAAGTGAGCTTCAATAACTACGCATAATTGTTATCAGTGTTGCCTGAACAAACCTAGTACCCACCAACTTTTACCAAGCGAAGAAAAGATCACGGGGTTGGGGTTGCCTATGGTAACCATAGACTGTTGTCCGGATATGTGCATGATCTATTGGGGGGGATGTAGATCTACTGAAGTGCAAGTTTTGTGGTAAGGACCGCTATAAGCGTTACAAGGAGGGGGCTTCAAAGAAACGCCAGAAGAAAAATCTCCCACATAAGAAAATGTGGTACTTCCCTCTAGCACCTCGTTTGAAGAGGTTGTACGCTTCAAGTGTCTTTGATAAAATGCGTTAGCACAAGGAGAGAGTAAGAGGCGGATGCACGATGGGTATAATGGAGCACCCATCAGACTCACCGGCATGGAAAGAGTTCGACAAGACATATCCGGAGTTTGCAGCCGAATCTAGAAATGTACGTTTGGGGCTTTGTACGGATGGTTTTAACCCGTTTGGAAGTGACCGGAAGTACTCTTGTTGGCCAGTCATGCTGACACCGTACAACCTGCCCCCCGGTGAGTGCATGAAGGAACCGTTCATGTTCTTGACTGCGTTGGTGCCCGGGCCAGCTGATCCAGGACAGAAGCTGGATGTGTTCTTGCAGCCCTTAATTAAGGAGCTGATTGAGTTGTGGGAAAATGGTATCCCTGCATATGATGTGTCAACGAAGAAGAACTTTACCTTGAGAGCAGCACTATTGTGGACCGTGAGTGATTTTCCTGCTTATTCAATGCTATCTGGAAGGAAGACTGCGGGTTTTCATGCTTGTCCACATTGTTTGGAGGACACTGATGCATTCAGACTGAAGGAGAGCGGGAAAGAATCTTGGTTTGATCGCATCGTAGGTTTCTACCAAGGAACCATCCGTTTAGGAAGAACAAGACTCAATTCTTGAAAAACAAAGTAGAGATTAAAGGCCCTCCGAGACAACTTACTGGTGCACAGATACTTGCGGAGATTGATAGGCTGGGTCTTATGAAAGTGACTGAACTTGGGTGGGAGAAGCATAACAAGAAAATTGAGAACAAATGTGGATGGAAGAAGAGAAGCATCTTATGGGACTTGCCTTATTGGAGCAGTCTTCTTATACGTCACATGTTGGATTTCATGCACATTGAGAAGAATGTGTTCGAAGCGCTTCAACACGATTTGTAACATTCCGGAAGATAAAGGATAACGTTAAATCTAGAGCCGAGTTGGATACATGGTGTAAAAGGCCTGAGTTGACAACGCGGAATGAGAAGAAGCGATGGCCAAGGCATGTTACGATTGATCTTGAATCTAGGAACAAAATTGTTTGATTGGGTTAGGGGATTGAAGTTTCACAATTATGCCTCAAAGTTGGGCGATGTGTGGATTTGAAGAAGACGAAGATGTATGGAATGAAGAGCCACGATTGTCATGTGTTTATGGAGGCTTCTCCCGGTTGCATTTCGAGAACTGCTACCTAAACCTGTATGGATGGCTCTCACTGAGTTGAGCTTATTTTTCAAGAATTTATGCGCAAGGGTGGTTGATGATCAAGTGTTAGCAAACCTTGAAAGCAACATACCATTGATTCTGTGCAAGCTCGAGCGTATCTTCCCACCGAGCTTCTTTGATTCTATGGAACACTTGCCGGTTCACCTCCCACACGAGCGAGGCTTCTTTGGACGGTTCAATATCGATGGATGTATCCATTCGAGAGGTGTGTAATATATGAACACAATCATTCAATTCAAATGTCTGAATTTTCCAAAGTCACATTATATTACCCAAAAGTATATGCATTGCAGGTACTTGGGAAAATTGAAGAGGTATGTCAGCAACAAAGGTAGGCCTGAGGGATCGATGGCCAATGCATACGTGCGAGAGGAAGCTGCAACCTTCTGCTCCTATTACTTTGGAGACCACGTTCCCACAAAGGCATCTAGGCCGTCTCGAAACGCAGACACATTCGAAGTTCAAGAGGATGATGATGATGCTATTTCTGTTTTTAGGGTCTCAGGGAGACCTATGGGGAAGAAAAATACATCATGGTGAATGATAGTGAAATGTTGGCACAAAGATTATGTCCTCTCGGTATCTTGAAGTTGATGAATTTATGGTGAAATTTGCTGGGTGAGTAGCTTTCTTACTAGGGGCTTCATGAATTTGAATATCTAACTACTAGTTAACTAATCATGCATACCAATCGTGTCCACAGGGAGTTCAAAGAGCGTTATGGAGAAGAATCCAATATTGACGGATGATGAGATTGAGTCACAACTTGAAGCGAAATTGGAAACAGAATTCCCACCTTGGTTCAAGGAGTATGTCCGAGATCCTATCAACAACATCACATCTCCTTACTTAGTAGCTCTAGCGGAGGGACCAAATAGAAAGGTTTCCACATTCTCATCGTACATAGTCAATGGTCTTAGGTTCGACACGGTTGAATCTAACACGAGCAAGGCCACAAGCAATTCAGGGGTGTGTGTTAGTGGGCAAGATTTATCGATTTGTATGATTTCTACGGAAAGTTGAAGCGAATCGTGCTTGAATATTCGGTTTGCCTTTGAAAAGAACCTTTCATTTGATGTTGGGTATGATCCTACTCCGGTGATGCGAGGAAGCACGAGCAGTATGAGATGGTTGACATTAACCATAGGAGGAGGTACCGTAAGTACGAACCGTTTATCTTGGCTACTCAAGCACGCCAAGTGGTATTCATTGAATATCCAAGCCTGAAATGTGACAAGGCAGACTGGTTGGCTGCGATACCGCTCCAGAGTAGAGTACGTTCAGAAGGACGACTCAATTACCAACTCGTACCAAGAAGAGGTTGTGGATGAAACAGCGAGAAATGTTGTACATGCTCCTGATGAGTACATTGAGCTGCACGAAGACCAATATGTAGACTTAACCACGGGCGAGGAGGGCGAGGGTATGTGTATCTTGGTGGTTCTTGATTACAACTTGTTACTACAACTTGTTATATATGCTTTATTAAGTCTATTATATATGTTTTACCCAATTCATCTCGTCTTTCTTACTAACACTTGTTGTATGAATTTGCAGATCTTAGACATAGGAGGTCCACATACCGTCCACCGCCATTAGTGGTACTAGTAGTGGTCTTGATCGGGTAGCCCTTCGGGGCTATGACATTGGCGGAGTTCACGATCCACAGTGCACGAGACTCCCCTTGGTTCGAGCGTGGGGCGTCACCCATGTTTCTTGACTTATCCTCCGACGGTGTCCCTACACCGTTCGACACCGGTGCTAGTTGGAATGGGAAGCGGTTTTGTTCCCGAGCAGGAAGAAGTATTATGCATTTGTAGAACATAACTTCAGATAATTACTAAATGTTACATGAATATACTAATAAAGGTTGTTTCATGTCTATCTCATTTATATGAGCTTTGGCCATCGGGTGCCTCAAAATCTTGGTAAGATTATAAGACTTGAAGGAGAAGCCGGGTGAAGGAGGGAGAAGTGGTCTACGCTCCGGAGGATGAAGCATCATTATTTTGATGAGATGCGGGTAAGCTTAAATGTTACAAAGCTTTAACCATGTTCTTTGACTTGTTGTGCTGATTTCGTGGTATGTTAGCCACTGTACTTGGCTGATATGTTAGTCACCATTGTGTTAGTAAATTTTAGGACAATTTGAGTGGTATGTTAGCCTTTGTGCTTGGGTGATATGTTAGTCACCATTCTTGAACTTGTTGCTTTGATTTCGTGGTATGTTAGCCTTTGTACTTGGGTGATATGTTAGTCACCATTGTGTTAGTAAATTTTAGGACAATTTGAGTGGTATGTTAGCCTTTGTACTTGGGTGATATGTTAGTCACCATTCTTGAACTTGTTGTCTTGATTTCGTGGTATGTTAGCCTTTGTGCTTGGGTGATATGTTAGTCACCATTGTGTTAGTAAATTTTAGGACAATTTGAGTGGTATGTTAGTACTTTGTAATTGAGTGATATGTTAGTCACTGTTCTTTCACACTGTGTTGATTTCGTGGTATGTTAGCCACTGTACTTGGGTGATATGTTAGTCACCATTACTGAACTTGTTGTGCTGATTTCGTGGTATGTTAGCCATTGTACTTGTGTTTACTTTAAATTCCAGCTTTCATTAATCTATTTGGGCTTGCTACTTATGGAAATGTTGTAGAAGTACTACTTCATTCCCAATGCCCTCATTCCCCAACTGTGGCCTGTTTTCGAATTTTGGGTCAGAGTGTTATAAGAGGATGGTTTGCAACATGAAAGCCTCTGGTAAAGCCATGATGGATGGGGATGATGAGTGGGCACGTTGGCGAGTAATCTTGGAGAGATCCTTTGGTCATGGACATGGCGGAGAAGAACAAGCGAACCGGTTGGTAGGCGCGAGATGGTCTGAGCACCTCCAGGCATCATTATGGGTCGCGAACATTGTTCTGACCGCCGGATGTCGGTTAGTATATATGTTATTTCGACTTGCAATATGATTTGTACTTATGTTTTTGCTTTCATTTCTAACAACTTTCTACTTGTTTGCATGTTCTTGACTCCATGCCGGGAGCCCACTTCGCTCTTCACCACTTCAAGAAGGCAAAAATGAAGAATGGCATGTGGGTGATCCTAGGGCCGAGCAAATTGGGGTATGTTTCTTTGTTAAGGTTCACATTTATATTTGTGTATATTATGGCTCGCGTATCTTCCTAAAGCGTATCTCATTTCGTATGCACTACACTATTGTAGGCGAGGTGGAGCGGATTATGGAGGAGAGGATGATCAATGGTCATGAACTCACAATTGAGAGCGGGACCAAATATTCTTCCAAGTTAATCCGATGGACGCTAAGGTCGAGTGTATGGGCTCGGCGATTTGGGTCCTTCATTGACACCGGTAGCTTCTCCGTGTCGCGCAGCAGCATCCTCATCACATGAAAATTTCTACACTCAAGCCAGGTGAATGAGGTGATGAATCCTCTCAAGCAAACGATCGATCAACTTCTAGAGCGTGAAGCTCATATCACTCGTCGGATGGATGAGATGACACAACAGATGTTCATTGCGAACAACCACCGCCTCCTCCCGGTTCTTAGATGCTCATGTACTTACGTTGTTCTAGATACATACTTTTCACACTATTCATTTTATTCGGATATTTAGTCTTTTGTTTGGATATTTTATCGAATCTCTATTTTAATTAATGCAATTTTATCACTTTCGGGTATATTATCTACGACTACATTGTAAAACAGGTGAAATGTAAAAAACATAAAAATAAAAATAAAAAATTAAAAAAAAACAGTTTAGTAGGGACGGATTTATCCGTCCCTAACCTTAGAGACGGATTAGGGACGGATTTATCCGTCCCTAATGGTCACAGCCATTAGAGACGGATATTATCCGTCTCTAATGGTGTTTGACCATTAGGGACGGATAAAACCGAATCCGGTTAGGGACGGATAATATATCCGTCCCTAAACGGTTAGAGACGCCCGTTTTAAGGACGGGCGTCCCTATCCGTCCCTAATCCGTCCCTAACGGATTAGGGACGAATCGGCAAGGGTTTAGGGACGGATAAATCCGTCCCTAAACCTGATTTTTCTTGTAGTGGTTCCACCCACCCTCGACCCCCCCCCCCCCAATTTTTTATCATTATTTCACTAATATAATCCTACATTGTGTCACGGGCCAGGCCAGGAATTTTTTGTTCGGGTAGATGCTTGACCTGAAAAATCATTATTTTGAACGGGGATGAGCCCATTATCATTTCTATGATGATAACCTTTTGCCCAATATTGATTCTAGATATCAATTTCACCTTAGTAATTTGCTTCTTGAATTATACTCTAACCCGTTTGAGACGCTACCGGGACCCATATGGGCCTTTATATTTTCATGGATCTTTCAGGTAGGAATTATCCATGAAAAGACTGGCAAAATGAAAAAGAAGAAAAGTATCGAGGATCTAGACCCCATATTGTACCCGTTTATCACCTATTTAGGACACATTACTATATGATCATTTAGAGTAGGATGTAAGTCCGAGAAGGATACAACCTCGACTTCCATGTAATAAATATTTTCCTAAGATTTTAGGTGAAGCTAAAATGTACTCCCTCCATCCCGATTTCAACTTCCTGTATTTCATTTTGGGTCATCTCAATTTCAACTTCTCATCCCTTAAATCGAAAATATATCTCCTACTTTATTTAATATCTCTCATACTTAATTCACTATGTTTCATACTTTCCAAATTCGAAGCTTCCTGTATAATTGATGCAATGTTTTGTGTTCAAATTGGTTACTCCACTGGATGAATAAGAAAGACATTGATATTGTTATATTGAAATATTTAAATATATTAAGAGTAACTTTTGCGAGAGACGTAGTGATCAAATCAAACATCACATATTTTGTCATAAAAAATATCTGTAAAAATGCATGTACTTCAAGTATAATGCATGTTTACTATACACATAATGTTTGAAGCTAATAATATGATGTATGTACGTAAATATGATATGTTGAAGTTGTATATTCAAGAGGCGATCTCTCGCAAAAGTTTGTAATATGTTATCTTAATAACGACTTCAACTTATGTGTAAATTAATCAAATTGAAATAGTATTACCACAATACTTGTCTCAACATATTTTGTTGACTAAGGCTCTGTTTTCTTCAATCTCCACGGGCCAATATATGAAAATTTGCCATTATATTCACAATTTATGCTCAAATACGCATCATGCTGCCATAATTTACTACTTAATCAACACACATTTTAGTGATAATAATTAGTCCTAATTTAGGTTTTTATCCATAAGAGATAATGATTGCATCGGTAGGTGCAATTAGAGACGAAGGTATGGTAAACTTTGATTGAAATCAAAATACTTGAACAATTAAAAGGAAATATAAGAATGGATAATCGACCAATAACAATTGAATTGCATACTTAATTAGTTATATACGGATCTGTACATTTTATATTTGTACAAAATAACCTATGTTCTTAACTAACCATCTTACATTTTAATTAGTAATATTAATGTTTTTTTGTCTTTTTTATCGTTACAATAGAAGTCTTTGAAGAGAATTACACATTTTATTTATACATTTTCATGAAAATTTTAATTTATATTAATTCATTATTTGTCGGAATACATAGGGTGTAATTGGAACATAGTACTACATACATATGGATGAGATTCAACCTTTAGTCATGCATAGGTGGCTGGAAAAAATGAAAAATGTTGAGAATATATACACATTTTGATTAATAACATCGAGTGATTTTTATTAACAGATAGGTACACCCATAAATATAGAGACCATCTTTTAGTAGTCTTACTTAACAATTAAACAATAATTTTATTTCAAAATAACATACATTGTTATGTTAGAAAATAGCGTATTGTTTTTTTTTTTGATAATTTTGCTTTAGAATAATATAGTTAAAAATTTACAGATTTATATATATACATAACAACCGCTCTGCTCTTAATACGCCCATGTTCTCAAATATTTTGGTTTTGGTGACTTATCATTCTCGAATTCGCTTTATATACCGCTAACCGGTTATGGTTTGGTTACGGTAAAAAAATCGCTCTACAATATGTTTTCTTCATTTTCACTTTATTTCTTTGATTTTCTTTTATTTTACTATTTTCTTCGTTTCTATCCTTTATTTTTTAGTTTTATTTCTTTTTGTTTTATTTTATAGATTTTGATTATTTCAGATGTAACAATAATACTTGAACCAAACGAAGAATGCTTGTATATATAACACCACTCATATGTGTTCTAAATTTTTGATACATTTGTGACTTTTATTCTCAATTAATGTAATTTTTATTCTCAATTATTGTAGTTCTTATTTTCAAGTATTATATTTTTTACAATTAATGTGATAATAATATTAATTAATTTCCTTGATAATTAATTGATGAATGAAGTTTTAAAATAAATAAGAAAAGACAATGAAATCAACATAAAATTGAAGTTTAAACCAAATTTTGAAAATAAAAGTCTAAAAATCATTTTGGCCCCCTCAAAATTATTAATGGATGAACCTGAACATAAATATTATCTCTTTTTTTTTTTAGGAAAAGGTACAATTTTTTTATTAAATTCCCAGGCCGTTCTCATGATGAAGAATAATAAATTAATAGTACTAACCCGTGGCGATGCCACGGTATAGTTTACTTTTCATAATAAATTAAAAGGAAATGATAAAATAAATTAATCGAGAAAATAAGGTAGTCAAATTTATGTGAACAACGTTGGTCGCGGTGTCGGTCGGTAGTCCTTCATCCAATATTATATCATTGAGTGTTTATGCTAACTATATGAAATGTAAAAATAGGGTTCTACCGTACCCGCCCTGTTAATTAGTAACATGTAAATGTCTTTTGAAAAAAATTGTATCCCCCAAACCGAACCAAAATAAAATACAAAAGTATACAACATAATCAATAGGGTTGTTTCCAACAACCCCGTGGTGGTATGTGGTCACTCCACCACACACACGTATATACTTAATAGCCTAAATTTTATTATAACTTTAGATGTGTAATGGATAAAATCCAAACAATAATCAAACTGGGGCAACTGGAATGATTAAATGCTGATTGATGTTGTTGAAGGGATGGACTTGTTGTATATTTTTTAGGGTGAAATAAGAATGCGATTTAAGGAATTCATAATAATTGGCACCATCAGGACTCGATACGTTAGCTAAGAAATAGCACCGTCAGCTACTTATTTTTTCTCACCCAATCAGAACATTTCCTTGTGCCAACTATACATTTTTTAGACCAATCACATTATAAGAATTTGCCACATAATTATTTGATGTGGACACTCTAGAATTGCTCCAAATCTTTTTTGCTTAATGTATTATATAGATGGGGCGTGTTAAACCCAGAACCGTTTTTACTAAACGCAGAACACTTTTCTAACATTTTTCAATTGTCACCAAAATTATAGTAAATTATAAAACAACCCACTAACTTCAAAATAATTCAATTTTATCTAAAAATATATTAAATTTTACATTTGAAATACCTTACATATACTTCCTCCTTTAATATTCGAACGAACACAATCGATGAACACGAAGGAGCATTCGAAGAATAATCAAGGTTAGTTCTTTTACATTTCCGTTCGTCAATTTCAAAATTCACCGAGACTCGGCAAATGGTTAAATTGGCGGATTTGCAGACTCGGTGTGCAGCATGCGCATCCGGCAAAGCTCCGATCGGAAGCCTTGAAGCTCCGATCGGAGCTTGTGATTCTGCTCCGATCAGGAGCTTCGAAGCTCCTGATCGGAGCATAAGCTCCGATCAAGAGCTTTGAAGCACCAGATCGGAGCTTCACAGATCGGAGCAGCCAAGCTCCGATCGGAGCGTGGCTCTCGTCAGATCTCGATCTGACGAGAACCCGATTCTCGTCAGATCCGGTTCTGGTTAGATCCGAATATGACCAGAACCGGTTATTAAGAGAACCCGGTTCATCCCAGAACCGATTTTTAGCATTTTTTTTGTTTCTTTGGTTATTTTTGTTAACCAGATCTGGTTATGATGAGAACCGGTCCAGTTTAACACTTTTTTTTCTTCCTTTGTCTACTAATTGTTCTCGATTATTTGGTCTAAATTTTGCCTAATGTTTCATGAACATGTTGTAATTATTCTATTTATATCATAATGTTTTATTATGCATGTTATAATTATTGTAAATTATTCTAGCAAGTTTTATTATGTCACTGTGACCTAATTTTGTATTATACATGTATAATAATTGTAGTTATGTAATTATGTGTATTTCTTCTCATATTTTGCATGTCGTTTTGGTTGGTACGGATTCTTTGTTGATTTCTTTTGTTTATTGTTTAATGTAGATGGATAAGGGTCGATCTGGAAAACAGACAGTAGTAGTTGATAATTCCGGACGTCTCCATGGTCGAATTGTTACCGGAACACGTCAAAAGCGAGCAGTAGATGACAGAGTGGCTGCTAGGGATGCTGATAACATGAATACGCTTCATCAGGGTGGGAACTCGGCATCCCACACTCATACTGCGACTCCTATTCGAACTTTGCTAACTTCTCCAGGTATTAATATTTCTAACATTATTTAGTCTAAATTTTACCTAATAAAACTTAATGTTTATGCATGTTTGCCGAATTGTTGTGAATATGTATTGTAATAATTGTAGCAAGTTTTAGTGCTCGAAACCTTCGTTGATTTATTTTGTGTATTACAAAGTCTTCGTTGACTTCTCCAGGCTTCAATTCTTATGATGATGATGATGATAATGATGAGGATGATGGACAGTTATCTCCAGAAGCACTTGCATACGCCGAGAGACGAGCAGAGGAGCAGTACCACGCTCGAAGGGGAGGATTACCACCACGATGCGTGCCTGGGAGAGGGAAAGGAAAAGGCCCGACGGTTGCACCACTATACTCATATGCTACTGATGATGAGCAATCGTATGGGGAGCATGTATCAGCGATCAATGTACAAGGGACGAGTAGGGAAAATGATGATTCTGGGTATGATAGTACGACTAGTATGGTAGATGATGGAGTGCCTAAGCTGAAGGATGTGTTTTGAAACTCGGACCCGGACGTTGACCCGGCCTACCTACTGTAGGAGGTTCAACCGGGTCAACTCGGGTCAACCTATAAAAAATATTTTTAAAAATAAAACATAATGTATGCCTTAAAAATTCAACATATACATTTTTTACCTAAAAACAAGATAGAAAACATTGCATAAACGACATATGCCTCAATTCCAAACACAAAGTCACCATAACTCCATAACATTGAGTTCAAAATAACAAATAACATTAAAGCACGGGAGAAGAACGGGAGAAGAATGAGCTGCAAAAAAGGAAAAGGAAGAAGACTGAAAAGGAAAAGGAATTGAGCGATTAGGGCTTTTGTTGTGATTGGGGTTTTTTGAGTTTTTTTTAGAAACCCGGGTGGAACCGGGTTTTTACCGGGTGGAACCGGTTTTTAACCGGATTTTTACCGGTTCCGCCGGGTGGCGACTCGAGTGCATCAGTCGCATCATGACCACTTACTTAAGAGAAACAAACAACTGTTGGATTGTCTAACTGTGAACGATGTAAGTTTTCTTGTTAACATTTACGTATATAGAATGGTACTAAATGATGTTATTTATTATTGACAAATTCATTGCACTACTCAGGTTTGCTGGACACCATTTGGGAGAACACCGGATCGTGAGTGTCCCATATCACTGTATCAGGGCATTATACATTGTCGGGACATCTGCGAGGCATATATGCCAGATCGTGCTATGCGCCAGTTTGGGTGTGAACAGACAATACCGCTAAACCCAAGGCAACCGATCAAGATAGCAGATTAGCGAATCCTCGTACCTACGTGGTGCATCACGTTGCTGAGAGTACACAGTTTCGGGGTTGGCGTAAGTTTGTTTGCTTACTCACAAATAGGTCACTCATAGTGGACCCATGCAATGCTGGTAAAGCATCAGAGGATTACTTAGCTTGGTACCTTCAAAGGACACGTCCTAAGTTGATTAGAGATTCGAACAGATCTGCATGCGCCGATGAGGATGCTAGTTATGAAGTGAGTTGTCAATTATCTTAGTATTCCATGGAATTTTCTATTTTATTGTAGTCTAATTATGTTTATATGTGAACATGATTTTACATGTGTTGAGACAGTCACAGATTTGTTAACTCCATACCATCCAGATGTTTGTGATGGAGTCCACAGTGATGAAGACATGTTCGGAGTCCTACAAAAGTTGGCCAAGATTTTAGTGAAAAAGCCCAACAGGAGTCGACGTGCTTAGGTTTGCATGATTTCTGATCTTTTACCTTTTAGGAAGTCTTGACTGAAGCATTTTAGTTTGATGGTGAAGTTTGTCTCAACTGTTTGTTTGTATTTTAATTTGATATGATCGTATTGAGGTTGGAGTTTATGAGGTTGGGTTATTTTGTTTTTTTTGTTTTTTGTGGATGAGGCATCAAGACTGCGAAAATGACTATGATACAAGTAGATCAACAAATCAACCTCGTACAAACTGAGCATGTCTATGCTCATAATGTGCTTCCCAGCATTCAAGGGCCGAATCTCTGAACTCGGCCCATTCCCTTGGTGCATATCCAATTGGTGCATCATCTTTCATGTGTAAAACAAAGAAGTGTTCTCCAACTAGCCCAAGAGCCCATTCTTGTGTAGGTGGACTCGGTAGATGATCATCAAACCCTCTCCATTCCAATGGATAGTAGACACAACTAAGAGATTTCCCAATAGCATGTAATGACAGCCTGATATTTAGTCGCAATGGCCAAACCGACATTTGTAAGATCTAACCATTTAGCTCGTGGAGCAATTGGTAAGAAACAATCCAAACTGTCGAGTCGTTTCATGTACTCTTCTTCACCACCTACAAAATGACCAATAGAAAAAGAAAACAATTTTTATGAAGTAAAGACCGATAATTTTATGAAGTACGTATGAATAATGAAAATAGGACCACTTACCCCGACGACATAGTCGTATGTATAGATCTCGGTGAGTGGTCAACTCTTCTGTGATATCCTATCTAACTCTCGGCCAATTCCACTCTGTATGATACTGATAGAAAGATAATGACCGAAATCCACAATGTCCATCTGCATCTACATTTAACCACCCTTCTATGTATGGCTTTATGACCTTCGGCATGGACCTGAACTTGTTAAATTTTCCTAAGTTCCACTTCTTTCTGGTGGCAAGATAATCCTCTAGCGATCCTCGAGATCGATCTTGAGCATGATCCTGGCTGGCCGACTATGATCCTGTGGATCGGGCCAGGCATGATCACGAGGCCGATAATCACTATGATCCTGGCAGCCGACTATGATCACGAGATCGGGCGAGCATGATCATGAGTCTGATACTCACTGTGATCTTGTGACTGGAACTGAGCATGATCCTGAGACTGATAATCACTATGATCCTGGGTCTGATAATGAGCATCATCCTGAGACTGATACTGACTATGATCCTGAGTCTGATACTCACTATGATCTTGTGGATCGGCCGAGCATGATCCTGAGACTGATCCTTAGTCTGCGTTTGATTCTTCTTCTTACTGGGCTTCTTCTTTTGACTCTTCTTGTAATCACTTTTGTACCGCTGACCTTGAGCTTTAGGTGGACGACCTTTGTGCTTGTGATGGAGTGGTTCATCAATATTGATAGCATCTGGGAACTTTTGTCTGTGGACATATTCAGCTAGCATCCTCTTTTGGGCATCGGTTGCAAACTCCTTGAAATCCTTGAATGCATCGTCACATAGATCATCAGCACTTGCTCTTCCCGATTCACTCCAGTCACGTTCTGCATCTACATCAAGACTCTTCCAAAAGGGATGAATGTAGATTGGATCAATGGGCATGTTATTCCCGATTAAACTGGTCATCTCGCATGCACATGGCAATCCATGCGTAGTACGTAACTCATGAGTGCAGTTGCTCGGATGGGGTGTCTTTTTGATCTCTTCGACTAAGAGCTTAATGCCGTTATGAGAAACAACACCTGAAAGTCTCTGAAACAACATGAAACGCCTACAAGGAAGAAGATGCTTCGTTATGTTCAATTCAAATTGTGATCTGATGGCATTCAAATCAAGTTCATGTATCTCATGAATCTTTTAAAAAATTGTAGGGAAATTAGCTCTCGAACTCTTGATCCATGACTTGACTTGACTGTGTGCACTTTCAACCCTACAAGTAATTATATGATATTTATGATATATTGCATAATAGTAGTGTACTAAAAATGAACAATAATATGTACCTGTTAGTCGTTAGAGCTCCAAAATGCTGATATTGGTTCGTCTAATAATCCACGAAGTGAGTATGAAACGGAACTAACCAAGTCTTCTTCATATACTCTCCGAACCCTGGTAAATATCTCCAAGCATACAATATCTCATTCACGTAAACATCGTACTCCTCTGTTTTTGCATTCACCACATTATTCCACCAGGACTTAACTGCAAACTCAAACTCCTTGTTACCGACCAACTTCACATGTTTCTGTTGTATGTCTACACCAATGTGTCGTCTACAAAGTAAAGTGGTGGCATTTGGGAAAACTTTGTGAATGCTGTTAGTGAGGGCCAACTCTCTATCTGTTAACAATAACTCCGGGTGGTTTAATACCTTCGAAAAAATGAGACAATGAGCGCATGATCCAAAGGTAGCTATCCTCTTTTTCGTTCTTAATGAAAGCAAATGCAACATGAAATTTTTTTCCTGTTGGCAAAAACCCAATAACCTCCACCATAGGCATGTCGTACCAGTTAGTGGAATATGTGGCATCCAACTCCAACACATAAGGATACAATCGAAGCAAATTAACACTGAGGATAAGCAAAGAATACATCACCAAGATTATTTGTTCCATCCTCAAGCCTCTCCCAGTGGTAGTATCGATGATCATTCAACAACTTCATGAAGTATTACATCGTGCTCAACCCATCCATATCCACCTTCTTATTTTTCTGTATGGCATTGTAGATATGCCGTACATTACTAACATTATCCTGAAACTTGTCTTTCACCATTTGTAGGATACTCATAGGTCTCAAATGAGTCTTGTACAACTCACCCACAAGTTTCTGCTCGCCTTCCTGTAACTTCGACGCCGATGTATGCCAATTTGCGTGATTACCAAGTTCATGGTTGTGCTTGCCTCTACCGTTGCTCGTTTGTACAACCCATCGACCCTCACCAATTCTTTTAAGCTTCAATTGAAATGGGCAACCATTCTTCTTCGTCCCACTTGATGTTTGGGGAACAAAATCAACTCTATCAGTGGTTGTAGTACGGTACTTCCCACTGCATTCACAACCAATGTAGACACGATTCTTGTTTGAGGTTATCACCGTAAAAAACATGTTGTTTTCCCGACCGATGCATGTTACTTGATCTTCAGCATCTTCTCTACAACCGAATGTACCCATACTTTGAAACAAGTGGTTATGATCTTCATGCTCATTGTCGTCCTCCTCGACCCCATCATAACCCGGCCCAAAAATGCCTTCATCACCATCATCATACTCCGCTGAAGGTATAAAATATCTTGGTTCGTCATCATTTAAGGGAGGTTCTTCGTCTGAATCCGTTGGATATCTATCCGGATCAATATATGGATTCTGACAAATTCAAACATAAGATCAATGTCAGAAACAAATAAAAACAAATTTAATCAAATCATATACGTTAAAACAATATAATTAATCATTTTTTAAAAAAGTATTAGTAAAAAACTGTTCAAAATATAGTCTAATTACTTAAAAAGAAAAAAAAAATTAAAAAAACGACTTAAAACGGACCTGGCAGCCAGATCCGCTGGCGATCCCACGGTGATTATTAATACGTCTCCGTCACCCGTTGGGTTGACCACGTTCTGATTTTTTTTTGCGTTTCTTTCGAAATTTTAATGAAATCTTAATTAATTTAAAAATACGAATGCAATAAAATAATAATAAACAACTATAAAATATTAAATTAAGACAATGAAAATTATTACCTCTTCAGATTCGTCATAGTTGTCAAAGTTCGGTCAATACTTGGAAGACATGAGTTTTTGTTCTCGTATTGTGTTGTGTGTTTACGATTATATAATTGTGAAAATGTGAGGTTGTGTGGAATATAACATAAAAATGGGACCAATTTT
This sequence comes from Plantago major, assembly GCA_026545765.1. Classification (NCBI taxonomy): domain Eukaryota; kingdom Viridiplantae; phylum Streptophyta; class Magnoliopsida; order Lamiales; family Plantaginaceae; genus Plantago; species Plantago major. The sequence continues at coordinate 97,294,288 of CM048839.1, forward strand.
CATATTTATACTACTTGAGGTACGTTTTGCAATATGTTAAAAAGTGTTTTTCATTTAGCAAAAATTATTCTACGTTTAATATTCCTTATCATTTTGAGAAAAAGTTGAGGCATAAAAATAAAAGACTTCGCAATCAGGGTGGGTGGAGCCGTGGAGGTATAACCTCTTAACAAAATGAGTCGAACCTTTATTTTTTAGAGTCGAGTCCCATCAATGGTATGAAAACTTATGTCGGCAGAAAAATGATTTGTCCAAAATGATACTAATAAATTATTTATGACAATTTCCACATGCTTAATTCAAGGCATGAATCTAAATCCAATATCTTTTTGCACTTGTTTGGTGTCCACTCGTGCACGAGTAAATGAATACAGCCAAAATACAATAATCACCGATCGGACAACTCTTTATCAATCGCCAAAGTCACACTACTATGATACATCAGTACTGAACACATTGGTATGATAGATAATGTAGGGATCGACAGCTAAAATATGTAAAAATCTGTTGGAGAATTGGTTGATTGATCAACCATTTATACGTACTAAAGTCGTAAAATGTGCAACTTAACTTGAAAGTTGAAATGTCGGGAAGACATATTATTGAGCAATTTTATATGTGTGTACATCGAATTGTTTTGATATGTTTTATAACTCAACACGTAGTGGGCTGCGCAAGCTATGTGATAATGTAATAAATGGGTGAAAACCAATTTTCGGTGTGAATAAAAGTTGGTTCGAATTGTGAGGTACAAATTGAAAGTATGAACATCATGTGAATATTCTAGAAGAAGTCTTTTGCACTTATCCCATGTAACCACTCCAATTTTACCATTTATTTCTTTAATTTTCGGAATTAAAGACGGGTGAATTTGTGGTATTCCACCACCAATGATGCATAATGGTGGCTTTAATGCTATGTTTAATTGTGACTTTTGAGGTAGCTATTATTGGCTATAAAAGGTGGTTTCTCCATCATTTGGAACACACAACGACACAATCTTCTCCTCCCCCTCTCATCAATTGGCATCATCATCCTCATTTCATAATGTAGAGATTTGCATTAGTAGGCATACATTTAATCATAAAGAGAGTTCTAACACTTGAAAGATTCGAATGAACTAATTTTGTTGCTTCCAAAATTATTTGTGATTGGGCGTTGTCAGAAGACATTCTTCAAAGCTCAAGCGTAGAAAAAGGTGATTGTCTTGGGAAGTGGTCACATTACTCGTCAGCGATTCAATTCGAATTCATAGTACTTGGTCAATGCCTTATTTATCTTAAAAGATGATGGTAAGTGTTGTTAATTTGTTTCTTACTATTATTGATATTTGATTTGTATAATTGTTATTCTTTAATGGCATGTTACACGTAGGAAAAACCAACCGGAGTTCCAACAAAAGCTTTAGAAGTGAGGTAAGATTTAAAGTTAAAAGAAAAAAGTCTTGTAAGGAACCATCACATTTGTAGCATTTCAAGAGATCCAGATAGAGTACGATTCCCTCTAATCGTGTTTTAGAGCATGAAGTAGCATAATTCACCAGGGGCATGTTAAACGCATGTCACTTTTTACTAAACGCATGACATTTATTTACATATTGCAAAAGACACTTCAAGTAATATAAATATAGAACTACTCCCATTTTTCTTCTTTTTTAGTAAAATCTCTCAAACTCTCACATCTTCGAAAATAAATAAACGTATACACACTACGATACCATAACATTAAAAAAAAGTATGTCGTATAAATATTGGCCAGATTTTGCCAATGATCATGATTCTAAAGTTGTATTTATTGTTTAATTTGATATTCGTAGTCGTTAATTATTAATTCATTGCATTAGTATGTTTAAATTAGTTAAAATTACATCAAAAAATTCAAAAAAAAATTTAAAAAATAATGAAAAATGGTTTGGCAGCCGTGACGCTGCCACAACCGGCGTCTGGCAGCAATCACGGCTGCCAGAAAGCTCCGACATCGGAGCTGCACCATAACTCCAACCAGATCGGAGCTGTGCACACAGCTTTGATCTGGTCGGAGCTTTGAACAATACACAGCTTTGATCTGGTCGGAGCTGTGCACAACTCCGGTGACTGGAGCTGCCCATCGGAGCAGCTCCGATATGGAGCTATTCATGCTCCGGTGATTAGAACCCAATGCTACTGATGATATGGAGCTATTCAGATATGGTTATTAGTACTCTCTCCGCTGAAGATATGCCTTGGATTATGTGTGATTTGGTTTTTCAGAAAGTTTGAGCTCTCTCATAGCTAAAAAAAATGCCAGTGTCTACTTCCTTGGGTATGAGGCTAATGATCCTACTGATGATGAGTTTCCTCGATTGTTGTATTCATATGAGTTAGTTAGTTGGTTAATCATGTGATTTTGCTATGAGTTTCTTGGAAGTACTTAAATTTGATTCAGTTTGCTCATGTGTTTTGTCTACTCTGAGTTGCTCCAGGACATGAATATTGATGTGGTGATGAATATCATGTAAAATCGTGTACCATAGCATGATTTATTTTAAGATTTTATAATCAAGGCAAGAAACTAACAACTATGTTTTGCTTTTGTGTAGGAGTATATAATTAGTTGAATCTATTTTTGTAATCCACTATTGCTTATATGTTATAGGAACTACTTGTAGAATACCTCCTCTCTAGGTTCTTTACGATGTAGTTATTCTATCACTTACAACTTACAGGACCATATGCTTACGGAATTCTTGTTCTTTATAGTTTACATAAGTGCTTATGCTGGAGTTGTGCCTGATAATTCTATTTCTTTTGATTATTGTTATTAAATTGAACTTCTCCTGCAGATGAAGAATTTTTTTGATGAGTGATCTTCCTCAAGAGAATAAGACTGAAGGAAGCTCAATTTCTGAAATTTGTAATTTATTGTTGCTAGCTACGTTGCTTAGACAGATTAAACTGGTGTTACAATCTATTTAGTTAGTTTGTTCAAGAGAACATTGGTGGCGATCGATTGTACACAGGTAGAAAACTAGTATCTTTGTTGTTGGAAAGAATATACAATTAGTGTATATACCTGAACTTGACATGTAAATACTGCTTCTCTGTATGGCTCTTTTTAGCGAAACATCATTCGATGGTATTAAACTTATTTTCGTAATAATCATATTACGTGAATCAGAAATGGTGATAAGCTAACTGATCTAATAATCTTGTTCAGGAAGCTTATTAAAAGAATAAGTTAGCTGATTTGTTTTTACATACCATATTTAACAAATCAGCTAGCTTATCAGCTATTTGATTTACTAAACACTTTTATAAAAACTAACTAGTTTATCACCACGATCATTCTTATATCTTGTCGGTAGTTTTCTTAGCGAAATTATCTCTATTGATGGCTATTGCAAAATAAACAGAAAAAATTACAGTGGATTCAACCCCAAAAAAGATGAGAAAAATAAATTATTTGTATATATGATCGACTGTTTCTAAATATATATGAATCATGTAATATTTTCAACAATTTAAGAGTTCGCCCCTCGAGCCATCGAAAAAATCTCTGTTATGACAATTATTGTACATTAATTGATGGTGGTCGGTTGCTTTTATCTTTGCCAAATGCAATGGAGTTGGACAAGAATATTGTAATTTCATTGTGGGGAGAGTATATATATATACAAATTATATTGAAATTCTATCTCATGTTACAAATTAAAAAATACTAAGTTAAATACATACTACTATATACTTAGTTGTTAAATTATAACGCAGTAAGTCTCTGTTCTCTTCATCTGAAAACTCATTAATTTCAGTTCAGTTCAGTTCAAATCTGCTTAGTTGAATTTTTTACTACACTTCAGTTCGATTCGATTCGATTCGGATCGATTACATTAGACAAAGAGAACGAGCCTAACACGATAGCGTTATTCTGTGATTCTAGTTTGATATAACTGTAATGTTTGTCTGTTTTTTTTAGTTTTTCTATAACACCGGCTCTCAATAGATAGAGTTAAAATAAAGAGTTTAAATTTAGAGAGTAAAAGAGTTGTATACCAAAAAGGTCTCTGTGGGTGAAATATTGTTTAAGCTGGCGCGCGAATTATATAGAAACACCTGAGGTACGGTGATCAACATAACTAAAATCGATCTTCTTTGATCTAATCGAGTTTCTCCCAATTCTTCTGTTGTCCGTACAGCACAGCACCACCGTGAACCATCTCGTTTCACCGTCGTACACCATATATGTCGATATTGTGATCCAGAGGTAAATCAATCAATTTCTCTCAATTCTTTCGCATTACCAACCGTTTCTTTATGTATCTGCAGGGAGATTTGCAATATTGGTCCTTTAACTGGGGGTCAATTGCGATTACGGTCCTAAATTTTTCTACACGGCGAAATACGCCCAAAAAGGACGTCCCGCTTTGCGATTTTGGTCCTTGCTAACATGGATTCATGAGTTGGACGAATTTAGTTGCGATTTAGGTCCTTTGATGACCTGGACGAATTGGGACGACGAATTGAGTTGCGATTTAGGTCCTGGACGAATTGGGACGAATTAATATGTACGTAAAATGCGACTTTGTCGACGAAAAATGTTTTTTAGCAGGTAGAAATCCCCCAAATTTGCCAAACATGAACCCTAATTTCATAACTCTCCCAAATCGAAACCTAGAAACCCCAAATGGCGGACACTACAAAAAATACCTGTTTTAGCGACGGAATTATTCGTCGCTAAAACAGTGCCGAAAAAGTCCGTCGCTAAATTCACTGTTTTAAATTTTTTTTCTTCTGTTTTTTTATATTTTTGTTTCACATTTCACCTGTTTTTCCACATAATATAATCATAGATAATATACCCGAAACAATATAAATTATCCATAACAAAGTCTAAAGTATGCAAGCACAAGAAGGTGAAATAGTGTCAAAGTATATATGTAGCATAAACAATATAAGTCTGATGTAACTAAGAATCGGGAGGAGGCGGTGGGTGAGACTGGGAAGAAGTGCTGAACATCTGGGTCAAAGCGTCCATCCTGTTAGGAATATCTGTTTAGATTTTTGATCAGCAACCTAATGACTTATCTTAGCTCAGAAAGGTGATTAGTACTCTTAGTTCACTTGAACGCTGTAAAAGAGGAAACTCACTAAGTATGATAGTCTAGCAAATCTTGTATAGGATGTTAGGTCTCGAAATGTAATTTTTATTTTCTGAAGAAGACCAAGAAGAAGGCATCCAGCAGGAAAAGTTCAACGGATTTGAAGACTTAGAAGACTGCACAAGATTGCTGAAGACAAAGGTTTTTCAGATACCTATATCCAGATATCTTGAAGAAACAAGTGTTTCGAAACAAGTGTTGCAAAAAGATATCTGAGATTAGAAGGTTTCTGAGACGAGGAAAGTGCCCACAAATATCTACACTCAGATACCTTGGACATAAAATATGCTTCTGAAAAAGAAATATATTATAACAAGTTGTTTCAACAAGTGGTATCTGGAGCTGTGACGATCTCTGAAAAAGAACGTGCAAAGCCTCAGAAAGCTTGCATAGTTCCGTTGGCACTACAGGACAAAGTATAGTACATTGCATTAAATGCGCGGACAGATATGTCTGAACAAAAGCTGTAGCTTCTGAAGAAGAAGACAAACCTGCTACAGTACTATACTCAAATATCAATAGTTTGAAAACGAGTTAAGCCAAATGGATACTATTCAAACGACACTCAAATTCATCTATAAATATCAACACTTAGACTGCTTGAGAACACACCTTAGAACACACTGAACACCAAGAACACTGAATATTCTCACAAGCTCTCTCAAGCAAACTACTTACCTTCAAGCTTTCTGTTGCGACCAAAGCTCTTGATTCTAAGTAGCACAAAAGTTCTAAGTGTCCTGATCCTTAACGAGCATTGCTATTTGTGAAAGAGTTGAACTAAGATTTCATATCTGAGTTTCATTCTCTTGAACACTTATCATAGACTTGGGTCAGTAAAGAACAAGATACCATACATTGCAAAGTGTATTAAGTATACTTGATTCATAGAGCTATCTGAATAACTGAACAAGTTATTTAAGAAGCTCACCTGACAATTTACCTTAACCAACACCTTAAACGGCGTGGAGTACAGGAAGTACTTAGTTTGGGAAACTAAGGAATAACTCCAAGGTTATTGAGCACATGAAGTACTTAATTTGAGAAACTAAGGAACATCTCAAAAGGTCTCTGAGTACAGGAAGTACTTGGCTGTGAAAGCCGGGGAATAACTCAGGGGGAACACTTGGTTGGGAACCTAGTGAATTTAGGAATCGAGAGAAGATATTTGTAAGGTTATCTCATTTATCTGTCTTAGTGGATTCTAGGTCTGAGAAAGGCCGAAGTGGATTAGTTGAAGGATTACGCCACCTTTAGATACCACTATAAAAAGACGGTGTCATTTACTTTCTGCAGTTTATTACTTGCTTTACTTATCTTGCAAAGTACTTACACTTATCTTGCTGAGCACGTGCACTTATCACAGAAAAGTCTTCCGCTCTCTGAAATTAAGTATCAGATATCTTCACCGATATCTGAGAAACTGTGTTTATCGACAAAAGTTTTAAAAGACTATTCACCCCCCCCCCCCCCTCTAGTCTTTTACTTTGCCGTTATCTGGACCAACACATCCGCTGAGCCATACGAGCCTGTTCCTCAAGCACTTGTTGGTAAGCTGCCTTGGTCGCAGCTATTTCCTGGTGGAGAGGAGTCATCATCTCTTGAACCTGGTCCTGTGTGAAGAGATTAGATCGCGATCCTGATCCCTGGGACACTGAGAAGCTACCAGAACTCATAGAAGGGCCCAAACTTCCCAATCCATATGTTCGACCCTTGCTGTCCATTGGGTTGACCTTGAAGAAGATTTGGTCTTGCTCTTTAATTGACAGCTCATGACCGTCGATCATCCTCTCATCCATCCTCCTCTCCACCTCACTCTGCAATTGTAAATTGCATACGAAATGAGATGCAATTTTAGGAATCACTTTAAAATACTCAAATACAAATGTTAACCTTAAGAAAGAAATGTACCGCAATACGCTCGGCCCTCACGTCAGTCCAAATGCCATTCTTCAGCTTAGCCTTCTTGAAGTGGTATAGAGCACTCTTCGGCTGTCCTCTATTGGCCTAAAAAAACATATGTGCAAACAAGTAGTTAGTTGATTGAAATGAAAGCAAAAAACTGTTATGTATCATATTCCAAGTCATAAACAACATATTTACTAACCTCCATCACGTGATCTGTAACAACAACTCGCGACCCATAGTGATGTCTGGCAAGGTCTGCATTATCGCGACTGCATAAACGGTTTTGTCTGTTCTTGTAAGCTTGATCCCGGACAAAGGGATCATTCCAGTACGCCTCCCAAAGTGCCCACTCGTCATCCCCCACCCAAGTTGGTTGTCTGCGTGTCTCCTTCATTTTGTAAACCATTTTCCTATAGATGTCTGACCCTAAAGTTTCGAAAACAGAGTACAACTGGGACACCAGGGCATTGGGAATGTAGTAATCCTTCTACAACAATTCCATTCAAAGTAAAAATTACACAAGTTTAAAGAAAGATAACAATTTAAATATAACACCAAGTTTAGTGGCTAAGATACCACTCAAATTGTGTGCAATAAGTTCATGAATAAATACCAACATATCACCCAAGTTTAGTGGCTAACATACCACTCAAATGACACAACAAGTTCATGAATGGTGACTAACACATCAAAACAAGCTTAGTGGTAACATACCACTCAAATTGTCCTAAAATTGACTAACACAATGGTGACTAACATATCACCCAAGTTCAGTGGCTAACATACCACTCACAGATATAGTGGCTAACATACCACACACATTAACACAATGATTAAAAGAACAAATAAAGCATTCATTGTAACATTTAAGCTTACCTGCAACTCGTCGAAGTAAAAGTGCTTCATCCGGTCCGAGACGTTTGTCCACTTCTCGCCTCCCTGTCCCAGCATCTCCCTCCCCCCCCCTAAAGATTTTGCCTAGTTTATCCGAAGCATCCGGTGGCCAAAACCTGTTATCAGTGAGACAAACAAGAAACGAATATTCATTAGTAAAATCATGTAACATATATTTATCTTAAGTGTATGTTCTACAAATGCATAATACTTGTTCCTGCCGTTGGGGAACAACACCGGCTTCCCCTGGAATGTAGCACCGTCAGTCAACGTCAGATAGGGACACCCGTCAGAGGGGTAGTCACTAGGAGCATGTGACGTGTAGGCCGGTGGAGTCTCTGGAACCTGAGACTGGCTGCTGCTCCCACCAATGTCATATCCAACCAGAGGACTAGTAGCTCCACTCGCTGGTGTACTACCAGAACCCGATGGACTCCCCCTAGTATCCCTACACCCGGGAGGAAGGTATGTAGACTTCCTTTGGCACGGCATCTGCAAGAGCATATAAGAAATTGCAGGAAAAAATGTGTTAGTAAAGAATACATGAATATGGATGTAAAACATATACATTTGAATACATGAATAGGCAAAAATTGTTTATTCCTACATTTGTTCGCATTGCAAGGGCACTTCATCTTCCCCCACTCGAACAAGTAGTTTGTGTAAGCGCAAAAGTGATGAAGGATTCAACCCCTTCCACAAAACTAGACTGAATTCTACCATTAACTATGCGACGGTACATCCATGAACGATCGGGATTCATAATTATATGATTAGCCTGACACGTCTACAATTATTAGATTTATAACATGCATTTTACGTTAATATAATCACCAAATAGTCTCAAAACACTTAATTAAATCTTCATAATCTAGTGTATATATACGAATTGATCGAATCAAAATTACTACTTACTTACAAACATCCTAACATTATACTAATTAACAATACAAATTCACAATCAATATATCAATTGCACAAAGTTAACTAGCTAGTATACTATAGCTCCCATAAACATACAATTGATCTAATTAGTCGAAATTAACAAAATTTCCAAATTTGTCAACAAGTAAGGGTTCCAAAACACTCAACTAAATCGTCCTAATCCTACTACATATACGAAAATATCAAATTAACAACCCTACATACTTCCAAACATCCTAACATTATACTAAAAATCCAAATTCACAATCAATATATCAATTGAACATCTCAAAGTTAACACACTACGTAATATAAGCTAAACTAACTACTACATACTTACAATAAACATGCAATTGCTCAAATTAGTCAAAATTAACAAAATTCCCAAATTTGAAAAAGTTAGGGTTTTAGCCAAAATACCTTCGATTAAGCTGAAAAAAGATGAAATTGGTTGACCACACGAGCTCCTTGTCCCACGAGCTTCTTCGAGAAGACTCCAAAATTAGCCGGAATGGTCGAGTTTTGATCGAAAATTGGAAATGGCGAAATGAAGAAGAAAAGAGGAAGAAACAAGCTGCTGAAACGGAAATGGAGAAGAAAATGGCTTCTGCCCCGATAGTATACATATTTTAGCGACGGATCGCTATCCGTCGCTAAAATTGATTTTCTTTCTTTATTTATTTATTTTTTATTTTGGTCAACTTATTTAGGGACGGATATAATAACGACGGATACAAATATCCGTCGCCTAATAGCGACGGAAAAATATCCGTCGCTAATTTGGCGACGGATTAGCGACGAATTTGAGATGGATTGAGCGAATTCGTTCAATCCGTCTCCAATCCGTCGCTAAACCTAGCGATTTGTCGAGAGGTAGCGACGGATTGTATCCATCGCTATCCCCCGTCGCTAAACGGGGGATTTCTTGTAGTGGGAAATGGAGCTCTGTGTTTGTGATCCTCCCGCTGTTTGCATCACCGGTCGCTCTCACAATCTGTTTCTCGGCCATCCCTACAAGGCTTGTCCGGAGTGGAGGGTAAGTTTGTTTGTTTGCTCAATTACGAATTATAATTGGCGAAATTGGAATTAGGGTTAATGTAATTGGGTATAGTTCGAAGTATAATTGCCGAAATTTGTTAGGGTTAATGTAATTGGGTATAATTGAAATTATAATTGCCGAAATTGGAATTAGGGTTAATGTAATTGGGTATAATTCGAATTGTTTTTTAAAGTAGTTTGTTTTGTGGTTATAGACTGCTGGATGTGGCTATATCCGGTGGACTGATGATCGTTTGGAGCCTAGTTTTGAGCAGTGGGTTAAAGAATCGGTAGAGGAAAGGAAAGAGCTTGAGTGTAAGTTCTTTTGTTGGAGTTCAGAGGAGTTGAAGGAGACGTATGAGGCTAAACAACAACTGGAAGTGAGATTGGGTAAGTTGGAGGCAGAAAAGAAGAAATATGAGATATTGTTGATGTCTGCTGCTGTAGTTGGCTTTGCTGTATGTTGTTGGATAATGTTTAGCAAGTAGTATTAGTAAGTTAGGTTGATTAACAATGTAGCAATGTAGTACTTTAAATTCTGTCAAATCAATGAGAATCACAGTTCATTAGGTTTCTGGTTTGCAAGTTAGAAACTGTGATTCTCAAATCACCATGTAATTGAATCTTTTGTGGTAATGAAATATTTTGCATTGGTGAAATTTTGTCTATGCTTTTGTTTACTTGTTCTTATATATTTTGTGTTGTTATGTGTATGTTTGAATTGTAAAAAAAAAACTGTAAATAAAAAGATAGATGGAAGGAGCATAGATTGGAAAATAAGAATGCATTAGTACATAAGGATTGGGGAGGGGGGGGGGGGTGTTTCACTACTCCTGAGACGCATACTCAGCTACCAACTTGTCCACATAGAGCTCTGCCTCCATGGGATAAACCCAGTCATCATGAGCTCCCTGATTTGGAAGGACAACATAAGTCTCTTCCATGTCGAGGAGAATGGACTTGAGGCTAGAGCCTTTCCATCCCAGCTCCCTATGCATGACCTCTACCAGCTTGAGCCTAGCAGCTATATCAGCTACTTTCTGCAATGGAGAAAAAAATGCCATCATTGTTCAAGCAGAAGGCCTTGAGGTTGGTGAGCTTTTGAGCCAGAGTGGGGCGGACAAGGAGGTTCCCTTGCTCATCTTCATACCTGATTCCCCAGGTGATGTAGTGCTCGATGTGCTCGAGCCTTTCTTCTAGAAAAGCTTCCATTTTTGCTAATTAGTTGATTTGTTTAGTGTTTAATGTTTTGTGTGGTGATTGCAATAGAATGAAAGTGTATTTATAGGTAAAATTTAGGTAGTTGAAAGGTTAAGAAACTTAATTACTGCATTGAGAGTGGATGAATTCATTCTTGGAACTTAAGAGGTTTTAAAAGACCTTTGAATTGCACTGGTATTTAACATTTAGTTAGTTGAAGTTCGCATTAAAGCACCAATTTGACTCTTGATTGTTGTGTTGTTTCTTTTGGCCGAGATGAATGCAGTTAGTTAAGCAAATTCAACTTAATTTTATCATTCATCATGTGGTTGTATAAAACAGAGTAAAAAAAAATACTCGGAAATTGAAAAATTGAGTTCACACAAGTTAATTTCTTATTTTCCAGTTTACAATAACCTTTTGGTGGTACATATACATTAATTTCCATATAAGTGACTTGTAGAAGCCAAGATTGCATTCAAAACATGATGTTAAACTGCAACAAGAAAATCATCATAAAAAACCAGTTTGAAATTGAAAAATTGAGTTCTTACACCTTGATTTTAAGTTTTTACACATGTAGACTCCAAAATCATAGAGCAAACCATAAGTGCACTTAACAAAAATAAGTTCATCTATGCACTTGACAAAACATCACTGCACTTGACAAAAAACATCACTAAAAGTTCACTTGTTGCTCTTGCCTTTGAGACCTTTTTCTTGTTGTTGTTGTTGTTGTTAAGTTCTTCCATAGCTGGTCCCAAATTCTTCAAAGACACATATTTCTTCACACCACATACAAAAGCAGCTCCAATTGTAGCATCCCTTTGTGACTTAACAACATCTTGAGCAACAAAACCAGAAACAGTACTTCCATGGGCTTGAGAAATCCTAGCAAAGCTTGCTTTGCCATGCAGAAGTTGTTGATGATTACTTGGACCTTCTATATATTCTCTCTGAGACTGTGATAGTTGTGAAGCCTGATGAGACAATATTCTAACGTCTCATTTGGTCTTTTTTAGCGGTCTTTGTCATTAGTTTTGTAGTCTTTTTAGTTCGTTTTTACGCTTTGGTGTTTTGTTTATATTTTGTAGAAATCGATAGCTTTTGAGCCGAATGAGAACAAGCTGTTTAGCATGGCTCGCCGCGGCAAGGGATTCAGTCCGCCACGGTGAGATTTTACGAGCTTGGCATTGAACCTTTCGAGAAGGCTCGCCGCGGCGAGGAAATCAGTCTGCCGCGGCGAGATTTAGCGAGTGATCAGCTCTGTGATTTAAGAAGGTCCGCCGTGGCGCAGGAATTGGTCCGCCGCGGCGAGATAATGCGAGAGCTTTATATATTGCGATTAAGAAGGCTCGCCGCGGGGAGCTATTCCTTCCGCCGCGTCGAGAGACGCAGAATCAGTTTTGTTTTCCTTATTAGATTAGAATTTTGATTCTTTTCTTTCATACTTCTTTTAACCTAGTTTTGAGAAAAAAGCTCATAGATTCAGACACTAACATTGAGACATCTTGGGAGCTTGGTTATTCATTGATTTTATTCATCAAGATTATTGGTATTGATTTCTCCATTGCTTTCTTCTTTACAATTCGTTCTTTATCTTATCGATTGAATTGTATGTTTTTACATGCGAGCTTATCATCTATATTTCATATGATTTTTTTCCATTAATCTTTGTATGCAATCATCAAGTATGAGTAGCTAAACACCTTTGAATACAGTAGTATGTGAAGATTATGCATATTCGTTCTAGGGTTTATCAAATCACTCATATAGGTTAGTCCCGTATAAAATATTCGTAAAAACCTTCAATTCGATAAGTCCGTATTAAATTCTCTAAATTGTTCATGTTTAAGGATCGTGAATTGACGACTCACGATTTCTCCAGTATAATATTTTCTAAGAACAATTGGTTGAATCGAATTGATTGATTTACTGTACAACAACTGTGTGACAAATATGAGTGTTGTCCCTAGTTCGAATTAGCATAATTGGATCTTGCTACCGTATTCATCTTCCTCTCATTGTTAATCGTAATCTTATCTTTAATCAATCTAGTTAGAAGTACACCAAAAACCATCAATCAAATTGTTACTGGCAAGTATCTGTTTACTCTCACTGTTACGTTGCTTAATTAATTCCTTAGCGAACGACTCTATGGTTTAGCTTTGTCTGTCTATAACAACTGCTTACTACTTGGTTTTCTAAGTATTAATTTGAGCACATCAAATTTGGCGTCGTTGCCGGGGAATTAATTCCTCTTGTAGCGCTGAGAGCCGGTGATTACTTGTCGTGATTTCATTTCACTTGGACTAACAGAAACTAAGCATTTGTTGAGTTACTGTTGTTGAGACCCAGGAATGGAGTCCTTTTCCAGCTACTACACACCCTCTGCAAGAGAAATGGTGAATAGTGCAAATATTTTACCGGAGAGCAGCTCATTTAGCGAAGGCACATTGATGGCCTTAATTGCCCATGATGAAAAATTTATGCAAGTTGTTATGAAAGGGCAAGAGAGAACAGGACAACATATTGAAGGGATGATGAGCAGAATAGAGGACTTAGCAGATAGGTTGGCTAACTTCGTAGCAGGTCTAGAATTTGCGGATGAAGATGAATTGGAAGAGGAGATTCAAGCAACTATAGTACTGCGTAGTGGTAAGGTTGTTGAGAAGCCAGATATGATGACTAAACCGGAAACTCCACCTACACCAGCTATCGACATTACTGAGGAGGAAGCTGAGGAGATTATTGAGGGCCCAAGAAGCAACACTGAGGTTCTACATAAATCTAGTAACCCCTTCCGCCCCCAGGACCGCCAGTTCCCAAGCCATTACCATACCCTGGGAGAGTTAAGAAGCCAAAAGACGACAGTATGTTCAAATCTATTCTGGCAATGCTTTCGAATGTTAACGTGAACATGCCACTGCTGGAGCTTATCGATAATGTCCCCTCCTATGCTAAGTTCTTCAAGGATCTAAATGGTAATAAGAAGAAGCTTTCGTCTACTGAAAAGTTGATTCTTCCAGAAATAACAAATTCTGTGATCGGATTACCAGTAAAACAACAAGACCCAGGGAGTTTCGTGATTGATATACAAATGGAGAATGGGAGGGTAGCAAAAGGTATGCTCGACTTGGGAGCGAGCGAGCATTAATCTTATTACCCAAAACCTTTATCAGGAGCTCGGTTTGGGGAAGTTGGAACCTGTGAATATGACGTTGCAGATGGCTGCTTGTAGTATCCAGCGACCACTTGGTATTATACGGGATGCTTTGGTCAAGGTTGACACATACTTGGTACCAGCAGATTTTGTAGTTCTACCTCCCAACAATGCAGCAACCAGCATCAGAAACCATGTGATTTTGCTGGGAAGGCCGTTCATGAAAACTGTCAAACTTCAAGTCGATGTTGCAGAAGGGAAGATAGCGATGGATATCGGAGGCAATCGAATCAGCAAGGACGCAGTCCGTCCTGCAGGTAACTCTAATGCCTATTCTGTTACAGATTGTGAATTTGAACATGAGATTGCCAAAGAATTTCATTGCGTCATTGATGACTATGTATATACTACTTTTCTTGATGATATTGCTAGCAATAAGTTGGAGTCCGCCTTGACACTTGATCCTGATAAGGGAATTGTGAGTGAGGAAAGTCATGAGCTAATCTGTACTTTAGATTCAGCCGAAACTGATCCGGCAGGTGAACTCGACCCCCCTAGTGAACCATTAGGTGAATTCGACTCCCTCAGTACCAATACTGGGGATATCGAACCCCCTAGGCCTGACCTTAAGGAACTCCCATCCCACCTTAAATACGCTTTCCTTGGTGAAAATCGGTCCAAACCTGTGATAATCTCTTCGAAATTGCAAAAGGAAGAAGAGAACCAACTTGTTAAGCTTCTTAAGGAGAATTCTGCGGCCATAGGATGGGGAATTGGAGACATTAAGGGCATTAGCGCAACCCGTTGCACACACAGGATAAGTTTAGAAGATGATGCTAAACCTGTTAGGCAACCCCAGCGCAGGCTTAATCCTGTCATGCAAGATGTAGTGAAAACTGAGATCCTTAAAATGCTTGAGCACAACATAATTACCCCATAGCTAATAGTAGATGGGTGAGTCCTGTACATGTAGTTCCTAAGAAGTCGGGGGACTGTCGAAACAAACGAGAAGGGCGTAGAGGTCCCGGTAAGAAAAACCACTGGATGGCGTGTGTGCATTGACTATAGGAAACTAAACGCAGCCACTAAGAAAGACCACTTCCCTCTGCCATTCATTGATGAGATGCTTATCCGCCTTGCTGGGCGAGAGTTCTATTATTTTTTGGATGGTCTTTCAGGTTTCTACCAAATACCCATTGCTCAGGAGGATCAGGAGAAGACGACATTTACTTGTCCCTATGGGACTTTTGCCTATCACAGAATGCCTTTCGGACTCTGCAACGCTCCTGCTACTTTTCAAAGATGCATGCTTTTTATATTTTCTGACATGGTGCAGGATTTTATAGAGGTCTTCTTGGATGACTTCTCTCTTTTTGGAGATTCTTTTGCTGATTGCTTGCATAAACTTGATAAAGTGCTTAAACCCTGCATTGAGTGTAATTTAACTCTTAGCTGGGAAAAAAGTCACTTTATGGTTAGAGAAGGAATTGTCTTAGGGCATGTAGTCTCAAAACGTGGGATAGAAGTTGATAGAGCAAAGCTTGATGTGATTGTTAAACTTCCCCCTCCCACTTGTGTGAAAGAGCTGCAATCTTTTCTTGGGCATGTTGGTTTTCATAGAAGATTCATTAAGGATTTTTCGAAAATTGCTAAGTGTTTGAGCAACTTGCTTATGAAAGATGTGCCTTTTGTTTTCAATGATGAATGCATGCAGGCCTTTAACATCTTGAAAGAGCAGCTTGTTTCTGCTCCCATTGTTGTTGCCCCTAACTGGTCCTTACCCTTTGAGATTATGTGCAATGCTTCTGATTTCGCTTTAGGTGCTGTTTTAGGACAAACGATAAATGGACATTTTCATGTGATTTACTATGCCAGCAAGACACTTAACCCTGCGCAGGTTAACTACACCACAACTGAGAAAGAATTCCTAGCTGTTCTTTTCGCATTGGATAAATTCCGTCAGATTCGAAAGGGTTCAAAGTGATCATCCACACGGATCACGCCGCGATCCGCCACCTCATGAAAGAGTGATTCTAAGCCGCCTCATTCGGTTTTGATGTTACAGAGTTCGATTGCGAAATAGTTGATAAGTGTGGTAAAGATAATCTTGTTCTTGACCATTTATCTAGGCTTGATCCTAAGACAATCTCCTTCTCCACCTATTCGATGACCTTCACGATGAGCATCTATTCTCTTAGCTTAGAGCCTTGGTTTGCGATATTGTGAATTTTCTTGTTGCAGGTGTTTTCCCGCTAACATGTCTTCGCAGGAAAGAAGGAACTTTCTTGCTTGAACCAATGGCTACTTTTGGGATGACCCCCACCTTTTCAAGGAGAGAGCTGATGGCATCCTACGGCGCTGCATTCCAGAGAGTGAAGTAGGCAGTGTTCTCACCATTTGTCATACCATGCAATGTGGAGGGCACTACAGCGGGAAGAAAACCGCCCTGAAGGTTCTTCAATCAGGTTTCTTTTGGCCCTCTCTGTTTAAAGATTCTCATAAGTTTTGTGCTAATTGTGATGCATTTCAGCGTAGTGGTAACACTAGCAAGCGTAATGAGATGCCTTTGACCAGCAATCTTGTGGTAGAACCCTTCGATGTGTGGGGTATTGACTTTATGGGACCCTTTCCCAAAAGTAATGGTAATGAATATATTCTTGTTGCGGTGGACTATGTGACTAAGTGGGTGGAGGCTATGGCCACCAGAACTAACGATTCCAAAGTTGTGCTCTCTTTCTTGTCCAAGAATATTTTCGTGAGTTTGGTACACCCAGAGCAATCATTAGCGATGGCGGATCTCATTTTATTAACCGTTCATTTGCGAACCTGCTTGTGAAGTATGGAGTGCAACACCGTGTCGCAACTGCATACCACCCACAAACTTCTGGTCAAGTGGAAGAAGCAATAGGCAAATCAAGAGCATTCTCACAAGGGTCGTAAAACCAAATCATAAGGATTGGTCAACCAAGCTAGATGATGCACTGTGGGCTTACAGAACCTGTTACAAGACTGTTATTGGTACAACCCCCTACCGGTTGGTTTATCGCAAAGCTTGTCATCTTCCCGTGGAGTTGGAGCACAAAGCGGCATGGGCCACCAAGGAGCTAAATCTCGATATGCAGGCAGCTGGGGAGGAACGATTGCTGTAAATCTCCGAGCTGGAAGAACTCCGTCACCTTGCCTTTGAGGATGCAAAGATTTACAAGCAGAAGACAAAAGAGTATCATGACAGGGGGATAATCCGCAAGGACTTGCACCCAGGTATGAAAGTTTTGGTTTTTAACTCTCGTCTTAAACTGTTTCCAGGAAAGTTGCGTTCACGTTGGGATGGACCGTACACGATAATTCATGTGGTACCGCATGGTGCTGTCGAACTCTTGAATTTCACTGACGGTTCCACTTTCAAGGTCAATGGGTAGCGATTTAAATCATACTTTCACGGGTACATTGAGCGACCGGAAGAAGTGGTCGAACTCTCCGAGTCCAGTACATGCTCTAAACTGTATCACAGGCAAGTCACTGTTGACCCCATTCTTTTTCTTTTTTTTTTACTCTGCGCTTGAGGACATGCTTGAGTTTAGGTTTGGGGAGGGGGAATGTGATCTCTAGTGTCTTGTCTGAGTTTTCTCTATTTTCTGAGTCTCTAGAGTCTTTCGTGAGTCGTTCTTCCAAGTTACGAAAACTTCTATTGTGATTGTTAAATCTGCTTATTGCTTACGTTTTGCACGATTCCCAGCTTAGATAGTGTAGTGAACTTAAGATCTCGTAAGTTTGTTTTTCCTGTAAATAGAAAGTTTGTTTAACTCTTTTGTCCAAAAAGCCGGTGAGAAACTTTAAGCCGGTGAGAAAATATTGTACCGGCGCTTGTATGATCCTTTCGGGAAGTGCAAACCCTCTTATTTGCGCCTTTTCATTCTCATGTGTACTTTGTTAAGTTAAGTATGACGAACGACATGCTCTTCATGTTTCATTTTGTCGAAAGCCAGTGCATTACGAAGAACCGGTTTGGGGAGAAGAAATCTACTGCGTGATGATGTTATTGTTCAAATCTTGTAATATGTATCCCCCCTGATTAGTTGAATTGTCTCGGAGAGTATCTATGGTGCTTGTCATCACCGTAGTCGTGTTGGGCGTGTTTCAAATACTACCTATATACCGGCGTGTAAGACTGAGCAGAAACGAGACCGAACCGAAAAACCGGCCGAAACCGAACCGAAAAATTCGGTTTTTGGTTTAAACCGAACTAAATAGGTTCGGTTCTTGGTTCCAAGATTTTTAATTATTCGGTTTTCGGTTCGGTTTAAAACCGACGGTTTTCGGTCCAAACCGAACCAAACCGAAAAAAATGAATTAATCATATTTTATTATACTATACTAAACCTAATTCACCCCACACCACGCCATTCTTTCACTTCAGCAGCCCACCACGCCATTCTTTCACTTCAGCCCACGCCATTCTTTCCAGTTTCAGCAGCCACCGCCCACCAGTCGGACTTCCAGGTTCCAGCCTCTACGTCTTCACTTCAGCCCACCATGCCGGCGACATCACCTCTTCCAGCCTCCACCACGCCACCCAGCTGATTTAAGAAGGCTCGTCGCGGGGAGCTATTCCTTCCGCCGCGGCGAGAGACGCAGAATCAGTTTTGTTTTCCTTATTAGATTAGAATTTGATTCTTTCTTTCATACTTCTTTTAACCTAGTTTAGAGAAAAAAGCTCATAGATTCAGACATTAACATTGAGACATCTTGGGAGCTTGGTTATTCATTGATTTTATTCATCAAAATTATTGGTATTGATTTCTCCATTGCTTTCTTCTTTACAATTCGTTCTTTATCTTATCGATTGAATTGTATGTTATTACATGCGAGTTTATCATCTATGTTTCATATGATTTTTTCCATTAATCTTTGTATGCAATCATCAAGTATGAGTAGCTAAACACCTTTGAATACAGTAGTATGTGAAGATTATGCATATTCGTTCTAGGGTTTATCAAATCACTCATATAGGTTAGTCTCGTATAAAATCTTCGTAAAAACCTTCAATTCGATAAGTCCGTATTAAATTCTCTAAATTGTTCATGTTTAAGGATCGTGAATTGACGACTCACGATTTCTCCAGTATAATATTTTCTAAGAACAATTGGTTGAATCGAATTGATTGATTTATTGTACAACAACCGTGTGACAAATATGAGTGTTGTCCCTAGTTCGAATTAGCATAATTGGATCTTGCTACTGTATTCATCTTCCTCTCATTGTTAATCGTAATCTTAGCTTTAATCAATCTAGTTAGAAGTACACAAAAAACCATCAATCAAATTGTTACTGGCAAGTATCTGTTTACTCTCACTGTTACGTAGCTTAATTAATTCCTTAGCGAACAACTCTGTGGCTTAGCTTTGTCTGTCTATAACAACTGCTTACTACTTGATTTTCTAAGTATTAATTTGAGCACATCAAAGCCAGTGGTGCATCATCCTACAGAACAAACACATATAAGAACACATAAAAAGCAAGCCTAATTTCACTGCATACATAATGCATACATAATGCAGACTAATACCTGAACTTCAGTTTCTTCCTGTGTATCAATGGTGAAGTCTTCTATTGTTTCTCCAGGTTTAGGCTGCAAATAGTGAATCACATGACACATATAAGAACACATAAAAACCTGGAATGAATCTTTAATTTAACAAACACTAGTGAATCACCTTATATTTCTTCCTCTTCTTAGATAGCATTTGAGCAAGTGTTGGAGATGGTTCATCAGTAGTAGCAGCAGTAGGTGGTATATCATCCTGAGGTCCACTAGATCTCATGAATTCTTCATAGTCAACATCATCATCTGAGTGAATCCCAAGTTCATCTTTAAGTCTCATAGGGCAGTATGTGTAGTTGTGTCATGCAGTACCACAATAACTACAATGAATTGTAGTTTGATTTCTCTTGCTTCTCCATGGACCCCTGTGCTTCTTTTTCTTGTCTTTTGGTTCATCTGCACCCCTTCTTCTAACAGTGGCTAGCCTACCCCTTTTCTTGACAAACTTGGGAGGCAATGGGGGTATAAAAAATGTCTCTCCCCATAATTCTTGATGATTAATTCCATATATGCATGGGTGAATTTCATCCAGTACCCCTCTTAGATGTTCTAATTACACTTGGGTACCAGTTAGATCAACAATAACATATAAGTCTTGTTAGATAAAATCAATTACATCTAAGTCCTCGAATTTGACTTTTGGCGAATTAAAACCTGGAAAAGGCATTTATACCCTGTTCAAATATCAGATTTTATTTACGCCAAATTTTTAGCTTATCACAGACGCGAGGCACGTATGGACCTATATGTAATTGATAATTTAGTATCAGGTACTAGAATGTAATTGATATATGGCCGTTATTTAAAAAAAACTAGCCGTTGGGGTAGTTATTTTGAGCCAATTTAAGCCCCAAAACAGTCCATATTCATCCATTTTTACTGATCCTTCTTCACTCAAACTAACAATGGAGAAGATCGATGAAATTCGTCCAATTTGTAGTAATTTGAAGTGTCACAAGCGAACTATTCTCTCCGTTAAAAGGTGTGAACCGCATGAAGGAAGATTCTATTGGAGATGTCCAACACATGGGTGGTCTGAATGGTGTCTTGTTGAAGAAAACGTTCAAAATGGATGAGGAGATATCATGCAAGCCAAATTGCTATCTGAATTTGTTCCACCACATCAACATACTTCAAGGCGCCAAAGTATGGAACACCAAGCTACAAGTGAAGATGATGCAATGGTAAAACAAAAACAAAAGAAGAGATGTACAACTGCCATGGATACTCAAGAAGACAAATACATGAGAGTTAGGCAACTCATTTGCCTAAACCTGTTCTTGTTTGTTGTGTACCTGCTTGTGCAAATAAGTAATGCATTCAAGTAGATTAAGTAGGCAATGTAGTAGAAGAAGTAACATGTATTGAACATTTTTCCAATGTATGTTTCAATACAAGTTGCAAATTGAGTAGCATCAAAAGTGCCATAAACACCCAACAAAATGAAACTGCAAATGTCATCAAAATAGCCTAACCAAAACAGTTGGCATGCAATGAAAATATACCATCAAATCATAAGGTTATAATCAAAATATACCACCAAAACATCCACCCAACTACTTGATCAACTCTATAGCCCAAACCAGTGTCCTAATCCCCTTCCCCTCCTGGTGCCAGTGCCAATCCCAGTGCCATTGCCCTACCAGTGCCAGTGCCATTGCCCCTGCCCCTACTAGTTCCAGTGCCATTGCCATTGCCTCTTCCAGTGCCAGTCCCTTCCTCCACAGGTTGTTCCCTAGCTCTTTTTCTTCCTCTGTTTGCATTTGCAGCCTATTTCAATCCAAACTCAACAAATTTCAATCACAGGCCTATTTCAATCATTAACTACAACTAACAAGTTCCCAATTATGACAAAGAATGAGTTAAGCCATTTCATTTACATCAGCTTGTTCATTTTGTTGAGGTTGAGTAGAAGATGCTTGTTGCTGAGGTTGAGAAGAAGATGTTTGTTGCTGAGGCTGAGTAGAAGAATGAGGTTGATTTTAAGTTGCAGCTGAATTGGGCTCTTCATCATCTTCCTTATTCTGCAATTAATTCAAACAAAACATGCATATAAGGAACCATGTAACTGTTTCATTAAAACAAACAAACAAACACTCAAATATACTTACCAAATTTGGACATTTCCTGCAGTTATGCCCTCTCACTCCACACAAACTGCACTTAGGTGGCCTCCTTGTTTTGTGCAACCTTAGCCTTTTTACTAGGACCTTCACTAGGATGTTTGATCCTAGATACAGTAGGCCTTTCAGGTGGTCCGAGAACATCAGGTGATGAACATTCATCTTGAGTTAAATCATTAGGCCTAAACCTATATTGGGGAACAGGCTGAATCATCATGTCATATGCCCTCAAATAAGCTGCCTTAGTATGGTTGTTACTCAAGTAGTTCTCTCCATCATCCCTATTGTGATTGATAGCAGTCCAAGCATGCCTGCATGGGATGCCACTCATATCCCATATCTTACAATCACAAGTTCTGGCCTCAAGATTAACAATGAACCTGTATGTGTAGTCCTCAATCTCATACATGTTGCCTGCCTCAGAAACCAGTCTAGATCTTCTTGATTGATCATGTGCATCATTCAACTTTTTCGGAATCCTTGGCATGACCACTGATGTGCATGCATTACCTTTCTTTCTCCTCACAACAATTCTCTGCATGACTTGAGTTCTCAAACCCTACATGACATCAAAGAATACAAATTGTTACTAGAGAACTTGTTGTGAAGAACAAAACTTAAAACTTGTTAACAAATTAGATATGTATTACAGTTACCTCCATAATATTGAGAATGAAAAATCCTCTAACAGGCTCCACCCAAGCATTGAAGCTCTCACTGACATTATTGGTGCGGTGATCTATCTTGGGTGTTGGATCAAAGGCATGTCTTGCCCAAAATCCAAGTTGAATCCTCATCAAGTAGTCATAGGCTTGTTTACTTGCAGTTCTGATCTTCACCATTGCCTTGTTGAATCCATAGTGAGTGTAGGCAGTTGCAGCTTGCCAGAAAAACTTCCTCAGATCAACACTCCTCCATTTTTGCTTGAAATTGTCATAGATATGCTTTGCACATTTTCTATTCACAATAGTTGGTGCAAGTTCTTCAAGGGCAGGCACCAAACCCTACATTCAAATAAAGTAATGCATCAATGACAATCAAGATTGATTTATGAAACAAGAAATCAAGTAATCAAAGAAATTGTTAGAATTACCTTTTGTCTATCTGCCATGAAGTGCCAATGTGTCTCAGCATCCCATGGTACTAAGAATCTTTCAAGACATTCGAGAAAGAATCCCCAGGATTCTTTGCATTCTGACTCAACTATTGCCCAAGCTAAAGGAAAGATACCACAGTTGGCATCAGTGCCAACTGCACTCAATAACATCCCACTATATCTCCCTCTAAGATGACACCCATCAAAGAATAGGAAAGGACCGCATCCATTGAGGAATCCTCTTCTAAGTCCCTCTAACCCACAGAAAAACCTCTGAAACAAGTGTGGCCTATCAATGGCTGGTTTCACATTCACCTCTACAACTGAGCCAGGATTAGATCTTATTATCATCTCCATATACTGAGGGTTGATCCTAAAAGCTTCCTTAGGGTTCCCTCCAATTATTTCTAAGGCTTTCTGCCTTGCCCTGAAAACCCTCGTATAAGGGAAATTAAACTACCCCTAGCTTATCATAAACCCATGCTTCCAGTTTCTTGGCACTCATACTTGGGTTGTCCCTCAATTGGTCATGTATCTTGGTAGCTAACCAATTTGAATCTGCTTGTTTTGGATCTACCTTTCTCACACATCTATGTCCTCCATGATAGGTCCTAATCATGAATGACATTTCATCATCCATCACTCCTGCAATTCATAAAATGTAAGAATAATGAAAAGACAGTTTGAGAAATAAATATACAAAATGAGAACAAAAAAGACAGTTTCATAACCAAACCATACCTGCATGTAATCTCCATTGACAGCCTTTCCCACCACAATGTACTGTGCATCTGTGGGTGTCATTCTTCTTCCTTACCAAATGGAACCCTACCTTCAGTACATACTCCTTCACCCTTCTCCTCAGTTCATGAATACTACCAAATACATCACCCCCCTGAAATTCCTTATCCCAATCCTGACAGTTCACCTGGAATTCATCACCTATCCAATCTTGTTCACTCAGTTCTTCATCTCCACTTGGATAGTAATTGATGAGACAATATTCTAACGTCTCATTTGGTCCTTTTTAATCGTCTTTTGTTAGTCTTTGACCTTAGTTTTATATTATTTTAGTGCGTTTTTATGTTTGGTTTCTTGTTTGTGTTTTGTAGGATTTTTGTGCCCCGAAGGTGAAAATCGGAGTGAAAACTTTGGTTCTAGATCTTTGAATGTAGAGTAACTAGGCGAAAACGAAAGTGTATTCGGAGTTCGGACGAAGATTTGAGAGTCGTTTTAGCGAAGCTTGCAAAAGTGAAGTTTTACGGAGCAGTCTAGCAATTGTGGTCATAACTCTCTCATATGATGTCTGATTGACCTGAGTTCGGTGTCCACGAAAAGATAATTCAAAGGGCTACAACTTCCGTTTTGGAAGCATGGCCATATTCTGTCTGCAGCAAAAGTTACAGAGGTTTTAAGCTCACTGCGGCGAATGACATTCTCGCCGCGGCGAGATTTTGCGAGAGCAATTTGGGAGGCTAAACAGTGTCTCGCCGCGGCTAGCTATTTTCCTCGCCGCGGCGAGATTTGCGATAACTTAACAGATTTGGCAGAAAAACTCCTTTTTAGGTTAGAATTAGGTCTTCCTTTGCCATAACTTCTTATACTCGATTTTTTCATAGAAAAAGCTCCTAGAAGTAGGTTTTGACATTGATTGATTGATCTTTGGAGCTTGATTTTGACTATTCATCGAAGGATTGATATCGAATCCCTGATTACTGTGGTAAATCTCTATCATTTAATCTTATTCAATTCGTTCTTACTCTATTTCCCGAATTGTATGAGCTTGCGTGCTATTATCATTCTGTTTGTGTTTATCATGAGCAATATCTCGTATTCTTTCATCCTTGCTTTGATTATGAGTAGCTAAATCGCTCTGCACATGGTAGTTGCGTGATAGCTTTGCGTATTCGCATCAAGGGTTTCAAATCGTTCATATAGGTTAGGCTCGTTCAAAGATCTTCGTAAAAACCCTTCGATTCAATACTCTCGTTCAAAGCTTTTCTAAAACGTTTGGTTAAGGATCGTGGATTGACGACCCACGATTACTCTAGTTCAAATATCTTCAAACACGTTTGGTAAATGTTGAATTGATGGTTTTCTGTACACCGACCGTGTGACAAATATGAACGTATCCCTAGAGCGAATTAGCATTGCTTGATCGTAACTACTGTGTCCTCTCTATCTCATTGTTACAAACAACTACATTGCATTTTCTCTTTTCTAGTTATTATTAATACTAGAACACAAACAAATCAACTCGTTTCACAAGTAACTGTGGGCTTTCAATCGTTGCGGTAGCCTAATTGGTTCCTTAGCGAACGACTTCGTGGTTAGCTTATTTATTCTACAATAACTGCTTGCTACTTGTTTACTAAGTATCAATTTGAGCACATCAAATTTGGCGCCGCTGCCGGGGAATCAATTCCTATTGTAGCGGTTGATTGCGAATTTTTATTTGTTTTCCAACTTACCTGAAGTTTAGTGCACTAACAGAAACTAAGGATATTTCAAGGTTTTCGTGTTGTGTAGCTCTAACGACATGTTGATCAGAAAGGATATTTCAATGGCTCAGTTAACCTATGGTGCGTACATGCAACCCGGCAAGGTTAAGGCCGGGAAAGCGGCAATCGTGCTGTCTAATGAGGCAAGAAATTTAGAACTCAAAGACTACCACTTCCATAATCTCCCCGAGTTCTACGGAATGGCCAATGAGGATGTGATAAGGTTCCTCAAAGAATTCGAAGTACTGATTGCAGGGATTCCATTGACAGCCGGAGGAGTAACAGTTTCAGATGGAGAGATAAGGAAGAAGGTTTTTCCGATGTGTCTGCAGGATAAAGCTAGGAACTGGCTGTTAAACCAGCCTGGGGGTTCTCTACCTACTTGGGATTCTCTCTACAAAGCCTTCGTTAATAAGTTTTACCCTCCCGAGAGAAATCAGCACCTTCAGATTTCGAGATAATGCGCAAAGCAGATGTACGATGAGACCTTCTATGAAACTCGCGAACGCTTCTTACAGTTGCTATCCCAATGCCCGCACCACAGGATCGACGAGATGAATCTGTGCATCAGATTTTATGAGGGTCTGAATTGGGAGTGCTAGTACATGGTTGATATGACGTGTAAAAATTCACTCCTGGAAGCATCTTCTGATGAATTAAATGGTGTTTCCGAGAGATTGGCAGCGGTGTCTCAGCTCAAGGGTGCGAGAAATAAATCTAGGAGAGTGGGATACCGAGCAGTTCAAGGGACTCCAGGGGCATGTACTACTGAGAGGGACACGCAAAGCGGGCAGACAGCAGGGTAACTGTCAGGATAACCATGGTGGCAACAACTTCTACGAGAATGCGCCACGGGAGCAACCAGTTCTAGCTCAGCCAGTTCGGGTTCAGATTACAAAAGTGCCGGGAAGTCCTGATCAGGCAATCAGTGACCACATGGAGCGTTCCGAGAGGTTCCGGGCCGAAGCACATGAAAATTAGTGCAGGAATGATCAGTGGTTCGACAACATTGAGTAGGCACAGAAGCGATTAGAGAAGACTTTGGGGGATCTAGTTGGTCGATTTCAGCAAAGAGAAAGGGGTAAGTTACCGGCGACCGCAGAAACCCACAGAGCTTTAGCCGTTGAGGTGACATTCGATGAGCCAGTAAAGGTGAAGTCTGTTCTTGCTACCTGCACTTGCCAGCTCGAGAACACGGTGGCCCAGGTTAAGACACCGGAGGTCGTTGAGGTAGCACCTACACCGACACTTGAGAAGCCGTAGAAGTGAGAGTCAGGGTACGTGAAAAGGAGGTAGCCACACCCAGTATTGCGACTCCGGTAGAGGAGGCGAGTGCAAAACTGGCTGTCCTTGAGGTAAGCCCCACCGCTAGGGTGATCCCAGCAGGAGATAAGAGCATCAGTGATGCCGATAGCTTTGATTTGGTGGTTGGGATAGGAAATTCTTCCGAGGTAACTGGCATCGTAGATACAGGAGCGGCGGTTAATCTGATGACCTTTGCGACCTATGAGGAGCTGGATTTGAAGGGTTTGGATCCCAGGAAATGCTTCGTCACAATGGCCAATGGAAAGAGAAGTAGGTGCATGGGTGTGATTGAGGATGTTCCGGTTACGCTGGATGGGGACACTTTTATGGCCGATTTCGTGGTTGTGGAGTCGACACGGGTTAAAGGAAAGGAGATGGAGAAGGATATGTTGCTACTTGGGCGACCGTTCATCAAAACCACTCGCATGATTGTCAACCTCCACGCTCGTACCTGCACTATAGAAGTACATGGCAAGCAACGCGAGTTGCAAGCCACCACTACACCATACTCACCCCTGCGGGTTGACACCAGGAACTATATAGGGGCGCACATAGGACCCTTGTATATACATACTTATCAACAAGGACGAATAAGAGTTGCACCAACCGGAGGAGCCAAGAACCTCCAGAGTACCCGTTAGCCAACACGGAAGAGTCTAGTACATGACTATAAACTGTACTTCACAGGCCAGACACTTTCGATCCCTTTTATCTTTCCACTCTTAGCTTGAGGACATGCTTGAGTTTCGGTTTGGGGAGGGAATGTGAGGCTCTTCAGTTTCTTGCCTGTGTTTTTATGTGTTTTTTCATATTTTCGTGAGTCCTTCGTGTGTCCGTGTTATTTTTCCAAGTTTTGAGTATCTATTGTGAGTGGTAAATCCACTTAATGCCTTTGTTTTGTTTGATATGTAACTGGAAGTAGCCTAGTGCATTGTTAATTCCTTATGGTCTGTTTCTCTTGCAAATAGCTAGTCTGTCCAGTCCTTTAGTCCAAAAGCCGTGAGAAGCCTGAGCCGATGAAAAAATATTGTACCGGCATTTGTATTGTGTGATTCCTGGGATGTGCAAGTTTTTTTTTTATGAATTACTTGCGCCTTTTCATACTTATGTGTACTCATTTTATTTGGGGATGACGAACGGCATGCTTTTATTCTGAGTTTTCTAACTTTTAAACCCCATTCTAAAGAACAGGTTTGGGGAAGAGTTACTTACATGTTTACGACTAATTTTTGAGCTTTATATGCTTGATTGTGTTTGAGTCTGTTGCTGTTTCCAAAGCTGTCTGAATTTAATCTCAGGGTGGATCTATGGTCTTAGTTGATCACCGTCTGTCGTGTTGGGCATGTTTCAGATACTACCTATATACCGGCGTAGCCCTTAAAGCTATATGACCGTGAGGGTTGATGGCATGTATACCAATCTGACACGCACAAAAGTGCGGACTTTCGGTAAAACAGACACCCGTCAAAAAATTGAGATAAAAGAGCCCAATGAGGCCATGCATTGAATACAGTGCAATAATGGTTTATGTTTGATTGCAAGTGAAAAAGGGAACAATACAGGTCTTGAACTTTTGTTATAAGTCTTTTTTGAAAAAGTCCCTTCTGATCCATTTGATTTGAGTACATTAGCATAAGATAGTCTAGGCATTTTTTGTGATGCGAGTCACCTTTCCAGTTTACTTTTTGAGCGAATAACCCTATTGGACACTTCCAAAGAGAGTAGAGATTGCATATTACCCAGGTGGTTTGGCCAATAGTGGGTCAAGAAATATTGAATGGTGATGTGGGCGGGGGTTTCCGAGGAATACAAATAATCTCTTCCTGTGATGGACTAGCGTGCTGGAATTAAGAGTTATTTGCTTGAGAAATGGTTTTTTGGGATTATCTGTGCACTTTTCTGCCAAGGTTACTTGAGAACAAAACATTTGCATTTGGTGGACTTGATGCTTTCAATTTTAGATTCGATTACTTGGATTTGTAACTCTTGTATTTGTCTACGTGGTTTAGAGTCTAGAGTACTGTTTAGGTTGTTTGTTTGCTCGAGGACGAGCAAAGGTTCGGTTTGGGGATTTTGATGAGACAATATTCTAACGTCTCATTTGGTCCTTTTTAATCGTCTTTTGTTAGTCTTTGACCTTAGTTTTATACTATTATTTTAGTGCGTTTTTATGTTTGGTTTCTTGTTTGTGTTTTGTAGGATTTTTGTGTCCCGAAGGTGAAAATCGGAGTGAAAACTTTGGTTCTAGATCTTTGAATGTAGAGTAACTGGGCGAAAACGGAAGTGGATTCGGAGTTTGGACGAAGATTTAAGAGCCGTTTTAGCGAAGCTTGCAAAAGTGAAGTTTTACGGAGCAGTCTAGCAATTTTGGCCTTAACTCTCTCATATGATGTTCGATTGACCTGCGCGCGGTGGCCACGGAAAGATAATTCAAAGGGCTACAACTTTCGTTTTGCAAGCATGGCCATATTCTGTCTGAAGCAAAAGTTACAGAGGTTTTAAGCTCGCTGCGGCGAATGACATTCTCGCCGCGGCGAGATTTTGTGAGAGCAATTTGGGAGGCTAAACAGTGTCTCGCCGCGGTAGCTCGCCGCGGCGAGATTTGTGATAACTTCACAGATTCGGCAGAAAAACTCCTTTTTAGGTTAGAATTAGGTCTTCCTTTGCCATAACTTCTTATACTCGATTTTTTCATAGAAAAAGCTCGTAGAACTAGGTTTTGACATTGATTGATTGATCTTTGGAGCTTGATTTTGACTATTCATCGAAAGATTGATATCGAATCCCTGATTACTGTGGTAAATCTCTATCGTTTAATCTTATTCAATTCGTTCTTACTATGAGCTTGCGTGCGATTATCATTCTGTTTGTGTTTATCATGAGCAATATCTCGTATTCTTTCATCCTTGCTTTGATTATGAGTAGCTAAATCGCTCCGCACATGGTAGTTGCGTGATAGCTTTGCGTATTCACATCAAGGGTTTCAAATCGTTCATATAGGTTAGGCTCGTTCAAAGATCTTCGTAAAAACCCTTCGATTCAATACTCTCGTTCAAAGATTTTCTAAAACGTTTGGTTAAAGATCGTGGATTGACGACCCACGATTACTCTAATTCAAATATCTTCAAACACGTTTGGTAAAGGTTGAATTGATGGTTTTCTGTACACCGACCGTGTGACAAATATGAACGTATCCCTAGAGCGAATTAGCATTGCTTGATCGTAACTATTGTGTCCTCTCTATCTCATTGTTACAAACAATTACATTGTATTTTCTCTTTTCTAGTTATTAGAAGTATTAGAACACAAACAAATCAACTCGTTTCACAAGTAACTGTTGGCTTTCAATCGTTGCGGTAGCCTAATTGGTTCCTTAGCGAACGACTTCGTGGTTAGCTTATTTATTCTACAATAACTGCTTGTTTACTAAGTATCAATTTGTGCACATCAGTAATCTTCAGATGAATCTTCTGGTTGGGCAGTCTCCTTCTTCTCATTGTGTTCATTTGGCTCAGCAGACATAGTGGCATTTTCAGTAGCATTTGCATCAGCCTCATCATTCACTACACCATCACCTTGCTTTTCATGCAAATCACCCCCAGTTTCCTCATTCTCATCATCTGCAGGTATCACCCTATGAAAACCTATCTCCTCATCCTCACTATCATGCAAATACTGACTTTTTGGAGCCTCATACTCCTAGTCAAACACTTCCCTGTCACCATCACTTTGTTCACCTTCCTCAGCTCCCTCATTTTGAACTTCTTCATTACCAAGCTGCTATGCACTCTCTTTCTCATAGGACTTTGCATTCCCACTTTCATGTGATTCAGTCTCCACACCTTGGTCATGATAATCCTCATCATCACTATCATCACTGCCAGTTTTGTTCTCCTCATCCTCACTCTCATACATTTTTCCCTTCCCTTTTTCCAATTTATCATCATCAACCCAATCCTCAACTACAACATCATCCACCACAGACTTATCTTTGCTTTGTTCCCCTATTTTTGATTGTTCAAGACTTCAATATGTTGAGAAAAGATATCTGACAAAAGAGTCTCAAACTCTTCATATGCAGCCTGAAATTCACTCCCTACAAACTTAACAGAAGTAGGCTCAACATGTCTTGGAATGTAAGGACTAGGGGTTTCTTTGGTGGCTTTTTCAGATGGTTGTGGAGTTTGTGCAGGTGTAGCAGTTTTGGCAGGTAGAGTTTTAGTAGGTGTAGCAGTTTGGGCAGGTGGAGTTTGAGCACAAGGTGGAGATTGTGGAGGAGTAGACTGTGTTGGTTGAGTGACAGGGGGTGGGGGTGTTTCATCATCATTAGGACATCAGTCAAATCAACATATTCAGGGGAATGTGTGGGAGGTGGTCTTGGCTTACAAGTTTTAAACAACTTTCTTCTAGCAGTTGTTTCAATATGGACCTTGGTGGAGGGTACATACTCTACATCAACATCACTATTAACAAAGCCTTTGAATTTTTTGGAGCAAGACATATCAATAGTAGGGGTGTTCACAATTCGGTCCAGCATCGATGTGGACGGCACCGACCGAATATCCGGTTCGTTCAAATTTGATTGCTTCTGATTCGGTTCGTGTTTTAATAATTTTGAAGTTCCGGTTTTCGGTCCGGTTCCAGGTTTAGGCCGAAATTTTCCGGTCCAGACCGGAAACTTGTTTAGCATACCCTAGTGTATCACTTTCTCCCTCAAAGATAATCTCACTATTCATTTCATCAACGCACATTTTCCATGTCTCTACCTTCATCTCACGGAAGAAGTGCTTCTTCATAGACGCACAACCAAGATTACAGCTCCTCTTTTACGCATCAATATAATCTTCATATCTATCTTTCTATATTCACCATTCCTTCCTCCCCAATTTGACATATGTTTCCAACATTTTCTTTTGAAGATTTAATCGCATTTGTTATATGAAACTGCAACCTTTGATGGGTTCGTGCAAAGCAAATTCTTTTAAGCAGCAAAATGGTAAGAATGGTATGAAACAATTGAAGATTCAAACTTTACCTGCTTATCATCTTCCATATTGAATGTTTTGTAGGGAAAGTGAGTTAATTAGGGATTAATTTATGGTTTGTGATGGGTAATTAGTGACTTAATTACCAAGTCTTTCACGTAATTATCATACATACCATTTCTTCATTTTGATTCTTTTGGGGTTTAGCAGATTCAGCAAAATTTGCACTCTTTCATTCTGCTGCAAGTTCCGGTCCAAGCAGGTTAAAAACCGGAATTGAACCTGTTCTTCCGGACCGGTTCGGTCTGGACCGTAACATTACCAGATCGGTTTTCGGTCCCAGATTTATCATAGATTCGGTTTTCAATCAATTCCGATTCCGGTCCGGTCCGGTTTTAGACCGGTGAACACCCTTGATCAATAGCTAAAGGTTCAACATCAAAAGTAGTTAAATGCAACTCTACTTCTTGTCCTTGCATATTTCTCTCAAACATCAACCTCATAGTTGCATCATCTATAACATCTATTGTCTCAAAAGAATTCTCAACATAAGCCACCTTTGTAAAAAATAGAGAACCCCTACTTTCCACACGTTCTAACATAGCATCAACATCCTTCATAAGTTTAGCATGTGTGTACCTTGAAGAATCGACGTCGACCAACATGAATTCCTCCCTACCTAGGTGAAGTCTGATGTTAAATTTTGCCCCCATTGAAACTGTAACAAGCATCAAAACACACGTATAAACAGATTAATATTAAGTAGTACAACCCTAGCTATAAACTGCGTATTGAACTACGATAGAATCCACTCAAATCAGACACAAAATTGTGGATACTTAGATGAATACGTACATGAATAACACTAAAACTAACAAAAAAATTGAACCTTTACATGTATGAACAAAAAACCCTACCTCAAAAAATGAAATATCTGTGAGAATGTGAGAAAATTGATGTTATATAATATAATGGCCGATTACAGTTTGATTTTCGATGATTAAGGGATGATTTTGGCTCGTTAATGGTGGTTGAGTGAAGAAGACGAAGAGAAGCCGGAGAGGTTTGGTTTTGGCGGGTGTGAGCAGTTTTTTGGCAAATGAAATTTAACCTAGAAAGGTAAAAAGGTAAAGACTACAACTAAGGCCATATTTGTTTGTCCCATAATTCATTTCAGCTTATAAGCTGGTCAACGGATTCTCAGCTTTTTGGACTTGGATGTTATTGTTGAACTAAGTGGTCCTTAGATGAAATGCCCCTATCTAATAGGGGGGTATATGTAATAACCCCTTCCATATATAGTTCCAGAATACACCCTCTTATACACCTCCACACTATAACAATTATTGACAAAGTCATTATAGTCTAGTTTGCACTGACTAATTGCAGAAAGAGCATGTTTACAAGGGATACCAGTTAGTTGCCACCTCCTACAAGTGCAACAATATCCCTCTAGATCCACATTGTATTGAGAACCATCAAAGCCAAGGATCTCCCAGTTAGTAGCATCACATTTCCTGGTAATGCAATCCATCATCCTTCTCACGTTCTTCTCTATTAAAGCTCTTGGTCTAGGACACCAAATTCCTTTCCATTTCTTTTCAGTATAGTCTCTAAGCTCCTGCATCCTTTGCATCAAGATTTCTCTGATCCACTCAAGCATAGTAAGGATTGCTTTGTGTCTTGCCGTAAGTATCATCTTGTTGAAGCTCTCACAGTTGTTGTTCATGGTCAGATCACATCTTGGATAGGTATCAAATCCACTCTTACTCCACTGTTCAGGTGGCTTGGTTTGCAACCAATCAAATGCTCTTTCATTAAGATTTCTCATCTCACCCATGGCAGTCCTGAATTGCCCTTCTGTAGTTGCATTGGAAGCCTTGAATAAGACATATTTGTATGCATCACCTCTAAACCCTGCACCCCAGAAGTTCTTCAACAAGTGCCTAACACAAAATCTGTGTTTAGCCCCAGGGAAAATGTCTGCCACTCCCTTAATCAAGCCCTTTTGTTTGTCAGACATCATTGTGAACTTAGAAGGATCCAATATGTTCAAGTCAGACTTCAACAATGACAAAACCATGTCCAACTTTCTCCAGTTTCATGAGATACCACAGCATAAGCAATAGGAAATGGTTTGTTGTTGGGATCAATCCCAACTGCTGTTAAGAGAACTCCCTCATGTGGACCTTTAAGATGGCAACCATCCACACCAATTAGTGGCCTACATCAAATCATAAAACCTTCTTTAAGTGCTTGAAAGCATACATAAAAATGCCTAAACTCATGTGTTACCCTGTCCACATCAACAATAACTGTAGAGCCTGGATTCCTGCTTCTTAGTTCCTCAGCATAATCCCATAACTTTGCATATTGTGCATCTGGTGGACCTTCCAGAATTGAGATGGCCAACTTTCTTGCTCTATAAGCCTGAAAGGGAGAAATGACCAGCCCTGTCTCATTTTGAACCTCAAGCACAAATGTCTTAATATTTCTATCTGGATCAATCTTGAATTTGCTAAGGAACCTACTTGCAAGCCATGAACTCTTCACATAGGGGACACTTTGTGTCATTCCACATTCATGATGAGGACAGTACCATCTTTAACCCTGTGACAGTGCACTCTCCATTGGCATCCATGTCCTTCACACTTGGCATAAATCCTCACTTTGTCAGAATTCAATTCATCCAAATCCAATTCATCTGAATTCAATTCATCCCATGTGATGCAACATCCCTCCTAAAGTCATCTTTGTTGTAAAAATCATCCCCAAATCAAACTTAGGTTCAAAGGCATGCACAGATCTATGCGCCCTTCCACTTGACCTATATTGCCTTTTCTCATCCTCATCCTCATCATCAGATTCAAGTACAAAGTTCACATCATCACAACTAGCAACTACCACATCAGACTCAGATTCACTATCATCATCAGAGCATTCAATTACTACTCCTTTTAATTTCTCATTACTGTAAAAACCATGTCCCTTGCTGCCCTGCATATAGTCAAAACCAGTTGGGATTTCCTTCTCCTGATTTACCTTCTCCTTACCCTTCTCCTTGGCAGTTAACTTCTCCTTACCACTACAAGAATCCATCCGTAACGGGACGGAAAGGGGCGACGGATTTTTATCCGTCGCCCCTGTAACGACGGATCGCTATTAGGCTACTTGGGCGGATTCTATCCGTCCGTTCATGACGGATAAAGGTTATCCGTCGCTCTGTAGCGACGGATAAAATTATCCGTCGCTACAGAGCGTTGACCAAAATAAAAAAAAATAAAATTTTAGCGACGGATAGATTTATCCGTCGCTACAAGGCCGGAAAATTAAAAAAAAAAAAAATTAGCGACGGATAGATCTATCCGTCGCTAAAAACCTAAAAAAAATATAATATGTCTCCTCCACCACCTCCTTTTCTCCACTACTTCTCCTCTCCTCCTCCTCCCACCACCACCTTTCTCCTCCCACCACCACCATCCTCCACCACCTTTCTCCTCCCACCACCACCATCCTTCACCACCACCTTTCTCCTCCCACCACCACCATCCTCCACCACCACCATCTCCTCCACCACCTCCTTTCCTCCACCACCATCTCACCACCACCACCACCACCACCACCCTGCCACCACCACCATCCTCCACCACCACCATCTCCTCCACCACCTCCTTTCCTCCACCATCCTCCTCCACCACCATCTCCACCACCACCACCTCTCTACTCCGACCACCACCGCACCACCACCATCTCCTCCACCACCACCACCACCCTTCCACCACCACCACCTCCCACCACCACCTGCACCACACCCACCGCACCACCACTGCCGGAATTAATCCGTATACGAATATAAAAATTCGTATACGGATTTTATTTTTTTTTAAAAAAAAAAAATGGGGCGACGGATAGATCTATCCGTCGCCCCATAATCATTTTTTTTTTTTTAAAAAAAAAGGTCAATCCGTCGTCCAATCCGTCGCGAATTGGACGACGGATTTTTATCCGTCGCCACAGCTCCTGAGCGGCGGATTTTCTATCCGCCAGTAGGCGGGCGATAGGCATCGACGGATCTATCCGCATGTTCTGCATTTTTGTAGTGTACCCTTGTCAAGCAAAACACCCTCAATCCACACACTACATTCCCTTATCTCAAGGTGATCAATTGCATGGGTTTGAGCAGTAAAATCATCATGTAATTCTACAAAGCCAAACTTTGCATAATAGTAAAACCTCCTAACAGGTCCAACATTGGACAAATCAGCAAATCCATTCAAGTGTTTCATATCCAAATCCTCCATATCAAAATAGTCATATTTCACAAGTTTACCCCCAACATACTTTTGCTTGTTTGTCATAGTGTCAACCACAAACTTACCACCATAGTTCACACATATAGTCATATCAGTTGTTGTTAAATCTATCCAAACAAATCATTCATGCAAAATTCAGACTAAAATCAAAGCCAAAACAACTCAAAAGCTTCTAAAAACAGGGGAACTTAATTTTTGCATGAAGAAACATGAACACACACGTACCATATACATTTAAACTAATAAAAATTGAATCTTTACATACCATAATCCGGATTCGGCATGTACAATTCATCATCAGGCCTTGCCGACATGTTTGATTTTCGAATGTTGTCACCTTCCAAGCATTAACTGTGGCCGTTTTCTTGAGTTCAATGGAGTAACAGAGCAGTAAATGAGAGAAGAGAGGAGTAAATGTCTTGGGTGAATTCTTTAGGTCTAATTGTCTCCTAAAAGGCGGTAATTTCCCCTCCAAATTGTCCCTTGCCATGTGTGCCCAAATCAGCCGAAATACATACCAACTCAGCCGTTTTTGTTCACATACGGTCCTTCAGGACCAATTCTGGTATGAGAAAAAAATTTAGGACCAAAATTGCAAGGGACCCAGTTAGAGGACCAATATTGCAAGTATCTCTCTATCTGCACGTACTGTTAAAAGGAAGGAAGGAAGGTTTTATTGCTTTTTTTTTCTCGCCAGGATTTTTGGTTTCAAATATTGATATTTGCATCTGTTCTGACGCAATTGTTTTGTTGGTAATGGACGTGGTTATGTGGTTTTCACCTATGAGGATCTGTCCCTCGAGAGTAACTTCTTTTAGCACTACATGGAAATACTTTATTGGAATAGTGATAAACAATTAATTCTCTTCTTTTCAACTGAAATTACTGAACTGAACTGAATTGTAGTATAAAATATAACTAAACTGAACTGAATGAGTTTTAAGTTGAAAAGAACAGAGCCTAAGAGGGACACATTTTATGAATAATCTAGCTTGAGATGGTGTGAATACTGAATAGAATAAGTTGAGATTGAGAAAAAAAAAAAAAGTTTGAGGTTGAGATTGATACGGAGGGAGGGAGTATTTGATTTATGATTGAAACTCCAAGGGTACTAAACGCAACACGTTTTCGGCTAAACGCAACATAAAATATTTGTAACTTTACCAAAATGCCCCCAACTGAAAAACAATCTTACAAACTTAACGAAAAATCGAAATAACTCGTATATGCAAACACAAAAACATTAACATGCACGATCGAACACAAAATAACAACATTAAACATAAATTGGAAAAAAAATGAATGAATTTTTTTTTTCCGAAAAATATTTCGTTTATACAAAAAACATTAACATGCACGATCGAATACAAAATAACAACACTAAACATAAATCGGAAAATTTTTTAAAAAAATATTTCGGAAAATATTTTGTTTATACAATCCAAGACCTGAAAGGTGGTTGAAAACGGAGTTGATCGGTCGAAACGGAAGTGGATTCGGAGTTCGGACGTATATTTTAGAGCCGTTTAAGTGAAAGGGCGCGAAATTCGAACTACGGTGGAGCAGCCTTGGTATTTTGGCCATAACTTTCTCATATGAACTCTGATTGACCTGATCTTGGTGTCCACGCGTAGATAAGACTAAGATCTACAATTTTAAAGAAGGAATCATATCCAAATTCTGACGTTTAGATACTCAAAAAAAAGGAGAAAAAAAAAAGACATGCGGATGAAGAAATGGCCGGTTTTAAAACAAGAAACCATAGATGTCATTTTTATCTTCGACTTGCAGGATTAATTGTATGTTTGATGACTTCTAGAAACTATTTTAGTTCAAGGAGTTGCTTTCCTTGAGAGTTTTAGTCAATAGCAAGACTATAGTGTTCCTGGATCAAGAATGATAGAGGCTAAGCGTAGTAAAAGAATAATTACATCTCATTCTTTGGTTTACAAACCATACATTGGTATATAACTTGTTTTGTCTTTGCAGATCAGCCACCTGGTACCACAGCTACTATATATAAATATATCAGTTAGTATCTTAATAGTAAAAGACTACAATATCTCTATAACTAAACAAGGTAGAATTCTATTAGGAATCAACTTCCTTAATACGCACCCGCAAAATTGACGTACGATCAGCTACGACGATTTTGGAACACAAAAACTCAAAAAGGGTATTCCTTCTTTACATGGTTTGTGCGCCAGGTGCGCCCCGTAAGTTGATGGTATTCTTGGGGACATGATGCATACTGGTGCTTCGGGATACGAGATGGCATGGTGAAGACAGAAACAGGAAGCTCGGTGTCGAGCGCAACAACCGGTAGTCGAAGTTGGACAAGTAATTGTGAATGAGAGAGAGTTCAATCTGGAAATTCTAGTTCCAAACTTGACAAACAACATCTGTTGATGGATTATACATGGCTAGCTGTTTGTATTTTTGGTTTTGAAAGAAATCTGATTGGATCGACCATCAAGCTAGTATTGTTGAAAGTAGAGAATAGGTGTTCGTTTGAGACTTAGGTAACAATGAAGGGAAAAATAATAATAAGAAAGGACCAATGCTCATTTGAGTCTTAAATGGCTTGAATATGTAAAGCGGAAAGAAAAATAAAAATAAAAAGAACCACAGAGTATATGCTCGTTGGAGACTTAACCGACTCGTGATAGCAGCGAAATGATGAATAAGTTGATCAGTATATATGCCGATCGAGAGAAAGGTGGCTAGAGTAGGCTAGAGTAGTGGCATGCAATTATTGGTTCATGGGAAAAAGGACAAGAAGAATTGTTGCAAGGAATAGCAAGTGGGTTTGTGGAGAAACGGATCATGAACGGTAGCAGGAGGGAAAAAAAAAAAAAAAAAAGAGTACAGGATCAATGCCTTTTAGAGTCTCTGATACAATATAGAAGATATGAATGTGTGAAAAGTTAATAAAAGTTAGTTAAATTATTATTTGGCATAAACCCATATATATATATATATATATATATATATATATATATATATATATTAGTTAGTATACTAATAGTAAAAAACTATAATATCTTTATAACTAAACAATGTAGAATTTTATTAGGAATCAACTTTCCGTTGGCTCATTAGAAAAAGCGATAAATTTGGTAAATGATGATATTTGATAAAATTTGGTAGTGATAAAGTTAATTGAGTTTATAAAAGTGTTTAGTAAATCAATTAGGCGATAAATTTAGGTGATTTGTTAAATATGGTATGTAAAACAAATCAAATTTTATTTTAATAAGCTTCTGGAAAAAGCTTATCGACTAGACGACAAACTTTATCACCATCGCAAACGTTCACATAACATGCTTATTACAAAAATAAGCTCATCAAGCTGATAAACTAACTGATAAGATTGTGCTAAACGCCTAAACAACTGATAAGTTTGTGCTAAACAGAGTCGTAGGTTACGGTGTCTGGCCAGGTTTTTATTTCACATTCCTTTTCAATCGTACATTTCATAAGCTCTTTGTTTGACAAATTTCATTTGTGTGGATCAAATAAATTACTTCATGGAGTTTGGAGCCCTTCCAAAGAAATGAACTATCTTTCAGTTTACATAACATTCGGAGAATTCTCATGCAGGCTTCTAACGTTGATCACAGAGGCCTAACGATGACCTTGTGCGTTTCTTTTTATTCATGATGATTCTGAATTCATTCGACATTTTCCTCTTTGCAGAGAGTTATGCTAGACCCTATGGTTATGGCGACTAAGATCGTGTGCCTTAAAGAATTCGTTTCTGCAGAATTGCTCGAGGATGATCATGACTACTCAGATACAGTATATTGGAAGGCATCACTTTGGAGTGTAGAGAGTTTGGTAATTTCTCTTTTCACTCCTACAATTCACCTGTGCTTCCTTTGTCCTCTAATCTGATTAAATTTAATCTTTATCCTTGTTGTTTTCTGCTATCTGTTTTACAGCCTCATCGAGT
Source organism: Plantago major (assembly GCA_026545765.1). Lineage (NCBI taxonomy): Eukaryota > Viridiplantae > Streptophyta > Magnoliopsida > Lamiales > Plantaginaceae > Plantago > Plantago major. The sequence continues at coordinate 97,334,429 of CM048839.1, forward strand.
CATTTGTTCTGCGAAATAGAAATCATACCCCCCGCACAGGATATATTCCAGAACAATACATACAGCGAACATTTGACATTTTCTCCCCTTCTACTTTTCATTATTTTGTCATTGGATTTTACAAAGTTGCCTTAATTTTGCAGGTAATTTGGTAAACGTGGTCATCCCGCGCCCATCTGCCAATGGCGAACTGCTGCCAGGTGTAGGAAAAGTTAGTCATACTTTTATCTCGACTTTTTTCCTGACCAACCAGCTTCGGTTTTTACTACAAACTAATTCTAAACTGTAATAATAAAAATTGTTATGAATCCAAACACTTGTTCTGTTTGTTTCGAGTGTCTGTTTATAGCACATGGATCTCTTGTTGCTTACCCTCAAATCTTGTTAAAAGATTCTTCATCTATCCTCACTCACACGTCTTCCTGGAGTATGATGACACTGAAGGTGCTTCTAAAGCTCGACATGTAATGCATGGACGGAAACTTGGAGGGGTCGAAACTGTGCCAGTCTTTTATCCAGAGCAGAAGTTCATTAAAGAAGACTACAGTGGCTAGTGATCAATAAAGGCTTTTTTTCTACATGTGGTTTTTGGTCTCTCTAGCTGTATTGTAGTTTCATCTGCCTGGTAGATGTTTTGTTTCTTCAACTTTGAAATTGTTTTGGATGCTTACAAAGTGAAAAAACAACGTTTTCCCACAATCTGAACTTAATAATATTGACCTTTTTAATTTAAATCACTGATGTTTTTAATCAAAACTATAATGCATCACACAAGAAAACTACTCCAAATGCACAAAACATATTCACACAAGACTAGAGCACTATACCAGAAGGTAACCTGTATAAGCAGGGGAATTTTAAATTCGACTCAATTCCGAATTGACCTGACCCAAAATAGCATGAAATCGAAATAACATGAATTTTATCATCCGAATTACATCTGAATCCAAGCAAGAACTGAAGACGTACAACATCCAAATTCGATCCAGCCCGGGACGATCCAAAGTAAATTAAAAATACAAACAATTCGACAGTCGATCCAATCGGAATGATCCATTTGCCAGGCCAAGACTACTAAAATACCCACATTTTTTTGAAAAAGTAATAGTAGTAGTTACAAGTTATATTAGCTTAAAGGTTCAACGAAGGATATAGTTGTATCTAAAATTACACAAGGATGAGTTTTTCAAGGTTTTAGTAGAACTTGATAAGAAGTAGTAGAACAGAAAGAGTGATAGAAGACTACTAAAATAGAAATATGAGTTTGGATCGATCTACTTCCAATCGGTTTCTCAATCTGCAATATCCTTCCCTTACGTTACGTCTCTATCAGATTCTCACTGATAACTGCTTATTTACAAAGGAAATCATCACCTCAAATCAATTTCCTCAAACAAACCGAACATCTTCTAACCTTTCATCCAATCCATGGCGGACCCAAAGATTTTCGAGCTCAACAATGGCTCTATGCAAGTCAAAATCTCCACTTTCGGTTGTACCATCACCTCCTTGCTCGTACCTGACAAACAAGGTGAAAAAGATTTAATCTTTACCTTGCAATCTCATTCCTATAATGTCGAATTCTACTCCAGTTATGTAATTTAATTGATTTACTTCTTGTAGGGAAATTGGGTGATGTTGTTCTCGGATTCGACACTCTCGAACCCTATTTGGTTAGTGTCTTTCTAGTCCAATCTGATCATGCTATGTTCTTCAGTATTTAAATTGTTGTTTGAAAAATTGAATAGCTTTATTCATTAATCATGTGAACTTGATTGTTTATTATGGTCAGAAAGGTGAATCATGTTACTTTGGATGCATAGTGGGTAGAGTGGCAAACAGGATCAAAGAGGGCAAGTTTACGCTTGATGGCGTTGAGTATGCATTGCCTATCAACAATGGACCAAATAGTCTCCATGGTATGCCATGGTTTATTTCTTAATTGTTGAGATTTTTGTAGTTGATTTTCTGGTTGAATGCTTATCAAGATTCCTCAACAAATTTGAGCTTTACCCTTTCCGGCTGCAAGTTACTTTACCTAATTGCTACCTGCATTGCATGTTCCTCCGTTATTTTGATTTGAGTGCTAGTAATAGATAACTAGGGCGATTTGGTCCTGTCCACTAGGTATCCTCTGATCTGATCTCCATCTTCTTCTTAACCCGCAGCAGGTTGTTTATTCATTCCCGTCATAGTATTGCGTTTGTTTACAGCGGGGGAATAAGTTTGTTCTATGTTTCACCATGCTGGTATACTAAATAGAGTATGATCTAAAAGTAAGTTCAGTAAGTTGCAAAATTGGGTCTTCTCATAACCTTTACCCTGCGGCAGTTGGTTATTCATGAGAATTCAATATAGTCGTAAACCACTACCATACACTGTGATTCATAATGGCCAGCTGATGTCCCCAAGTGTCCATTTGGAGTTTGGAGTTTGTTTGATTTTTTTTTTTCTATTGAAAATATGATAAATAAAATTATTTTAGATGTTGAGGAAGTATGGAGACAAGTAAGTTGGTAGTTGTCAAATCATATTCTGAGGCCTTATTTGATTTTCGATTGGCTCAATTTTTGCCTACTCTTAACTAATGGATGTATCATTTGACACCTACCAGCTTACTTTTCCCTCCACTGTCCAAACATCTAAGATATTTTCATTACTATCATTCCCAAAAAAAACCAAACTGAACTCAGTCAAACAAACTCTAAATGATAGCCTCATGTGTATCCCAGTGAGATTAAGCTCTGTTATTGGATATTACTTGAATATTAGCATAATACGTGTGCTATTAAGGCTGTTCTAGTGCTGAGAATTGGCAATGACGCTTCGTCGCTGTATACTTGTGGCTTTCATGCTGTAATGCTGACCTAGCCAATTGCACATTTCCTCTCCTGGTGGTTTTGTTCATACCACTCACCCCTTACTAATGTAGACTGTTTAACAAATTGTTTGAGATCTTGGCTCTTTGAGTTAAAAGTTGCAATCACATAGCAAACAACATCTTGACCAATAGATTTAAGTGACAGTGTTTTGGTGTATTTCCTATTAGCTAGTCTCTGACTATAGATATTGAATGGGAGGAACAGGAGAAGGTTACATCCTGGAAGGTGCAATAATGCATTTTCCCCTAAACCATCTGTTTCATTATGTAATTTTCATGCTGAAAATTCTCAATGTTTTATTTTATTATTGATGTATATTTTGAAACCGTATCTTTGTGAAGGTGGAAACAAGGGATTCGACAAGGTCATATGGGACGTTGCTGAGTATACACAGGGTGATAATCCGTCAATTACCTTTAAATATCAAAGTTGTGATGGAGAAGAAGGTAAATCCATTATGTCACCCCACACGGACATTGGAATTTTTTTTATTTACATAGACAAGATACTAATTCAACCCCCCACCCAAATGTTATAGGGAACTTGTGCCAAATCTCCCTGCATTAATTTACTTGCCCGGAATTCCATTTGTCTTCAGAAAATTTTCTGATTCCGCAAAGAAACTAACAGGATAATGCTAAAAGAGTAAGTACAGAGGGTTGGTCATGCATTTTCTGATAGTCAATGCCTATCCTTTTGAATCCTTAATGCAGGCTACCCAGGGAATGTCTCCTTCACGGCAACTTATACCCTCACTTCCAAGACAACCATGAGACTCGACATGGAAGGGGTCCCGGAGAATAAGCCAACACCAATTAATCTTGCACAACACACTTATTGGAATTTAGCAGGTCACGAAACTGGAACCATTCTCGACCACACGATCCAGATCTTCGCGAATCACATCACTCCAGTAGATCAGCACTCGATTCCAACTGGTGAACTCATGCCTGTTAAAGGCACGCCCTTTGACTTCATTTCCGAAAATAAAATCGGTAGTCGTATCCATGAGGTTGGGATAGGATATGACCATAATTACGTGCTTGATTGTGGAGATGAGAAATCTGGCCTGAAGCATGCTGCAAAGTTGAAAGATCCAACAAGCTCCAGGACACTGGATTTGTGGACAAGTGCTCCTGGCATGCAGTTTTATACAGCTAATTATGTGAATGGAGTTGTTGGTAAAGGTGGTTCTGTATACGGAAAACATTCGGCCGCATGTCTCGAGACGCAGGGATTTCCTGATTCTGTCAACCAACTGAACTTTCCATCAGTGTTGGTGAAACCGGGAGAGAAGTACAAGCATAGCATGTTATTTGAGTTTTCAGCTGAGTAGGGAAACTGTTCTTTTAAGTTCAAACAGGTGTCTCTCTGAGTATTTTGTTTTCAGTTTTGTGAATTCTTAATAATTATGATGAATAAATTTTGGGCAAGACAATCGTCTAGGAAATAATCGAATCAAATTCTACGGAATTTAAATTACATGATTACATCAGTGCAACCAATACAATCGTCTAGGAAATTTAAAATCCTAATCCCGTTCATTCAACTCAAAATTCGATCAACCCCTTACAAGTGGCCTAAAACGCAATATACATAATACATATAATCATCACAAATATTCAAGCATACCATGAAAGACAAGGTCTAAATTCCACCTAAATCTATGCATGAGTAAGTTTTTGGTTACAATACATTAGATTTTATACCATCTTCACTTAAACAGATTCAGATAAGGATGTTGATGTGTTGTTAACTGCGAAAATTAAGGCCCATGAAAGCGTGATAGAACTGTTAGTGTCTTGCACTTTCTCTGCTCTTTAGAACGAACTGCCATGGAAGATCGTCTATATTTAACTTAAATATTATATGACATGTATTATTAATAAGAACACCGATGTTTTTAAGTAACACATCTACTATGTTGTTAACAAAATGCATTTTTAAATATTTGTTCGTCTTTTATATTTTTACTAGAGACGTTTAGTAAGTTTAGAATAATGATAATAACATGTAATTTTTCCTAAACTACTTAGAAAATTTTGGTTGTTTCAATGAATTACAAATATGCTATATTTATTAATTTTAAAATTTTAAATAATAATTCATTATTTAAATTAGTTTAAGGCGAGCACGGGATGGAAAAAATTCCTGGCTTCGCCCCTGCCTATTGGTACTTGTTGATACGAAAATATGTCCAATCCGTCATAGGCGCCTTTGGGACGAATCCTAAGGCTTCCCGAGTTGTCTAAAGGATCTGAGACACAATGATCCGACCCATAGGTCCGACCCTGGGCCCCTCCGGTCCGACCCACTCAGGTCCGACCCTCCCTAGAAAAGGGACAGAGTACTTAAACGATACTGGGTCCGACCCTAGGTCTGCAGGTCCGACCCATCTAGTTCCGAGACGGATGATCATTCGGACCCAACATGACAATCTCACAAGCAACCAAGTAGACTGGCACTAGAGAGTAGGGAGGTCCGAGTCATAAGGTCCGAATCGGAAGAGCTGAGCAAACCTAGGGAACTTCCCCATAGACAGCCCAATACGGTTCGGACCAAGCGTCCGGACCAATCTCTCCGGACCTTGAACCTCGGCAGACTATGTCACACCCTCTAAAACTCTCTCAATAATGACTAAACTACCCCTAAAAGCCCAAAATGGTATGGGCTAAGTGTCATTATTGGGCCATGGGCCTAAACAAGCCTTGGTGGCTCGATCAAGGCCTTACACTTGGCACGATCCATAGGAGTCCTCCATCTTTGAGAAATTCCTATAAATATGGCACTCTTCCCCATGTTAAGGTAGATCATCTTAAGAAACTAATTCCGAACATTATACAGAGCAGATCTTCAGTCTCTCTTGAGTAAAGTCTCCAACCGATTTGACACTTAGCAAACAGTGATTAGTTTAATTTAATTTAATTTAATTTTTTTTTGTCTGTTTCGTCTATATATCTCTATTCATTGTGAAACTCACGCTGGTACCACTATGGATATTCTCGTGCAATGTTTTTGCTATTTGCAATTTGTCGAGGTGTTGCACAAGTTTATAATTTGTGACACTTTCTACATACACTTTTGTGGGAGTAAAATAAACTAACCGTAGAGTGCAGGGCAAGCTTAGTGTTGTGGTTTTAGATTAAAGTAGTTGGTGTCTTGCATGTTAGCGCTTGGGTGAGTACTGAGTACTGCCACTGCGCATTGGATTTTAATGAACTAACTAACAATTAAGTACTTGTGTTCGTGCATGATCAGTTGCTGACTAGAACAACTTTTATCAGATCAAAACCTTTAACTGGGTATCATCATCTTGGGGTGCATCTTGTCACTTACAAACACATCTTAAATGTCATAAACACTGTTAGTCATTTAGGTATCTAGCCACATGATACGTCATATCACTTCTTCGATTTGCCACATGCGCTTCGCTTGAAGATGAGTACGGCCAGTACGAAAATTGTTTGCGATTTGAAATACATCATGAGATGAAGTGTATCTTCAGGCCTGGACTCTGCATTTACTGAATGAAGTGTCATTCTGTGACTGGTAGGAAGGGTTTCATTTATATGCTGACTTTTGTTTTGAGGAATTTGGTGACATGGTTTTGTGCTATAGCTTGCTATGATCAGGGAACTATTCCCCTATGTTGCTCTTCGATAATGCTCAAGTGATTTCCTCTACAGAACCATATAGTATTATGGAGATTAAAATATTATTGTACTGAAGCTACTGCGATACTGTATAAGCATACTTATCAGATAATATATCAGATACAATCTGCATGTTGTACTCAGTTGTAATTTGTAGATAAAATTAAATCATTTCAATGAATATCACAAATATTTTTGCTTTAATTTATTTATTTATACTGTGGTTCAATTTAAAAAATGTATTGGATATCTAGACATGGCCTTCGAAATGCGTTGGACCCCTGAATATGAGCTTCACAATCTGAGATACTTTATACTCATTGTTACTATTTTCCGTTTTGTACGTTTCATTAAAAGTGTTACTCTCTCCGTCCCACAATAAATGTCACATATTTCATTTATATTTGTCCCACTACAAATGTCATATTTTCATTTTTTGCAACATTTACAACCCATGTGCATTTGTCCCCCAACATTTACACCGCACATTAATCTCCGTGCCCAAAAGTAAATGTGACATTTGTTCTGGAACGGATGGAGTACATTTTATTTTATGGAAATTAGTTTTATAATAAAACTCATTTCTAATCACACATTTTCGGGCCCACATGCCACTCAATTAATATCTCATACTAATTCTCCACCACATATTTTTGGGGACCACACACTTCTATACATTTTCCTAAAAAATTGTGTCCAACACAATTATTTCACTTTTAGTGCAACGGAGGGAGTAATGTACTATTTTATCCAATGAGTAGGGGTGAGCGCGGGCGGGTGTAGGCGGGTATTAACGAAAAATCAAACCGACTCACCTATGACTGGTGATTATAATTATAAACCGAGGCGGGTATAATATTTTTCCAACCCGCGGCGGTTCGGGTGATAAAAATGGCGGGTGGGTGGCGGGCGGATTGGCGGGTGAATATAGATAAAAATGTAAAAATTTGCAACTTGAATAGAAGTAGATGTGCAAGTTAAAAAAATCAGCAACAAGGAGCATGTTTTGAACAATGAGAGTAGTGATTCTTTTGAAGTAATTATTCTTCTTTACTTCATTTTAAAGATTTTCACGCAGTAAAGAATGAAATGTTGACCCAAGTAGTCAACTTGTGTTATTTTACTTGAATACATGACATAAGCAAAGAAGGACGAATGATGAGTGCAAAAATGAAGACGAAAGAGTGCTTAAAGAGGAGTTATAGCTGGGTGGATCGCCTTAGACTTAAATTCACAAACACACATACATACATAATAAGGCGGGTGGGTCGCGGGTTACACACATCCAACCCACCACCCACCCACCAATGGCGGGTTAAAAAAATTTTAACCCACCAAAATTTTTATAAAAAAATTAGTTGGCGGGTGCGGGTAAATGATGGGCGGTTTGCGCGGGTGGGTCGGGCGGGCGAATTTTTTGCACACCCCTACCAATGAGTATAGAATCTTTATTTGTGAAAAAAGAAATAGTACTCTTTGAGCTTCATCAGATTGGACAGAGCTCTAAGAAGCTTGCAGCTTGCTATGGAGAAAACATAGAATAATTCACCAATTCAACTCGGATCTCGACATTAGCAAACTAACAAACATCTACATAAAAAAGATGATTTTGTTAGGTAGTTGTAAAGGATCAAATAAAAATTCCAGTAAGGTGAAACCATCACCTTGTTACATCTATAATGTTTCAGCAACTCACGTACCAGAAAATAAGCTGAGTGAACAGAGTGAGGCTGAATTTAGAGCGATGCCAAAAACTGAAGTCCTGAGAATTGTCACGAGTATGAGAACACTCTCAGAATGTGAAACTCGTCGAAGCAAAATGACATAACTTCATTAATATCTTTCATACACAATCTTTAGGTCTCATAGACATCCTAAAATTACAAGATTTTTCGACGGGAAGTGATGTACTGTGTTTGTTTGTGCGATTCAAAATTGAAGAGGTGGTACTGACGGAGTTGATTAACAATGTATGATACTCCGTGTGGCTTGTCGTTTGTGGTGAGAAAACAAAGAGAGCAAAAGTTGCTCTCTTATCATTATACTCTTAATAAAAGTGCCCATAGATCAATGATTATTTCCAATAACTTGTTCAAACGAGGTGAAGCTGATATCAAACTTCAAGGAGTGGGAGACCGTATGATTCATATTCGACTCAAAGAACCACCTGTTACGGTTTCTGCTGTTTATCAATACCCTGCTACTTCAATGCAATCTCAAGTTTGGAATTCTCTTATTAATGCTTCTAAGTCTATTGATGGTGCTTGGTTAACAATGGGTGATTTTAATGTTGTGTTATATCCGTCTGAAAATTGGGTGGTAATCGTTTGAATTGGCATAAAACTAATGCTTTTCGAAATTGTTTGTCAACATGGATTGCAAGATTTAGGTTTTCTGGGCTGTTCTTGTACTTGGACTAATCGTAGATATGCTAGTGATTTTATTTGCGAACGCTTGGATCGTGCCTGTGCAAATAAAAGTTGGATGAGATTGTTTCCAAACACCATTGTTAAACATCTAAGTGTTTCAGCTTCTGATCATAAGCCATTACTTATTGATACACAAGCTAATTTATCGTTATCACCTAGGCAGTTTCGTTTTGAGAACATGTGGAGTTTAAACCCTAGTTTTCATTCTAATTTGGATTTTCTTTTTTTGGCAAGACAAGTCAGGTAGGGTTTCTGATTTTAATCACAAGTTACACCAGCTTGCTAGGCCCATACCACATTGGAAACTTGTGGATCTGTATGATTTAAATCATCTTATCAGGACAAAATCTGCTGAGTTGGAAAATTTAGAAAATTTTATTCATTTAAATCCTCTCTATGGTCGTCTTGAGATAGATTTAAGAAATCAATTTAATAATTTGCTTGAGCAAAGGAAGTGTTTTTGGGCTCAAAGAGCTCGTCGTAAACGCATCCTTTTTGGGGATGCAAATACGAAATTTTTCCATGCTTTAGCCACTAATCAAAGAACTAGGAACAAAATTCATGGTATTAAGGATAATGATGAAACCTGGCAAACTGATCCTGCTATAATGTGCAGTGTTTTCCATAAGTTTTTTAGTGGTCAGGCTGTTACTCAAAATCCTATTATGGACAGTTTTAAGGATTTATGTATTCCTCAGTTAAGTGTGCAAGATAATTTTGATTTATGTAAGCCTGTTACTAATGAGGAAATCAAGCTTGCAGTCTGGTCTATTAATCCTGATAAAGCTCCGGGGCCTGATGGTTTTAATAGTTGGTTTTATCAAAAATATTGGGATATGGTTGGGCCATCTGTTTGTCATTTTGTCAAAAAAAGTGTTTTATTCAGGGGTGATGGATAGTGAGGTGAATAAAACGCAAATTGTTTTGATTCCAAAAAGAGAAAATCCTACTGAGCCAGCTCACTTTAGACCTATAAGTTTATGTAATGTGAGTTACAAGCCCAGAACCGCCCAATAACTCAACCTCTTGCTCAGGAACAGGGAGAGGGAGAGATACCAAAGAAGAAGAAAGCGATGGCGCCGGTGGATTCGGCGTTGAAGAGGCCGGTGGGTCATCCACGTAAAACGTTGGAAACCACCGTGTCCTCTTCCCCTCCCTCTGCTCCTTCGACGACGATTGAGATCTTGGGAATTTCTGCTGAATCGATTAACCCAATTTCCCCTGCTAATCATCTGTCTCCGCCCTCGCCGGCATGAAGCCGACATTGACCTATTTGGATGCTTAGGCTCGTTAAACGGTGGAAGGGAGACGGAATCGATGCTGAAGGATCAATCGATACCCAAGCAACCTGAACATCAAAATCTGGACCGAAACTTGGAAAAATTGATCGAAGTCGGACAGGAAAAGGAGATGAATGGATTGGAATCGACACAGACTGTGGCTTCCCGATCTATTGCTTGGGTTGACATCATACGTGGGAATAGATTTTCCGACCGGGGACTGACTATCCCTTACAGTCCGCCGCCTGTATTGGATGGTGAGCTAGTTGTGGAGATAGAGGATGAAGACATTGAATCGGAGCTTGATTACTGGAAAAATTCACTAATTATGTATGTTGCTGACAACTCACTCTCGATGAATGCGGTGAAAAACTTCATAATCAAAGTTTGGACAGCCATCGCCTTACCTGAGCTATATTACAACGAGGATGGGTACTTCATAATTCAATTTCATTCGGCAAAGGACAAAGATTCGGTTGAGAATGGTGGACCATACTACATCTATGGACGACCTATGAATTTACGCCCCTAGACTAGGACTTTTGATCTGAAAGAGGATATGTTAAAGGTTGCACAAATTTGGGTGAAATTTCCCCAACTTCCATTGTATCTGTGGGGACAAAATAGTTTGAGTAAGATTGCTAGTGTTGTCGGTGCTCCTTTGTTTACAGATGAATGCACGGCAAAGAATTGCGTGTGTCATACGCGCGAATCTTGATTGAGGTTAACATCACACAGGAACTCCGGAAGTTTATTATGATCAAAGACCGCCAAGGTAATGCAATAAAACAGGCCGTTGAGTACGAATGGACACCGTTGTTCTGCCACAAGTGCCAGGCCACGGGGCACTCGTGTGCAGGGACGGGGCTGCCGGATGGCGCAAGGGACACGGCAACTGGCTGAGCCAAGGGGAAATCGACATGATTTTGGGCAACAGGCTGCTAGAGGAAGGGGAGTTGAGCGAGCATGGGTGGCTAAGGACAAACAGCCAGTGGTGGCTCCAAAAACGGTGAATATACAGTCCCCTCGTAAGTCCCACACGGTGAGTACTACTCCGGATGCTACGGGACGAACCCGTCAGGAGGGGGATTCGGAGGGTTGGTCCCCTACGAGGGGGCGACATGGATCCCCAAGAACACATGTTAGCAAAGAGACTGAGGATGTTGTAGCTACACGTAATGGTTTTACACCACTTGAGATTGGTTCTGGTTCCGGCGTGAACCAGAACCGGGACTGATGTTAGCCTGGAATGTTAGGGGGCTGATTAAGGCTGCTAAGCATAAGGAGATTAGCTCCCGTCTCCTAGATTTGAATATCAGTATAGCAGGCCTAATAGAAACTAGAGTCAAGAAGGAAAACAAGGACAGGATTCGCAAACGATTGGGTAACAGATGGAATTACTTCGATAATTATGATGCTCACTTTCTTGGGCGTATTTGGGTGTTGTGGGACCCGAATCGTGTCCGGGTTACTTTTATTAGTTGTACGGATCAGCTCCTGCACTGTCGGTGGTATGATGCGGATGGGGTAGATAGAGGATTCATCACCTTTATATATGCCCATAACCAACTTGTGGATCGGATCCAATTGTGGCAGGATATTCGAGAACGTGCTGGGGGTATTAGTGAGCCTTGGGTTTGCTTCGGAGATTACAACAATGTACTTGATTATGGGGATCGCATTGGCGGAAACCCGGTAGTTGAGCATGAGTTCCGGGACTTGGTGGAACTTATGGATGAGGTGGGGTTGTTTGAAGTTCACATGATAGGTGAACACTTCACTTGGTCAAACAAGCATGAACATGGTATTATATATTCTCGGATTGACAGAGCACTTGGGAATGCGGCATGGTTTCAGGCAAATCCAGCTGCTGACATCGAAGTGTTAACGCCCGGTTTATCAGACCATTCTCCCCTTATAATACGGAATTATATACTTCAGCGGAGTAGGAGGCCCTGTTTCCGATTTATTAATTGCACAACACGCTGCTCGGGCTTTTTCGAAGCGGTGGCGGATTCCTGGAGGGGACGGGCAGCCAGGAATCCGCAAAAGAATCTGTGGGGTAAGCTTAAAAGATTGCAGCCGGTTATGAGGGGACTTAGCCGTCAACTGAGGGGTGCGGATCGGATCATTGCGCAGATACGGGATACATTACAGGGGCACCAGGAAGCTCTCAGACAGGATCGATTCAATCCTGCCTTAATTCGTCAGGTCCGAGAAGATACCATTGAATTAGAAAAGTGGATCGAAATTGAGGAACAGATCGTACGGCAAAAATCAAAGATTGATTGGATCCAATTGGGTGATGCAAACTCCTCATTCTTCCATGCACAGGTGAGGGAAAAGAACAAGAGGACTGGATTGCATAAGCTAGAGACGGAGTTGGGAGCTGTACTTGAGACAAATGCTGAAATCGAGGCGGAAATCCTCAATTTCTACTCGAATCTGGTAGGGATTGCCGCCTCTCGGCGTGGGGGAATTGATATTGAAGCTATACGGATAGGAAGACGTATGAGTTATGAGGATAGAGCGTGGTTGATTCGACCGGTCACGCGTCCTGAGATAGATGCTGCCTTGAAGGATATTGGAGACCTAAAAGCTCCAGGAATTGATGGGTTCAATGCTTACTTCTTCAAGCAAGCTTGGTCGATGGTTGGGAGGGATGTCTATGATGCTGTGCTTGATTTCTTTAGCACATCTTCGATCTTTCCAGCGTTGACCTGCACCCTGATTACTTTGATCCCGAAGACCCCTGCTGCAGTCAAAGTAAAGGATATGAGACCGATTGCATGTTGTACTACAGTCTATAAGATTATTTCAAAGATCCTGACGACTCGGTTGGGAATGGTGATTAACAGCATAGTGGATGATAGCCAATCTGCTTTTTTGCCAGGAAAGGTCATCCAGGACAATATCTTACTGGCGCAGGAACTAGTGAAGGGTTATGGAAGGAGGGGCATTTCACCTAGATGTATGATTCAGATGGACTTACACAAGGCATACGATACAGTGGAATGGGGAGCTTTGGAGGCAATTATGCAAGAACTGGGATTGCCAGACCAATTCGTGCATTGGATAATGGTATGCGTGAGCTCGGTTTCCTATAGGTACTCGATTAATGGTGTGCCGTCGACACTCCTAAAAGCAAAGAGGGGGCTGAGACAGGGTGATCCACTATCTCCCTACTTATTTGTGATTGTTATGGAATATTTACACCGTTGCCTACAGAAACTTCCTACTATGCCGAATTTTAACTTCCACCCGAAGTGTGAGAGGCTCCGTATTACCAACCTATGTTTCGCAGATGATCTTATGCTTTTCATGCGTGCGAATGTAAGCTCGGTACAGTTAATGATGGGACAATTTCGGGTATTCTCGGAGGCTACGGGGTTAAGGGAAAATATGGTGAAGACAAAAGTGTTCTATGGAGGAGTACCGGTAGCGGAAAGGCAGCAGATTAAGAATTCCACTGGATTTGGGACTGGCAGCCTACCCATTCGCTACTTGGGGGTGCCTTTGTCACACCGTAAGCTGTCGGCGGCCCAATTCCAGCCGCTACTTGAGCGGATTCTGGGAAGGATCTCACATTGGTCTACACGACTTCTGAGTTATGCAGGGCGCGAGCAACTTATCCGTAGTGTTGTGACTTCAATCACCAGATCGGCTACAAGTATTCCCGTTTCCGAAGATGATTCTGGAGCATATTCAACGCATTTGTCGAAGTTTCCTCTGGAGTGGTAAAAATGGTAATTACCGAAAGGCCTTGATATCTTGGGACCAAGTCTGTGCCCCTCGTATTTGTGGAGGTTTGAACATTATCTCACTACCAGAATGGAATAAAGCGCTTATTTGCAAACTCCTTTGGAAGATCCAAACAAAGGCTGGCTCGCTGTGGGTACGATGGATCCATAGCTACTACATCAAAACCCAATTGATAGAGGAATGGACGGCCCCATTATGTAGTTTTGTAACCATCAAGGCAATGTTACAGCTACGGGAGTATGTGCAAGACAAAACGGAATGGCTGGAACAACTCGGGGCGCATCGATTCTCTGTTCGGAAGTTGTACGGCGTGTTCCGGGGTCGACAGGAAAAGGTGGCATGGTGTGATCTGATCATTAGGAACCCAGCTAGGCCGAAGGCGAGATTTATTCTATGGATGGCACTGCATAAACGGCTGGCTACAAAGGATCGACTGGCATGTTTTGGAGTAGAGACGGATGGAAAGTGTGCATTCTGTAATCAGGATGAATCCATAGAGCATTTGTTCTTTCAATGCCCTGTTACTTACGCGATCATGAGAGAAGTTTTGACTTGGATGCATGCACATCACCCCAGACTTAACACCTGGCAACAGCTCGTGGGGTGGTGGAGAACTCGCGCGAAAGGGAAGGGAAGCACGGCTTACGTTTTCCGAGCAGTGATGGCAGAGACTATTTATCACACATAGATTACTCGGAATGATTTACTATTCAAACAAAAGCCGTGGGTACTACAAGAAGTAATCCGAGCTATTATCTAGACCGTCCGAATCCGATGCAGGAACAGAAAGGCGCGGGATTTAATTTCGACTTTCATAGATGTTTAATTTGTTTTCTGAGTTTATTTGTTATTCACTAGTTTTGGGCTTGGAGTTTATCAGCCTTTAAATGTACGTACACTGTTTTTGGAGTAATAAGACAAGTTCTATCGTTCCAAATGTGAGTTACAAAATTGTTTCAAAAATTTTGGTTCATAGAATCAGGCCTTTTTTGAGCAAGTTAGTTTCGCCTTTTCAAAACGCCTTTGTGCCAGGAAGACAAATTACTAACAACATCATGTTGGCACATGAATTATTACATACCATGAATAAAAAAAGAAAGTCAAAAAGTTTTTATTTGGCTTTAAAACTAGATATTGAAAAAGCTTATGATCGTTCAGAATGGGATTTTATTGATTTGACTTTGCAAAAATTTAATTTCAATCCCTATATAAGAAGAATTATTTTTACTTGTATAAAGAGTGCTACTTTCAATGTTAAAATTAATGGTTTTATTTCTGAGGATTGAAAAACCTACAAGAGGCATCAGGCAAGGCTCTTTCTCCTTACCTGTTTATTCTTTGTCAGGAACATTTTGTTCATAAAATGCTTTTGCTAACTTCTTAAAAAATGTTTGACTCCTTTGTGTTCTAATAGATAGGTGTGGACATTCCACTTCTCTGCTTTGCAAACGACTGTATGATTTTCTGTAAAGCAAGCAAAAGTTCTATTAAAACTCTCCAAACTTGTTTAAAAACTTATGGAAAAGCCTCCGGGCAAAATTTTTGTTGGAATAAATCTCGTATTATTTTTTCCCCAAATACTCCTATTAGACTAAAGCATTTTATAACTAAGTTTTTAGGAGTTACTTATAATAAAAGGGGCTTATTACCATTGGGCCCCCTATTAGAGACCCAACTCTCACATTAATCCCCGATACTCCAACAATTACACCTGGGTCAAAAAAGCCGTTATGCAGTTGACCAATTTAAATTAAGTTGTGCAAAATATGTCACCCAAACATGGCCTTAATACAATTTTTGGAATTCTATCTTTCAATACATAATTCTCCCTTTTTACTCACTCCAACACACCACATCTTCTTCCTCCTTTCAACATCTTCTTCTTCAACAGTACGTATGTTCAAATATATTTGATACTCTTAATTTGTTCCTATTGGTTTTTTCCCAAAACAGAAAATTGAGATCGACATAGTTCGAACTGAATCCAATATGTTTAAATCGAATTTGGTCGTTAATCCTCTTCGTTGCCGATGGAATCACTTCTTTGTCTTTCTTCCTCTTTTCCTCTATCTTGTTTGATTCCTTCTGATGCCTTTGAAAATTGTTGGAGCAACATGTGGAAAATCAATTTTATGGTCAATTTGTGAATCAAGAGGAAAATGAACAAATTCATGTTAGAGAAGTAGTAATGAATACGGAAATAGTTGGGGATGAGAATGGCTGGGTTTGAGAGCCACTGTTGCGGCGAAGGTTGGAGGCGGAGGTTCGGTAACTATGGTGGTGGTTGACGGTGATATTATTACTGATTGGGTTTCTTTTTATTATTCTTTTATATATATTTACGGTTGTTTCATGAGTGAAGGTTTATGGAATTGGATTTCATGAGCTTGGATTTGATTTTGAATTAATGTTTTTGGGTTTTGGAAAAAGTTTTGTTTGTTGTAGGGACTGAATTGCATGTTTTGGAAACTTGAGACTCCTGCTTTTGAGAATTTAATGTGACCACTGACCAGGGACTAACTATTGCAATTTTAAAAATTAATTGGACCTAAATGAAAACTATGAAAATTGAAGTTGTTTGGCCACTTCCAGAATATAATATTGCACCAGGGTTACAAATGTCTTTTTATTGTTTTAATTCGGAAAAAGTCAAATTCGTGTGTTTAGATGTAATTAAATCTATCAAACAAGGTACTCGTATATTATTGTTGGACTAATAGGGATTCATATGTAATTGGAGAATCTATGAAGGGGTTCAGATGAAAATCACCCTAATAAAAGAGAAGATAAGTATTTAGGTATTCCTTTCCTTATGGGACATAGGAAAGTTGACATTTTCCATGGTATTGTGGATAAAGTTGCTAGTAAAATAAATAACTGGTACAATCGCTTTTTGTCCTATGTTAGTCGTACAGTTTTAATTAAAACTGTTTATAGTACAATTTCTAGTTATACTATGTGTTTTGCTCGTATTCCTTCTTATACTATTCAAAAAATTAATAGCCTTAATTTTCATTTTCTTTGGAATAATGGTGTAACTAGGAGTAGAGCAAAAGTTAAATGGAAACAAGTTTGTTCCCCTAAACATCTTGGAGGCATCAAAGATCTTTCTTGTCTAAATCAAGCTTTTTTGTCCAAGCTTATTTGGAGACTTATGTGTAATACTGATTCCTTGTGGGCTTCTGTCTTCAAATCCAAGTATTTTCCTAATAGCAACATTCTTAATGCTAATTCTAAGCTAGGAGGTAGTTGGATTTAAAGATACACCTGATGATATTTCTCAAAGCTTTACTATTAAATCAGCTTATAATCTGTTGTGTCAACAAAGTAGTCCAAGGCCAAGCAAGCTTACCTTGGCACAAAATTTGGAATTTAAAGCTTTTTCCTAGAGTAAAGTTTTTTCTTTGGTTAGCAATTCTAGATAAGTTGCCTACTACTGAAAATTTGTTTAAAAAGGGTCTACTTCCTCCTCCTAATTGTGTTTTATGCAATGAAAATGTCCCGGAGTCTCTAAATCATCTTGCTTTTAAGTGTCAAGCTTTTGATTATCTTAGAAGAATTTTCTTGCCAGACTTGAGGAATCATGACAATGGTTCTGTTTTAGTTTTGTTAAATCTCAGAACCAATGAGCCACAACAAATTCAAGCTTGTCTAGTTTTATGTGTTTTTTGGCAAGCAAGGAACAATTTCATCTTTAGAAAGGAACCTATTTCTACTCAGAACTTAATGGCTCTTATCATTCAAAATCTTAAAGATCTCCAGTTACTTTTTCCCTCTAAAGTAAAGGCTCAAAAAATTATTCAGTGCCAGTGGAAAAAACCTAATCCCCTTTTTCTTGCTCTTAACACTGATGGTTGTTGCATTATAGAAACTGGGAACACGGGTTTTGGGTGTATTATCAGGAATAAGGATGGCAACATGGTTGCCGCTAAGTCAGGTTACATTGGTAGAAATTCCAACAACATAGCTGAATTGGAAGCCATTCGCCAGGGGCTTATTCTAGCAAAAAGTCTGTAAATGCTACTCATCTCATTATTCAAACAGACTCACAGTTTGTGCTTAATGCTATTTGCAGGAACCAAAACAGGAGGAAGCACGTAACAATGAAGCTGGACAGGGCTTTGCATCAAGCGCTGCTTGAAGATATCTGTAACCTTCTCAATGACCTAATCGATTACAAGTTATGTTTTGTCTATAGGGAGGCTAATCAAGTAGCTGATGAATCTGACGGTCTAGATTGTTTTCCGTATTTTGCACGCGCCATAGAAATAATTGTATTGTCATATGGAAAATTGAGAAAAAAATAATTTTTCTCCACGCGCCTCTTATTCTATATCATTACTTTGAATTTAGAAAATATCTCTGACATTAAATTATCAAAATTTAATTATTTTAAATTTCAATACTAACTACTCTATTATATATTTTTTTGCAGTTAGTGATTATTGATATACCTTTTGCGATTGTTATACATTGACTAATGCATTACCTTTCAAATAATTCAATGTACTGCTCCGTTACATATTTTCATATGACTTTTCGTTTATATGATATGTTTTTTTCTAAACTTATTTCTAATTGAAAATTAAACATTTGCCACGGGTTAGTACTAGTTTATCAATAATTTTGGGTACGACTGAGTATAATTTATTTTTTTAATAATTAAAAATTCTAAAAAAATACAAATCAACTATAATACCCTTATATGATAAATAATTTGAATATTGTAAAATTACTTATACAACCTTTATTAGTAATAAACAAAATTAACAATAAATTGCAATCCATCAACTCAAACATATACTCCCTACTTCCCGCGAATTTCGTACCCAGTTTGACTTTTTTGGTCAACCGTCTCCAACTTCGACTATGAATTAATTTTAAACCGTAAATGTAAAATGTTCAATTAATTTACATAATGAAAGTTTAGTCCCTAAAGTTTCATTATATAAATTAATTTAACATTTTACATTTACGGTTTAAGATTAATTCATAGTCGAAGTTGAAGACGATTGATCGAAAAAGTCAAACTGGATAAAGATTCACAGGACAGAGGGAGTACTATTCAAATTTGATAACAACATGAATCAATTGATTAACCAGTAATTAACGTGAACAACAACTCAATGGACAATGAGAGGATACAAAGAAGGTTTGGACCCTCTTTCGTGGGACAGAATGGGAGGGATGAACGGTCGGAAAGAACAATGAATGTGGTGTGGTGAACAGTGCACCGTCGAGGCCCTAGCATGTATGGGAAAGCTCATGGGAGTATCTATCCAATACATGATGCGAAGAAATGAATAATCCTGGTAAGATTTTTATATATAAACTTATTCATATAAATTTTCTCATAATAAAATTGATTTATGATTTAATATAATAAATTTGTTCCTCAATATTTGAATGTCGAGCTGGAGCTTAGTGAAGAACAACTGAAGAATTTTACTCTTGCTGAGATCAAAGGGTCCCTTTCAAGAAATGGATTTAGTTTAAATGGTATTGAAGGTATGACCATGCCAAACAATGTGGTCACAAATAATGTATGAATAATTTGATTACTGAAGAAATATCGTATGATGTTGATGAGATGATTGAGTAGCACAATCGATTATATCCATGTCTTGATAATGAGTAAATGTGTGTGTACCATACTATTATGGATGTAGTTGATTCAGCAACTGGTGGAGTATTCTTTCTCTATTGTTACGTTAGCACATGGAAAATAATTTTATGGAATACATTATGTTCTGTGTTATGTGGTATACGTGACATTGTTCTACCGGTTGCATCAAGTGGTATAACTTCTCTTCTTTTCCCTGGCAGTCGCACTACCCATTCCTGATAGTATTCTATTGCAGGTCGATGAGACTACCATGTATACTAGGATCACACCTGGAAGCAATCTAACAGAATTGTTGAAGAATACAAAGTTAATCATTTAGGATGAGGCACCTATGACCAATAGGTTTTGCTTTGAGGCTCTTGATCGCTGTCTCAAGGATATAGTGGAGAGTCGAACAAGTCGTTTGGTAGATCTTTGGTGGAGTTTTAGACATATCTTGCCTGCTATACCAACGGGTAGTCAGCAAGATATAGTCCACGCATCTCTTTGCTCATCTAAAAAGCCTTGGAGTTCATGTCATATATTGAAACTCACAAAAAAACATGCGCCTTCGGGTATTTTACAACATTAGTTATTAATTCTGATTTCTATTTTTTAAAATTTATATTACTCCCCCCGTTCGCTAGAAAATGTAACTATATGGACGTCCCATTAATATAGCCACTTTCTTAATAAAATAAAATTAAAAAAAAAAACAAACCCCACTAACATCACTATCTCTCATACATTTTCCATTCTTTATCATGTATCTATCTTATCTCTCATATTTTCTCTCCATTCTTTATCATTTCTCTCTCTAACAAAAAAAAAAAAAAAACTATTGTCAACGCCGAAAATAAAGTGGCATAACGAAGCGATCGAGACGGAGGGAGTATTCATTTTGAATTAAAGCATGCTGACTTTATGTTATTTAATTACAGTCCGGTGGATCACTTATTGAGATTGAGAGTATTAGGGAGTTTGCTGAGTGGTTGTTGAAAGTTGGAGATGGTGAAGTTAGTGGTAATATTGATGGTGAGGTACGTTTCAAATTACCTGAAGATGTTTTGATTCTTTCTATCGTTGAACCAGTTGATGCAATAGTTAAGAGTACATATCCGAGCTTATTAGACCATGTCGGTGATGGTCAATACCTCCAGGGTGGAGCTATTCTTGCTCCAAATAATGAAATAGTTCAAAAGGTTTAATTATTATATAATGTTATTTTTTTCCTAGAGATGCCACCAAGTTCATGAGTTTCGTTATCATATGTTCTAACGAAGATGATATCGTCAATAGAGAGGATCCTTATCATGTTGAGTTCCTAAGCATATTTAGGGCGTCTGGAATAGCAAATCATATAATTCAATTGAAGATTGACACTCCTATTATGCTTCTCAGGAACATTGACAAGTTCGCCGAGCTTTGTAATGGAACTAGGTTGATTGTTACTGGAATTGGCAAACATGTTATTGAGGCGAAGATGATACATGAAAAGAATGTTGGAGTAAAGATTTTCATACCTCGGATGGTACTCACACCTTCTGATCTTACTAAGTTATCTATTAGATTACAGCGGAGACAATTTTCTATTTCAGTTTGCTATGCGATGACAATCAACAAGAGTCAGGGACAATCATTAGCTCATGTTGGAGTTGGACTCTACTTCCAAAATCATGTTTTCAGACATGGACTCATGGTAAGCTCTATGTGGCATTTTTTAGGGTCACATTAAAGGTTTTATCATAGGACAAGGAAGGCAATACCACCGACACAACAACCAACCTTGATTGGAGGTGTTTAGGAATCTTTGAGGTATGATTTATTAGATTGATACACATTATATTTAAATTGATATTTATATTCAATTATTAATTACTTTTTCGAAATATTATTATCTAGTTGCGGATTATTCATCGTTATAAAGATTGTAATCATTGATTTTGCATTCTCTTTATATTTTACGATGTATTTAACCTTGAATTATTTTATATTTACTTATGGTTTTGAATGATATTTTATTTTTGCCTTAATTTTTATAAAAAGTAAACTGTGACGTTGCCTTGTCGTGGCAACGCCACGGGTTGGTACTAGTTTATATATATACTACACATGTAATATTCCATTAATAGTTTGAGATGAGTGGTGAGTAGGGGTGAGCGCGGGCGGGTAATGGCAGGTTTTTATAAAATATCAACCCAACCCACATACGGCGGGTTATTATTTTTCCAACCCACTTGTTCAACCCGCAGCGGTTCGGGTGGTAACAACGGCGGGCGGATTGGCGGGTGGACATAGACAAAAAATATAAATTTTAAATGTAAAAATAACCCATAAGTTCGAAAAATCCAAATTAAATTAAACATGATCGAGAGTGGATATCCAATTATCCATAAACACAGTAAACATACCAACAATACAAGAATGAAATAGAAGTTCTAAGTAGGATATTCTACAAAACACAAGCATACAAAGAAAACACTAAATCTGCTACTTGTGTCTACAAGCATCCAGCAATGAAGTCTACAAGCATCAATCACACAGCAGCATCAATAAATCATCCAGCATGATCACAACATCATCACAGCAACAACACAGCAGCATCCAGCAACATCACAGCAGCAACACCACACAGCTGCATCAATAAATCAATTTAAACACCATCAAAACAACATTTTATGGCCTTAATCGAACTCCATGAAGCATATTTCACAAAAATATACATTGCGCAACAAAAACATCATAACAAAGCACTATTAAGATTAAAAAAAATAAAAAGCAGTAGATATTACTAAATAGAAAGGATGAATTAATAGCACAATCAACAAATTGTAGTATATACTCCAGTAGCACAATTAACAAATTACAATTAAAAAGATAACACCCAAATGATGAATTAATTAGAAAAGCCCAAAACTTACCTCACTAACTTGATGCCGATGAAGAATAGCTAGCGGCAGACTAAGAGTGATATATTAACTATTACTAAGAAATAAGAATAACCCTACTAGTACACTACTACATACTGTACCTGTATAAGACTAGTAAACTAGTGTGTATTACTATGTGGCGGGCGGGTGCAAAAATTTTTAACCCACCAAAAAAAATTTTTAATTTTTTTTGGTGGGTGCGGGTTATAGACGGGTCAGTCGGGCGGATTTTTTGCACAACCCTAGCGGTGAGTGCTCCATGTTTTTGTATGTAACCACTCGTGTTCCATTCTCTTATTTCTCAAGGTATACTAATTAAGTGTTAAAAGAAAATTAATAAATAAGCATAGAAGAGAGAATGAAGAGAATGGAGAGAATGAAGAGTTCATTCTTATGTCAATATAGAAGTACATGGTAGGTAACTAGGTATTTATACAAGAGAAAAGGCATACCAAGGAACTAATAGTATATGAAGAGACAATTACTTCTCCACTAACTTGTATGCATTACTCATCTCATCCACTAACCCATGTATGCATTAATCCTCATATCCACTAATACATGTATGCATTAACATTCTCATCCACTAACACATGTATGCATTAACCTTCTCATCCACTAACCCATGTACATTTATTCATAACACTCCCCTTGAATGAACATGAGGTGGTGATGATTGGTACGCGAGAGATATACTGCCTCATTAAAAACCTTGCTAAGAAAAACCCATTGGGATAAAAACTTAGTCAAGGGAAAAAGAGTGCAGTGCGTAACCAACTCCCCTGATTGAAGCATCACTTTACATCTTCGAATCCATGCATTCCAATCTTCAAGGCCAACTTCTCAAGTGCTGATGTTGGAAGTGATTTGATGATCAAATATGCAGAAATGTTGTACTTGCATATGATCTTCTTCTTGTAGGTCTTGAGCGGGAACAACTTCGTCGATGTATACTTTTATCTTCATGTGGAAGAATTTCCCGAACACTTGAATATAATTTCTTCAGATCCAAATGATCACAATCATGGAGATATCAAGATGATTATATGCGCTTATGATGTTGCCTCGTTAAAAACCTTACTAGGAAAAATCCAATGGGATAAAAACCTAGAAAGGGAAAAAGAGTGCAACTTTTGCTTATGCAATGCGCAAAATTAATCATTGTTGCTTGATTACTATGTCACTTTAATTGACAAGTAAACGCATACCTTCTTTAGGAGATATAATAAGCAATATTAAAATTCAAGCTAATGCAACAGTTATGAATTTGAATTCTTATTTGACATATGATCGATTAAGAAACTTCTGAACCATGTTAATCTCAATGTTAACAATATGTCGTATTTGTAAATATTCCTTTACATGCTCAAACTTCAGGTTTAGCTAACATTGGTGTAACCAATACTACTCTTCACGAGTCTTGAGAATTTTTATCTCATAGTTCAGTATTTCACTGTGGTGAATACATATTTGTATTTTAGCAATGTGAAGTTGAGTATAGAAGTTTCATATATGAAACATTAGTTCTTCAAGAACTTTTCTCATCTAATCCATGTTTGCTAACATGATACTTTTAGTCTCCTTCCGGGACTAACTGACGGGGATGATATCTCCCCTCATTGAATTATCTCAAATCATTTTACTTGAAAGTCAAATCAGTCACTATTCATGTCCACAACCTGCGGGTTGTGACTAACTGGTAACATATAAGATCACGATTATCATATGTGTATGCAAATGAGTCCTAAGCCTACTAAATGATATGACAATAAAGATATTATGCATGACGAACTTCACTGTATCTAAATGTACATGACATTGACTCAATAATGCAACGGTACCGTACGTATCTCAAATTCGTAAATCAAAAGGACTTCAAGTCCATGAGCTCATTTTCTATCATCATCATGATGTCATCAAATGGACTTACATGTAAGATCCCCATTTACATGTCCAATAATATATGTCCATCAAATCTTGCATATGCTTGGAAAGTTTCTCAGTTCCATGTATACCGGTATAACAAATCGATGTCATCAAATGGATTTACATGTAAGATCCCCATTTACATGTCCAATAATATATGTCCATCAAATCTTGCATGTGCTTGGAAAGCTTCTCGGTTCCATGTATACCGGTATAACAAATCTCTTTGTTAGATTTTCAAGTCAGTACTGATCATTGATATCTGAATATTTTGGAGGTACCATTTCATTTCATATAGGCCATCTAATAATATTCAGATATATGTGCCTTTCATGGGCATATCATACTCTTCAAGATGACCAACTGCTTTATCTTGCCATTTTCCTATATTGTACGTATTTGGAACCGCATATATTGCACTTCAGGTGCATTGATCATTAATACTATAGGCAAGATACTTCAATGTTCAACACATACCATTATATCACTGATCTGTAACTCTTTATGCCTCAAAATTGGAACATAGCGGGTCAGCAGTCAAATTATAAAATTTTATGGTTGAGCATATCTCGGAAATTTTGAAAGATATAACTGGTATAATATATGATACATCATCATCCTTTTGAACATCTATTTGATGTATCTCATATTTAACAAGTCTAAACTTCCGGTTTGACTTGGGGATCAAACACTTTTTTTTTTACCAGCTTTATCCATCATCCTCCCCTTAAGGTGGTAAAAACTATCTCTAAAGGATAGGTTTATCGTTTTACTATCATGTCTAGTTCTCTTCAGGAGAACATAACAATGGGGAAGTTAACATATTTGCACAGTTGGATTTTATAGATAGTGCTGAAAAGAAATTTATCCCAAAATAGAGATCAATTATCACTCAATAAACTTCAATTGTATAAACAATTGAAAGATACATGTAGATTTTTGGCCACTTATATTGTATCAATCTTATCAACTTGATGAGTGTGATATTGCTCATTTTCAAGATCTCAATTTTTGTGCTTACTCAATGTTGTGTCTTGCCACTGATACGATCGGATTACAACACGAGAAAGCTTTCAGCACATAATTATATTATGCATATGGAAACTTCAGGTTTCACAAAAACGGTTAAGTTGTAACCGGGTGGCCTAATTTGTCACATCAAACATGATTTTGCATATTTCAATATTATCATTTTCTGCCAACCTTCTGGTTGGTAGTGACTAATTCTTAGAGAATGCGCCAAACTTCTGGTTGGCAGGTAGTGAAATTTTATAGCGCTTGTATACAAAATTAATTGTGATACTGGCCAGAATGATGTGACATAAAGAAACGAATCATTGTCTTTTTTTTTTTTTTGGCAAGACATATAGTCATCAACTCCTTCAAGGAGTAAGTCTAACATGTGTTCTTCTGGAACACAATGTTCTTCAACATAGTTACTCTTCTAGGGCCTGAACTTTCTTTTGAGGCTTCATTTATATTTAAACTACTTGAATAATCTATATCAAGTAAGTTTTGCACTTCAGGTGGTAAAAGCATCAAGTGATTCATTTGTAATTATGCCTTCTGAGCACTTGTCACTTATGACTTTATACTACTAGCAGTGGCAAACTCTTCTAGTGCTTTCACACAACATCAAGTTGGAAAAGTAATATGCAAGGACTTGTCAATCCATATACAGTTTGCTAATAGACGTAGTAAATAAAAGTGATTGCCACTTTGGCCAAAAGTTCACCAATAAATATGAGGAGACTAATGAGCATTCACGAAATTACTTGTAATGTCCCCCCCCCCCCCCCTGAATGCTAACATCACTATAGATGTTGTATAAACATTTTTCGATCCCAACTTCAGGTTCGGTAATCGACTTTGTGCTTGAGATAGTTTCATCATCTCAAATATAATTACTTTTACCAACTTGAGATTGTAAATGTATTAGACATGTATTAGATGCGAACTGTTGTACATATATCTTATAATATGTCTGATTATTGACATAATAGATTATAATTTGTACACTCTTCATGAATAGAAATAGCTCTATAAGAGTATATATGACATGCCAATGCTCAAACAACAAAATATATGTGTCCATTTGGAGAACAAAATCTCCCAACTACAGGTTGGCGAGATATATTTTGTATTTCCATTTACTTCTTCCAACTTGAGGTTGGATATTTTAATACATTTCTCCAAACTTCATGTTGAGATTTATTTGATCACTCGTATATTTTTCTCAACTTGTGGTTGATGAGATCTATTTCATGCTCACTTCTGGTGAAGCTATGGACAAAGTTCCATATATGCATATAATTAGAAAAATGTTCACATTCACTTAAGGGAATGAGAAGAATCAATTTTTAGAAATTGATTGTGTTCTTTCATTTAAAATTTTAAACTTTTTTATTTTTCCAACCACTTCTCGTGGTTACTTGAGTATGGATCAAATAATGTTGGTTCTTTTTAATGTACCAACTTGTCATTAGCTCATCATGCAACTCTCTTTATTTCCCATGTATCTCCAATCACTTCGGGGAAAGGAGAAACACAATTTGTATTTGTTAGTCATTATATAAGATAACGACTTTTACAAATAAAGTGAACTTCTAGTTCATCATCATGTAAAATATGTATGAATAACAATAGTTGCATGACGCATATTATAATACTTTTAGTCTACGGGGCCAAACATTGTTTTGTGAGCTAGGGGTATATCTTTACCACATACATATCAAGTATATAGTGGCCTTCTAGATCCAAGTATGCTCATGATTGCTACTTCGGGAGCAATAATAAGAAATCATATTTTTATGAGAATGACTTCATAATATATATGCTTTACAAAAGGTCACTTGCACACATATGATTCCAACTTCAAGTTGGACAAGCTATAAAACATTAATACTACCAACTTCAGGTTGGAAGCTATCACTTTCTATTTGCAATTTTTGTAAATGGGCAATATTCATTTACTTACCACTTCTGGTGGTTTGCAATTATTAAAAATTTGAATCAAATGTCCGTGTGAATGATCAATAACCATAATTTTCATGGTTTTGTATCTCATATTCACTTCAGGAAATATGGTAAACAATATTGTATTTTAGCAATGCTTGAAAGGTTCATCCAAAACATGAGTTTGGGTATGATTCCCCACTAACAAGAAAATTTAAAGTGGTAATATAGTGAGAAAAGGAAATTCAATTATGTAAATAAACAAGTAAAACTTATCTTGACCGAGCAATCCTCTTATCACTTTGATAATATGTAACTCGATCAATAGGGATTCAAGATTGACGAATAGTCACGTGAGTACATGTATCCCATCATCTAGCAACAATTCTTAGGCAATAGTTTACACGATAACCTGTAGACATAGAAGACAATTAAATTATATATTGCAAATTTGCAAGAAAGACTAGTAGTAAATGAAATTGAGAGAAAGAGTAGTAATAGTGTAATATGTAGTTGATGGGCTCATGTCATTTCATGTGGAGTTGCCGAGTGATGATGATCATTATCCATGGCCAATCGAAACTCTCCTCTTCTTCTAGCTTTGCCCTCGGATCGCAGTTTAGATTGTCTATCAGTTGGTTGAGCACTATCGTGCTGATAACATGTTAAAAGAAAATTAATAAATAAGCATAGAAGAGAGAATGAAGAGAATGGAGAGAATGAAGAGTTCATTCTTATGTCAATATGGAAGTACATTGTAGGTATTTATACAAGAGAAAAAGTATACCAAGGGACTAATAGTATATGAAGAGACAATTACTTCTCCACTTACTTGTATGCATTACTCCTCTCATCCACTAACCCATGTATGCATTACTCATTTCATCCACTAATACATGTATGCATTAACATTCCCATCCACTAACCCATGTATGCATTAACCTTCTCATCCACTAACCCATGTATGCATTAACCTTCTCATCCACTAACCCATGTGCATTTATTCATAACATTAAGCCATTTCTAATCAACCCTATAATGTTTTCATTTTGTACATTTTTCAAATATATTAAATGGCCTAATACACTATACTCATTTCTTTTCCAATAAATGTAGGTTTCTACTATATAATAAAAATATAATCAACGTAATGAATATAAGTGAAATAATATTATAATTCGAATAAGCCTCATGAAAGACGGCCGCGAGACGGACCTACGGTCGAATAAACAATAGTGTTTTTTTTCATATACAAAAAATATATTTGTTAACAATTTAGACGTTTTGATTAATAACATCGATAATTCTCCTGATAATCGGCCAGTCTTTAGATAAGTTATCTGGAGACCGTAACGGTCCCTAGAGAATTTGTGTTATAATTTAAATTGATTTTGACAATTAATTGGATGATAGTTACATAGTCTAGTTGTTCAGGTTATTACAATCACTTTTAGGGGGGGTATGAAGTATTATTATTTGTAATTGTTACCTTCTGCTCCTAGCCCTCAACCAAGAAAGAACATTTTGTATTCTATGTTAGGATCAAGTCGAGCATAATATGTTTTATTAGATTTCTTGCAAAATTTATTTTTGATGTAGTTTAAGTTCTAAAGGAGAAGGTGGTTTTACATTTGTTCAAATCTATTTTTTCTTCATGACTTTATCATAATATACACTCAAAGAAAAGGGAAAGTGCATGGGAGACTATATGATAACATTAAAAAAAAAGCATTTTTCATTTTTTTTTAATTTGAAAATATTATTCGTGATTTTAAAATTTATCTATAACTAAGTTTTCATATGAAAAGCTATTATATAGTATTAAATTTTAACCCTGCTGAATTTTTCTTCGAATTCGCCACTGGTGGTGAAGGTCGATGATGAAATCCATGGATGTTGAAAAGTTTTGGTTGGGGTTGATTGATATTTGTGAAATTAGGTTTAATGAAGGATAAAGTTGTACGATTTTGTATATAATGAAATTTAATTTACTTTATTTAATTAATTTTAATAGGGATGTAGTTGTAAATTCATATTCTAGTATTATAACATAATTAAATATAATGTAAATTACAAGATCCTTGAGAACAGTTTAAGACGAGAGTTAAAAAGCAAAACGTTCATACATGGGGTCAGATCCTTGCGAATTATCCCCTTGTCATGATACTACTTCGTCTTTTCCTTGTATATCTGGCATTCTCAAACGCATCATTTTGAAGTTCCTCTAACTCAGAAATCTGAAGTAGGCGTTCTTTCCCAGCATCATCCAAGTCATAATTCAAAGTACGGATCTCCCAATGGGCCTTGTGCTTTAGTTCCACTGGAATATGGCAAGCTTTCCCATAGACTAGTTTGAATGGTGTAGTCCCAATAACAGTTTTTTAACTAGTCCGGTAAGCCCACAAGGCATCAGTAAGCTTATCTAGCCAATCCCTGCGATTTGGTTTCACCACTCTTTCTAATATGCTCTTAATCTGCCTGTTTCTGACCTCGACCTATTCTGAAGTCTGAGGGTGGTATGCGGTGGCAACACGATGATGTACCATGTACTTCTTCAAGAGATTAGAGAAGGAGCGGTTGACAAAGTGAGATCCTACACCACTGATTATTACTCTTGGTGTCCCAAATCCGCAAAAAATATTCTTAGCCAAAAAAGAGACTGCGACCTTTGCATCATTATTCTTCGTGAGAATTGCCTCCACCCATTTGGTCACGTAGTCCACTGCCACCAATATGTACTCAAAACTATTGGGCATCTTGTTTGGCTTGCTAATATTACCACTTTGTTGGCAAGCATCGTAGCTTGTGCATAATCGATGTGCATCCTTGACAAGAGAAAGCTAGAAAAAACCGGACTGTAGGACCTTAAGTGCAGTCTTCTTACCGCTATAATGACCGCTACATTGCATAGAATGGAAAAAAGCGAGGATACTCTCAATTTTGTCCGCAGGAATACATATAATTCCATCTTTTCCAGCCCGAAATATGTACGGATCGTCCCAGAAATAGCATCTACATCTGATGGTGAAATTCTTCTTGTCCTGCGAGGTCATACTAGATGCGAAAGTTCCCGTTGCCAGGAACTTGATGATATCAACATACCATGGTTCTGTCCCTATGATCACTACAAAAATAACATGGCAGCGGATAGATCCGTCAGTGCAGCCAATATCCGTCCGCCTCTGGCGGCGGATCGGCGACGGATAAAAATCCGTCGCCCCCTGAGCTATGGCGACGGATAAAAATCCGTCGTCAATTCTGACGGATTGGACGACGGATTGACCTTTTTTTAAAAAAAAAAAAAAATGATTATGGGGCGACGGATAGATCTATCCGTCGCCCCATTTTTTTTTTAAAAAAATAAAATAAAATCCGTATACGAATTTTTATATTCGTATACGGATTAATTCCGGCAGTGGTGGTGCGGTGGTGGCAGTGGTGGTGCGGTGGGTGTGGTGCAGGTGGTGGTGGGAGGTGGTGGTGGTGGAAGGGTGGTGGTGGTGGTGGAGGAGATGGTGGTGGTGGCAGGGTGGTGGTGGTGGAGGAGATGGTGGTGGTGGCAGGGTGGTGGTGGGAGTAGAGAGGTGGTGGTGGTGGAGATGGTGGTGGAGGAGGATGGTGGAGGAAAGGAGGTGGTGGAGGAGATGGTGGTGGTGGAGGATGGTGGTGGTGGCAGGGTGGTGGTGGTGGGAGGAGAGAGGTGGTGGTGGTGGTGGTGAGATGGTGGTGGAGGAAAGGAGGTGGTGGAGGAGATGGTGGTGGTGGAGGATGGTGGTGGTGGGAGGAGAAAGGTGGTGGAGGAGATGGTGGTGGTGGAGGATGGTGGTGGTGGGAGGAGATGGTGGTGGTGGAGGATGGTGGTGGTGGGAGGAGAAAGGTGGTGGTGGGAGGAGGAGGAGAGGAGAAGTAGTGGAGAAAAGGAGGTGGTGGAGGAGATATATTATATTTTTTTTAGGTTTTTAGCGACGGATAGATCTAGATCTATCCGTCGCTAATTTTTTTTTTTCCGGCCTTGTAGCGACGGATAAATCTATCCGTCGCTAAAATTGTTTTTTTTTTTAATTTTGGTCAACGCTCATGGCGACGGATAATTTTATCCGTCGCTGCACGATACCTTTATTTATCCGTCATGAACGAGGCGACGGATAGAATCCGTCGCCCCAAGTAGCGATCCGTCGCTACAGGGGCGACGGATAAAATCCGTCGCCCCTTTCCGTCCCGTTACGGATGGATTCTTGTAGTGGATGTGCACTCAGGAATTTTCATATCGTTGTAATGCCTGCAATTCCTGAATATAGTCAAAGATTAATTTTATATTATTCCAGAAGCCTACAAATCCACAGAATAGTAGAAAGTTGACTCAGGATGTCATTCTCCACGGACACTTAGCATAGGAACAAACAAGTAACGAAAGTATTTTGTATGCAGATAGCAGGCAAATAGATTATATCGTAGTTGAATTCTAACGGTTTGATTTTCTTATCAATGGGTGGGAAAGCGTAAAGGATCCTCAACCTAGCCCGTATTGTGCTACTCCCAACTTCCTGATTATCAGACTACTTAATTGCCTCTAATGACAGCGAGGCATAATTCTAAATATCGATACACGGTCAATATCAACACCCCACTCAGTTTAATGAAACTGTTGTGTCACGCAACAATACATCACGTCTCATTCCCAGACAAGTTAAACAATAAATTGATTACCTCAACTAACGCCTCGAATACAAGATCGTCACCTACATAATATATAAGAAAGTGGTAATTAGCCATAATATGAAATAAATATTGAACTTTGGGCAAAAAACGAGGGTCTAAAAGTGTGTAAAATTGCACATTTCATGGTCACATCGAATACAGACAAAAAACTATTGAAGGAGCCGAAAGTACTTTGTTTTGGAATCCAGTGAATGAGGCCATGTAAACAGTTGGGAACTTTGAGTTAAAGGGATTTAGCTAAGGATGTTATTGTAATGGAACTAAATTTTTGTCTTAGTAAATTCATGTTCTGAGAACAAAGGGGAGTGTATTAGTTGAAGGATTACGAGACCTTCATATACCACTATAATTTCTGAGTACATTTGTCTTTCTGTAATTTACATTCAGCTTATTATATATGTTTATATTGCTATTGCTATTGTGTATATGTACACTGATCACTTGCACTCAGCACGACGCTCTGAACAAAGTCTTCCGCTACTCTCATCTACAACTGTCAGCACAGACTTTTAAAGACAATGTGTATCGAAAAAGTTGGAAAAATACATCGAGTGTTTTAAAGTATACTCCCAAACTTTAAACCTTGTTGCTACAAAGACTAACACTTATTAGCTACCTAATAAGCTACAAGTTAACTTATCATCTAGCCTATGTAGAGCTTATCCGCTAACTATGCAAAACAGAGTTATATATGGATTAGATTAAAATCGAATAAGTAAAGTTCAATGAATAATATTACTTTTATTAAGTTGTAGAAATACTTATTATATATAGTGTTGTATTGTTCTAGTTTACATAAATGGTTCAAACTGGTTAAACAACACGAACTATATATCTCATTCTTAGTACAGTGGAGTATGATTACTCTCAAATGTGACAAAGTATGAAACAATAAGTTCACATCCTTAGTTTGATACCCCGTCCAGCTTGTCATATGTTGCTCCATGATGCACTACTCCATTAATACTCGCATTGGTCGAAACAGATTCAAGAACATTGGTCTCGGTATCCCTTACATTACTGTATAGTTCATATAAATTAATTAAAAAAACAGATGTTGGTCAAGAGATAGTATAAAAAACAAATGTCGAAAACAAACCTTTATAAATAAATACAAACAGGAAATGAGAAGCACCAAAAAGGAAAAAAAAAAAAAAAAACAAAGAAAGAAAGAAGAAAAACCTACCATGCATCTCCTAGTAGCACCCCATCCAATAACGCCTCTTTCATTATCATATATCACAAACTTATCTTGCATTGCAATAGCTGTAAACACAACATTTAAATAACATGTCATGTTGACGTCTATGTTACGTAAGAATATGATATTATCTACTTTCCTACATGTATAGTAACTAAGTTTTTTAATCAAGTCTTACCGCCTATTATATTAAGACCATGATTAGAATCTCTGTCGCTAAGTATGCCCAAGCATACACTACCTGAACGCTGAAAAAAATGAAGTTGGTAAAATCTTACTTCCTCCGTCCCGGAACAAGTTTCCCACTTTGACTTTTTGCAGTCAAACTTTTTCAACTTTGAGTGCGAATTAATTTTAAACCGCAAATGTAAAATGTTTAATTTTTTTATATAATGAAAATTTAGGGGAGGACTTACTGAAATTACAACATAATCTTTCGGTTCCAAATATATGACCTGATTTTCCGTAAGGTAAAGTATTATGGGCTTAAAGTAATCCTTAGCCTGGTCGATATGATCGAATGTTTCACTAGTATGTTTCTAGCATAAAGGAAGAGAAATACCATTATCTTCAACTGGATATAAGTCTGTCACGAACAGACTCTTCAAAATCTGAAACAAGTAACGATTTTTTTTTATTTGTTGATAATGTTAAGGAAAACAAAATGTGCATTATTATATTTAGTCCCTACCATGTTCTTAATAACCTCATAGATCTCATCAACGAAGTGTATGAAAGTTGCCCCAGAGTCCACGAGTAAGGATTGGACATTGACATACGTAATATGTTGCATCCCATCAAGAGTGATTGTTGCAGGCCCAATATCATAGTTATGCATCCTTGTGTTTCATAGCCATAAAAAAATTAGTTATACAGAGGAAGGGAGGGAGAGAGAGCTTATAGTTCACCACTGGAAGAAGAAATAGACTATGTATATATTTGTAGTAATTCAAAAATAAATTGTTGGTTCATACGAGTTTTGCACTAGTACCCAAGCGTTAACATTTGGCAAATCATCGCCACCTCCAAAAAATCCAATTCCTGATGCTCCTCCTTGGTTACTACTACTTCCAAAGCAATGTGAAAAAACATTTCTGGTGACACCAAGAGCACTTAGTTGTGATGGAAAACTTGATTTTTCTTGTCCTAGACCAAGGATACCATCATAAGTCATTCGTTGTTCCCGATTAGACATTTCATATTGTCCACATCTGTAGATTCAAAAGATGAAAGAAACTCGCCTGCTTTATATTGTTCATAAATTCATCAAGGCCATAATGAAATGCTAAAAGACCGACACTTGAATGATTTTTGCATGCATTATGTGAAGGATTACCCGAAAACTAGAGATAAAGTTCTACTAGTACCATCCTCGAGAAGGTAAACAGATCCCCTGACAACGTAACCAGTAGATGAAGATCCATCTACGTATGCGATTTGGAAATAACAATTAGGATTGTCTTCACCATCAACATAACTAGCCGGACAATCAGGATCATCTTTTTCTATGAAATAGTTAGGCGTGTAGGGTTCACCAAGTGCCTAAAAATCAATCACGACAGGCGTCAAAATAGTCACAAATAGTGAGATAATGTACATGAACATAATTAGCATGGTTACTTAATACCTGTTTTGGACTAAATCCATGACATTGAACCCATGTTAATGAACTGCCAGTGTCGATATTTAGAAAAACATTGGAAGATCCCAGCTGCATGATCGCTAAATACGAGCTTCACCATAATCGAAATGCATATTAATCTATTATTTTAATTAACAATGCGAACACTAGTCCAACATAACATTATTAATTAATTAATTAAATACTCTAAAAACACATAATTACAAATGTGACTAAATTATGAATAAACATAAAATATGATTGCGTGGTGTTAGGAAAAAATTATTCAAAACTACCATTATGATTTAGAAATATAATTTTTTTAAATATGACAAATTTATCATATTTTATAGTGTAAATATGTCAATCTGTAGAATGATCAGAAGAGTGTAACTCATATTGTTGTTGATAATATGGGGTAAATATATTATTACTTTTACGAACTAGATGGTCAATTCATAAATATGTTACTAGAATATGGTTATTCAATTATTTGTCCTGCAACTATTGAAAATTGAAATATACAAATCAATACAGATATCGGTTTGCAAATTATTTGATGTAGAGTAGCAGGCCTAATATTATTTTAAGTGAAATTTAATCAGTTTATGGGAAAAATTGACAATAAAAATAACATAAGTAGTAATTCCCATTTTTTTTTTTTTGAAAATTAACGGGAAAGTTAACACGGTTAATCAATGCTCAATGGTGAACGGTGTACTTTTGTAAAGTAAATGTTAAATTTATTATTTCATGAAATAAGCAATAGGGTGTGGCAAAAAAAAACTCCACATTTTCGATGGTACCTATCAAAACGCATAGGGGCACACTTAAAGTTAAACTAACACATAGTTTAACATCACTTTCTCTATAATGTATCAAGAAATGAAAAGAATTATGATGCATACCCATATTCGAGACTTCCCGCAATAAAGAAATTCAATCGAGCATCACCTCCAACTTTTTGTGAAGATAAATTGAATTCTGATGCAACACAATGCATAAGAAGAGCACACAAAACAGAATTCAACACAAAAATCATCAGTTTTAAATTTCTCATCTTTGAAAGCAAGCTGGTTTTGAAATGAATTGTAGTGTTTAATATACAAATGAAGTTCACATATTTATGTATACACATAGAGAGAGAAATAAAGAGAGCTTAGAGGGAATCAAATATTTGAGGAATAGAATATTCATTATACTAATCCATTATTTGAAGTCTAAAATCTAACATTTAGAGTAAAAGAATATTGAATAAACTATCCATTATTTGGAGTGTGTGTGTGTGTGTGTGTGTGTAGTTGAACGTCTTCTTTATTTATTTTCACTTATTTTTTTGTTTGAAAATGTGACATACATTTTTAACTTTTTATTTTTTGAAATGGCAAAATATATGAATTATCCAAAGCGAAGACGTTAATATGAGTATAAGGAATGCTCCTGAAAAGAAACCACAAAATACACCATGAGATTCCAACCTATACATCAAGTTTAATGTTATGTACCTATACTATTAAAGTATACTACTGATTATATACTTTGGCTCTGTTTAGCACTAGCTTTTCAGCTCCAGTAGCTACTTTGACCATTGAATAATAAAAAGCTCGTTACATGAACGCACAGCTTCTTAAACCAGCTAGCTGGTTGAAAAGCTAACCAAGTTAGCTTATTAGAAAAGAAAAGCTCATTCTTATCTTTCCATTCCACAAATGTCCTGACCTAAAAATAAATAAAATAGAGAAAATCAATCGTTCACTACAAGAAAGATGAGCATTAGGGAGCCTGATATTAGAGAGGACCTAGAATTGGTGTTAGAAATTAGTTTTTGAGAGTGATAAATGTTATCTAAATAAAATCTAATTTATCCCAGGGTGCTCCATCATCTGTCCCAATTGATGGTCACAAAAAGTGCCAAATAGTTTCAAAGTCGAGTAAAATTGATAAGCGGGAAAATTGGGAGGGAATCTGCGCAATACTTGGGACTGATAATCCATCTCAATTTAGTTTATTCATCATTAGAGACCATTACGCCGTCTCATTTTCATTTTATAGCATTTGATAGTGACAATCCATCTCAATTACCTCTCAAACTTATTAATTACTTTAGACACGTCCTCTATACCATCTCAATTACCTCTCAGACTTTTTTATAATTTTTAATATCAAGTTTACATTATCAAAAATTCAATATAAATATCCATAATTAACCAGGGGTAACACGTGTACCATAGTATACTACCTATATATTTGGGTCAAATTGGTCATCTGAGTCAACCATCAAATTTACGGGGAAATTGATCGGAGTAATTAAATTACAAGAGTGCCTGATATTTACTCCCTTCGTCCTAAAACCTTTTGCAGTCAACATTTTTCAACTTTGACTCCGATTTAATCTTAAATCGTACATGTAAAATGTCCCATTAAATTATATAATGAAACTTTAGGAAGTTAGTAAGTTTCATTATATAATTTAATTGAACATTTAACATTTACGATTTAAAATTAAATCAGAGTCAAAGTTGAAAAATGTTGACTGCAAATGGTCAAAATATGACATTTATTTTAGGACGGAGGGAGAAGTACATAAATCAGACAGTACCATTATATTGTAGTTAAATTAGAAGTGTGTCATTTTAGTGTACATAAAACAAGGTTAACCTGTTTATTGCCTGGCGAATATACTGTAGTTTTTTGCAAGAGTTTCTCTCCTTTGTTTATGTCCTACTTCATTTTGATCGTCTCTCATGAGACTTTGTGATTTTACTTATTATTTAAAGAAGTACCCAAAATTAACGAAGTGTTGATACATGTCCCCAATATATATATTTATTTCCTTTTCATTTATATTTTTAAATTAAAAAATATTTAGTTATTTTTCTATTTCAAGAATTGATTTTATAAATTTTAAAAGCAAATTAACATTAATTTTAAATAGTCAAAATCCGTGCTAACCATCGAATTTTGCCGAAAAACTAATCGGGGTGACTAAATTACAAGGGTGGTTAAGTAACAAATTGGATATCACCATTTTACCGTATCTAAAATTGGCAGTGTATCATTTTACTGTATTTAAATTGAAACTTACCCATAATTGATTTGTTGGTGGGAATTGTGGTTTGAAAATTTTCATTTTTGAATTACTGGCAAATTGGGCGTTAATTTAAAATTTTTCATTCACTTTGTGGGCATTTAAAACATTTAAGAATGTTTGGGAAGGATTACATGGTCACTTGAGAGCAATATTCGTCATAAAAAGAAAAGAAACTCACATCTTATATATGAAATACCATTTCATCTCATAGTGCATCCATTCTCTCTTCTTAATTTCTTAATTCTTCTGCTGAATCACAGTTCTTTGATGAGTTGGTAACTTCCTAATATCCTATCATATAATTTCAAGTCTCCCTTCATATGTCGTCAATACTTAAATTTCCTTAACATTTTAGTTCATTGCATCACAGTACTGACAATTTTTTACTTTAATTTGCAGAGGATGGAATCAAGACTATATGATTTCGTTGGAGATCGTCACTATTTTTCTTTTTTCCATTTCATAAGGTGACTTCCAGTGTCCTTGAAGATTTGACATCTTTTTTTTTTTTTTGCCTTTTATTACTGATGATAATTACAATATGTCATTTATTCTCATCTTTCAGATCTCAATCAACCTCATAGTTGTTTGTTCGGAAATATTGAATAGTTTTCATCTTTCTTGCAGCCGATTGGACAAACTGTGAAATCAAATTTGGTGGAAGTTTTTAGACTAATAAGTAGAACTACGCAATGAAATTGAAGGACCGCCGACTGATCAAGAATAGCTAGGTTATTAGAATTTTGTTGGTGACTATTTCCAGAAAACCGATCAAAGAAAACCAACTACTCTACAAAATAAAAACCATTCCCAAAGTGAATCAGTATCATGATAAAAGGAATAGAAATCGAATTTTGGATTTCAAATTTTTTTTTATGAAAATTGAAACTATCAGAGATGGATAGCAATCTCAAAGAAAATGCTCTTAAATACCTCATGTTTTTTAGAGGGGTAGTCTCTCACGAAATTGGGTGGAAATAAACCGTGCCTAATTGCCTATGTATGCATATGAGACTGGAAGTTTGTCTCAGAAGAGTTATATTAGAGAGAGATAGTCCATCACATATAGTGGACATTTGGGACGGTAAATCTTTCCCAAATAGGTTATACTACCTCCATTTCAAAAAAAGTGTTACATTTTTTTTTTATTAATCGTTTGAGTTTGTCTAAAATTACTCATAAACGATAATAGTAAATAATTTAATAAAATCATATAATAAAAATTTAATTACTAAATTTTCATTATATAATTTTAATAATTTATTTATTAATATCGTTTAAGAGTAAATTGTGGTCAAAACGAAACAATTGATAGTGAATATAAATGTAACACTTTTTCTGAAATGGAGGGAGTATTAGGGAGTGAAATCTTATCACTCACAAATGAGTTTCTGAGACTTGATTTTTTCCCACGAATGCCAGAGATGAATTGTTGCTCTCAAATATAGCTTTGGGGACGGAAACAAATTATTAGAGAGAAATTGATCACTCTTAAATACTCAATTTTCTTGTAGTGGTTATTATATTTGTCTCTTTTTAATTCATCCACCTCTCTTTGAAACACGATCATGACCTACAAAATATGCAAGAAGTTGGTAATTGGCAATAATATGATGCAAATATTGAATCTTGGGGGAAAAAAGAGAGTCTAAAAGCATGCAAAATCGCACATTTCATTGTCACATCAACAAGCCCCACCCCTTATTCTTCCTCACAAGGTTAGTTAACATCCGTACACCTTCAGCTAGATCTTAACCTCACAAGCTATTCATGTTCTTTGTTTTTGCATCTGCTATGCAATGTTATTCATTAGATTTTTACTCATAGCTCTGAAGTGAAATTTCATTCGAAACTCGTTACGATGACTTTACATAACTTGGTAGCTAAAACATCTTATTTTTGTATTCATCAGCCTCCAGTCAAGTGCTCGGCATCTCAGTTGGTTCCTGTTATGAGGCCATTCTTTCCAGAGATGTTAATGCCAATGGTTCCACGTGTAGCTCAAGTCTCACATCCTACGTTGTACCAACAGGTTATAGTACCTCCATTTTTGCATTGGTCGTGCAATCTATTCTTGTTTGAATTACTAACTCCTAATCTACGTCAAACAAATGCTACAAGGAAATCTTCTCCATCTTCCGCCTGGATTTGACGTGCCCAATTTTAATGCTTAAAGGGCAGGCGAAGGTTCTTCTAGATTGCAGGAGATGAGAGGATCACTGTTGGTTGAAGCTCTCTCATCTGCACTTGTAAATGCTTCCCAGACTGATCGGCATCAAGTAAGAGTTCACATTCTCATTAAAGAAAAACTTTGCTTATTTATGAACTTAAAAAACTTCATCTTTTCCAAATTGCACAAACACTGATGATTTTTTTTAATGCAAAATGCACAAAACGCTGCATCAATTTAGTGCGTAATAGATTCAACCATGACAAGTCTCGATTTTGTGTAATGCACGAGCAATGTTCATTTACTAGCTTTCAGACAACTTTATGTTATACTGAAGTAGTATTTCCCAATTCAAAATTACACAGTAATGATGAATTTTCTAATTTGTTGCACAGATGCTAGGGGAAATATTGTTCCCTCTAGTCCAAGAAATCGAGAGTGAACTAGCACCAAAGGTGACCAGCATGCTCCTGGAAATGGATCAAGCAGAGGTTATACACTTGCTCGAGTCACCGCAGTCTCTTAGAGAAAAGGTTGTTTGCAGTGATCAAAAGAAACCTCAATTCTGAAGAGGGGGCATCGTTGTTCTCGTAGTATGTACCTAAAAGATGGCCCTGCTAAAGTTTGGAACAGGTTTTTGATCAACCAAACTGTTCTTTAGGTTAACTCTGAATGTGGAACCCCTTACTCTCTGTTTGAACATGTTGGGATTGGTACGCAAGGCATGTAAGGCTATGTGGATTTTATGTGCTGAAATATGAATGAAATGGAAGGTCTGAAGATGAAAGGTCACATGAATCTCTTATCCCGTGCGATACGTAATGCACATTTCAAAACACGACTCATTTGCGCACCAGATTTTCTCGGATTGCGTGCGAGTTCACTAAAACCCGCAATTATCTGGCCGTTGATATGTTCAAACACAAGCTAGTTTACATTTATAGTAAAGTAGCATCAGTTACAACGCATCAGTTCTAATAGCTTCAGATTATTGTGTAAACTAAACCAATACAAAGAAACTGAACTCCAGTTTAATCTGTACCAACATCATGATCACAATAACACCTCGATTATCTTGACGACTGTTGTAAAATCTGTCTTCAAATTAACATTAAACATGAAAATGATTGATTACAGAAGACTAACTATAGCTAGCCGACATATATCTAATTAAACATCACAGTTCTGAAATAAAGCGGCTTCTCCAATGGATACCTAAAACCACTAGTAAAATCTTGAAATTAATATTAATTAAACTGAACATGTATTGATACAGAAAATTGTAGCTAGCCAGGAGATCTAGCTAGTAATAATTCATATCATAATTGAACTCTGTCAATGTTACGCAGAAGAACATAAAAATTAAGATACAGATTGTGGACTACAAATAGTGCAATCTCTACCTCCTCGATCTAAATATTCATCATCGTATTTCAAGCGCAAACCGAGCTGCTCAAGTGTTACGATTCTACCTCCACCACCATGTACAAATAATTCCAAGTCTCTGAAGGTTAAATTGTTATCTATTTTGGCCGTTCTTTCCATGTTTTCCAAAGCTTTTCTTTCTGTATACCACTGCATTTCCATTTATTGTTGTTCTGCTCTCCTTTGGACGGTCTCTTTAGCAACTTTGAGCGCCTCCTTCACAGGATCTTGACAACGTCAATAGGCTGCTGCTCCTTGACGACCACGATAAGCTTTTCGTCATCAAATACTGGTCGAATTCCTTTGAGACTTACTCTGAACTTGAGCGGAATTCGATGCTGCATCATTGTTGTCATACTTGGAAACAAAACAAACAAGATGCTAGCTAGTTGTAGATAGTTGCAGGTACGCAAGAGTTGCCATGTTGAAGTTAGATGTTTTTTCAAGGTACCAAGGTTTATTGTTTAATGCTATCTCCGTCCCGAATTCAACTTCTCACATTTCATTTTAGGTCGTTTCTCTCATACTTTATTAAATATCTCTCATACCTTGTTCAATCTTTTTTTTTAATGTCAATCTCTTCTACTTTATTCACTTTTCCCCTACAACTTTGTTCGAGTCCGCGGGTAATTGAAACCGGAACGGAGATGGTAACATTAATTTGGGTCTGGCGGGTAATCAACATCCAAACAAACGAGAAATTAAGGAAACTAAAACAACATAAAAACGAACGGGATAAAATAAGGTAAAATTCATTTTTGGTACGCCAGTGTTAGACATTTCCAATATTGGTACTCTAGAGTGGTCGTGTCCAATTGAGGTACTAAATATCAATGACCAATTACAATTAAGGTACTAATTGAATGTTCAGGTGATCAACAAAAATGAATTTTATCCGATAAAATATGATGACTATATTGAATGTTCAGGTGATCAACAAGTATAGTAAATAATTTTACCATTTATGATGATATAATAATGAATAAGTTTTCTAAGAAACACACTCTAAATAGAGACATAAAAACATAGTTTCTATTTATTACATATTAATTCCAATAAAAAACAACTTTTCAAAAACACTCCAATCCAAGGGCAACAAGGCGGTCAGATTGTCTGTGATACGGGTTGGTGTATATATATATATATATATATATATATATATATATATATATATTCGCCATTTATTTTTGTGATTCTTTCTCTCACTACTTTCTCTCTCTAAAATTTTCCAAAAAAAAAGGCTCGATTCAACCGTTAATTCACCGGAAAAATGCAACAACTCGATCGATCGGCAACGTTAGCTACTATTTCTTCAGGAATCTGCAGAAAAAAAAACGAACGACAAAAAAGGTTAGACATGATTCGAACGAATTTTTGACTTTTTTAAACGTTTTCAATCGATTTGATCGAAAAATCAAGCTACTTGCATAAGGATGGGGACAGTGTTTTTAATCAAGATCCGACCTCAATCATCAACTCAAATCTAGAAAAATAAGGTATACAACGTTTCTATGTTCAGTCATGTATGTGCTATGTTTTCAAGAATATTACCTATGTTCTCTAGAATATGTCCTATTTTTTCATTCAAAATCTGACAGTCGTTTTGTGCTCTGTTTTTCGACATATTTTTTTGTATTTTGTTTTTTACTGTATTTTCCTATATTTTTACGTATATGTACTATCTTCTCACCAATATACCATATGTTCTCAACAATATCTAATATGTTTTCTATAAAATAGTTGTTCATTGATGGTGTTGTTGTTTATGCATTCACAAGGTGTAATCATGCTTGCATAAGGATCGGATAGTGTTTTTAATCAAGATCCGACCTCAATCATCAACTCAGATCTGAGAAAAAGGTATAACATTTTCCTGTATGTGTTATGTTATCAAAAATAGTACCTATGTTCTATGTAACATGTCATATGTTACCATTCAAAAGTTGATAGTCGTTTTGTGTATACAATATTACAATGTTCTTTCATGTA
This sequence comes from Plantago major, assembly GCA_026545765.1. Taxonomy (NCBI): domain Eukaryota; kingdom Viridiplantae; phylum Streptophyta; class Magnoliopsida; order Lamiales; family Plantaginaceae; genus Plantago; species Plantago major. The sequence continues at coordinate 97,378,067 of CM048839.1, forward strand.
TGTGCTATGTTCTCAATAATATTACATATGTTCTCTGGAACATGTCCTATGTTTCCATTCAAAACCTTACAGTCGTTTTGTGATCTATTTTTCGACAATATTATGTTAAATTTTGTTATTTATTGTATTTCATATGTTTTTACGTATATGTACTATCTTCTCACCAATATACCATATGTTCTCAACCATATCTACTATGTTTGATATCAAATAATTGCTCATTGATGTTGTTTATGCATTCACAAGGTGTAATCATGTTTTCATAAAGATCAGGATACTAAATTCATCAACTTTAAGAAGAACAAGAGCAAGAGCATTGGCGAAGAAGAAGAAGAATGTTGGGTCAAATGCAACAGATGAGCAAAAGGAGATGATGAACCTGAAATTATGTAGATAGAGATCAAGAAGAGATTTAGAAAGAGACAAAAGAAATAGCGTTATATGTTCTTTTCTCGATAGTTGTATGAACAGTAGTATAACATGTAATTGAATGATATAGGTTCCGTTTTGAATAGAATCTTGTTTTTTTGGATCATGATTTTATATGTTGTGAATGATCTAGGTTCCGTTTGAATATAATCTTGTTTTTCGGATCATTTTTATGGTTTTTGAATCAGTTGAGTTCATAGATGAATATGTTGATAACATAGGACGATTATGTTGAGAACATGGACTAATATTGTTTACCAAATCACCTATATTCTCAACAAAATCACCTATGCTCTCAACCAAATCATTTATTCTCTCATACTCCATGATTGCCGTGTAGTAATTGCTTTGTTAACATGAAAATCTTATGTACAGTATATTACATGTTCTCTACATGGAGTTTGAATTCAAAGGCATGTTATTTATTAATCCATGATCTTAACATATTTATTCATGATCTCAACATATTCATCCATGTTCTATACATTTACAACCATGTTCTATGTTGCTTAGATACTCAGATACGTTCCCAACTATTACATCCATGTTTTCAACATACTAATCCATGATACCAAAACACAAGATTATATTGACACAAAGGGAAAAAAACCTATGTTACCAATCATATTATTATATGTTCTCAATCATATATCTCATGTTACCAGACAATTCAAATATTTTGTCATCAAAATATTATAAGAACATCACACAGAAAAATCAGATGTTAACAAAAAAGAATTTCATATTCTCATTCATATAGGCTAAGTCATAGAGAACGGATCACACTGAAGAAAAAAAAAAAATATTGTGCATATACGTAAACATAGTGGATATTGCTGAGAACATAGAGTATATTGGTGAGAAAATAGTGCATGTACGTAAGAACATAGGAAAATACAGTAAAAACAGAACACAAGTTAATATATAAAAAAAACAAAGCATAAATGACTGTCAGGTTATGAATGAAAACATAGGACATTATCTAGAGAACATGGGCAATATTGTTGAGAACATAGTCATGTCTGAAAGAATTAAAAAAACGTTGTATACCTTATTTTTTCAAATCCGAGTTGATGATTGAGTTCGGATTTTGAATGAAAACATTGTTCAATTCATATGCAAGCACGATTACGCCTCAGACAACAAACAATCGCAAAAACAAAAAAAACTCGAACAAAACCCTAAAACACAAAAAAAAAACTGGAAAACAAACGAAATCACACAACGATAACTATAACAAACTACTCACAAACAAGTTTCTAACAGATTTGAACAGGAGAACAGCAAGATCTCATCCTAAAGAGTAGTTACATAAGAGAAAATGGGAAAAAACAGTGACAAGCTAAGGAACTAGCTGAAAAGAAAGAAAGAGCCTTTTATACCTGACCCGCGATGAAAACGGTACCAACCCGGATCCACAATAGGATCCGCAAAAAATAGGTTAAAAACACATGTTTAATGGTAAAATTGCAAAACAGTCATGTTTCTAGTTAAATTAAGTAAAGACCGTTTCTTATGATACTTTGTGTATAATATAACCTTAAGAAAATAAAAGATACACAAGCCACACTCCAAGGAACACAAAAAAAAAAAAACTCCGAGGATGTTTACAAAATTTTCAAGCAAGCCTCTGTAAACTAACCTCTATCTCTCTTGTAAAATGGAAAAATCAATGGAAGTCTCTTAAATTATACCGCCTTTTTTGCTGACTGTCGTATTTGTTCATATAATCATTGAGCCACATGAGACCTTTGTATCCAAAATATGCAGATGCAATTACACCAACGACAATGATGAGAAAAAGCAGAATCCGTTTGATCACAGCAACTATTTTCTGCACAAAGCAAATTCCCATATACTCAAGTGAGAAAACCACTAAATAGAGCAGCAGCTGCAACTTTTTTCTTAATAACAGTAAACAAACCTGCAATTGTGAAACATCCTCCCCGTGTTGTACCCCTTTTTGTTTCCGCCTTCTGCGCTTACTTGCATTACTATTGTTGTCAGGCTCCTTTTCCTTCCAAAAACCAACAAAACAAGAGTCGGTAAACTTATATATCAGCTAACACCGCATAAATTCTAACTACGTAAAACAACACAAATAGCCCCGCCCCCACATATATTTAGCAAATTGATTTAAACTGTTGGCTACCAAATATTCCAATACCCTTCTGAATTAGTACATACTAGGACTTGAAATCTATTATGCAGTTCTATGGGAAACAAATTCTTTGAATTGGCGAACTAATACTCTTTCTAGTCCTTCTCGACAAGCACTTCAATTCTCCGATTCTCGGATAACAAAATGTTAGTTATAATGCCTTTTTTTCCTGAATGGGTGGCTTAATTCTTGTGTCATCCATAAATTAAATTGTGAAGACGACTTTTATATTATGACATTATGAATTTAATTACCTAAGGAAAAATAGATGCACTGCAACTACGAACTGGCATAATTTGTTTAATGTTAATATCGTTCAAATACTTCATTAAGTGGGTATCGTGTATATTGAATCATGCAACACGTATTTGACGTAAAAATTAGGTAATCCGGACTCACACTATGTTTTCAGATGTTTAACTTCTGCAATTTGTTTAATTGACATTCATTAATTAGAGAGGCTCAAGATTAATTTCTTGTACATGACAGATGCTTTTGTAAGTAACTCACACCCTCATTAAAGCAATTTTGCAGCTTAAAGTGGAAGCCATTACCTCCTGACGCTTTGTTTGACGGAGATGTAACTCTGGTTCAGGGACCTTCATTTTGCTCTTGCAATTACTATCACAGGGAAGAAGTCCAAGTCCATATTGAGTCTTCAGAACATCTTTGGGATCAGAACCAGCACTGAGGTAAGTCGCTTGCACATCCTGACATAACCACTCCTTTTTTATCGTTTGACATCCACAACGAACAGTTACCTTGCAAAAGAAGCATGAGAAAGAAGGGACATTATGTGGCTTTCATAGCTTTTCTTGATAATCAGAATCAGAGATTACAATCCCATACACAATTAAAGGAAAATTGTGCAGCAGTTAACATTGCATTTACCTTCTTGGAGCATTTCTCGGGTGACGGGCAAGGACCAGGATGGCATGTCTCAGGACACAAATGAGTACAATTAGGAAGTTTTCTGCAAATCCAAGATTATTACCAAACCAATGGTCTTATAAAAGTCAAATGCATCATTTTTGCCTTGCAGAAAAAAAAGATAACAGAATAAAAATAACCCAGGGCAATTAAAAAGACACGTTTACGTTTTAGAAGAACTTGTTTTACACGGTCAAACGTTAGTTGGGTACAGATTAGTGCAATGAGCCTTAACAATTGAGTGGGTGTTGGAATAATTTAAAGTCTCTAGCCGTTAGACAGTATGACACAAGCTTTTGCCTTCAACTTTATTAGGTATTATTAGTTTGTATGTGAACACTGAGAAAACAAAATTTTGCCCAGTAACAGTTGCACTCGAACAAAGCCATGAAATATATGTAAAAAGAAGAATCATATGACTCGAAGAGACCCCAGGTAAACAAAAATTAACTTGCATTTAACCACCTCGATGAAAATACAGAAATTACCTGTGACAAGGTCCTTTGCATGAACGAGCAGCCGTTCGCTGTTTCTCTGACATGCTATTGAAATACAAACACTCAAAAACATGTACCATTGCCCCACAATGGCATGACCGCTTAATCAATGTCTTGCATGGGGGGCATTCTCCAGGATGACATCGCATAGGACATGGATGTGGGCATGCAGGATCTCTCTCCTGAGTTTATGAATTAGACAAAAAGGCATCAAGAGGTGTACGTACAGTGCATAGTGAGACTGCAAGGTAGAGCTATTTTTTCCAAACAACACTAAGCAAAAAAGTTACAATGGCATTTATAATTCACAACAGCAGTAGAAAAGATACGGGGAGCTTTTTACCATTTGACAACGGAGATTGCATTCCTCACAGGATTCGCTTGATCTGGGTGCATTTGACTTCGAAGACCAAGGACTTGTCAAAGGATGGCATTCGTAAGTGCAAAAATGATTGCCACAGGGAAGAGGATTTCCACACAAGTTATTACAAGAAAACTCTGCCTTGTTTGAACAAACCAACTGAACAACAAATACGTGTATATTAAATATTAAACAAAAGATCCACAGAAAAAAAAAAAAGGCCTGTTATATTTTGAGAGACAGTGACAAACCATCCTCTCTACGCCTACGTGCTGGCCAACACAGGACCTCAAAACAACTTCTGGGCAAGGAGGACATTGAGAACCAGGAGTCGGTTCAAGTTGATGGTTCCACTTCTTCTTTTTAGGTTTCAAAGTGAACTCGGGAAGAGGTGGAGGTTTAGGGCCATGGCACCTATAAAAGCACATGAGATAATTCATGAAGCAGTTCACTCTCAGGAAACTATGAAATAGAAGTTCGTCTTTGTGACAAACCTTAAATTGCATTTATGACCACAAGGATATTCTTCCCCACAAGGAAGTCGGCATGGAGGGCAAGCACCATAATGGCACTTGTGTGGCTGGTGAAACAAAACATGGACTTTCATTGGAAATAAATTTTGATCAAAAGTTAATAAAAAAATTAACATCCAGAATGGACAGTAAAAATATAGGAAGTCGTACAAGAAACAGAATTTAATGCATGCAAAAGTGATAAGTTCGATAAAATTAAGTCATAATTGAACCTTGCAAGTCGAGCGATGTGTGCATAATGGAGCTACTCGACATAGTTTTGGACACTTGGGAGGTTTTTGTTCAGCCTCTGTGCCACAAGGAACCTGGCCATCAGTTAAACAAAATTGCAGGTTTTAGAAGGATACTGCAGTTTGACATCAACACACAATATATGGAACCTTTTTATACTTTATATCCCTAATCCTTCCGACAATAAATGTGCTTCATCAAAAGAAACACAAATTATCAATAATCTCAAATTCACCCACTACATACTACTCTCACGTCTCTTCATAATCCTTTAACTGGAATTTACAGAGTTAAAGGAAATGTTAAACAAAGGAAACAGGGATATTAGGATTGATAGTGTGGTACAGGTGTAGATAGTGTTATTTCAAAAATTGGAATGGGTATCTTATTGTGGAACAGCCAAAATGGAATGTTGGGAATCTATTTATGAAATGGAGGAAGTACAATATTTAGGTTATGATATGGTCAAGCTCAAAGGACTTGCGAAGAACATATCCATATAATGGCTTGATCTCTTGATTAAAGGGGATGTTCTTATTTATTGTTTTCTCATATTGGACATCATGGCGGGCCTTAGCACATCAGTAAGTTGCTCCATTGGTGTGATCTGTGCAAGAAAATGTATGCTGTATGGTATAAAAGAGAGGTTTGAAAGTGATGTGATTTTGATGGTATTTGTAGAGTAACAATTAGGCGTGTGTAAAGTGTTGAAGATGGATAAAAGGTAGGTTTTAAAAAGTGAATGAATTCTGGATTAGAATGAGAGAGACTCAATGCAAAGGATCCCAGATTGACTTAGTTCTATTTGATTTTATCTATAATAGTGGGTTTCCTAATATAAATTCTGAGAAGCAATCTACTTAGGAACAAACAACCGAGTCAAGTGACCAAATAACTTATAAGAGTGCATGTAGTTGCTTGAGGCTATTTTATCATTAAATTGAGCTTAAAAAAACAAAGATACTTGAGCCCACAAATCATCACCATCACTGTTTACAGTGACATAAGGTTTTTGTGGTGTGTGGCCGTGAAAGTAGTGTTGAAACTTTCTTGCAAAATCATAATAAATCATACTTATTGAAGGTCACATCATTATAGGAATCGATGATGTCATACAAAAGAAAAGAGATTTAAGTTTCAAATTCTAGCTGCAAAGTGAATCTAGAACAGGTCATGAACAAAACAATCAAACACGTAATGGTGCTGACCTCAAAATGTGTTTCTCCACATGAACACGAGATTGTCACCATCAGAGGGCAAGGAGCACAAGCACCTCTGCAAGAAAAAATATGTCAACCATGTGAATCAACATTTTACCCTATTATAGTCAATATAATATATCTGGCGAAACAAGTCCTCATTTCTGATCTGAAAAGCTATACGGCTAATGTCCCACCAAGTTCTACTGTTCCCCGCTCTTGGTTGAGAAAAATAAGAAAGAAAAAATAAAAATGCTATCCTTCGAAGTTCGAACCCCAAACAACATATTCCTATCTGCGAGTCAGTGTGTCCAGTTGACTGTGTTTTTCGAACGTACTTTCATCTATGTGCTTAAGTAGCCAACTCCATGAGCCAAATCCCTATTCATACAGAATGCGTATAACCTAATATGGCATTGAGCTTTTCCTAAATATATCTCCAGCCAAATTCTGGTTGCGGTCTTGCGGATTGTGGTAAGAAGACCTAATCATCATACCAATGGTGATCTTTGCCTAACTCCATGCTTGATAACAGTTCGGGAGAATTTCTAGATTTCAATTCAGATGCACTGTATAGTCATGTCTTATTTCTTACTTGCGCTTGAATTGCAGTGTCCTAGCAATAAGCTGGTGAAATCGATGATTGTAAATGTGCATAATGAATAATATTCTTGGAAATATGGCACGTGGGACTTAACTTTAAGATTTTAATGAAAATGTTACTTTTGTCATTTTTTTTGCGATCGAAGTTATTGCACCACATTGGATGCACGACAAGCAATAATTGAAATTCAATTCTTGGATTAACCGAACAGTCGCCATAAAACGAGCATAACTTTCTTGTCAGTTAGTGAAATTTGATGATTCCAACATCATCAGACCTGGACTCAAAGATCTAGAATACAGAAAGAAACAAAAAGGCATATGTGGAGAATCCGAAGGCCACAGATATGCAAGTGGAAAATTTGTTCAATGACGCGTTTCCAGGCAATGCTTAAAGTTTTGAATCATATTTCACTCCATATTCATTCAATGTAACTGTTTCATTAAAGTATAGAAAACAATGTCGTGGGTCCACATTACCACTGAAATATTGATAAAACATAAGTGGTATGCCCTCCAACCCTCCGTTATTAAAACATGCATAAAATGTTGCTCCCTCCATCCATCCTGTTATTTATTGATCACTTCCTATTTTTTGGACATATTCCTAAAATAGAAAATTTAGAACCCCAACCATTTAATTACCTACCCTTCCCATAACCATTTATTTACAACCTTACCACTCATTTTCCTACTTTATTAATTCACTCACATACTTAATTCATTCACGTCCCCCCCCCCCCATATAATATATCATACGGTAATACCCACTCACCAATTTTATTCATTCCTTATTTATTTTATCATTATTTATTCATATTCCTTAAAACAAACCCACAAGAAGTATGTCCACGAATCATGAGACTGGAGAGTATTAAATTGGTTGAATCGTTAACAATCAACAGATGTGGGCACCATCACTTTAGTGTTTTGACCATAAATTTTGATGTCTAATACTAAATCAGTCAATTCAAAGCCAAATTGCAGCTAAGATATTAGGGTATCAGCAAAGAATTCCACTCATTCTTCCATTACTGCACCCGATTGTCCATGATAAGAGGCTGCTTGCGGAATGTGAATTAAACGGCTATTGAGTAGTGGTGTGGTTCTTCCATTACTGGGTAGCGGTGTGGCTCTTCCTAAGATTTAAGGTGTATCCAAACATTAGGCCACCCAATACAAGTTTTGGACAATGATAACATTATCTCTTAGTTGTACTTTGGCTTTTGAATCACCTCATTGGTATTATACATCAAAAATTATTTCTCAAACATTGTGGAGTCTCAAAAATCTGCCTCATTTGGCATCCACACGTGTTGATTGTTACAATCGCCACCAATTTGATAAGCATTTATGCAGGTTCTATTCAATGAAAAATTAGCCTCATACCTCCAATAAACAGGCCCATTGAACGAGTATGGAGTGAGATATGATCAAAACTTGAAAGCCCTGCCACAAAATGTAATAATAATGAACAGAGGTGTCACTCACGCATCTGTCTTGGCCTTCTTATACTCCGAGTTTGGCTTGTGGCTTGTTCGGTAGTGGGTTATGGCTAAGGGTTAGCACTATTTGTTTCTTTTCACATTGCCATTCTCTACCCTATCAACCTATACTATTTTTTTCTTTCTCTCTTATTTTCAACTATCATTAACCGTTACCTCTACCCCCTCCCAAACATAACAGAAGTTAACTAACTCTAACTCAAAATACTATTCCTCATCTATCCATTTTCTTAACTGTAACCCTCAACTCTGACCATAAGTCGCCCAACAGACCGTTTCACTATGTTATAGATCTTCAGTCTAGTTTCCAATGGCGCTAGGGTCATTGAATTTCATTAACGCATGAGAATGTTATACTCATTTACGGGCAGTGCATGGATGTGGGTCCGAGCTCCATCTCTATAAAGAGGATTCTGTAAAAAAGATCTGAGACGATTGCAAAATAAAATGTCATGGCTTAAAATTACATTCCTGATATTAATAATTTGTTCTCTTGGAATCCTGAGTTGCTACAAATACCCATGTGCAATTATTGCACCATTTCTCCAGTATCAAATACGCATGGTCACGGAGAGTGAGAATAAATGAATAAATTTACAAGTGTGGTACAACTTGAATAGAGAATGGATAAAATGTTATAACTGGGGTATTTGGATATTGGATGGTAAAGTTGTATATTTAACATGTGGGTTATAAGGTAATGGCTAAATTAGCCAAAATAGAACGAGCAATATTGGTTGGAACAACCACATAAGGACATTTGTAAACGGACAGATGGAGTACTATTGTTCTTTTTAAATAAAATTTAAAATAACCTTTCAGATTTTGAAGGGTAAAGGATAAAACTTGTCTACTGAAGTTCTGAAGCTGGTAGGGGAGGGGATGGGAGTGCTCTTTCATGTCTGCAAGGAAGGTGTTCCCAGGGCCCAAAACAATAACCAACACTCTACTGTAGTAACATAAACATTAAGAGGGACTAACTCAAAAGGCTACCTACTAACATGCAAAAAGTGAATGAACAAGCCAACTTGAAAACGTTAATAGGTCAAACAACTTGATAACATGATGTAAATGGAGGGCTTCTTGATCATTTGATCAATCCATACTTTCACGGGAATATCTTGTGTTGTCTGTGCCCGTAAAAGTGTTTAATTTTTAAACTAACACAATGGCTCAAGTAGGAACTTCTTGTCTGCATGTTTGAGAAAAACAATCAGTACCTGTGACATGGAGCAGGGCACTTATGGTTTCTACAGCGAAGTCTTCGGTCACAAATCTGGAGCCCATATGTATTATGTGGTTAAAATAATATTTGCAGTATGGAAAATAAACAAATGTTTGAAATAGTTGGAATGTCGGAGCAATAACAAACTAACCTCAGAGCAAGGGGGGCAATCTCCATCACAGCACTTACGCTTGCAAGCATGCCGACCACAGTCTCTAACTTTCTGGCATTTCCTTTCACAGGTCAACTCTTGATAGCAAGGAACCTATTCTAAATTTAAATTAACATTCCACAAATCATTAGCAGTATTACGCAAACAAAAGCATAAGAAAAGCACATACTTTTACGAAACATGGCCTATCATCCATTTTGATGACAAATATTCCGAAGTACAAAGATAAAGAAACCAACTACAGCTACCTAATACTCTATTCAGACTTTGAACCAAATAGCTGTTGTTAATGCGAGTCTTAGGGCCTAGCTTCGCCAACTAAGCTACGCATAGAGAACAAGTAGGTAATATGTAAAGAACTGAAAACCAAGCACACGAATTGGGAAAAAATCTCAATGATCAATATGATAACTAATTGTATGAATGCAAGATTAATAAACTACCTAGACGTTGGCTTATAAGAATTACCAAGTACTTATATGTTCATCCTATGTTCACAAGATTGCTTAATAAATAACTAAATAAAGAACTTTAATACTATTAGAATTTGAATTCCTAATTTTGAACTTATTCCACAAATATACTTCTAGGTCCTATTTCCATTAGCTAAGCTATTGGCAAGACACATTTCACAAATAACCAATTCACCCTTGGAAAAGTTTTACCTGTTTCTTCAAGCTCCCACACCTGCAAGCCTTGGTCACAATACTCCTACAAGTCTCAACACACTCTCCACGATGGCACCTCTCCGGACACCTGTGGTACCCACAACTCAGTGTCTTATCACAAGTCGAGCCACACAATGGCAAAGAAGCATCACAAGGCATCCCTTCATATACTCTCTTCCCACAAGGACAAGTTCTCCTCCCTTGATAAGGACATTCACCACACTCACCCTTATGACACCCCCTCTCACAAACATGCTTCCCACAGGCCAATTTCTTCTCACAAGCACTCTCACACCTAAAATCTCTCTCACAACACTCCCTCCTCAGTTCCACCTTCCTACATTGACACCTGTAGTTCCCCTTCTCCCTACACGGAGAACACGACCCTTCATGGCAAACCTCACCACACCTATGAACACCACAATGCAACAGCTTCTTACAAACACCGCTACACGAAAAGTTCTTGAACCCGCACCGCTTCACATCCTCCACCTTCCCACAAAAACACCTACTCTTCACCAATTTCGGGCAAGCCGGGCAGGGCCCCGGGTGACACAAGAGCAAACAGAGATGCCCACATTGGTACTTCAAGTCACGCCCACATACCTCCCCACAAGAATGGGGCAAAATCCATGGATCAAGAGGTGGGTCTTGCACTTTCCCACAAAAACAATGGTAATATCTCGGGGTTTCCGATTTGGGGTAATCGATGCGGCACTTGGGGCAAGGCCAGACGAGGATAGGCGCTACGACAGCGCGTGTGGCGGCTCGTGATTCGGCTAAGGAGGTGGATTGTTGAGCCCATGACTGGATGCAGTGGAGATGGAAGATGGCGAAGCAACGAGAGGTGCAGGACCAGGTGGGATCAGTGGGTTTAATCCGCTCAAGGCAAATTAGGCAAGAGAGTGCTCCAGAGCGAGAGGATGTGAGGAAAGATTGGATCTTGGTGAGCTGATGCTGATCAGGTTCGGCTCGGTGTGAGGAGTGGGAGAGGTAGGTTTGGAAGATCGAGGAGGAGAAATCGGCATGGCGATCGTCGTGGTGGGTGGGAGAGGAGTCGGAGTCGGAATCGGAGGCGGAGTGCGGCGGCGGAAGGGTGGCGGTGGAGGGCATTTCGGGTAATTTACAGTTGGGTGATTGGGGATTTTGGTTTGAATGATTCGAATTTTGGTATTCATATGTTTCGTTTCTTGGAGGCATTTTATGTGAAACTCCTTAATGTGTTGCAGTATTAGGGGAGCGCCCCTGATTTTTTAAGTTGAGAAGATGAACCCCGGTTAAAATTCATCTCGTTTACTTTGGAGTCGATGTACCAGTGAAAACGACATTTGCAGAGAGTTAACGAGGTATCTTGTTCAATGTTCAGTTCGAGTTTATTGCAATGAACACTTTCACGAGATGTATTGGTGTATTTGATCATTTACGAATAATCAAACATAGTATATTAGAATGTTCAGAACGTGTTTGAAGTATAATATTTCTCGTGCATGTGGCGCTCTGTTTGTCAGCTCATTACATACTACGCCAGTTTTGATGTGAAACAAGTCTCGTAAAAGACCTTATTTTCTTACGAAGGTATCACATTACATTAGTGTAAACTACTCCCTCCGTCCCGGAGAACTTCATACATTAGGGTTAGCGCGCAGTTTTATGCGAAAAGTTAAAGTAATTATAGAATATAGAAAAAGTGGGGAAAAGTGTACTTTTAATGACAAATTGTGTAATTTGAGTGTAAAATTGAGATTGTTTATTATTTGTTGGGTGTGGAGTAGCTTCCTTTTTTAGTAATGTATGAAGTTCTGTGAGACGGCTAAAAATGGCAAATGTATGAAGTTCTGCGGGACGGAGGAAAACTCGGCTTTAATCCAATTGTCTTTCTCATCATGTTTGTTTAGCGAATTTAACCCAGTCGGAACAGTACAACTCCATTTTTCTCTCTCTACCTACTTGTTGAGGGAATGGTTCCCCAAACACTTAGTGATATTCCAATTGCACGGGTAATGCTCCAGACGATATCTTCCTCACTACGTAAGAACCAACGGGCAAGAGTCTTCCACTATGCACCTGGTGAGAACCTGCGCAGGAGGCTTGGAGGGGGGGGTTAGGACCCGGTTTGCCAAGTGTCAAACCGGTACAAGACTTCACTCGAGAGAGACTGGAGATCTACTCTGTATACTGTTCTAGATTAAGTTCGTAATATTGCTTACCATTGCATGGGGATATGTGCCCCTATATATAAGGTTTCCTCAAAGTGGAAGGCTTCTTCAAGATCGCGCCAAGTGTAGGGCTCTGGTTGAGCCACCAAGGCACATCTAGGCCCATGGCCCAATAATGATACCTAGCCCATGCCCCTTTGGGCTTTTCGGGGTAGTTTAGTCATTATTAGGAGAGTTTTGGAGGGTGTGACATAGTCTGCCGAGGTTCAAGGTTCGGAGAGGTTGGTCCGGACGCCTGGTCCGGGCCGTATTGGGTTGTCAAATGAGGGAGTCCTCTAAGCTTGCCCAACTCTTCCGATTCGGACCTCATGGTTTGGACCCCCTACTCTCTGGTGCCTGTTCTACTTGGTTGCCTGTGAGATTGTCATGTTGGATCCGAGTGATCGTCCGTATCGGAGGCCTTGGGTCGGACCCAGTACTGTTCAAGTACAATGTCTCCTTTTCTAGAGAGGCTCGGACCCAGGTGGGTTGGACCTGAGATCCTTGGGTCGGACCTAGTAAGCTTTAGATCATTTGTTCCTCTCTTCTAGGGTGGGTCGACCATGGTGGGTCTGCCCGGATCGGACCGTTGGCTCGGACCAATGTGTCTCGGATCCATTAAATGACTTAGGACGCCATAGAATTCATTCCAAGGGCTCCTATGACGGATTGGACATATTTTCGTATCAACATATGTCCCCCTAGTTTCCAAGTATCTTAGTAGAAGATAGTTGTGGAACTATTAGTTGAGACTGTTGAGGATGGATCGTTCTTTGGTCCAATCCGCCTCTCGTAAGCAGAAAAAGGTGTAATCCGTGCTTCGTGTGGTCCTTAACTTAGTCTCCCCCCCCCCCCCCTTTCTTTCTTACTTTCGTTGCTGTCCGAAGGAAAGGGCCCGGAGTGCAACAAAATTGAGAAAGAAAAGGGTATTTGTAAGCGAGACCAAGCATAGACTCCGAACGTCGGTATTGTACCTTTGTTGATGTATGGGTCGATCCGTAGGTGAATGTTCTATCCGTACCAAGCTCTTGTGCAAAGAGAAGGTCCGAATGAAAACGTCCATGCGAACGAAGGTTCGTGGGAAAACATCCGAGCGGATGAAGGTCCGTAAGATAACGTCCAAGCTGACCAAGGTCCGTAGGAAAACATCCGAGCGGACGAAGGTCCGAGTGTTGGTGAGTGATCTTGGCCCGAAAAGTGTTGGAGTGTCCGATGGGTGATCGTCTGAGGTCCAAGTGTTGTGTCTTGCCCGAAAGTGGGGAAGTTTGTAGTATGCACTTTTGTTATCCCATGGTAAGTTTTTTGTACCAATTTGTCATTTCTCTTGGTATTGTTGTACCATGTCCGTTGATGATTTTTGATCTACGATTGAGATTTAATCCCGAAAAATCGCGAGGTTGGAGTTCCAAATATGACCCCCTATAAATAGGGGGCTGGTGCAGTTCATTCTCTTCACCTTTAGTGAGAGAAATTGTGTTTTGAGTGCATCCGAAGCAATTGCCAACAGACCGAAGCAAGCAAGAAGTGTTCTGAAGCGCGTGGTTCCGTACGAAGTCAGCTATCTTCCATCCATTCGTACGAATACAAGTAAGTTTGCTTTTCCTGTTGTATCATTCAATCTCCTTTCTGTTGTTGTTTGTTTGAACTGCTCGGATGTATGCCCCCGATGCGTAGATTGGGTAGTACTAACCAACGCTTCCGTTATGACTAACATCGAATGAGCCCCTTACTAACTTCGGACTAACTTCGCTCGGTAGATTCACTTTCGTTCCTTCGTATTTCAAAGGTTTTGCTTCTTTTAATATACATAAACGGCCTCTCGGACTGCCATTTAAGGCTTACGAAATTGCTTTCTCCTTTCCCTAGGATGTCCGAGAGTGATAGTCAGAACCGGTCCGAGGCTAAGGGATATGTCTCCGATGCATTGTCCCTTTCCGACAGCTCCGAAGAAATCGATATCGATGGTGGAGACGACTCAATTGAATCGGGGCAGGCTCCCAGTTCGAATCGGGAAGAGCCCGAGGTAAGTTCCTTACTTCGGTTAGTTGTTCCGGATTCAGGGTCTCCGAGGCGTCGGGATTACCTGCAAGTCTCTAATGTGCAGGGTGTTGTTGCGGCTCAAGAGACCAGCTCGCGGACTGTAGGAGCTCATCGTCCGGGTCGTGCTGGACAGGAGTCTGAACTTCCGGTAGAGATCCGATCCCTCATTCGCAACCTAGGTTATAATTTTAGGAGTAATCCTAATCGAGTTCCGTTCATTCCGGATCCACAGGAGCCTAATATCGAGGAGGTGCACGATACCTCCGAGGCACCTCCCGATTTGGGTATGTTTGAAGAAGGCGAAGAGGATCGGGTGCAAGTAGTTGTGCCCATCCGGACGGTAGTAGAGTTGGTTTCGTCGTCCGAGGAGGAAGGAGCGGAGGAAGAGGCCCGGGCCGAAGAAGTTGGTGCCGAAGAAGAGGAAGAAGAAGAGATGTTGTCCGCCCATGTTTTCCGGAGGGCATCTGCTGGTCAAGCGGGCCCGATCCACCAGATGACCGAAGAGGAATTGCCCGAGGGGCTTAAGAGGGGTGAAGACG
Organism: Plantago major; assembly: GCA_026545765.1. Classification (NCBI taxonomy): domain Eukaryota; kingdom Viridiplantae; phylum Streptophyta; class Magnoliopsida; order Lamiales; family Plantaginaceae; genus Plantago; species Plantago major. Next base: position 97,393,355 of record CM048839.1, read on the forward strand.
TGTTTCGAGTGAAGTTTCCTCGATCAAGGGACGAAGTTACTCACCCCGATCCGGAGGGTGAACTAAATGAGGATGGTACTTTGCCCACCTGTCCTTCGATTATACTGGCTGAGGAGGTGGAGGAACTTTGGAGGAAGTACGAGATTCCGGAGTGCGTGGAAATTCTCGTTCCGGACGAGTCGCATGCTTTCTACAATCCGCCTCCGGGATACATGTGCGTCCATGAAATAAGTCTGCATTGCGGGTGGCGGCTACCCGTGTCGTCCGAGTTCCTGGAGATTTTGAGCAGCATGGGGTTAAGTCCGCATCAAATAATCCCCAACTCGCTCGGAAACCTGATGTGCTTCGGGGTAATGTGTAAATACAAGGGCATCCCGGTCACATTTGATAATTTCCGAAAGTTGTTCAATATTAGTGTAAGTAATAGGAATACTTTCTTCTATTCGTTCGTATGTCGTCAAGCATACACATTCTTTGTTGATCCCCTCTCTTCGTTAGGGATCCACTGGTGGAAGAGATACTTCTTCGTCCGACCGGCTCTGAAGGAAGGCCAATCCGAGGCGGAGAGGCCAAAATGGCAATTTGAGAGAAAATTCTTCCGAGGCAGGCTGCCGGATTGGAAACCTCCGGCTCGGAACATCCCTTTATGGATGCAAGCTCTTCACTGGAACCAGGATCCGGAGAAGTACTTCTTCCGAGGGTTAATATGCCAGCCTCTTCCGTACCTGGCCGGCTTTTCGGAGCCAAGTTTTTGTGATAACAGGGAGGATTTAGGTAAGAGTTTTTACTTTCGTTGCGGGGTTGGTCATCCGAGTCGGTTGCTTTTCTTGCTTTGTTTTACAGTGAGAATTTGTAAATTTCGACTAACTCATCTTGTTGCCACTCGGATTGTACAGATTTTTGGTTTAACTACACCATGTCAATCCTGCGTGAGTTGAAACGGAAGCAGAGCGCGGCTCAGATGAAGGAAATGGAAGAGGGTACTCGGACCCAGATAATCAAGACTTCCACGGTGCTTCCAATGGGTGAGTCTCGGAATGCTGCTTCTTTTCGGGCGGAGGAGACGCGGAGGGCTGCTGCGGGCGAGGAAGTCCAGACAATACCTACCTCGGACAAGGGTAAGGTAGTCGCTTCGAAGGGGTCGAAGAAGCCTCCGAGATCTGCCTCCCGTGAACCTCCTGTCAGTGGTTCGAGCGCTGGAGTCGGGCAAAAATGCTCGTCCGAAGGTCCGATCCCGCCGGCCAAGAAGGGCAAGGGGAAAATGAGCGATGCTCCGGAGCTGGACTTGGATGCTGAGGTTGCCCGATTGGTGCCGCTTGAATGGAGCGGATTGCAGAGTTGACCGTTGCTCAGCGTAAGGTTAGCTCATTAAAAAATTTTGATCTTGTTGTTTCATCTTTGTATGGCTCGGAGCTAAGTCTAATCTTCTTAATCATCCGTTTCGTTCTTAGCTTGCTGCCGCCGTTGAGGCGTGTTCCGTGGTGGTGGGTCGGAGGGCCACCCTCGAGGCGGATCTGGTCGTGAAAGGCCGCCTGCGATCGAGGCATCTAAGTTGCAGAGCGTGTCCGAACGGCTGAAAAAGGCCTTAGCATCCAAGAAGGAGGCCGAATCGGAGACGGCCAAAATGAAGAGTGCCATCCTAGCGCTGGAGAAGGACTTGAAAGCCCATCAGGACGGCGTGAATGAGTTTGTTGGCGTCTCCTGAAATTTCAAGGACATGATCTTTGAGGAGCTACAAAGGTCCGGTCCAAATGTCGAGATTTCTTGGACTCGGACTCTTACAAATTCTTGCTCGAGTCCAAGTATGACGAAGCTCGGCATGATGGGTTCGATCTTGCTGGGCGATTCGGAAGAAGGTTGGCTTCGAGTGGATCGTGACTTGAAGTCGAGGGCATTTCAGCCTTCAAAGAGGCAGATGGCTCGGGCTTTGCTCCAGAGGGTGTCTTGGACGAAGACTTACTTCAATGCGAGTTTGTGGAGCTCGTCACTGACGAAATGGAGGATAAAAGGTTTAAACACGGTGGTCCGTATCTTCCGTCGTTCGTGCCTCGGTTGTTAATGTCCAGTGTCTTCGTTCCTCTGGAGGACCATCCGGAGCATAATGAAGACTGGCTGACTTTGCCCGGGCCCGTCCAAAGTTTCAGCCGGGACTTGAACTTGATGGAGAGATGTCCGGGCTTCCTGAAGGAGATGCAGTCTCGGAGGGAAAGGAGGTTGGATAAGGAGCGGGAGCAGGCACCCCCGGAGGGTGATACCGGAGGCCCCTCCGGAACACAGGCTGAGTGATTCGAGCGGTGGAAAGAAGACGGGGTATGCCCCGGATGTTTTGTAATTGTGGCCTTTCGGTCCTTGGAACAATGTACTTCTTTTGTTGATTACTGCTGTTTGTATTAATTTTCTTGAATTTCAACTTGATTGGCTGTTTATGCTCTTTGTCCGAATGCATGTCTTCCCTTTGTGCGTCGACTTCGTAAAATAGATCAATAACAAGTTCCATTGACTCGGTTTGGCTCGATCTGTTCGGATAGTGTGTCCGAGTCCATGAGGCCAAACTTGTTCCAAAATGAACTCTTTTAAAGTAAAGTTCCTTGATGGATAATCTTTGGGTCGGTCGGAGGTAGTGCCCGTCCGAGTCGTAGTTCCTATTGTATAGATAGGGTTGGTTTATCCAGATTCTAACAAGTAGGACTAGGTTGTTTCCAACATATCCGATCCGTAGAGACTTGGTGTACTGTTCCGAACCGTGTTAACTTGTGAGAAGTTGATAAAAGAGTAAACCCAATATAAAAGTTGAGTAACTCGCTACAAATCAAAGTTGGCTCGGGGGTCATCATGTCAGCCTCGGACTATCACATCCGAACAGGTGACTGGGTTGGCCCAATAGCAGCCCAATTGTCAGGCCCACGTGTTAGGCCCAAGCCCATGTCCGACATCTATGGGACACGTGGCAGCTGTTGATTGGTTCCCTGCTTCTATATATACCCCTGGATTGTACGGCTTTTCGCTAGATCATTCCATCCCTTTTATATTAATAATAAGTGGTCCGGATCCTGGGTCCGGACGTCTGACGAGTGGGTTTACACAACCGTCCCTATGCGTGATCTTGCCTCTAGAGGTTTCCCAGTGTTTCGGAAATCTCTCCGAGTCGGATCATGCTGGGGATGATGAGATCAAATCATTCGGACTCACCCTTTCCTCGGATCAGCGTGCTAGTTTTCTTTCTCCGAGGCTGTAGTCTGTTTCAATGACTCTAGCCTCGGGTAAGAAGGCTGGCTCGCCGTTCTTAAGGGCTGCTAGACACTTGCTTCGGATGTTCGGACTTTTTCTCATGTTGGGTATCCGTTCGTCGAGAAAGTGGTGGTGGTGGAAGTTGGGGAAAAGTTATTGACTGTGCTTCCGTAGCATCATAGGTCCGCTTCGGATGGTAAGTGTTTAGGCTTGTTCCGGAATGCAGTAGTGAGTGAGACTCATGGTCTGGAGATTAGGGTTTCTCCAAGTTTCCTACCATCAGAGTTTTGCGGCTACTGCCTCTGAGTCACCTTTGGGTTGGTTCGGTCGTATCTCTCGGAGGCATGTTGGCAAACATTTTGCTTTGAGTAAATTGTTCGATTCGCCCTTGTAGTTTCGTGACCGAGCAGTCCGATTTCATTGGTAACTTCATTCCAGAATTGAAGGCCCGGGGGGCTACTTGCAATTCTGGAAGGGAGTTCCTGATAATGCCGATCTTGTTGGGGACCGAAGCTACAAGCCATCGTGAGCTAGCCACATGAATAATGTTCGTTGGTCCGTGTCCGAGCATCCCGGTTGTATCGGAAACTTTGTTCCAGAATTGAAGGCCCGGGAGGCAACTTGCAATTCTGGAACAGAGTTCTTGCATTACTGGTCTTGTTGGGAGTCAGCTCGGCGGATACTTCCGGAGTGACTTGGATCGTTCCGATTATCCTGGTTGTTTCCTTCCAAATACTTGAGTAATTCGAGAAGGATTCACTGTTAGTATCTGGTAGGAGACGATTCAGATTGTCGTGGTGATACTTGCTCGCTTTGGAACTGTCTCTTCCATGCGGAGGTCATGAAGCGTTCTTATAAGGATGTCTCGAATAGGCTATCCTGGTCGTTGAACTTGTTTTGTGGAGAATTGAACTTTATCTGGAATGTTCGCAGGTGTAGAATCAATTACGACCGAATCGGGTTCGTTCCTATAAGCGCTCGGAGGTACAAGGTCGTTCTTCCAAAGATGCTGCTTCTGGAAAAGTAGGAAAGTTATCTAGAATAGGCGCTTGTTGTCTTTGTAAGCTCGGTCAGAGCTCTTCGGGCTCTTCTCTTTGTAACTCGGTCCTTTCTTTAAATAAAATGCGCTTGTTTTTGTTATCGTTGTCCTTCTGTTTCATTGTGTTAAGCCTGCTCGGATCGGTGTGCAACTTAGACCGGAAACGAGCAGCTAGGTGACTTTGCTCGTGATTCGGTCAGGCATCGGGGTCCGAAGGACTTGACCCGAGCGGAATGAAGATGTGTTATTAAAGCAAAGTTGTATTGACTTGACGGAAATCAAATTACAACTTGGGGGCTTCGAGGCCTGTTTAAGGATAATGACAAAAAACTTTGATAACTGTCGTTGTCTAATCTCAAAGTGTTATCCTAAGCATAGAACTTCTGCAAATTCTTAGCATTCCAGGTTCTCTTTAGGGCTCGGCCTTGGTCGTCTTCTAGCTCAAAGCTTCCATTGATTCTGGCTCCAGTAACTTTGTACGGTCCTTCCCAGCTGGGCTTAAGTTTCCCAGTGTTGCTTAAAATATCAGCTCTCCTGAGGACCAAATCTCCGACTTGTATATCCTTTGGGAAGACCCGCTTGTTGTAAGCTCGAGCGATCATAGCTTGATATCGGAGGATGTTAGCCAGTGCTTTGCTTCGTTTGTCTTCGAGGAGCTCGAGGTCGTAGATCCTTGCGACTTCATTGTCAGCTGGGTTGTATTGCTGGATCCTTTGGGTTTCCACTACTACTTCCGAAGGAATGACTGCCTCAGATCCATAGACAAGGGAAAAAGGCGTCTCTTGTGTAGAGGTCCGAGTTGTCGTCCTATGTGCCCAAAGAACTGCGTCGAGATCATCTGCCCAACTATCTTGGGAGGTCCTTAACCTTTTCTCCAAGATCTTGACGATGGTCTTGTTGGTGGCTTCTACTTGACCATTAGCCTGGGGGTGGCCAACGGAAATGAAGCGCTGTTCTATCTTGAAAGATTGAAGCCACTCCTTCAGTCTTGCCCCAGAGAATTGAGCTCCATTATCTGACACTAGAACCTTTGGAAGTCCAAAACGGCAGATGATGTTCTTCCAGATGAATGTTCGTACCCTGCTTTCAGTGATGGTCGAAACTGCCTCTGCCTCAACCCACTTAGTGAAATATTCCACTGCCACGATCAAGAACTTCTTCTGATGGGTTCTGCGTGGGAATGGACCAACTATGTCTATGCCCCATTGATCAAATGGGCATGCTATGATTGACGGAATCATAGGGTTGGTTGGACGGTGTGGTATGTTGGCGTAGTATTGGCAGTCTTCACAGGCGCGGGCGAAATTGGCAGCGTCGGCGTCAATGGTGGGCCAATAGTATCCTTGTCTTTTGATCTTTTGTGCCAAGGTTCTTCCTCCTGAGTGACTTCCACAACTCCTAGCGTGGATCTCTTCCATTACTATTTTCGCTTCCTGGGGATCCAAACATCTCAAGTGGGTGCCGGTGAAGGATTTTTTTGTAGAGATCTTCTCCCAAGACGAAGTATCTACTGGCACGACATAGGATCCTTCTTGCTTCTCTAGGATCAGAAGGTAGAGAACCATCTTTGAGGTAGTGGAATATATCAGTCATCCAGCTCTTTTCCGTGTCTAGGAGGAAGACTAGCCCGTTGGAGCTAGTCAAAGAGGAGTCCGTGCGGGTCATCAAGATGACGCTTCTTGTGTCCAAAGCTCCTAGGGCTGAGGCGTACTGAGAGGGCATCGGCCTTTTCGTTCCATTCTCTGTGGAACTGGTCAAGAGTGAATTCTTCAAAGTGCTCAGTCTCTTTCTTGAGGAGCTCCAGGTACTTGATCATATTAGGTCCTTTGGCGGTAAAAGATCCGGAGAACTGAGATTACATGTCGTGAATCTGTGTAAGCCTTGATCCTCTTCACCTGAAGAGCTCTTGCCATCCTTAGGCCAGTGAGGAGTGCCTTGTACTCAGCCTCATTGTTTGTCACTTTAAAGTTGAGAGTAATGGCGTATTCCAGTTTGGCTCCTTCAGGACTTTCGAGAAAGATTCCTATTCCTCCCAACCGTCCAGTAGACGATCCATCCACTTGTAATGTCCAACAGTCTTTGTTTCTCAATTCGCTTTCCTCAGCAACAGGGGGCATCTTTTTGTCCTCTTGCTTCTTGTCGGAAGATGCAAGTGTTAAGGTATTGGGAACTTCATCTAGGAGGAACATGTGCCTCACCCTGAGCGAATCATCCATGGGTTGCTGATACTTAGTCCAAAGCTGGAAATCATTCTCATGTGTCTCTTTAGGCCTTTCTTCCTTTGCTTTTTCATCCTCTTTTACTTGTGTGATCATGACATGGCTCACACTTTCCTGTGGTCTTTGGGTTCCTCCTTCTGTTTCTTCTGGGTAATCAACCAGGAAATCGGCAAGAACTTGTGCCTTCTTGGCCGATGGAGCTTGATACCCGATATCATATTCACTTAATTCAATTGCCCACTTGGACAAGCGCCCCGACTGGTCTGGCTTCCCTAGGACATGTTTGAGTGGTTCGTTGGTGAGGACCACGATCCGGTGAGATTTAAAGTAAGGCTTTAGTCGATGCGGTGTAAACAAAGGTAAGGCAAGCTTCTCGATCTTGGCATATCTGGCCTCAGAGCCCACAAGGGCCTTGCTCAAATAGTAGATCGGTAAATGGTCATTGCCTTGTATTCGCACCAGTACAGAACTCATCGCTTCATCAGTAGTAGCTAGATAAAGGTAAAGAGGTTCACCTTCTATTGGTTGAGACAGGAGAGGTGGTGAGAGGAGGTACTTTTTCAAGTTATCCAGGGCCTCTTCACACTCCTTTGACCACTCAAACTTGTCTCCTTTCCTTAGAATCTTGAAGAAGGGGAGGTTTTTCTCGGCGGACTTGGAGATAAAACGGCTTAGTGCCATCACCCTTCCCAAGAGCTTCTGAACTTCATTGATGGTCTTTGGCTGTGGTAAGTCCAAGATCGCCTTTATTTTTTCTGGGTTTGCACTAATGCCTCTCTCCGTGACCATGTAGCCAAGAAACTTTCCTCCCTTTACTCCAAACGTACACTTCTAAGGGTTCAACTTCATTCCATATTTAAGAAGAATGGAAAAGCAATTGTTGAGATGCTCGATATGCTCCTCTTCAGTCTTACTTTTCACAAGCATGTCGTCCACATAAACTTCCATAGTTTTACCCAACTCCTCTTTGAACATTTTGTTTACCAGTCGTTGGTATGTAGCGCCTGCATTCTTAAGACCAAATGGCATGACCTTGAAGCAATAGACCCCTCCTGCTGCGAAGAAGGCCGTCTTCTTAACGTCTTCCTGGGCCATCCTGATTTGATAGAAGCCCTGATATGCGTCCATGAAGCTCAAGAGCGCACATCCTGCAGTAGAATCTACCAGTTGGTCTATGCGAGGTAGTGGATAAGGATCCTTTGGGCAAAACTTGTTGAGTCTAGTGAAGTCATTACACATTCTCCACTTTCCTGGGGCCTTCTCGACGAGGACCACATTACAAACCCAGTCAGAGTATCTGAATTCTTCAATGTGTCCTGCTTTCATTAACTTGTCCACTTCTTCTGATATAATAGCATCTTCAACGGGCCCAAAGTCTTTCCTCTTCCGCCGGATGTATTTTACCGTTGGATCCATGTTCAGACGGTGAACTGCGATCCTTGGGTCTATCCCCTTAAGATCATCGGTGCTCCAAGCAAAGATATCGTGATTGTCTCGAAGGCATGTGATGAGCTTCATCTCTACTTCCGTGCTCATCTCCATTCCAATCCGAGTTGTCTTTTCCAAGTTCCCCTCGATCAACTGAACCTCTTTCAGGGCTTCATGCGGTTCTATTCTGGCAGTCTTGGGGAACTTTTCCCTGAGCGACCCAACACCAATTTCCTCCTTTAGTGGGGTAAGAGCCACAGGAGGAGGACTCCTGGGTCTCTTAGTGACCGAAAGAATGGGTACTGTGGCTCCTCTGGTTGACATGATGTAGCATTTCCAGGCTTCTCTGACATTGCCCACTTCTTCACCCACATCGTTTGGGGTTGGGAACTTTACCCTGTTGTGCAGGGGAGATGCGATTGCCCTAAATTGGTTAAGTCTTGGGCGGCCCAGGATCACGTTATAGTCGAAGGTGATATCAACTACCACAAAGAGGATTGTCTCAGTCACTCTTGTCGGAAAGGTGCCCATAGAGACTTGTAGTGGTACACTCCCAATGGGACGTACTACAGATCCTCCAAAACCCACCAAAGAAGTATACACACGCCCATATTGAATCTGTCCCAAGTGCATTTGCTCCACAGTCCTTTTGGAGATGACATTGGAAGAACTTCCTGTGTCGACAAGTACCTTATTGACCTTGTAAGTGGCGATGACCAGAGAAACAACCAAAGGAACGTCGGGGTCCTTTAGATCTCCTCCACCAGACGTTGGTGGGGGAATTTCACTATCGTCAAAGGTGATTGCGTTTGTGCCCTTCAGGGCTGAAGGAGCATATGCTCTATCATTGTTCCTCAAGTGTTGCGCGGTCCTTTCCCTTGCATTTCGACTGTCTCCACCAGTTGGTCCCCTCGCGATGGCGTTGATAACTCCGCTATAGGGGAGGTTTTCCATCTCCATATTATCGTGGTACCCTCGGTACCTTTGGGCATGCTGAGGTGGGATCTCTGCCGGAGGAGGTGGTAAGGAGCCTGCCGGAGGTTCCGAACCACGCTCTTCCCTTCTTTGTTCATTCTTCTGGTGTCTGGAAGGTTCTTCTTCATACATTGGTTCCTTCAGTTTTCCGCTTCTTATCATCCCTTCTATTTTCGTCTTCAACTGGACACAGTCTTCCGTTGAATGACCTTTTTGTTTATGGAACCTACAGTAGTCCTTTGAAGCTTTGTTCTTTTTGTTACTCCTTGTAGGTTTTGGCCATTGTATGTCCAGGTTTTTCTCAACGATTGAAGCCAAGATGTCGGATCTCGGTCTGTTGAGGCGAGTATACTCGGGGTATCTCCTTGGTGGAGTTCTTTCTCTGCGAAACTCTCTCTTATCTCTAAGTTCCCTTTTTTGTTCAAACTTTCCCTGACGAGGAGGAGGCTCCTGTCGTACTTGCTCTTTCCCTTTTCTAGCTCCTGCTCTTATTGGAACATTTCTTCGATACTCTTCTCCATACAAAACTCCTTCACAAATATCTTCCAAGTACTTTTCAGTTGTGATTTCTTCATTGGAAAGATTTTTCCTGAGGTCTTCATTGTAAGTGTTGGCATATAGGTGTCGGACCCGCTCCTTGATGCTATGAGGCTCTACTTGGCGTACTTCAGTATTGAAGCGGTCAAGAAAGGTTCTAAGATCCTCATGCTCCTTCTGGATTACTCCCGCCAGGTGCTCAACTGACCTCTTCCTCTTCTTTGCTTTCTCAAATCTTTTCAAGAAGAGGGAAGCAATATCAAAATAGGACTTGATGGAGCCGTTGGGCAGTGAGGTCCACCAATCCATTGCTTCCCCGAAGAGAGTAGTGGAAAAGTTGAGAGCCTTCATGTTGTCATTCAAGCCATTGGTCTCCATCTTACTCTCGTATCTAGTAAGATGCCCGACGGGACAAGTATCTCCATAGTAGTGTTCAAGGTTTGGAATGGTGGAATCAGGGCGTGTCCTTTCCTTTCTGATTTCATCACATAGCGGATTGGGAGCTCTAAGAGTCACCTTCTCATGTGCCTTCACCATCTTGCTTAGAGTTGCAATTTGTGTTTCTAAAGCCTTTTGTTGGAGGTAAATGCCCGTGATCAACTTTTCACCAGTTCTAGGGTTGATAGCCACATCTGGAGGAAGGTCATTGAGAGGGACTATTGAGATACTTTCCGCCACATGATCTCTTGGTGCGTGTTGCTGTGCTCCACGTCGACTAGTCCCGACATCATCCGCCCGAGGTCTTACTGGACTTCTCTCTCGCTGTTCGTTAGAAGCAGCGGCTCTCCTGTTGAGAAGGTTCCTTAGATCTTCTTGTTAAACTTGTTCCCCTAATCTTTGTTGAATAGGACGATGCTCATTCCTCGATTGTGCGGGTTCAGCTTGTCTTGGAATTGCCGGAGGAGGAGTGAGCTGAGGAGGTTGTTTGATCCAAAGCATCCTTGTATAGTGGTGAGTAAGAGACCAACTGATTATCATTCATCCCGAACTCACTGGGACGAATGATCTGCCCATTTGGAAGAGTAAAATTTCTTCCTGGGGGAGGACCGTGTGTCCCTGGCGGAGGAACTTGTCCTTCGACCCCGAGCTCATGGGTTCTTATTGGTGGATCAGCGGCTCTTTCCTCACCTGAGGAGAGACTAGCGGTACGGCCGTCGCTTGGATAGTCCCTTGCATCTCTTGGTGGAGTTTCTGCCACCCTTCCCCTCCTAGGAGGTCTACCTCTTTTCCTTGGAGCAGGTGTTCCAATTGCAGTGGCGTTGGTTCTTGCTGACTTTCTTGTCCTCGCCATTACCGAAGAGAACGGAACTTTTTGTATCGATTCCCACAAACGGCGCCAAAATGTTGAGGGTATGGTTCCCCAAACACTTAGTGATATTCCAATTGCACGGGTAATGCTCCAGACGATATCTTCCTCACTACGTAAGAACCAACGGGCAAGATTCTTCCACTATGCACCTGGTGAGAACCTGCGCAAGAGGCTTTGGGGGGGGGGGGGGTTAGGACCCGGTTTGCCAAGTGTCAAACCGGTACAAGACTTCACTCGAGAGGCGGAGATCTACTCAGATCTTGCTCGAGATTAAGTTCGTAATATTGCTTACCATTGCATGGGGATATGTGCCCTTATATATAAGGTTTCCTCAAAGTGGCAGGCTTCTTCAAGATCGCGCCAAGTGTAGGGCTCTGGTTGAGCCACCAAGGCACATCTAGGCCCATGGCCCAATAATGATACCTAGCCCATGCCCCTTTGGGCTTTTCGGGGTAGTTTAGTCATTATTAGGAGAGTTTTGGAGGGTGTGACATAGTCTGCCGAGGTCCGAGGTTCGGAGAGGTTGGTCTGGCCTTTGGTCCGGCCAGATTGGTTGTCAAATGAGGGAGTCCTCTAAGCTTGCCCAACTCTTCCGATTTGGACCTCATGGTTCGGACCCCCTACTCTTTGGTGCCTGTTCTACTTGGTTGCCTGTGTGATTGTCATGTTGGATCCAACTGATCGTCCGTATCGGAGGCCTTGGGTCGGACCCAGTACTATTCAAGTACTATGTCTCCTTTTCTAGAGAGGCTCGGACCCAGGTGGGTCGGGCCTGAGATCCTTAGGTCGGACCTAGTAAGCTTTAGATCCTTTGTTCCTCTCTTCTAGGGTGGGTCGGACCATGGTGGGCCTGCCCGGATCGGACCGTTGGCTCGGACCAATGTGTCTCGGATCCATTAAATGACTTAGGACGCCATAGAATTCATTCCAAGGGATCCTATGACGGATTGGACATATTTCCGTATCAACACTACTCTTTTTATCTTACTTTATTTTTCCATTTATTATAACAACCTTAAATTAATCAAATAAACATAAAATCTTACACACATCACTTCACTCTTACACACCATATAAAAACCTACTCCCTTCGTCCCGCTAAAAACTGTACATATTCCTTTTTTGGACGTCCCACTAATTTAGGACACTTCGTAAAATAGTAAAGAAAATCTCACTATCTTATACTCCCTCCGTCCCAGTTTCATTTACACGTTTGACTTTTTCTGGTCAACGCTTACAAACTTCGTCTACAAATTACTCATAAATAATGTTGGTTAAAGAAATTAAAAATTCATATTATTACATATTACATTTTAAATTTTTCAAAAATTCATTAGAAGTATCATATGTGCGTAATTCAAGCTCAAAGTTGAACGTTGTTAACCTGAAAAAGTCAAACAGGTAAATGAAACTGGGACGGAGAGAGTATTTTTTTCATTCTTTATCATTTATCTCTCTTATCTTTCATACTTTCTCTATTACTTACTACCTCCGTTCCAATAAGAGCTTCATAGCTCCTTACTTTCTCTATTATTAAGGGAAATTAATAGAATATTAATTTGTGTATGGTATTATGTTAGTAAAATTGTAAGTGGGTGATAAAGTAAGAGAAAGATTGAATAAAATGATGATAAAGTAAGAAAAATATATAATAAAGATTAGTTAGTGGGATAAAAACTTTCCATTTATTGGTTAGGAAATTTCTAACGAAACGCAAAAAAAAAAGAAAGTTATTAATTGAACGGATAGAGTATCATTTATAAATTAACCAACAAACAATAAACTATATTGACCGTCTTAAAAACATGCCGAAAAAATTGTGGTGTTTTTTAGCGGGGCTAATATAAATTGTTAACTCTATCATTCTTGTAAATTTCAACTCGGTGTACGATTTTTGATTTTTCCAACATTACTCTTTCCCACATTGAAACTCTAGTCTACTCTACTCTTTCCCTCTTATCTCTCATTATTGATTCAAGAAAAATCCCTCTTTTCTTCCTTGTCTTCATCATTCATACACTTGAACAAATTAATGGCTAGTGTTCATCTTCATCTTGTTCGCAGATCTGCTACTAGCTGTTGCAGTAGCTACTTGTTTGGCAACAAATCACATTATCTTGTTTACTTTTCCACAGCCTCTAGCAACAAAGCAGCTGCTTCTTCGTTTCCTGAAGATTTCTTTGTTGATAAATACCAATTCACTCCTGAAATAGCTTCCAAAGCTGCCTCATTTTCTGCTCGCTCCAAAAACCCCTCAAAATGCTGACTTGGTACTTTCTTTCCTTCGAAGCAATGACTTTTCCCACTCCCATTTGGAGAGAATCGTTAGGCATCACCCACAGTTTCTTTCTTTGTGTGTTGAGACGAATGTTAAGCCAAAGTTCAAAATATTCGAGGATTTGGGTCTCTCTGCCGGTGAGACTGCTCAGCTAGTCGCCCGTGATTTCCAGATTCTGAAACATGGAGCTAACTGGATCATCCGCTCGGTGTCTGTGTTGAAGGACCTGTTGGGATCGACTGATCATGTTATCAAACTTATCAAGAAATGTCCCAACTTATTTTATGCAGATCCAGAGAATACTATTTTGCCAAATATTGAAATCCTCCAGAGCTGTGGCGTACAAATCGAGCAGCAGATTAATAGTAACAGAAGATCATCATCTGGTGGAAGCTCATCAAACTTGCAGATGAACAACGTGAAGAAGCGTGTTACACACATTACGTTTCTATTAGTCATTATATCTGCAACTTTGTATGTTTGTACTATAAGCTAGATATGTTGTACCTTATAGCAGTTAGAGTAGTTAGTTAGTTATATATACTTAGCTTCTCCTAGAACATAATTACTCAAGTTTCATTTTCTGCAACTCTTTCTTCTCTACAAGAGAGATTGTGGTTTTCATTGTAATTCATCTTCTCCATCAATACAATTCGGTTATTGATTTTCACATGGTATCATTCGCTGTTTGATCTTGAGTTCTTCCGCATCGATTTTTCTGATCATATTGATCGTTGTTATGATCAATTACTGTTTCTTTTTGATCGATTTGACCAATTTTCTGGTTCTTATCAATGGAGAATTCTACTCCTGATGTTGTTCATAATGCTTCGAATCCCAATGTTACGTCGATTCCTAATGTTTCAAATGTTTTAATTCGTAATCCGGTTGAAAATTCAACTTCACCATACTTCATTCATGCTGCTGATATAGGCATGGGCATTTCTCAAGAAATATTCAATGGTGATAACTACCTTTCTTGGAGCAAAACAATTATGATGAATTTGCAGGCTAAGAATAAAGCTGCGTTTGTTGATGGCTCAATAACTGTTCCGCCAGTTGCTACAACAGATCCAATTATGGTGGTTGCTTGGCAAAGAAACAATAGTTTGGTGCTATCTTGGCTGATGATGGCAGTTGCTCCAGAGATTCGCAATAGTTGAGTGCCATCAAACAAGGATCACAAATGGTAACTGTTTACTATAATGCGTTTAAAGGCTTATGGGATGAGTTTACTAGTTACAGAATTATGCCTCAGTGTACTTGTGGAGCTACGAGCAAGTGTGTGTGTGATTTGTTCAAATTTATGTATGCTACACAACAGAATGACTATGGTATGAAATTCTTGGTTGGTTTACATGAGTCATATGCTCATTTGAGAAGTCAGTTGTTGATGAATCTTCCTCTCCCATCACTGTCAAAGATTCATTCAATTTTGCTTCAAGAAGAAAGTCATAGATGTTTACAACCTAATGTGCCAGTTTCTATAGCAATGATGACTCTCAATTCATCTGATAATCATAATGGAGGTAGTGGCAATGTTTATCAAGGAAGTGGTACAGCTTGTGATGTGAATAAGTTTGTCAAGTATAAGGACAGGCAAAACCTATTTTTTCTCATTGTGAGCAACCCGGGCATACAGTTGATTGTTGCTTTGTGTTGCATGGTTTTCCACCAGGGTGGAAAGATAGAACTCAATCGGGTGCTTCAAAATTTCAGAAGTATCATCCTGCAAAGTCTCAGTCTTATAAAGGAGCATCATTCAAGCCTACAGCTGCTGCAGTTCAAATCAATGAGACATCTGATATGCAAGCACAGGCTAATGATATGGATTTTACTTTTGATCAATCTTCTTATCACCAATTTCTGGAGTTTCAGAAGTATCAAGCTAGCATTATGGAATTTCAAGTTGCAAATGCAGCTCATACAGTTGCTACAGCTATAGCTTCTACATCTGTTTCACCTAATGCAAGTACATCAGGTAAATCAAGAAAGTTTTATTATTTAAGCATTAACAGCAGAGCTAAAATTACTTCTAGTTGGATATTAGATATTGGTGCCTCTAATCACATGATTTGTGATAAGAGTTTATATAGTTCTCTATACCTTCTAGTGTTTATATTAGTATTGATTTACCAACTAGTGATCAAACTAAGGCAACTCTCATTGAATCTGTCAAACTATTAGATAATTTGCATCTTCAAAATGTTTTATATGCTCCAGCTTTTGGATTCAATCTTTTATCTATATCAAGTCTTACTAAAACTGGCAGGCTGGTTGCTATATTCTTATCTAATAGATTTTTTTTTACAGGATATGATTCAAAACAAGCTGATTACTTGTGCTGAAGTTAAAAATGGATTATATCATGTTAAAGATTCATTGAATGAAGTCAGAGTTGATCAACCAGTTGGACAAATAAATGATGTTGCTAATCATGTTTCAAGTGATATCTGGCATGCTAGATTATGCCATGTACCTTACTCAAAACTTTGTACTTTGAAAATTCCTGGTGTTTCTCATTGTAAAGCTATTGTGTGTGACATTTGTCACTTTGCAAGATAAAAGAGATTACCTTTTCCTGATAGCATCACTTGTACTTCAAATGCTTTTGAAATAATACATGTTGATATTTGGGGCCCTTTCAGTGTTGTTTCTCATGATAATTTCAAATATTTTCTTACCATTGTTGATGACTATACAAGGTGTACCTGGATTTTTATGATAAATAAAAAATCAGAGACAAGACAACACATTTCGGATTTTCTGTGTAATGGTGAAAATTCAGTTTAATTGTGTTGTTAAGTGTATCAGATCAGATAATGGTCAGGAATTTTTATTCTATGACTTTTACAAAGAAAATGGCATTGTTCATCAGAGGAGTTGTGTGGCAACACCACAGCAGAATGGTGTAGTGGAGAGAAACACCAGCATATTCTACAGGTGGCTAGATCTCTTCTATTTTATTCTCATATGCCTTTGTGTTTTGGTCTGATAGTGTTCAATATGTTGTACATTTGATCAATAGGTTACCTTATGCAAATTTGCAGGGTAAATCACCTTTTGAAATGCTTTATAATGTTAAAGTTAATTATGATTATATGCGTACTTTTGGCTCTCTTTGTTATGCAAGTACTTTACAGACTCATAGACATAAATTTGCTCAAACATCTATGAAGTGTGTTTTTCTGGGATACCCTCTTGGTATTAAAGGGTATAAATGTTATGAGGTTGATACAAAACAGGTTATTATATCAAGAGATGTTATTTTTTAGGAAAATATTTTTCCTTATCATAATTATTCTGATCACACTTCTTCTATATAGATAGAGAATTGTTCTCATCATTTTGATATGCCTAATACACCTGTTACTTTACCTGTTGCTAATAATCCTCCTATATCAGATATACCTATGATTAACATTAATGCAGGTTCTGATTTATCCAGATCATCATTTGGTGGAAGTTTAAATGAGACAATTGTCTCCAATATTCCTTTTTCACCTGATATAGATTCAGTTGCTCATAATACTAATGATCTTTCAGTTGTTACTAGTGATGTTTCAGTTGATCCACCAGGTGGTAATATTAGACAATCTACAAGATCAAGATCTATTCATGCACATCTTAAAGTATATGAGTGTGCTCTCCCACCTTCTCTACAACATTCTATTAATTATGTATATAGTAATGATATAGAAACTAACTCTGCAGGCAAACTATATCCTATTTCAAATCATTTATCTATTAACCAACTATGTCATGAGTATGATTGTTTTACAGCTTCTATCACTCAGATAGATGAACCAAAGACTTATAAAGAAGTCATAAAACACACAGAATGACAGCAAGCAATGCAAACTGAGTTAGATGCCCTTGAAATCAACAACACTTGGGTGTTAACACCTCTTCCTCCAGGAAAGAATGTTGTGGGCTGCAAATGGGTCTATAGAGTAAAGTTCAAGTCTGATGGATCCATCCAGAGGTATAAAGCCAGATTAGTGGCTAAAGGCTACACACAAGAAGAAGGTTTGGACTACTTTGAGACATTTTCACCTGTCACAAAGCTAACTACTATAAGAACACTTCTATCTGTTGTCAATTAACAAGTGGCATTTATATCAATTAGATGTTAATAATGCTTTTTTGCATGGGGATCTTTTTGAGGAGGTATATATGTTACCACCACCTAGTTACTGCAAACCCAATGACAACAGGGTTTGCAAGCTTATTAAATCATTGTATGGGCTCAAACAAGCCTCAAGACAATGGTTTTATAAACTTACAACTTGTTTGTTGGATTATGGATATGTACAGTCTAAGGTAAATAGTTCTTTATTCATTAAAAGTACTACTGACTCTATCACAGCATTAGATGTGTATGTTGATGATGTGATTTTAGCAGGAAATAATTTACAGGAGATTGAGATGGTCAAACAACACTTACACAAGCAGTTTACAATAAAAGATCTGGGGAAGCTTAGGTATATGCTTGGATTGGAAGTAGCTCAGTCAGAAAAAGGAATCATATTAACTCAGAGGAAATATATGCTCTAGATTTACTTAAGGAGACTGGCTACATGGGGAGCAAACCTATTAGTACTCCTATGGACTGCAAGTCAAGACTCATAGCAACATCTGGTGTGCCATTATTAGATGCCACAGTGTATAGAAGACTCATTGGAAGATTAGTGTACTTAAACATCACCAGGCCTGATTTAAGCTTTGCTATCCAAAATTTAAGTCGATTTATGAGCAAACCCACTACAGATCATTTGGAAGCAGCTCATAGAGTCTTAAGATACCTAAAGAACTCTCCTGGTAAAGGTATACTACTATCAAGACATGAAGACTATCAGCTAAGTGCCTATAGTGATAGTGACTGGGCAACATGCCCTGATACAAGGAAAAGTGTCACAGGCTACATCATATTCTTAGGATCATCTCTGATATCCTGGAAGAGTAAAAAGCAACCAACTATCAGTAGAAGCAACACTGAGGCAGAGTATAGGGCACTTGCAATAAGCACAGCTTGTGAAGTTCAATGGTTATTTTACTTGCTACAAGATTTGGGTGTTACACCTAAAATTCCTGCACACACACACACACACATATATATATATATATATATATATATATATATATATATATATATATATAATATATATATACAGATAGTAAATCAGCCTACTGCCTGGCCAACAATCCAGTACAACATGAGAGAACAAAACACATCGAACTGGATTGTCACTTCATAAGAGAAAAGATCCAAGCTAAAGTTCTGAAACTTTTTTATAGAAACTTCATGTTGCAGCTTGTGTAACTGATCTCTTCTTAAGTATGTTTCTTGATGTGGGGTAAAAATGGATAAGTCGCTAGTTAGTTCGTCGACGCCCTAGACGGATGTAGTTCTTGCTCGAACGATGATATTAGTTAGCGGAAGTCGAATAGTCCTTGGTTCAAGTCGCCATTACTTTGATCAAATTCGTGACTTCGCGAAGGTCGAAAAGTGTGCGAACGAAAAAGTGGACCGAGGTCGAGTCCGTCGGTCCTCTGTTGCGTCTGTCGATCCTCGGTGGTGTCCGTCGTTGATCTGTGACAAGAAAATAAGGGGTTAGACCCTTTTGGGCCGGTTTGCCTAGGACAACCCGGTACTTAGATTCAACTAGTTAATAAGTCGGTCGACTTTTCAATCTAGGACTTAAAAACTTCGATAGTAGATTTTCGGAAGTAGCTGCTTACCGTTTATGAGGAGTAGAGGCCTTGTATTTATATGCAAGATTTGTTATCATCCTCTCTTGGATGAGTGCCAAGTGTATGGTCCGGATTCGTCCATGCTAGAAGTTGGGCTCATGGGCCTTTAATGGGCTTGGCCCATTTAAGTTGATGAAGCTTGGATTGTAGTCCGAAGGTTGAAATATTAGAGGGTCGGCCTCTTGATTTTGGTGTAGTCGGACCTTTAACTTTGGTGAGGTCGAATTCCCTTGATAGCATTGTCCCGATATGATTAAGTCTTCTTAGTTCGGGAGTAGGACTTAAAGGTACATATCATTTCTTTTTTTTTTTTTTTTAAAGGTTTTTTGCTTTCTTCCTGTATTAGATGAATGCTCTGCCAGTTATTCTCAAACCATTGTGATCAGGTCAGCTGTATGTGCATCCATTTATATTATGAGTTGGTGGCTCCAATGTATGTGCCTGCAACTATTGAAGTCCGAGGCGCACTTTTGTAGAGAGTAAACATGTTGAAATGTATTGCTTTGTATTAATCGAGTCATGAATGGATGATTGTTGAATTACTGGCTAATTGAGACTAAAACAGTAAAACTAATGCTGAAATAGTGAAAATGTGTCATTGCAGTGATTGGTAATGATGCGGTTGCAAATGCAGTCAAACCTAATGTGAATGTAAATGCACTTCTCAAATTTTGTGCGCGATTAGCATACAAGTTTTTTCGTTTACATGTTCACAAGCCACCGTTTTTTATGTCGTAAAAGAAACCAACCATACAAGTTTTTGTTGGGACGGAGGTGGTATGTTTGACGAGGAACAAAGATTGTGGGTAGGGATGTGAATGAGCAGATTCGAGATCTTGAAGCTCATGCTTATGTTTACAAGTCGATCACTTGAGTTTTTTTTTTACCATAGTGCTGGCATTCGCTCAAAATGAAGTCTAGCTTGCTCAGGGCCAGGCTCGTGTTAGCCGAGTTTGAACCGAACTTTATCATTGGTTTACATGGGTGCATTTTACAATTTAGTAATCAAAATTATAATTAAAAACCCTATTAAATACAGTGTTATACTAACCCGCAGCATCGTCTCACATTGTTCATTGGCTCTCTACTGTTTCATCTTCCTCTCTACATTTAGTAAGCCAAACTGAGATGATATTTAAGGCATTGACATTTCTGGGTGCTCTCAGCTGTTCACGTACCTGGATCCTTGAACAAGTTATTAGTCTTGTTAGTAGCCTTTAAGAGATATAGAATCTTCATTTTGCAGCTTGAGTAATAGAACTCTCCTTTTGATATAGAGTTCTCAATGTTTAATAAGCAAATATTGGTTGTTGCTCATGTTCTAATCCTTGTTCAATACAGTTTTGTGTGCTTTACTTCATAAGTTTTGCAAGGTTTCACCAAATGCCATACAAAGAGCTTTCTCGAAACCTTGTTGGTGCTTGTATAAATAAAGCCTGCATATGGTGAGGGTTTAACTTGCAACTTTACTAGTACTGTACCATGCAGTAACTATTTAGTTCAAAACTCCTCATTTTATGTCTTCTTCGAAACCTTTTCGCATTATAACTAATTGGTGCTAGAAGATCTTCAGAACAATAATTAGATGCTGGTCAAGACATGTGTCTGTGCTGCGAACCAACCAAGTATGGAGGAAGACGATGTTGGGGAATTGGCTGTATGAAGATAACCACACTTGGTTGAAAGAGACCAAGAAAGAGAGCAAAAAAGTGTGTATATTATAAAGTATAAATTCGTAATTTTGAGCAATTATTTATTGAAGTTCCACCATTCAATTTTGCGTGTTCTTTAGTTCATTGCGAAGTGGGATGCGCAAGCTTTGTAACAGTATAAAATACGGGCGATAATCAATTTTAGGTGTGAATAATAAATTGGTTTAAAGTGTGCTATTTGGGACTAGTTATTTATATTTGTCCCACATTGGGAATGAATGGAAGGGAAAACTTGTGTATATTATGGTTATGGAACCCTTCTTACGCGGGCATGCAGGGGTGGCAAATCCAAATCCGGATTGAAATTCGAGAGTCTCTTCACCATTGAAGTTTGGCGGAGCTTCTACTGCAAAGGCCACACCGCTGTCTCGTACATAATTCAGTTCAAATATTTGTGTCTTTGATGGGACGTTGCGTAAAGCATTCCCATCACGACTTAAGAAAAGTGGCTAGAAGTCGTCTAGTCAAGTCGAGACGGTGGAATAATTAGTATTTAGTATTTCTTTTACTACTTTAGAATAATATAATTAGAATATCTTATTTTGAGCCAGAGATCTAGAAGAAGATGGCAATTGCTAGATTCTCTCTAGATCATAAGGCAAGTAGATTAGTTAGTAGGGTTTTTCTACGGTGAGATAGTAGTCGTACATGATTAAAATGAGATAGTAGTCGTACATTAAAGTGTTTACCAAATATACACTTTAGTTATTCATTTAGGTCTTGTTTTATAATTCATTCATAAAATATACAAATATTCAAACAATTTTAGAAAAAAAAATTATAACTGTAATTAGACATAATTGTTGATTTACCATTATACCCTTTCATTAAAAAAGAAAATGTATTAATATTAATTAGAACCACCATCGGACCTCCAATGACCGCCACCGGATCTCCGGCGACACCCTAATTTAATTTTAAAAATTTAATGTTGTAACTCATAGGAATTGAACCCAACACCTCATGAATACAAGTTCAGAAACTTATCATCAGGCTACAAGGAATTACATGTCCATAGTCTAACTATAAACATATATGATATATCCTTATCCAAACCAACAAAAAGAGAAAACCAACCATATAACAATTGTTTTAACATCGATTTGTTTTGTCTTTTATCCAAGAATTATTGTTTAACATCGATTTGTTTTGTTCTTTTATCCAAGAATTATTGTTTAACATCAATTCATCGTCTTCCTCTTATTTCCTCTTTACAACATACATCAATTCAAAATTCAAGAACCCTAATCCCCAATTCAAAAAACCTAATCCCTAAATCACAAGATTATAGCCTTCAATTCATCTCTATCATGCCATCCCCATCTCCGGCGGTCTTCTCCACCGGAAATCACTACTCCAGCTCCACTGCACCACCAAACTGGATCCGTCTTCTCCGTCACTAGGTAATTCTCTAGATCGATTTGCTCGAATCTAACTTGGCTCCAACTCTGCTTTCTCTTTTTGCACCTTTGCTCGAATGACTTGGCTGATTATTCGTGTTGCTACTAGCTTATTCCTTATTTCCCATCTTAAACTTTTGTATGAAGCATATGTCTTGATTTCTGGATATAGATGAATTGTTTGTGTTTATGGTAGTAAATATATTTTAGCATTCTGCCTTGCTTTCCATTGAACTATATGAAATTTGGGTTTACTCGCTCTTGACCTTATTTCGTAGCCATATATGTGTTGTATTCTGTTTTTGTAATTATGGGTATTAGTATACTCAGATCTTTCCATTTGCCTATGATTTCTCTGCGGAAAGAACTTCTTATGTTAATGAATATGTTTCTGAAGTTGTTTTGGTAATGTCAAATTAGGATTTTCTTATAGTGAATGATTTTTGTTCCAGTTGACTCTAAAGGCAATGTAAATGCTCTGTACATTTGTCAATGATGTTTTTTCTCAAAAATCTTTGAGGAAAAAGAACAAAACAAATCGATGTTAAACAATAATTGTTGGATAAAAGACAAAACAAATCGATGTTAAAACAATTGTTATGTGGTTTGTTTTCTCTTTTTGTTGGTTTTGATAAGGATATATCATATATGTTTATAGTTAGAGTATGGACATGTAATACCTTGTAGCCTGATGGTAAGTTTCTAAACTTGTATTCATGAGGTGTTGGGCTCAATTCCTATGAGTTACAATATTAAATTTTTAAAATTAAATTAGGGTGTCGCGGGAGATCCGCCGGATGCCGGAGGTCCCTTGCCGCTGGAGGTCCGGTGGCGGTCATTGAAGGTCCGATGGTGGTTCTAATTAATATTAATACATTTTATTTTTTAATGAAAGGGTATAATGGTAAATCAATAATTATGGTTAAGTTTTACTTTAATATTTTATAATGGATTTTTGTATAATTGTATTTACATATTAAAATACTAGCATTTACGTAACACACTACGTGTGTTAAGGATTTTTATATAAACTAATGAATCAGTGATTTTTGAAAACATTTAAAAATAATAAATAAAAGGGAGAAACTTACGCCAATGAGATTCGAACTCTGCACCTTCTACTTAAACAATGACACATGTACGTATCAGATTCAAATTGAATAAGTAAGATCAATGGATGAGATTTAAATTAAATTATTAACTTAGTAAAACTTTGTGAATTATTATACTACTTTAAAACTTCAATGGGTAGATTCGTAAATTAACCAGTACGACTACTCATTGAGTTGTCGTACATAAGAGGAGTAGTCGTACATAAGATCAATGGTTGAGATTAGATCTCAACGGTTGTACGACTACTATCTCACCGTAGAAATCCCCTAGTTAGTATCTTTCAATATTCTCGCATATCTTTTTGTTATATTCCATTCCTATTAGAGTTATGTACTGCCTGGGATACATGTCAGGTAGACAGTATAAATAGGTGTACTGGGGTTTAACCCTAATCAGTTTATCAATATGAATTCGGTCAATTCTACCGAAATTACCGCTCCGCGTGTACCAATTGATCTCACCATCAACTGTGAAAATACCCTAGTGTTAAGGGTAAAATTCGTCTAGCTCGGATACCACACCTTAGCTGCTTCTGAAGTGCCTGAACTGCTAAGAAAAGCGAGGATTAGACCTCTTTAAGCCCGGTCTGTCGTGGACAAACCGGGTAGTGATTCAACCAAGAGTAGTACTCTTCTTTGTCAGAAATATGGTTGAGATGTAATAAATAACTTACCTTGAACTGAAGAGAATGAGCTCTATTTATAGGCTATTTCCGGGGAACAGGATCCCTGAAATTCCGGAATCATGTCCTTAACTGACACGTAGCCCGAATATTACGGGATCTTGAATCACTATTTGAGGTCCAGGCTCAGACCTGTTGTAGAAGTCGGATCTCGGATTTATAGGTCGGATATATGTTGTAGGTCGGTATATCCTCCTTTGTCCGAGATTTGACAAGTTGATGTAGGTCGGTTTTATCCGTTGTAACCGACCCACATTAAGTCATTTAGTCTTTTTTATCCGATTTGATTCAATCCTTCGGAACCGTGGCGTTCGATTCGTCCTAATTCGTCTCCAAATTAGGGGGAACTTATTACAGTATAACATGAGTCCCCCCAGTTTTCATGTATCTTGTAGAGATAGATGTGAAATTCCCAAGTTTCTGTGTGTCAGATGAGGATTTAATCAAATCGAAAAACGGATATATTAACTATTCCCCCCCTTACCGAGTCTCGGAAGTCGGATATACCGAGACTATAGAGAGGCAAATATTTGATCTGTTTTGTAGACCGGTGGAGTGGGACACGTGTCAAATGGATAATCAGTGTAGCATTAAATGCGGCACAAGTTCCTAGATCGGTAGTAATGATGACTGGGCGAGATCAGGTAGAAGTTGTCGGAGGACTATAAATAGGAGGCTCTTTTTCATTTGCTTCACCACACTTCAACTCTCAAACCCTCTTTTCTCCAGGCGATTTTCTTTTTCTCACCGAGCTTCCGCAATCTCGAACTTCCGTGCTTCAGGTCCAACACCGTTTTTCAAAAACTGTAAGTGTCTCGGATTCCAATCTTCATCTTTAATTTCTCTGTTTTGTTGTCTTTCATATTTTCGTAATATGGGGTCGGGTAGGATCGTCCTCCGACTGATTTTAGGGTCAGTTTCTTATATAAATCTTATCACGTAGAATCATGGCGAGTCAGAGTGAGGATAGTCAGCATCAGTCCGAGGGTCGGTCGTACGACCATAATGGTGAGGAAGATTCCTTCACCGCATCGGACGAATCCATTGAGGAGGGTCAGATGGTTAACCTGCCTAGGGGTCGGTCTTTTGTGGTAGGTTCGGGCTCGGGGAACCTTATGGTCGGTTCTAGCTCGAGACAACTTCCTCCGGGGTTATCTGCAAGTTTGGGCGGATCCTATAGGTGCTCCATTAGGAATGAGCCCATTATTTCCGAAGTGCGAGATGAATTGGTGAGGGATAGACTTAATCTCGGTGGTCGGGTGACCGAGAGGGAGAAACTTGAGCAAATGCAAGGGTCGGCGGTGGAGTCTTCTGTTGTGGTACGAGCACGCCTTGGTTTGGATGATGAAGATGCCGACGATGCTGAGATAGATGAGATGTTGGATGGAGTGGGAGATGAGGCGGTTAGGAATGATAACCCTCAGCTTGAGAACGAAAGTCAAGAGGTTGGGGCGCAAAAAGAAGATGAGGTCGAGGAAGAAGAGATCGAGCCTAGACAAAAAAGGAGGAGAGTGGTTGAGGAGGAGACAAAATTCAACAAGGCAGGAGAAGTCCGCGGTACCTCGGCCAATAACATCAAGGTCCGTAGAGAAGTGGGTATTGGTCCTTTATTTCAGGGTGCCGAGCAAAACGTGGATGGGTGTTTATTCCGACCTGTGCCTCCATGGTTACCACTGAGGAGTTGACCAAGTTGAGATTCAACTACAACATCCCTTCGTATGTCGAGCTTCGGATCCCTTCTATGGATCAAACTTTGTACAATCCACCCGAGGGATATGTCTCAGTCTTCTCGATACAAATAGAGAATGGGTGGCGGCTCCCCATCAATACCGACCTTCAAAAAATCCTCCGAGAGATTAAGATGTGTCTGACCCAAATCACAGCTAACGGGTTGGCGACCCTTATCTGTTGGGCGGTGGTGATGAAGCACTCCAACATTCCTCTCAACGTCACAAATTTTCTTCGCCTTTTCAAAATAGCCAAGAGTTCGGGAAATCCATACCTTTTCTATTTCTCGGCTCGTAGGCATTTTAAATTTTTGCACAATATGACTTCGTCCACTGGCATAGAATGGTGGATGAAGTATTTTTACTTCAAAGATACCCGGGGCACAACCAACTTGCCCCTACATTTTTTCAAGGGGAAGGACCCCCGGTCAGTTAAGCTCGGAACCAAGAGTAGTTGGCCGGCCTGGTTGTCCAATTTTATAATATGACTCCTGAGCGTATGTATTTTCCATATGTCTTGGTTAATCAGCCTCTCTCCTACTTGGCCGGTATAACTTCCGAGGAAGTTTATCATAATAATAAGTCTTTAGGTAAGTCTCTGATATGTTGGAAAGTCTTTGTTTGTCGGTTTCCACAAAACTAACCGATCCTTGCCTTGTTTTCAGGTTACTGGATGTCTACCGGGAATGCAGCTCTCTGGGACATGATCTTCCCTGAGAGCCAGCCGAAGAGTAAGCAGGTAGTGAAGATGAACATCCCGGCCCCCGTAAACATAGCAAGTCACTTGGAGCCAAACACTCAAGGGGCAGGTGGGTCGGGTTCCCAACATCATGGCTCGGTACAAGGGTCCGGGAGTCAACCCGTTCGACATGCTCCAGGGGTCGGGAAGGGTAACATTACCGGGGGGATCGCAATCCTCGCCAAGCTGCCCAGTCAATGGCTCGTTGGGGAGGTCAAGATCTGCCGAGGCGTGGGAGTTCATCTTCGAGGACGCGACCTCCAACTGCTGCCACTGATCGAAGTCGAGAAAAGAGGCCTTTGGAGGAGTCACAGTCTGCTGGTCGGAACATCCGACGGACGTTTGATCCGTCGGTAGCTTGGGAGTTCACCACGGCCGAGGAAGGTCAGGTGATGGGAATGTCGGAGGAGGAGTTTTTCCAGGCTCTCTGTGATCAGAGCCGAGAGGTTTATCTTCCGACCCTTAGCTTCTATATCTTTCATAGGATAAGCATTATAACACTTGCAATCTTTATGATTTTTTTTTACAGTTGATGAAGCTGGCTCGGGGGAGTATAATCCGGGCTCAAAGGCATGTCCGCCGGTACGAGGAGTTGAAGAAGCTGAGGGTGGAAAGGGATGACAGGGGTCGGGAGGAGTTGGAAGCTCGGGCTAAGACGGCCGAGGAGGCTCTGACCGAGTTCAACAGGGCCAAGGAGGCCAAGGAACATGCCCTCCAACAGGAGATCACGGAGCTGAAGCAGGCCTTAGGCTCTAAAGAGTCGGAGTTGGCTAGCGTTCGGATGCATGCTGATTTATTCAAAGCTCATGTTGACTCGTTCTCGGAGGCTCGGCAGAGTATGAGAGAGAGGCTCTTAGCTGAGTGTAAGTCTTTCGGCCAAGAAGGGCCGACTTCCTCGATCTCCGACTTTTGGCCGCAAGATGGATTGGTGGGGAAGGCTCGGATGGCTGCTTTCTTGGATTGCATTGACCAACTCAAGCTGGCTAATGTACTTCCAACTGATTTCCAGGCGTCCGAAGATCAGCTAAATCCTAAATTTGGACCGACCTTTGAATCCCTTCCGGTGGATGTCGACAGCCAGGCCTTATTTGCTAATAGCCAATGGTTGCTCCGAGCCAAATGAATGCTCCTACTGTGGCTTTTTATCCATTTTGGTTGCCCACGGTGGTTAATGTCGGGTGTCTGAAACCTGAAGCCGACTGGATTGCTGCAAATGCCGCTTGGATGAGGTTACCTGGTCCCATCGTCGGTCACATCCGAGCCGATGATGATAGCGTGCCGACTCTCCCCGTGGTGATGCCGGCAGTAGATAAGGGAATGGAGGATCCCGTGAATGAAGAGGATGAGAGCCCCGGTCTAGAACAACCAACTGGAACCACAGTTGAACCAACCCTGGAAGGAAATAATAGGAGCCTTGTGGTCAAGATTGATTGAAGGCCGGTCACCTGTTAGTCCGGTTTTTTTCTTTAAACTTGTTTTCTTTAAGCTCTTTTCCTTTTGAACAATATTTATTTTTGATGAAGACTATCTCCCTTGGTCTGTGAGGGAGTAATTTTTTCATAATCAATCTGTAGATTCCGACTTAGTCACCTTTGACCTTTACACTTTATTTTGGTGGTCTGGGTGATGGGTCGGAATCTTAACTCTTTTGTCGGTACATATATATAACTTTAAGTTATCTTTCATCTTTATAGAACTTTGGAAAATATTAAGATATTTCCTTTAGGGTCGGCATTAAGATACCGACTTATCAAGAAGTTCAATCTTGATTTTTAAGTAGAACCGGGAAAATATTAAGATATTTCCTTTAGGGTCGGCATTAAGATACCGACTTATCAAAAAGTTCAATCTTGATTTTTAAGTAGAACCGGGAAAATATTAAGATATTTCCTTTAGGGTCGGTATTAAGATACCGACTTATCAAGAAGTTTAATCTTGATTTTTAAGTAGAACCTGGAAAATATTAAGATATTTCCTTTAGGGTCGGTATTAAGATACCGACTTATCAAGAAGTTTAATCTTGATTTTTAAGTAGAACCTGAAAAATATTGAGATATTTCCTTTAGGGTCGGTATTAAGATACCGACTTATCAAGAAGTTTAATCTTGATTTTTAAGATTTCGTTTAGGGTACTTTGGATACCCATACAACCATCGAAGGCTGTTGAAGTGACTAATTCCTCTAAATTAAGAGGCGTTGAAAACAAAGAAATTGCTGGAGTTCTCATTTCTATCTAATCTAGTCCCAACATGTTTCATGTTAAAAAAAAGATCTCTTGAGATACCGACTTATCAAGAAGTTTAATCTTGATTTTTAAGTAGAACCTGGAAAATATTGAGATATTTCCTTTAGGGTCGGCATTAAGAACCGACTTATTTTGTGGTGACGCATAATTTTCTTGAAGGGGAAGGTGAAGCGGTAAGGTTGTCATTATTACTGCGTCCTTTCATCTTCCGAGCCGTCGGATGGTGGACACGTGGCGTAATCGTAGTGATTCTTTATCCCTATAAATATGGAAATGGTAACTCTTTCTTCCTCACTTTTTTACCTTCCTTTTTTCTTTCTTTCCTTTTTTAGCGAATTTTCTCCGAGCCAGTATAGTCCGTGTCAAATTCCTTTAGGATGTCGGAATCCGCCCGAGAAGCTGCAAGCCGAGCTAGGCAACTTCAACTTAACGCGAGCGAAGTCCTTCCCGACTTGGAGAACTTCGACTCGGGAGACCCAAATGATCCCAAGTACGATTGCTTTCGGCACTGGATAAACTGTACCTGCGGGAACAAGCACCCTCCGACCTATTCTGGTAAAGGCACAGTGGATGACTCAATCGTTCTTGGTCCAGAAGGTGATCCCCCTTTATGTCCGGTGGTCATCAGGAGGCGGGCCGAGGAAGAGAGATAGCGGATGCTGAAGATGATTCGTAGGAGGATCCGAATACAGCTGCAATCTCGTCGGGCTCAACATGGTGGCTCAGAGTCTCAAGGCTCAACCTCGGGAATTCAGTGAAGGGAGAAGGCGGGGTATGCCCTGTAGGCATATGTATGGTCCTTGGACTTTGAAAAACTTGTACTTTCCATATCTCGATTTTCTAACAAAATTTGAACCGACCTATATTGATGAAGTTTGTTACCTTTTCTTAGACTTGTTTTTCATTTTTCGTTGGAATTTGTTTTGGATAAGTGAAAACAAGTCACCGAGATTCCGATATAGCGACCCATTAGTTGAATAGTATTAGGCCAACTGGAAAGTTGGACAACAAAAGTTACTTGATCACGATAGTTTTGCATCATCCCCGCGGCATACTCCTCGAGCTATTGCCCCACGTAATTTACCTCTTAGTCACATCGTGAGTCTGTCTATACGACCCTTTTTATGACTGGAGGGGGGATTACGTAAGCTGAAGGCCCCGAGGTCGTTTCGGCTGGGGAGATACTTTAAAAGGTCGGTCTTTGTACGAGTGTTTTTTTCCGAACGGTAATCAAAACCAAGTGGGGAAAATGCCGAGGTTTCACTTACTCGGACTTCAACATAAGATAAAGACAAGGTACAAAATATGATAGGTTTAAACTAATGACACCCGAGCTTCAAGGCCGCCTTCTAGGGATAGAATTTATGGAGATTCTTCCCGTTCCAAATTCTTTGGAGCTCTCTGCCTTTAGGGTCAGTTAGATCATAGCTTCCATTTTTGTGGACTCGAGTTATCTTGTAAGGTCCCTCCCTGTTTGGTTGTAATTTTTCGACTTTGCCCAAAATATCTGCTCGTCGGAGGACCAAGTCACCGACTTGCAGATCCCTAGCATATACATGCTTGTTGTAGGAGCGAGCCATAATGGATTGATAATTCATGGTTCGGGCTAAGGCATCACTTCGGACTGTCTCCATCATGTCTAGGTCGAAAACTCGCGAGAAGTGGTTATCGGCCGGAGAATATCCTTGGATACGGATGGTCTCTACTGCTATTTCAGCTGGGATTACAGACTCGGATCCATATACTAGTCCGAATGGAGTTTCTTGTGTAGAGGTCCGAGCAATAGTTCTATATGCCCATAGAACTCCATTTAGCTCTTCAACCCAATCCCCCTTCGATTCTTGAAGCTTTTTTTGCAAGTTAGCCACAATTGTTTTGCTGGTTGCCTCGGTCTGACCATTAGCTTGAGGATATCCGACCGAGGTGAACCTTTGCTCAATTTTCAATCCTCGGCACCATTCCTTCATCCGAATTCTTGAAAATTGTCTCCCATTATCTGCTACTATTATCCTCGGAAGTCCAAACCGACATATAATGTTTTTCCAGACGAAGTCGATCACTTTCTTCTCGGTGATGATTGACATGGCTTCAGCTTCGACCCACTTGGTAAAGTATTCCACTGCCACGATGATAAACTTCTTTTGTGCTGTCCCGATTGGTAATTGTCCGACAATGTCAATTCCCCATTGATCGAAGGGACAAGTGATACTTGCAGGTATCATGGGCAAAGTGGGTCGGTCAGGGATGTTTGCAAATCGTTGACATTCATTACATCCTCTTGAAAATTGGAACGAGTCCTTCAACATAGTGGGCCAAAAGTAGCCTTGTCGGGCAATCTTTTGAGCCAAAGCCCGACCCCCAGAATGATTTCCACAGCTTCCTTGATGAATTTCGGCCATTACCGAGAATGATTCGTCCTTGTCTAGACATCTCATGAGAGTTCCGCCATATGATCGTTTATAGAGATCTGAGTCAATCATGAAGTACCTCAACGCTTTGTTCCTTACTCGTCTCGCTTCAAGTTTATCAGTCGGAACTATGTCGTGGGTGAGGTAGTTCAATAGGTCGGATCTCCAATCATTGTTTGCATTTATAGCAAGAACCCTGGTTGTGATCAAGTCTCGTGAGATACTTGGCTTCTTAGAAGTCATTAGAACGACCGAGCGAGTGTCGATTGATCCTGAGGCTGATGCTAATTTGGATAGGACATCAGCTCGTTCATTCATGGCTCGGGGTATCCGCGGCAGAGAAAACTCGGTAAAACTCTTGACTGTTTTTTGAGGATTTCTAAGTATTTGATCAAGGTCGGTCCTTTCGTAGAGAATTCCCCCAGTATTGTGATTCGACCAATTAAGAGTCGGTGTGAGCTCGTATCTTCTTGGCCATTACTGATTTAGCCAATTTCAAACCTGAGAGTAGAGCTTCGTACTCGGCTTCATTATTGGTAACACTGAAATCCAACTTAATGGCATATTCGAGTTCAGCTCCTTCGGGACTGATCAGGAGCAAACCGGCCCCTCCCGAACCTAGGCTTGCCGAGCCATCAACAAAGAGTTGCCAAATTTCTTCAGTTTGCTCTTGCGTTTTCACTTTCTCTATGATCACTGGTGTTTCCTTGGGTGCTTCTCCTTCTGGGGGTGGTGGTAGGATACATTTTTCAACATTAATGATATCTAAGTCTTGTCCGACTATTTGAGCTATCAATGTCAGAGGATCGTCCACTTTTGAGTTAGAGCTTGCTTCTTCCACCCTTGTCGGATAAGAGGCTAAGAAATCTGCCAAGACTTGTGCTTTCTTCGCAGTCGGTGCTTGATATTCGATGTTTAGTTCCCCCAGTTGAATGGCCCACTTGGCTAATCGTCCAGATTTCTCGGGCTTCCCCAATACTTGCTTGAGAGGCTGATGGGTAAGAACTATGATATCATCAGATATGAAATAGGGTTTGAGTCTTGCAGCTGCGTTCACAACGCAAAAGGCATGCTTCTCGATTTCCGAGTAGTTCTTTTCAGCACTAGTCAGGGCCTTGCTCAAGTAGTAGATTGGTAAGTGTTCATTTTCAGCAATTCTGACCATTACTGAGCTCACCGCCTCGAGGCTGATTGCCACGTACAGGTACAAGGGTTCTCCAGGAACTGGTATAGCTAGAAGTGGCGGACTGACCAGATACTTCTGCGGCTATGATCTTATCTTGTTCTTTTCCATGATCCCTCTTCTTTTGGCGAACTGGTCTGATACTTGGATCAACATTCAAGTGGTGCACCATTATCCTTGGATCAATTCCCGTTAAATCTTCGGTTCCCCAAGCAAATACGTCGGTATTTGCTCGTAGAAAGGTGGTTAGTTTGAGCTCGGACTCTGCCGTCATTCCGGTCCCTATCTTGGTGACCTTCTTCGGATTTCCTCCAACTAATTGGATTTATTTGGTTTCACATTGTGGTTCTATCCGATTTTCACCAAAAATCTCTTCTTCGGTGTCTGTCCGGCAGGCTGCTTGGGAATGACATTGTACTCTCTATGCTCCCCACCGAAGTGATTGGAAAGCACACTCTCTTGGTTCCTTAGTTTGAGTTGAGGTCGGGATGCGAGCCTCCTTCATAATGGGTTGCGACATTCTTTTGGCAGATAGAGTGTAACACTCCCAGGCCTCTCTCCGGTTTCCTCTGACTTCTCCCACTCCGAAAGGAGTTGGGAACTTTATCTTGAGACGGAGTGTTGATGGTATTGCCCTAAAAGTGTTAATTCCAGGTCGGCCCAAGAGTACAGTATAGTCAAAGGGACAGTCTACCACCATGAATTGTAATTCCTTTGTCACTCGACGAGGCATTTGGCCGATTGAAACGGCTAGATAAACACTTCCAAGAGGCCTTACTTCTCCTCCGCCGAAACCTTGCAAGGATGTAATAACACTCCTAAGTCCTTCGGGTTTTAGTTCCATTTTGGTCAAAGTTTCTGAAAAGATGATATTAGC
The DNA here is from genome assembly GCA_026545765.1 of Plantago major. Taxonomy (NCBI): domain Eukaryota; kingdom Viridiplantae; phylum Streptophyta; class Magnoliopsida; order Lamiales; family Plantaginaceae; genus Plantago; species Plantago major. The sequence goes on from CM048839.1 coordinate 97,426,208, forward strand.
GGAACTTCCATTATCAACTAACACTTTCTTCACACCGTAGTTGGCAATGTCTAGTGTGATAACTAGAGGTAGGTCGGGATTATTGATTTTGCCTTGTCCTATGCAGACAGGAGGAACTTCCGAGTCATCAAAGGAGATACAGTTGAACCCTTTTTGAACCGTGTTCACCATGGTTTCGTCGGATCTCCTGATATTCTTTGCTGTCCACTATTGGGCATCCGACTATCACCTCCAGCTGGTCCACCGGTGATGCTCCCAATGACCCCTTTTTGTGGAGCATTCTCATAATCTTCTTGAAAATTATGACGGTCATTATCTTGGGCGGATCGAGTCCGGGCACTTTTCTCCAGTCTACCTGGTGGGGCTCTTTCAGGAGATCTCGCTCTCTGTCGCATTTCTTTGGCTGGGTTACTACTGCTATCTCGGCGCATGATATAGTCTCTTAGGTACCCAAGTTCAATGAGTCTTTCAACTTCATTCTTCAAATCCACACAATCTTCCGTTGAATGCCCTGGTTGCTTATGGAAGCGACAGAACAAACTGGAATTTCGGGATTGTCGGTTCTCCTTGAACTTTTTGGGCCATGCTATCCCATATCCCTTGTCTTCTATGGCAGCAAGAATATCAGTCCGGGGAGTGTTAAGAATGGAATAATTCGCATATCTCCTAGGAGAACTTCTCCTTCTAGTCTCCAGTCCTCTGTAATTATCGTTGTTTTTCTTTTCATTACGAGGATTTTGTTGGAACTTGTTCTCATTTTTCTCTTTCTTCATGTCCCTCTCCTCAGTTCTAGTTGGGTAATGTTTTCGATATTCCTCCCCTGTCATAAATCCTTCAACGGCATCGTCTAGCATTCGTTCGCTTTTCACTCTTCCTTCAGAAATAAGTGCTCGCAAGCCTTCATGCTTGGAGTTTGAGTATAGGTATGCCAACTTCTCTTTCAAGGAATGAGGTTCAACGGAGAGCAATGCCTCGTTAAAACGAGTTATGAAGGCTCTTAAGTTCTCATTTCTTTTTTGTACAGTGTTTGTCATAAAGGTGATAGGTTTCTACTTGGTTCTGTAGTTCTCAAAGTTGTGGCTGAAAATCTCCAAAAGTTGTTGATAACTTGAGATTGACCCTGGTCTTAGTTCCAACCACCAGTTCATGGCTTTACCATAGAATGTTCCGACTAAGGCATTCGCATGATTATGCCGACTGAATCTGTAACCGGACATAGAACTTTCAAATCTGACTTGATGTCCTACCGGGCACGTGGTCCCATCATACTTGTCAAGGTTCATAGGAATCATCCTGTTCTCCGGTAGTAGGGCAGATTGGACAATGGCGGTCAGAGGACTCAGATTTCGGTCTCGATCTCTTCCAAAACTCACAATTTCTCTAGCTCGGATCATCTTTTCCAATCGTTCATGTTCGACGGCTAGGGCTCGTTGCTTTATAGCAATTTCCTCTCGGGTAAAGGATTGGACATGATCCTCGTCACGGTATTCATTATCCATGTTCGGATTTTCTCTCTCTCTTTGACTTTCTTCAGGATACCTGTTATGGGGTTGGTCGTCACGTCTTGAACACCGACGATTATCCTGAGTCGCGTTAGGGTTGTCCTCGAGTTGTGTCATTCGGCTTTTCTCATTTGTGACATCTCGCAAATCGGGCATAGGCTGCTGAGGAGCTCTATTTCCTCTTGCTCGGACTTGTGCTGGTCGGACATTTCGATTAGTGATAGAGGGCGTTCTAGATTCCGATCGTTCTTCATGCCTCGGTAGGTTCCTTCGGATACGGTTTTCGATCCAAGTCTCCATGGCTGTAAATACTTCCTCAAACCCTGGTGGTATGGGAATTACACTTGGTGGTGGGTTAGAAGGACCGGGTTGGTTTCCGTGCTGGTATACCGAGGTCGGTCTCCGTCCTTCTCTATATTCCTCTTTTGGCTCAGTACTGGTTTCGATTCGAGTCTCTGTTTGAGTTCCTCCTTGTGGGAGGATCGGATTATTTATTTCTTGGTTAACTGGCGGGTCACTAGCAGGGAGTGACCCGGATGGAATGGTTTTTCTCGCTGTCCGAGGAGGCATGCCTCAGTTTTAGGTCGGTGAGAACTTTTCGTGCCGTTTCCCACAGACGGCGCCAATTATGTTAAGGGTAAAATTCGTCTAGCTCGGATACCGCGCCTTAGCTGTTTCTGAAGTGCCTGAACTGCTAAGAAAAGCGAGGATTAGACCTCTTTAAGCCCGGTCTGCCGTGGACAAACCGAGTAGTGATTCAACCAAGAGTAGTACTCTTCTTTGTCAGAAATATGGTTGAGATGTAATAAATAACTTATCTTGAACTGAAGAGAATGAGCTCTATTTATAGGCAATTTTCGGGGAACATGATCCCTGAAATCCCGGAATCATGTCCTTAACTGACACGTAGCCCGGATATTACGGGATCTTGAATCACTATTTGAGGTCCAGGCTCGGACCTGTTGTAGAAGTCGGATCTCGGATTTATAGGTCGGATATATGTTGTAGGTCGGTATATCCTCCTTTGTCCGAGATTTGAGAAGTTGATGTAGGTTGGTTTTATCCGTTGTAACCGACCCACATTAAGTCGTTTAGTCTTTTTGATCCGATTTAATTCAATCCTTCGGAACCGTGGCGTTCGATTCGTCCTAATTCGTCTCCGAATTAGGGGGAACTTATTACAGTATAACACCTAGCAATAGGTGCCCTTGAGCCAAGTACACTTGGAGGCGTTCCAATCGGGACGGTTTCTTCACTAGTTCGTGAGACGAACTCTCTGTTGGGATCCATGTCCCAACAGTCTTCGTATTAGTTTGTAATTAGTAATTGCATATATATATATATATATGTATATGTATACATATACATGTATATGTATATATATACATATATATGTATATGTATATGTATACATATACATATATATATATATATATATGCACGCGCACGAATTACAAAGGAGAAAAGTGATTACACTTGCTGCAATTTGTTGCAAACCAAATTGTTGAAACTTTAGGGGCTAAATTTTTATTATATAAAAAAATTGAACATTTTACATTTGCGGTTTAAGATTAATTCGTAGTTAAAATTGGAAAAGTTTAACTGCAAAAATTCAAAGTGGAAAACTTATTTCGGGACGGAGGAAGTAAAATTACATTACTTCTCATATGGAAATATTCAAATTATATGTAGCAATAGAAATATACTTATACATTACTTCTCAAATTTAAAATACATATTATTTGAATTTAAAATTACACTTGTAGAATGTAGTATTTTAGTTGTTGTAATTTTCATTTTCAATTATTGTAATTTTCAATTTCAAATATTGTAGTTTTTTTAAGTAATGTAATTTTTATTTTCAAGTAATATACTTTAAAAAAATTAATGTGATTTTGTTATAATTAATTAATAATATTTTAATAAATTTAAGAATAAAGTTTAAGAGGAAATGAGAAAAGAAAATGAAATGAAAAATTAAGTTTGAAATAAATGTGAAAAGATAATAATTTTTGGTCTTATTGTTAGAGTAGAGAATCGTAGAGATTTGCAAAATGAGTTGGACGTGGCAGAGATTTTGTGAGGAGTTGCAACTGCCGGTGGAGATGGCCTAAGAAACGGGAAATGCAGTGAACAGCAAAATTAGAAGTGACAGTACGATACCCGTTCTGCTGCAAGCATGGCGAATACCATGAGAGTTCTCCCTGTTGCGATCATGTGGCTTCTGATTCTATTCGGAACTATTGCTTTTATTCTGGTAATTTTCTTCGATTTAGCTCTCCATTTCCAGTTTGCCTTTTTATCTGATTTCAACCTAATCGTTGTGTGTAATTTCAGCATCGATTGAGTGATCCAGGGGTTTCACCATCGGATCCACAACGGATTTCCAGCACTGAGTTCGAAAATTCGGTAGGTTAAAGCTGATTCGAATTCCTACACTTTCCTTTTTTCTGCTGTGATTTTTTCATTAGTTCAGAAATCTCTCATGTTAGGCGGAGACTTTGGGCGATTTGGAGCAAGTGACGCATAAAGTTTACTTTGACATCGAAATCAACGGGAAGCAAAAAGGTATTATGATCTGTTTCGAGAAAACGTTTAGAGTTACATTGATTTAACCATGGACTCTGTGACTTGTTTGAGTAATTTGTGTATTTATTCATGGCCGTGAAGATGTTTTAGAAATTCAATAGAGAAAACGTATCCAACTTACAGGCATTGTTCTATTTAAATTTGCTTACTGTTAGATCTATATCTATTATCTATGCTGTTGATACACAGTTTTATTCATGCATTCGTTACCTGGCTGTGAAGATGTTTTGGCATTAGGAATAAAAGAAATATTTAATACAGAAACAGAAGACCTATCCAACTTACAGGCATTGTTCTATTAGGATTTGCTTACTGTTAGCTCTAGTTCTATTATCTATGCTCGACTAGCAGTGGGCACAAGTACATGATGCATTTCTGCCCTTTAAGCTTGTTTGAGGCGCAAGTACAGGATTGCATTTTTGTGCATGATTACATTGCTTGAGGCCTGCAGCTCCTCTGTTCAATAGTAAATTGTATGTAGGATCCAGTGTTTCGTGTGGTTTTAAGCACTTCCATAATGTGAGAACGTTTGGCAATTTCAGGTCGGATTGTCATTGGCCTTTTTGGAAAAACTGTACCACGCACAGCAGGTAAACCGTCTAACTTATCCACTGTTATTCTTCATGTTGTTTCTGCCAGGTTACTGACGGCTCTTCTATTTTATCTTTGTATTTTGTTGTGCAGAAAACTTTCGAGCTCTTTGCACGGGTAGCCGAGTAACGTTTTCTCCCTTTTTTGCTTATATCATTAAAGCTTCCACACCATGAAACCAGTATGTGTTTATGAACATGTTAGTCAGAGAGAATTTTCACATGCAGATAATTTGTTTCCATGGACATATAATACTGTCCATGGAATTTGCTAGTGAATCTCACTTGTTTTGAGGTCTCCATCAAATTCTTGTAATTTTTGCAATGCTTTTTTATTCGATGCCAGAAAAGTACTTCCACTTGTTAGCCTGTGCCTGGCGAAATTTTCCAACTAGAGTAGCAAGGGGTGTCTAGCGCAGACCAACCTTTGGTTTAATAACATGATCTCTTATGTTACTATGCCTCCAAATGTTATATCAAATGTATAATTGAGTACCGAGAGTTCAGTGCTATATAAAAAGCCAAATCACTCCATTTATCAGTTGAGTAGCATTTGCTAATGTAAGATACTCTGCTTTTGTGTTTTGAGTGAAACCATCTCTGCTACACGTCATCTCTACAACTTCACCAAGGGGGGTAATGGGATTGGGAACCATTATTCATTCTCCACTTGCATTGTAAAAAAAAAAAAAAACTAATAAACAAACCTGCTGTCGTCAGAATATGGTTTCCGTGAATTATGGTTGATTCCCTGACATTATTGGTTTATACCCCATATAAGTTGCAATTTCGTTGAATGACTTCTTCACTTGCAGTCGGTTACAATTTGCCTCTCTTTAACCTACACTTTGAATGTTCCAGTTTGCATTCATTTACACTTGAACCATGCCTTACTCTGCATAAAACTCACACAAACCCGTGGTCTTTGCATTCGCATGATAGTTAGATTAATTGAATTAATTATATACCACTTTCTTCATTGCATAACCAACTCACCATATGGATAGGAAATAGCTCTGCAACTTTGGTTCCCTCCTATGTTCATTGACATGTAGTCATGAAAAATGGGCATGATATGCAAAAGGAGTGAATTCAGGTCTATTACGAATGCACGTTTACATGCCTAATGTATTGTTCTGCTTTTGTTCAGGAGAAAAAGGAGTTGGAACAAGTGGGAAGCCACTTCATTATAAAGGGAGCATTTTTCACAGGATCATACCGAGCTTTATGATTCAGGGAGGTGACTTTACCCGTGGTGATGGACGAGGTGGAGAATCCATTTTTGGTGATAGTTTTCCTGATGAAAACTTCAAGTTAAAGCACACTGGTCCAGGTCAGTATATTATTTGCTCATCAAATGATGCCTTGCTGAAGCTTTTTGTGGATGGAATTGAAACTCAAACAACAAAAACTCTTCATACCATGTTAAGTTACTGGTTTCCTTTTTATACTCAGGCTTTCTCTCCATGGCAAATTCTGGACCGGATTCTAATGGATCTCAATTTTTTATCACAACTGTGACAACAAGCTGGTACCCTCTAATACCCTTGATGATTTCTGCATATATTTGTGAAACGAGTTCAATAACTATGAATACAGCTCACCCTGGTAAAAAGAAGTTCAGATGATGGTCTCAATCCCATGTTACCTAGTTGTCTATAGTTTTTACACAATCCTAAGCATACCATGACACCTACACCGATTTAACCTTTTCTTACGGGAAAGTTGCATAAAGACCACCTAACCTGCACCAAGTCTTCCTGCGCCATGTTTATTTGTTATCAGCCAAATCTTCTTGGGTTTTCAGAACGTGTATCAGAACCTCTTTATAGTTTTGGATGAAAGCGGTTTTATAGTGAAGACTTTCTAAAACATGAGGGCATCCGAGCACTAAAAATAATAGAGTATGTTAATGAGTTAATCTAAAAATGAGGGCACCTGAGCAATTTAACCCTCTTTTTCCAAATAATGGAGTCGTAGTGCATTATGTTCATCTAAAAATGATGTTTCTCATTACAGTTTATTCTCTATGTTTGAAAAAGGTTGGATGGACGACATGTAGTGTTTGGGAAAGTGTTGTCTGGTATGGATGTGGTGCTTAAGATTGAAGGACAAGGAAGTGAGAGTGGAACACCCAGAAGCAGTGTTGTCATTTCGGATAGTGGTGAACTATCATTGTAGATATTTCATCTTCTTACTTTATAAGTATGTTACTCCTCCGAACTTTACACGTACTCTTTCTTTCTCTGTTACTCTTTTTCTGAAGCTATGCATAGCCTGTTATACAACCATTACTTGTGAACATAGTAATTCATTGTTATCGCCGATCTTGGCCTGCTGCAAAGTGTCCACAAGGAGTATCTTTGTATGTACAGATGGATGTGCAAGTACAACTAGCATTTTTTTTCCCCTTAAAACATTTAAACTACTTCAACGGACAATATTATTCTAGGGTCGATCATGAAAGTATATTGTAGCTGTCATGGAATTTGAACTTGTTAAAAGTAAAATAACAGTGCAACATGTCCATGAATATGCTGCAAAATTGCTACCTCACTTTTATATTTTGTCGATTGCTGAAAAATGCAGAACTACCATAGTCTTGGAAAAGGTGAGATTTTCTTAAAAGATAGGAAAGTCAAGGATTTTTGGGGTTTTTTGTTTTTAGCGGTCTGATCAGCCGAGTTTCTTAAAAAACCGTCGAGACACACATTTTTCATTATGCTTTTAATAGATTATATCATGGTTTTAAGTTGTTAGCATTGAAAGTTACAGTTATAGTTTTAACGTATTTTGTTAATGTTTTTAAGAGATAATGTGATGGTTTTAATGCGTCGGTATTGTATGTTTCAATTATAGTCTTAACCTCTTTTGTTATTTTTTTAAAGAGTTGGTGTGATGGTTTTAATGAGCTACATGATAGTTTTAATATGACTTGTTATGGTTTTAAGTGACACTCTAATATCATTAAACCACCATTAAACAAGTCTAAAAGTTTCATGTATGCCATTAAAACATCAATAAACAAACTTAAAATAAGCTACTTGCAACATTCAATTATTACACTATTGAAACATTCAGTCATCCAAAGGTTTAAAACATCTATTCTCGTAAGAAACAAAATATAATAAACGTTCATTCGGTGTTTTTTTTATGCAAATGCAAATTGAATTTGTAAACTTCGACTTTCTGCCTTTTGTTGCTTCACTGCAGTGACACATTTGAGAGACCTATCATCAAACTCGATGTTATCATCAGTACCTACTTAAAATATTTACTAACTGGGTTAAAACCATAACGACTCTTATTAAAACTATCGCATTCGTGCTTAAACAATAACAGAGTAGAAACATGCAACAAAAGCTAAAAAAACAGTAACATTGATGCTTAAAACAATAACAGTGCCTGTTAAAACTATAACAATGCCTCTTAAAACTATAACAAAGCAGGAACATGCAAACACAAGCTAAAAACAATAAGATTAATACTTAAAACTATGACGATGTCTCTTAAAACAATAACAATGCCTCTTATAACTATAATAAAGCGGGAACATGCAGCACAAGCTAAAAACAGTAACATTGATGGTTAAAACAATAACGTTGTTTTTTAAAATTATAACAATGTCTTTTAAAACTATTAAAAAAAAATGCAACACAATCTAAAATCAGTAAACAAAGCAGAAAAATACCACACAAGCTAAAAACAATAACATTGACACTTATCTTACAACAATAGTAATGTCTCTTAAAACTATATTAGTGTCTTTTAAAATTATAACAAGACAAAAACATGCAACACAATTTAAAAACAGTAACATTGATTATTAAAACCATAACAGTGTCTCTTAAAACTATAACAATGTCTTTTAAAACTATAATAAGCAGAAACATGCAACACAAGTTAATCACAGTAATATTGATGCTTAAAACTATAACCGTGACTCGTAAAAATATAACAATGCATCTTAAAACTATAACAAAGCAGTAAAATGCAACACAAACTAAAAACCAAAACAATGGCTGTTAAAACAGTAAAGTACGCATGGATTTGTTGTTCAGATCTGATATATTTTTCAGATCTGAACAGATTTTCGAGAATGATTTCCAGATCTGACGAGCTAGCTTCTTCATCGTTCTGGATTTGTGGATTTAAACATTATAGCAACTAGATCTGAAAGTTCTAAACATCAAATCATGAAAACTGAATTGAAAAACATGGAACACACACAAGCTGAATACAATAATATTGATGCTTAAAACTATAACAGTGACTCGTAAAAATATAACAATGCATCTTAAAACTATAACAAAGCAGAAAAATGCAACACAAGCTTAAAACCATAACAATGGCTGTTAAAACAGTAAGGTACGTACGGATTTGTTGTTCAGATCTGATATATTTTTCAGATCTGAACAGATTTTCGGGAATGATTTCCAGATTTGACGAGCTAACTTCTTCTTGGTTCTGGATTTGAAGTTTTGAATATCTTAGCAATTGGATCTGAAAGTTTTAAACAACAAATCATGAAAACTAAATTGAAAATTATGAAACACATACAAAAACGCACAAAACACGCAACACACGTACAAAAACATACAAAATCGTGGTGTTTTTTACATGATTCATCTCCATAGAAGCTAGTGAGTTGAAATCGAGTGGAAAGGCGGTGGAAACGTGCAATATCCGGCAGATTCGAGAGTAGAAACGCGATTGAACGATGAATTTGAGAGAGAAACACATAGTAGCATGTTTTTGTGTGTGTTTTTGTGTTTCTGTTTTTTTCCAGCATCATTTGGTCCTTATATAGACAAACCAGTCCGGTCCGATTACCCAAGAACCGCACGTCTGGTCCATTTTGACCGGTTTTTACATGAAAATCAGATTTTCCTAATCTATAGAAAAGTATTACCTCATAGTATACTTACTCGGTAAAGCACCACGTCACATCGAAGTGCATTCATTATGGCGCAACTTGTGAGCACAAGTTGCAAAAATAACGTGCAATTGTTTTCCAATAATAAAATGTCCTGTTGTATGTATAGTAAACAGAATACAGGCACTAACATTTCCTTCAACTATGTTCTCGAAACAGAGAAAAACTTGCTAAGACCATGTCCAATGTCCAATAGGTTGTGAGCACGACTGTGAATAGTTGCGATCGTGAGCGACGGTTGAAATGATGACCACATCTGAAGAAATTCTGTCCAATGGTGGTCGTGATGACCGTGAATAGTGTGTTTTTTATTTTTTAATATTTTTCTTAACATGTTTAACATATTATAAGAGTGTTTAGAAGTTGAAATTAATCAAATTGCATTTGTAAAACTTGTTTTATAATTTATTGAGCAAGAATCAGAAGGAAAAAATCAGATTTCAATAGCAAAAGATATCAATCCTGACATTGATGGATTGTTGTCTACTATTTATGGGGATAGGTACCATTGGATACCTGACATTGCTTACAAACATCAGAAAACCTCATTCCAAGAATTCAATTCCAATCTCAATTTCATCTGAATTTGAAGTCTTATTCCAACATGAATTTTGACTCATGTCACTATAAATACACTACACTTACTCTTCCAAAACTCAACCTCAAACAACTCACTCTCACATCAAATATCAACCAAACACTCTTTCTAAGAAATGGCTGGTGGTGAGGCGTGGAATGTAATCCCTGATTGCCAGATATGGACGGAAGCCCAAGAGAAGGCTGCGCGTACATATCAAGACTTCATGCTATACGATGGGAAGATGACCAAGGAAAGTGTCATCTTCATGGTTCACAATCCGTTGAAGTGTGCCCAACTACAGATGTGGTGTTACCCCCACAAAATCCAGCAAGCCCTATAGGTGGTGCAGAACCAACTTGCAAGTCAAGGTGCCAACTATACGTTGGATGACATGAAGGCTGAGGTTGAGAAACTCTCGACTAGGCACTTTTGCTACGGTAGGATCCTCAATTGGGATGAATCTGGGCTTGGAATTAATTTCTCAAGGGGTAGGAATCAATGCAACCATAGGGTTTGGGGAGAGATACGACGCTATGATTGTCACTCTATCTGGTACTATGTTGTTGATGAACCACTATGGTTTCAACTCCAGCTGGTGTTCCAGAAATGTAAGTGTGTGGATCTGGAAAATGATCCAAACTATGGCCCCCCACCCAGGTTCAAAGACATTCCGGTTCAAGGTGAGGGATTTTCACGCAGGGTGTAATTGAGCATTATTAATCACCCCTTAGTTTTATGCATTTCGTACTAGTAGTTTTCCATTGTTTGTAATATTAGTAAATCGTTAGGTTTTATGTTATGTTGTATTGTCTAATTTCTAATCGAATGAAAGAGGTGACTATTCGTATTATTAAACAAGTGCAAGTTCATTGAAATCAAATCAAAAGAAACAACAATATAATACATCAAACATTAAAGAACATGATAAAAGTGCAAATCCTAGGAAAGAAAGCAACAACACACACATACATAGAAAAGAAAAAAAAAAAAAAAAAAAAAACATAGATTAAAACGTAAACTACTAAATGTTGAAAGACCAAACGTGGTTGATCAAGTCTTGTTGAAGCTGCTTATGTGTGTCTCGACTTTCTAGGTCTTTCCTTTTCGCCAAATAGTTCTTCAATTGATTGATCACAGAATCCCTGCGGCTGTAGTCATTATCAACTTCGTTGTTGATGCCTAATTTGACAACATCTTCATGGAATTCCGCTATCACCTCTTTATAGTTGCGATATAAATGCCGCTCATTCTCCACTATCATATTGTGCAAGCAAATGCAACAGTTCATGATCCTAGCAAGGTCTTCTCGGTTATGTGCTAGTGCTGGATCTTTAATCACTTTGAAGCGTGATTGGAGAACTCCGAAAGCGCGTTCAACATCTTTCCTGCACGCCTCTTGCCGGGTTGCAAACTTAGCCTGTTTTGGATTGATTGGACCTTTTATTGACTTCACAAATGTTGCCCACTTCGGATATATGCCGTCTGTTAGATAGTACACCATGTTGTACTGATGGCCATTAACTTCGAAGTTACAAGCAGGAGCTTCTCCCCTTAGTAATTCGTCGAATACCGGTGACCGTGCAACCACGGTAAGATCATTCACCTTCCCTGAAACACCAAAGAAAGAATGTCAAATCCAAGTATCTTGGGATGCAACCGCCTCCAAAACGAGTGTGGCTTTCTTGTTTTTTCCTTGGAACTGTCCTTTCCAAGCCGCCGGACAGTTCTTCCATTCCCAGTGCATGCAATCTATACTTCCAATCATGCCGGGAAAACCTCGACTAGTGTTGACCTCGAGTAACTGACGTACATCCTCCTCGTTGGTCCTCCTCATATATGTTGGACCAAACACCGCAACCACACCATCGCAAAAAGCCCTTAATGCGTCCTGACCAGTCGTTTGACTAACTCGAGTGTATTCGTCAACCATGTCTACACATACACCATATGCAAGTTGTCTGATGGCAGATGTGCATTTCTGTTTTGCCATAAACCCCATCCTCCCTGTAGCATCTGGCCGAAAATATGGATCGTGTTGTTCTAAGGCTTCGACGATCCGGAGGAACAATGGCCTTTGCATTCAAAATCTACGTCGGAACTTTCTCTCGCCCCATGTTGGACGTTCAGTAAAATAATCCGTCTCGAGTGTAGCAGCAAATTGTTCCCTCTTTCGATCGATGTATTCACGCGTATACCCCGTCCTTCTTCGTGGATTTTGTTGCTCGTAGTGGTTGATTATATGAGGAGTGGCTTGAACAATTTGTTTGGTAGCACGTGTATAGTAGACGCTTTGTGAACTTAAGGAAGAAGAATCAGTATCAAATCTAAACTCATCATCGTCGAAACTAGATGACAAGTCATGATGTAGTGATTAATTATAGACAAAGTGAGAATTTAGAGGCGTTTTGAGTTTAAGAGAGGAATATGGGAGAAAATTGAAGTGTTGTGAAATGAGGTGAAATTGGGTTGTATTTATAGATTTTGAAAAAATATGGCCGTTGGTGTAATTTTTATATAATATTAGTTTATAAATATTTTTTAAAAAATCAAAAACTAAAAAGAAAAATTAAAAAAAAAGGAGGAAAAATTACATATACCACCCCTGCAATATAGCCTCTTGTCAATGAGGCCCCTTCTATTCAAACAATTACAGATGAATCCATTTTTACACACGAAAAAAAATGTAATTACAGATAGGCCCAAAAGTTAACTTTTATCACTCATTTTATCTTTTCTTTATAATTCAAAAATTCATTAATTCTCCACTATTGCAAAATAAACCCAAAAATATTTTTAACACTCACAAACAAACCCTAACATTTTTTATTCTTCAAATTTACTACCCACCATCTCCAACCATCTTCCACCACCACCACTTCTAACCACCACCTCCAATCTCGGTCAACTTATTCTTCCTCCCTCCATCTTCTTCTTCTTCCTTCTTCAAAAAAGCTACGATCAGAGCTGTGAATAGCTCCAATCCGGAGCTGTATATAATAGCTCCGATCGGAGCTTTTTTGAAGAAGGAAGAAGAAATGGAGGAGGAAGAAGAAAAAAAAATTGGGTATATTTTGAAAACAATTTTTATTGGGGTTTAATTTACAATAATAATGAGTCATTGTTGTAATTTATAAAATATTAGAGTCCAATGTGTAGTAAATTGAAGATTGTAAATTGCAACTAAGTCCAATTCTTTTTCTTTTCCATTTATTTTATTTCATTAACTCAAAAAATCGATTTCAGATTCAGAATTGTTTGAATAGAAATGACTAAACTGTAATTGGCCCAAATTTAAGGGGTAGGAAACGTAATTTCCCCAAAAAAGAATAAAGCAGTTGGGCCAGCTTTATTCCACCCGATTACTTCATACAAATTTCATTTTTAGTTGTACATTGCAACAAATGAAAACTACCCACATATAATGAATAATAAAAAATGTTATTACCTCCGTTCCATTAATAATTTCATAACTTTTTTTTTCCTTTTCTGGGGTTCTATTAGAAATTATTAACCCATGAATGGGAAGTTTTTACACTATTAACTAATTATTTACTATTATTTATATTTTCTACTTTATCATCATTTTATTCAATCTCTCTATCACTCTGTCACTCATTTACAAGTTTACCAATATAATACGTATTACAGTCTATTTTTTTATTACCATTCCTTAATTGAATAGAAAGTAATAGCTTAGAAAGATTTTAATGAACAGAAAGAAGTAATTTATATTAAACTTACACATTTTTACCAATTAAAGTAGACTTTTTGACATAATTTTATCACTTAACATTTACCTTAAATTTTCACCTAAAATATACATCAAGTCCAAATGTATGAAGTGTTCTCAAAAACGGAGGGAATAGTATGGAGCATAGTTATCGATCAGGCTGATCCCAAATCCCAACTCATATAGTACACATAATGTTCGTAAATATTCAAATAAACACCCAAAATCCATGAAAGTACTAATAATTTTTCATTACTAAAATCATCCAACAAATCCTCAACCTCATGTAGTATAACCAACTATGTATGTAATTATAGTGTATATCTTCTTAGTATCATTCTAAGCAGACTCTATTAAGTAGTTATTGCTGCTGATGAAAAAGTTACACCAAAAGAGAGGAAAAGAAGCAAAATATTTATGCCAAACCATTTCTAACCCTGAATCCAAGATAGTAAAATGTTAAAAGTTGGACATAAAAATCTTACGTAAAAAATTCATGTGACAAACTATTTTTATTGTAAAAATTTAAAACTCGATATTATAGATATTACTTTAGAAAAATTATATAGACCGTCCTTAGGAGACTTATTTAATATAAGAGGTACTTCATCTGCCCAAAACAAAAATGATTTAGCTTTAGCACCATTTGTTAAATCGAAACGTGTATTCAAGCAACGCAAGGTGAATGATCAATTGTTCAGGTAGTCCCAAGAGTAGAGTCTAAATCAATTCGTCACAAATAGTACGAAAACAACAACATAAATAACAAACGCCACTAATAATAGCACTAGTCTGTTTGTCGTAGAATCAACAATGGTCAAAATCAACGACGATTCAACTCACTCACTTCTTCTTATTATTCTCCTCCGAGTGGTCATCGGTCTTAGCATCAGTCCGGTGCCGGAAAACAGATGAGAAATTGGTGGAGAGATCGGCGTAGAGGCCGACGACCTTGGAGATATTTCCGTTAATCTCCTGAATGAGCCCCACGTTGTTGACCATGTTATCGTGGACCTTCGACTGGTGATTCTCGTTGACCTGCTGAATCAGCGCTCGATTCCGATCGAGAACGGACTGAACTTGCTGTAATTTCTCGGTGAAGGCGGCCCAAACCGCTGGTTCTCCGCCGGCGTTGAGGTCGCAGTCGTCGGGGAAGAGAGGGTCGGTGGTGATGGAGGTGGATTTGGGGGAAGTGTGGCGGTTGATGTTGATGTTTTCCATTGATTGAATTGATTTGGTTCGGTTTGGTGGTGGAGGAGGAGGATTCCGGTCATGAAATGGAAAGGGAATTTGGGGGTAGAGAGAGGATTTGTGCATGTGTTCGGTTAAGAAATACTTATAAAATGGAGGAAGAGTACTGGTTATGGGTTTGATTGTTTGGCTTATCCTTGTCTTGTGAGAGACAATAATAATAAAGCCACTTTTTTCTCCCACGCGATTTCTTATCGGAAAACCGAAATGTATCTATTTACTCCCGTCCCAACTTTTCCATTTAAATTTTACTTTCTCGCGGGATCAAAAAATTAACTTAAAACAAACATCAGTTGGAAACTAAGCATCATGATTATCGGAAAAACAAGCATCGGTTGAAAATTAAGCATCCTTTAACACAAACCAAGAATAACTGAGTTTCAAAATAAAATAAATTTGGAAACCAGGTCCAAATTCATCCCCAAAGTTGAGCTATGATCCTAATTAATATCTATAGATATCGAATAAAAAACCTGTTGCAATCTCTCGTTTCGAAACTTGAATTTGAATTTCATGAGCAATCATCAGTTGACATAAGTAAAGGGACCGATTAAGAGGAATATCGATTGGAATTCTGATTCATTCATGTAAAATTGAGTCTTCATCGGAACTTGTTGTCATATATATATATACCAATTTCCAATACACACTCAATTAATTATGGTATCGCTATATGGACTTCAAAAACAATCAATCATCATATGAATTTATTGCTAGAAACCCGCTAATTAATAAATACAATCTCTCAAATCTTTTTAATCTTCGGCTCCAGGCAAGCATTTGTCGAAAATTGGATACAAACTAGGAGTACTTCTATCGAGAAAGATGTACATATATAATGACAACAAGTTCCGACCAACGAATAAGTGGACAACTATCACAGTTGTACAATTGATTATTTAATTTAAGTTAAATTGTACTGATTTGTAATATATATTTAAATCAGACTTTAATTACAAAAAAAATCAATATATCTTATTCATTTTAATTTGAAGCCCTAATGCAACTCTAACAAAATCAATTTATCATTGAAAAAAACTCAATTTGTTTTCTCCAATTAAATTCAAAGCTCTAAATCAACCCAACATAATCAATTCATGATTAATAAAACTAAATTTATCTTCTCCAATTAAATCCAAAGTCATATTAAAAAAAACTAAATATGTCTTCAATTAAATCCAAAGTCATAATTCAACTCCAACCAATATTTCTTCTCCATATTCTTTAATTAAAGTGGAACAGATCAATTCGCACTAACTAAAACCATAATTCAACTAAAAAAAAAATTCATTATCATAAACAACCATAGTATTTACCTTCATGTATTTGTCTTATTATTTGTAACTAAATGTCATAATAACACGCCTAGCGTGTTCTCACATTCTAGTAACACTTATGTGTAGTAAATAATTTGGGATAACACTATTTTGTGTGATTCGCCCAATAGTAAAAATAGGAAGATTAGTACTGTTTCAATTTAAATTTTCAATTTTCACCTTTTATTTTGTGTCAATATCAACTTATTATAATTTTAAATGGAAAATATCTTTGTTACTTTATTTTACTGTCTCTTATACCTTAAAGATTCTCTTTCATACTCTTATTTATTCAACCTCATGTTTTTTTAAAATTATTTTTAATTCACTAAAATTTCAAAATACGTGTGCATAATTGAAATTTGATTATGAAACGGAGGAGATACATAAAACAATACAAGCACTTAGTGTTAAACTACACGCGCCCAGTAGTGCATATTTGGGTGTATGTGACAAAAATATCTTGAGATATTTCGCATTGAATAAAAAAGCCTAAAAAGTGTGATGAACTTTTTGCCAACGGGGCAATATCTTTTCAACCTTTATTTTCCTTTTGCTTTCCGACCACCACTTGCTTAAAATAATGTTGAACCTTGTTTTGTGCTCTTCCTTTTTATATTCGTTTCAATCGTTAAATTTCTCTTTTCTTTTTCTTCTATGATGCTTGTATTGTGCCGCTTGTAATGCACATTCTACTATTATGGTACAATTTCTTAAGTCACATGAGTCACTAACCCATACAATATGATAGACTAAAACCTATTATAGGCGATGTTCTCTTCATGTGATATCTCATTAATTTCAATTAAGATTCATTCGGTTTATTTCAAATTCATTCAGCTCTGCTCATTTATTTTTTATACTACAATTAAATTCAGTTCAGTTAGGTAGCCTTACTCCGCTACATAGTTTATTTGGTTGACTTTTACCTTTTCTTTTATCAACAAATTATGCATACACTAGAATGAAATTGTAACTTCCCGTTCGGTTGTGGGTCGAATCCGACTTTGATGAGGGTAAAAACGTGTTGTTACGTCTTAGTTCTCATCAAAGAGAATAAAGTGGGGGAAACTTACCTAAAGCCTCTCGGCAGGGTCTTGTATTTGTACTCCTCGAAGGGTGGACCTCGGTACCTGCACGCTAAGATGAGGGGTTAGCCTGTTTCGCTGGCCTTTCTGTGATCAAATGGAGGGTGGACCTCGTCCTCGGTACCTGCCTTGTGCCTTCGTAGTGTAGATAGAGTAGACAATTTCAATTTCTTTGATCTCTATAGAGATGAATCGTTTGCCATAGCTTGATAATCTGTCTGAGACGTAGAAATAGAGTACGTAGCTTAACTTTCTTGAATTTTGTGTATCTTCAATAGCAACATTCATTAGGTCATCTCCAGCAGTTGCAACTCACTCAGTCCCAAAATTTCTGCCACGTCAGCATTCCACTCACTGCAACTCACTTTGCAACTCTCCACAATTATCTACTCCAACAGTGAGGCCCAAAATCTATTTTATTTTAACATTTCTTTCAAACTTAATTATTCATTTCATTTTATTTTTTCATTTCCTGTTAAACTTTACTCTTGAATTTATTTTAAATGTCGTTAATTAATTATAACTGAAATTGAAAATTACAACAAGTAAGCTACTACATGAAAATTATACATTTTTCCAGTACGTTTTACGTTTTTTTAGTATTTTTAATTTTTACAAGTGTGATTTTAAATTCAAATAATATTTATTTTAAATGTTACCAGTAATTTTTTACATATAAATATTTTTGTATTTATATAAATATTATTATCATATGAAAATATTCAATAATACTTGAAATTGAAAAAAAATTACATTGTTTGAAATAAAAATTACAATACTTAGAAAAATATAGAAAACAAATATAAAGGAAAAAAACAATAAAAGAGGTAAACGTGGGAAAGAAATAAAAACACAAAAAGAAAAAATACTCTTCAAACACAAAACAAAAAGAGAAAAGAAAAGAAAAAAAATTAAAAAAAGGATAAAGAGCGACAGGCCGCATCCCAAATTTTGAATCTGAAACAGGGTTGCATCAGTGTTTCAACTGGCTGTTGCAACACTGATGGAGAACGCTTTGTTGATACTTTTTACAATCACGAGTATTTACTTAGATAGGTCATTTGCATGGAGAAACGGACCTCTCAGACACCATCTCACTCTCCTTTTGTGTCTTGCCTTTGGATAGAAGTATAGGAGCTAGGATCGCTCTCGTTCGAAGGGCACATCGTGGCTCAGACTCAAGTTGAGGAGTATGACTCCTCGGATTATTTTTGTAAGAATCCGTACTTTTTATTTGATTTGATTATATATTTTTTTATAATGCACTGGGCCTAGTAGTATTTTTAAAACCAAATTCAAATTTAATTTTAGGCCCCAACCCACCAATAATCTATCTATACATTAAAAGAAAAACATTTGAAGCATTCTCATGCATTACACATCATCAATTATGTGGAAATGTGAAAGATTTTGATTGGTTATTACAATTTTAAATTTGGTAGTTGGATGTGGAACATTTTAAGTTGTTAAGATGTAGTGCACCATATAACTCCCATTATTTATTTTTAGTATGTTGACTCAATACATAATTATTATTTAATCTCATATATATTTATTTACAAAATTTCAAAAAATATTTTAAACATATATATATAGATTCACCGCGACAAGACGAATCCATAGACATCAAACTTGAATATTTTATTAATTAATTAAAGTATTTATTTATTAAAATATTATTTTTATTAAATAACATAAATTGAAATAATGAAAATTTAAAAATAGAGCATTTATTAAATACTCAATACTTCTCCAGTTATCAAAGAAATCAATATTTATTTAGGTATACAATTACGAATGGATACATTAAAAATGACCAATAAAGTTACGTATTTGATTAAATACAAACCATCATCTTATCAACATTTACATGAATTCTAACACATTTTCTACTTTTTACTCATTATTTATTCAAATATTACCTTCTACCTTATATATTTACTACATGGAACATTTTGAATATAAATTTCACTTTATATATATATATATATATATATATATATATATATATATATATATATATATATATATATACATATATATATATATATATATATATATTGAGTTTGTTATGATTTTAAAATTTTACTTATTGGATTATTAATGCACAATTTTAAGGAAGAAATAGATATAGTCAGTAAAAGATCTTTATGTGCTACATAGTCAATTGTGGAATCACCTTGGTTATTTCTTGATCTTGGTATCATTTTAGTTAATTTTATGCTACAGACAAGTAGAGTCAACATAGGGGTGGTATTGGTGTTGTTGCTAGGTATCAATGGCCAAGATTATTGTTTGGTGTCAAAATTTGTGTCTTATGGTTCCTTTAAAAGGTGCGAAAAGTTTGACTGACAAATTAGCAACTGGAGTGGTTCGAAATTTTGAGTGGCAACATGTAGTAATTAATTAAAACGGATTTCTCTTTGGTGATTAAATCTCCTAAGTCTGCAGATTATAGATTTGCATCTTTTTCTTTACATTATAGAAGAAATCGAGGCATTTAATGTAGAATTTTGTCCATTAGTAGCCGCTATGCTCTAATTTTATTTTTTTTATCTTTTCATGATCATTGTTTTGAACTATACTAATTTGTAAATATGTTCTACAAGTATTAGTTGTTTATCCAGTAGGTACTCAATTTATATAATTGTTCTATTATTAGTGCATATAACAACATCTTCGCATTTACTTCAATGGGTTGGAAATAGTTAAGGAAATCAATAAATGAAAATGTACTTATTGCTTTAAGATATGTGGCTAAAATGATCACAAAATTGGAACATTGTTGCCCAACAAAGTACAAAATCCAAAATTTTGCCAACGGTACATATATGACGTTGAACACATAATTGACAACATGATCATTGCTCTTGAGTGCATTTTTTTAAACCTCTACACTTAATTTTATGTATCTTTCACATATTTTGTTTAAAAAAATATTCGGCATACATCATTTAATATCCATTAGAATTATAGATACTCGATGGTCAATCCAAATCAATGGAGCTGGTGCGAAAACGGTTTATGTTACATTGATCAAAATCATTATTAATAATGCAAAGATATACAAATTAATTGTTAAAATTTCATTCCTGCACCATGTTAGATTTTGTAATTACACATTAGTAAAAAATAGATGACAATTAACGAGAAAAACAAAATTACATTTTAGTCCACACAAACTCGACCACAACTCGAATTAATACTTGAAAAGACATTTCTGCCCATATTATTATTATTGTTAACAAACAATAACAAAGCAGATAAATTGCAACCAAAATATGAACAATTAAGTCTCTAATGAACACCCATTACATTACATTAAGAAAAATTACAAATAATATCCATTGACATTCTTTCAATTGCAAAAGTGTCTCAATTTCTAACTGAGGTCAACTCCAACATTTGAACGTTAAAATACAATCCATTTCACATGTTCAATTCTTAGATTTTCAGCTCCGATGGGGCTCAATGTAATAACCCTTATTATTTCTGCAAACATAAGATAATGGATGACAATTACATATTTTGTAGTCTCTCCTATAAAATTATTGCTCCAAATGCATGTGCAACGTATTTGGACATGGGTGATCCGGAGTATAAATGTGAACATTGTGGTGCTTTATTCTGGTTTGAAGAAAGGAGACCACCTAATAAAAAAAAAAAAAGAATCCTAAGTTCACCCTATGTTGCATGAGAGGTCTGGTCAAGCTTCCAATTCTTCAACAACCACCTCAGTTGTTAAGTGATCTGCTAGAGGATAGACACAAGAATAGTCGGAGTATCATTGAGAACTTATGGACATATAAGATGATGTTCACTTTTACTTCTATGGGTGGAAAAATAGACAAAGAGGTTAACAAAGGTCGGGGTCCTTATTGTTTCAAGATGGGTGGTCAGAATTTCCACAAAATTGGCTCTTTGTTGCCGACGGCGAAAAGAACCAAATTTTCTCAACTATACATCTATGACCTCGAGTAGGGGGTGAGCGCTTGGTGTGGGCGGTTTTTACGAAAAATCAAACCGACCCACCTATGACGAGTGATTATAATTATAAACCGAGGCGGGTGGAATATTTTTTCAACCTGCAGCAGTTCGGGTGATAAAAATGGTGGGTGGGTGGCGGGCGGATTTGCGGGTGAATGTAGATAAAAATGGATGTAGTAAAAACTTGCAACTTGTGCAGAAGTAGATGTGCAATTAAAAAAAAAATCAGCAACAAAGAGTATGTTATGAACAAAGAGGGTAGTGATTCTTTTGAAGTAGTTATAATTCTTTACTTAATTTTAAAGATTTTCATGCAGTAATGGATGAAATGTTGACCCGAGAAGTTGCCAACTTATGTTATTTTGCTTGAATACATGACATAAGCTGAGAAGAACAAATGTTGGGTGCAAAAATGAAGATGAAATAGTGCTTAAAGAGAAGAGTTGTAGGCTCACTTAAACTATATCTATACTCAACGACATAAGCGAAGATGAAACTTCTCTAGCCGATTAGTCTCCTTATACTTAAATTCACAAACATATACCTACCTACATACATGCATACATAAAAATGGCAGGTGGGTCGCAGGTTGCACCCATCCAACCCACCACCCACCCACTAATGACGGGTGAAAAAAATTAACGCACCACACATTTTATAAAAAAATTAGTTGGCGGTTTGTGCGGGTGGGTCGGACAGGTGGGTTTTTTGCACAACCCTAACACTGAGCACGAAGTACAGAACATATTGTTTAATAAAATTCCTTATAATAATAATGTTACACGATAATTAGCTCATTTAAGTAAATTTGTATATATGCATGTATGCCAGTGGTGATGGGAAGGGTTTGGACACTTCTGTAATAGCCAGCATCAAAGATATGGTCGACCAATATAATCCTTATGCCAAAACATATAGGATGGTCAGGGATCGTATATCTCTTAATAACTCAGCATATATTAGTCTGCAGCTTATAACAAAACGTGCCAAGGATGGACGGACCTATAATTTACCTACTGCATCAGAGGTTGCTGCCATTATTGAAGGAGAAATTGAGAATGTGAGGCATAAGAGGGATATCATGGTTGAGTTGAAGTTGACTGGATATTTGCAAAGGATAAATGAATTTCTTCCATGCTATATCCCTCTGCATTACCCACTATTATTGTTCGTGTATGCTGAAGATGGTTGGTATACAGAGATACCCAGAACTACATACAGTAAGAGGCTAGATCTCACACTTAGGGAGTTCTTAGCATTCAGAATTCAACACAGGGAGGGAGAAGGTCACCAGCTTATACTTGGCAGGAGATTGTTTCAATATTTTATTGTTGATTCCTACATGATGATGGAGTCACAAAGACTTCAGTGGATTCGTTACAATCAACCAAAGCTTAGATACAAGTCTTATAAGAAGATTGCCAGCAAAGTTGATAACATTGAATATGATCCTACATCATGTGGTAGTCTCTTCATACTGCCATCATCTTATCTAGGGGGTGCTAGATGGTACATGCAGATGTACCAGTATTATATGGCTATATGCAAGTGGGCAGGATATTCGTGTCTGTTCATAACATTTACATGCAATCCAAAGTGGGCGGAGATCACAAGGTATATTGAGAGTCTTGGGTTGAGACCGGAAGACAAGCCTAATATCATATGTCGACTCTTCAAGATGAAACTCGATGAGTTGATCAGTGATATAAAGGATGGACATATGTTTGGAAAATCAAAAGCATGTAAGTTGGGTTTTATTTATTTATTTATTTATTTTGTCTAAACATGTTTATATTCTATGAAATCCAAAAATGCTTTATAATATCTATTACTATGAATTTTTTTAGTCATATACACCGTTGAGTTCCAAAAGCGAGGACTTCTGCATGTTCATATTTTGGTAATCCTGAATAAGGCGGGTGAGGAGAAGATTAAAAATAACATTGATGACTACATATGTGCAGAGTTACCCGACAAGGATACTAATCCAGAATTGTACGACGTAGTGTCAACCCATATGATTCACCGACCATGTGGTCCGGCTAGACCTACTTCTCCATGCATGGAGGACAACAGATGCTCCAAATATTTTCCAAATAGCTACAACGAAAATACCTATGTTGTTGATGCTGGATATCACATATATCGAAAAAGGGACACAGGTGTCACCGTCGATAAAAATGGAGTTCAACTTGACAACATGTAGATTTATATTAATTAAATATTATACTTAGTTTATTGTCGTAAACCTAGATTTATTTGTTGCCGAACTTAGTATATGAGTCGACGTTTTTAAACAGTTTTGTTGTCCCCTACAATGCTCAGTTGCTCCTAAAGTACCAATCTCACATTAACATAGAATAATATAAAGGTGGGGCTTCAATGAAATATTTGTTCAAGTACATGTTGAAAGGTGTTACATTCATAGACATAAATAATAATGATGAAATTAAGAGGCATACTGATTGCCGATATGTTTCAGCATGTGAGGTAATATGGAGAATTTTTGAATTCTAGATACATTATAGGATGCCTGCGGTTGAGAGTTTGGCATTTCATCTAGAGGATGAGCAGGGGGTACCTTTTAGAGATGGAGATTTCATGCCGGATCTGCTTGATAAGCCTTCAAGCCATAAAGTTTCTTGAATGGTTTGAATGAACAAGGTTGACCAAGACTAAAATCGGTCTCAGAGCGACGATAGATCCGTCGCTACGATTGACGATCCGTCGCCTACCGCGACGACCGGCGACGGATAGAAATTCCGCCGCCTAATCGGTCGGTAAATAATCCGTCGTCCAATTCGCGACGGATTGGACGACGGATTATCATTTTTGACTTTTTTTTTAAAAAAAAATCGATTATTGGCGACGGATAGATTCTATCCGTCGCCAATGTAACAACGGATAGATTCTATCCGTCGCTGAAAAGCTATTTTTTTAAAAAATAAAATAAAATCCGTATTTGAATTTTTATATTCGTATACGGATTAATTCGTATCCAATTTGTATTCGTATACGAGATATTGATTTATCGAAACTACAATATTCAAATCGGACAATAATTCGGTTGATATTCAAATCGAAACTACAATATTCAATACGATTATAGAATAAATCGAAAATTTTATACAATGGCAATAATACAAATTCATTATACAATAATACAATACAAACTAAAATACCGAAAATGTACAAAAAGATAAAAGATAAATACCTAAAATACCGAAAATGTACAAAAAGATAATTGGAAGATCTGGAAGTGGACGGTGGAGATCCAGTGGCGGTGGTGGCGATGAGATCCAGAGGCAATGGTGGCGTGGAGAGACGAGTGGTGGTGGTGAGAGGCGGATGGTGGTGGTGAGAGACGGGTGGTGGAGCGGAGGAGGAAGAGCGGTGGTGGTCGGAGGTGGTGGCAATGTGGTGGGAGGAGAAAGGTGGTGGTGGCAGTGGTGATGGGTGTGGTGCGGTGGTGGTGGGAGGAAGAGGAGGTGGTGGAGGAGGAACGGAGGTGGTGGTGGTGGAGGAAGAGAGGTGGTGGTGGTGGAGATGGTGGTGGAGGAGGAGAGGAGAAAGGGAGGAGAGGTGGTGGTGGAGGAGAGGAGGTGGTGGTGGAGGAAGGGAGGTGGTGGTGGAGATATATTAATGTTTTTTAGGCTTTTAGCGACGGATAGATCTAGATCTATCCGTCGCTAACTTTTCTATTTTTTTTTAATTTTTCGGTCATTTGGCGACGGATAGATCTATCCGTCGCTAAATTTTTTTTATTTTTTTTCTTTTTATTATGGTCAACAAAATTAGCGACGGATAACTTTTATCCGTCGCTACCCTTAGCGATTCGTCGCTACTGGGGCGACGGATTTTATCCGTCGTCCTTTTTCGTCGGATTGTCCCGGTTTTTTTGTAGTGCCGGAAGCTAGGAAATTGACGTATCCTAAGTTGCCCCGTGAGTATTGTTGGAAGGATGGCCCGAAGAAGTGGTCCCGTAGGAAAACCAAGGCATAAGCTGTTGGAAGGATGTATAATGTGCCGATGGCATTTGAAAACATGTACTGTATGCGACTTATGTTGAATCATGTTAGAGGTGCAACATGTTTCCAGGATATTAGAACAGTGAACGGTGTTGTTTACGAGACCTGCAAGGACTCATGTGTGGCTTTAGGCCTACTAGCAGATGACGGGGAGTATGTTAGTGGAATTACTGAGGCAGGTCATTGGGGATTAGCACGTTTCCTTCATCATCTTTTTACGATTGATGCTTCTTCTTTCTCGAAGCATGGCGAGACCAGGGGAGGTATGGAGGAAGACATGTAACTTCTTATCTGACAACATTCTATACATCAAGCAAAAAACTTCTCATAATCCTGGTAATTTGTTAGTAAATTTTATATTTTACCGAAATACGAAAATGCTATACTTTTACTTATTACTTATTTCGATTCATTTCACGATTCAGGTTTGAGGCTTACAGATGAACAAATCCATAACCTAGCGTTGCTTGAAATTGAGAAGCTATTGAAAGCAAACTGCAGCAGTCTTGCTTTTTTTGAGTCTATGCCAATCCCAGATGAGTCTATAACTGACAACGCCACGAATCAGTTTATAGTTGATGAGATGTCATACGACAGAGATGCCATGAGATCAGGATTCGATGGACTGTACCCACGTTTGAGCGTACAATTTACGATAAGATTATGGATGCAGTTGACGGGGGGCAGAGGTGGTGTGTTCTTTTTATATGGCTATGGTGGTACATACAAGACTTTTATTTAGAGAACGTTGTGTTCCGGCTTGCATGCTAGAGGAGATATAGTGCTTCCAGTAGCATTAAGTGGTATTGCATCACTCTTGCTACCTAGAGGTAGGACTGCTCATTCTAGGTTTGGTATTCCTATTAAGTGTCACGAGGAATCAACATGTAGCAAGTTGAAGCCGGATTCTGA
The DNA here is from genome assembly GCA_026545765.1 of Plantago major. NCBI lineage: Eukaryota > Viridiplantae > Streptophyta > Magnoliopsida > Lamiales > Plantaginaceae > Plantago > Plantago major. Next base: position 97,452,717 of record CM048839.1, read on the forward strand.
TGTCACCGGCTTACTCAAGCAAACCAAACTTATAATTTGGGATGAGCACCGATGACCAACAAATATTTCTTTGAGGCACTCGATAGGAGTATAAGAGATGTTATGAAATGTCCAGATGATCCTTTCGGTGGCTTAGTAGTGGTATTCAGTGGAGATTTCAGGCAAATTTTGCCAGTTGTTCCTGGTGGTAGCATATTGTTTTGGAACAAGCATTAAACTTTTATTTCCTTCCAATCTGTTAAGTACACGCCGATCCGAGGATCCAAGCAATAATATCCAGTATAATCTAAGTGACTAGTAGAAACAAATAGAAAATTGCTATTCTATCAAGCTAACATTAACTGGGCACAATGCTCCCTCAAACGGGTATCCATCCAAGCTCTATTAATTACGACATCAATAATCTTGTCCTCCAGGTGAGGGTTTGCAGGTTTCTGTTGGAAGAGGACATTGTTCCGTTCAATCCATATTGCATAGATAGTTTCAGCAAATGCGCATTTGAGGAGCTTTGATTTCCAATGCTTCCCACCAAAGCGTCGACACATCATGTTGAGTTCCATATTCCATCCTTGAGGGATTCGATTTATTTGCAGCCATCCCATCACCCGGATCCAAATGCGGTTAGTATAGGGGCATTCAAATAGGAGGTGTTGTTGAGTTTCAACTTGGGGACAAAATAGGCAGGATGAGTTGATGCCACTGCTCCATCTTCGAACTTTGTCCCGAGTCGCCAATCTTCCATGTAGTGCCATCCAAGTACAGAACATAGCTCGTGGTCGAGCTTTATTTCCAAACCAAAACTTTTTCCATCCTACCTCTGGCTTAGCACCTCGTATCTCCTTATATAATAATCTGGTGGGGAACTTTGGGGCCAGCAAGGACATCGGCCAGATGCGCGATGGGAGCACCAAATCCCACGCCTTCATGATTGCCTTCATTATCCAAGAACAGTTCGCGGTGAGCACTATATCCATGGCATCCCGGTCTTTTATGTAATAGAAGTGTATCCATTTCACCCACAGTTTGTCTGCCTTGGTGCACAGGTTCCATAATAATTTAGCAATGGTTCACTTATTCCAATCAGTAAGCGATGTCAAATTTAAGCTCCCTGGTTCTTTTCGTCACAAACTTTGTCCCATGCGATAGGGGATTTTCTGGTGATAGCGTCTGTGCCACTCCACAGGAAGGAGCGGCATATTGATTCAATACGCTTAAGGACAACAGAGGGCATCGGGAAAATCTGCAACCAGTAGCTAGTCATGGCATGGAGAACACTACGGATAAGTTGGAATTTACCTGCATAGCTTAGTAGTTTAGAAGTCCAATGTCGGATTCTGGAGGTTATTCGATCAATCAAAGGTTGGCAATCCCGGATAGAGAGCTTGCGTGTGGAGAGGGGAACGCCAAGATACTTAATAGGCAGTTTACCCAGCTGAAATCCCCTCAAGTGCACAATTTCCTCCCTTACGAATCTAGGAACACCACCGAGAAATAGCTGACACTTGCTGGGATTTGCGGCAAGGCCTGTTGAAGCCGAAAAGATGTGAAAGTGGTCGAGGAGCAGCTCAACAGAATGGGGATCACCTCTAGCAAAAAGAAGAAGATCATCGGCAAAGCATAAGTTCGTTATGCCCAAGACTTCACACCGAGGGTGGAAGTTGAAGTCAGGATCTCTCTTCAGCAAGCTAAGAACACGATGTAGGTACTCCATCATAATGACAAACAACAGTGGGGATATAGGATCTCCCTGTCGGAGGCCTCGCTTATTTGATATTGTAAATGCCTCTCTATGCTCTTCGATACTATGGGATTCATGTGAGGTTTTAAAACTCACAAAAAACATGCGATTGCAGGTAAACTGTAAAAATTCCCGGTTACTATCATATGAATTGTTCTGTTATGTTGTTCTTTTTAATTAACACCTTTTTTTCTATTTAGACCGGATCATCAGCTGTTGAGGTTAGTGAAACTAAAGATTTTGCCGAGTGGATACTACAAGTCGGTGATGGGGTCCCTGGCGAATCCAATGATGGCGAGGTAGACATCAAGTTACCTGATGACATACTTATTCGTGAAGTAAATAATCCTATTTCTACCATTGTAGACTGCACATATCCTTCCATTTTGGATCACTTAGCCTATCTAACTATAGATCCGGAATACTTCCATCACCGTGTTGTTCTTGCACCGACTAATGAAATGATCAATGAGATTAATGACTATGCCATGTATAAAATGCATGGTGATTCTGTGGAGTACTTGAGTACTGATAGCATAAGCAAGACCGAGTCAGTAGATAGTGAAATGGCAGAATTATTCTCAATAGAATTCTTGAACACTATTAATTGCTCGGGACTACCTAATTAATCATAGAATAGTGCTTAAGGTTGGATGCATGATCATTCTTTTGAGAAATATTGACCAGGCTTCTGAGTTGTGCAATGGAACAAGAATTTGTTATTCTTACAAACTATGATCCTCATATTATACATTGTTTTTTGAACCACCTTAAATATACCAATTTTCACTATAGCATTCTTAAGCGTATGCATGATATTGCTTATCAGATATATAGATCAAACTACCGAATTGTAAAATGGAACAAGTCTAGCTCATAGTTACTAATGTTAGAAAGCATATCATTGAGGCAAATATAATATCGGTAGTCTACCCAGCCCAAAAGGTTTATCATTCAAATTGTGATGGTTAGCCCATTCTATAAGACGAAGTTCCCTCTCAATTTTGATAGAATATAGTTCCCCATATCGTCTATTTTGCAATGACCATAAACAAAAGTCCTTGACAATCTTTCTCACACGTCGGACTCTACCACCTCACCCGTATTTAAACGTGAACAATTGCATGTTCTCTCTCTACGGTTACCAGTAAGAAGAGATTCAATGTATTCATATAAGGCGAACATGGTAAAACATATGATACACTATATTCATTAACTTTAACATTTTATTATACGATATATTCATTTCTTATTTTGAGTTTGGCCTCCATGCCCCGTTGATACTCAACGAGCCATTAACTAGTAGCATCTATATTCTAAAACCCTTTCATCTTAAAACATATCAACCGTCTCTGTTTTCATAACTGCGGCCACTAATATGTCAATCTTAGGCGAGTATTGTTTATTAATTCCTTTTCTTCTTCTTCACATCACGTTTTATTTAGTGTTACTCAAGGTTTCAAAAAATTTACATTACTTTAGTTAATTAGAAGCACTGTTTTCATAAACATATGTACCATTTCATTAAAATCAAATTCTCTTTCACAAGTTAATTGCTACACTTCATGTACAAGATTTTTCACCTAGCTTTGTGTATTTACCGACTTTAGTTTATTTGATACATATCGTTTATATTTAACTTGGGTTCTTACATCGTAGTGGTGAGTTCTGGAGATTTCGAGGGCGTTTGGTTGAGATTTATTGGTTTAGCTAAGTTAAGCTTGTCTTCGAGTCGACTCTGAGGTAAGTGGAACTCTTGACACTTTTGTTTTATTTATTCTCTCTCTCTCTCTCTCTCTCTCTCTCTCTCTCTCTCACACACACATATATGTGTTATTTTAAAGTTTGATAAACAACTTATGGTTATTATATCAAGTTTATGGGACTTGATATAACAGTCTATTCGAAAAAGGATCAAGTTTGTATATGCCAAAATGTTTTGTTTGTGTGTGCGATGTGTGAAAGTGATTTGATAAAGCATGAATTATGTGTTCGTTTAAACTTATCGATATGCTTATGAAGTGTGTGACCCTTTCGAAGGATTGTCGTGCTTTGGAGTACTCACAGGGTTATGTGTGTGACCCCTATGGTTGGGGATATGTTATGTGAAAGCCGGCATGTGTGCCACCACGGTTTGTGTCGCCATAGTGTATGCCTGATCGAGCAAAATGTGAATTGTGAATATTGTGTACAAATGTCCATGCAAGTGATTTTTTGATTATGTGTGATATATATTAGAGTGTATATATATGTATACTTTTGATACGTACTTGATGCGGGTAAAAGTGCCAGGAGCTCACCCTTACACTCCATTTTCAGATGTTTAGTAAAGTGACGGTGGATGAAATTACCTTGGAGTCAAGGCGGTTACTTGTGGCATTGTTTGAGTTTTGTAGTTTAGTGATTGTATAGTAGTTTGTAATATTTATTATATTTGAGTTATAGTTGCTCTGTTGCTGTACCACTATTTCAAACTGTTTTTGTAAATAAATTGAGGCTTTGTCTTGTCGTGAGCCCATCTCACGATAGACAGTCGGTCGCACCAAAGTGTTTTGGTTTTGGGGCGTGACAAAAGTGGTATCAGAGCCAGTTTTCGATTTATCGAATTTAGGTTTCAGGTTTCGGTTTGGCGGGTAGGTTTGAGTCTATAGGGAAGTCAAGTTTAGTTAGTAGTGAGCTAGTGAGTTTTGTTTTGTTTTGATCGATTATAAAGTGGTTTGTGTTGGTGTAGACTTTAAGTGGTCTGTGAAGTAATAGGTCAGTTGATGTGCGTAGTGGAGTTAAGTTTCCAGGAGGAAACTTTTTTTAAGTATGAAAGGAATGTAAGAAACCGTAAATTTTATTTGATTTGATTTGATAATATATTTTTATTTTATTTTTATAGTGGACTGGACTTAGTAGTATTTTTAAAATCAATTTTTAAATTTAATTTTAGGCCAGAGCCAACCTATAATATCATTTAAATTCTAAAACCCTTTCATCTTAAAACATATCAACCGTCTCTGTTTTCATAACTGCGGCCACTAATCTGTCCATCTTAGGTAGTAGTTGTTCATTCCTTCCCTTCTTCTTCCCAACACGTTTTATTTAGTGTTACTCATGGTTTCATAAAATTTACATTACTTTAGTTAATTAGAAGCAATGTTTTCATGTTTTTGGTTCACTCGTACTGATGTTATATATGTACCTTTTCATTAAAATCAAATTCACTTCCACGAGTTAATTGGTACACTTCATGCACAAGATTTTGCACCTAGCTTTGTGTATTTACCGACTTTAGTTTATTTGAGACATATCGTTTATATTTAACATGGGTTCTTACATCGTAGTAGTGAGTTTTGGAGATTTCAAGGCGTTTGATTGAGATTCAGTGGTTTAGCTAGGTTAAGCTTATCTTCAAGTCGACCTTGAGATAACGGAAACTCTTGACACTTTTGTTTTATTTTATTGTTATAGTATATATATGCATTGTTTTAAAGTTTGAGAAATAACTTATAGTTATTATATCAAATTATGGGACTTGATATGATAGTCTATTCGGAAAAGAATCAAGTATGTGTATCCCAAAATGTTTTGTTTGTGTGATGTGTGAAAGTGATTTGATAAAGCATGGATTATGTATACGTTTAAGCTCATCGATATGCCTATGAAGTGTGTGACCCTTTCGAGAGATTTTCGTGCTTTGGATTACTCCCAGTGTTATGTGTGTGACCCTTATGGTAGGAAATATGTTATGTGAAAGTTGGTCTGTGTTTCACCACGGTTTGTGTGGACATAGTGTATGTTTGATCGAGCTAAATGTGAATTGTGAATATTGTGTTCAAATATCCATGCAATGCAAGTGATTTTTGATTATGTGTAATATATATATTAGAGTGTATATATATGTTTTTATACGTACTTGATCCGGATAAAAGTGTCAGGAGCTCACCCTTACACCCCATTTTCAGATGTTTAGTAAAGTGACGGTGGATGAAGTTACCTTGGAGTCAAGGCGGTTACTTGTGGCGTTGTTTGAGTTTTCTAGTGTAGTGATTGTGTAGTAGTTTGTAATATTTATTGTATTTGAGTTGTAGTTGCTCTGTTGCTGTACCACTATTTCAAACTGTTTTTGTAAATAAATTGAGGCTTCGTCTTGGCGTGAGCTAATCTCACAATAGACGGCCGGTCGCGTCAAAGTGTTTTGGTTTTGGGGCCTGACACTTTTATTGCTCCGGGTTGACATTATTATGCTTGAGGATGTTCCTCGTGAAGGACCGAGCGACCCCTCTATTTTTACCACCTTTGGACATGACTACCGGGTCGGAACATAGTAACAGCCGATTTACTAGTCCGAGAGAATGGAACTCTTTGAGAGCAATGATGGTGGTTAAGAGGTGCAAACCCCTCTGGTAGAATCGTACTGACTATTACTACTCCTAGTCCGATCAACATGTACATTGTTGAGATATCATCTCGAGAGCCTAGGGAGGCATTCGAGGCATCTTGCAAAGCTCGAAGCTCCTAAGGTGTCCGAGGTTGCCGGAACTTCGAATCCTCTCTTGAGGGGGTGGTGACGATCCGGAAAGAAGTTCCGATGAGGACGAAGATGAAGGGGGTGCCGAGGACGGCGGGGCATTTTTGCGTGATTACAAAAGCAAATTTGTGAGTGTTTTAGTCCAAAGCGGACAATAACATACTAGCGTTATGTGTGCACCCAAGTCATGGAAAACTGCATTGGTCTAAAGGGTCAAATCTAGATCGATAAGAGCTCGGTCTTACAGAGTTAGTTCGGGCATCAGACACGTTTCTCAAGCTAATGTCTAGTTCTTCAAAGTAGAATGTTTATGCAGGTAAACTTAAAATCTTATAACAATCATGTTGCAAATTATAATGTGAGAATTATATCTGGGACTATGATTTGTATTCCTGTGTGTTTTATTATCATAAGTTCACCCGTTTGAAGAGTGCATTTTAGTTTGTGTAAATATGTGAAAATGAGTCGCAATTTTCGTCCCAAGGCAGAAGTGAGTGAACCCTTTTTTTAGTAAGGCTTTGTTCCCTTTGTCAGAACTGGACTGAATTTATTTGTAGTATAAAAAACAACTAAGCTGAATAAATCTGGTGAACTAAAATTAATGGGTTTTCAGATGGAGAGAACAGAGCCTAAGACAGAAGTGAACTTGAATTAAGCAAAATTTCGACTTCCGACATTTTAATTTTTCTTGGTAAGAATTTGAACCAAACAATCCCGGAGGGTTTAGGTATAAAATCTCCAAATTGGCAAAAAAACCAAACCCTTAAATGAAGCAAAATTCACAAATTAATTTTCTGGTTCTTTAAATCACCATAAACCCTATCCGTAAGATAATTCCAAAAAATTCTCAAATTGATTTTCTTGTTCTATAAAATCATTAAAAACAACTGAATGAAGCTTATTTTCCCTCCTTTTTGTTTTCTTTTTCCAGTTTTTTATTATTTGTTTTATTGCCATACGTTTGACTTGCAAATACGTAGAAATATATAAATGTCATACAATCCTCGGAACCATAAAAGAAAAAAGAGAACAAAATAATCTGGTTACATAGAAGTAGATTCACAAGGGACTACCAGTAGTGCTGCACAATTGATCGGATCCGATCCATTTGGATGATATCTCTAAGAACGTATGAGGAGAAAGGACATCAGTTATCCAACGGTCCAACCCATTCTGAGTGGATCGGATTACAGATCGGCCTAGATACAGATACATTCAGAGATATCAACAAATCAAAAAAATAAAAATAATATTTTGTAAAATCAATTACTCAACGAAAATACCTAAACTAATGACACATAAGCTTTTAAATGGATAGGGTTCTACCCAACCCGAACAAGACCTGTACATATGTAATGGTGTTCGGGTACGGGTCAGGTATGTACCCGTACCCGACCCGGAAACCCATTTCGAACCCGACCTGACCCGGTCTCTTTTTTTTTTTTTTTTTTTAAAAACTTTGTGGAAATATTCATGCCATACAACCTATGGTCATAATCTATTTATTTATTGCTAGTATATGGTCATCAAAATATTGTAAGGATCAAACTATTGAGACTGCCCACAACATTTGCATTACATATAGGCAACAAATAAACATCAAAGAAGAGGGAGGATTCAAGATCAAATGAAAAAGGAAAAACATCCTTAAATCTCAATAACAAATATAAAGCAGTACCATAATATCTCTAAACTTAACATTAATTTCAAAATAGAGTCAAAAGGTTTCTCTCAAATTTTCAAGAGCTATGTATCATAAATAAGCTTCCATGTCCAAGTGATGCATCTGCACAAATGAGTATGAATTCAAGTGAGGAAATTTTTCCACCATGACATCGTTGTTTGTGGCATTATCTACAACAATTGAACCTAGCTTCTTCTCCAAATTCCAATGCATAATAACTTCCCTTAGAACCTCAAATAAGGCTTGCCCTGTATGCAGATGTCAACGCTTCTTAAAAGCAACAATCTTATGTTTCAAAGTCCAAGTGCCATCAATGAAGTGAACCGTCACACAACAATACGGTGTTTTAGAATGACTCGACTTCCACATGTCAGTAGTTAATGTCACCCTACTAGTAAGACCATAAAAAATGTCATGCATATTCATCTTTACACCTTCAAATAGATTCATGATGTCTTTCCTTAGTGTAACATGGCATGGAAGTTTCAAATGGGGATTCGCACCTTTCATGAAGCGAATGAAGTGTCGGTGTCGAACCATGTTAAGAGGATAGTTGTGTTTTACAACAACAATAGCAAACTCTTCCATACTCTTCTCTTGATTGAAAACATAGGTAGCACTAGGACTTTTAATCACAATCCCCTCCTCTTGATAAGAATACTTCTTGCAATAATTTTTAATGTGCTTCAACAAAGTTGTCCCATTTTGCGCGCCACAAGACATACGATTTCCACAATGATCACAAGTTGTTGTCAAACAACCCTCATTCTTCGTGAAATGATTCCAGACAATAGAACCTTTCTTTTTACCTTTACTCGTAGCTCTTCGCCTTTGATTAGTAAGATCATCTTCAGAAACACGAGGTTGTACTACTGGAACTGCACCAAAAGAAACAACTTAACAAAATGACCAAGTATACAATTCATTAAAGCCCATTTTCCCAAGATTAGCAAAATTAAATTACCATTTGGAGTGCTAACAGGTATTTCTCATCGTCCACCTCCCCCCCTCGTCTGGTTGTATATCAGAGACATCCCCATGAGAGACTTGCTGAGTCAATTCTGCACATACATAAATGAAGGCAATTCAAATAAATGTTTCATTCACTTAATTATTTAGTAACTATTAGACAAACTTAAGTCTCCTACTGTCTATTGATGCACTATAAGAAAATGTATAATGATTGCAATATGCTGAAACAAAAACATACTTTTTAATCTCAAACAGAAACATCTCTTGCTTGCTTTCTCTAGCTTTACATGAAACTGGAAATTGCTATACACTAAGAGCTCCATTAGCTTCTATATGTAACAAAATCTAACACTTATTCTCATATACACCTAGCCATCACAATGTACAGCAACGCAATTAACATAACAGATTGCTAAACAGCAGAACCATAGTCCCTTGGACCAATAGTTGGATTACCTTCTTCGAAGGTATCAATAGTTCTTTTGACTTTTGCCTACTCCACCTCTGTCCTTGCCTCTTTTTCCCTTCTTCGGTGGTGACTGGTGACTTGTTTCAGTACGAGGTCGAAACCTTGAATCAATGCCTCCAGACGTACTAGCAGTTCTATTCTTTTTGCGCCGTTTTCTCTTTTGGTCTGCATCCAAAACGAGAGATTATACTAAGTTAACAGCTACCACCATCGTCGAATATAGATACTACATGATTATAAAGTATCGAGGAATATTACCTTTCGAAGTACTAGTCTTTTTGCACAGCAACATGTCTGGTGTTGTTTCATCTTGAGAATCACCGTTAAGTTGAGGAATAGCAAAATCTACATCGAAACCAATTTAATCAATTACATTACTCGAACAGTGAATCAATATATCGCAAAACGACAGCAATATGTCAACACAAGTGTCTGAATACTCTACTACTCAACAAAGATGTCCAATTTCAGAAGTTCTTAGCCCAAATTCCAAGAAATTGCATCTTACAATCCGAAAGACAGAAACTACCTAAAATCCCAAAGACGAAGAACAGAACAAAAATGAAGTTGAAGTTTACATATCTGAGTAGCTTTTGTAACAGAAAATCCTATTTTTTCATATCCAGCCTAAAATTACCTAAAATCCCTAAAGTAACATATCCAAAGACAAAGTTTACATATCCAGCCTAAAATCCCAAAGACAAACAGATAAACCCAAAACCAAACTGAAACATCACAAAGCTAAAATCGACACTAGACAATAGAACCCGAATCAAGATCAAGATACAGAAAAAACCCAAAACCAAACTGAAACATCACAAAGCTAAAATCGACACTAGCCATAAATCAAGATCTCAAGTCGGAAATTACCTAAAATCGACATCGGATTGAACTTCCAAAAATTGAGTGGACTGGAACGACGTTGATTACTCAAAGTCGGAAAACCCGAATCCCTGCAGACTGGACTGGAACGACGTTTGACTTTTCCGCCATTGTTGATGCTGACTGCTGAGCAAGTGGCGGCGAGATGACTGAAAGATGTGGCGGCGAGATTGGATTTTGGGCGTTGATGGTTTGGATCTGAAAGAGAAACGCGTTTGCTGGATTTTGGGCGTTGATTGTTTAGTTTCAATTTGTGGGTTGGACGGGTATAATTTGATTATACCCGTACCCGACCCTACCCGTCACAAATTAACGGGTTGGGTACGGGTATGGATAGAGTACCCGATAAGAAAATGTCGGGTCTCTATCCGTCGGATTTTTAAACGGGTAGAGTACCCGATAAGAAAATGTTGTGTCATTTAAAAGTTTAATGACACAAAAAACAACGTCATAGGTTTGAATATTCAAACTATACATCAAATGTAACCTTCAAAAGTCCAAATATCAAACTCTGCGATTTCAATATCCATAATGCACATCAATCAAAAGCCCAAAACTCACGGCGATTCTTGCCTCAAGTGGCGATTTGAGTTATCGAGTTGAACCTGTAAATGAAGAAAATCTTTGGAAGAGTGCGGTAGTCTTTCGGTCGAATAGTTGCAATAGACTATCTTGGTAAGAAATTAAAAAAACTAAGTTCAAACCTCCAAATTACCAAACTACGCAACTAGCAACACATTATTCATCTGATCTGCTCTTAATGGATATGAAAAAAAATTGAATCAATTATCCGATTCGTAAATGCGGATTAATAAATGGGATCAATTTATCCGGTATGATATTAGCAATATTGCAATATATACTCCCTAGATTATTTGGTCTAACTCTGATTTACAAGTTATTTGTTGATTCGTGTAATTTAATTTATGAGAGGAAAAATAGAGTTTTAGTACTCACAGTTGTAGTAACAACAATTTAACTCGATATAGTATTATTCCCAAGTAAATTAGGTTGACAAATAAAACTCGAGTATATTACAAACTCTAGTACTCACAAACAAGTTGTAGTAACAACAATTTAACTCAATATAGTATTATTCCCAAGTAAATTAGGTTGACAAATAAAACTCGAGTATATTACAAAATCTAGTCATAAAACAGAATCCTGATTCTGCCAAATCCTAGCCAAATTGAACAACAAAAGAACCCCGACAACTATATATATGATATGACATTGTAAAATTAAGACCAAACAAAGAACGTATTCAATAACTTGAATCGATCATGGCGACCTCTAAGCATCTCATTCTCTTCTCCTTCCTCGCCCTCATCCTTCACCCTTACCCGACCGCCGCTTCCGCCTCCATCCCTGCCTTTTTCGCCTTTGGCGATTCCACCCTCGACCCTGGCAACAACAACCGTATTCCCACCATCTTCCAAGCCAACCACCCTCCCTACGGCCAAGACTTCCCTGGTCATGTCCCGACCGGCCGTTTCACCAATGGAAAGCTAACCACGGACTTAGTTGTATCCCAAATCGGCCTCAAAGACGTCCTGCCTGCCTACTCCGACCCGAGACTGTCAGATAAGGATTTGCTCACTGGTGTCAGCTTTGCCTCAGCAGGTTCGGGTTTGGACGACCTGACCGCAACTGAGGCCAATGTGCTGTCAATGTCGACGCAGCTCAACAACTTCCAGCAGGCTATATACAGAATGCAGGGTGCTGTTGGGGAACAGGAGACGAACCGGATCCTGGAGAACGCGATTTTTATGGTCGGTGCGGGTACTAATGACATGACCTTTAACTTTTATGGCTTGCCATTGAGGAGTGGCCTTGGTTTGTCCGGTTACCAGGATATGTTGCTTGGAAATCTTGAAACTTTTCTCAGGGTACGTATTTAATTTATATATGTGATTCTATTTCTTGATTTCTTCAATTATATTTTTATTTGGTTCATCATTAGATCATGTTATTCAGGTTAAATACTACCAGTACATTGGACAATGAAAAAGAAAACTCAGAAATAAACAGTAATTTATAGATTAATTTAGATGCAGATAAGTGCTAACTGTGTAACTGTACTTTGTTGAGCAGAAATTGTACGTCATGGGAGCAAGAAAGATTGCAGTAACCGGTCTTCCACCAGTAGGGTGCCTACCGCTTCAGATGACTATTGGAAGCCTAATGCCCGGCCCCGGCCCTCACACACTGCAACGCTTATGTGTTGAAAACCAGAACGTTGACTCCCAAGTCTACAACCAAAAGCTTCAATCCCGACTTGCTAGTCTCAACAGACAACTGTCCGGATCCACATTCGTGTATGCTGATATCTACAGTCCCTTGATTAACATGATAAAAAATCCATCTGATTATGGTAAGTGTAACAAAAATTGCTAATTTTGTTTGTCTACATTAAGCTCAAATTAATAGGTAACGACAGTAAGAACTAATCTGTATCTTTGATCGATTATTTTCAGGGTTTTCAACCAGTAACGATGGATGCTGCGGAGTTGGACTTGGTTCGATAGAGATGGGACCTCTGTGCAACAGTCTGATGCCAATGTGTCCGGATGCTTCAAAGTTCGTTTTCTTTGATGGTGTTCATCCCACACAAGCAGCTTATTCAAATCTCGCTGATATTTTCATGAAGATTGTGCTACCGTCTTTTACAGCTTAATTCTTTAGTTTAGATTAATTTTAACTTTCCTAGCTACTACGTAGTAATTTTAGAACTACTAACTTTTAGCATTAGTTCAATTTTTTTACTAATTATTACTGTATTAATTTTTTTTTTTTGGCCTTTCTTGGCTACAATTATATACACTGATTTGTTATATGCTCAGCAAGAACTTATGTTTTATGTTTTGTGGACTTATATTTTGTGGATCGATCATCATCCTGCTGCGTACGTTATATACCACTTATGAAACTTTCGTTTCTGTTGTCTGCTTCTTCAATTCACAATGGAATTTAACCAAACGGGCTCCTGATCGCTCTTATACGTGCCTTCTATGAGTATCCCTGACCAGTTAAAGGCCTCTTGCAATTGCCACTTGACTGCACAATTTATGTTCAACGATCACCAGCAGGAAAATCATCCAGCTTGAAAATGATGAATTTAGTTGCGATCTTTAATAACCATTTACGATTTTAAACTTGAGTATCTTGATTAAATGGGAGAAGTGAGTTCAAGAGTAGAGAGAAGCTCTGCATATAAAGAGCTCATAATTGAGGAAATTTCTTAGGAGGAGGAAGAGCACATAACAGTGTAGGGTACAACTTCTACTGATTAATGTACAAGTCTAATCCCTAAATGTTTTGTGCTGTACAATTAATAGAGAACAGAGCACAACTCCAATCGGCAAATCTTCATTCGGTTGATTAGATATTTTGGCATACTCTGGTAACTGAAGCAGAAGATGAATTGAAGGGAATAAGGGTAGTTATGTCCATTCAGATAAATTTGCTCTTGCAGTATTGAAACTGCTCTGGCTATATCAACAACCAAATTTTTTATATTCGCCGATATGTTTATATCCTAACTTCTCTCGCAGCATCGCAACTTGATTATACTTCTTAAGAGGGATAATGAACCTTACACTAGAGATGAGGTGGTGTGATTCTCCTTATTATACAGTAAATATGCATAACTTACACTTGATTGGGTGGTAATGTGGTGTCAGTAACTTATATAGTCTGTGGAACTGTTCCACCAACTAACACAAATTTTTGGTTTGCTTTACCATCAATTGAACGAATATAATTTGAGTTGATAAATGTGTCCTAACCTTGACGAAAGAACAGTATTTGTAAAGTCACAACAACCAAAATATATGTGAAATTGATCAATGTGCTTCATACTGAGTAGTAAGAGTAGATGATCAAGTACAATCCTTAAGCATATTTTGTCAAAATGTAAAGCTTATATAGGCTGGCTGACTCAAAAAACAGCGTTCTCTAGTACAAAATGCCATTAAGCTTTTAGAGCATATCTAATTTCTGTGATCACTTAAACTCCTACAAGGAATTACCAGTTCTACTCGAACAAGTTCAACATATACAGAGGGCAAGACTAAATATCCATAAATTAAGGATCAGTAGGCATCTGATCCCACCGCGACTTTTTTTTCCTCCTCACATTAGTCGGAGGTTGGCCAGAAAGTAGCTTCTCCTCAGGTCTTTTGAATCCATGTAATGTAGGAGTAGCTTTGAAGTAGACAAAACCCATGGTAGTTTCATTGCCGTTATCAATCCAGCCATAACAAGGTTGAAGATAACTTGGAAGTGGACCAGTGTTTGCTGATGGTGGCAAAGGAATCATAGTATGCGAAAGTAACTCTGAGGTTTTGTTGTTTATCTGAGGTTCTGCTTCTTTGGTGACATGCTCAGTAGCTTCACACACGGTTTTAGCAGCAGCCTCGTTCTCGACATTTCCAGAATGTGGAAGAATGTCTTTCCAAGGAGCACGTCCAATTCCAACTTCTGCAAAAACAGCAATTTTTGCCCAAAAAAATCCTTAGATGTCATATATTTATTCAGGAGTTCGGGTGAGGTGCAATAAAATATGGCCGGTTAGTTTAGTTGAAGAATAGAGGTTCAATATAGAATACAGATTTCTATAAATGACAAGATATAAATTAAGAATGCTTAAGTAGTTTTGATAGCAAGTTATTCAATTACCATGGACCCCTGATGAGCTGCTTAAAACTTCTGAATAGGTAGGCTCTTCGATCACATCAGATGGTTTCTCAACACCATCCTGGGGAACTAAATCTTTTCTCACATCTGCAACTCTAGTCAAAGTCGAAGCAGCTCCATCATTATCACCATTAGAGGGCTTGTCCTATGAACAAATATCATGACTTAGAAAATGCAAAAAAGAATGTACGTTTACATGCGATTCAGATAACATGGTTACTTAGTCTTGTGCTTTCTTGTATAGAAAGCACATCTCTATTGACAACATGAAAAAGGGATGTCCCTGTGTAGTATTATTTTCAAGCCAACGAAAACTTTGTTACAGGATAGAATTCTAACAATCGACTTGTAAAGGGGATGTCACATGGTTCTGTTTCATGCGAGGGATACAGTGTAGTACAGCCCAAACATGGAACCAAAAGGAGACTTATTTCTTGTTTCTTAAAGGCAAACCAATTCATATTTGCAGCAGCTACAAGAAAAATCAAATATAGATAAATGTGTGAACACATCAAGAAGATAGATAGGTGTTCACTACAAGGCATGTGGTGGATTTGGGATCAAATTATCAGGAAAACATGTTTCTTGATCACAATTTCTAACTCAAGTTCTATTATTTACTTGTAAAACAATCAACAGTAGTATCCTATTGAAAGTTTCCCGTTCGCATGATCACATCTTGATGAAAGATAACAGGAGCTTCTGAAGCAAATAGAAAACTTTTTATTGAAACAGAAGTTGAACACTAGGCCCTTACACATATTATGAACACCAGAAACCAGAACAGTGAAAATGTAACTGCACGTCCCAAGTCATATGTGTAACCGTGATATTTCCCCAAACAACAGATTTAGTAAGTTAAATAGACAACTCCCTCAAAATATATGCGAAATGGCAATGTAAATCATATGCTTGTGTTAGTATCACAGCTTTATGCATTTAACCTAGATTATAGACAGCAGAAGGTCGAACTGAACAAATTCATATTGCAGTTGAGAGCTAACGTCACCATGATATCAAGTATATTGCAATGGTACATCAGGAGAACAATTATACCATAAGTTGATTTCCTCCATTTGCAGCATTCTCTTGATTCCCTTCTTCAATGAGGGCCTCAATGAGTACCATATAAGCAGAATCTTCAATGAACGGCCACCCATCATCTCCACCATACTCCTTCATTTACAAACACAAATCTATCATATAGCTGGCGAACCTTCAAAAGTCTTTTGCACAACTCAAACTCACTTTAACGCAAAAGCAATGCAAAAACAAATAGGCAGAAAACAATTAAATTAACAACCGACAAGTAAGACTTTGCAAACATTAAGATGAACAATGCAGTTCGAGAAAACATAAGTGGGGGTGACTCCGACCGCCAAAAAGGGGCGAAACATGGTAAGAAAACTGAAGTGAAGTAAAAAAATCAGCAGCTCTTCAACCAAACAACTGAACAAGTATGTATACTATATAATCATAATACAGTCATTCAACTTACTAGATGAGAAAATACAAACAAAACAATGATTTGTTTCATCAACCAAACAAAACTTAACAATCTATTTGATCTTATTAGTACATGATAATAATACTCTCCTTATTTATTTTGCGTGTGGAAAAGACGAAAAGTAAAGTGAATAATACTACATCAAAGGTACCTAAGGCCAGACTTATCAGCAAGAAGAGAAGCAAGGAAAGTAACAAAATCCCTAATTTAATTTACCTTGAGAAGTTTCTTGACAACAGTAACGACTTTCTCCTGTGCATACCCAAGAGGACTCATGGCATCAATGGCCGCGTGGATTCGAGTCAAACGCTGCAAAAATCAAGAAAAAGCCCCAAATGAACACCAAAGTCACACAATGCACCTAAAATCAAACCAAATATTGGAAACAGGAAGAGGGTTTTAAGGGCATATAATTTTTTTTTTGAAAATTGTACTGTATGAAAGGTGACGAGTGATGAAGAATGAAAGAAAAAACCTTTCTTGGTCTTCCTCTAGGCATATTTGTCTTAAGATTAAGAAGGGTTTGGGTGAAGAAAATGTGTTGAAACAGAGGAGTAAAGAGAGAAATTAGTTTGATTACTGAAAATGGGGTAGACAGACAGAGAAGAAGAAGAAGAAAGTGATGGGAAATTCTATTGTTAAGAGAGGAGTGTAGTGTAGAAATAGATGGATGCACATCACATGCATTAGGGGTGTACACTACAGTACAACCCCTCATATTAAAATTAAATTCAATTCAATAATAATTAATGATGGAAAATAGGAAAAGAAAACGAATATTCATGGGTTTTTGGTGATCTGCTGTTGGTAGTGTTCCACATTAACCTGAAAAGTTGGTTCCATGCTGACTCAATCGAATCTTATAGGCCCCATTTGGGTTTGGACTTTGAACCTGCAATTTTACTCGTGGTGTTCAAAAATGGAAAGTATCCATAAATGCGTGCGGAAAATTAATGGACTACTCCCGAACTCAAATCCCATTGGTCCAAACACAGATTTCAAGATAAATTGATAAAGTAAAAAATAGAGTAAATAAATTATGAAACATGTAAATAAAATATGAGTGATAGCAAAAAAAGTAGAAGATATATGAACAAAGTAGAAGAGAGATTTTTCATTTGAACTTCATTTAGTTTGAGGAAAAATGGGGTATAATAAACAAAAATAGGGGGAAATATTGTTTTCCATCATTTGGCATTTTTCACGAAATTCTGAAAATTTATGAAAATTTTTATCAAATAGTACTATAAAATAAGGAAATTTGTTTTTTCTAACATTTTTCAGGAAAATCTTATTTTATCATATTTTCAACCAAATGAAGCCTAAAGAAAGGGAAGTTGAGTTTCGGACGGACCAAAACGGAAAATGAAAAGTTGAAATCGGGATGGATGAAGTATTTAATATAGAGTTAATTGATATGATTTCGCCCTTAATTAAGAAGCCTGTTAGTTGTTGTTTGACATGGAGTTGATGTATCATTTGTAAAGTATTTGGACTCGTTGGGGTTATTGAGTCTATGAGAAGTTGAGATTTTGATACAATAAAAGTGGGAATTTAATATTGGGACTGAGAGGTCAGGTAGTATGAAATGCAGTAGAGATCTCTGTCACTTCAAAAGTAATAGTACTTGTTTTTACTTTCCATAGTGTTTAGAAGCAGTATTTTATAGTTATTGGGGTTCAAACTTTAAGTAGTGCAATTAGTAGAAATAAAACAGAATGAAACCTGAAATCATGACAGATGAAGTACCTCGAGATGAGTTTAATTGTTCCCCAATCCTTGGAATTTTGGAAACAAATACACATTTTCTTATTTTTTACCCAATAAAACTGCCTCATATAATCACAACATTGGCTCAATCGACTATGTATCTTGGTTTTTACAACTCAATAGAAAAATGGCATCCCTTTGATGCTTCTCCATACTCGAGACACTGTTGAACCCCTTTTAATATTGAGCTCATAGATCTACCTGCGCCTTCTTTTCCACAATTGTTATTTCCGGAAATGATATAGACGGATCAATTTTTGTTATTATATATCGTAAATAAAAACTGGTATGTCTACATCATTTCCTCCTGTTTTCTGGATCTCTACTATTCCAAGAAAGGAAAAAACGAGACTTAAAACTTTCAATAATACAACACAAATGCAAGTAACATTGATCCATAAATCAACGCAAATTCTACTTTGAGAATCTAAGCAATTGAATTCGCACAGCTATGAATAACTCTGTAATGCTAAAAGATAGTAGATGGTTATTATAGAGAGATCTAAAATAGCTCTCTAATCCCATTGGATTTCTCTATGATATGTCCACTCAGACGGATTAATAGTCGTTTTCCCATCAGCAGCAACTAAGTCGTAAGGTGAATCCTCAGAGTGTTCAGTTGGCATGGACTTCCAATGCAGGCTTGGTTCCCACTCTGCTTCCTTGAGTACCTTCATTATCTCTTCCACAACTACCTTACTTCCCTCCGCAGACAAGTGAATCCCATCACTGCAGTTATTCACGAAAAAATTATAACATGAGTACATGACACTTATAAACAGAATGGTATCAACTGTTGCATGGACAAATGAACTTATTAACAGGTGAACCGCGATGGAGCATGAATAGTAATTGCATTTAAACCCCATGGCATTTGTTATTTTGGTTGTCAAGAAACACACATCCTCTTCCGTCTTTCCAAATTTCAGAAGCTTCCATTTTGCAACAAGGAAACAAAGTAGAAAATCTTCGCACATAAGTCTGGGGATGAACATAAAATCGATAAATCACAGGCAGTGGTGAAAACCCCTTAAGTTGCCCATGTCCGAACAAGATCATACCGAACGTGACAGCAGAAAGAGAAAAATGAAACTCGAGTAAATCCTACCTGTGTCACTTTTATTGCATATAGTATCATCATGTACTCGGAGATTCTTCACTAATTCTTTATCTTTTTGGGGTAGGAAAGCATTTGTGCAAAATACGAAACGAGTATTTATTTATTTATTTATTTTGGGGGATGGGGGTCAAATGCTATTGAAAGATTAAGAGATTAGATGTTTTCGGGGAGGCGAGGGAAAAATGTGCAAGTACAAGAACCATGAAGAAGAAGCTGACCCCAACCCAACTCCGCATCTAGCAAATAGCTTTTCAATATTTGGAAAGAAAAAGGTTTTGGTGAAGAATTTCCAAACTATGGGTGGGTGGGGGCTTTAGTGCAACAAAAAGCAGGAGCTTTTGTCGCAAGTTGCCTATAACACAACAGTTGCAAAGCATTCTAAGACATCAATATACTTTTGGAGTGTTCTCAAGGAGGTTATAAAGTACGAGCTGAGGGTCTCAGTACTCACGTGAAGCAAGCATTTTCCCAGTCTTCTCGTTTTTGCATTGCAGTCCACAGATCAATCACCTTCACATCCAACTCCCTACATAACTCTATACAGGCTTCTGAATACGTTCTGCATAACTCATTGGTGCGAACTAGCTCACTGAAATACGAACTGTTTTACAAAAAGCACCAATAAACCATCTCCGTTTCAGTGCCTACTAAAGACAAAGTTGTACAGAATATATTCATTTGCAAGTATTAGGCAATACCATCGATACAATTACAGTCATACCTAGAGGTTCGTACTCTAGCCTCATTGACAGGAGGGCAGCTGAGAAATATTATACGAGTATTATCTGAAAGGCTCTGGAATATGATGAAGTGTTAGAATATAAATGACAAGAAAATGGAAATAATTATGAAGGACGTGCCTTGTTAAGCATGAGCAGTTTTATAATAGAATTTATCAGATAGAAATAACATCAAACTTTCACCCATTCAAATTAGCCTTAGGAAAAAGCTTAGCAAGTGCAAGTTCTGTAATGATTTACTATCCCCAAGCAAGTTTAAACAAACTATGGCATTGACAATAAACCTATTGTTTAATATTATTTGAAAACAAAGAAGACATACAAAACAAAATTTCTCTGTCCCACTGATTTATTTAAGTCTGCTTTTGCAAAGTCGCCAAAAGAAAGGAAACCTAAAGAAATGAGTGAGAACGAAAACTAAAAATGTAAAGAGATTAATGGGACCGAGGGAGTAATTTGTTGTCATACAAATTGTTTTAACTCCTGACACCATTCTACAATGCAAAAATAAAAAGAAATGTCCAGAGAGTTAACGATTTATAAAGTCACCTTTAGATGGATAGCGATTTTTCTCATGTGTTCAACATATTCCGGGAGAGGTACATGAGGACCTAGTCCAGATGAGTGAGGCCCCATTGAATCATTGCCACCAAAATACACAATTATCAAAGAAGGCTGAGTGGCAGCATCCTGCAACAGTAAATCGTCACGTAAGAATCTTATTACAGACAAAATATCAATAAGATACCAGTTAAATCTCACAATAAGATATCAAAATTAATAACTATTGCATTTTTTGAAGCAGGGACTCATGAGTCATGACATCACCACAAACTTCTTGTTTTTTTTTTTAATGAGTATGAAAGCTAATCAAGTTATTGAATGAGCTCAACAATGCAAGTGTTATAGGCCAACACTTTCTCTTTCAGACACTTAACAAAATGTTTGGTTAAATACGAAATCTATAATTCTATATAACATGCAGGACGTTTCCAGTTTATATGTCATGGCAATCAGAATAAGCTACTACCAGGACCAATGGTCGTTTGCTCAAGTGGTAAGGGACTTGAGTTCAATTAAGTAAGATCTCAAGTTCACGCCTTGTGGATGTAGCAAATAGTCTCATTACCTGGGGGAAAACTTCGTCAAGGATAGTGACAGCTCGTCTTGAATTCCAACCATAATAACCTCGTAAGAGTATATCCGCCTAGAAAAGAAGAATTCATAAGCTGGTTGTGCAAAGTCCAATATCTAAATAAAAATAAGTTGATATTGTTCAAGGAGAACACAATCCGTGATGTATGTATTATCAGATTTTGAAGTACAAAAGAACAAATTGATGCACAAACACCATATAGACCTTTCTATTTATTGAGACAAGATCATAAACTGCAAGAGCATACAAATCATTTGAACTGGGAATGTCTAGTTGGGTGTCTATGAACTCGCATTCGTTTAGATTACCGAGAAGAACATACTCACTTCGTGATTTCTTAACCAACCGAAAAAAGGGAAGTGAACAATTCATCTACAATTTCACAAGCCCACCATAAAAACCTAAACTTTCTAACCAACCTCTAATCTTGCTACAAGAGCCATTCCAAAACCCATCATCATCACATGCTGAATTTGTTACAAAAACCTATATTGATTGTTGCACAAGAATGACCAAAAGGCCAAGCATTGGGCATTATAATTCAGAGACGCAAACACAAGCAAATAAGTTAAAGTTGTGTTCACAGAATGCACAACCAGCCCCTAACAATGTAGAGTAACACACAATACTCAGAAGCATTACCAACAACACATGAGAATCTTGACAGAGCATTCAACTAGTCACAAAGGTGAAATTAAATCTCCTGAATTTGAAATACATATCTATGACATCCCATTTGAAATACCAGCACCCCAATTGAAGAAAAAGAGAGAAAGTAAAAAAGGAAAAACTGACTGATTACGTATGCACGTACTTTACGAGAGTAGATATCAGAGAGAATGGCGCCCCAACCGCCATTGCTATAGCTCAATTGGACTATTGAGGATCCAAAGAGGACGAACAAGGGTCTCTTTGGTCCCACCATGTTGATGATTTCGTTGAATTTAGGGAGGTTGATCGAATGGAAGAGGAGTACTAGTACTAGTATAGGAGGTGTTTGATGAAATGTGTGGGTGGAAAAGAGGCCAACAAATGACAACAACTTTGTCAGGCAGCTTATTCGTCAATTTAATGCGGGAAGTAAAAGCCTTCACCAACACCACTTGACTGCTCTCTTTCTTTCCTCAACTTCAACCGGCCAACTCCCGCTATCCCAAACACGTGTGTACTTTACATTATAATCTCCCCGATCCACTAAAATCTTTTTATTTTTCGTAAAATTACATTAAGTCTCTCTAATAAATAACTCTCATTTATTCAAGTCTCTAACTTTTCAACATTAACAGTTTTTCACAAATAACATAAATCAATAACAAGATAGTCCAATAATCAATCCCAATATATCAAAAAATGGCATGGAAAATATCAAAAAATGTTTTAACCTTTTAATTGTTGTTAGGGAGCTAACGACAACTCTAATTGTTTGCTCTGTACTAGAGCTGGCTGCTATAGTGCTATGTAGGGCTGTTCAAAAAACCGAAAAATCGAACCGGAACCGAACCGAAAAATTGTACCGGGAAAAAAGGGTTCGATTTTCGGTACGATATATTTTACGATTTCGATTTTCGGTAACAATACCGATTTTTTTCGGTAATGTACCGAAAACCGAAATTTTCTAAAACTAGTAATACTTATGCAATAAGATAAGGTACTGGGGGTTAATTTGCAATTTCCCTAAATATTATTATAACCCTAAATATATATATACTGAGACTTTTCAATCCCTCACTCTCACTCTAATATTCACACACGCCTTCCTCTTTTCTTCCTTCACAATCGCTGAATCGCACGCCTTCCGCTTTGTCGATCTTCTCACATTCTCCCAATCATCGATCCCTGTATTCTAGCTTTACAATCATGCTTCTACTTCTCTTATTCTTTAATTATTCGTCTCTACAGTATATTACAATACCTAGTTTGTTTGAGAGGTATCCATAATTGTAGTATTGGACTTCAAGTTAAAATTAGGGATTATAAACTACAAAGAAAGCAAGTTACTAGGAATTAAGTAGTACAGTTAACTAGAAATTAGAAGTTACTAAGTTAGTACTTAGTATTTAGTAGTATATAAAACAAGTAATGGCGTGAATAAGTTAGTAACTGTGTTTAAAGTTTATAATTCATAGTTTATAGTTGTTGTTGTTGCAACAAAAAAAAAAGTTGTTTTTTTTGTTTACTTATAATTTCAATTTCTTTTAAGCTCAATATTAATAGTTTTGTTTACTTTCAATTTCAAAAATCAAATGAGTTCGACTGGCTCAAATTCGAAAAGGCGTAGGCAAACGATTGAAGATGTAGACGAAGAGGAAGAAGATGAAGTTACAATTTGCGAATGATGATGCAAATAAAATTTGTGAATGATGGTGCAATGCTGCGAATGATGGTACAACACAACTGTGATAAAGAAGTAGGAAGAAAAGATCTCCATGTGGGAGCACTTTGAGTTGCATTGTGATTACGATCACGGCATTGAGATGGCAACTGCAACTCTTGCAAGATGCTATTAAGATTACGAGTTAACGGTACGTCAGGTGTGAACAATCATTTTAAAGGTGTAACCGCAACCCTGCTAACATAAAAAAGAAAACTAAAGATACTCAGGGTCTTGATAGTTTCGTTCATGGTGTTTCACCTAGGTCAGGAGACCCTGCTAACATAAAAAAGAAAACTAAAGATACTCAGGGTCTTGATAGTTTCGTTCATGGTGTTTCACCTAGGTCAGGAGAGGGAGAGGGTCATAGGGAAATTTCTACTGTTTGGAAGTTTAATCAAGAAGCAGCTAGGGAAGTCTTGTCGAAATACATTGTTATTTCTCATTTGTTTGTCCTCAATTTGTAATTCCATCAAGAGCTACTACAACAAGAGATGTGCTGAAACTGTATGTTAGCGAAAAGAACATGTTGAGAAACTACTTTCAAAAGAGTGGAGTTAGGATTTCTTTTACTACAGACACGTGGACTTCTTGCCAAAATGCTACTTACATGTCTTTGACTGGTCATTTTATCGATGAAGAATGGAAGCTGCAGAAAAGAATTCTTAATTTTATTCCATGCCCTGAACATAAAGGTGAGGATATAGGTGCTTTACTTGAGAAATGTTTGAGTGAGTGGGGGATTGATAGGATATTCGCGGTCACAGTTGACAATGCTTCTTCTAATGATGTGGCCATATTTTTTTTGAAAAAGCAATTTGTTGACAATGGAACAACACTTCTTAGTGGGGCACATTTGCTTGTAAGATGCGTTGCACATTAGCTCAATTACTTAGATGGGGGTTAGCTCTATTAACGGAGCTTTTTAGAAGCTCCATCAAATGGAGCTGCTGTAAAACTTCATTAATGGAGATTAATAGCTCCATCATGAATGGAATCGTGCTCCAAGTTCGATGTGACTCGTTAAATTAAAATTTTAGGAAAAAATAGGAATGTTGGCTAATTCCCTGTTAATTGTGTGTTAAATGTTAATGATGAAGAAGAAATATAATTTGTATACAACATGGTTTGGTGAAAGATGAAATAAAAGAATGTAAGTTGTGTGGATGAATTATGAAATTTCTATAGACTCAATACGGCCGATTTGCAATTTACATAAACTAATTACCACATGGAAATTGAGAACAATGTTGGTCAACTCTGAAAATATAAAATGGACTGATATGTTATTTTTTTTAAAGTTAGGAACCCTGATGTTACTACGAAATTTTTTAGGGGGGCTTCTATAAAAAGGAAACTTATCATCTCCACTTATTATTATTTTAATTAGTTTATTTCATACTTCACCTATTTTATCACCTACTTTTTACCGTTGACTATAATTTTATTAATATAAACCTTTTTTTTTTTTTACTATATTCCTTGAAATTTAACGTAGTATAATAAGCGACAAAGTATTACTAAATTTTCAATTCAATTAATTATCATCCGTTCATCTTATTAAATTTGAATTTGGTGTATATATGTGTTATTCTTTAAGTAGAAGGTGTAGGTTTTGAATCTTCTTGACGTGTGTTACGTGATGATAGTAATCTTAAGAACCTGAACATTGGTTGATTACTCTAAAAAAATCATTTACTGGACTTACTTTAATTGTGTTAGAGAATAAATGTACAAGAGTTAGTATTGGGTTAGAACTGTTATAGGCCCAACTGTTATGGGCTCTCTAGAAGCTTCTTTATATTGTATAAATACATGTTTGTACTCTCTCATTATGACATCAGAATAAACTCTATTCTCTTCTTCTCTATTTTCTCTCAACACGTTATCAGCACGAAAGTGTTCAACCAACTGAGATCCCAAAACCCTAACCTTCCGTACGGACAAAAATTGAAAAAAAAAAAAAAAAAAAGAATCAAGCCTTCATCTGTTTTCATCCATCTGATTGGAGCACAAAGGTAATGGACCGTAATCGGTAAACGGTAAAGGGTTTTCAGTATGCATGTGTCTTGCGTACAATCAATGTATGTGTGTCAATATATAATAAATTGCATGAGTTTTGTTTTGTCCGTATGCACACTATGCATGAATCTCTTTTGCTTTTCTTTTTTTACTTAAAAAAAAAAAAATTGTTTATGTTTGCGCAAAGCAGTCCGCTTGTTTTCAAAGATCATAATTACCCAAATCCTTTATTTATTTAATATGCATGTTTCATATGTATTTTTTCTGCTTCATATGTACTTCGTACGTATGTGTATATTTTGTATGTATGTATTTTTATTGTCGTATGTGTATCAAATCTGACCATACTAATGCGTGTTGCATATTTTTGTAGAGCTATGACGAATTTAAGCAATCCCGAATTTGTGGCACTTGATATCAGTGGAAAGAACTATTTGTCATGGATTCTCGATGCAGAAATCCACCTAGATGCCAAGGGCCTAGGAGAGACAATCAAGGTTGGTAACATGTCAATCAACCAAGATAAGGCTAAAGCGATGATATTTCTTTGCCATCATCTTGATGAAAGTTTGAAAACTGAATACCTTACTGTCAAAGATCCGGCGGGACTTTGGACAAATTTGAAAGAAAGGTATGATCATCAAAAGACGGTGATACTTCCTAGAGCCCGATATGAATGGCTTCACTTGCGTCTGCAAGATTTTAAATTTGTGAATGATTTTAATTCGGTGATGTTCCGAATCACTTCCAAGTTGAAGTTATGTGGTGAGACAGTCACTGAGGATGACATGCTAGAAAAAACATACACCACTTTCCATGTATCTAATATCTTTGTCAGCAATGACAATATCGTGAGAAGGGCTTCAAAAAATATTCTGAGTTGATCTCATGCCTTCTAGTAGCTGAGCAAAATAATGAGCTCTTGCTGAAAAACCATGAAACACTCCCAAGTGGTACTGATCCATTCCCTGAAGAGAATGTGACATCTTTTAATGGAAGAAATTCCAATCCTGGCAATCATGGACGAGGACGTGGAGGATTTCGTCCTAATAATAACTCTGGTCGTGGTTATGGACGTGGTCGTGGAGGATATCGTCAAAACAATAGCTATCATAATGCAAACCACCACCAAAAGGGTGAAGGGTCCAAAACTGGGCATGGCAAAAGGAAGTATGTTGATGAAAAGTGTTATAAATGTGGTATGAATGACCATTGGGAACGTAAATGTCATACTTCTCAACATCTTGTGGATCTTTACCAAGCATCACTTAGAGAAAAGAAGGCTGAAGCTAATTTTGTTGATGAAAATACTACTCGTAGCCCATACGATGCTACACATTTCGATGTGTCTGATTTATTTAAAGATCATGGATACAAAAGTGAAATACCTGATGATTTCTTTGAGTTCCCTGAAGGGGCAAGTGATACCAAGAATGATGATGGAAGTACCCAAATTTGAGTTGTTTATTTTTGAAGTAGCTTAGGATTTATTCTTTTTGCACTTAGGATTTGCTCTTTTTCAAGAACATTAGGATTTGAATTTTCTAGCATTTATGATGTACCTTTTTGGTAGCTTAGGATTTTTGTCATTGAAATAAAATCAAGTTTTTCCTTTTATTTATGTTGCTTATTCTATTTCTTGAAGATAACATGAAAATATCCGAGACAAATGAGGCGGAAATATGCCTAGCTGATAGTGCAACAACACACAACATATTCAATGATGTCAAGTTCTTTGACTACTTGTCGATGAGGCAAGCGAATGTAAATACAATTTCTGGAAGTGCGAAATTGATTGAAGGCTCTGGTAGAGCAAAAATAACACTACCAAATGGGACAATGGTTGCCATAGAAGAAGCATTATATTCTTCTCAGTCTCAACGAAACTTGTTGAGCTTTAAAGATATTCGACGGAATGAATATCATGTTGAGACTATGAGTGAAAATGGCAAAGAATTTCTCTATATCACAACAGTGAAATCCGGTAAGAAAAATGTATTGGAAAAACTACCAGAATTGTCCCCTGGCTTATATTACTCTAAGATTAGAGCAATTGAAACATATGCTATGGAAAAGCAAATTGATAGCAATTTTAAAGTTTGGCATGACCGATTGGGCCATCCCGGATCAATGATGATGCGAAAGATTATTGAAAATTCATGTGGTCATACATTGAAAAATCAAAAGATTTACCACAACAAGGAATTCTCATGCGGTGCTTGCTCTAAAGGCAAATTGATTACAAAACCATCATTTGAAAAGGTTGGATATGAAAGTCCTTCTTTTCTTGAAAGAATTCATGGAGATATATGTGGACCAATACAACCACCATCTGGACCATTCAGATATTTTATGGTTTTGATAGATGCATCTACGAGATGGTCACATGTGTACATATTATCTACTCGAAATATGGCATTTGCAAGACTGCTTGCCCAAATAATTCGTTTACGAGCACATTTTCCTGATTCTCCAATCAAGAGCATTCGCCTTGATAATGCTGCTGAATTTTCATCGCAAGCATTTAACGATTATTGTATGTCGATTGGCATAAAAGTTGAACATCCTGTTGCACATGTTCATACACAAAATGGTATGGCCGAATCATTTATTAAACGCCTCCAATTAATTGCAAGGCCATTACTTATGCAATCTATACTCCCTGCATCAGCATGGGGACATGCAATTTTACATGCTGCGACACTTGTCCGCATCAGGCCAATAAGCTATCATAAGTTCTCCCCCATGCAAATGGTATATGGTTATCAACCAAACATATACCATCTGAAAATATTTGGATGTGCGGTTTATGTGCCTATTGCTCCACCACAACGCACAAAGATGGGACCCCAAAGAAGAATGGGGATATATGTTGGATATGAATCTCCTTCGATAATCAAGTATTTACGTCAAGGTTTGCCGATTACCATTTTGATGAATCAAACTTTCCAACAATGGGGGGAGAAACAAAGCAGTTGGAAAAGTTGGGAAGTAAATATATATCGTGGAATGAATTATCATTATCTGTTTTTGATCCTCGAACAAATCAAAGTGAACATGAAGTTCGAAAGATAATTCATTTACAAACTCTTGCGAATCAACTGCCAGACTCATTCGCTGATCCAAAAAGAGTTACGAAATCATATATTCTAGCTGCATATGCTCCAAATAGAATTGAAGTGCCTGAAGGGCAAATTACAAATGAGTCTAAGGCACGCATGAAGCGTGGGAGACCAGTCGGTTCCAAAGATAAAAATCCTCGAAAACGGAAAGGAGCTAATAATGGCCCGTTAGAGGAAAAAGCTCTAGAAGAGAGTGAAAAGACTCCTGATGAGTCACACGACAGTGCAAAAGAAATTCAGGTACCTGAAATTGTTGAAAATGAAGAGATCTCGATAAATTATGTCGTGAATAGAAAGACATGGAACCGAAATGAAATCGACGTCGACACAATATTCTCATATAATGTAGCGCGCGATACTGTGGAACAAAATGAGGATCTTGAACCTACATCTATAATATAATGTAGTCGTAGAGATGATTGGCCAAAATGGAAAGAGGCAATTACTGCAGAATTGAACTCTCTTGGAAAACATGAAGTTTTCGGACCTGTCGTCCGTACACCAAATGGTGTAAAACCCGTTGGATACAAATGGGTATTTGTGCAAAAAAGAAATGAGAAAAATGAAATTGCAAGATATAAAGCAAGGCTTGTCGCACAAGGTTTTACTCAAAGACCTGGAATTG
Organism: Plantago major; assembly: GCA_026545765.1. Taxonomy (NCBI): domain Eukaryota; kingdom Viridiplantae; phylum Streptophyta; class Magnoliopsida; order Lamiales; family Plantaginaceae; genus Plantago; species Plantago major. The sequence continues at coordinate 97,482,109 of CM048839.1, forward strand.
ATTATGAAGAGACGTATTCTCCTGTGATGGATGCGATTACATTTCGCTATCTGATAAGTCTGGCTACACATGAGAAACTCGAAATGTGTCTTATGGATGTTGTTACAGCCTATTTGTATGGCTCACTGGAAAATGACATATACATGAAAATCCCTGAGGGATTCAAAGTGCCCGCAGGACAATCCCGAGATGGTTATTCAATTAAGTTGAATAAATTCTTATATGGATTAAAACAATCGGAACGAATGTGGTTCAATCGTTTGAGTACATTTTTGAAAAATGAAGGCTATACAAACGATCCTATATGTCCATGCGTTTTCATTAAACGATCAGGATCGAAATTTGTCATTATTGCTGTATATGTCGATGACTTGAATATTATTGGAACTCCTGAAGAGTTAGCAAAGGCAGTCGATTGTTTGAAGAATGAATTTTAAATGAAAGACCTTGGGAAAACAAAGTATTGTTTGGGTCTACAAATCGAGCATTTGGCAAACGACACACTTATCCATCAGTCCAATTATTTGGAAAGACTGTTGAAACGATTTTATATGGATAAAGCTCATCCGATAAATACCCCCATGGTTATAAGGTCTCTCGATGTGAAAAGAGACCCATTTAGACCTCGTGAAGATGATGAAGAACTTCTTGGCCCTGAAGTGCCATATCTTAGTGCTATTGGCGCACTGATGTATCTTGCTAACAATATACTCGACCTGATATAGCTTTTGTTGTTAATTTACTAGCAAGATATAGTTCTTCTCCAACTCGAAGACATTGGACTGGAGTTAAACAAGTACTTCGATACTTACGAGGCACAATGGATATGGGATTGTATTATCCAAAATGTAGCAATCCAGAATTAATTGGATATGCCGATGCGGGATATTTGTCTGATCCGCACAAAGCTCGATCTCAAACAGGTTATCTGTTTACATGTGGAGGTACAACTATTTCATGGCGTTCTGTTAAGCAAACTTTATCTGCTACTTCTTCTAACCATGCAGAAATTTTAGCAATTCATGAAGCAAGTCGTGAGTGTGTTTGGCTAAGATCTTTAATCGGACATGTTCGAGATACATGTGGTCTTACATTCAAGAAGGAAGTTCCAACTGTGTTATATGAGGATAATGCAGCTTGCATAGCTCAACTGAAGGGAGGTTTCATCAAAGGTGACCGGACAAAGCACATATCACCAAAGTTTTTCTTCACTCATGATTTACAAGAAGAAGGATCCATTCAAGTTCAACAGATTCGTTCAATTGACAACTTGGCGGACTTATTTACCAAATCACTTCCACCTCCATCATTCGAGAGACTGGTTCGAAAGATTGGGATGCGGCGACTCAAAGAATTGAAGTGATACTCTAATCAGGGGAGTTGGATACGCACTGCACTCTTTTTCCCTTGACTAAGTTTTTATCCCACTGGGATTTTCTTAGCAAGGTTTTTAACGAGGCAGTATATCTCGCGTACCAACTATCACTAACTCATGTTCATTTAAGGGGAGTGTTAGAGAATAAATGTACAAGAGTTAGTATTGGGTTAGAACTGTTATAGGCCCAACTGTTATGGGCTATCTAGAAGCTTCTTTATATTGTATAAATACATGAATGTGTTATACTTTCGATCCTCTATTCAAGAAGGAAGTTCCAACTGTGTTATAGGCCCAACAATTTTGGATTCCTTACTCCGGAAAAAAGAAAGCTTGCTTCTACAACAAGCGAAGAATAAATGGTTAAACGAAGGAGATGCGAATACAAGATTCTTTCATGGGGCGTTGGAAAGAAGGGGTCGGAAAAATGGGATTAAAGGTCTAAGGGTGAACGGGAAGTGGCTTGAAGGGGTTGAGGAGGTGAGAAATGGGATTTTTGAATACTTTAGTAATCTTTTCAAAGAAAGAAATGTCGGTCATTTAAGGGTGTGTGGGTTGGAAGGAGCACGGTTGAGCATAGAAGAGGGCTTGGAGTTGGAGAGGGGGTTCGGGGAGGAGGAGATCAAATTGGCAATTGCGAATTGTGGTATTGATAAAAGTCCGGGCCCGGACGGATTTGGATCTTTGTTCTACAAATCATGTTGGAGTGTGGTGAAGATTGATGTACTTAGAGCCTTCTCGGAGTTTCATGCACATGGAAAGTTATGCAAAGGATTGAATAGCACGTTTATCACTCTCATTCCGAAGGTAACAAATCCATTAAGTGTCGGAGACTTTAGACCCATTTATCTTGTGAGTAGCTTCTATAAGTTGATATCTAAGGTGCTAGCATCGAGAGTAGGAAGAGTCCTTGAAGGGGTGATATCCGAAAATCAATCGGCTTTCATTGGGAAGAGGAATATTTTGGATGGGGTGTTGATAGCAAATGAGATCATCGATGAGGCTAAGAAAAAGAAAAAGAGCATATTCATGCTTAAGATCGACTTTGAGAAGGCGTATGATTCGGTGAGGTGGGACTTTTTGTTTGAGATGTTGAAGGTGGTGGGTGTGGGAAGTAGGTTCTTGAAATGGATTAAAGAATGTGTGTCTAGTGCTTCTCTCTCCGTTTTGGTGAATGGTAGTCCTACAAAGGAGTTTGTGATGCAAAGAGGGTTGAGACAAGGAGATCCGCTTTCTCCCTTTCTTTTCCTAGTGGTGGCGGAAGGTTTGAGTAGGATGCTAAAAAAAGCGTGTGGGCTTGAGATGTTTAGACCGGTTCTTGTGGGGAAGAATAAAGTTCCAATTTCACATTTACAATTTGCGGATGACTCCTTGATAATGGGTGAAGGATCAATGGAAAATTTTGAAACGTTGAAAAGCGTTTTGAGAAGCTTTGAGCTCATGTCGGGGTTGAAGATAAACTTCAAGAAGAGTATCCTTGTGGGAATTGGATGTGATCCCGTGAACTTGAACGAGTGGGCGGAGTATCTTAATTGTGAGGTTGGATCATTTCCTATTAATTATCTTGGATTACCATTGGGGGCTAGAATGAAGGGAAAGAATGCATGGGCAAAGGTCAAAGAAAAATTTGTGAAGAGACTTGGAGTGTGGGAGAACAAGTTTCTTTCTCTTGGAGGACGAATAGTGCTATCTAAGGCGGTTTTGAATGCCTTACCCTTGTATTACTTTTCATTTTACAAGGCACCACAAGCGATTTTGGAGGATCTTAAGAGCTTACAAAGAAACTTCATTTGGGGAGGAGGAGTGGAGCAAGAAAAGAGGAAAATTGCTTGGGTGAATTGGGATTATGTGTGTAATGAAAAAGAGGATGGGGGTCTTGGGTTGAAGGACCTAAAATCCTTTAATGTGGCCCTTCTAGGACGTTGGGTGTGGCGAATTCTTGAAGGGAGTAAGGAGTTATGGGCAAGGGTGATTGATTCTAAGTATGGTGATTTTTGGAAGAATGTGGATGCTAAGAAATTAAATGGGAACACACCTTCTCATTGGTCCGGTTGGTGGAGGGATCTAGTGGGAAGTGTAGGGTTGGGAGATTGGTTTGGAAAGAAGTGTAGGAATTGGCAATGGAAAGGGTACTCTTTTTTGGGAGGAGAAATGGGGTGCGTTTGATTCAAAGTTGAAAGATTTATTTCCAAGACTCTACCGGTTGGATTCAAAGAACGAGTGTTCGATTTTTGAAAGATTAAGCATGATTGAAGACAATGTGGTGTTTGATTGGAAATGAAAAAGAGAACTTTTGGAGAGAGAAGAGGAGATGGTGAAGGAGTTTGAGTTTCTTTTGGGGTCTATAGTGTTGGATGAAGAGAAGGAAGATAGATGGATTTGGTTGGGGTCAAAAGAGGACAAGTACTCAACGAAGGAAGGCTATCGAGATCTTAATAAGAAGGAGGCACGACTTCCAATGGCTCAATGGGCGAATGTCGTTTGGATCAAATGGGTACCGTTGAAGGTTAGTGCTTTTGTTTGGAAAGTATTGCAAGACAAATTCCCATCCAAGGTAAATTTGAAGAGAAGAGGAGTTTTCTTTAATGAGGTGGATATTTGTTGCAATCGGTGTGAGGGTAGCCTAGAAGATGCGTGGCATATTTTTTGTGATTGTGAGTTTGCATCGAAAGTATGGTCTCTAGTGTATAATTGGTTGGATGTGGAGGTGGATAGAGGATCGTCGTTGAGTGAGTTTGTGGCAAATCATGGAAGATTGAATTTTAAAAGAGAGGCCAAGATATGGTATGTTTTTTGGCACGCCACTATTTGGTCGTTGTGGTTGGTAAGGAACGAATTACACTTTAAAGGTTCATCTCCAAATCCGTGGCAAACTCTTGAGAGGATAAAGCTCTTAAGTTGGTCTTGGTTTAAAAGTAAAGGCGAACTATCCTCGTATAACCTCATTGATGCTTGGCTAAGAGAACCACTTCGGTGTTTGAATTTACTCTAATAAGGGGCAAAGAAGGTGTGATTAAAAGGAGATGGGAGATGGGAGTTGGGTGGCTAATGCCGAGTGTGTGAGCAAGAAAGCAGATTACTTTCTTTCTGCTTTTTTCCTGAAGAAACTTTGGTTTTGGGCTTTATGGGGGACTTAGTCTTTGGGCCGGTTGAAGGATTTTTTGTGGGCCGCTTGTGGGGTTTTTTTGGGCCTGTTTGTAACATGTTCACTTTGTTTATTTCTCTTCTTCCTGCAGGTCAGTTGGGGCCTTCATCTAAGGTTGCTAGCTTGAGGTTGTTGCAAAGTGCCATTTTTGTTCGGTCCGGAAGGGTAAGTCGATACGGGACGGAGAAGTTGTTGCTTCTATGAGGTTCGGTATTTTAACTCAAGGAGCTAAACCATCGTGATTTAGCTTTAAATTTCTTGAGGAGGTTGTTCTTTGGTGGCGTCCGTTTTGGGTCTCTTTTTTTACTTTAAGCTCTTCTTGTAAAGTCGGTGTAGGGATACGTTTAGTATGAAGGTTTCTCGAGACCGTCAACCTTTTAAATTACTTGCCACTTACTTCCTCGTAAGTAAAGGGTGGAGGAAGGTTGTTGTATCCCGGTTCCGAGTCTCGACCGTCAACCCTTTAAATTTCTTGCCACTTACTTCCTCGTAAGTATAGGGTGGAGGAGGGTTGTTGTATCCCGGTTGAGTCTTCATGGTCGTATCTTAAATTTCTTGCCTTCTTACAAGTAAAGTTTAAAGTGTGATTTGAGGCGGGTGGTTCCATAAGTGTGGCGGTTCTGTTGGGTTGACAGCTTGATTTGCAGTTTTTTCTCTTCGGTTTATTGGGCAGTGTTGAAGAGTGAAGAGTAGTGAAGACTCTTTTATCTTTTTCTTTCATCCTTTGGAGTTAACGGCTGGTTTAGGTGTCTGTCCCTTAGTTTAGCTCATTTTCCACTTTCTTGTACTCTTAGCGTGTTATGTATCTCGGTTCTCCTATCTTTGTTCGGAGGTGGTTTTGATGCACGGGTTGTATTCTGCCCGTTTGGAGCATTACTTATGCTCCGTGTAACTATTGTCGTTGTTTATAAAATTTTAGCCGTTTCAAAAAAAAAAAAAATTGTATAAATACATGTTTGTACTCTCTCATTATGACATCAGAATAAACTCTATTCTCTTCTTCTCTATTTTCTCTCAATAAATTGTGGTTTGTAGCCAACTGGTTATTTCACTTCTAATTTTATTTCATCTCATTTCACCAAAATAAAATGGTGTGAATACAATAAATTTATTTGGAAGAAGTTTACGGGCATGACTCCAAATTTGATGGATCGATATATAAACCCAAATTAATAATATATATGAATTACTATATCTATCTATTCCTATTGAGGCATACTAAACCTCTCCTGTGTACACCAATAAGGTGATTGGACATATGACTGGTTTTAGAAGACACGGTTTTTGGAGAATAAGGTCCCAAAATGCAAGAAAGAAAAGAGAGAAATATATAAAATACTCCCTCCCTCCCAGTTTCATCTTTCCGCATTCCGTTTTGATCCGTTCCAACTTCATCTTTTCATTTTTAAAATAAAAGGTCTCTCTCCTACTTTATACACTATCTTTCATACTTTGTTTACTATTTATCATATTTTATTCACTGTTTTTCCTAATTTATTACCATCACTTCTATTTTATTCACTTTTCTTTTAAATTTTGTGCGCTTGCCCACGGGAAGATGAAACCAGAACGGAGGAAGAAGATGGGTAGTAAGAGGGAAAGTATATAAAATAGCCGATTCTAATTGTTGTAGACAGGCAGGTAGAAAGTTTTTCTTCTATAAATAAAATCAGCTAATTAAATTAATTTTTCAAACTAGCACTTTTGTTTTTTGCAACTTAGATTGGTTTTTAAATAATATTATATTGGTGACTTTTGTTTAAAATCTACTTTAATAAACTTTTAGCAAATTTAAGAAAATAAATCACCGATAAAAATCTCAATGAGAAGAGGTGAAATGGTAAACCTTTTCTTCTTTTAGAATTTCAATATGTACAATCAATAATAACTCAACTAATTGAATATTTCATTCAAAGAAATATGATACCCTATTCGGAAAAATAACCTTAGTTTGAAGATATATACAAAGTAAATTTGACTTTTGTTTAAAATTATTTTAATTTTAGTTTTAGTAAAAGTAAAAAAAATCACCCATAAATATCTCAATAGGAATAGGTGATACGCCAAACTTCAATTGTACATATTCCTCCGTCCCGATTTCAACTTCTCGCATTTCATTTTGAGACGTCGCAATTTTAACTTTTCATCCATTAAATGGAAAAATATTCCTCCTACTTTATTCGCTATATCTTCTACTTTATTCACTATCTTTCCTACTTTATCGCCAACTCTCCTACTTTATTCATTTTTCTCTTAAAACTTGTGTCCCGACTCGCGGGAAAATGAAATCGGAACAGAGGAAGTATTTGTTTTTAAAACACAGTATGGACACAAAGTCTCATGAGAGACGGTCTATATATAACTTATTTAGAGACGACCTATGTTATCAATAAAACCATTCATGTTATTAATCAAAACGTTGTAATATGAAAAAACACCAATGTTAAAACATAGATGCATGTTTTAATTAATAACATTGATGATGTTTTTAATAATATAGATCCGTCTTTAAATAAATTATCTAGAGATCGTATTTCGAGATACTTTCACCTCGATGAGATTCAAATTCAATGCATATTTGCTATTGTTCATTTAATAGAGGACCGACTTTATGGAGGAAAGAGGTTATTATTAGCACGTTTGTCATTTCCCAACTTAATAATTTGGCCCCATGTTCTTTCAAAGTCATTTCCTTCACGTGTCACACATGAGATGAGGCAAAAAAAAATAAAAATAAAAAATAAAAAAAATAAATTGGTACACTAAAGTGAGACATTGCCATTTTTTGTACACTACAATAACATTGACCAACTTCGTACTCTAGTTCAACATATACAGAATTTCAATACTGCGATCAATTTTTCGATCAATCGGATGACGTGGCAGTCGGAGGAGCTATTTTCCGTCAATTTACGTATTTTGATCGTATTTTTGTATTTTTTGACAAAAAAACAAATAAGTATTTAGAGGGACACGTGCCACTACCTCTTTTAATCTGGCATAAATTTTTAAAATTAATTGTTTTAAATTGTAAAAAAATTCTGAAAAATACATAAAAATTATAAAATTTAATTTAGAAAATATTTTCATTAAAAAAATAAAAAAAAATAAATAAAAAAGGACATGTGTCGAGTCCAGACAGATCCAACGGTAACAAAAAAGGGGAAAAAACCTCACCCCATTTATATCCCATTTTTCCCCCAATTTCACCAAGAACCCTAATTAATCTCACCCAAACAGAAATATTGAAATCGAACAAGTAATTGGCGAAAGGCGAAATGGCTCGGAAGGTACTTGGTCGGGTTCTTCCTCCCAACCAGAGTTTACTGGATTCAACGGAATGGCGTCGGAGTTTTGTCGTTGTGTGCCTCGTAGGGAGGTTGTTCAGGGCGTATCTTGGAATAAGTTTCCTGGACGTCGATTCGTGGGTTGTGAATTGTACAAGGTGAGATTTTGATTGGGTTTTCTATTGCCTTGAGCTTTGAACTGTTTCTGATTTCTTCTTTTCTTTTCCTTTTTTTGTTTGTAAAAGGATGATCCGAAAAGAGGGTGCAATTACTTTAGATGGACGGATGATCCAGTAGCTCCTCATGTTGAGAAAATAATTAACGGATAATTAACGGATTGCTTCGAAGGAAAATTGTTGCGGAATAGCGAGTAAAGGAATTGGAATTGAAAGTGACGCAGATGAGAGTTGATATACAAAGGTGCCTTGACATAACTTCCAAAAGGGCAGTCGTTGGTGAAGATAAGGCAATTTTTCAGAGAAGAATGTACTTGTTGCAAAGAACAATGGATTGGTTGCAGAGAATGAGTGGTTGAAGAAGAAATTGGAGAAGATGGAGCTTTATTTTCTGATATTGGTAGGTGTGTTTGTGATGTTAGTGGCTTGGTTATCCATGTAATGTGTTGACAAATTTGATCTTAGTTAGTACTAAGTAGTAGTAAGTAGCAGTAGAACTGGTGCGGTTTAGTTGAAAACTGTAAAATTGTTTGGAGAAATTTGAATGGAACAACCAGTTGTAAATTGCTTGTTTTGCATTAAATTGTATATATGATTTGGTGATCGAAAAGTGGCACTGCAATTGTGCCATGGCACAAGCATGGCACAGGAATGGCAGTGCCATGGCACACGGCAGTGCCATGGGCAGTTTGCAATGGCACTGTGCAATGGCACAACAATGGTAAATACAATGGCCACTGTGCCAGACAGATACATGGCATACACAGGGAAGAGCCATGGCAGAGTCATGGCACACACAGGGCAGAGCAATGGCACATAAAAAAGCAACCGAAGGCAGAGCCATGGCACAACAATGGCATGTCCTGTTTCTTACATATAATAGGATGGGGATTTAAACTGGAAAAAAACTGGACACATAAGTTAAGTTTCCATTCGAAACACCAAATAAAAGTCAAAACAATAATCCACCAATAGTTCCCATAGGAACACCTGTTCCAGTCAAGATAATATAACACAAAAGATAGTTCTTAAAACTCCGATACTCATACTTAATCAAAAGACAATCACTTAGTTTAAACTACTCATAATACTAATTGGTGTGATCCTTGTTCTTCCTCAAGTTCATGATTTTAGCTGCCTCCAACAGTTTCTCCCTACTGATGGTGTTACTAGCTGGCTTTCTCATGTGTACTGTCACTACAAAAAATATTCGTCGCTAAACAGTGGCCGATCAGTCGCTAAGGGTCTAGCGACGGATAAAAATGCCGTCGTCATTTTTGTCGTCACAAATCTTCTAACGACGGATAACCTATATGTCGCTAAATAACGACGGATTTAGCGACGGATAGAGTGTTGACTTTTTAGAGTCGCTAAAAAGCTGATTTTCTCTTCTTTTTTTTAAATCCAAATTCGGGTGGTCTTTAGCAACGGATAACTATCCGTCGCTAAATAGGTGGTTTTTTGTTTTTTTTTTTATTAATCTGCAGACGAATCGACGATTTGGGGACGAATCGGATAAATCGACGATGATACAATTAATCGACAATTTTATACGGATATTCAATATGGATAAATCAGCAATTTTATTCAATTCGGATAAACCGACAATGATACAATAAATTGACAATTTTATACAATAAATCGATAATGATACAACAAAACCTAAACCCTAAACATTAAAAAAAATGAAAAAAGATAATTATTTGCAGATCTTGGATGGCAAATCTCTACGGAACTTGGATCTTGATGTTAGACGAGATCTTGCAGAATCTAGTGGTGGACGGATCTGGAGCATGGAGGAAGTTGGAGATCCGGTGGTGGTGGTGGGTGAGATCCGGTGGTGGTGGTTGGGTGCTTGGCAGTGGGGAGATCTCGATCGTGGTGGAAATGGAGGTGGAGTGGTGGTGGTGGTGGTGCAGTAGTGAGGTGGTGGTGGGAGAGGGGAGGTGGTGGTGATGGAGTGTGGTGGGAGTGGGGAGGTGGTGGTGGCAGTGGTGAGGTGGTGGTGGTGGTGTGGAGGTGGTGGTGGGAGAGGCGAGTGGTGTGGTGGTGGGAAGGGTGGTGGTGGAGTGGTGGAAGGGTGGTGGTGGTGGAGTGGTGGTGGGGGGGGGGGGTGGGGAGAGGCAGTGGAGAAGGGTTTGTGAGTGATGAGAGGAAGGAGGAATGATTATCTGCGGAATTTAGCGACGGATAGATTTATCCATCGCTATTTAGCGACAGATAAATCTATCCGTCGCTAAATTTTCATTTTTTTTCTTTTTCTTTTGGTCAACATAATTAGCGACGGATAGAGAGAAACGCTCTATCCGTCGCTATTTAGCGACGGATAGAATATCCGTCTTTATTTGCCAGAATTCTTGTAGTGTGTAGAACCATCAATTTTCAGATTTTTGGTGAAGTTGGCAGTTGCACTACAATCTTCCATTTGTTCCCACATTGTTGGAGGTTTTCTGACTGAAGAAGATCCTTCACTAGGTTGGGGATTACTTGTGAGCTTCCTCACCATATTCAGCAAGCCAGGTTTCACTTTGTTCACCTATTAAAATTTAATCAGAATTAATACAAGTACTAAAACAAGTAACAAACAATAGCATAATTTATAAGTAACATAAATAAATTATGTCAGTAAAGGCACTAGTTGTGGCATATATGGAAGGACCTACTATGGGGATCATGTCACAAAAGCCAGTTTATGTGTCAAACAAAATAGCAACAGTTATGGGGATCATGTCACAAAAGCCAGTTTATGTGTCAAACAAAATAGCAACAGTTATGGGGATCATGTCACAAAAGGCAGTATATGTGTCAAACAAAATAGCAACACTTATAAACTGTGACAAATTGGCATTAAATGTCTCCAACTACACTTGAACATGAATAGTAGATATGTTACACTTATAAACTGTTATAAAAGGACACATTGGGTATATTTAATAGTAGATATGTCATTCAAGTAGTAGTAGTACATGTCTCATAAATAAGGTCTGTTACAGTTACAACACACATGTTACAAATGAACATAAAATTAAGCTTACAAATCAAGAGAAAACAAAAAATCACAACTTAGATAGATTATAACAGATTATAGCAAATCAACATAAAAGTAAACTAATAGTAAACTAAAAAAGAAGGGACATTAAGTAAATACATTTGGTTTTGTTTGTTGAGGCTTCTTAGTTTCCTTCAAGGGTGCCTCTTCTTTTGCTTCTTAGTTATAGGTTTCTACAAGACACAACATTCACAATTAGGTAGATCAACAAAAAAATGAAGTTACAAGTGCTATCAAAATCAGATTGAGATTTACCCTTTCTATGCCATTCTTCTGATCCTCAGCAAGCTTCAGAGGGCAAGAAAGAATATTGTGGTAGCTTTCACCACAGAAGCTACATTTGACTGTGGTTTGCTCCTTCTTCAACATGTACTTGTTGTGCCTTGATATGGTCGGTGGTCCACCTCCTCTGCATTTCCTCTTTCTTTTCAAAGCAGGTTCATCTGCATCTCTCCTCCTCAAGGTGGTAGGTCTGCCCCTACTTCTAGGTTCACATGGTGGCAAAGGTGGCTGGACTCCAGTGCTTATCCACTCATTCCTACCCTTAATTGGTACAATTATTGGCTCATATGCCTTCTTGTACATGGATACATAGTAGGCTGGATCAACAAATTGCTCAACTTCCCAGCCATTTTCAGAAATACAAGCAAGGGCATGTGAACAAGGGCAACGTCCCATGTCCTGCATCCACAAGTTCTCCTCTCTAAATCAACACTATATATATTTATCCCCAGTTTTAGACACAACCATCCACACCTGCTTCCCAGCTTTCAAAGGAACCAATCCTATAGTCTGGCTCATGTAATCATCTACAATATGGATAATCTTTGGGCAAAGAATGTTTCTCCATCTATCAGCACACATGCCTCTGTTCTTCCTCAGCTTAATCATCACATATTCCATCACCCAATCTAGCATACATATAATCCCCAACTCCCTACCATCCAATATGCAAGAATTAAAAGTCTCACACACATTATTAAGCAGCATATCACACTTAGTCTCAGTGTCAAAGAATGCCCTGCACCAACAACTAGGATCTCTTGCTTCTAACCACTTAACAGCTCCTTCATCTAACTTTGCCATTTCTAACTTACATTTCTCAAACTGTGGTTCAGTAGTAGCCCTAGCCATGTTCCACAAAGCCTCTTTGAATGCATTCCCACTAATACAAGCACTATAGAAAGAAAATTCGAAGTAAGAAGCCATAAACCCATAAAATTCTTACCTGCAATGGCGCTTTTTCTCTTGTCTTACACGCCCACTTTGAATTCATCTATGTTGTTGATGCTTCGAACAACTACACAGTTGCCGAATCTCAATTTCTTCGGTTAATCGATGGCCAATTTCGAATTTACGTTTTCTGGGTAGCTTGTCTTTAGAATTAGGGAATTCTGGAAGGCATGCCCAATTCTTGAATGAGTTGGGGTTTTTTGGGTTTGGAGGGAAAACAGGAGAGTTTTGTTCCCGTTGGATCTGTCTGGACTCGACACGTGTCCTTTTTTATTTAATTTTTTTATGTTTTTTAATGAAAATATTTTCAAAATTGAATTTTATAATTTTTCTGTATTTTTCAGAATTTTTTTACAATTTAAAACAATTAATTTTAAAAATTTATGCTAGATTAAACGAGGTAATGAGACGTGTCCCTCTAAATACTTATTTGTTTTTTTGTCAAAAAAATACAAAAATACGTAAATTGGTGGGAAAATAGCTCCTCCGACTGCCACGTCATCCGATTGATCAGAAAATTGATCGCAGTATTGAAATTTCGTATATGTTGAACTAGAGTACTGAAATTGGTCAGTGTTATTGTAGTGTACCAAAAATGGCACTGTCTCACTCTAGTGTACCAAAAAAAAAAAAAGAAAATTGCCCATGAGATGATATGTTTCGATGCCAAAATCACCGTTTCAAACTTTCAATCTTCTGCACTACATGCTATGCTCTTCCGAGAAAACAATAAGGTGTTTTTTGTTTGTTTTTTCCTGTTTTCTTCGTGGTAATTGTTTGGAAACATCTAACATAATCCCAACCAATGCCAAATGCCATGTTAATTTCAATTTTCTTGAGTTCCTCACAAGTTGGTACCCTCTTATAATTTTAATTTAAACAGACCATCTAAACTGCAGCACTATATTAACTCTTTTTTTTTTTTTTTTGTAATATTCGGTGTCAAAGGGTCTTTGGGACCAATTAACCCAATTTTCTTTGTTTGGGTTGGAAATTAGAGTTGGACATGATTCAGCGAAGAAATTGAATCTATGTTTGTTGGGGTCTTCTATTGTCAGGGCGACACCTTGACTGACGGTAGAAAACCTAATGTTGGGATCTTCTATCGTCAATCAAACGTGCCAGTACCAACCCCAAATTTCGTTGTTGAAAGTGAAATTTTCGTTGGTATTAAAATTTTCCAACTGATATTTTTGTTGAACAAACTGTTGGTGATACCCCCGTTGGTAATTTAGCAACAAAATAGAATTTTGTTGGTGAGACATTGCGACGACATTTTTTGTTGATAATTTGTTGGTGATAATTTTAAAATTGACATGATTTCAATTGCCATAACAACAACAAAATTGTTGGAAATTCGTTGTAATATCCCAACAAATAATTGCAACAACCATTTTGTTGGGATTTTAACTACAAAACGATCGTTGAAAATCCATTGTAACATTTCCTACCAATAATAGCGACAACCATTTTGTTGTAATCTTTCCGACAAAAACATCGTTGAAAATCCGTTGTAACAATTCTTACAAATGATAGCGAAGACCATTTTGTTGCAATCTTACCTACAACAATTTTGTTGAAAATACATTGTAAGATTAACGACAAATAGTGCAACAATTATTCAGTTGCAACTTTAGCGACGAAAAAGCATTGCTGAAATTTTGTTGGGACATTTCCTACAAAATGCAACAACAATTATTTAGTTGCATTTTAACAACACAAACATAGTTGGAAATCTGTTGGAAGCTGTATGAAAAGTGCCAGGAACAATTATATTGTTACAATACTACCTACAAACAATCCCTTGCAATTACAGTAAGATAGCAACAAATTCAATTTTCCCCAATTTTATTTGTTCTAATAGAAACTAATACATTGCATAAAGAATCCAAAAATATTATTTAAACAAAATTCAAAGATATAAGTAACATCAAGTACCTTAAGATAAACTGGATGTAATATAAACTTCAAGATAAACTGGATGTAATATAAACTTCAAGATAAACTGAATGTATTGAAATGAACTTTAATCTACTTGCGTGAGCCACCAAGTCCTTTGCCATTTTTTCCATAGCTTTTGCCTTTGCCTTTGACAATACCTTTACCCTTCTTCCTCGCATCATTTTGCCCATCATCACCATCGCCGTAATATCGACGTCTGAGATCCGCAAATGCCCTATCAATGCTATCATCTTCACTTTCTTTATCACTTTCATCATCCCTTTCTTCATCGCTTTCATCGTCTCCCATTAAATACCTTTGATTAGGACCTGATCCACCGGGACCTGTGATATTAGTGAGCCCCAACTCTCCTAACATTGTCCTCAACATGCTAGGCAGCTGTGTTTTTAGTGCTTCAACTTCATCCATAGCCTTATCTCTAGCTGATTTTAATTCTTTCAACTCTTGCTCAATAGTTTGAACATGTTCTTGAGAGTCAAACAAGTGTGTCCTAACTCCTTGACTAGGCCCAAATCCATAAATTCTTTTTCGTGTTGGATCACCGGATGCCTCCCGCCTTAAATCAACATCGAATTCTGGACGTGTTTCTAAATCCGGGTACGACTTCTCAACAGATTTTTCATAAGTCTCCTACATAATAAAAAATTTACATTATTTACAAATATTTTAGAAATCAAGCATATGAAGTCTCAATAATGTTATAAAAGAACTAAACATGATGTTATGTTGTATGAATATAAAGTGTGGTACGATACTACGATGTATGAATAGAAAGTGTAGCATGCTGGAGCAGACTATTAGAACTTATTTATTAGTTAGTCTGGATCTAGTTGAAGAAGAATGAAGCAACAGATTACATGTCTTGGTCCAGGGAGGTTTTTTCACATCTCTATATTCACAAGAATGTCACACAAACTTTAAACTAGCAACAATATGATACTGTTCAAAACCGGACCAAGTATTCAATATTACATCTACATAAACTAGCAACTAAATACTGTAATTCTGTAAATCTTACCCGCACTTTCTTTGCCTTGGGACAAATGTAATCTCCTTTCCCTTTTTCCATTTTATGAGTTCTGTCATATAACTCCAGATTGGTTATTGAACGCTTGAGATCTTTTTCCTATAGATATAACAAGCAAACAGTTTCAAAGCCTTAAAGATAACAAATACTACTATTAATCAATGAACTTCATATATAACACAAATTAAATATGAACGGTAAGTTTTACCATCTTCTCACGGAGGACCTCAAATGAACATGAACCACCAGAATGGGTAGGAGGTGCCGTCCCATCTGCAGCCAATCTATTCTTCTTCCCTGCATTAGATTTATTTTGCCATTTTTCAGTGGACCACACTTCATCTATCAGTCCAGCCCACCATTTCTTACGGACCCATGATTTGTAACTCTTCCAGTCTTTTGGATTCTTAGACTTACAAAATATAGCAGCCTTTCTACGCTCCTCACATAAAGACTCACTGAACCTTCTAACAGATGCTTTCTGCCATGCGTCATACACCTGTTTTTTCCTGGCTAGCGTGCCACCTAAACTTTTTCTGTTCGAAATCAACAAAACACTTCACATTAAAGTTTATGTAAAAAGATTGAAATGGTACTGGTCAAATTTCATAATTGGGCCTGTATAAATGGATTCCAACATCTGAACTTATAACATAAACTTCTGTAAGTATACCTCAAAATTCTCCCACATTAAATCCCTCCTACGCTTAGGGACCTTAAGCCATGTCGACCATACCCCCTCAAAGTGGCCCTTAAAAGTCGCTGTTATGTCAGAGGCAACAACAGGGTTCATAAATCTGAAAGTTAAACATAAAGAATTAAGTGACATATAGTAGCTTATGCCTAAACAACTATAGAACTTGTTCATTGATGTCAATGGTCAGTTAAAAAAATTCAGTACTTACTTGCCACCAACAATGCGAATCCACGGCCGATGGTCAGCATCTTCTGGCACTTCTGTCCCATGGTTAGGTCCTCTAACACGCCTAGGAGACAAGTTGCGAGACTCTTCTTGTTGAGGTTGTTCAAGTCTCGCCTCAGATTCTGAAGAAGTGACTATAGTATCAACATCTTCTTCGTTGGACAGAGAGTCGTCTCCATGATCAACATCATCACGAGGAGGATCTCTGACATTTTGCGTCGACTTATCTCGCCTAGTACTCTTCCCGGCAGATTTCCTTGCTTTCCTTGCCATCCTAACAATATTTTCACATAAAAGTAATTAGATATCATGAATATGATTACCAAATCACTACTCACAACTAACACATAAAGGTCTTCAGTAAAAAGGCAACACATCTGTCCCCGCACGATCAATCGTCTTCTAGCTATTGTATCTGATTACATATTTTGATCCCTACTAGTATTCTGAAAACTCAAAACAATTATATAACTAAGGCCTAAACTTGATCAATACAGACTCAACCCAGAATTGAGTAAATGCCAGAATTGGTCGCATAATACTTAATCAGACTCAACGCAAGGAAAAAAAAAAAAAAAGAAGAAGCCATTTACCCCATAACGTACATGAATCTAGCAGTAAAGCTGGGTTAATAGAGAGATTAATCATATCCCAAATATTGATTTTTACTCAATCAAAGTCAGGCATAATTCATGAATACCAATAGACTCATAAATCATCTCACTGCTAATACACTTCCAAAATCCCTAAAATTTACCTTTTGTTGCTTGCTGCGGAATTACACCAAAACGATTTTAGAGTTTACCACCAATATTTCCCTTCTAGGTCATTGGTTTTATACTAACCCAGAGGAAGACATAGCGGGATCTTCAAGCGGGAGTTGATTTCAGCGCGGTAAAATGAAATTAGGAACCGGGAAAAAGGTTTTTTGGGATAGGAAGAAATATGTAGTTCCAACAACATGATTCTCGCTAACAGAAGGAAAAATTGGAAGGATTTGGCTAAATTAGTGAAAGATTCGAAGAATTTGAGCTATTTTAATGGAAGTGATTTTGGTGGGGCGGCTGCTAGGCTTTTAACCTTGAGAGCTAAAGTTTGGGTGAAATGAATTTTTCCATCACCGTTTCTGCTTTATAGCTCAGGTTATAATTACGAACATCTACTATTCTGATACAAAAACTAAGTAGAAGTTCTCGTGGCTTATTGGTCTAAACTTCTCTTGCAATCCTGAAAGGTCACAGGTTCGACTCTAGCTTGAACTATAATTTTGTCCTTTTTTCACTCTATTTTATTAATCAAAGCGTTTGTGCCTTATCATACAAAAAAAAATACATTTTGTTAACAAAATAAATATATTAATTAACAAAATTTTGTCCTTATTAACTTTATTTTCATAATTTAGTTTTGCATTTCTCCTTTTTCTTTTTTTAATTTTCATTTCCGCAAAGTCTCTGGATAGACAGGTCTCTGGATAAATTATTTGGACACAAACTATGTTGTTACTAAAAACATCTGTTTTGTTAATTAAAGCGTCTATGTTGCTGACATTGGTGTTTTTTCATAGAATAAAAATGTATTTTGTTAACAACATAATTGTATTAATTAATTAACAACATGAATGTTTTTATTAACATAATAGCTAGGTTCGTCGATCTAAAAATAAGTTATTAGATACCGTCTCCGAGGAGACTTACTCTTACGTATCTCCTTTTATGATTTTATATCACAATATTACCCTTCCATGTGATTAATTTGAAATTATATACTTATAACTAACTGTCCAATGTGACTTATCGAGATTCATCTTTAATTTTTCCATATGCTAGCCATCTCCAAACCTCATACTCCATCAGACGCGCGATGGAGATGGTCTTAGGAAGACATACTTCATAAAGCATAAAACATATTGTATTTATGATCGTGTTATGAACTATTTAGATTCTAGGTGCTAGATCGAGTTTGTCCCGTGTGAAGTGTCAGGCCTTTTCAACCATACATTTACGATTGAGTGTAGATTTCCTTCGTTCGTATTACCCTTCCATGAGATTTGAAATTATATACTTATAACTAATTGTACGACATTGTGACAAACTCACAAGCAACCAAGTAAACTGGCACTAGAGAGTAAGGAGGTCCGAGCCACAAGGTCCAAATCGGAGGAGTTGGACAAACTTATGGGAGTTCCCCATAGACAACCCAATACGGTCCGGACCAGACGTCCGGACCAACCTCTTCGGACCTTGACCCGCAGCAGACTGTATCAAAACCTCTAAAACTCTCATGGTAATGACTAAACTACCCCTAAAAGCCCAAAGTGGTATGGGACAAGTGTCATTATTGGGCCATGGGCCTAATCAAGCCTTGGTGGCTCGATCAATGCCTTACACTTGGCACGATCCAGAGGAGTCCTTCCTCTTTGAGAAAGACATACTTCATTAAGCATAAAACATATTGTATTTATGATCGTGTTATGAACTATTTAGATGCTAGGTGGTAGATCGAGTTTGTCCCGTGTGAAGTGTCAGGCCTTTTCAACCATACATTTACGATTGAGTGTAGATTCCCTTCATTCGTATTACCCTTCCATGAGATTTGAAATTATATACTTATAACTAATTGTACGACATTGTGACTTATCAAGATTCATCTTTTAAATGTTGCATATGTTAGGAAGACACATCTTCCTACTTCCTAAAGCATAACGTATCGTGTATTTATTACCGGGCTATGAGCGATTTAGATAGTAGGTGGTAGAGTTTGCTCCGAGTGAAGTGTTAGGTGTTTCGTACCCTACATTATACTCTGTCCGTTATAGAACAAATGTCCCATTTAGATTTTTTTTACGGTCAACTAATTTCATTATATCGAATATTTAACATAATTATATTATGAAATATTATTTCTTAAATTTTCATTATATGATTTCATTAAATCATTTCTATTGTAGTTTAAAATTAATTCATGGTAAAAGAAAATATAAAGTTGGTTTCGAAAACATGATACTCCCTTCGTCCCGTGAATCTGGGCCCAGTTTGACTTTTTCGGTCAACCGTTATCCAACATAATTAAGTTAGAAACCCATGCCTTACCACTCCATTAAGTTTAATTAATTAATTAGATTGTGTACAGAACACATATTCGCCTCCTTAATCTGAACACATACATATTCGCCTCCATAATCTTCACCCCCAAATGACCTACTGAACACGGATACAGCCTCCTTCCACAAATTCACAACCAGCAACAAATCTTCCCACAATTCTTATCTTTCCGTTGATACGGCCCTCGTTAATCTTTCTCAGTTCTCAGTAGTTCTCAATTATCATTCTCAAACTCATTACTACCGCCCTCGGTGCTGGTAAGTTATTGATAATTCTACCCAATTCTCTATGAAATATTTGCGAATTTAGTCCTTTTTATGTCTGAATGATCGATGATTGCTGGTGACTCTGCTTCCTTATTTGTATAATATTGTCCTCGTCGTAGTTGAAAAGAAAGGAGCTCCAGCCAAGTAGCCATTTACCGGAGAGCTATCGAAAGAGAAAGAACGGGACTTTGGCAAAGAAAAACATCTTGCAGCAGGGTATAGTGAACTTCAGTACTTTAATTGTCCTCTGTTTGCTTTAATTGATAGAAACTGGGCTTAAGGTTTTTCGCATTATTGAATATACTGAATTTTACAAGTTTGTTATTACAGCAAAGTTTGTTTCTCCTTACTGGTATGATCTAACAATTGTCCCTGTTGTTTGCTTCTGATCACTTCTTCTTATGATGTGATTATTCTGATGCCTGCTAATTCAAAAGTAGAATTATAGTGGGTTGAATATTGATAGTGTAATAGTGTATATTGTTAGCTTATGTAATTTTGTCCTATCTGAAATGATTTGTGTGGGTTCTCTAGGCTAATAATGTATTCAGGTCGTAGTTGGATGAGAAGGCACAAAGATACTGATGGACGTGTAACAAATGAGTACATGGAAGGGGTGCTTAATTTTCTTAATTTCGCTTTCTCCCATGAAGATTATGTTGAGGATAACAAAATAAAATGCCCATGTAGAACTTGCAAACTGAAATCTATGAAGACGCAGGATGATGTTGAATTAGATCTTCGTGCAAAAGGATTCATGTTGGGCTATGATCGATGGGTAAATCATGGAGAGTCATCAGGTGAGTCTGCTGAGGATGGTGAGACAGATGAAATGACTAATGAGGAACATGAGGTGGATACTAATTCCATGGAAACTATGGTGAGGGACGTTGCTGGTCCTGATTTTAATTGGAGCCCAGAATCAGAGCAACAACTGCCTAACCACGATGCAAAAAAGTTTTTTTTTTTGATTTACTACATGCGGAAGATGAGCCACTTTATGATAGTTGCACTACACACTCATAACTATCGGCATTGTCAGAGTTGTTCAATTTGAAATCTGAATTTAACATGTCAGAGGCATGTTATGATCGTATGGTGGCTATAATTAAGAGTATGTTGCCTGAAGGAGATAAGCTGCCTCATAATTTGTACAGAACCAAAAAAGAATGAGAAACACTAGGTCTTGCATATGAGAAGATTGATGCTTGCAAGAACAACTGCATGTTGTATTACAAAGAAAATAAAGATTTGCAAGAATGTAGCATATGTCACCATCCTCGCTATAAGCCTATCAATGAACGTAGAAAGAGAAGGCGAAGGCGAAGGAAAGTCCCATTCAAAGTTTTGCACTACCTTCCGGTGACTCCGAGGCTTCAAAGGTTGTACATGTCCAGCCACACTACGGAGCACATGACTTGGCACACGAAACCTTGTGAACCGGGAACCATGACACATCCATCTCATGGGGAGGCATGGAAACATTTTGACCATGAGAATCCATCATTTGCCTCTGAACCACGTAATATTCGTATAGGTCTATGTACAGATGGATTTACCCCATTTAATAATTATGGGCGTTCATATTCATGTTGGCCAGTGATTATAGCAATATACAATCTCCCACCATGGATGTGTATGCAAGAACCTTACCTTTTTTTGAGCATGGTGATTCCTGGCCCTAAAGGCCCCGGAAAGAGTTTGGATGTATTTCTACGACCATTGATTGATGAGCTTAAGAATTTGTGGGTAGAAGGGGTGGAAACTTTTGATGTGAACAAGAAAGAAACCTTCCGGATGAGAGCAGCAGTTTTGTGGACTATAAGCGACTTCCCAGCATATGCCATGTTGTCAGGATGGAGCACACATGGAAGGTTAGCTTGTCCTTACTGCATGGGTCGCTCAAAATCTTTTCGCTTGAAACATGGAGGAAAGATGTCATGGTTTGATTGTCACCGTCAGTTCTTGCCTCGTCGTCATCGTTATAGGAAAGTCAGTGGGAAATTTAAAAAGGCTCGATTAGAAAATGATTCACCCCCACCTCGTTTATCTGGTGAACAAATCCGACATCTAGTTGAACAACTCCCGAATATCATATTTGGTATTGAAAGTGGAGAGCAATTCATACCTGGATTTAAAGAATCCCATAATTGGGTCAAGAAGAGCATATTTTGGGAGCTTCCATATTAGCATACCAATCTCATTTGCCACAACTTGGATGTTATGCACATTGAGAAGAATGTTTTTGATAATATCTTTAACACGGTCATGGATGTGATAGGTAAAACCAAGGACAATGGGAAAGCTCGACAAGATTTGGAGCTTTATTGCGATCGCCCTGAATTAAATCTTAGGTATCTGAATGGAAAACCAGTGAAACCTAAAGCAACATACACTCTAACCAAGGAACAAATAAGAGATGTTTGTTCGTGGGCCCGCAAACTTAAGCTCCCTGATGGATATGTCTCAAATCTAGCTCAACGCGTAGACGAAATACAATGCAAGTTCAGTGGCATGAAAAGCCATGATTGCCATGTTTTCATGCAAAGGTTGCTTCCAATAGCATTTTATGGTCTTATTCCTGAACCAATATGGAAAGCATTGGCAGAGTTGAGTCAGTTTTTCAAGGACATATGTTCAACCATGCTTCGTGTGCAAGATATGGAGAAACTTGAGACTAAGATTGTGGAGATACTATGCAACTTGGAAAAAAATTTCCCTCCTGGTTTCTTTGACTCAATGGAGCATTTGCTTGTTCATTTGGCATATGAAGCCAAGGTTGGTGGACCAGTGCAGTACCGGTGGATGTATCCATTTGAGGGGTACAAATTTATTCAATCTACATATTTGCACTTTCTTTTACTAATAAAAAATGTCACAATTTATTTTGTTATTAAATACTCAAATGAAATTCTTATCATGAGCTTGCTAACAAAATATGGAAATTTAGATTTCTGCATAGTTTGAAGAAAAAAGCCCGTAATCCTACTAGAGTTGAGGCATCTATTGTCAAGGCATACTTGAATGAGGAAGTATCCACATTTTGCTCACTGTACTTTGATCCAAGTGTGCGGACAAAATTGAACCGTGTGCCTAGAAATGATGATGGTGGACATGTTGAACCTAGGGGGCGTCTATCTATTTTCTCACATCCAGGCAGACCTTTGGGGCCTAAGAATGAGCGTAGAACTTTGACTAATGATGAATTACAAGCTGCACACAGATATGTTTTTTTAAATTGTGAAGAGTTGGTTCCTATGTTTCAGTAAGTATTTTTTTTTATTTGTTTATATATAGGAGAGAATTGTGTTTTTTCATGTACTTATGTTTTATTAGGTTTTGTTGGAATTTGCTTGTGTTAGGTACTTAAATATTATGTGGACTGCACTTAATTTTAGCTCTGTTTTATCAACTAACCGAACTTTTTTAAATAGGAAATTTGATGAATATATAACGAAAGAGGATCCGGACATATCTATCTCGGCACTACGTGGATTGCATGAGACACGGTTTCCCGAGTGGCTACAAGACTATGTAAGTGGATGACTAAGACTGAGCTTGTTAATTTTATGATGTATAACTCATTTTCCATTAATTAGTATGGACAAGGTATTTTTGAATGAAAGTTGACACTCTTAGTATTATATTGAAAATGAACATAATATTTTAACTACTTTCTTTGCATGAATAGGTTGATAACAATGAGGTAGATGGAAAGGTTAGGAGCATAGCGTTTTTCCCACACCGAAGAGCAAAATGCTATAAGGGATATTTTGTTAATGGGTTCAAGTTCCACACGATAGAACATAGGGAATCTAGAGCAACAATGAATAGTGGTGTTTGGGTTTTGGGTGATACAAGTGGAACTGATGCAATGGATTATTATGGCATGTTGGAGGATGTACTGGAGTTGGACTATTTTGGAGACACCGTTGTTTTGTTCAAATGTCAATGGTATGATACCTCTTTGGGAAGGGGTATTAGAGATCACCGTGGCTTTAATCTTATAGAGATTAATAGGAAAACAAAGCTAAAATCGGATGATATTTTCGTATTGGCTAAGCAGGCCCAACAAGTCTACTATATTGAGTTTCCAAAAAAGCCAAAACGTGGAGATAGAGGTGATTGGGTAGCAGTATGTAAAATCAAGGCTAGAAATAGAATTGTGTTGAACTTAACGGATGAGAATGAAGATGAGGAACTCAGGGCAGATTCCCCATATCAGGATAGGGTAGCATCTACTCCTATTGAACATGATTTAGTGGTCGATCTTGAAGACCCAAGTATTTTGTTGGATGAGAATGCGAATGCTGAGGAAATAGATCCTTCTGAGCTCAACCACTCCACGCCTATCAATGAGAATGAAGAAGATGATGAGGATGATGAATATGAAGAGGCCTTCGGGGATCTTTTCTCGGATGAAGAATTAGAAAATGAGCTAGAAGACGAAGATCATAGTAATGATGATGATGAGGCAGAGCAAGATATATGACTGACTACGAGAGAAGGTACATATACTGATTTAAATTTTTTTTTTTGATTTTTTTCTCAATTTCACCATTATCAACTGGTTCTTTCTCTTATCTAAACATTGAGTCTTTCTAATTACTTTGATGGTTTGAGCATTTCATTTTCTATTCTATATACTTAGAATTTACTATTTTGTCTTTTGATGTAGTCGGGAGTAGTTGTACATTTTTGGACTCCACTAGTTAATTAGGTTAGTGTGGTTGAATGTTTTGAGTGCTTGGAGCTGCTACTAAAGGTATTATGGCCAATCACTTAGTTTTTATATGTGGTGTTTCTTTGTTTGATGCATGTTGTTTTCTACTTCCAGTTGATTGGATTAATGATGAAAGTTGTTATTTAATTAGTAGTTCTATACATATTATTGTAGAAGATAGTTATATTCTTGTTGGCCGAGTATTATGTTTTGTTGGTCCAGATAACGGCAAAGTAAAAGACTGGAGGGGGGGGGGGTGAATAGTCTTTTAAAACTTTTGTCGATAAGCACAGTTTCTCAGATATCTGTGAAGATATCTGATACTTAATTTCAGAGAGCGGAAGACTTCTGAGATAAGTGCACGTGTTCAGCAAGATAAGTGTAAGTACTTTGCAATATAAGTAAAACAAGTAATAAAGCTAGAAAGTAAATAACACAAGTCTTTTTATAGTGGTATCTGAAGGTGGCGTAATCCTTCAACTAATCCACTTTGGTCTTTCTCAGACCTAGAATCCACTAAGATAAATGAGGTAACCTTACAGATATCTTTTCTTGATTCCTAA
This sequence comes from Plantago major, assembly GCA_026545765.1. NCBI lineage: Eukaryota > Viridiplantae > Streptophyta > Magnoliopsida > Lamiales > Plantaginaceae > Plantago > Plantago major. The sequence continues at coordinate 97,506,938 of CM048839.1, forward strand.
ATGCACTAGGTTCCCAACCAAGTGTTCCCCCTGAGTTATTCCCCGGCTTTCACAGCCAAGTACTTCCTGTACTCAGAAACCTTTTTGAGCTATTCCTTAGCTTCCCAAGCTAAGTACTTCCTGTGCTCAGCAACCTTGGAGTTATTCCTTAGTTTCCCAAACTAAGTACTTCCTATACTCCACGCCGTATATGGTGTTGGTTTTAGGTTTGTTTGTCAGGTGAGCTTCTTTAATAACTTGTTCAGTTATTCAGATAGCTCTGTGAATCAAGTATACTTAATACACTTTTCAATGTATGGTATCTTGTTCTCTACTGACCCAAGTCTATGGTAAGTGTTCAAGAGAATGAAACTTAGATAAGAAATCTTAGTTCAACTCTTTCACAAATAACAATGCTCGTTAAGGATCAGGACACTTAGAACTTTTGTGCTACTTAGAATCAAGAGCTTTGGTCGCAACAGAAAGCTTGAAGGTAAGTAGTTTGCTTGAGAGCGCTTGTGTGAGTATTCAATGTAAGTTCAGTGTGTTCTAAGGTGTGTTCTCAAGCAGTCTAAGTGTTGATATTTATAGATGAATTTGAGTGCCGTTTGAATAGTATCCGTTAGGCTTAAATCAAATTCAAACTATTGATATCTGAATATAGTACTGTAGCAGGTTTGTCTTCTTCTTCAGAAGCTACCATTTTTGTTCAGACATTTGTGTCTGCGCATTTAATGCACTGTATTATATTTTGTCCTGTAGTGCCAACGGAACTATGCATGGTATCAGAGATCTTTATACAATCAGAGTTTTCTGAAACTTTGCATGTTCTTTTCCAGAGATCATCATAGCTCCATATACCACTTGTTTAAACAACTTGTTATAATATGTTTCTTTTTCAGAAGCATATTTTATGTCCAAGGTATCTGAGTGTAGATATCTGTGGGCACTTTTCTCGTCTCAGAAACCTTTTATTCTCAGATATCTTTTGCAACTCGTGTGTTTCGAAACACTTGTTTCTCCAAGATATCTGGACATAGGTATCTGAAAAACCCTTGTCTTCAAAGAATCTTGTGCGCCTTTCAAATCTTCAAACTGTTGAACTTTTCCCCTTGGATGCCTTCTTCTTGGTCTTCTTCGTAAAATAAAATTACATTTCGAGACCTAACATCCTATACAAGATTTGCTAGACTATCATACTTAGTGAGTTTCCTCTTTTACAGTGTTCAAGTGAACTAAGAGTACTAATCACCTTTCTGAGCTAAGATAAGTCATTAGGTTGCTGATCAAAATCTAAACAGATATTCCTAACATGTTTGGATGGTTTCTATTGTTGTAAAACTTCATGAGTGAAGTTCATGTATTGATTTTGTCTTCTTGTTTATGGTCAGGTTAGTGAATCTACATTTGAAGCACATGATGGTTGGAAGCTTGGTCGAATCACATTGGAAGCACATATGTTTTTCGTGGCTTTTTGGTTATACATTATGAAATAGGACATTGGTTTTTGGTGATGCTTTTTGGTTATGAGGTGCTGCCATATGATTATGTAGGATCTATTTGAATTATTTTGCTACTTTCAAATCTGATACTTTTGAGAGATTGGGTTTTTCAATTATATGCAGAGTTATTATTTATACTCTCTAGCTATGTCCTTAAAGTTAGTTTTGATACACTACTTTTTATGGCTGATCCTTTGCGTCCTTGGTTCTTTGAAGAATGATATACATTCTATTGTTAGAAAATGAAATGATTACTAAGTGCATGTTGTTCTTATATGAAGAGAATAGTTTTGCTATATTTTAGTTTCCAACAATCTTCTAAATTTGTTGGTATTTTGTGATATATTTTGTCGTTGACACTTGTAATCATTGTTTTTTGTTGTAAATTAGTTGCTAACAGCAACAAATTATTTTCCTTGGCAAACTTTGTTTTTATTTATGTTTGCTCTAGTTATTTCCAACGATTTTCCAACAAAAATTTGTTGATAATTAGTTGGTCACTTGTTGGTATTTTTCAATTTATTAAACGAGGTTGTTTTGTTGTTGGTAGTTTGTTGTTAATCTGTTGCTAAGAGCAACAAATTATTTCCGTTGACAAGTTTTGTTGTTGTTGATGATCGCGCTAATTATTTCCAACAATATCCCAACGAAAATTTGTTGGAAACTAATTTTGTTGTTAATTTGTTGCTCTATTGTTGGTGATTTTTTATTTATTTTACGATGCTAATTTACTGTTGGTATTTTGTTGCAAATTCGTTGCTAACAACAACCGACTTAGTTCCGTTGGAATGTCTTGGTTGGTGTTGCCCAGTTTTTTTGTAGTGCTTTGAATTCATCTATGTTGTTGATGCTTCGAACAACTACATAGTTGCCGAATCTCAATTTCTTCGGTTAATTGATGGCCAATTTCGAATTTACGTTTTCTGGGTAGCTTGTCTTTAGAATTAGGGAATTCTGGAAGGCATGCCCAATTCTTGAATGAAAACAGGAGAGTTTTGTTCCCGTTGGATCTGTCTGGACTCGACACGTGTCCTTTTTTATTTAATTTTTTAATGTTTTTTAATGAAAATATTTTCAAAATTAAATTTTATAATTTTTCTGCATTTTTCAGAATTTTTTTACAAGTTAAAACAATTAATTTTTAAAATTTATGCTAGATTAGACGAGGTAATGACACGTGTCCCTCTAAATACTTGTCACGCCCCAAAACCAAATCACTTTGACGCGACCGGCCGTCTATCGTGAGATGGGCTCTCGCCAAGACGAAGCCTAACGTTAATCCTCAAAATACATAAGTATTTCAGAGTGGTACAACAGAGCATCTAAAATCCCAAATACAATAATATTACATGTCCTCAATACAAAACGACAATCTCAACAGTACTAATAATCCTATACAATACAAATCTCAGAGTCGCAGCAGCTACTAAACAGCCTTCATGTACGTATCCGTCATCTGACTACCATCTCAACTCCAACGTATCTTCGTCCAATCACTTACTAAGTATCTAAAAAAATGTGTAAGGGTGAGCTCCTGGCACTTTTACCCGGATCAAGTACATATGAAAAGTATACACGCCATTTTTATATCGAACATAGTCGAAATCGTTTTGCATGGAACACATGTCACTATACACAATCATACTTTTATAGCTCGAATCAAATATACACTACGGCCACTAGTATAAATCCGGTGACACAGAGGTCGGCTTTCACATAACATAACCCCCAACACATGAGGTCCAAATGCCCCTTAACACATAAGGGTCCAAACATATAACATAAGGGAGTACTCCAAAGCACGACAACCCCTTAACACATAAGGGTCCAAACATTTCATAGGCATATCGATGAGCATAAACGTATGTACACATAATCCATGCTTTATCAAATCACTTTCGCAAAATCGCATACACAAGGAAAACATTTATGGGATATACATACTTGATCCTATTTTGAAAAGACTATTATACCAAGTCCCATTACTTGATACAATAACCACAAGTTGTTTGTCAATCAAAAACAATACATATATATTTTACAATACGTAAAATAGAAGCAAAAGTGACAAGAGTTCCCCTTACCTCAAGGTCGATACAATTCCAAGTCAAACTTAAATACCCGCAAGATCCTCCAATAGATTGCACATCAAATCTTCCAAAGTCACTTTAAACCATTATTCATCCACAACACCACTCACAAACTCCATCTCGCCTCTACTACAGTTTTATTGGTCAAAATTGGGGAAATATGGTAACAAGGGTAAAACGGTAATTTCTGGAGCTAGAAAAATAGGAATAAAAATGGTGGGACGTCAATATAGTAATTCTACATGTCCAGGGGTAATACGGTAATTTACTGGGTACAAACAGGGCTTAAAAATATAAATGGTCATTGCTGGGTTCGAAAACCTGTGACCTCCAGGTTCACAGCACTGTGACAAACCAACTGGGCTAGGCTTTCGTTTGTTACAAGTTATGCAAATAATAGTATATATCGTGGTAAGGGCAGATTCGGTAGATAACACAAGGTCCAGGGGCATAACAGGTATTACGGGTTGCTGGGTCAAAACTAGAATAAACTGAAGTTCGACAAATTGCAGAAAGGTCCCTGGCACCTTCAAATTCTCAAAAGGGAGGGCTTTAACTTTCAGAAAACCTCAAATCAGTCCCTGTTGATTAAGAAAACTTCCAACTCCATGAAACCCGACCAGAACAGCACGAGATTACCACCAATCAACTCCATAACCAGCCCTCTAGTCTAATCGATCACCAAAAAGGTCCAGACAACACAAATCAGTCCAATAATTCTCGCAATTAGGATTCTCGATTTCTTGTTTCTGTTTCGCGATCCATAACCACAATCTTCGTTCGATTTGTTCCAAATCTACTCGGTTTCAGTCACAAATCCGGTTTTCATCTTGTGTAACTATCAAGATCAAGCAATTCGAACGAAACGAGAAGAAGAAGAGAACGGCATAAGAAAACGATGAAGAAAGAAGAAGCAAACGGAAGAAAGAAGCAAGGAAAGAAACAAAACCAATAAATAAGCCCTAATGGGCAATCAAATAATTGGGTCATATACTCCCGTTCAAAATTTGTAGTTCCTCTCGAGCACAATAAAATTTTCATCTCCAATTTAAATTCAAATTGACGATCCAAAAATAAAATTCCGGGATTTTACAATACTTATTTGTTTTTTTGTCAAAAAATACAAAAATACGGTCAAAATACGTAAATTGGCGGGAAAATAGCTCCTCCGACTGCCACGTCATCCGATTGATCGGAAAATTGATCGCAGTATTGAAATTTCGTATATGTTGAACTAGAGTACTAAAATTGGTCAGTGTTATTGTAGTGTACCAAAAAAAAAAAAAATGCCCATGAGATGATATGTTTCGATGCCAAAATCACCGTTTCAAACTTTCAATCTTCAGCACTACATGCTATGCTCTTCCGAGAAAACAATAAGGTGTTTTTTGTTTGTTTTTTCCAGTTTTCTTCGTGGTAATTGTTTGGAAACATCTAACATGATCCCAACCAATGCCAAATGCCATGTTAATTTCAATTTTCTTGAGTTCCTCACAAGTTGGTACCCTCTTATAATTTTAATTCAAACAGACCATCTAAACTGCAGCACTATATTAACTCTTTTTCTTTTTTTTTTTGTAATATTCGGTGTCAAAGGGTCTTTGGGACCAATTAACCCAATTTTCTTTGTTTGGGTTGGAAATTAGAGTTGGACATGATTCAACGAACAAATTGAATCTATGTTTGTTGGGGTCTTCTATTGTCAGGGCGACACCTTGACTGATGGTAGAAAACCTAATGTTGGGATCTTCTATCGTCAGTCAGGGTGTCGCCCTGACTAACGTCAGTCACCTATTTTGATCCATTAGATTAAAATTTTAACGGTGGAGATCGAATAATTTGTTACTTTTCGCACTAAGTGTTGCCATGGGGTGTCGCACAAGGTATTGCGCTACGTGTTGCTCTAACCGCCTACGTCGCTTTAAATTATTTAAATATATTTAAAAAATTACCTCTATTAAAAAATCAAAATTAAAATTTTGAAATCAAAATTAAATCAAAACCAATAATCAAAATTAAATCACCTATCTTCTTCCCCACCACCACCAGCCACCACAACTCATCGGAATCCATGGCGGAAGCTCCGGCAGTGGTTTTGGTGGCGGTGTGCGGTGGGGAAGAAGATGGGTGGTGGTGTTGGTGGTGGATTGGGGAAGAAGATGGGTGGTGGGGAAGGAGGGTTAAACTTTTAATAAGTAAAATTTTTGGAAGAAGTTAATAGTTTCAAAAAAATTTTAAAAAAAACAAATAGCGGTTGAAGGGGATACATAGTAATGGTTGAGGGCAACACAGAGCAACGGTTTAGGGCGATACAGAGTAACGGACACGTATCAAATGTCGACACATTGACTGACAATAGTCAGGGCGACACCTTGACTAACGGTAGAAAATCTGATGTTTATTTCACTCATCCATAATGGGTTGATGGAAAGTTCACGTGGAAATGACGTTTATACCCTTAAATTATGAAATGAATTATCATATTTTACCCGTTTGTTTGATTAAAGTCGTCAAGGTTTTACTTTCAGTGGATATGTAAACATATTGCATTTTCATATCTTGTACTTCATCCGTTCTGGAACAAGGTTCCTATTTTGACTTTTTCTAGTCAACTGTTTACAACTTTGACTACAAATTAATCTTAAACTACAAATGTAAAATGTTCAATTAAATTATATGAATTTAAGTTCATAAAGTGTGTGACAAAGGATATGTAGTGACCAAAGATATCAATTCGGAAAGCAATTCAGAGCAACTGCTTCCAAAGAATTGACCTCTACCAATGGGATAGGGCTTTTCAAATAGTATTAGAGCCATGCCAAACAATTCCGAAAAGGAGTTGAACGTTGGTTCGGATAAAGTGTGACGGTAACGTCACACAATTTAAGAGGGGTGAATATAACACCTCAAAGTTTCAAGATAAGTTTTAGAGAGTTTAAAGAGATTGAAAACGCTACACATACAAAAAATGTGCACATTTATTTTTAGGAGTCAATCCATAAGAACTCTAATGTTAAGATATTCACTCTAGAGCAATAAATGTGTCAGAAGGCTAAGGCCACAATGGCACTTAGCCTGAAATTTGGGGGCCCCAAATTTTTTTAGCATTTATATATAATACCTATTTATGTTTGCAAGGTTAATGAAACATGCTGTGGTGTAGTGGTATAAGTCTTGGTCAGGGAACCATGAGGTCTTAGGTTTGAGACTTGTTGTGCCTTAATTTTTTTTTTTTTGTATAGAAACAAATGGAAACAACAAAAAAGTAAAATTTTTATTAGACTATTATTCGGGATCCTCTCTTAAAAAGTCGCACTCGCACAGGGCCCCTGAAATATGTGAGACGCCCCTGGTAGTATGTGTGACTAACTGGAAAATATCTCAGTGCGTTCACAAGTGATGACAAATTGTACAGTAAATCATTTGTGTTGGTATAGTGGACCAACATATCATTCGAAAAGCAATTGAAGCGTAACTGCTCCTGGCCCGTGCCTCGCCCACAAAGGATGGGCTGTTACACTAAAACTGGAGACATAATTGTTGAATACCAAAAACTGCCTAGTGAAATGCATCAATACACACGGTTGGGGCAAATTTTGACAAAAATTGTGATTCAAACTTCAAAGCCTTGTAGGAATGTGACATCAAAAACCATTGCTGGATCGGTCCATTAGAAAGAAAGACTTAGATTCCAGTATGGGCCGAGACCTGTCACTACGTTTACTAAATAACATCCGGTGGGCTCTAAACCATTCTCATGATTGGTTTGATTATTGGGAAAATTGGTAGATAAATTTTGCACACAAGTTTGCAATAAAGGCCTACAGTATTTTGATGTTTTCAAATAAAGATCATTTAATTGTATTATAACTTTCCAATTGTATTACTAAACTCTACTAATACAGTACGACTGTATTACATAACTCTACTATCCGACTGTATTATTGTCGAGATAAAATACAATTTTTTGTGTATAAAAAGGGTTGACCTTTTTTTGAATAAAATTAATTGGTTTACCTTTAGATTTGCTCTACCCTTGATTATTTCCACAAAGGTTGCACAGAGACTGGTTTCCGTTCACAATCCTTTTTTTCCTTCTTGTAGAACGAACCTTAATGAATATTAATTTTATCAATTTCCTAGCAGGACAATGGTAAACATAGAATATACATCTTGTATATCATAGCCTAAACTATAATAGTTATAGAACCATGTTTTATTCCATCGATTATTACGCTGCTTCGCTATAAATTTGCTTCCTAAGCTGTCTGCATTTTCGATGTTTTCTCTTTGGATTATGCTTCATTCTTTACACGGCTCAGCCTTCACTTCATTTCAGCCTCTGGACGATGATCGGATACCGTTTCTGAGTTCTTGTTGTCGGAAAGAATACCAACTTGTCTTGCTCTGCCGGCTCCCAACTGTCAAAATTCAGGAACATGAGTTTTTTCGCCAAGAAGCTAGTTAAAACAATAGCGGTTTTTCCTAGCGAGAAAACCGTAGACACTCCTTTTAATTGCACAACATTTCCTTGTGTTTGCAGAAACTATGATGCCTAGCTCATTGCTAATTCCTCGTAAAATTTGTACAGACGGATGTTAAGATGCCCAATTTTGAAAGAAAAAGAATCCATTTCACACCAATAACGTCTAGGACTGAGAATGTTACACATAACAACACATAGGGTGGTCATGTAATAACTAATTATTCACAAGGAATGAGCATATGGTACCTGAATTGAGTAACTAGGCGGTGAAGGAAAACCGAAAGCTCAACTTTAGCAAGCTCAGCCCCGGGACAACGCCTTGGTCCACCTCCAAAGGGGGTGAATGTGTTTACAGGGCTACAAATTCCTGAACTATTCTGTCATATACAAAACAAACTCAACTATTAGTATCCAATTTTGGTATGAAGACATTAATGTAACATGTGACCAATGTTACTAGTACTAGACTACTAGTCATTGCTAATAGTTCAAGTTAGCAAAATCGATCACCGGTGAAAAATCTCAACACATAGCTAAGATTGAGAAGAAAAAACCACCTGCCATCTCCATGGATTGAAACTACGAGCGTCTTTGAAGTAATCGTGATTCATGTGAACGCCTCGGAATGAAGCAAAAACCTTATGACCCTTTGGAATTGTGTAACCATCTGTACAAATCACAGCACAATCATTACATGTCAACTTGCAAACATTATGATTAAGTTTTGGAACAACTTCTTATCTTTCTCAAGGAATTCAATTTACATTCACGCTATTAAACAAATGCGATTATTACCTCTGATGGTAACATCAGTCATTGCTCGTCGAAAGACTCCACTTATAATGTTAGCTACTCGCATTGTTTCGTTTACTACCTGATAAATCGGAAAATGTTTGATGAATGTCAATAAAGTAGCCGGAATGAAATTCAATACACGTTTCCTTTTTCTTTTTTAGCTGGTAGTGCAACACTAACTTACACATTGAGTGAAAGGCATAGATTTGCAATCATCCCATTGAAGAGCTTCTGTTCCGCCTCGTTTCACCCTGATTTCGTCATGCTCTTCCTGTCAAGGAGAATCAAATCCCAGGTAAACAAATTTTCATTATTTGATCCCATTCATAAAATTCTAAGTTTAAAACGTTGATGTCCATATTAGTGACTTGTAAAATTTCACTGAGAAAAACTTGAAATTGTAGAGATGTGTGTAAACTAATGATTTATAATTAGATATCAAATACTGATCACTTTTCTAAAAAAAGGTTTGGCAAAAATCAAGTAGAATGTGTAATTTCACATGCCACCTTTTTTAATCAAAAGAGAGTACACAATTATTCCACTTTAATTAGATAAGGTTGATACAGCATACAAGGTGTGCTCAAATTGTAAAAATATTACTTGACGCTATAATGAATAAAACATAATTTTAAATTAATATTTGACATAAGTTGGGCACTTCCCTCCCCACATATTTCAGTAGGTTATTCCGATCGAACACTATATTTGATACATGTTGAATAGTTCAGTATGTTTTTGCAATAAAGAAAACTTTGCATATAGTATCGAATACTTAATTATCTTTTGCAAAATTAACTAAACCAAACGAATTATACAAACTTTTATGAGAGACCGACTCTCAGAGAGACCAATTTAACATCACATATTTACGTACAAACATTACATGTCTAACTTCAAACGTCGTGTATAAAATAAATTCCTGCATTATACTTGCATTACATGCATTTATTAAAATGTGATGTTTGTAGTTAAACATGCGATATTTGTGACAAAATATGTGATGTTTAATTTGGTCTCTCCAAGAGACGATCTATCGTAAAAGTAACTCGAGGAATTATGGTGCAGTTAAATAAGATGAAAAGACCATAATGCCCCAAAGTGAAAGAAAAAGATATAGACAAAGCAGTGAAGTGTGTTTAGTTCTGACAAACTGAGGCACAAGCGTGCAGTGTTTATCATTTTGTCTAGTCGACCACATTTAATGTTTGTCTGCACAGCGAAGAATCGAATTGAAATTGAATTGAATTGATATCACTACTTTTCGCAAACTTTGACCATCCCACTATTCATTTACTATTTTCTTCACGGCTTTAATGCCGTATTCCTATTTACTTCATCTGATTTGAAGTATAAACTAAAAAACAGTACTCACTCCCGTAAAACTTCATACATTACGGTTAATGCGCAGTTTTATGCGAAAAGTTAAAGTAATGATAAAATATAGAAAAGTTGGAAAAAAGTATAATTTTAGTGGCAAAATGTGTAATTTGAGTGTAAAGTTGAGATTGTTTATTATTTATTGGATGTGAGTAGCTTCCTTTTTTGGTAATGTATGAAGTTCTGTGAGACGATTAAAAATGATAAATGTATAAAGTTCTGCGGGACGGAGGGAGTAATAGTTCTTTAGATGAAAATGTAAAGAAATAATGAAAGATAAAAGAGGTTGTAAGAAGTTTACTTAATTTAGTGTCAATGTCCAATTTCATAAAGTTAATATTGTTCATTATTGTTGGATGTCGTGTGTTGTGGCAGCCTTTTTTTTTTTTTTTTTCAATAATATATAAAGCTTTGTGAAGAAACTAAATGTATGAAACTCTACAGGGACAGCTGTGCATGTACGGATAATCCTTCACTAAAGCAAATACATATATATCATTTGTCATCGTAAAACCCGAGAAACTTTCCAATACCCATACCCAAAATGGTTAATTCTTTGATTTTTCTAAATATTAAAAAATATTATATTCCTCCAATACAATTGTTCGACATTCTCATATAGATTACACTGTTCCAATGTGATCTTTCCAATTATATAGGAAAATCAGGAATTTTACTAGACTTACTCGTATTTAAAACATTTTCAATTTTTTTAACTCTTTAAAATTTTGGACCCTCAAAATTACAATATCCTTATTTCCTTATTTTATTACAATCAACTTATTTCCTTGAGATTTCTACCTTATGAAACATTTCCAAAGTTACATTATTCACCAATAAATCATTGCATTGGCAAACTAGAAATGATCATGTTAGATATGCAAGTGCAAATGGGTTGCAATTGTGCATGGGCAATTTTAGTACTCCCTCCGTCCCACAAAACTTCATATATTTGGCATTTTTAGCCGTCCCACAGAACTTATTACATTACCAAAAAAAGGAAGTCACCCCACACCCAACAAATAATAAACAATCTCAACTTTACACTCAAATTACACATTTTGGTACTAAAATTACACTTTTTTCCACCTTTTCTATATTCTATAATTATTTTAAATTTTCGCATAAAACTGTGCGCTAATCCTAACTGAGATGCCACTTTTCTAGAAGCGCACGTGTGGGTGTGAAGGTGAGAGTATGGGGAAGATTAAATTAGAGGGGTTAGTGAATCATTGTTTTCAGGAATCAATGTCACATTTTTATTCCAATCCAATGTACTCCCTTAGTACAAGTTTATCTTTCCGCATTCCATTTTAGTCCGTTTCAACTTCATATTCTCATCCCTTAATACACTATCTCTCCTACTTTATTCAATCTCTTTACTAATTTATCAATATCTCTATCTTTTATTCACTTTTTCCTTAAATCTTATGCTCGGGTCCACGGGAAGATGAAACCGAGACGGATGGAGTATTATGTCTTTGTTTGGCTAGCCGGTAACTGTTGTTTTCATAGTTAGAACGAACAGCCAGATATACAACCCCTATAAAGTAGCTAAGAATAAACTTACTATTTCACTACAACTTTATCAATTCCGCCAAATTCCTATAAAGATTATCGGACAAAATTATTATGATATTGTAATCATACATATGCGATTATCGGACAAGTAGTTGAATATTCGAACTTGTGGCTGAACCCATCTCGTCCTGATTCACCTAACTAAAAGATATAACAAATCATGTCAATTATGAATTGATTTTTTTGTTCGGTGTGGTTATAAGCTTAGATTCTCAAATACTTTCATACAGATTTCAGTGAGATTCAGTAATTTATATATTTTAAAAAAACTTATAAAGTTAGTAATTAGATGAGAACATCGTTGGATGAGATTCTAGATAAGGAGGAGATATCCATTTAAGGAAGCAGGCCACCTAAATTGATACTAGTGGTAGTTCTTGCCCCACCAATAATGCAACCAATCAAAAAATACAGATAATTATTTTTTCACAATTGAAGATTTTAAATAATATAAATATACTATGACAAGAACCACTATTATATACTATAAATAGTTATATATAGAAAAGTATAGCAAGGAACGAATTGTTTAAAAGTATCACGCCAGAAAAGAAAAGAATATGTAACATAAAATTTATTAGAGACATAGTCCATCCGTCCTTTAGAAGTCGTACAGTTTACTGTTCATGCACATAAATTAAAAAGATCAATATTATAACACTATATAGTACAATTGAGGTTTACTTTATGACTTTATTGGTAGTTAGTTGATTGTTTAATTTAATTTTTAACTTTTTTAGAAGTAGTGGAGTATATAAAATTATATAATTGTTCTTAAAATGACAAAGAAATGAAAGTTGACAACTCTACCGGGACGTCCAAAATGGTAAAAGTGGACAACTTCTAAGGGGCGGAGGGAGTACTCATATAGTTTTAAATATACCTTCAGACGAGTTAAAGCGAGTGGCGTCTCTGTGAGAAATTTTACAGCAACAGTCATGATCGTCGAAGTGGTCTCGTACCCTGCCACCAACAATGCCAGCATGAAGTCTACTATCTCCTCGTTAGAAAACCCACCTCCACCACCCTCCTCGTCCAGCAATGCCGCCAGCATATCCCTCTTCTTTTCCCCTCTATCGCTATCTCTCCTCCTCTCCACCACCACCAAATTCAAAGCCTCAGCTACCTTCATTCTTGCCTTAAAGAAATTGTACATAACATTTAGAATGACATTTATAAAATCATATAAGGGTAATTTAGTAAAATGATGGTGACGTAGGGAATTACTTGAATAGCCCTGCGGTATGTGGAGGAGAAAAAAGGTAAAGGGATTGAGAAAAATCCCTCAATCACTAGCATATACTCCTTCATGAGATTTTCTGTCCATTCACATGGATCAAAGCTCATTAGCTGCTTGACTGTTAAGTTAAATGTGATCTGCAATTACATATCAAACTTTTAGTAAATCTTGGACATTTTGTATCCACCATATTACCGGGGGCAAAGCCAAGAAACATCGTTTAAGAGGCTTGGGTAGGGCCGTTCGCCCTACAATATTGGTACATATATATCCCTAATTATAATGGTCATATAGCTAAAGAAAATAGAAATGCAGAATCATATCTACAATGTACACATTATCTAGTTTCGACATAAAAATAATTTGCAAAAGCAAGTATTTAAAAAGAATTATCCTTTAAATTTAAAATAGAAGGTTCCTAAGTAGGAGTATATCCATAGAATGATGGGAGAAACAAAGTAAAGGCGGAATGGGGTAAAGGCAAAGAGAATAAATGGATCATACTACATGCACATGCGTGTGGGTTCATTGTGCTTCTAATGCTTTATGTGCAATCACAATTTAATATACACTCTTGTTAAAAGTTACAAGCAAACACACAACTACACAATCATATAATCCCGAACGGGTGTCAACACATCCGTAGCACTCAACGGTTTTTATTTGACAAATTTTACCTTAATGCGGTTTCACACCATTAGTTATTCAAGAACAAAGCTAACATATTGTATAAATTCTCTTGAAACTTTAATTTTAAATCAAATGTTTGAGAGTCAGTTGGAACGATGGTACCATATGGTGACACATTTGGTAACTGGCATATGGGAGTATGTCTTTTGTGTGACACCCCACTATACAAATCTCACCCCATTTTGCAAGTGACCATAACATGAAATGATCTCAAACCCACTCATCAATCCACGTTCAAAGTTTATTAATTTCACACGAATTTTACGACATGATTTGACACTTAAAAACTAAGTCGGAAATCATTATCATATTTACAATAATTCATTGTATTCGCAAATTATTAAAGCAAAACGGTATGATTAAGACTTAAAGAGCAAACAGTATCGAAATATTGGTTATTAAATTCGAAATTAGTGTACGTATGTCCTTACTCTACGTATGACGTGACTTAGTTTTCGTACTACAAAAGATTTTGACATCAATTTGGAAAACTCACATTAATTCCACTACCGTTAAAATTAAAATCAAGGAGAGAAAGAAAACACAAATTTACCACAGTTAATGCAAGTTAGATCAATTTAGTCTTAATTAAAACATATTCTTTGTTAACAAAATTTATTAGTTCCTCATTCCGTATCCTTCTTTTCTTAACGTACACTTGCTCGGAAAAAAAGAAGAAAATCTACAACATTTTCTGTCACTTAATTCCCGTTTTTATTCTACTTTCATACTTTTGAAATTCGATAGTAAAATAAACTTAGATTTGAAATTATCCTAAAACTCTCATTTCATCTTGAGTGAAAAACAATCATATATTATCTTTTAAATATCTCCATAATAATATCATAAAGGAAAAATGGGGAAAAAAATCAATTCAAAATTTCAATATCTACAAGATTTCTCAAACAAAACTACAAAAGTGATTTTATGACAAGGAGAAAAAAGACAAATTGCAAACATGCATATAAATTAATACCTTCTTGGCTTCCTCCATGAGAAGAACCCGACCGGTCCAAGAATCCATATTGAGCCGGACTAACCGGTCGACATCTTCCAACAAATGATCCCTCAAAATAGCCGAGTTAGCAAAGCTCATTGTAAGCGAATGCATCCTCTTATGCAAACTCCCCCTCATAAGCAACAACGAGTGCCGGCCCAATAAATTCGATATCGAACCGGGATAACTCGACTCGAACAGCCGGCCCTCGTTCTGCAAAATAAACCGGGTTGTCTCCGGGTCGGCCGAGAAAACGGTCGGCTCACCGAATATATGGGTGGTGAAAACGGCACCGTATTTAGCGACCCGATCGTCGATGAAGGGTTCGGGGTTCTCGGTCTTGTAGGCGGAGATGAGCTGGAGGGTTTCGCCTATGAAGGGTAGGCCGGGGTTTCCCGGTGGCAGGCGGCGGTGGCGGCGGGAGGTGGCGCGGAGGAGGAGGTAGATGGTGAGGGAGAGGAGGATGGTGGTGGTGAGGAGAAAGAGCATGTGAGTATCCATCATGGAACTTTGCTTGCTTTGTGAGAGTGAGTAGTAAAAAGAGTGGGAGTTTGGGTGATACAAATGTTTGTTATTAAAAAAGTGTGTCTCATGACTTGTTATTTATATAGCATATAAATAATAACACTTTGGACTTTATACTTGTTTGATATGGTTTCCTTTTGATGAATAATAATATATTCATGTTCAATATTTTTATAGAACTTGAATATATTGTGATCCTAATGACATCAAATTATAGGTATTGTATATTTGCTTACTAATAGGAGGTCACCCATGGCTTAATTTCTTATTAAAACTATGTTGAAAGAAAATAATTGATAAATTAATTGTAGCTTATAATTTAGCGGAGACTAATATATTCTTTATCATATCTATCTCTTATCGTTTAAAATTTCTTCATTTTTTCCGTCACCAACAAACAATAATCTTTTGTATGTCTTAAAAGACAGCGCCGAAAAGATTGTGATTATTTTAACGTGATAGAGGGAGTATCAAACACTACGGGAAATAAATCGACATGCGCTCGTGAACAAGTCGTTGGTATATAAATAAATACATGCATATTATTATACTTAATTTATATATACATTTAATATCATATTTAAACCATATATACTAACTTTTTCGTGTGGATATATATCATGTTAAAAATTGAGTGACATGTTAGAGTATGAAAATGTAATTGTTTAGTTAAGCCAAATAAATTTAAAAGTAACAGGTAGTTTAACTAACCTCGCAAGTTTGAGTTCAAACTTTTATTTCTAGACAAAATTCGATCACGAAATGGTGAGCGACTTGTAAACAGTTAAATATATTCGATAAAGTTAAAATTAAGTAACTTTATATTGGAAAGATCAAATCAAATATCAATTTTTTATTACAAATATAGTATGTTTATATACAAACATCACATGTTTAGATATGCAAATATTGTAATTATAAAACATGTTTATCATACGTACGACGTTTGATGTCAAACATATTATACGTTAAATATGTGATATCCCTCTGATCTCTTTGAAATACTATATCACATAAAAGTTTGTGTTTAAAATTCGACTCGGACCGCACGTTAACACCCGAGTGAGGGGTGGGCCGGGTGGGGTAGGGTGGCATTAATATGAGCACACGGGTGGGTATCTATCAGTCTGCGGGGGAAGGGAGGAAAATTCTGTGTACAGTACAGACTATCTAGGGACACTCACTGTGCTTGATGGTGATCACATTTAATGTCCGATTTAACCTTTTTACCTCTTCATTTCTTTACTTTTCTTTCCCAGGCCACTTACCTTTTTTTACCCTTCATTATGTTTCTTACCACATAACACAGTTTGGATTTTGAACTTTTTCTGTCTTTGAAAGATGTTTGGATTTTAATTTGAATGGGCTAAGAATGAGACAAATTCTGAAATTGTTACAGCTGCAATAAGCGAATAGTACATTGTAGCATCTCAGATTAAACACAACGAATCAACAAAAATGTAGTTCGTATTAAAACTCGCAAGTCCCTAAAATTGGAAAAGTTCAAACTTCAAGTATAGTTTGAACAAGAACTACTAGTGCGTCATAATTCGCAACAAAGGAAACAATGCAACTGTGCGTCATAATTCGCAACAAAGGAACTAATGCAACTGAAATGAATTATAACGTCCTCAATTGTCCTAAAGATGCACAAGTACAAAATCCTAGTAGAATTTAGATATGCATGGCATTGTTCCAACTTCTCCAATTACGAACCTTTAATTGGGTTCACTTGACTACGTAGGTAATATACCAATCTCTAGCGTATCAAAAATGTAACTGACAATATGATTTGTCAACAAGTTCATTCTGGATTCATCCTAGCTCTATGTCAATGTATTTTACTAAATGCATCATAAAGGTGTTCAATATACGGGTCCGTTACAGGACAGTACAATTATGGACAATTGACATCAAGTAGCCAACTAATTTCGAAACCCATTCAATATACTACAATAACAGTCTGAATTTACAAGTTTGCCCCTGTCCCTTCTTCTTTCTTGCCCCTGTCCCTTCTTCTTCTTTCCTCCACTTTCAATGGCAGCTCCTTCTTCTTCTTTTCTCCACCTCCTTGTTCATTTCTCCACCTCCTTCTTCTTCTTTTCTCCACCACTGCCCCCGCCTCCGCTGCCCCCGCCTCCGCCGTCCGATTCCCCGTCGTCCGATTCCACCTCTGCCCAGATCCACTGCCCCCGCCTCCACTGCCCCCCGCCTCCCACCGCCCCGCCTCCCATGCGCCGCCTCCATGGCCAACACCACTGGATCTCGTCTTCCTCCACCAAATCGGAGTCTCCACCGCCCCGCCTCCCACCGTAAACAAGAAATCCAAAAAACCATGCCCAACACCACTGCCCCACTCCACTGCCCATGTACCAATTTGAAAGCACTGTGATCAATCCGTAAACGTTGTATTTTCGGGAATTTAATTGAAAATTTGGTCCTTAAGTTGTATTGTTATGTAAAAAACTGTTCAATATACTAAAATTATGACTATAGATTGACTCACCCTTCAAAGTAACAGTGGACCGAATCACAACTCCAGGGTCTAATATAGTGGCAATTAGTATCTTGTTTGGAAGAGTGAGGGTGATGGGAGTCGTCTAGTGAGTAGTGACAGGTTGTGAACTATCAATTCTAAGTAATGCTTTTAGCAAGAGGTACTGGCAACCCATATTGCCAATTTGCCGACATATGCTAGGTAGTAAGTAGTTTATTATTGCCAATTCCCATTCTATTTGGACATTTAGCCTAATTACAAATAATGAATGTATAATGAGCCTACTTGCATAATGAGTTCAATTGCCCATATGGATGCGGGGATCACCCATAATATATTCTACACTTAGAATTCATCTTTCCGTGTGCTGATTAAAAGAAGATGCAATTGTTGGTGTTAGGATAACTGTATTGGTAAAAATACACTATCAGTCCAAATAGAGTAAGTCAGTCCAAATGTTTTGACTTGTCTGGGTAAAGCTCAATTATTTGATAAATGTCCGGGCCCATATACATTCGTATGTGAATGAATTTCGATTCAGGTCACCAAATCCAAATCGACTTGGACCAGACCAACAATCACTAAGACCGCATCTACATGTTTGGTCATCTTAATTCAATTAATGAGTTTGAGCATTACAATGCTCTTTGGTACCATCTCAAGAAGAAGACCTAGATCAATCCATCAAGTTATGTCAGCTCGCCTAAGATACTTCACCTAAGCTGAATCTATATCGACAAATGAGGTATCTCAAGGAACCTATATGGTAACTATCGAGCCGTCCAATGCAATAGTTGCCCAGGCCTAATTATTTCAAGAGTAAGTCTGATAGGCGAAATCGCATCGTGTGCATGGTGACGTTTTTAAATTTTTGCAAATATGTTTCCCATAAAACGTTAATTCATCAAATTAAGTGGCAAGATTTAACGAATTTGTTTATCAAATCGCAAGATAAACGAGCCAACAAGATACATGATTAATATCTTAATATATCATCAATACACACACATTGTTATATCCCATTCGCTAACCATGTTATGTGAAGTCGCAACACAATAATAAACCAACAACGTAATCATAACAATCGTGTCATCCAATTCCAAAGAGTAAATCGCCAACCCTAAAATTTGATAACATAAACATGTCATTAATCTATAGCAAGTCGCAAGCTACGAATTAACAATATAAACATATATATAATCCAAAATCCATAGCAAGTGCAAGCCCTCAATTGATTTGTTGTAAATCAATGATGGAAAGGCATAAAGGATCCCCGACCTCCCTCTGCTATGATACTCCCAACTACTTAGAATCAAACAACGTACTAGCCGTATACAAGCAGTAAAGAAACATGCCAAAAGATTAAGTCGCAGTTAATCCAGACACCTTCACTTACCAACAATGTGTTTTGTCACTCAATACACTATCTCGTCACGTTTTCAGACAAATCACACAGGATAATGTATAATCCATTACCAAGTCATAGTCAGTAAGGATTTTCCACATAAAGAGTCGGACGAATAAAGAACAAGCACGAATTACGTTTTAAGACTAATTCGTTAATATATCACGGTATATAAAGAAGTAGCAAAAGCAGAGTTACGGCGGTTCGCCTTTACAAAAGAAAGTTAGCTACTCATAGTGATCTAAGAACAGAAATCGAAAATCTAGAGAAGAAAGGAAGAAGAAGCTTAGTCTCTGATGTCTTCGTGCTGCTGCTTCTAGGGTTTCCTCCTTCTGGGTGCCTGGCGGCCAGCGGTTTTGGGATTTCACTTCTCCGAGGATTGGTTCTATCTCAGGAGAGCTGCTTTGTGAGCGGTGTAGAATTATGAGACCCCTGAGGTCTTATTTATAGTGAAAATTCCGTGCTCCAACCGCCATTGTTCAATAAGGAAGGTTTAGGAAGGCGGGCTCTAGCCTGACAGGCCAGAAAATAGCCCAGGAGAAAAACAGAAGCATGACTGTGGTCGCCTGTGGACCGCGGTGATGCCCTCTGTGGTCCCCTGTGGACCGTTGTCTTCGATTTCTTCATCTTCGAATCTATTTTCCTCGTTCTTCAATTTCGGGCTTCGTAACTTCGTTTCCTCGAAAAGTGGTCTTCTACAAAGTTATTGCACATTCAATTATCTTCGCATTGGTTGGTCGCATGACATGTTTTGACTCCTCGAACTCTGTGCAACGGTCAATCCGGCGTATTTGCTTCATCGTCTCGATTTGGCACAATTATGCCGTTTTGGTACCTGAAATCGTGGAATTCCTCAAAAACGCGATCATGACCTACAAAAAACACGCAAAGTTGGTAATTGATCATAAAACGATACAAATATTGCATCTAAGGCAAAAAAACGAGGGTCTAAAAGCATGCTATATCGCACATTTCATTGTCACATCAATGAGCAACCCTTCTTTTAACCCTATGGGTATATTTATAAGAAAAGACGAGAAACTCACCTCCTCATACCTAGGGGCTGCCGAAAATCATCTAGTATGGGTGGGCATGGAGTCTCTTTTCCTAGTCTAATCCAATTAGATCTCTTTGGCCCAAAATAACCCAATTCAATACTAACTAGAACTCCAGAGTCCAGACACTTCTAGAATATTCTTTATTCAAAAATATATTTTTTCCAACTAAAAATTAATAAATTAATATTAATTTGACGACAACACTATTCACCAAATTATAGTAAATTTCAGTTTGGGCCAAATACTTTAGAAACATGTTAAAAGTGACCCGAAAAGTTTATACAACAATCTTAACACTTTTTCCACACTTGTTAGTTACCAAATATATTTGTTATTATTCAAATAACATATTTGATAGGAAAACTTACACCAGCTCCTCTCAATAAACAACCGCCATTCATCATAGTCCCTCACATTCAACAATAACACATAAGGACAAGTTTAATAAATTAATAACAAGATGGTCCAAAACTCAATCCAGAGTTTATATGTGGCAAGCTGAAAATGACGTTAAAAAATGTAAAAGCTGGTTTTCCTTTTTCTTATATTCAAATCTTCAAAACGTAAATTGCAATTAACCCCTCTTACTTATTTAATTAATAAATTATAATCAACTCATTTCAATTTTTCTATATAACTTCAATAAAAAAACAAATTGTAATCAAACCCTTAAGTTTTCTTACTTCATAAACTCGTACAATGTATCAATATTTTCTCATCCTTCCACTGATGAAGTTTAATTAAAGGTTCCATTCTTCAATTCTTTCCCCCATTATTCGATAAATCTTTCCCAATCTTTCATTGTATACGAGGTTTTCAAATTCGGATTCCAATCGAGCCCAAACACATACTCCATTGATGGAACTTGAAGCTCCATTTAATGGAGCTACAACTTCATAAATGCAGCTGATGTGCTCCATTAACAGCTCCATTAACGGAGCTGTTGTTGCTCCATTAACAACTCAATTAAGGGAGCTTTGATAGCTATATTAACGTCGATATGTTGAATCTCCATCATCGAGTCTGAACCGGGCTCCACGATGTAGTTTAAAGCTCCATCAATGGTAAAATAATTTTAGAAAATAAAATGGGGGAGGAGGATCCTAGCTTGGTGATGGAACATGGTTTGTTGAATAAAAGTTGTTCGACGAATTAGATGAAGAATGGATAAAATTAGGGTTTGATGAAAATGAAAGATTAAATTTTATTTGGGACAGTTGTGAAATTTCTATAAACTTGACAGGGTTGATTTGTAATTTGTTGTTTTAATTTACACGTGGAAATTCATTTTAGTCGGTCAACTTGAAAGTAAGTTTTTGAACCAATATGTTATTGTTGAAATGTTAGAGACTACGATGTTATTACGAAATTTATGGAGGTCCAAAAACTTTGAAAATAAGTTTTTGGACCCTATTTGATATTTTATATTTGTAAAATATGGAACTTTTTATTATTTGCAAATGAGCTCCCAGACCTTTCTAGTATACTATAAAGTGTTCCAACGATTCCGAAAACAATCATACACTTTTGTCACTAATAAATGTTCGTAATACATTATAGAAATGTAATACGCTAGAAATTTTACATCAGTGACTACTTAATTCCGGTGCAACTCAATATTCTTGATTATTGTTATGGGAATACTGGTGCGGAACACCGTTTGGTTGTTGGGGAGGAAGGGAGGGATGATTTTCCTTAATAACAAGAGAATCATATTGTTACTATCTACAAGTTCGAGTTTTTAGATAAGATGTATAAATGTCATGTTTAACAAAAATAGCTGGTAAAGTGATTGATAATGTAGCTGAAATTTGAGACTGACAAGGTAACTGTTTGAATTAATTTGTTTGGAACATGACTGATGAGTCGATATATAATTTAAAGAAGAAAAAAAGACTTGGCATATAACTTATTTTTCAATAAGGTGTATGGAAGTACCTTATTTTTAAAACTTATTTTTAAAAGTACCTTATAAATGGACATATAGTAGATGTTTACTAAACAATTTTGTTTTAGCCATTTCACTTGGTCAAATAAGGTGAAATTAACTTAGAAACAAAATACATGTGTTGCCAAACATACACAGCTAATACTATAAAATATAAGTCTATTAAAGGTATGAATCTGCTTCTGATCCGATCTCATATACTTGACCCACTACCATATTATTCCCATTATGGTTTCGTTATTATATACAAACGGAACATAACAAAAACTACAAGTAGCTACACGTATCTCTGTTATTTTCGTCTGAACAGAATAAAACTGAACTGAATTGAATTGAACTGATTTAAACTGACTTATAGTATAAAAACAACCAAGTATATAACTGAACTGAACTGAAAATAACGAGTTTTCAGATGAAAATAACATACTATTACACCTTTATTTTTTTAACTAAATATAAAATGTTAACTTGTACGTAACTAATAATTAATGATGAGACATTTGTGTCTCACAGTTGTAGCATAACAATATGCTAGTCTCCACCCTTGATATCATATGTTTTGCGTTGTAGCATAACAATACGCTAGTCTCCACCCTTGATATCATATGTTTCGCAGTACTCATGGTTTAATCTACATTATCTTTATCTAGAAAATCATTAATTTCATTTCAGTCGATTAGTTCAAATCATTTTAGTTCAGTTCAAATTTGCTTAGTTTTTGTTAGGCTGAGGTGCCATGACCCCAAAGATTATGAATTCGATTCCCGTCGAAAGCGGGCTTGTATTCTAGTGTATGCTAGCTATAATGAATTGAGTGATGAATGATTATTGTGTTAATGATTGATATACGAATGATAAATATATGAGTAAATTTGATTATAATAGTGATATTAAAAAAAAAAAAAGTGACCATAATTAATATTTACTAAAAACATATTCAATATTCAATGATTACCGAAACTAATTGAGTTTTTGATCCCGTCAAAATTGGATGCACTGCATGACTTGTTACAATAATCAGATCACTTTCAATAATTAATCTTCTTCTGGTGTATGTCTCTTACTTAAATTTTATCCACCCCTCTACGTTATTCATTTTATCATGCATGATCAAAGGTTCAAGGTATAGAGGGAGAAAGCAAAGATGAACAAAATTTAAGCTAGATACTTTTAGACTGATAATTAATTAGGTTTGTGAATAAGTTCAAGTCGGTGATTAAAACTAGTGAAGTTAGTAGTAGTAGGCTACCGGACCACTCGTTGTTTTTCTGCACAGCCCTATATATTGAATTAAATTGAAATTGAATGAAATGGGACCAATCATTTCACGAAATTGGACCCGAAAGAGGTTCATCCTCAACCCTATATTATAGACATTAGACACAAGTACGTGAACTTATTCAAACGAATGCTTAAAATCTAGATATACATTAGTGAACGAAATTACCTGACTACGAAAGTGTGAATCCAGATATCAAACTTGGCCATTTGGGTCGCAAATCATGATCGCTCAGCCTTCAGATGTGTAACCTAGCTTGCACTTGCATAATAATACGAGGTTGTTTGAAGGTATTATCTAAAAATTTTGGTATTCCGTGTTGGATCTCGTTACAACCTCTCACTTTTTTCTATTTGAATCAGGTTCGATAAAAATTCTAACTTTCGTAGCTCTAGTGGATAACGAATCCAATTCTCGCCATTTGGTCTTAATTAGTTAAGTGGATAAGCGTTCCATCTGGCGTCGAAAATGCCAAACATACAATGGGAGATCAAAGAATGAATTGAAGTTAACATGTAGAAGGGACGAGCCTTAGTGAGGGATATGAGGGACCGACTTAAATTGTTAAGTACAAGTGTAAATATTTATATCAATACTAGTAATGTTTTATAAATGAACATTTTATATACGTTTTTTTATGTGAGTATAATAACACCGATATTTTTGTGAAATCATAATTTTTGGATATAATTATACATTACAAGGGTTATGGTATACCTCAAGGTGTTGTTTGGTTTGATTATGAAAAAATATAAGGACTTGGACTTGTACTAATACTGTTCTTACACTACAGTTAATATCAATAATGATATAACTGTTAATGTAACAGTTACTCAAATAAAAAAACAAACACAGCGGAAATAAACTTAAATAAACACATACGTTTTTCTTAGCTGGTATAATATACCAACTGAGCCAAGGCAAATATTCACTATATTGATAAGTGAATTTATCAAAACAATATTCAAGATTTCACAATTCGGAACTTTGAATACAAAAGCTAAACTAATAGAACAGTGTCACCTACCTATCTCTATCCAACAACAACATCAATGATTAGCAAACTCAAAGTAACTCGACAAGACTTGATATCAATGAAGTGTATATGATCTCTCTAGTCTCGTTACTTGTTTCTGTCCTTGATCTTGTATATATAGCATTGTCAACGATCAAATCCAGATCTTCTTTCCATGCTTATCCTCATCTTCAAAAGCCTAGTTGAGATATTTTCTCCAGATAATTCAATCTTCGATCTTTTCTCTAAATACTCCAATCTATGCGAGACTCTTCTAGATTCTCCAAATCTACAGACCTGTTGACACAAGAAACCAAAACTATCGAACTAGGTTAAACAATAGTGAAGAAGTCAATATTACCAAAATACCCTGCAACAGATATTAGAGTTAAGTTCACTGTTGATGTAACACCGTATAAACAATGCACTTTCAATCTCCCCCTTATTGCCTTTCTTCACAACACCTAAAATAAGATAGGATAAAAAAACACACAATGTAAAAGAAACTATTAGTCTTACTCCCCCTTAATAGAAGATCATACTAGAAGATGTTCAACAAAAACAAAAACAGAAACAGACTTCAATATTACAAACCAAGTTCCAAAATAAGAAAGAAACAAAAAACATAAAAACTTCATTCAACTTCTTCTTCATCTTCATCACAATGTTCTTCACCAGAGTTCCCCTCAATATCTTCAGCATTGTCCTCAGCATTACCACCTAAAACTTCATTCTCTCCCCATTGTTGTGAGGAAAGCAACTCAACAAGATTCCTGCGTGGATCAAACATACCCTAAATTCTGTCATCCAAAGCTTGAATCTGATCCACCACTGATTTTTCAAATTGATTAAGTGGTCTAGGAAGATGAGGAAATAGGAGTGTTGAAGCAGTAGCTGAAACATCACCTACAGGTGGCGCCAGAATGGGTATTGGAATTGCTTGTGCCTGCCAAGGAAGATCTTGGACCCTGTATGTGCTCAAGATTTGATGAGGGTATAAAACTGCTTGTGCCTGCCAGAATGGGTATTGGAACTCCATTAGCAAAACCTCATCATCCATCTTAGCAAAGCCTTCATCAATAAGATAACCATACAACATCGAAGGATACATAAGATTACCCACATCACCTTTGCTTGAAAAACTTCCCAAGTGATCAAACACCCGTTGACCTAAGTTTACATTCAACCCAAGTTTCAATTTATACAGCAAAACAGCAACACTAGAAGAGACGTGATTACCATTGGAAGTAGGAATCCAGTTGTGAATGCAAACACGAAACAAGACTGCCATCATGGCTGTAAGTAGTTTGGCTGGAAAATTCGCACGCCACACAATACCTGGAGTTCCAGTCAACACCTGAGCAACTTCATCCATGATCACTTCCAAAGGTGTCACTACAAGAATTCTGCTGTAACGGGACGGAAAGGGGCGACGGATTTTATCCGTCGCCCCTGTAGCGACGGATCGCCAAACGGGGCGACGGATTCTATCCGTCGCCTGCTTCTTGACAGATCTTATCTGTCGTTCAGAGCGACGGATAAGTTTATCCGTCCACTGACGGCCACCAAGATTTAAAAAAAAAAATTTAGCGACGGATAGATCTATCCGTCAAGAATATAGCTCTTGGATAGATCTATCCGTCGCTATAGCCGGAAAAAAAAAAAAGTTAGCGATAGATCTAGATCTATCCGTCAAAAACTAAAAAAACCATATATCTCCTCCACCACCTCCTTTCCTCCACCACTTCTCCTCCATTTCTCCTCTCCTCCTCCTCCCACCACCACCTTTCTCCTTCCACCACCTTTCTCCTCCACCACCACCATCCACCACCACCACCACCACCACCACCACCACCACCAACACCACCACCACCACCACACAACACCCACCACCATCTCCACCACCACCACCACCACCCCACCACCACCATCTCCACCACCACCACCACCTCTCTCCTCCCACCACCACCGCACCACCACCATCTCCACCACCGCACCACCACCATCTCCACCACCACCACCTCTCTCCTCCCACCACCACCGCACCACCACCATCTCCACCACCTCTCTCCTCCCACCACCACCGCACCACCACCATCTTGCCACCACCACTGCCACCACCGCACCACCTTTCTCCTCCCACCACCACCGCACCACCACCATCTCCACCACCACCACCTCTCTCCTCCCACCACCACCACCTTTCCTCCTCCCACCACCACCGCACCACCACCACCCTGCCACCACCACTGCCACCACCGCACCACCTTTCTCCTCCCACCACCACCGCACCGTACGAATACAAATTGGATACGAATATAAAAATTCGAATACAAATTAATACGTATACGAATACAAATCAATATCTCGTATACGAATACAAATTGATATTTAATTAATCCGATACTGAATATAAAATTAATACGGATTTTATTTTTAAAAAATAGAATGGGGCGACGGATAGATCTATCCGTGCATGGAAGCGACGGATAGAATCTATCCGTCGCCCCATTATCAATTTTAAAAAAAAAATGGTCAATCCGTCTCAACTGTCATGAATTGACGACGGATTGTTATCCGTCCATAGCTTCAGGGGCGACGGATTTTCTATCCGTCGCCCGATCCGTCGCCAGAGCTGGGGCGACGGATAGATGGCCTGTAGCGACGGATCTATCCGTCGCTACAGGCCAGATTTTTTGTAGTGTGTTTCTTCAAAATTGGATGTACCAAAAAAATCATTGATCTTAACAGGGGTGAATTCATACACAAAACCTCTAAGATAGGCCTTACCCAACTTGGGTGAGTCAAGATCAGCAAAGTGTGGAGATAAGTTACAGTAGAATTCTCGAATAACTATGAGAACATAAGGATCAAGTCCTTCCACTGTTCCAATAAAACTCCTTTGCTCCAAGAATTCATACAAATTATATTTCTTAAAGCTATCCTCAACAATGAATTTTTCAGTCAAAATATATAGGTCTATGATTGAAGGAAGGCCAAGATCCCACCATAGACAGATTATAGAAAGTATGACTGTAAGAAGGAGCATCAAAAGTGGAGTAATGAGAGGAAGGTACATGTACCTCAAATAAATCATGAGCTGCATCATTAGATGGAACAACTGTTGAATCAACAAACATATCATCAGCTGGTTTTGGGGGTTGTTCATACAAAGAATCACAGGAGTCTTCATCATCTTCTTCCCCTTGTAAGTCTTTCAGGTGCCACATTCTCTTCTTCACTCAATAAACCCTGAGAATCAGATGCCGAGGATGCTTCAACTTCAATTCTTTTCAAGAACGCTTCCTTAGCCTTTTGTTCTATCAGTTGCCTGCCTTTTCAGTGCTCTGGCCTTTAAATCCCCAAGCGATTCCTCACTAACATCTGTGAAGCGACCATCAACCTGATGATATCCCCTTGAATTTTGCACTGGAATGTTTTCTTTTGGATAATTAGGGTTTGGTACTGTAGGTTCATCCAAAGTTGATCCAACCTCATCAAAATTTAGCTTCCTCCTCTTCAACTGGAAAGATCCTTCCCCATCAGACCCAAAAGAAATTTCTTCAACTAGGGTTGGATTAACAGAATTTTTGGGATTTCGGTTGTCATCAGAAGTATCATGGGAGGAGCTGGAGGATGAGGGATATGGAACAATTGAGAGCTTGGGATTTTTCGGAGATGTGGAACCAACCAATTCCGCAACTTGAGCAAGGCTTTCCATGGCAGACGAAGTTTGGTTCAAACAGAGGGTGAAGAGAAGAGAGAAAAGTGGAGGAATGATTGCGGCTGGGATAACGTGTGTAGTTCTTAAAAGGAGTCTCCCAATAAATTCACACCGTTTTCCAAGGTTGCAACAGTTGGAATCATTACACCTATTGGAAATCATCACACCTATTGGAGTAGGTGACTGTGTGAGAACCGGCACCAAGAAGAGGAGGTGTTTGGCTTGGCAAAAACTCTTCATATCTGTGGTTAGTCAAGTTCCTGTAGCATATCTCAAGCACTACTTAAAAATTAGATTTTAAAGGAAACAAGTGTCAAACTAAAGCAGTGACATAAATAATCAAAATACCCAAAAAATGACCGAAATTTTTATTTTCGAAAGACACCTGGTATCATGATTTGGGGGACAAAACTAAGTTTCCAGAGCTGTTGTTGTACCAATAGTGACTATAACCTAATTGAAAAAAAGAAACCACAGAAGAAACAATTCCCCCCCCCCCCCCCCCCCCCAAGGAAACCACAAACTTAGAAGAAGAAACAAAAAGAAAGATAAAGAAAAAAACTAAAGAAGGAATACGGGAATGCAATATCTCATTTGATGAGAAAATACTTGGCAAAGAAACACATGACTGTTGACTGAACAGACAATACACACTTAAGAGAAGAAATTGCGCACATAACTCCAGATGATAAAAACAAGAAGCAAGTGTTGAGCTCTGTTTAAATTTCTTGAAGGGACTCAATGTAGTCTTAAAGAGTCAAAATCTCAATGTTTGGAGAGATTGAAGAAACCCAGAGATTGCCAACAAAACAAATGTAAAAGATATGCCTCCATTGGGCTCTTTTTCCATATTTTTTGCTTCTATAATAATAACCGCAGTACGGCTATGAAAAACTTAAAAAGTGTGCTAAAAGACAGTACAAAGACCCAAGAACATGCCAAGTACTCACATTAAACAAGATGCATAACTAATCCAACTTAAAAAGAAAGAAAAAAGTATACGGAGAAACAAAAAGAAGACTTCAGATAAGCAAGAACACATCACAAACAATAAATCAATACTGGACTGTGATGTTGAGTCAACAGTGAGGTCAACACTAAACATCACATTGTGCACATACCAAGAGATCTTTGAAGACTGAAGAATCTCTCAGAATCCAAGGGTTTAGAAAAAATGTCAGCAAGTTGATTATTGGCTTCTATATGCTGGATATCAACAACTTGCAGATTAACTAAATCCCTAACAAAATGGTGCCTTATATCTATATGCTTGGTGCGAGAGTGTTGATCCGGGTTCCTAGAAATGTTGATGGCACTAAGGTTATCACAGACAATGAGTAAAGTGTCACTCTTAAGACCATAATCAGTTATCATATTTTTCAACCATATTAACTGAGTGACACAACTACCTGTAGCCACATATTCAGACTCAGCAATAGATAAGAAAACACAATTTTATTTTCTACTGTACCATGATACCAAGTTTCTTCTTAGAAAACATCCACCACTAGTGGATTTTCGATCATCAACATCACCTGCCCAGTCCGAAGCACTGAATCCAATGAGATCAGTGTTGGTCTCCTTTGTGTACCATAGGCAAAGAATTGCAGTGCTAGAGATATACTTAAGAATACGTTTAACCGCAAACATATGAGTGGTTAAAGAATTAGATTAATTGATACCTGACACACACACACATCAAACATAATGCCTGGTTGACTAGCAGACAAATATAGTAAACTACCAATCATGGATCGGTACAGTGTTGGATCAACAGTCTCAGCTTGGTCACAAAAGACATAGGAGACGAAGAAACCTTAGAACTGTCCATGCA
This sequence comes from Plantago major, assembly GCA_026545765.1. Taxonomy (NCBI): domain Eukaryota; kingdom Viridiplantae; phylum Streptophyta; class Magnoliopsida; order Lamiales; family Plantaginaceae; genus Plantago; species Plantago major. The sequence continues at coordinate 97,536,963 of CM048839.1, forward strand.
AAACTTCTTGATAAGATTTCGTGCATATTTTTCTTGGGAGAGAAAGAGTCCATCCTTGTTTTGCTTAATTTGCAGGCCAAGAAAATAGCTGAGTCCACTAATCAAACTCATCTCAAATGTACCTGTCATAGCTTCAACAAACTGTTTGACCAACAAAGGATTAGTGGAACCAAACACGATATCATCAACATATATTTGAGCAACACAAATATCCTTGCCTTTGTGAAGGATAAATAGTGTTCTATCAGCTTCTCCTCGAGTAAAACCAAGATCAATAAGGAACGTAGTTAACCTATCATACCAAGCTCTAGGAGCTTGTTTCAAACCATACAACGCTTTCTTAAGTTTGAACACATGATTTGAAAAATGAGGATCTTCAAATCCTTTAGGTTGCTCAATATACACATCCTTATCAATCAAACCATTCAAGAAGGCACCTTTTACATCCATTTGTTGAAGTGTAATTTTGAGAAAACAGGCAATAGCAAGTAATAATCGAATAGATTCTAGCCTAGCTACAGGAGCAAAAGTCTCATCAAAATCAACACCTTCAATTTGTGTAAAACCTTGTGCCACTAAACGAGCTTTGTTTCAAGTGACTACAACATGTTCATTACTTTTGTTTTTAAAAATCCATTTTGTGCCAATAACATTGAAATTAGTGGGTCTGGGGACTAAGGTCCACACATCATTAGTTATGAACTGGTGTTTATCCTCTTGCTTAGCCTCTAGCCAAAAATCATCTTTTAAGGCTTCTTTGATGGTTTTGGGTTCAATCAAATTGATAAAACATATGGAGCTAACCTTTTTACTATTCACTTCAGTACAGATATTAGATTTCATCATGCCTCTGTAGTTCAATCTAGGTTTACCTCTAAGATTCATGCTATCATTGATATTACCAATGATTTGAGTTGGGGGATGATCCTTTTGAATTCTGGCTGGCGGATCACGTCTCACATTGTCCAAGTTTGATCCAGTTACCTGTTCATCAAATTGTGCAGGAGATTAATTATCATCAGACTCATCCGAGGAACTAGATTCAGTAGGAGTTGACACTGTTGTATCAACAGTCGATTCAACAGTAACCTGTTCATCAGGAATTAGTGTCTCCAGTGGTTCTGACTGCATCCTATATTTGAGAAAAATATGCAGAGTCATCAAAATTGACATTGAATGACTCTTGAATAGTCTTGGTTCTAGGATTGTAAACCCTATAGGCATGATTGTTCAAAGAGTAGCCACCAAAGACTCCTTTCTCACTTTTATCATCAAATTAAGTATTCTCTATCATTCAGAATATAGCAGACACAACAAAAAATATGCATGTATTTAAGGTTGGATTTCTTGCCATTCAACAACTCATAGGGGGTAGCATTTGTTCCTGGTCTAAGATAGACACGATTGATGATATGACATACAGTGTTAATAGCCTCAGCCCATAGTCGTTTACACAACTTCATAGAGCTGAGCATAACACGACCCATTTCCTGTAGTGTTCTATTCTTACGTTCTGCAACTCCGTTCTGTTGCGGAGTTTTGGGAGCAGAAAACTCATGAGAGATGCCTTTCTTTTCACATAATAGAGTAAAAATTGTTGGTCCAGATAACGGCAAAGTAAAAGACTAGAGGGGGAGGGGTGAATAGTCTTTTTCAAACTTTTGTCGATAAACACAATTTCTCAGATATCTGTGAAGATATCTGATACTTATTTTCAGAGAGCGGAAGACTTTTTGTGATAAGTGCACGTACTCAGCAAGATATGTGTAAATACTTAGCAAGGTAAATAAAGCAAGTAATAAATTGCAGAAAGTAAATAACACGAGTCTTTATAGTGGTATATAAAGGTGGCGTAATCCTTCAACTAATCCACTTCGGCCTTTCTCAGACCTAGAATCCACTAAGACAGATAATTGAGGTAACCTTACAAGTATCTTCTCTCGATTCCTAAATACACTAGGTTCCCAACCAAGTGTTCCCCCTGAGTTATTCCCCGGCTTTCTCAGCCAAGTACATCCTGTACTCAAAAACCTTTTGAGCTATTCCTTAGTTTCCCAAACTAAGTACTTCCTATGCTCAGTAACCTTGGAGTTATTCCTTAGTTTACCAAACTAAGTACTTCCTGTACTCCACGCCGATTAAGGTGTTGGTTATAGTAGTTTGTCAGGTGAGCTTCTTTAATAACTTGTTCGGTTATGCAGATAGCTCTATGAATCAAGTATACTTAATACACTTTTCAATGTATGGTATCTTGTTCTTTACTGACCCAAGTCTATGATAAGTGTTCAAGAGAATGAATCTCAGATGTGAAATCTTAATTCAACTCTTTCACAAATAACAATGCTTGTTAAGGATCAGGACACTTAGAACTTTTGTGCTACTTAGAATCAAGAGCTTTGGTCGCAACAGAAAGCTTGAAGGTAAGTAGTATGCTTGAGAGAGCTTGTGTGAGTATTCAGTGTTCTTGGTGTAAGTTCTGTGTGTGTTCTCAAACATTCTAAGTGTTGATATTTATAGATGAATTTGAGTACCGTTTGAATAGTATCCGTTAGGCTTAAATCAAATTCAAACTATTGATATCTGAGTATAGTAATCTTGTTACGCTTTGTCTTCTTCTTCAGAGACTACCATTTTTGTTCAGACATTTTTGTCCGCGCATTTAATGCACTGTACTATACTTTGTCCTGTAGTGCCAACGGAACTATGCATGCTTTCTGAAGCTTTGCACGTCCTTTTCCAGAGATTATCATAACTCCAAATATCACTTGTTAAAAATATATTGTTTCCTGGAAACATAATCTTTATCCAAGGTATCTGAGTGTAGATATATGTGGGCACTTTTCCTCGTTTAGAAACCTTGTATTCTCAGATATCTTTTGCAATACTTGTTTATTGAAACATTTGTTTCTTCAAGATATCTGGACATCGGTATCTGATAACCTTTGTCTTCAGCAAATTTGAGCAGTCTTCAAATCTTCAAATCCGTTGAACTTCTCCTGCTGGATGCCTTCTTCTTGGTCTTCTTCAGAAAATAAAAATTACATTCAGAGACCTAACATCCTATACAAGATTTGCTAGACTATCATACTTAGTGATTTTCCTCTTTTACAGTATTCAAGTGAACCAAGAGTACTAACCACCTTTCTGAGCTAAGAGAAGTCATTAGGTTGCTGATCAAAATCTAAACAGATATTCCTAACAAAAATTGATTTTCAAACTCTCTTCCATGATCAGATCAAATTCTCTTCACACATGTATTGTACACATTTTTGAAACGCACATACAAAGTTTTGAAACTTTCAAATGTTTCAGATTTTTCTTTAAAAAAAGATACCCAAGTGAAACGGGAAAAATCATCCACAATAATAAAGATGTACAATTTACCACCAAGACTAGCCACTTCAATTGGACCCATTAACTCCATATGCAACAATTCAAAACAGGCATTAGTTCCACTTTGTTGACTTTCAACTACTAAGGGTTGATGAGATGCACGTAGTTGTTTACCCTTTAAGCAATCCCCACAAACCAGTTTGCCAGGACTAGTTAGCTTAGGTATACCTAACATAGCTTCAAGTTTAACAAGTTTCTCCAGATTTCTGTAATTAACATGACCTAATCTTATGCCATATTACAGATTCATTCAATTGAACATAGTTGCATTTTAAAGTTCAACTCATCACATAGCAGTTATCATGTGATCTTGTACCTGGCATGACACACTCATAATTGTAGTGACCCCACCCTTTGCACTCAAAACACTGAATTTTTTCAAAAGCTTTTGGATCATTTTTAGTAAGATCAGTAGACGTTGACACACGTTTTTTTCAGAAGAAACAAGAGGTTTATTTGTACTAAACTTTTTGACAAGATTGTTGTAATCCTTTTGAAAAGCTGCAAGAGACAATTCCTCATCATCAAAATTTTGATTTCCCTTAGACGCAGTAAACAAGGAGATGGCTTTGTTTTTATTACTCTTCTGTTCCTCAAGACTCATTTCATAATTCTTGAAGTTGTTCATTAGAGCATTGAACTTCATAGTGGCCAAATGCTTGGTATCTTCAAGCACAACTCTCTTGGTTTCAAATTTTGAAGACAAAGTTCTTACAGCCTTATAGACTAGCTGTTTGTTAGTGATGGGTTCACCAAGTAATTGACATTCATTGGAGATTGTCCTGAGTTTTTCGAAATAGGTTGTGATTGTTTCATCTTCACCCATTCTCATACTCTCAAACTTACTTAGAAGCAATCTAGATTTGCTTTCCGTAACACTTAGATCTCCCTCACAGTGACTCAGTGAGTCTGTAGGATTTCCTAAGCTTTCTTAGCAGTGGTACAGTTCTGGATTAGCATGAACATATGAGTATCTACATAGAAAATAGCATTAAGTGCCTTTTCATTATATAAAGATTCAGTCCATTCGTCTCCTAACCATTGACTTTCAGGTTTCGGTACTACATCACCATCAACATTTGGTGTTATCGGAAACTTGTACCCTTCTAAGACAGATTTCCAAGAACGTACATCAATTGATTTGATATAAGTTCTTAGCCTGGTTTTCCAATACATATAGTTTGTGCCATCAAGAATTGGCAGCCTATTTGCATTAGGGTTGACAAAATCCATAATTCCAGTAGTACAAAATCCACACACTTATTAATTAAGTGCCTGGACTTGTACTAATACTATTCTTACACTACAGTTAATATCAATAATGATATAACTGTTGATGTAACAGTGACTCAAATAGAAAAACAAACACAACGGAAATAAATTAAATAAACACATAAATGTTTTTCTTAGCTGGTATAATATACCAGCCGAGCCCAAGGCAAATATATACTATATTGATAAGTGAATTTATCAAAATAATATTCAAGATTTCACAATTCGAAACCTTGAATACAAAAGCTAAACTAATAGAACAGTATCGCACATTCTATTGTTGTTGATCTAGTCTAACCTAGATGATCGAGAAACCTACCTCTATCCAAGAACAGCAGTAAAGATTAGCAAACTCAAAGTAACTCGACAAGACTTGATATCAATGAAGTGTATATGATCTGTCTAGTCTCGTTACTTGTTTCTGTCCTTGAGCTTGTATATATAGCATTGTCAACAATCAAGTCCAGATCTTATCTTTCCATGCTTATCCTCATCTTCAAGAGTCCAGTTGAGATATTTTCTCCAAAGAATTCAATCTTCGATCTTTTCTCTAAATACTCCAATCTATGCAAGACTCTTCTAGATTCTCCAAATCTACATACATGTTGACACAAGAAACCAAACTATCGAACTAGGTTAAACAATAGTGAAGAATGCAATATTACCAAAATACCCTACAACAAATATTAGAGTTAAGTTCACTGTTGATGTAACACCGTGTAAACAGTGCACTTTTAGGTTATGCCACCATACTTAACAGGTTTAGCATGAATTTGGCATAATAAAAAGAGCAATTTTTTTTACACTAAAACCTTTTGGGCTAATTTGAGTTTACACTATAACCTTTTTTTTCTTCATTTTACACCAAAAAGTTTATAAAAAATTTGACTTGACACAAATGTTGCATGGCAGTTAAGTTACCGTTAACTTATTTTTAAATTACACCAAAACCTTTGAAAAAACTTGTACTCGCCACCAGAACCTTTCTATATAATAATAATTAATTTTTTTTTGAAAAATTTAAAATTTTATTCCAATCAAAAGAATACCAGAAGTGTTCCGGAAAATAAGGATTACAATGCGAGTCACAAACCAACAACGACACTTTACTTTACAACCACAAATGCTAAACAACAAGCCTCATATCCCATATAATTATTGTTAATGTTGTTGTCGTCGTCGTTATTGTCTACCAATATAAACAATATTAACGAACATCCATTAAACTTAATATAAATAATATTAACGAGCATCCATTAAAATTAAAATAGAATAATCAACTCTTATCACTCACTCCATAAACATGATACACTAGTGTATTTTGTTTACCAAACACACTTTCTTCCTTTGTTTGCTAAATATAACAATAATTTTCTTTTATGATAAATATATCAATAATATACTACATAATTATATGGTGAATGTCAAATTCCAGAGTATACGGATAATAAATGACAAAATTTATTAGTATATTAATTGGCATTCATATGTTTTCTTCTATTTATAAAACTAAGTGTCCGAACTTTCTTAACATTCCATCCCTCTTATTGCTTCAATAAAATTACAAAAAAGAACGCACCAAAATTATATGCTCGTTCCACATATATGAGTAGTTTTGTGTCGTTTTTTAGATCAAAACGCAGGAAGATACACAATTGACATATACACATATGCAGTGCCTTAATTCTCTACACTGGACCAACAAATTCTACGAAGAATTTGATCGCAAAAAGCAAAAGTCACGCCGAATACGATGCATAATCCAACCACCACTAGACCAGCAACCCCAAACAATTCATGCGAACATATATTTTGATAACTAAAACCAGTAAAGAAAGGTTCTGGTGTGATTTAAAAAACTGGAGAAACGTTTTGGTAGCGGGTGGTTTTAGTGTGATTTAAAATACAAACTTAGGCTCTGTTCTCTTCAACTGCAATTTTCTGAACTGAACTGAACTGAATTGTAGTATAAAATATAACTAAGCAGAACTGAACTGAACTGAATGAATTTTCAGTTGAAGAGACCAAAGCCTTAATGACCGTCAATTTTTAGTGTAACGTCAAAATTTTGCTAAACGTTTTAGTGTGAAATGAAAATAAAAAAAAGATTGTGGGGTACGTTAAAAAACGGGCAAAAGTTATTAGTGTAAAAAAAAATTATCTAATAAAAATCATGCTTGCATTTAAAAAAAAAAAGGCATGAAGAAGCAAGTGACCTAGGCATGCATTCTGGGCAGCCATGTGATTGGTCTGTTGGGATGAGGTGTAAATAATTGGGGTGTTGATGGTGCCACCATTTTAAGTTGGCATGAAGATAATTGGACTGTTGTCAAGTTTTAGCTGTGGTTCAATTTAAACATTTGTAAAAAATAAGCAAAACATATAAATTGACTATGAATGTTACATAAGTAGATTATTTCGAGGTAAAATGTTGCTAAAAAAGGTGACACGAAGAAATATGGTATAACCAAACCAAGCGGCACCCAAAAGAATTGCGTGTGTGTGTCCATATAACGAGGTCTGAGTCAACACACGTGTGCAGTGATGTGAAGGAAGGAGGAAAAATGAAAAGAGTCCCATTCAATAATTCTGCTCATTTTTCAAACTTGTATTAATTGCTGTAGTTTATTCGTTCACTTCCCAATCAATGTACTCTAACATATGTGAACGTGGTTGTGTGTGTGCTCTTCTTCACTTGTTTCTTTCTCGCTTCTCTTCTCCACCGCTCAATCAACCCAAACACGACTGTTTCAACAACTTCTTCAATTCCGGGTGTAAATGTGATTGATTATGTGCATGTGTGTTATTACATTCCGAATGAAGATTTCTTATCGGTTACTCCATCCATTACATCCCATATAAAAATGTAATGTACGAGTTTGTGGACCAGACTTTAACCGATCGGAGTATATTTTTTCAAATTATATCAAAGACCACAGCATGTATAAATTAAAAAAAGAAGTTAGTGGCATAGTATAGAAGTCATTTCAGTCTAAACTTGCATGCAAACTCGGAAGTTGTAATGATACATTTGAAGTGGGACATAAAAAGTAATTGATAATGAAATGTTTTATTTTGTATCATATCACAATCTACTTCTAGAATAAACATTGATATCAAAAGAAATATATATATATACACACACACGGCACATGAAAAGTAGTAATTGAAGAGAATAATCATGTTCTGATAAATAGAAGAGAAAAGAACACAACACGAATTATGTTGTCACTCCCCTTACTATGCTGGCATCGTATATAGGTTAGAACTTAGAACTCTACATCAGTGGTTTTAAAATTACAATTTAACTTTGTCATATACGTTTATTTAAACTTTTTTATTAACACACATTTATTTAAACTTTAACACGTATTCTTTTGTTCAGTTTTATCCTTCAAAGTCTTTTTTGCGGTCAGATAAACTTTCGTATCATGTTCTGCCAACATGTTCAATTATACACTCTAAAAAACAAAAAAAAAAAAAAAAAACCACTACAACTATTGCTCGTGAACCAGGATTAGTAACTAGCTTTGGAAATAAGATTTTATATTTCAACAAAAGAATATGGAAAGAATTTTCCCCATGATGTGTATAGTAATAATTCACTTTGGTGAACAAACCGACAACATGAAATCAAAGTAAAGTTTCAACCCCCATAGATGAAGCCAGAAAGTTGAAGAATTGACATTTGTTTTACTTTTACTACTGTTTTCGGTTCTAGATGGGCACTCGTAAGATGAATAGGTACTTGTCAAAGTGAGAATCGACACGACCAAATTAATCATCTACTCTTAATTATGATGATTAGAGAGACAAAACAAGCACTGCCGCTTTCTAATTATCACCAATGGTTGGCCAATAACTATTAAACAAATAGCTAAAGTCATTAGAGTTATCACTTATCATAGAGTTTGTCACAAAAATAGTACCACAGCTCACAAAGGTAGGCCTTACTGAGTTTCCTGGATTAGCAATTTTGATAGCCATCAAAGCTATTTTTGAAAAGTTTAACAAATTTCGGAGGGCCTTAACAAATTGAAAACACAACTGATATAAGTAAGGTGTTTCTTTATTTTTAGAAATCACTCATAAGAATTACTACAAAGTACAAAAAGGACATATGTTGGTTCAGTTGAGATTATTGAAATCATGTTTTATCTGAGACAATTTTAGGAGTGGCAACCCAACAAGAAGTTTTCCGGTGTACTCATGAGTGAGCACAAAGTGCAGAAAGGACATATATTGGTTCAGTTGAGCCAACACATATTTCTGCAGAACAGTCCAAGAGTAACTAAACCGTTGCAAAGGACTGGATCTCGTTCGACTAGTGGTCGAGTCGTTACAAATGATTCTCTAAAAGTTTGGGGGCGTAATAGTTTATCTTTTGGCTTGAAACAATTTCATAACTATATAGAAAATATTTTAGTTCTTCATTATTCCCTTAATTACCTACATGTGCAGAAGATGATGCAATTATAGGTACGATGGGAGGCAGGGATACCTTTAGGAACATGGAAATGCAGATGATGTGAAGAGAAAAGATCATTTATACTTCTAAATAGAAACTCACTCTTAAGAATGAAAATGCTCTCGAGATAGAGGATCACCCTGTCTAAGACCCTAATTAGCTTTCAGAAACCCACTAAAGATTAAAGATCGAGAACCAATTTATGACAATTTCAACACACAACCAATCCGAGACCAAGTAGTAGAAAACCCGTAGGCAACAAGAATGGAATCAAGAAAATCCCAAATGAGTCGGTTTACCCTTTGAAAGAGATATTGGTTCGAATTCCGAACGGATTCAAACCACCTTTGGAATTCAGTTCATTGTTTTAAATTTAATCATTAAGCAGGAAACCAGGAATGATAATGAACAAGGATGATTACGCTGTAAATCATATTAGTATACTGCTAGAGATGTGTGAAAACTAAAGAGAAATGTATCCAGTTTGTATATTGAGCTCTCTATCACACACACTGAGGCCACAAAAAGCTCAGAAAACTGCAACTTTTTCTAGGACGCTGCAGACCTTTAAGTTGCCATATTTACTCTTTCGCGACATGGTGTAGATAACAGAATATCGGGAATATATCTGCAGAATAGTATCACAGAGACAAGAGGCCGTGAATTAGTTGAGGTAGTCCACAAGATCACAATTTACAAGTAACAGATCAAACAAATGAACGTAACTAAGAGAAGGGAACATACCTAGGAGCCTGGTAGTAACCGGCCATTATACATCTTGTCAAGCAATTGCCGTGCATCTGGCCTTCTAAGAAGACCTTTGTTGTTTGGTACACCAGTCCCTAAACACACTGGACAAACTAGTTTTCCTCGACCTGTGATTGCAGTCCCAAGAAAGTAATAGAAACATCAGAAGTATGGAACCAAAAGCATGTAGAAACAATAAGTGATGTGCAAAGAAATACGTACCATAACAATTTGGACATTCTGTAAACTCGTATATATCTTTGGCTCGTTTTCTGTTCAGAGCTTTCCATTTTCCTGTACCACCACACATATCACCTAATCAAGAGTAAACGAACATCACAGGCTAGACTAGGCCATTATAATTATAAATGCATAAAGGCAACCCACATAATCTGATGCGTACAATTTCACGGGTCGATGACTGTAGAAGATAGTAACCAGAGAAATATAAAGCACAAGTCAGAAGAAGTGATATGGTTAACACTTCTTATGTACACGGTTAAAATCATGTTCACCATTTTCACAGAAAAAAAAGCATCATTTCACAATTTTTCTTGTTCCTGGATGTTACCTTCTTTTGTTTGGGGATTTCCATCAGCAATTGAGATGCAAACAGTAAAAGGAACTGCTAAACCTACCAGATAACAAAGTTCTTCCCAGAAGCATTTGCAAAACCTCTCTAGGTCATAATAGACTACCAACAAAAGACATTGATATCGGTGGCACAACAAATATCATATACTACTTCGTAGACGCTTGTCTGCAATACTAAAATGGTAAAATGTGACACGGTTGAAAGGATAAACAAATTGGAACTTACATATAATAGCACCACTGCCCATGCAGTTTCGACAAACTGGTTTATCTTTGAAATCAAGGCTAGATGCCTTTGCTTCAGAATCTGAAATTCCTGGAACTACTGCTGACACTACGGCTGTACATAAACAAGTCAAACATTGTCGGCGTGATATTTGGACATGAGAAACCTGTTTCAACAAGAAAGGAACATTATATATCAATTTATCAAGAACTTTAAGGATAATGAACAGGCTGCTGCGAGCATCATTAGAAGTAACATCCGCAATTATTTGAAAACAGAACAGAACTTTGCTCATGGAGCAAACTATACCTACGATAAAAATATGCAATTTAGCTATAAACGATGACACTAGCTATAAATGCAAAACTATATACAGTATAAACTATATTACAATTATTTTGTTTTGGGAGCTTTATTTAAGTTCAATTTTTGCAGAAAAGGGTGTTAGGCTTTATTGATGGGGATACCCTTTGGCTACTGATCCATCCCAACTTGGTTACTTGGACAGTAGCCTTTTTCATTCTTTATTTTATTTTATCTTTTTGGAGAGAACCTTACTTCGCTTGTCTACGCTGAAGAACTGGCCTAATTGTTTCGGAGAAATTATTCACCAATTATTTGCCTTTTCAAACTCATTGCAAAGACACTTCTCATGAAGTGCGGTGCCAAAGTTTGGAGCTACTCCTACTCACAAAACCCAAACTTCAAGGAACCTTAATGCAACCTCATGACATTAAGGAAAAAGTTGAACCCCTGAATGAAGCTAAAACGAGCATCAAGACTTTTCCTTGTGTCATCTTTTGTGGTAATGGGGACATCACTGAATGATTTAATATGATGTTTATTATGCCCTTAGAAGGTGTAGATCTTATAAGTTTTTATAAACCCCAGGATTGTACCCACCTTCTTAATGAATACAAGTCCCCTTCTATTAACAACATATTTCTTTTTTTGAAATGCCATTGCACGCTATACATTGCAACTTGGCATATAAAACCTCAACTGGCATGGTATCTCAATTGCTTAACTGTTACAGCTTCACTTCTATACTTGATACTCTAATCAGGAACAACAGCTAAAGTTAACCCAGGTCAGAATACATAATTTCCAGCATACTCTATAGCCTATACTCCACCTCCCTCTCCAGCTCTCATTACCAAAACTTACACTGTCACAGATCACTGAATTGATTAGAAAATTTAATTCGCGAACTAAGAAAACATAATTCGAGAAGCAAAGTCCCCAAGCTCGAAGCATGAATTCGCAGGCATGAAATCATCTCCGTAGATGAAGAATTATGTTATCAAGGCCCGAACTACCACATTATCGGTTATGCTTAGTCATAATGCAGAACCAGATTTTACAAAATCTACAAAACCTCATCCAACTATCTCACGGTAGTATAAAGCGAACATATGATGTAGGAAACAGGGCAATACAGATGGCTAGTTACAGCGTATGCTGAACCATCCTACATCCTGGAAATGTGAACTGGCAAAGCAAATCTTTTCCACTTAACAATGCCTTTTAAGGAAATGAGGGCCACCGTTAATAGCATACATCCCTGTGTTAGCACAAGGAAAGAGACATTTTCTGAAGCTACGGCAGACATTAGAATGTATTCATGTATTGGCTTGGCTATCAAGGTTTAAGGTACACTCCGGATGGGAAAACACATTTTAGGAATTGGCTGTGTGACTGTGTCATATGAAGTATGAACATTCACTATTATTGCGCAAGATATAGAAAATTTCACAAGTTCAGAAAAGGGAGAAATAGAATCCAACATGTGATATTTAAACAGTCTCTACGTAGCTAATTTGGTTTGCGAGTCTAACTATCATTGCACAGTCCTTGTTACCTCTAACTCATTTTCTTCAATTCAAAGGCACACAAGACAGATAGAAGGATGAAAAGATGCACAACAACATGCGTTAGAGAATTCAACAAGTGCACCTAAAATACAGACCTCTCCTTTGATAAGCTCTAAGTGATCCGAACTATCACAGGTACCCTTATCATCTTCGGAGCTGGATTTACTTTGACATACAACTGGCTTCAAACTGGAAGCTATAGATGACCACAAAACACAAGAATCCACTTTTAGCACAGCATCAATTATCTAATTTCATCACACAATCTGCAATTACACATTTCTTGCAATAGAATTCAAAATATCAGGGCTGATTGCTACTTCTACATAAAATTCATAAGAACAAGCGAAACGACGAGCCCTTCGACCAGAAATGATTAACACCCTGTACCCAAATTACAGAACAAAATCTCATGCAGCATTGCAAGAACTCAATTAAGCAAATGAACAACTCCTAGCTACAAGCTTTGTTCCACAAACTAGAAGCAGAATAAATATTAAAAGCAACCTAGAATTGCGTATTTCGACAAATGCCTTCGTATTACAACATAAATTTTCAATTTAATCAACACGGCTCTCTCATATTGATGAAAAAAGAAGAAAAAAATCGTTCTTTTGGTACATCAGGGAGACGTATTTAGTAATTTATAGAGTAAAGGGGTAATTGGAACTTACAGGGTTTGGAAGAAGGCTTAGAGTGTTGCAGAGAGAATCTTGAAATGGCTGAGGATGTTAGTGAAGAGAGATGAGAAGAAGCCATTCTCACTCTCCCTCTACAAAAACAACCACCTATTTGTGTGACTCCGTTTCTTTTATCAATCAGATGAGATTTTGTGTTTCTTTTCAACCTTTCCTTTTTTATTTACGTTTTCTAATTCTTGCAATAGCTCCAATTACAATTTTGATCCTCAATTATTTACTAGACGTCTAGACTATCGGATTCGGATGTATCAAACCCAGTCTCTTTCCTACGAGTAGGGTGATAGGAGAGAGTTGGAGTTTGACTTGGAGCTGTTACAGGAGTCGAGGGCTCGGCTTGGACTTGTTCGATAAGGACCTAAGTTATGTTCGTTATCAAGCCAAGTGGGACTCGACTCGTTATACTCGACAAGGCTCGTGAAATATATTTTTTTTATATATTTATATGCATTTTTCATTGATGAGCTCGAACTCGATTAGAGTTCGAACCAAATGAGTCGAACTCGAGCCTATTTATCGCGATTCAAGCTTGAAAAATGAGCTCGTCTTATTAACAAGTCGGGCTCGAATAATGAAATACTCTTCTCGGCTCGACTCCAAAAACAACACTCAGACTATTTTACTTGCTTCTCATAAGCAAATATAGTATAAATTCACTTTGGTTAGGGGATGATCTTCGAACTCACTAAAATAGTCTGGTGTACTTAAACTTGTATGACTGGTCAACACATACTTGAACCAGAAATATGTTTCTTTGAATCTTGGTCAAACTCAAAGGGCTCGCTATGGGTCACACGCTCAAAGTGAAGAAAACTCTCACAGGGGCATACTTGTATCCAAAATAGGTTTCCTTGAACTCTAATCAAGCTCGATGGGCTCCATTTTTGAAGTGTTCGATCTCGAGTCTCTATTCGATACATGTTGTACACTGAAACAGTCATATCACTTCCATTGCATAAATTTCAAAATTATACACTAAAACCATTAGAGAGCTACTTGGTTTATATTCCATTATTGTCATGGGTTGTACATAAAACAATTTGAAGGTAGGTTAAAGTTAAAGTTAAACACACCAATCCCACCTATAAAGACTTAACACCATAACTTTGATTGAATAATTGGTTAGAAAATTTGGAGACAAACAATGATGCAACATGATCCATTCCCAAATCATGTGATTTCCACGAAGTGACTCTTTGTCCTCACATTTATATAATAATACTGCACTAAATATTTCTAAGGATTCACATCTTGTGATATAAGAAGCTAAATCACATGAGACTTTGGATAAGAGCCCTTGCTATGGAACCGATCATTCTGGATTATACTTCGACATGGCAATTTAAAAGGGCTTGACACTTCCAAATTCCAATCATAATTTAAACTTTATAGAAAGAAAGAAAAAATCAAGTACAACACGTATTGATTTTTCAAACTCACCGAACTTGAATTAACTTGTAAATGAAAATTGTTTTAAACATCATTCCACTTCTAATATTTTTCAAAAGAATACGATATATATTAAGAAGTGAGATTTTAATAACAAGTTTACACCTTGCAATCATCACAATCAAGATCTGTTCTATAATGCTCCATATGTTTCATTAAAATTGTAACAATTGTAATGATACTATTTTAAAGAAAAATATATGAAAGTATATGTGGTCCTCAAAAGTATATGGTTAAAAATGAGTATAAGATATTAATTGAGCAAAAAAGTACACGTAGGTTAAAAAATGTGTGGTTAAAAATGAAATTTATTATAAAAGTAATTTTTATGATAAAAAATGTAACACTTTACACTTTTAGTGAAACGGATGGAATACAACATTAGTACCTCACGATGTTTTGTTTTTCAATGTATAAATTATGGTGTACGCGGACGGGTACGGACGGTTTTTTACCAAAAGTCTAACCGACCCGTCATATACGGGTGGTACTAATACTAAACCATGGCGGGTGTGTATTCTGTCAAACCGTGGCGGGTCGGGTGACACTTAAGGTGGGTGTTTGGCGGTTATCAAACGTACACGCACAAGGGGAAATAAAGTAACAAGAAGAGGTGTAATCAACAATATAATCATTCTCAATGGTTCATGCATATAGGAGACAATAATCCATTTATGCATTTCACGCAAGATGCAAGGCAAAAACTATGAAAATACATGTTTGTTGTAGTGAAGAAACTTTAGTTATGTTACTAGGTACATTGAGATGTGAGGATATGATAGTAAAAATGAGTAACTATATGTAACATAAACCTAACTTATTACTTATTTGCATTATATTAGTAATACCAATAATAAAAATATTATTAGCGGACGGGTGGCGGGTGTACATCCCTAAAACCGCCACCCACACGCTAATGACGGGTTAACATCTTTTCAAACCATTGCGAATTTTTGGTATAAAATATTAACCGACAGTTGCAGTTATATGATTGGCGACGCGGGCGGTTTTTTTTTAATGTACACCCAATTGCATTGTATATCGCACTGTACCGACATAGATGTCATTAAGCTAGTGCATAGTGTTGATCTGGTATAATATGAGGCATATACTTGCTAATTACGGTTTTCCAAGTTAGGTGCATTGCCTTTTTCTATTAACTTCTGTGAGTTCTCTTATTGCAAGTAAGATCATCTCAAAATTTCCAGTTTCTCCTTTCCAATCTTCTCTTACACTTTCAATTTCAAATTTCAACTCATCAATTTCAGTTTTTTATAGATAACTTCACCCAACATTATCTTTCACCTTTTTTTGCCGTCTAATCTTGGATTGCCTTCCATTTATGCATTTCTTGTCCTCCACTCTTCCAAACCGCTTGAATGTGAATTGGGTTTTCCATTTTCAGTCTCCTTGATCCGTTTCTTGTTTGATTACTTCAGTTCTTGAATTGGGTGTGGAGCAATTTTGCAGAGAATTGACATTTGGGCTGATTGAATGGGGAGGGTATTTGAGGTTACTCTTGAAGGAAAGATCTATACTTGCAGGTACTGTGGTACTCATCTTGCTCTCGCTCAGGATGTCGTCTCCAAGGTCTGATCGCTTCCTTTTCTAATAGCTTCCTTTTTATTTACTTATTTCAGTTGATTTTTCATACTTGTGAGTTGTTTTGTTCGTTTTCGTGTTCTGTTTTTGTCGATTTTTGGCTGTGTTTGTCTATGTGGTGTTTGGTTGATAGTGGTTGACTTTTCTCAGTGAGGATCTTCTTGATAGAATGTGTAATGTTAGTTGTATTGCTTTGGGAAATCCAATATGATTGATAGGCTAGTTGAAGAAGGTGCTACATTCATTGGGAATTTGATTCCGATTGATGAATTGTCGAATTGGCGTTCTATGCAATGGTTTTTGTTCAGGTGTTAAATGGGATTTGATTTTGACGGAGCTTTTTGTAGTTTTTATTAAGGTAGCTTGGCTTTATGTTATCTATGGGTTGGAGTTTGATTTGAGAACATAAGTGTGGAAACGTTGGAATCGAGTGTAAGACTGCAGTTATGAATGGGTTCAGAGATTCATCTGACACGCACACCTCTGGGGTTTGGGAGGGACTATGACCAATTGTGCACCAGTAAATTATCGCGTCATGTTGGAGTGTGGATGATGAGTAACCTTGCTCTGCGGGTGACCTTTTCGTGAGGGATGCACTGGTGACAGGGGTTTGAACCTGGAAACAGCCTTTTGCGAAAATGCAAGGCTAAGGCTGCCTACGATTAATTATACTCATTTATGCAGTTAAGATGATCATTATAAAAGGGGGTGTCAAAGAACACTAAATCCTAGTTGAAATATGCTCTTCTCTGCTGATTTAATGAAGTCTATAATGGCGACTCTGTCTTGGAAGTTTAGTTCAAAAGCCTGGGCTGGGAAGGCATGTTAGCTTCTTATTAGATAAGATAAGAAGATGGTGTGTTCCTTTTATGTGAGAAAGTAAAGATATAGAAGAAAAAAGAATACGGCCTGATCTGAATTCCTACACTTTCCTAATTACATGTGCGATTATATTCTTGTGCGCCAATATCTGGGACTTAGTTATTGGACATTTTTCTTCCAGTGTGATATACTTATAGGTGTTTCTCATTGCATACAAGGCTTATCAGTTGGACAGGCTTGTCTGACTTATTCATTTCATCTGGTTTTTTGTTTCAGGCTTTCCACAGCAAGCATGGAAAGGCTTATCTCTTCAGTAAGACGTAAGTTTTCTTGATTGTTGTCAGCTCTTTAGATATGTAAATTCGGCATTCGTACGACACTGATACTCATCAGTCATCCCAAGCCATATAGAAAGAGAGTGGAAACTATTCTGCTGTTACATACTTACGGACAGAAGTAGAGTAGGATTCATATTAATCTGCATTCTAGATGTGCAGAAAGGGGAAAATAACAAACAAGGTTGCATCCACTTAACTAACTTTGGAAAATTCGTATTGCAGAGCAAATGTAACTGTTGGTGAAAAAGAAAATAGGCAGATGATGACCGGACTTCACACTGTTGTTGATCTCTTCTGTGTCCGGTGTGGTTCAATTGTTGGATGGAAATATGTAAGCCTCCTGTGATGTGGCATACACTACCCCTCTGCATGTTTTAATCGGAAAATTATGCACCAACAACAATCATGAGAGCCCCATTACTAAATTATTACTGCCAAAAAAGTTTAATAGGTATTTACTGTTAATATCTCCAGGAAACTGCTCATGAGAAGAGTCAAAAGTACAAAGAAGGCAAATCGGTCCTTGAGAGGTGAGTCGGTGTTAATTTTAACGAATTGTAGGAAAAACAGAGGAGGCATGAACATCGTGAAATGACTTTTGACCTGTGTTCGAAACAGGTACAAAATATGCGGGCCAGATGGAAGCACTTATCGGGTTGGCCATGTGTATGAAGCACATGCAAGTGATGCTGAGGAAAATTAGAGTGATCCTCTCTAACTACACATTCGTTGAATAATCTGCAATTGTACATCCCTTAATCTCCTCCTTTCTGTTGTAGAACTGCTGGTTACTCTCTTGGGAGCTATGTCGGTGTTAATCATGTGTGTATATCATTGTTGTACATACTGCGTAATGGCTAATTGGTTACATGTCCTATCAACTGTGATTTCAAGTTCAGAAACTAAAGACATTTCAAATTGTGAAACTTATAAATATAGATATAGGTGGTAACTTGGTTTGTTTTGTTTGTTACAACTCTCTCCCTTGTCCCATACTCACTGCATAATTTCATAACATTTTTCATTTTTAGGTGCCACGTAGAACTTCATTATGAAATATAGAAACTATCTAACAAATAATTAAAAATGTTATTCATTTAAACATGTATGATCGTATGGATGTAGATAAAAAGGGTGAGACGACAATACCCAAGAATTCACCGTCGCTATTGATGCGTACGTTAGAAGTTATACACGAGCTAGAATAACCACAATTTGATCAGAATTGACGAGCAATTGATAGGAATTTGATCGAACAAAACAGAGAAACGATTATAGGAAAATCTTCAGGATCGAGCTCAAAAATGGCGTTTTGATGGTACTCCATGTTCATAATGATTAAATTGTACTCTTATAAACTTCTATTAAAATCATATTTATCTCCTAATTGCTCATTACCTGTATCATTGCATTCTTTTTACCTTCTCGTGGGTTTGACACATAAAGCTTTATCAAAAAGTGAAGTTTGATAACATGAACAAGTCCAGAAGAATGGTGTGTCATTGATAATGAGCAAAATCTATACATAAACCCTAGAAACTTGTCCTTTTTATACATCCGGAGAAATCGAGCTTATCTTGATCAATTTTGACAAAATAAATGCAAAATGACATGTAAATTGTACTCTTCAACAGAAGCAACAATTTCGTGCTCTTCAAGATCATCCATCCGTCAATTTAGATCTCAATGGCTTTGCCCGAATAGTGCCAAATTGGTACTATTCTGACGATGGAAGCCATCATTTTGTTTCTTTTTGGTTTGCTGAAAGGGACGAGCTAACGTCTTGAGTTCGTCTTGATTTTGGCTTGATTTTTGTCTAAGGACTAATGGGTGCTTGCTTTGATTAGTGTTCAGGTTGCTTCCATTTGGCTGGATACAGTAGATTTTGGCGCAGCTTCTTACAGGTTGTTCTTTCTAGCTTTGTCTTGTTTGTTCTTGAAGCCTTCAAGGAAGCATGGATAAAGCTATACTTAGCTGGCTGCTGTACCTTGTGATGTGGGAGCCGGACCATGGATCTGATCCAGAGTCCTGAGAGAGGCTTGGTGCAGTTTTTGCGTTTGTGTAGTATATCACAGTTCTGATGCTGGAGTCTAGCACGCGTCGGGAGAAGTTTTGCCTTAGTTAGTATAACTATAAAGATCATTTAGTCACAGTGATACTCCTTATGTTCTTTACTTTTCTAGTGATTCCAGTTTAGATTACTCTGATCTAAACTACTTGAGATTTAGGGCCAGTTTGGTTTGATGCAAAGTGATGTTATTTAATGGTTGATCGCATGTCAACTGGTGTTTGGTAAGGTGTGTTTCGGCCCAAATGCATTTGGAGAAGCCCGTGAAAGCCCGTGCATATTCGCCCGAAACACACCTCTAACTGCGTTTTGAAATACATGAGCTGGGTGGCGTGTTTGAGATGTGTGATTGAAAATGCATTTCTAACATTTTATGGATGGACTATTATACCCCAAATGAATAGCCCTAGGAAGGCCATATATAAACCCCAAATCTGTTTCACTCTGAAGCAGTCTTTGGATATAGTGCCGAGTTGATTTTTTATACTAGTCGATTTTTACACTAGTCGATTTAAGTAGCATCAACTTGTCATGTTTACCAATTTGTTTTTATAATACTCAATTTCAATAGAAGCAACTTGTATTGTTTACTAGACGACTTTTGTAATAGTTGTTCTGACTAGCATCAACTTGTCGTGTTTACTAGTCAAATCGACTAGCATCAACTTTGATGCTAGTCGATTTGACTAGCATCAACTTGTATTGTTTAATAGTCAATCTCTTTATAATAGTCGATTTCAATAGTCCATTTTCATCTCGTGTTTACTAGTCGATTTTTATAATAGTCGATTAGAATAGCATCAACTTGACGTCTAAACGGGTCCACTTTCATGATAGTCGATTTTACTAACATCAAACTGTATAGTTTACTAGTCGATTTTTATAATAGTCAATTTGAATAGCATCAACTTCTCGTGTTTACTAGTCGTTTTTTATAATAGTCGATTTGAATAGCATCAACTTCTCGTGTTTACTAGTCAATTTTTAACTTGGCATAATTCCAAGTTATTCACCCAAAAAATGGCGCCATTTTACAGGCCATTTTGCCGCCTTCTGTACCAATTCTACTAGGGTTAGGAGATTCTGCCCAATAAAATAGGACATCCACACCCTTCTTCATTGCCCTTCTCCAAATTTCTCGAATTTTGTTCTTCATCATCTCTTGATCTCATCAACGAAACAGACCAGAAGATGCCAAAAATCCATGTTTGTGAGTTGCGACAAGGGAGTTCGACAATTCTGCTCCGACACCAACCTAAATCCGTATCGCAGATTCGTCAAATGTGAAAGATTCAAGGTTTATGCTCTGTTCTTTCTCCTAACTCATAGTAAGATAGGTTTGTATTTCAAATAGATTGCTAACCCTACCATTTCGTTCGCAATTAGTTGGCTGGAGGATGTGAGTTTTGGGATTGGGTAGACCCGGAGCTGCCGGAGTACATTGCACCAAATGCCAATCCAGAAAATCCAAGCAGATTCATAGTGTTCATGTCTGCCATTGTTTTTATGCTCATGGTTTGGCTAATCTTTGTTAAGTAGGCCTAAGTTGTGCATGCTAATTATGTCCTAATTAGCAGCAATGATTTGGTGCTAATACTGACTAAATATGCCTTACTAGTTTAATTAGTTGTTAATCGTAGACTAATTTATGTTACTTACCGGATTGTACTGATTTATCATGGTTTAAGTGATGATCTGTGCTTAAATGCTCTTTTATTTTATATTCTGTTTAGATTGAATTAATAGAACAAGTACAAATACACACAACCAAACAACAAATGCTATTCCAAGTGCAACATGACATTTGATCTGGGATGGAGGGAGTAGAAATTACATAGAGGTGTTAATTCGCCAACAAATTTAAACATTTTATTTTTAAATAACTCTAAAGATTTAGGAGATATTCCAGTTAATACCTATCAGCTTTACACGGAGTAAAACATATGGCTGCCACGTTTTTTTAGAGCAAAATGAAATTGATTGACACAATCAAGAATTTTCTAGCTAACTTGGTCCTTAAAAATGAAAGGACGACAACTATACACATGACTTAGATTAGTGTGGTTTTTTCTAAATTGGCATAGTATATGTTGGTATCGATAGAATTTTATCCTATTTAGATTTTGATCTCATTTAGAATTTTTTGAACTACTACTCCTCCATGTATTATTATCGGTTTAAAGGTCATCGAATAGAAATTTCAATATGAATGGAATTGGAACTTATATATGAAGATATTTGAACCTAGCTAGCTAGATTAGCGCGTACTTTTTTTTATAATTGTGTTATTTTATGATCTACGTACTCGCATGTTATTAAATTCGATATATTGGAAATTTAAGGATAAAAGTGGGAAGAATTGCAATTTAACAAGAGTTAATTGCAAAGAATTAGAAAGTTCCAGGATCCAAATCGAAGGGGCGAAGGAAAGAGAGACTCAATCGAACAAACAAATTTCAGAGAGGGACTATTGTGTAAAGCAGAAAAGATATGAAAGCAAAACACACGCAAAGTTGTCAAATGGTTTTACGTTTTCTCCAGCTGGTCACAGTTCGTCTTCTTCCTCAAGTAAGAAGACAAAGTTGCTCGTTTAGGGCTGCAGAGAGTATGATCTGGTACTATTGCATCCAGGACGTAAAAACTGCAATCAACGGTGGAAAACTTGAGCTTGATGAACAAGAATTACAGCTGGAATTAATCGAGTACAATAGCTTTGTATTGTAGTAGAAATCTCGACGTGTTTAGCAAGAATTTTTCATTTTCAATTTTTGTATAAATGTCCTCTTTATAACTCATTGTTTGTTCAAGCAATACACAATTCCTTTCCTGAGCAATATATTTTTCAACTTAATTTTTAACAGACGCCATCCGTTTTTTGTTATCATCTTTAGCTTTGAAACAATTGCCATTATCATCTTAATTAATACTCCCTCCGTTCCATTAATAACTTCCTAACTTTCCTTTTTTGGATTCCCATTAGAAACTTCCTAACCCATAAATTGAAAGTTTTTACCCCACAAACTAATTTTTTATTATTTCTCTTTTCTATTTTATCATCACTTTATTCAATCTCTCTCTTACTTTATCACCCACTTACAACTTTATCAATATAATACCTCACACAAATTATTTTTTAATGCATATTCCTTAATCTAAGAGAAAGTAGCATGATAGGAAGCTTTTAATGGACCGGAAGGAGTAAATATATTTGCTTCTCTCTTTACGTAATTTGATTGTATGCTACATTAGTGACAAAATCCACTTTAAAGGACTACCAAATTTCTCCATTTCTATATTCTAGTTTTGATGGTTGGATTCAGTGAACTTACTGATATTCTAGAATTCCGTGGTGATGGTTACTTTGTTGGATGTCATGTAATTTATAGGTTTTGTCAATACTACAATGTGTTCTACGGTGTCTCATAATACTTTGTATGTTGTATAGAATAACATAGTATATATCACTTGGTATAAGTGTAGTATAACATGGGTACGTACAACAACGTGTGCTTCAGAATAGACTAAACCATATATGCAACGATAGGAGCAATTTGAATGTGAAAATAGTTTGAAAGCATCCAATGCGTATCAAATCCAGTCTGCAGCTGTTTGCATATGATAGATTTTGTCATGAGGGTTTTCGTCATAACAAGTCTTAGCGTTGAGCATATAGAATTATAGAAAGCCCGTCGTTTGGGCAGAAAGTGTTGCTGCTTAAAGGTTACATATGTATATTAGCCGGTCTAGGTAAGTATTTTCCTCCGTATTATATGAACTAGTCACCTAGATCACCAGCTAGGGTAAAAATCAATGTCGAACAAATCCATCATAAAGTTTCTTTGCTAGCTAGTAGTAAAATCATAACTACAGTCTATAGATAGAAGGTATATATACAAAATTCAATTATAAAGCAAATAAGGATAGAATTAAACTGAACATATGATATGAGTAGTAGCAAAAGTGTTTGGCATGCAATTGTAGAAGCATAAGGCTTGGTGAAAAAAATCGGTAATTATTAGGTAGATATATATAGCCGACGAGGATCATATCTATAACCGGAGTAGGGAGGCTGTCAAAGGCCCAAAGCACATCATGGCACTAAGTTTGTACATAAAATTTAGGTGCATGGTCCGAGCTCGGGAGCTAACTTTCAAGCTCGGAAGCCCGACCTATCATATTTGAGTATTCGTTTTAAAATTCTATATAGTGGATAACGCATAGTAATAGTTATACATGTGTTATCTAAAGTTTCAGTAGTAAGTAATAGATGCATATCTACACCACTTTATTTGAAACGATTGTTCAATTAATAGTTATTCATGTGCACAGTAACATTGTCACATTAGGCCATTTCCATTTGCCTGTTGAATTGAAGCAATCTTTTCAACGATTTTTTCCTAAATTTTTTTTAATTGCAATTCGCAAGTGATATGAATTTTTAAAGCACGTTTGGCAAAGCTTGTTCACTGAATATCTAGTTCCTGCTTCTTATTTGCTCTGCTCCGCTGCTGCTCTTCTGCGGACTGCTCCGCCTCCGTTTGGCCTGCTCCTCTTTTATTGCTGCTCTCTCTTCGTATTCTTTGCCAATTAGCTCTCTTCCTGCTCTTCTTCTGCGGACTAGGTATATATACTTATTTGATCTATTTTATTTGTTTTCGGATGTCTACTCATTTTGGGATAATTTGATTTGATGTTGTATATGGTGTCTATTGTGTCTATTTGAATGGTATATTGGTTTGAATGGTGTCTTGTATGAGAATATGTTTAAATTGAGTTTAATGTCTATTTGAATGGTGTTGTAAGATTGTAAATGATGTTTAAATTACTTTAATGTTTGTAATGTGAATGACTCGATGCTATCTATATTTGGAAGTTGGGACTCTTATGTCTATATCTCTCGATTTTAAGCTAGGTAGAGTATTTGTTGTACAATTTCTTCTTCTTCTTCTGCATATTCTTCTTACTAATTGTACATTTTAAGCTAGGTTGAGTATTAGTTGTACCCATTATTATTTTGCTCATTTGCTCTAGTATTGTTTATGAGCTTGATCTTTGGGACTATGTAATGTTATAAATTACTTTAATGTTTGTAATGTGGATGACTTGGTAGTTGGGACTCTTATGTCTATGTGATTTCTATCGTGTTAGGAACTCATGTAATGTTGATTTGGATTTTAGTTTTTTAATATGAATATTTTAGTGTGCATATACATATATAAAATTATGTTTTGGTGCAAATTTATGAAGGTATGACTACTACTGGGGAATGCAACTGATGAGGCATTTTTAGAACACCTCATCTCGTTCTTTTTACTTTGTTTTTACTATTTTTTTGTTTAGTTTTTCCTTTATGTGTATATATTTTGTCTAGTGTATGTGTTTTGGCGTGTTTCCACCTTGAATCCAAGTTTTAGGCGTTTTCGTGAATAAATAGAGTCAAAACAATGCATTTTCATGCATGTTATCAGAGAACACAAGCTCCAAGACTTCGACTAGTGGTTACGGAAGTTCACGGGAAGCTAAACGGGTCAATAAATGGACTAGAAGGCAAAATAGGAGCTCGGGAGGATCCGGGCGATCGCCCAAGTGTTTATACGCAGTGTTAGAGAGCCAATGTGCACATACATGGGGGCAGGCGATTGCCTGCCAGACCACTACTCCATTGAAAATGATTTACTTTCAAAAGTCTCATCTTCATTGCAATCCTTCACTAGCTAGCTCTTGATGAAACCACCACTTCATATCTACTTTAATTGTCATAAATGGCTCATTCAAACAAACAAAAGAGGGGTTTGATGTGAGTGGATGCTGCGATTGATGCCATGGCAGAGTGTGGGTTCGACACAACGACTGATGTCCGGTGAGTAGTCCGGCAGCTTCTTAACCCGTATTCCGTTACCGTCTTCGATCTCTTTCATCGTCATCTCATATTTACTCTTACCATCTATTTCCGGGTCAATCTTCCCATCCTGTAGCAACAGATGCGAGATAGCCCTAATTTCTAGCATGAATGTCCACCAGATAATTAAGCTTCAATTCATCATCTCCATCTCCCTTCAACCTGTTCGATACAAACTCCCGTATACTCCGAAATCGCAATCTTTCTGCAAATATGATTGCAAATTTGTAAAATAACGTCTTGAACGACCAGTCATTTTCACTAAGATTTTCACCAGGTTTTCGAGATTCCCGATATATTTGTTGCAGCACCGATATATTATTTGGTGGAGCAAACTTACCCGTAACAGGGTAACATAGAGGTAATTTGATATCCAATACCTCTGCAACATCAAGATTTGGAAGTACATTAAAATCTTCATGCTCAATCACACGCCAACTACTTTTTCCAAATTTGAGACCAATCAAATATATATACGTTTCTTGAAAAAGTAGTCTAAGACCAGTATCCGAGTCATCCTCTTCACCTTCACCGTCCACACTACTGTACAATCTAATGATAGTGTAGTAATAAGGATCCTTACGGGAGGTTACAGGGATATTTATAAGAGTAACAGATGTAGCCACCTTTGTAGCTCGGTGTTCTCTCCGAACTATATTCGTCAGGTAGTCGGCAGTATCTACATCGAGACTCAGTATCGTAATTAGGGGGAGGAGGGTTTTCTTTAACTTTAACCGTACGCTTTGAATAAGTAGACATCTGCACAAAAAAAAAAAAATATAACAGATATCAATATATTGAAAACATATTGGCTCGTCCCTTTCCAATGGCCCAGACAAACACCGGAAGAATATTCCTCCAAAAGAAGAAAAATAATCTTAACACGATGACTCTGTTTAACAAAACAAGCTGAAAAGCTAGCTGGTAGCTGATTAACTAGCTGCTTAGGTAACTCATTAGGTGCGTACCAAAAAATAATCATGAAGTTTACATCATTACACGACGTTTATCATGTTCTTTAAAAAGTTATTACAAAATGCATATTTTGAAAATTTTACATTCTGTCAGCCCTAAATTTTTTAGTTATTACATTTGGTTAGTCGACTTTATAATTAAATAAGTTGAGAAAATTTATACAGAGATGAAATAATTGAAGCCAATGACATTCGAACTAGAAAAGGAAAAACAAACTTCAATCTCTGCAGCGTCCAGGTGACACTAGATGATTATTTGGTGGAGCTAACTTAGACTTATCATCAGGGTAAAGTATATCAAAGCAGATATCGGCTGTCCAAGGACCAAGAAGTTTATGTAGATTTTTATCTGGTTGAGTAATCAAATGCCATATACCATATCCAATTCTGAAACCTATTAGGTATAGATCTGACTCTCGAAAAAGAAGTTCAAGACCATCTTTTGGACCATCTTCACGTTCTCTATGTAACCTGACAACTGTGTAGTTATAAGGAACTACACGAGAGGTTACATGGATATCTCGAAAAAAATATGCAGCCACCTGTACAACTTGGTCTTGTCTCAGAATCATAAACTCCAGGTAGTTGTCGGAATCAACGTTATAACTAAGTGCTTAGTTCCACTTCACGTATGCTATTCTGAATATTTTGTATTCGAAATGAACAGTTGTCCCAAAATTTTCTTTTTCATTATTATTATATGCATATTTTGAAAATTTTACGTTCCGTCGCCCCTAAATTTTTTAATTAGTACATTTGGTTAGTCGAATTTATAATTAAATAAGTTGAGAAAATTTATACTTAGATGAAATGATTCAAGCCGATGACAATCGAACTAGAAAAGGAAAAAACAAACTTCAATCTCTGCAGCGTCCAGGTGACACTAGATGGAGTTCGTATCTGAATTCAATGAATAGTTCACTTTAATTATTCGATCCTACTCTTGTGGTTTTGGATGAAATATCAAATGATGCAAGTTACTCCTCTACTCCTCTGGAGTGACAACTAATAGGAAATATGATATGATGAAATCATTTTATTTTGTATTTATGCTTCACCCTTTTTACAAGTGTTATTGGGAATGACAAGTGATCTGTGTAAGTCTCAAGATATTCTAAATGCTATGAGTGTGGTTTCAAACACCAAAGAAGTGGTTCAAAATTTTAGAGAAGATGGATGGGAAGCATTATTGGAAAAAGTTATGTTTTGTGTTGCACATGAAATTGAAATTGTTGATAAGAATTGGTCTTCATCGTTCTGTTAAAGGTGGTGCTCGAGCTAACTATGTTACTTTGGGTCATTATTATCGAGTTGAACTGTTCAATGGAACAATAGATTGCATGTTGCAAGAGATGAACTTCCGATTTAATGAAGATGCAATGGAGTTGTTGAAGTTGAGTTCCTCTTTTGATCCTAGAGATGATTATAAGTTATTTATGGTTGACGACATTTGCAAGCTAGTGGAAAAATTCTACCTGGGAAATTTTACTAGTGAAGAGAAAACACACCTTAGATTTTAGCTGGGTCTTTTTAAAGTTGATATTCAAAAAAATACAGAGTTTCATGTCTTTACACTTTCTGAGTTGTGCACAGTGTTGTCTGGACACGAAAGTAATCTTCTTACTTTGTTATTGATAGGTTGATCGGCTACTATTGAATCTTCCCGTTTCTACAACAAGTTTTGAGCGTGAATTTTCCACCATGAAAATTGTGAAGACAAGACTGCGGAGTTCAATAGAGGATGACTTCTTGTCTAGCATTTTGATAATGCATATTGAAAAAGAAATTGTCGAGGGTTTTGACATTGATTCAATCACTGATGATTTTGAGAAAATGAAGAAACGCATAGTACGATTTTCATAGAATTTGGTCTTGTTTTATGAGTTAATTTTTTTGAAATTTGAATCGTTTATTCGTTTTCGGTTTGCTTTTATCAAGATGTGGTTCTTTCTTTCCTTTATTTTTACTTGAATATTCATATTTACTCTAAAGATTTAGGAGATATTCTAGTTAATACCCATCAGCTTTACAAGGAGTAAAACATATATGGTTGCCCCATTTTTTAGAGCAAAATGAAATTGATCGACACAATCAAGAATTTTCTAGCTAATTTGGTCCTTAAAAATGAAAGGACGACAACTATACACATGACTTAGATTAATGTGGTTTTTTCTAAATTGGCATAGTATATGTTGGTATCGATAGAATTTTATTCTATTTAGATTTTGATCTCATTTAGAATTTTTTGAACTACTAATTGCAAACAATCCGCCCGACCTGACTAGTATATGACATTAATTTTTTGAACTACTAATTTCAAGGTTAGAATTTTATCCTTTACGTAATTTTCCTGTTTTCAACTACTAATTTCAAGGTTAGATTTTTATCCTGTTTTCTCCATTGCAAACAATCCGCCCGACCGACCCGTCCGCACAAACCGCCAGCATCTCATCCGCACCCGCCGATTAATTTTTTTTTTTTAATTATGCGGGTTAAATTTTTTATAACCCGCCAACTGATTGGTGGGTGGTGGGTTGGTTGGGTACAAACCGCAACCCACCCGCCATATTGTTTACATAACAAAAAATGTATAAATATTAAATAAATTAATTGTCATTTAAATGAATATATAGAAATATATAATAGATTAATAAAAGTAAAGCTAGGGTTATTTCATGTATAAACTAAGAAACTACATAAGTGAAAATGGTACTTCATCATTTTACTTGCTTTCAAAATATTTTGTTAATTTGATGGATATGTTGATGTAATAATCTACCTGCCAATCCGCCCGCCAACCCACCTACCATTGTTATCACCCGAACCGCCGCGGGTTGAAAAATTATTCTACCCACCGTGGGTCGGACAAATAATCACCCGCCATAGGTGGGTTGGTTTGATTTTTTGTAAATACCCGCCAATACCCGCCCGCGCTCACCCCTACACATTGCCATCCGGATCCATAACGAAACGTGTATCTGCGTAAAGAATCATGTCACAAGTCTAGTACTAATACATTATAGTATCACGACAACACAACACAATTATTGGAGAATTGATAATAATCGAATTGATTCCACAACTTCTAAAAGTTGATAGTTCAATTCCCTATCAATTAATATGACATGACTATATTGTAATTGAAAACAGGAAAAGAAAATGAAGGGGTAGTTAACCTTGTTTGCACTTAATTAGCCACAATTTTGGCTACAGCTTTATATATGGCATCCAAGTTTCGAAGAATCGACTTTAATTATACATGGTAGAGCCTCGAAGGAGAAATTTGGTTTCTGTAAGAATTAATCTTTCCTTGTAAGAACTTGAGGAAATCTTTCTGAATATAGTGTGATGCATATTACCAAAAATATTGTCTTTATTTTACTATATTTTTTATTTATATTTTGCTTTGGAGAATGTAAGGTATTATAAGAACGGAAACTTTTGAGTGATGGAATAAAATTAGAAGGGAAGAGTATCACAATTCACAAGTGTTGTGTTGTTTAACGTTTAACGAGTCGAGGCTATTGATCGAGGCAAATCGAAGTTAACAAATTAATGTATACTCCACTTACACTTGTCTTGTTCAATGAAGAGTAACGAGTGCACTACCAAATAGTATATCATATACGCACATTTCAAAAATTGAAGAATTAACAGTATAAGACAAGCGAAACTCATTTGAGTACTACAATATCCAGTACACGAAATTTGTAAGCCTTTGTATTACTACTAGTATTATATACTAAGGTTCACAAAGATCGATCAGTGAAGCTATTGTTCTTTCCCCGTCACTTTTGGATCTTGATTACAGAAATAGCACAGCATCTTATCTTATTGTTCCCTCAAACTTACTTTCCCACTTACAGTAGCTATATGAATTCAAATTTTCATTTTTAATTACTGGATAATGAGATGTAAGCTCATTTAGAATTCCGTGGTGATAGTTTTTGGATGTCATGTAATTTATAGGTTTTGTCTATACTTTGGTTCAGCTATTAGAATTTCGTGATGATAGTTTGGATGTCATGTAATTTAGGTTTTGTCTATACAACGTGTTATACGGCGTCTCATAATACTTACTTTGTATGTTGTATAGAATAATATAATATATATCACTTGGTATAAGTGTAGTATAACATGTGTACAATATACTAAAGTTTCATGGGGTACATACAACAATGTGCTTCGGAACGGACTAAACCATATCTGCAACAATATGAGCAATTTGAATGAGAAAATAGTTTGAAAGCATCCAATGCATATCAAGTCCAGCTTGCAGCTTGTTTGATGTTTGCATGTGATAGATTTTGTCATGAGGGTTTTCGTCGTAACAAGTCTCAGCATTGAGCAGATAGAAAGCCCGTCGTTTGGGCAGAAAGTGCTACTGCTCAAAGGTTACATATATAATAGCCGGTCTAGGTAAGTATTTTCCTTCGTATTATATGACCTAGTCATCTAGATCACCAGCTAGAGTAAAAATCAATGTCGAACAATTCCTTCAGAAAGTTTCTTTGCTAGCTAGTAGTAAAATCATAACTACAATCTACAGATAGAAGGTAGACAAAATTCAATTATAAAGCAAATAAGGATATAATTAAACTGAACAGATGAAGTAGTAGCAAAAGTGTTTGGCATGCACTTGTAGAAGCATAAGTGTAACGCCCTAAAAATTCAAATAGAATAAAACATGAATCAAAACGTACCTTAGGGCGTACAACCACTAAACCTGGTTATTAAAAGATGTGTATTTAAATTGCAAAACGTGAAAGATCGCGCATAACATAATCCTTAAGAATTGAAATTCAAATGCGGAGTTCTCCTAAGAGTTACGAATCACCACGGAGCCGCTCCATCGTCATCTCCGGATCCGTTACTTGACATTATTTACTAATGCAAAAGTAAAGTTTACATTAACTGAACACGTAACAAATCATGCAAGTATAGCTAATTAATTCCCTTTCTTCACTGGGCATTGCCGCTTTCACCTCATGTTAAGTCTACCTAATAGTTTTCTTAGTTCGACACTAAGCCTGGTCTACTTTATAATTTTTTGCCTGACACTAAGCCTGGACTAATATATACTCGAGGTAAAGTACTATATTCTGATCTATATAGTAAGCAGACCATGTTTGAGTACAAGTTGCAAAATTATCTAACAAATGGAATATGGCGCTAGTGGTTGATAAACAACAAGTTAGCATAATCAATTAATTAGTTCTGAAAGAAAGAGGTCCATTCAAATTAGATTAACTTGGTTTCTTAATCCCAGATTTGTAATAGAAACCATCTGATACAAACTTCGAGAATAAACATAAAGTATACGGCTCCTCATATCATATCACTTTGAAAGTATAATATAGTACCTGTATTTTAGGGGTGCTTTTTTCGCCCTTTTCCTATTCTTATACTCTTTTCAGGTTTCAATCAACTTTAATTAATTCAAAAAAATAAAAATTTATCGAACAGATAAGTTTGTGCTAAACATAGTCGAAGTGATCCTTTAGACCATTTTAAATCTGACAGCAATGCTTACTGTATATCAGAATTCACAACATTACTTGCAACCTTCCGTCAGCCATTCCCATATCCTCTACGGGTCACGAAATCAAACACCGACCTGGAGACCTACCGGTTTCTGAACTCCACACACAAACTTGGCCGCGACATATTAGTTCCCAACAATGCATATTACGATGCACGCTTTATAGCTACAAAGCGCCATCACAAGCTTGCCGCTTCCAAAGTCTGCACTTTGGTGCGACACATTGTGTTTTTTTTTTTTTCACAAATTAAATTCATATAAGCCCAAGTGAGAGTACATCTTAAGAGGAGTATACCCAATATATACTACAAGTATCAAATATCATCAGACTACATTAAGGAAAAAGGCAATGCGCACTTAATTAATCCCACACTAATAGTACAGTAGTATGACTTGGACATACTCTAAATGCACAATATCAAACACATTTTCAATATGAGACTGTAAATCAGTTACATGATCCTCAATTATCTTTCCCGTCGAAGTGCAACTGCCATATAGCCTACCATATCGATCCAAAAGTGATTTTCACATTTGAGGATCCAAGATTAACCCCATTGAATATGGGAAACTACATTAATTCTCATAGCACTACCGTAATTATGGTTCAAACCATGAGCTAGCTAGCACCCATATAATATAAAATCACCTCATCAATGGACTCTTGGTGATTGATCTAATTAAATGGTGGAGATATATAGACCTTAGTCCTACCACGATTCACATCCATCAACAAATTACAGTGGAGAATTTTTCTATTAGTACTTCATTGTAGAGAATTCTATTTTTACATAATAGTCCACACCTCGTTATTATATTATTTTGAATTATTAATAATTAATAAATAAATATAAAAAGAAGGATCATATGTAGTCTAATACTTGTAGTGGAGTTTGAAACAAGATCAAATAGTGATCACTTGGAAGTTTGAAGCAAAACCAAATACTCGATTATTATGATCATGTACGGTCACTAGGGTAGCTAGTTAATATAAAAACCTAAATTTAATTGATAGCTTATATGGACATATATATATCCGATCCCCTACTACTAATTAGTTTCCACTGGCAGCAGAGTAACTGGATAATTAAGAAGCTCTATCGGATGGCGAAGAACAACTTCAACAGGAGCAAATCCGTCCACTTGAATATTGATCAGTCCACGTTTGTATCCGCAGCAACAACAGGGGAACGCAGAAAATAAAGTGAGGGGTAGCACAATTATTCAACAGAAGAATCATATAGAACATAAAAGTCAATAAAAATATTGTACCTAAATTTCAAAAATAAAAAACTACAATTGACCATGACGCTTTGTCATACTTTGAAATCTATCAATGATAGCTTCATTCGACACTTTGTTAAAAGTATCATTTTCAATATAAACAACCAAGTTTGAGGTTTAGGTAAGGAGTTATAAGGTGGTTTAGGTAAGGAGTTATAAGGTGGTTGAAGCGAAAGACAAGAAGCAGTTGTAATTGAGCCCTTCTAATATAACTAGCTTATTCAAAAAAAATATATAAACAACCAAGTTGTTTATAATTCTACATTAAAAAGATTAAACATTGTTGAGATAAATTAGTAGTAGTACATTTAAAATATGAAACATCAAACCATGATATGAAAAATGTATTAAAATAAGCAGTAAATGGTAGTGAACGTTTTACTACTTGCCATAGTTCAATATATTCAAATTTATATCTAGTTGCCTTGGTCAATGGTCATTGTAAATTAATTAGTATAGTAATACTAGTCTACATTGTGCAGTGTGTAGTCTTGTCTAGTGTCTATCTTCTTCTACTTTTGGCTTTTCTTATTTCATTCAATTCCTAACTTTGCAGACGTTCTACTTCTATCTTCTTTCTTCTTTTACCTTCAGTCTCTTCTAATATTTCATCAATCCATTAATCAATAATCACAATTCCTAGTCTTCACACCAAATACTCCTAAAAGAACAGATCAGAGTTCAAGTAAAACATAGATTAGCTATCAAAACAATGGTGATTCAGATTGGAGCTCAATTGTTCAAGGAAGCATCACAATTCACACATACTGACATACATCAAACGCCTATATTCATCATATTTTGCAAAGATTAGGGTCCAGTAAATTTCAAGTTCATACCAATTGAGAAGGAAGGTGATTCGAGATTAGTTATCCACTGGTGGAGGAGGCCAAGCTATTTGATTCGAGGTCAAATTTCCGCAATTCCGCAAGCACAGGTTCAAGGTATTGTTCTCGCCGCTTCGATAAAAGAAGGAGACAGACAATGGATTCAAATTTCTTCTTCTATACGGGTTGAAGTAATTAGGTTTTGATGGGTACATATTTTTGTAGTATAAAATTGACTCAGTGGTATAATAGTAATTTTGCATGCCAAAACTCAGGGGTAGCACTTGCTACCCCGTGCGCCCATGTAAATTCGCCCCTGAACATCAACATCAACTAGGGTTATTATATGCTTGATGATTTTATTCGGAATACTGCAGGTACCTACATACCATTACTAGAAATCCTTACAATAATACAAACACAAAAAGTGTTGATTATACATTGGTTATAGGTGGACTTAGGAGGGGTATAGTTAACGTTCACAATCGCCCCTGTCCCCTCTAAAATTTAAAAGAAAAAAAATTAGACCATAGATAATATTTTCAATAATTTTCCGTCGACTGTAAACCTTCAAAGTAATTTCAAATATCAAATCTTTGGCCGTCCTAATTGGTTATACCGTAAATTTGATGTTTGTTAACGTATACTCTGTTAATATCTGTCGCAGCAGGGAGTGCTCTCCAAAGGTGGTCCATCTGTCGTCATTGATAATATTTCTACTGCCAAGTATATACTATATGTTATATGTATGTAATTAACGAGTGTTTAGACATTTACTTAATTGTTCAATTCAATATGATGCATCTAAACATTTTGTTTAACAGTGTCAATTTAAATCTTATTGCTCACCTCCCAAGTTACAACTCTATGTTATGTTACATCACCCAATTTATAGTGCTGTATAAATTCCATACAGTAATACCAATGGAACTGGAAAAAAGAATTATTATAGAGAGAGTCTATTTCTAAATAGAGTTTTTTTTTTTAGTTCATACATAAGTTGGAATTGTAAATTTTTATTACTATAACGAGTTTATTCATTTATAAAGTATGAGATTTTTCAAAATTATTTTAACCTCTTGCATGTTCATACTCCTGCCAATCTCATATTTAGATATCCGAAAAATATCTCTCATGCTTTGGAGAGTATTTATAAGTTATGTATCTTCAAAAAGTCTTAGAAGAGACGTTTATTAGTGAGAGATCTAAGAGACGGATTGATGTTTTTAAGTATATGTATAATGTTCTAAACAATAGTATTAGGTATGTTTTATGAGTGAATATTTTATATCATTTTTTATGTATATGTATATCACCGATTTTCTTATTAAAACCTTTAATGTTTTTTTATATAACTGTAATGTTTGTTCATTTTTTTTTAGTCTTTCTATAAGACTGTCTCTCAGGAGACTTAGGCTCTGTTCTTTTCATCTGAAAACTCATTAATTTCAGTTCGGTTCAGTTCAGATCCATTCAGTTTAGTTCTGTTCAGTTTTGCTTAGTTGTTTTTTATATTACAATTCAATTTAGTTCAATTCCATTCAGTTCAGTTCAAATCAGTTCTGTTCATACGAAGAGAACAAAGCCTTCCTCTACATCATGATTTTCCAATCTACAAAACCAGGCCAGCGTTTTTTATATGAGATGTACCAAGCTTGCTTATTGTTTTCATATTATTATTATGAAAATAAATAATTGTGTTCGTCCTTTTCTTTTTAATTAGGTTCCCAGGGATATCTTCTAATAATGCATCGGTGGACATCGACGATGGCTCGGAAAAGTTAGGTAAAGACATTGGGTGCTTTTTAAAGTCTATTCCCCCATCTAGACTTTTTACCTAGTTGTCACATGAACCAACAACTGGTTTCGATCATATGTTCTCCCTATATCAGATAATATGTTTTCGAAGTAAGCTTGTTACTTCAACGAGAGCTGGAAGCTGATATAATAAGTTTATTTATGTGGCTTTATTAAAACAATAACCTAGGTGATTTGTTATTATAGATTATATTTAACAAATCAACTAATTAATTTATTGAACACCTGCATAAAAATCAACTAGCTTATGGTTTGATAAATTGTTTAGATGTTTATGAGCAATTGACATGTCTATAGAGCATCAGCAGTCTAGTAGTACACTCAGTACTTGTAGTTTTCAGAAGGACATATGTAAAAGAGGCACCTTGCTGACTGCTTGGTCTAGTGGAACTTGTATAGATGTTAGGTTTTAAAGATGTAATTTTCGCTTACAAAGTTGAGGAAGACCTACACGTTGCGACCACATCATCAAGATGACTACAATGAAGAAGATAGTTAAAATGCAAAAGTTTGCTAAACAAGGTGAAAGTGTCCTTGACCACACAATAACGTTCAACTGGGTGAATAAGTTTAGTGACAATCTAAGAGACGGAGTATGTTGACTTATACATCATATCAAATACTACTATGCTGAAAACGATACTCACTTAGCTTTAAAATAAATAAGTGAAATATTTGTTAGAATAAGGAGACCAAAGGAGTTAATGCACTATCAGAATCGTACAAAGTACACCTGCCAAAAAACATTCATGGTAGATGGTAGAATAAGACAAACTGAAGACAATGTACTAATTCCTAAAAGTAATAAAAATACTCTCCAACGATGAGATATTATCCAACGAATATATTCTTCAACGGAACTATTGGTCACTATACAAGGAGGGACTTAGTGCTTGAGAAAACAACACTTGGAAAACATCTTGAAAAACACAATTGAACATAAATATAACATTTGTTTGTGCTAAGATTATGATCTAAGTTTTCTCAAGGTCACTGAGAGTCCCAACACCCTTTTACCTTGCAAGACTTAAGCTTTGAGAGTCTACGAGTGAAGAATGAACTTGTATTGTTGCGATTTCACTAGTTCTTGATGTGGTGTGCGATTTAGCATGCTTTTAGACCCTCATTTTTTTGTCCAATATTGCATATTTATATCATATTATTATATGATGGCCATTTACCACTTTCTTACTATTTTCGTAGGTGATGATCGTGTTTTCGAGGATTTGCACGATTTCTGTGCAAAAACGAGATATTTATGCCGAATCTGAGAAGATACCGATAGACACTTATCAAATAATAGAAGGAGCTAGAGTAGTCCAAATGAGGAACAATACGTACCGTTGAAAAGCTTATTCAAAATGCTAAAACAATGTAGAAGACCACTTTTCGAGATAACGGAGTTACGTGGTCCAAAAATAGCCCGGAAGACCAAACAGAAAACTTGAACTAGAAATTGAAGATGGCGACCCCAAGGGGGCTGCAGTTAACACTGTGGGCGTTTTATTGCGGGTCCAAGTCCATTAACTCAAGGTCCGTCTTCCTAAATCTTCCTTATTCACTATGGTCGATTTTCACAGCTTCTCAACACTATATAAGAGTGTTTTGGGTCACCAAATAGACACACAACAAGAGGGGTTCGATTTCCTCAAAGAGAGAGAAGG
Organism: Plantago major; assembly: GCA_026545765.1. Taxonomy (NCBI): domain Eukaryota; kingdom Viridiplantae; phylum Streptophyta; class Magnoliopsida; order Lamiales; family Plantaginaceae; genus Plantago; species Plantago major. Next base: position 97,574,522 of record CM048839.1, read on the forward strand.
AAAAACCCTCATACATAAACCCTGGCCATCAACGAAGAACCCTAAGCTGGAAGTCCAAATCAACAACCATTGAAGATCAAAATCAAGTCAAGAAGATCGAAGGAAGAGACACGCAGAGTCAACGCTCGTTATCTTATAACGGTTTAGTTGTATCAATCATGAATTCTAAATTATACTCTGTTTATTTATTTTCTATTAGCTAGGCTAATTTACTTATGTAAGGATTAGTCGGGATCTTTGATTACACCGTTTATATATGATGGAATAGTCTTAGCATTATGTTGGTTTTGTGATTGATGTTCAATGTGTTGTTTACGTTAAGATGCATGTTTATTTGTGATTACCATGGATTCATGAATATTCGTTGCACTAGTTTAGGAGAAGTCAACCATGTCTATAAGTTGATTATTTGCCTGAGGTTTATTGTCGAGCTAGCCAAAGTGACAGTTTGAGTTAGACGGGAGTCTACATGTGGTATCTTTACTGACTGCGCCTTGGTATATGATATGTAACATGTGTGACTCTTTAACCGTATCCATCGCTAAGTCTGATTCCTGATATAAATGAGTTTTCAAAGTGAAGGTTAATACTTAGATGTTTGCATTAAATGATTACAAGTTAGTTATTTATGTTATATTTGCTGCGCATTATTTGACTATTATTTCGATAGTTATTTCAAAAATTCAAACCAATCATATGTTTACTTTACTTCATTAGATTAAATACAACCGTTTATTTAGCTACCAAGTCAATCGTTATTCCCGAGAGACCGACCTCTCGAGTCAACTTCTACTATATTAATTCTTTTAGTGTATTTAGGATTTGGTTTGGTCTTATAAATTCTATAAACATTGGTGGACTTGGTGAAATATTCTTTCAATAACAATTGTTTTTGCCAAGCCTGTCAGTCTTCATTCACTGGATAAAATGTTGTACACTTCAACGAGTATTTGAAACCTTGAAAAATAAGAACCAAGGATTTAGTTTAAATGGAAGTCTTGGTAACTAAAATATGTTACTAAGCACCGTTTGATTTTGGTGTTACAACACCGAGGAGACAACCAACCAACAAGAACGACGAGAAGGAAAGGAATAAGGCCGAAACTACTTAGCCTAGGAGATAAGGAAAATCCCTAGGAGTGAGGGAGGAAGAATTCAGTATGCAATTAATGCAGACAAAAAACCATTTTGGGGCCCGGAATTACTTAGCTTGGAAAGTAAGGGAATCAACTCAAGTACAAAGTTGGGAACGTTGAGTTAAAAGGGTTTAGCTAAGGATAGGATTTTAATGGAACTAATTGTTGTCTTAGTAAATTCAAGTCCTGAGAGCAAGGCGAAGTGAATTAGTTGAAGGATTACAACACTTTTACATACCACTATAATCTATGCGTACATTTACCTTTCTGCAATTTACTTTCAGCTTATTATGTCTATTTAAATTACTACTGCTTATATGTACACTTATCACTTGCACTCAGCACGACACTCTGAACAAAAGTCTTCTGCTACTTTGATTTACAACAGTGTTTTGAAGACGTGTGTCTCTAAAAAGTTGGAAAAAAATACATTGAGTGTTTTATAGTCTATTACTAGACTTTGAACCTTGTTGTTACATGGACTAACACTTATGAACTACCTAATAAGCTACTAGTTAACTTATCATCTACCTTATGTAGAGCTAGCTTGTCTGATAGTTTTGTAAAACGAAGCTATATACGCATTAGATTAAAATTGAATGAGTAAAGTGAAATGAATAATATTATGTTTATTAAGTTGACGAAATATTTATTATATAGCGTTATATTGTTCTAGTTCATAAATGGTAATCAAACTACACGAACTATATATCGCATTTTCAGTACGGTGGAGTATGATTACTCTCAAATGTGACAAATTATGAAACAATACGTTCACACCCTTCATATGATACACCATCCAACTTATAATATGTTTCTCCATGATATTGCACTACGTACCCCATTACTACTCGCATTGGTCGGAAGAGATTCAAGATCACTGGCCTCTGTATCCCTTAGTACTGTATAGTTCATTTAAAAATAATTAGTGGAACAGAAGTTGGTCAGGAGAAAGTATAAAAAACAAACCTTTATAGATAAAAAAAATACAAAAAGGAAATGAGAAGCAAAAAACACCTACGTACCATGCATGTCGTAGTAGCACCCCATCCAATACGGCCTCTTTCATTATCATATATCACAAACTTATCTCGTAATGCAATAGCTGTAAACATAACACGACGTCTATTTTATGTTAGAATTACATGTATAGTAACACAAGTTTTTTAATTAAATCTTACCGCCTATTATATTAAGACCGTGATTAGAATTGTATGTGTCGCTGTGTATTCCCAAGCATACACTACCTGAAGGCTGAAAAAATGAAGTTATAATTAAAATTGTACTTTTCCATGAGATCTCATGGGAGGGAGAGAGAGAGAGACTCACTGAGATTATAAGATAGTCATTCCATTTCAACAGTATAACCTGGCCTTGCCTAAAGGAAAGTCTTATGGGCCTAAAGAAACCTCTAGCCTGGTCGATATGATTGAATATCCCATCACTGTGTTTCCAGCATAAACGAAGATCAAGATAATGATCTTCTTCATCTATATATAAGTCCGTATCCGATTGACTCACTAAAACCTGAAACAAGTAGCCATTTTTTTTTTATATGTTGCTAATAGTAAGGCAAACAAAATGAGCTAGCGTTATTGTAATTACTCCGATCCCTACCATGTTCTTAATAACCTCGTAGATCTCATCAACGAAGTGTATGAGAGTTGACCCAGAGTCCACAATTATGGATGGGACATCTATATGCCCAATATGTTGCATCCCATCAAGACTGATTCTTGTTGGCTCAATAACATAGCTATGAGGCCTTGTGTTGCATAAACAGAGAGATAGAAAGTCAGAGAGCTTATAGGTCACCACTTAAAGAAGAAATAAACCTTGTACTTGTTTGTTGTAATTCAGAAATAAATTGTTGGTTCTTACGAGTTTTCCATCGGTAACCAAGCGTCAACATGTCGGAAAAAATCACCACGTCCAAAAAATCCAGTTCCTGATGCTCCTCCTTGGCCACTCCTTCCAAAGCAATGTGCGAAAACATTTCTGGTAAGACCAAGAGCACTTAGTTGTGATGGAAAACTTGATCTCATTTTTCCTAGACCAAGGACACCATCAAAACTGAGTCGTTGGACAAAATTAGGCCGTTCATATTCTCCACACCTACATAGTCAAAAGATGAATAAATCACCTGATTTATATATATTGTTCATAAGCTCATCTAGACCATAATACAGTGCTAAAAATCTGATACTTGAATGAGTTTTGCATGAATTATATATGTGAAGAATTACCCGAAAACTAGAGCTGGGTCCAAAACACGACTACTACTACCATCCTCGTGAACAAGGTAAACAGATTCCCTGACCATGAAACCAATAGATGAAGATCCATCTACGTATGAGATTTCGAAATAACAATTAGGATTGCCTCTAGTATCGACAGAACTAGCCGGACAATCGGGGTCATCTTTTCCTATGAAATTGTTAGGCATGTAGGGCTGACTAGGTGCCTAAGAATCAACCAGAACAAGCGTCAAAATGGTCACAAATAGTGAGATAATAATGTACGTGAACATAATTAGCATGATTAGGTTTATACTTGTTTTGGTTCAAATCCATGACACTGAACCCATGTTAATGAACTGCCAGTGTCGATATTCAGAAAAAAATTGGATGATCCCAGCTGCAAGATCGCTAAATACGAGCTTCACCATAATCAAAATGTATATTAGTCTATTATTTTGAATAAATAATTAATTAAATACACTAAAAACACATATATAATAATTACAAATGCAACTATGAATAAACATAAAATATGATTGCGATGTTAGGAAAAAATAATTGAAAACTATCATTATGATTTAGAAATATTTTTAAAAATGACAGATTTATCATATTTTATAGTGAAAATATTTCAATGCATGTGTAGAATGATCAGAAAATGTAACTCATATTGTTATTGAGATTAATATGGGCCGGGGTCAATCTATTATTACTTTTACGAATTAGATGATCAATTCATAATTATGTTACTAGAATATAGTAATTTCCAATATTTTTCTTGGAACTGTGGAAAATTGAATTACACAAATCAATACAAATATATGTTTGCAAATAATTTGATGTAGAATTGTAGGCCTAATAGTGTTTTAAGTGAAATTTAATCAGAAAGGTACGGTATTTATGTTTTTATGGGGTAAATTGACAATAAAAATAACATAAGCGGTAATCACATTTTTTATTAGCCAAAACTAACAGGAAAGTTGACACAGTTAACCAATGCTCAATGGTGAACGAAGTACTTTTGTAAAGGTAGGGGATAAATTTTTTATTTCATGAAATAAGCAATAAGGTATGACGCCAGAATTCCACATTTTCGATGGTATATATCAAAACTCTTAGAAATACACTCGAAGTTAAACTAACACATATTTTAAAATCACTTTCGGTATAATGTATCAACAAATGAAAAGAATTACGATGCATATATACCCATACTCGAGACTTCCCGCAATTAGAAATTTTATTTGAGCGTCACCCTCCAACTTTTTGTGCAGATAAATTGAATTCTGATGCAACACAATGCACAAGAAGAACACACAAAACATAATTAAACACAAAAATCATCATTTTTGAATTTGTCATCTTTGAAAGCTAGATGGTTTTGAAACGAATTGTAGTGTTTAATATACAAAATAAACGTTATATATATGTGTGTGTGTGTGTGTGTAGGGGGGAGAGAGTGTTTATAGGGAAACAAATATTTGAGGAATATAATCTTCATTAAACTATATATCCATGTTTAGAGTCTATCTATCTAACATTTTGAGTAAAAGAATATTAGTAAGCTATCCATTATTTGTAGTCTGTATACCTAATATTTTGAGGAAAGGAATATAAATTAAATTATCAATTATTTGAGATACATATATCTTTGTGGCATTAATTTTCTAGGAAAATGAAATAATATTAGAGTACAATTTTTGGAGACAGAGTATTAGAATATAAAAAGAACAGACAAACATTATTGTTATTATCGAGAAACTTATAGTATTTACTTAAGAATATTACTAATAATACACATAGACCACCTTTTATAATAAGACCACAAAAAACACAAAAAAATCTATGATATATGATGGACACACCACCCGTGTCACTATAATGAGGCAAGAAAGCGATTCCAGCTCCTAACTTAGTGTCCCCATCATAAGACGAGCTCCAACGCAGCTCGGGTGACGCGCCAAGGGCGTCACCGTAACCTCCGTCACTCAGTGACAGGAGAATTAAAGTGGCTGATGCGACTTGTCACTTTTTTTTTTTTTAATTTTTTTAGTTTTGTCCAATTTCAAACGCGAATAACTCGAAAAATAAAAATGCAAAAAATAAATAAAAATCTCCAATGGTTTTGTCTTTTCGAGATCTACAAATAGAGACCACTCTTGACTATGTTTGGATCATCCCATCTCGAACTCATTTTTCTCTCTTAATTAAACTTAAAATTGTAAAACGACTTCTAAAAATGCAATTTTATTAATTTCAACTTCTAAACACTCTTATAATATGTTACATATGTTTTTTTTAAATTTTTAAAAAAACTTGAATTTCATGACGATATCGTCACCAACGCAAAGAAATCTCACATCGGATCCCACACACCACGACGCATCACGGAGCCGTCACCATTGCAGGTAGTCTAAGTTCGCGATAGGTTCCTCCAAGGGGTTTTCCTTAACTTCCCAAGTTAAGTAGTTCCTCTCTTAACCAAGGCGTTTTCCTTAGCAGTCCAGCTAAGTAGTTCCTCCTTCACACGCATGTTGATTGTTTTTGTAGTGGTTGGTTGTGCAAGACAGTGTGCTTCTAGATCACAGTATTTCAGTGACTTCGAAAACCAAGTATCTAATGAGGCATTTACTTACTGGAGTTTTGTCCTCTGATCTTAGATGACTTATTCGGTTATGCTAAGTTTTCAGTAACTCGTCTTCACAACATCTTTGGTCGCAATGTCCATGCGTAGATCTTTAGCAGTCTTCAAATAAAGGTAAAATTGCATGCTCTTTGAGACCTAACACTATACAAGTAAAAAATTATCAGTCAAATGTGTTCCTCTTTTACAATGTCCGGTCTAAAATAAACCTAAGGACTAAGAGTACTAATCACTTGTTGAGACTAAAGATGTCATGTGTTTGCTCATCAAAACCTAACTTGATCTAACATATTTGTTGTTGCGGGTCAAGAGAAACTTTGTACTTGTGATTGGAGTGTAAGGTCGGTTGAGACCAACCTCACCCAAGAGTTACAGAAGTCTTACCTCGGTATGAATGGAAAGACTCTCCACCTCGGGTCTCATAGCACCGCATAACCTGTGCTACTTGCCTTCACTCACGATATAGTATTAAACATAATTATCAAGTACTGGAAGAGCAAGTAGCAAAGAATATTAGTGTGACGATGTCGAGGATCAACAACTCGGAACAACAGCTTGTTAAAAAACCTCGGAACCAGACTTAGAGTGCCGTCTCGGCAAAAGGCAGTGTAATGATGACAAGAATCTCGATCTGAGCTTCCAATTTCAATCAACACCCAAATTGTCGCTGAGTTGGCACACCCACCTAAATGATAAAAAAAGAGCAACAACATAAAGCAGCTCGCCCCGATCTCCTAACTTTAGCCACAAGCAAACAACGAGTTGGCGCCCCAACTAGAAGAGTATCAAGCAAAGTAAGGTAAGCTCGGACACCACTTCATCAAAGACGCAGGACTAAAGACAAGTAGCTCAGTCCAAGCTCCCAACTTCAGTCTCTGCCAGGGATGAACTGGCACCCCCAGTTAAGGAGTGTCAAGTTCAAATGCAAAGTGAAGAAGTAGTTAACTCTTGAAGTTTGTATACATGAAGGTGTTGATAGACATTAGGATTCTTATCCTACTCGAAGAAGGATTCTCGAAGAGTTTGAAGCATGGAAGATATGAGAAGTAGTAGGAGAAGAACATGGTGATTCGACCTGATCAAGATCTTCAATGAAGAAAGGACTCTAGACTGGATTGGCTTTATATCAACATCTATATATACTAGCCGAAGAGTACATAGATGATGGTACAACAAGCTTTTTACGCTTAGATAGATATTCTCTAGTAGCTTGTTTTAGCATCTCTTTTTACTAAGTGTAATTAGTGAGCTCTCGTGGATTCTTTCATTGAGAGTGAACTAATTAACGTAGAATTGGTGGCCCGATTCATTACTTAGTTGTTTTGATATTCTAGACGATAGGTAGTATTGGATAGATATCTTTTTGTAAATTAGTTATTCATATAGTGGATATTTCGCCTTGAGGCTCGGCAGATTATAAATATAATCTGCTAGAAATTTATCTTGTGTTCTTTACATTCCGCTGTTTAGACTCTAGGATAGTTTAGGACTTTAGGTATTAGTTTTACGTATTGTTACAATACTAAGTCACAATACATGTATTTGGTACTAAGTCCCGATCCATACAATTTCACTTGGCATCGAAGCCAACCACTTGACCAATAGGTGTTTGGATTTTGTACAATTAAGATGCATTCAGTTAATCCAAATATCAACAGGCTACCTATTATGGATGGATCCAACTATCAGTTCTGGTCAATCCGTATCCGCTCACATCTCAAGTCCATTGATACACTACAAAAAATCTGGCCTGTAGCGACGGATAGATCCGTCGCTACAGGCCATCTATTCGTCGCCCCAGCTCTGGCGACGGATAGAAATTCCGTCGCCCCGCTGGAGCTGTGGCGACGGATTATTATCCGTCGTCCAATTCGCGACGGATTGGACGACGGTTTTGACCTTTTTTTTTTTTAAATTGATAATGGGGCGACGGATAGATTCTATCCGTCGCCCCACGTGGCGACGGATAGATCTATCCGTCGCCCCATTTCTATTTTTTAAAAAAAAAATAAAATCCGTATTCGAATTTTTATATTCGTATACGGATTAATTCGTATCCAATTTGTATTCGTATACGGATTAATTTGTATTCGAATTTTTATATTCGTATCCAATTTGTATTCGTACGGTGCGGTGGTGGTGGGAGGAGAAAGGTGGTGCGGTGGTGGCAGTGGTGGTGGCAGGGTGGTGGTGGTGCGGTGGTGGTGGTGGGAGGAGGAAAGGTGGTGGTGGTGGCAGGGTGGTGGTGGTGGTGGAGGAGATGGTGGTGGTGGCAGGGTGGTGGTGCGGTGATGGTGGAGGAGATGGTGGTGCGGTGGTGGTGGGAGGAGAGAGGTGGTGGTGGTGGTGGTGGAGGAGGAGGAGAGGAGAAATGGAGGAGAGGTGGTGGAAGGAAAGGAGGTGGTGGAGGAGATGGTGGTGGTGGAGGATGGTGGTGGAGGAGATGGTGGTGGAAGGATGGTGGTGGAGGAGGTGGTGGTGGAGGATGGTGGTGGATGGTGGTGGTGGAGGAGATGGTGGTGGAAGGAAAGGAGGTGGTGGGAGGAGAAAGGTGGTGGTGGGAGGAGGAGGAGAGGAGAAATGGAGGAGAAGTGGTGGAGGAAAGGAGGTGGTGGAGGAGATATATATATTTTTTTTTTAGGCTTTTAGCGGTCGCTAACGTTTTTTATTTTTTTTTAATTTTCCGGCTATATAGCGACGGATAGATCTACTATCCGTCGCTAAAAATAGCGACGGATAGATCTATCCGTCGCTAAAATTTTTTTTTTTTTTAAATCTTGGTCAACGCTCTGTAGCGACAGATAAACTTATCCGTCGCTCTGTAGCGACGGATAAGTTTTATCCGTCGCCCCGTTTGGCGATCCGTCGCTACAGGGGCGACGGATAAAATCCGTCGCCCCTTTCCGTCCCGTTACAGCAGAATTCTTGTAGTGATACCAAGGTGTGGAAGACTGTGCCTGATGGACACAAGGTGCCTATGTTACCTCCTGATACTGTGTGCCCAAACCTGAAGACACGTACACTCCAAAAGAGGTAATCGATGCTAACAATAATGAAAAAGCTTTGAATGTTAACTTTAGTTATGTCAATCCTCATATGTTTAAGCTTATTCAAACATCCTCAACAAATTAAGCTTAGAAACTAAGCCTAGGATATTCTCCAAAGGCATTGTGAAGGAGATTCGAGTGTGAGAGAAACTAAGCTTCAGATGGTACTTAGCAAATTTGAAAACCTTAGAATGGAGGATAATGAAACAATATCATCTTATTTTGAAAAACTACTGGATATTTCTAATGAAAGCTCTCTTTTAGGTGATCCTTTGTCAAGCAAACAGTTGGTTTACAAAGAAATTAGAACATTGTCAAAACATTTTGAAATTAAAAAAAGGTTGCTATTGAAACTTCGGTCAATTTGGCAACTATTGATCTTCAGACCTTAATGAATATTTTGCAAAACTATGAGTTAAACATGGAAAATGGTCTTATGCTGCAATCTAAGTCTTCTGAGTCACTTGATGAAGAAGATGAAGTTGATTTTATTGTTTACTTTAACTCTCTGATTAAACGTTTTCAAAAGAGCAATCTTAAGGATAAGTTTAAATCCGGATCCAGTAGCATGTTCTCTCCTAGTAAGAAATTTATATCTAAGAAACTTGCTAAGTACTCATATCAAAAACCATCTGATGAGGATACAAATAATCTAATGAAGACACAGTGTCATGCATGTGAAGGTTTTGGACATTATGCCTATGAGTGTGCTAATACTCTTCGTAAGAAGGGTAATTCTTACTGGGTTTGTCTAAGTGATAGTGAGACAGGTGCAGATGATGAAGAGATACTCCTTGATGAAGATGTGCACACAGCTGCTTTAATTACATACAGAAGTAAACTGGTCAGAATATTCATCAGATAATTAGGAGTATTGTCATAATACTGTCTCTAACCACTATGTGCAGGATTTATTTTTTGTGGATGAACATGATAGTCTTGCCAATATCAGTGTAGACAACACTGATCAGGTAATTCTTATAGAAATAGATCATCCTTACTGTATGCATGGTGATGTGTCAAATCAAAGTTTTATATTTGTTTAATTAGTCAAGAGTTAATTCTCAACACTACAAAAACTTGTAGTGCAGTGAAGTTAACCCCGAGGTCGGTCTCTCAGGACTTAACTAAGCTTTGTTCTTTTCACGGAATATAATTATCAACATGAAACCAGTAAATGGTTGGTTTTTTGCTTCGGCAGCGAGTTCTAACTACTAACACTACAAGAAAACCTGTTCCTAGCCACGCCAAATTAGCGACGGATTTTATCCGTCGCTAGCTAGCGACGAATCGCTAGCTCTAGCGACGGATAAAATCCGTCGCTAGTTCTAACGACGGATAAGCATTTCCGTCGTTATATTTAACGACGGGTAGGCTTATCCATCGTTATGTAACGACGGATAGTCTTATCCGTCGCTAAATCTAGCGACGGATAATCTATCCGTCGCTAGATTCGTTGACCAAAATTGAGAAATTAAAAAATGGAAAAAGAAATTTAAAAAAAAATAATAATCGAAAAATGAAAATGTCCTATCCGTCGCTAGACTTTCAGGTTTTTACGGGAAGCAGAATGCTTCCCTCCCCATTTTTCTTCTTCCTCATTCTTCTTCCTTTCTTCTCCCCATTTCGGCCAAAGCAAATTCCGTCCAAATCTCAACCATTTCGGCCATTCTTCGTGTACATTCGAAGCTCGTGAATCAAGGAGGTCAATTCTACCGTCAATCTCAAATTTCATCGGCTCATTTCTCCGGATTCGAAGGTAAACCCTAATTTTTTATATTTGGGGATTTTGTTACTTTGGACTAATTTGAGCAATTGAATGTAAATGGAGAGTATATAGTACTTAGTTTAGTTGTAATTAGGTAATGTTTTACCTTTGAGATGTGCAATTGATATATATTGATTGCGAATTTTAATTTTTAGTATAATGTTAGGATGTTTGTAAGTATGTAGGGCTTTTAATTAATTTGATATTGGTGTATATTTAGTAAAATTATGAAGATTTAGTACCTCGTTTTGAGACCCTAACTTTTTGACATATTTGGAAAATTTAGTTAATTTAGACTAATTTAAGCAATTGTATATTTACTAGCTAGCTAGTTAATTAACTTTGAGATGTGCAATTGTTTGAATTGTTAATTATTATAATGTTAAGTATGTCGTAGTTTTGATTTAAGTATGTTAAGTATGTTAATTAAGATGTGCAATTGTTTCATTTGATAAATTTATACATGTACTAGATTATAAATTATGAGAATTTAATTAATGAAGTGTGTTGATATAATTTGGTGATTACATTCAGAAATGCATGTAATTTATAATTTATAAATTCGTATTAAAGGGTTGGAATGCTTTATTTGTAATGGGAATTTTGGTAAGAGACAAAAACTTTATAACATGCAAGAAATGGGGAAATGGGAATCGAGTTGAAAAAATACGATCTAATCAATTCAAACGTGTCAGGTTATATAATCATCCAATGAACACCGATCGTTCATGGATGTACCAAAGGATAGTTAATGGCAGAGTTTTACCTAGTTTTGTGGAAGGGGTTGATGCCTTCGTTACATTTGCACTGACACAGACTAATTGTTTGAGTGGGGGGATGATGAAGTGCCCTTGCACCCAGTATAAATGTAGAAATAAGCAATTTTTACCTCCAGAAACGGTAGTGGAACACTTGAAACGTAAGGGGTTTGTAGTTGAGTATGAGGTATGGACTTCTCATGGCGAGACATATAAGCCGTTCATGGATTATGAGAATTTGGGGAAGCGTAAAAGAAAATAGGAAACTGTGATGGGAAGTACTCAAAATACTTCTACATCTGATGCTAATAATGATCATGAACGGGTTGAGCAAATGGTATATGATATTGCGGGTCCAGAGTTCATGGACACTAGGGAGCCAGTAACCGAGGGGGGTGCGGAGGAGCCTCCGAATCCTGAGGATCAGGTCTTCTTCGGGTAAGCTTAAATGTTACAATTTGTTGTGGTAAATGTTACAATGCTTTATTTGTAGAGAGAATCGATTAATGAACTAGTTTACTAATTTGTGTGGTATGTTAGCCACTTAATTGGGTGATATGTTAGTCACCATTGTGTTAGTAAATTCTAGGACAATTTGTGTGGTATGTTAGCCACTTACTTGGGTGATATGTTAGTCACTATTGTGTTAGTAAATTCTAGGACAATTTGTGTGGTATGTTAGCCACTTACTTGGGTGATATGTTAGTCACCATTGTGTTAGTAAATTCTAGGACAATTTGTGTGGTATGTTAGCCACTTGGGTGAAATGCACCATTGTTTATCTTGAAATTGTGACCTTGGGGCATTAATTTTTACTTTGAATGGAATTGGAATGTAGAAAAAATACTACATTCCGACTGGCCTTATTCCCCAGATGTGGCCTGTTTTTTAGAGTTTGGGTTCTGACCTGTATAGGCATATGGTGGCTGACATGAAAAAATACCGAGACAAAGGAAAGCCGCCACAGTATAGGCATATTGGGGACGAAGAGTGGGCTATGTGGCATGAGTATTGGAGCATTAATCACGTCGAGGATCAGTCCTACAAGAACAGGCAGAACCGGCTGACTGAGCCGCGAGATGGTAAGGGCTCTGCCAGGCATCACTTCGGGTCACGAGCTGTTGTCACTGATCGCCAGATGTCGGTAAGTATATATATGTGTGTTCTGATTACAACATGATTTGTACACATGTGTATTGCTTTCATTTATACCAATTTACCACCTGTTTGCATTCCTACCAACTTACTAACTACTTGTTGCAATATATAATGTTCTTTAGCTGAACCTGAACAAACCCAAGACTTGACTAGAGCAAATGAAGATGGGGAAGTTCAAGAACGACGTTTGGGTGGACCAGAAGTCCGAGCTTATTGTGGTATGTGTATTTGCTAAGTGTTACAGTTGTATATGCATGTGTATTATAAATTAAATATGAAATTGTAGCTCATTTCGTATACACTTGACTATTACAGAGTGAGGTGCAACGGATCATTGCGGAGAGGCTGCTCGAGGGTGAGGAGTTGTCCATGGAAGAACAAGACCGGATCTTTCTACAGGTCAACCCACCCGACAACAAGGGTCGGGTTTATGGTCTTGGTAGTTATGGCGAGACACTGACGCAGAGCTTCTCCGTGTCCCAAAGAATCTGTGGACATGGTGGTGTTTACACACAGTGTGTCGAGCATATGGTGAATCAAGCGGTGACTCTTCCGCATCGAGATTGGAAATCTCGTGATGAGCAGCTCGTATGAATCGAGAGGATGGAAGAGCTCTGTTGTCAGATATGAGCGTAATACCCCCGGGCCCTCGTCTCAGTGATGTTGTGATGTTTTGGATACTATGCTACTTTTTACTTTGTTGGATATTTGGATTTATATTCGGATATGTAGACTTTATTTTGGATAATTTATTTTTTGGACGAATCGTTGTTGTTAATTAATGCAATTTCCCCTTTGTGACATATCACTATTATATTTGTTGAAAAAACAGGTGAAAATTATAAAATAATTTTAAAAAAAAATTTAAAAAACAGTAGTTTAGCGACGGATAAACTACGAATTAGGGAAACAACGCCCTAATTCGTAATTTAGCGACGGATAACTACGAATTAGGGTAGCACTCCCTAATTCGTTATTTAGCGACAGATAATTATCCGTCGCTAAACAACGAATTAATGCGTTCTAGCCCTAATTAGATTAGAGACGGATAATTATCCGTCTCTAATGGCGACGGAAGGGTCAACGCCCATCCGTCGCCAATTCCGTGGCTATTAGCGACGGATAACAATCCGTCGCTAATTCGCCTTAGAGACGCCCGTCATTAAGACGGACGTCTATCCGTCGCTAAGGCCTTAGCGACGGATCGGCAGGGGGCTTAGCGACGGATAATTTCGTCGCTAAAACCCTGTTTTCTTGTAGTGTAATCTAACTCAAACTCTCAACGCAAAGAAATCAAACACATGTATATCGATTTTATCAAGATAAGTTATCAAATTACAGAGTGGTAATGAATAATTGATGCTAGCTAGTAGGAATAGATGCAATAATAACGATGTCGATTTACTCTAGTTATCACTAGCACACGTCCTAACGATTATTACACTGCTCTAGTCTTTTCTAGGCAGACACCTTATATCAGATAAGATACGAAGAACTATGACAATGAACTAACTGAATTTGTTCTACAAAACATATAGCATTAGTGAAGACGTCAATTTCACTAAGCTACAATTAATAAGCTAATGTAGTTATTGTGTTTGCTACGAACCTAAGAATTATGCAATCTCTAGACGTTTTGGTGGTAAAACAATTGCATAATCCTTTGGTGATTTTGGGGGTAAAACTCAATCCACATAACTACATACGCATTTAATCAAAAGGGCACAGAGTAAATCCCATCTTACTTGTTATTGAATTGCATAAACCCTAACTAGCATGCATTGAATCATCACCACCCCATAAAGGGGTGTCTAGCTACTCATGCTCATCACCAGTAAGTAAGAAATAATTAAACAATCCAACATCAATAATGTTGATACGAAAATATGTCCAATCCGTCATAAAGGACCTAGGAACGAATCCTAAGGCGCCCTAAGTCATCCAATGGATCTGAGACACTTTAGTCCGAGCCAATGGTCCGATCCGGGCAGACCATCCATGGTCCGACCCACCCTAAAAGAAAGGAACAAAGGATTTGGACCTACAAGGCCCGACCCGGAACCGTAGATCTGACCCACCTTGGCCCGAGCCTCTCTGAGAAAGGAGCATAGTGCTAAGTCAGTACCCTCTCCGACCCAAGGACTCCGACACGGATGTCAACTCGGATCCAGCATGACCATCTCATAAAGCAACCAAGCAAATGGGCACCAAAGAGTGAGGTGTCCGAACCCAGGAGCTCCGAATCGGAAGAGTTGGACAGGCAGGAGGACTTCCTCAGCTGACAACCAAATGTGGTCCGAACCAATCGTCCGGACCCATCTCTCCGAACCTGGGAACTCAGCAGAACTAGTCACATCCTCAAGAACTCTCCCAATAATGACCAAACTACCCCTAAAGCTCAAGATGGCATGGGCTAAAACTTCATTATTGGGCTATGGGCCTCATATTAGCATTGGTGGCTCAATCCTGGCCGTACACATGGCGCAATTCTAGCAAGGCCTTCCATTTTGATGATAGCCTATAAATAAGGCACACATCCCAACAAGTAAGTCACTTTGAACAAGTCATCTGATAAGTCACATCACGACCTCAATCCCGAATATTATACAGAGTTGATCTTCAGTCACTCTCGAGTAAAGTCTCATCCCGGTTTGACACTTAGCAAACCGGGCACTAACCCCCCACTCAAGTGTGCGTCTCACAAGTAGTTGGTCGCTGGTTCTTACGCCTCGGTCCTTACCTAGCAAGGAGCTTCTTACCTTGGCGCCCATTAGTGGAGTTGAAATAAAATCTAAGTAGTTGGGGAGTTACACCCTCAACATTTTGGCACCGTCTGTGGGAATCTTTACCAAAAGTCCCGTTCTCTTCAGTAATGGCAAGAACAAGAAGGTCCGCAAGAACCAACGCCACTGCCATTGGTACCTCGCCCAAGACAAAGGGAAGACCTCTCACTAGAAGAGGTGGGGTAGCAAGAATTTCAACAAGAGAAGTACTAGCTGAGCCAAGTGCGGGCCATACCGCTAGTCTTTCGTCCGGCGAGGAAAGAGCCGCTAATCCACCAAGAAGGATCCAGACATCGGGGACGGCGATGATTCCTCCGTCAGAATACATGGTCCTCCTCCAGAAGAAACTTTACCCTCCCGAATGGTCAGATCATTCGTCCTAGTGAGTTCGGGATGAATGAGAATCAGTTTGGCCTCTTACTCACCACTATTCAAGGATGCTTTGGATCAAACAACCTCCAGCCTCCTCAGCCCACCCCGCCTACACCGATCCCGAGGCAAGTGAACTCATTAATCAAGAAATGAGCACCGTCCTATCCAACAAAGGTGGGGAACAAGCTCAACGAAGACACGAGACATCTTCTCAATAGAAGAGCCACGCTTCATGAACAACGAGGAGAAGTCCGAAGTGCCACGAGTAAACGTGAGAACCAACGCGAGGAGCTCAACAACAAGCGCTAGAGATCAAATGGCGAAAGCACCCGATAGTTCTAATCACGATCTTCCTCCAGATGTAGCTATCAACCTAATCGGTGAAAGACTGACAGCGGAGCAGATCTACCTCCAACAGAAGGCCCTGGAAACACAAATTGCCACCTTGAGCAAGATGGTCAAAGCACATGAGAAGGTGGTAGTTAAAACTCCCAACCCTCTATGCGACGAGATCAGAAGAGAAAGAAAGCGCCCCGACTGTGTTATCCCAAACCTTGAGCATTACTATGGAGATACTTGCCCTGTAAGGCATCTTACTAGATACGAAAGTAAGATGGAAAGCAATGGACTCAACGACAACATGAAGGCTCTCAACTTTTCCACCACACTCTTTGGAGAAGCAATGGATTGGTGGACCTCACTACCTAATGGTTCCATCAAATCTTATGCGGACGTCGCCTCCCTTTTCTTGAAAAGGTTTGAGAAAGCAAAGAGAAGGAAGAGGTCATTGAGCACCGGCAAAGTAATCCGAAAGATCATGAGGACCTTAGAACCTTCCTTGACCGCTTCAACGTCAAGTAATGACAGGTAGAGCCTCATAGCATCAAAGAGCGGGTCCGACACCTATATGCTAACACTTATAATGATGAGCTTAGAAGGAAGCTTTCCAACGAAGAAATCACCACTGAAAAGTATCTGGAAGATATCTGCGAAGGAGTCTTGTATGGAGAAGATTACCGAAGAAATGTCCCGATAAGGGCAGGGATAAAGAAGGGAAAAGAACAAGTACGACAGGAACTTCCTCCTCGTCAGGGGAAGTTCGAGCAAAAAAGAGATCTCAGGGACAGAAAAGAATTCCATAGAGAAAGAACTCCACCTAGGAGATACACCGAGTATACTCGCCTCAACAGACCAAGATCCGACATCTTGGCTTCTATTGTTGAGAGGGACTTAGATATACAATGGCCTAAACCTGTCAAGAGCAGCAAGAAGAGTAAATTTTCTAAAGACTACTGTAGGTTCCACAAGCAGAAAGGTCACCCGACTGAGGATTGCATCCAGTTGAAGACAGAAATCAAAAGACTAGTGAGAAGTGGGAAGTTGAAAGAACCAACAGGTGAAGAAGAACCCTCCAGGCATAGAAAGAATGAGCAGAGAAGAGAGGAGCATGATTCTGAACCTCCGACAGGATCTTTACCACCACCTCCAGCGGAAATCCCACCTCGGCATGCCCAAAGATATCAAGGGTACCGAAGATCTGAAACGGAGAACCTCCCTACAAAGGGAATTATCAACGCCATTGCAGGAGGACCAAAGGGGAGATAGGAAATGCAAGGAAAGGACCGCAACACTTGAGAAACAACGACAAAGCTTACGGTCCACCATTTCGAAAGGCACAAATGCAATTACTTTGACGATAGCGAGATCCCCCACCAACGCCCCATGGAGGAGATCTCAAGGACCCCGATGTCCCTTTGGTTGTTTCTCTAGTGATTGCCACTTACAAGGTCAACAAGGTACTAATCGACACAGGAAGCTCCTCCAATGTCATATCCAAAAGGACCGTGGAGCAAATGCACCTGGGGCAAATACAATATGGACGAGTATACACTTGGTAGGTTTTGGAGGGTCTGTAGTACGCCCCATTAGAAGTATACCACTACAAGTCTCCATGGGCACTTTTCCGACAAGAGTGACCAAGACTATCCTCTTTGTGGTAGTAGATAGCACCTTTGACTATAACGTGATCTTGGGCCGCCCGGGACTTAACCAATTCAGAGCAATTGCTTCTCCCCTACACAGCAGGGTGAAGTTTCCAACCCCGAACGGCGTGGGGGAAGAAATGGGCAACGTTAGAGAAGCCTGGGAGTGCTATATCATGTCAACCAGGGGGGCCACAGTACCTGTCCTTTCGGTCACTAAGGGCTCTCATGACCATTCTTCCATTACTCTAACGCCACCAAAGGAAGAAATCGGTATTGGGTTGCTCAGAGAAAAGTTCCCCAAGACAGCTAGAATAGAATCCCTTGAAGCCTTGAAAGAGGTCCAACTGGTCGAAGGAAATTCGGAAAGAACAACTCGGATTGGAACGGAGATGAGTACGGAAGTAGAGCTGAAGCTCATCGCTTGCCTTCGAGACAATTGCGCCATCTTTGCTTGGAGCACAGATGATCTCAAGGGGATAGACCCAAGGATCGAAGTTCAACGTCTGAACATGGATCCTACGGTCAAGCACATCCGGCAAAAGAGGAAAGACTTTGGACCAGTTGAGGATGCTATCATAGCAGGGGAGGTTGACAAGTTGATGAAAGCAGGTCATATCGAAGAAGTTAGATACTCCGATTGGGTCTGCAACGTGGTCCTCGTCGAAAAAGCTCCCGGAAAGTGGAGAATGTGCAATGACTTCACTAGGCTCAACAAATTTTGTCCAAAGGATCCCTATCCACTGTCACGCATAGACCAGCTGGTTGATTCCACTGCAGGATGTGCGCTTCTAAGCTTCATGGATGCATATCAAGGCTTCTACCAAATTAGGATGGCTCAAGAAGACATCAAGAAAACGGCATTCTTTGCGGCCGGAGGAGTCTATTGCTTCAAGGTCATGCCTTTTGGCCTCAAGAATGCAGGAGCTACTTACCAACGACTGGTAAATAAGATGTTCAAGGAAGAATTGGGAAAAACCATGGAAGTCTATGTGGATGACATGCTGGTGAAAAGCAAGACTGAAGAGGAACACATAGAACACCTCAACAATTGTTTTTCTGTTCTCCGGAAATACGAATGAAGTCAACCAAAAAAGTGCACTTTCGGGTGAAAGGAGGAAAATTCCTTGGCTACATGGTCACGTAAAGAGGCATCTGCTAACCTGGAGAAAATAAAGGCAATCATGGACCTACCACGGCCCAAGACATCAATGAAGTTGAAGCTTCTAGGAAAGGTGATGGCATTGAGCCGTTTATCTCAAAATCCGAGAAGAACCTTCCTTCTTTAAGATCTTACGAAAAGGAAATAAGTTCGAGTGGACAAAGGAGTGAAGAGGCCTCGAAAACTTGAAAAGTATCTCCTCTCACCGCCTTTTGTCTAAACCCATGGAGGTCAAACTCTTTACCTCTATTCGCCACCACCGATGAAGCAATGAGTTCCGTCTGTACGGATACAAGACAACGAGCATTTACCAATTTACTATTTGAGCAAAGCTCTTGTAGCTCGAGGCCGATATGTCAAGGTTGAGAAGCTCGCTTCCCATCGGTTTATCGACGCGATCAAGCCTTACTTCAAGTCGCATCGGATTGTGGTCCTTACAAATGAGCCACTCAAGCATGTCTTAGACAAACTGGATCAGTCAGGACGCCTGTCCAAATGGGCTATTGAGCTAAGTGAATATGATATTGGGTATCAAGCCCCATCTGCCAAGAAAGCGCAAGTTTTGGCCGACTTCCTGGTAGACTATCCAGAGAAAGCAGAAGAAGGGAACGAAAACTCCCAGGAAAAGGCTAGTCATGTGGCGATAGCCCAAATCAAGGAATCAAGGGAAGAGAAAGAAGCAGAAGAGACACAAAGAGGTAGCATCCAGCTTATGACTAAGTATCACCTACCTATGGATGATTCACTGAGAGTAAGGCACATGTTTCTCTTGGACGAAGAACTCAATACCTCGACAACTGCATCTTCCGACAAGAAGCAGGAGGTTGAGAAAGCACTCACTCCCACTTCGGGAGGTAAGGAAAGAAACACAGAATGTTGGACATTACAAGTGGACGGATCATCAACCGGACGGTTGGGAGGAATAGGAATTTTCCTTGAAAGTCCTGAAGGAGCCAAGCTAGAGTACGCCATCACCCTCAATTTTAAGGTGACAAACAACGAGGCCGAATATGAAGCACTTATCACCGGCCTAAGAATGGCGAAAGCCCTTCAGGTAAAAAGGATCAAAGCCTACACAGACTCACAGCTCGTACAATCCCAGTTCTCCGGGTCCTTTACCACCAAAGGACCTAACATGATCAAATACTTGGAGCTCCTCAAGAAAGAGGTTGAGCACTTTGAAGAATTTACTCTTGACCAATTTCACAGAGAATGGAATGAAAAATCCGACGCCCTCTCCAAGTACGCCTCGGCCTTAGGAGCTTTGGACATAAGAAGTGTCATCCTAATGACCCGCGTGGAATCCTCCCTGGCAAACCCCAACGGACAGGTGCTTCTTTTGAGCACAGAAAGAAACTGGATGACTGATATATTCCGTTACCTCAAGGATGGCACTTTACCTATGGATCCTAGAGAGGCCAGGAAGATTCAATGTCGAGCTAACAGATACTTTATTCTGGAAGAAGATCTCTACAAAAGATCCTACAGCGGAACTCACCTGAGGTGCCTAGATCCTCAGGAGGCGAAAACTGTGATGAAAGAAATCCACGCCGGAAGTTGTGGAAGTCATTCAGGAGGAAGAACTTTGGCGCAAAAGATCATAAGGCAAGGATACTATTGGCCAACTATTGACATGGATGCTGCCAACATCGCCCGCGCCTATGAAGACTGCCAATACTATGCCAACATACCACACCGCCCGACCAACCCTATGATTCCGTCAATCATAGCATGCCCATTTGATCAATGGGGCATAGACATAGTTGGTCCCTTTCCGCGAGGAACACATCAAAAGAAGTTCTTGATAGTGGCAGTGGAGTACTTCACTAAGTGGGTCAAGCAAGATCAACCATCACGTAAAGCGTGGTTCGACATTCATCCGGAAGAACATCATCTGCAGTTTGGACTCCCGAGTGCTAGTTTGGACAATGGAGCACAATTTTCGGTCAAGATCAAGGTGGCTTCAGTCCTTCAAAATAGAACAACGCTTTACTTCCGTTGGCCACCCCCAAGCCAATGGTCAAGTGGAAGCCACCAACAAGACCACAGTCAAAATTTTGGAGAAAAGGTTGAGAACCTCCCAAGACAGTTGGGCGGATGATCTCGACGCGGTCCTTTGGGCGCATCGAACGACAGCCCGGACTGCCACACAAGAAACACCTTTCTCCTTGGTCTATGGATCCGAGGCGGTCATCCCTTCGGAGACGGTGGTGGCAACCCAGAGAATCCAGCAATACAACCCAGTTGATAATGAGCTCGCAAGGATCTATGACCTTGAGCTCCTTGAAGACAAGCGCGATAAGGCATTGACCAACATCCTTCGGTACCAAGCCATGACCACTCGAGCCTACAATAAACGTGTCTTTCCCAAGGACATACAAGTTGGAGACTTAGTCCTCAGAAGAGCCGATATACTAAGTCATGTGGGGAAACTTAAGCCCAAGTGGGAAGGACCGTACAAAGTTACTGGGGCAAGAGTTAATGGAAGCTTTGAACTAGAAGATGAACAAGGGCGGGCCTTGAAGAGAACTTGGAATGCCAAGAATCTCCAAAAGTTTTACACTTAGAGAAGCATGGCAACGACTGTCACCTTCCTCAATCTTGTCGAACTGTTTTTTGTTTTTTGAAAAAGGCCTCGAAGCCCTCAAGTTGTAATCCGATTTCCGTCAAATCAATACAACTGTGATTTCATAAACATTGTTGATAATCATGTCCTTCGAATTTCATGATTCGAACGGGCCATGAAGATATTTAACTACTCGATCCAAACCTAGATCATACACTCATCCGGAGCGGATTAACACAATCAAACAGTGTCCGACCTTCACAAAGGCAAATACGCTTTTATTAAAACAGGAGTACAGATTTACAAAGACAGGGTCCGAAGAGCCCTAATCGAGCTTACAAAAACAAGTTCCTATTCTATCTCTTTTCTACTCTACAGCGAAGCTTCTTAATTAACCCTGGTCTACCGAACCAAACCCCGTCCGAGCACTATTCACTGTATCTGTGGGCGCTCCGAAGGAAGAGGGAATTCCACCATCCCAACTTTGATTGCTTACTGACAGATCTCGAAGCCCCCTTCGGACGATCTAAAAACTAACAGCAGTCGGACGAGATAACTGAGGCCATTCGATGCTTCCAGAAAGGATACTTCATCACTTCTGAACGACAGAGAGCTCCGAAGCAAGCAAGAAGCACTATAACAATCCGGATCGCCTCTTACCAAATACTATAAATACATCCCAGATTCAGAGTATTTGGAAGGGCTACCAACCGGATAGTCGGATCAACCCAAGTCACTCCGGAGGCTCCCGTTGATCCGAGTCCCAATAAGACCGGCATTGTCAGGAACTCCGTCCCAGAATTGTAAGTCGCTCCCTCGAGCCTTCAATTCTGGAACGCAGCCACCAACAAAACCGAGCTGCTCGGACGAAAGACCATAGGTGTAAGACAAACGAGTTACCAAAAAGGATACATCCGGAGCTCCCTCGATCCGAAAAACGGACAACTAGACACAACAGGATTGGTAGAAAGCCTTCCAACATCTCGGGCGGTTTTTTACGACCGAACCACGAAATACTGGAAGGGATTCTACCAAACCAATTATGCCAACTTGTCGCCTCCCGGGCACATACCCAGAAAAGATGCCTCGGATACATTGAGGTTCAAAAACAACTATTTGAAGATCCCCGAACCATCCAGCTAATCTACCTCTCCGGGGCTAAAAGTCGTGGATATAGACCACAGCCCCGGAGAAAGAAGATTAGCCTGACGATCAGAGGAATTGACTGGCAAAGATTTCAAGTCTCACTCGGCACGGACCGTATCCTCGAAGATCCGAGGCTGGCTTTCCGAGCAATTTAATTTCCAAAACTCTCACCGTGAACCAGCCCGGGTAGACATCCGAAGCATCGGAGAAACCCTTGGGACAAGAGCGAAGGTATAAACATGCTCACCAGCCGCTCGGACTCGAGCTCCGGACCTTTGGTTACTATAAAAGGGAGAAATGTCCTAATGAAAAGCCGTACAAAGTAGGGGTATATATAGAAAGGGAGGACCAATCAGAAGCGGACACGTGTCCCATATTCGCCGGAAATGGGCTTGGGCCGAACATGGGCCTGCCTCTTCAACTTCTATTAGCCCAACCCAATAATCCATCCATAAGGTCGGGCAAATCGACTAAGTTACTCACTCGGATGTCGCTCGGGGCTGACATGACAACACCCGAAGCAACTGTGATTCGTATAGAGTCACTTTATACTTAATGCTGATCATCTTCTCACTCTTTCACAAGTCTGCATGACTCGGGAAGACACACCAAGTCAACATCCGAATCGCCACAACTTATCACGATACAAGGAAATTCTCTTTGTCGCAAGCCGTGCCACTCTAAAATGTGGCTCCAAACCATTCGTGATCCGGCTTATTTCTATCAAAAAGTCCGATTCGGATGGGTACAATGGTTGATTGTTCTACTAAAGGGTCCGGACCCACTATCTGAGTTTACGAGAGTTGATGAGTTGCTACGCAAATACGAAATTAAAACGCGCAAGAATGTAAACAGCAACATTAGTGTTTCAATGGCAAAAATAGTTCCGAGCCACCAAGGGACCCGAACCAACAACATTCATCAAGACAAATATATGTTTAGCCAACAAAAAACGAGCAAAAAAGACAACATTGTTTTCAGGCCCGGAGGCACCCTACTACAAAAAGCCCGGGGCATACCCCGTCTTCACTACCTTTGCCGCTCGGACGAACTAGGTTGAGACCGAGAGGGACCCCCCGTATCCTTCTCCGGAGGCGCTTGACCTTCTTTGTCACTTGGGCTAACCTCCGTTCTCTCCGAGCCTCAACCTCTTTCAGGAAGGCCGGACACTCCTCCATCAAGTCTAGGTCGCGAGCAAAACCATGGACAGGCCCAGGCAGAGTCAGCCAGTCTCGGTTGTGTTCCAAGTGATCCTCCAAAGGAACGAAAACACTGGACATAAGCACCCGAGGGACTAAGGATGGGAGATACGGACCGCCATAGTTGTACTTCTTGCCCTCCGACTCGCGCAGACCAACTCCACAAATTCACACTTAAGCAGGTCTTCGTCCAAGACACCCTCCGGAGCAAAGTCCGAGCCATCTCCATTCTTAAAGGCGGACACTCCCTCAGCCTCCAAGTCGCAGTCAGCCGGTATCCAACCCTTCCTCCGGCGCTGGTCCACAGCTGCATCAAACCCATCTTGACGGGCCTCGTCATACTTCGACTCGAACAAAAACTTGCAGGAGTCCGAATCAAGGAAATCTTGAGCGGCCCTTATCCGGACCCCCTTAAGCTCCTTCAGCATTTTATCTTTGAAAGTCTAAGAGACACCCACGAACTCGTCCAAACTATCTTGGTGCACCTTCAAGTCGGTCTCCAAAGATCGAATGGCACTTTTCATCTTGGCCGTCTCCGATTCGGCCTCCTATTTAGCAGCTATGGCCTTCTTTAGGCGCTCGGCGTCTTTCAACCGAGACGCTTCAATCGCCTTTCACTTTGGCCAAATCCTCCTCTAGGGTAGCCCTCCGAGCAGCTACCAAGGAGCATGCCTCCACGGCAGCAGCAAGCTAAAAATAACAGATATCACAAACGTTTAGATATCTCCGAATCACAGGAAGATGACAAAATAACCAAAACACTTACTAACCTTGCGTTGAGCGGCAACTAACTCTGAAATCCGCTCCACCTCCGGCAAAGAAGAACCAGAGCAACTTCAAAGATCCGAATCCATGGCGCCTCGCTCATCTTCCCTTGCCTTTTTTAGCGGGAGGATTCGACCTTGAGGGCGCTTTTGCAGGTACCGGCTCGATCCGCATGGAGGATCTCGACACGGATCTTGGAGGCTTCTTGAGCCCTTAGATCCACCACCTTACCTTGTCCAAGTAGGATAGTTTGGGCCTCTTCGCTCAGCAGCCTCCGAGATTCCTCCACTCGGAACACGGCAAGATTTCTTGGCTCGTCCATCGGAGTACGGTGGAAGTCTTGATAACTGGGCCCGGAACCCTCTCGCTAACTCCTTCCGGCAAAGATTTTGTCGACGCTCAACTCCGCATGGTCGACATCGTATACTCGAACCAAAAGTCGCACATCCGAATCACAATGAGTTGCAAAATACAAAAGAATCTACAAAAGGTAATCATATAGTCGACGCATGACAACCGAATCGACAACCAACCAGGTGAGGGAAACCACTTACTCAAATCCTCCATGTTGTCACAAAAACTTGGCTCGGACAAGCCGCCATAAGGCGTAGGTCGACATATCGCCCCTAAGAAGTACTTTTCCGGCTCGACTCGATGGAGTGCTTGCATCCACAAGGGATGTTCCGTGCGGTGGCTTCAATCGCGGCTTGCCTCGGAAGAACTTTTTCTCAAAATGCCACTGGGCCTCTCCGCTGGATCCGGCTTCAGAGCCGACGGACAAAATGTACCTCTTGAACCATCGGATTCCCAACGAGGACAGGGATCAACAAAACGGTACGCTGGCGACATACGTAACGTAGAACCATGTGTTCATATTACTTACACTTATATTGAATAACTTGAAAATTATCGAATGTGACCGGATGCCTTTATATTTACATAAGACCAAGCACATCGATTTCAGGGAGTTGGAATGATCCGTGCGGACTCAAACCCATGCGCTCAAAATCTCCAAAAACTCGGACGATACGGGCAGGCGCCACCCGCAATGGAGACTTATCTCATAGACAGACATGTATCCCGGAGGCGGATTGTAGAACGCATGAGATTCGTCTGGGATGAGAATCTCCACACATTCCGGGATCTCATATCTCCTCCGGAGCTCATCCACTTCATCGGCTCGGATGGTTGAGGCACAGGTAGGCAAAGTACCATCTTCATTCAACTCGCCCTCCGGATCGGGGTGAGTGACCTCGTCTTTAGACCGAGGGAACTTTACTTGGAATACGTCCTCACCCTTCCTCAGCCTCTCCGGACGCTCTTCCTCAGCCACCTGCCGACTCGGCCCTGCTTGCCCAGCAGATTCCACACGGAGCATATGAGCGGATGGCTCTACACCTTCTTCCTCTTCGGAACCAGAATCTTGGCCCCGCACACCTTCCTCTGCCTCACCTTCCTCGGATGAGGATGCTAACTCTACGACAGTCTGAAGAGGCGCAGCGACTTGCACACGATCCTCCTCACCTCCTTCGAAGATGCCCAAATTGGGAGGTACTTCCGAAGTATCATGAACTTCCTCGATGATCGGCGCCTGCAGATCCGGAACGAACGGGACTCGATTAGGATTACTCCTAAAATTATAACCAAGGTTGCGAATTAAAGATCGAATCTCTACCGGAAGTTCGGATTCTTGGCCAGCCCGACCCGGGCGACGAGTTCCTATAACTCGCGAACTTGTCTCTTGAGCCGCTACAATAACCTGCACATGGGACACTCGCAGGTAATCCTGACGCCTCGGAGGACTAGAATCCGGAACAACTAACCGAAGTAAGGAACTTACCTCGGGCTCTTCCCGACTCGGATGGGGCGCTTGTTCCACCTCCAATACTTCATCGTCATCTACGATCCCAATTTCCTCGGAGCTATCGGTTAAAGATATCGCCTCGGAGTCATATCCCTCAGCCTCGGATCGGTTTTGGCTATCACTCTGACATCCTAGGAAAGGAGAAAGCAATTTCGTAAGCTTTAAGATGGCAACCGAGAGGTCGTTTATGTATATTAAAAGTGGTCGCCAAGGCCAAAACTAGCGGCTTTACTCGACGGGTTAGTTCGAGTCGATTACGCTTATTCGGAGTTAGTCAACATCAAGTACGTATTGATTATCAAATATACTACACATCATAAGCATGCATCCGAGTAACTTGAAGATGAAAGACAACAGAGATAATTTAATCATAAGACGAGACAAGTAAACTTACTTGGACTCGGATGATTAGATAGAAGTGACTTGACTTCAGACAGATCACGCACTTGAACCGCCGTTGCTCGCTTCGGATTGCCGGTAGTTGCCGGATATACTTAGAATGCAAAAATTCTCTCTAAACGGTGAGAAATGAACCGGCCAACCCCTCTATTTATAGAGGGCCATATTGGGAACTCCAACCGTCGCGATTTTTCGGATTTAATCTCCACCGTAGATCAAAAACCATCCAACGGTATAGTACAATTATACCAAGTGAAATGACGAATTGGTACAACAAATTTATCTCACGGATAGACGAATACAACAACTATCCCACTCTCGGGCAGCAGACAGCATGAGAGCTCCGGATTATCATCTTCTCGGACGCCTAGCGGCTTATCAGTCCAACATAATTTGCCCACAGGGAACCTCGTATACTCGAGCGATTACCCTTCGGACCTTTCCTTGACCACAGAGGTTGGTTCGGACGGGACACGCACCTACGGTCCGCCACCGTAGCCCATCAAAGGTACACCACCGATGTTCGGAGCCTAAAACTTAGTCTCGATTACAAATACCCTTTTTTCTTTCTTCTTCACTTCGTCGCCCTTCGGACCCAGCCCCTCGGATGGCAACGATGTTTTAGAAAAAGAAAAGGGGGGGGGGGAGAGATACTAAGTCAATGGCCACACGAAGTACGGAGTACACCTTTTTTCAACAAGATCGAAACGGATTGGACTGAAGAACGGATTTTTTCCTCAAAACAGCTTCCCAAACCAGTAGTTCCACAACTATCTTCTACTAAGATACTTGGAAACTAGGGGGACATATGTTGATACGAAAATATGTCCAATCCGTCATAAAGGACCTAGGAACGAATCCTAAGGCGCCCTAAGTCATCCAATGGATCCGAGACACTTTAGTCCGAGCCAATGGTCCGATCCGAGCAGACCATCCATGGTCCGACCCACCCTAAAAGAAAGGAACAAAGGATTTGGACCTACAAGGCCCGACCCGGAACCGTAGATCCGACCCACCTTGGCCCGAGCCTCTCTGAGAAAGGAGCATAGTGCTAAGTCAGTACCCTCTCCGACCCAAGGACTCCGACACGGATGTCAACTCGGATCCAGCATGACCATCTCATAAAGCAACCAAGCAAATGGGCACCAAAGAGTGAGGTGTCCGAACCCAGGAGCTCCGAATCGGAAGAGTTGGACAGGCAGGAGGACTTCCTCAGCTGACAACCAAATGTGGTCCGAACCAATCGTCCGGACCCATCTCTCCGAACCTGGGAACTCAGCAGAACTAGTCACATCCTCAAGAACTCTCCCAATAATGACCAAACTACCCCTAAAGCCCAAGATGGCATGGGCTAAAACTTCATTATTGGGCTATGGGCCTCATATTAGCATTGGTGGCTCAATCCTGGCCATACACATGGCGCAATCCTAGCAAGGCCTTCCATTTTGATGATAGCCTATAAATAAGGCACACATCCCAACAAGTAAGTCACTTTGAACAAGTCATCTGATAAGTCACATCACGACCTCAATCCCGAATATTATACAGAGTTGATCTTCAGTCACTCTCGAGTAAAGTCTCATCCCGGTTTGACACTTAGCAAACCGGGCACTAACCCCCCACTCAAGTGTGCGTGTCTCATCAAGTAGTTGGTCGCTGGTTCTTACGCCTCGGTCCTTACCTAGCAAGGAGCTTCTTACCTTGGCGCCCATTAGTGGAGTTGAAATAAAATCTAAGTAGTTGGGGAGTTACACCCTCAACATTTTGGCGCCGTCTGTGGGAATCTTTACCAAAAGTCCCGTTCTCTTCACCAATAAAACTCATCGAAGACCCAACAGATTGTTATCCGAATTTTTTTTTCAGGCCTGCAATTCAGACCTACACCTAATCTATTGTTTTTTTAATAAGTCAATTATATTACAAGGGCTTAATTACCTACTACTTCTTGTCTTCCGCCTCAACCACCTTATAACTACTTTCAATAATTGACGCCGCCAGGGTTCGAACCACCTTAGTTAGACCTACACCTAATTCATAAATTATTAGTAATGATTACGGGTTAAGAAAATGAATCCGTCCAACTTGTAAAAAAAATAAAAAAGTGCTAATACAAGTATTGGACCTACACCTTAATTAGACCTACACCTAATTCATAAATTAATTGGACCAGGTGTGCAACAACCACACCCAAACCCCGTCCCCTCGCCCATAGGATTGTCTAGCCGGGTTATTATTGGATTGTTGGACCATACCAGGTTGGGATCATGGATTATGAATTCGGGTTTGTTTTGGATTCGGTATCTATCGAACCCGGCCTATTTAAAATCTTAGATATGAATATAAATTCCACTTTTTCAGTTTACCTTATGGATTATTTCTTCTTTAATAATTTTTTTTTTCTTTCTGAAGGGCAATAATACCGTGTTTTCCGCCGGACAGTTGTGTCGAGCAGCCGAAAAAATGGAAGCCACCATTTAAAATTCGGTCCCAAACCAAATTGAAATACTACTGGATTTGGGATAAATTGGATGAATTGGATATTGAGTATGAATTGGATAATGAGGATGACTTTGTTAATGACGAATATTGCAGAATTGATGGTCAAGTTGGTGTAAAGAAAGTAAGTAAATACTAATCATTCCATCCCAAATTCAACTTCCTCATTTCATTTCTAATTGTCTCAAGTTAAAGTTTTCATTCCTTAAAAAAATTTATTCTATTTTGTTCAATCTCTCGCATACTTTATTTCCCATGTTTCATACTTTATTCAATCTGTATTCCTACTTTATTACCATATCTACTACTTTATTCATTCTTCTATTAAAATTTATTTCCGGATCCGCGAGAAGTTCAATATGGTCCGGAGTGAGTATTGTACAATTAATGCATAACCTAAATTTCATATTCATATACTAATTGAATTTTTTTTTTTTTATTTGTAGGTCACGAACAGACACATTCTTACATATGCAACTCGTGTGAGTAGTGATAGAAGACGAGTTCATATAGACATCAACCAACATCCTTTTCCAAGAAAATTAACTTTATAGTTAGGAAAATGGCCAAGATATTTCACCATGTCATATTTTATTTTCAATTTTAGCAAATGGTAAAAGAAAGCTTAAGCTTATGGAAGAGCTTTATTAATGTTACAAATATGATTGCCAAAGTGATAAAAGTTTCAATTTGTTATCTAATAATATAATAATATGATACTTGATGAATGTCAATTTACCTCTTCCACTACTATTATACTTTATGATGAGATTAAATCTCCTCCTACTTGTAAACTATAAATAGTGGATCATGATGTATGTTGAATACACTTGTATCATTGGATAAGATGAATGATATATTCTTCTACTCTACTCCCTCCTTTCTTATTGTTCTTCTTTTCTTTCCTATCACATTAGTTCTATAATTTCTAACACGTTATCAGCAAGATAGTGCTCAACCAACTGATAGAGAATGTAAACTATGATCCGAATGAAAAGCTAGAGGAAGAGGAGAGTTCTGATTGTCCATGGTGATGATGATCATGAATAGAGATTTCTTATTACATCACCCCTCCATCTCTCAATTTCATATACTACATTGATGCATTTTATTATTTTTATGTTGAGATTATATACTAATAAGTTCTTCGTTTTTATAGTTCCATCCTAAAGATGCATGTAGCAACCTTAGACGATGGCATACTTAAGACATACTTAAGACCATGGCAAAGAATTTTGATAGGAGATGCCATGTGTTTTAGTATGATCACTTACGAGTTTTTACCGATGGAGCTAACATACGGATGATGCCTTCAATGGAGCTACATATCCTTTGAAACTGTAAAACTATTACTTATCATCTTTCAAGATAAGTTTTATTTTGTTTATAATTTACTTCCTTGAATTTATTTTCTCATCATATGATATCATTTAACCACTTTAATTTTCTTGTTAGTGGTGAATCTCATATTCACACTCATATTTTTGATGAACCTTCCAAGTGGTAATAAAATTACAATATAGTTTACCATATTCCTTGAAGTAAATATGAGATACAAAACCTTAAAGGTTACGATTATTGAGAAATAAGTGAATGTCAAATTATCATTCACATAGATATATGATCCAAAATTTTCAAGAATTGAAAACCACCAGAAGTGGCTAACAATTGATGGTTCCTTTGTTAAAATATATATGTCCACAGACATATCATGGACCATAATAAATCCATCAACATATGGTTAATATTCTAGCCATAAGTCCATCAACAAATGGTCAATATTCTAGCTTTGATTAGCTAGACAAAGATGGAATGCACACACATATTAAACATATTTTATTGATGGTGATGCAAAAAAAGTAATAACTTCCAACCTGGAGTTGGTAGTATTAGTCTTTATAAATTGCCCAACTTGAAGTTGGAATAATATGTGTGCAAGTGTACTTAAAGTCATTCTCCTAAAAGCACAAATTCTTATTATTGCTCCCGAAGTAGCAATTGTGTGCATACTAATAAATTGTATGGATCTTGAAAACCACTAGAAACTTGATATGTAGGTGGTAAAGATATACCCCTAGCTCACAAGAACAATGTTTGGTCTTGTAGACCATAGTACTATAATATGAGTGCAACTATTGTTGTTCATACATATTTTACATGATGATGACCTAGAAGTTCAGTTTATTTGTAAAAGTTTTCATCTTGTACAATGAATAACATATACAATTTATGAATCTCCTTTCCCATAAGTGATTTGAGATATTTGGAAGAAAAAATAGAGGGTTGCAAAAAGAGCTAATGTCAATTTGGTATATTGGAAATGAACCACCATTATTTGATCTATACTCAAGTGCATCTCTATGGTCACACCACAAGAGGTGGTTGGAGAAATAATAAAGTTTTAAAACTTTAATTGGAAGATCATAATCAATTTCTAAAAATTGATTCTTCTCATTCTCTGAAGTGAATGTGAACATTTTGCTAATTATATATGAAATTTTGTCCATAACTTCACCAGAAGTGAGCATGAAATAGATCTCATCAACCTCAAGTTGAGAAAAATATACGAGTGATCAAATAAACCTCAACCTGAAGTTTGGAGAAATGTATTAAAATATCTAACCTCAAGTTGGAAGAAGTAAATGGAAATACAAAATATATCTCGCCAACCTGTAGTTGGGTCTTGTTCTCCAAATTGACACATATTTTGTTGTCCAAGCATTTGGATAGAAACTGGCATGTCATATATACCCTTATAGAGCTATTGCTATTGAAGAGTGTACAAATTATAATCTATTCAATCAGACATATTATAAGATATATGTACAACAATTCGCATCTAATACATGTCTAATGCATTTCCAATCTCAAGTTGGTAAAAGTAATTATATTCAAGATGATGAAACTACATCAAGCACAAAGTTGATTACCTAACCTGCAGTTGGGATCGAACAATGTTTATACAACATCTATCATGATGCTAGCATTCAGAGGGGACATTACAACTAATTTTGTGAATGCTCATTAGTCTCCTCATATTTACTGGTGAACTTTGGACCAAAGTGGCAATCACTCTTATTTACTACGTTTATTAGTCACTGTATATGGATTTACAAGTCCTTGCATATCACTTTCTGACTTGATGTTGTATGAAAGCACTAGAAGAGTTTGCTACTACTAGTAGTATAAAGTCATAAGTGACAACTTGTGCCCAGAAGGCATAATATACAAATGAATCACTTGATGCTTTTACCACTTGAAGTGCAAGACTTACTTGGTATAGATTATTCAAGTAGTTTTTAAATATAAATGAAGCCTCAAAAGAAAGTTCAGGCTCTAGAAGAGTTACTACGTTGAAGAACATTGTGTCCCAGAAGAACACATGTTAGACTTACTCCTTGAAGGAGTTGATGACTATATGTCTTGCCAAATAAAAAAGAGACAATGATTCGTTTCTTTATGTCACATCGTTCTGGCCAGTATTAAAATTAATTTTGTATACAAGCGCTATGAAATTTCACTACCCGTCAACAAGAAGATTGGCACATTCTCTAAGAATTAGTCACTACCAACCAGAAGCTTGGCAGAAAGTGATAATATTGAACATTATGTTTGATGTGACAAATTCGGCCATCCGGTTACAACTTTACCGTTTTTGTGAAACCTGAAGTTCTCATATAACTATAATTATGTGCTGAAAGCTTTCTCATGTTGTAATCCAATTGTATCAGTGGTAGGACACAACATTGAGTAAGCATGAAAATTGAGATCTTGAAAATACGCAATTTTACACTCATCAAGTTGATAAGATTGATACAATATAATTGGCCAGAAGTCTACATGTATCTTTCAATTGTTTTACATTAAAGTTTATTGAGTGAGTTAATTGATCTCTATTTTGGGGCAAATTTATTTTCAACACTATCTATAAAATCCAACTGTGCAAATATGTTAACTTCTCCATTGTTATGTTCTTTTGAAGAGAACTAGACATGAGAAACTTATTCTAAGGTGGACACTATGATGTTTGATAATAAATCGCCCAATAAACCTATCACTTAGAGATAGGTTTTACCACCTTAAGGGGAGGATGAAGGATAAAGCTGGTAAAAAGAATTAGATCCCCAAACTAAACCGGAAGTTTAGACTTGTTAAATATGAAATACATCAAATAGATGTTCAAAAGGATATGATGATGTATCATATATAAACCAGTTATATCTTTCAAAATTACCGAGATATGTTCAACCATAAAATTTTATGATTTGACTGCTGACCCACTATGATCCAATTTGAGGCATACAGAGTTACAAATCAGTGATATAATGGTATGTGTTGAACATTGAGGTATCTTGCCTATTTTATTAATGACCAATGCACCTGAAGTGCGATATATGCGGTTCCAAATATTACATACAATATAGGAAAATGGCAAGATAAAGCAGTTGGTCCTCTTGAAGAGTATGATATGGCCATGAAAGGCATATATATATCTGAATTATAATAGATGGCATATATAAATGAAATGGTACCTCCAAAATATTCAGATATCAATTATCAGTACTGATTTGAAAAATCTAAGAAATATATTTGAAATACCGGTATACATGGAACCGAGAAATTTATAAGCATATGCGAAATTCGATGGACATAAATTCTTAGACATGTAAATGGGGATCTTACATGTGAATCCATTCGATGACATCATGATGATGATAAAAATGAGCTCATGGACCTGAAGTCCGATTGATTAACGAATTCAAAATACGTACAGTACCGTTGCATTATCGAGTCAAATTTCATGTGCATTTAGATACTAAGTACTGCATCCTAATATGTTTATTCTTGCATAGCTTACATTATTTAGTTTTTTCTAGTATCATTATGTATCATGTTGCAGACTCACATGTTTATTCTTATATTGTGAATGTTATCACTCATGCACAACCCTCAGGTTGTGCACGTGAAAGTGACTGGTTTGACTTAAAAGTCATATGGGTTGAGAAAGTTTAATGAGGGGAGTTATCATCTCCAACAGTTAGTCCCAGAAGGAGACTAAAAGTATAATGTTAACAAACATGGATTGAATGAGGAAAGTTCTTGAAGAACTATTTTCTTTTTATCTCTAGACTCATTCTATAATCAACTTCACGTCGACGACATGAAAATGTATATTCATTACATTGAACAAGTGAAGTATGAGATAAGATTCTCAAGATTTCTAAAGAGTAGTATTTGTTACATCAATGATAGCTCAACCTGAAGTTTGAGCATATACAATGATTACTCTTATTAACAATATTGAGATTGACATGGTCCAGAAGTACCTTAATCATCTGTCAACTAAGAATACAAATTCTTAAAAATCGAGTTAACAAGAAGTTTACAATCCTTTACTATACCTCCTGAAGAAGGTATGTATCTTGTCATGTAAAGGGAGATAATGACTGAAAAGCCATGAGCGCTTTTGCGCATTCCAGGATCAATTGTTGCACTCTTTTTCCCTTAGGTTTTTACCCCATCGGGTTTTTCCTAATGAGGTTTTTAACGAGGCAACATTTTAAGCGCCTATATGGTTATTTCTATATCTCCATGATTGTGACATATGTTGTAAATGTAAGGTAATATAATTTGATAGTTATCTTTACATTTACAAATATGATAGAGATTTAGAACTCATTTCCTCGTGACAAGATTTTTTTGCAAAGTTTTCAAAATGATCACATATCATATTGAACAAAACTTAAAATATAGTTTGAAGAAATGTAATTCTTCAAGTGCTCGAGACGTTCTTCTCATGAAGATAAACGTATATATCGACAAATTTTTGTGTTCTTATTCTAGCCATGCAGAAACACTTGAGGACTTGTGTGATGAACAATATATGGAGGGACATTCGTTGCTCATTGAAGATAATTCAGATACATGATGGATGAAGTTCGCAATGAAGCACTTTACGTTCAACACATAATGTTGATAATGTCGATCAACAAATTATCCAGAAGACAATATGAATATGATGGATATAAATGAAATGATGCACTCATGAGGGGGAGCAAATACGCACTGTACTCTTTTCCTTGACTAATGTTTTTCCCACTGGGTTTTTCTTAGCAAGGTTTTTAACGAGGCAGTATTACCAAAGCGTATTTTCTTTTAATAAGGATGATGTACTCTTTTTCCTTCACTAGACTTTTTCCCACTCGATTTTTGCTAGTAAAGTTTTAACGAGGCACATTCTCAAGTCAATGGATATTCAAGGGGGAGTGTTATGTAATAATATGATACTTGATGAATGTCCATTCACCTCCTCCACTTCTTTGTAACTCTTGTAACACAAATCACCCCACTACTATCCCTTATTGATTATGGGTTAAAGGGCACCATTTACATCATATTGTAACTCTTGTAACTCCAATCACCCCACTACTATTATACTTTATGATAAGATTAAATCTCCTCCTACTTCTAGCCTATAAATAGTGGATCATGATGTATGTTGAATACACTTGTATTATTGGATAAGATGAATGATATATTTTTCTACTCTGCTCTCTACTTTCTTATTGTTCTTCTTTTCTTTCCTATCATATTAGTTCTATAATTTCTAACACAATTTTCTTTTTTGCATACTATTAATTACTTAAAGATTGTTTGGAATACGGTTAAAACTGTAAGTTATGGAATCATTTCGTCATTTTTATTTTAGTTTTACGGGTTTTAGTCATTAGCAAAATACTTTATTAAAGATATTATATTATCCGGTAAGGTTGTATTTGATCTAACATTATTATATATCATTGTACATTAAATCTCAATAACCAAATCTCATTAATAACTTCCTAACTTTCCTTTTTTTTGGTTGCATTACAAACTTCATAACCCATAAATGGAAAGTTTTTACCCAACTAAGGCTATTTTCTATTTGTCTGAACTGAATTTATTTGTAATATGAAAAACAACTAAGTTGAACTGAACTGAGTTAATAATTTTTCAGATGAAAAGGACAGAACCTAACTAATCCTTTATCATATCTTTTTCCCACTTTGTCATCACGTAAATCTCACATATACTTTATTACTCATTACAATTTTATCAATATATACATCCTACAAAGTACAAACTATTTTTATGTCGAAAATTACTCTACCCAATTCCAATTTCATCAGCCCCATATACCATACTCAGTTGGTACTTTGAATAACTCCATTCATTTAGCAGTTCAATCGAAGGATTTCCCCCAAAATCATAACTAGAATGAGCGTCGCCCCGCGTCTTCATAATATAATTTAGTAGTTCAATCAAAGGATGCGCCGACACACACTGATTTTTGAAAAGTTATTCAAGGTACGTTCCCCTAAATCCAATCTTCTAAGATTGCTCTTTGATATGCGAAAATGACTTTGCAGTGTAAGAATTCAGAATGGGGTCAGCGCTTTGAAGTAAATGTCCGGATACAGTTTTGGATCTTTTGAAGTGCTCTTTGTTAGAATTTTGT
Source organism: Plantago major (assembly GCA_026545765.1). NCBI lineage: Eukaryota > Viridiplantae > Streptophyta > Magnoliopsida > Lamiales > Plantaginaceae > Plantago > Plantago major. Next base: position 97,611,505 of record CM048839.1, read on the forward strand.
AATATTCTGCACCCAGAAGTTTCAATTTTAATTGTTACCATTTTCAAATAGAAGCTGGAGTTTGATATCATTGATTGTTTGCTACTTCTTGTGAAGTGTTCTTGCAATTTCAATTTCAAAACTGTAAGATTTGTTGGCTTTGAATAATCCAGTTAGGATTATGGAAGATGCTTAATGCCTTTTAGTTTATTAATGGGATTCTTGATGTATACTAATGCAATTGGTTATGACTTCCGAGTCTTTTTATGACTAATATGATCTTGAAGAGGAGGGTGGAGAGTTGGCACTATGTTGCTCCGGCCATTATACGCGTCCCCGGAGCTTGTTTTTACATGGAGTCGGGCATTATATGCACGTGGCGTTGTATGTTCGGGACATAATTTTTGTATAAATTCGGGCATTATAATTTCCGAGCTTTATTTTTGTAAAGAGTCGGGCATTATTTTTGTATAGAAGTCGGACATTATAATCTCCAAGCTTTGTTTTTATGTGGAGTCGGGCATTTTCTTTGCATAAAGTCGGGCATTATAAGTTCCGGACTTTTTTTTTTTTTTTGTCGGACATTACTTGCCCGAAGAATTATTTGACATGGCATTGTTTTGTAAGGTGTTGGGCATATAATGCCCGGGGACTTATATGAATACGCATCGTTGTGTAAGGAGTCGGGCATTCTAAGCCTGGGGAATCATATGACTAGGCATCGTTGTGTAAAGAGTCGGGCATATAATGCCCATGGAATTATATGACTAGGCATCGTTGTGTAAGGAGTCGGGCATTATAAGTCCGGACTTAGTTTTTTATTTGGAGTTGGGCACTATATGCCCGGGAAAACATTGTTTTTTTTATGGAGGCGGGGCATTGTATGCCCGGGAAGACTTTTTTTTTTTTTAGTGGAGTCGGGCACCATATGCCCGGGAAAGCATTGTTTTTTTATGGAGGCGGGGCATTGTATGCCCGGGAAGACTTTTTTTTTTTTTTTTAGTGGAGTCGGGCACCATATGCCCGGGAAAGCATTGTTTTTTATGGGGGCGGGGCATTGTATGCCCGGGAAGACTTTTTTTTTTAGTGGAGTCGGGCACCATATGCCCGGGAAAAGTATAGTTTTTTTATGGAGTCGGGCATTATATGCCCTGGATTCTATTTTTCCTCCTCCTATTTAAATGTAATAAATTGTAATCAGTCCTTTTTAAAGGTTCTGAAAAATAGGCTATTTTTATCAATTTTGCAATTATTCTAAGTTTTACACGTACTGGAACCTTGTATCGATATGTCAAAACTGCAATATATAATGAATAAGAATTATAAAGTGACTTGCAATCTGTAGTTCGAGATATAATAGAACGACAAGTACACAGTTTCTAGCGTTAATTCGGACGAACTCGGCGAATTATGACTGTTATGTCACACCACTGATGAGGCAAACACCAAGTCGGGGCATGGTTTAAACACTACTCCAAGAGATGCATTAGTAGCAGTTGTTTTCATAAAACATTTGGTTTCACATTGTACCAAATGGTAGCTCGTCCGAACCAATTTTGTTACAGAGATGGATTATATATCCATTTAAACGGGTCGGGTATGAAAAAAATCGTAGGAGCGGGTCAAAATTGCCATCCCATCTGCAGTGAGCTTAATTACTGTAAATGTCATTTTTGTATTTGTGTTGAACTCACTTATCGAATTTTTAGAGTCTGCTGGAAACAATAAAGCATGCAACTTATCAATTCAAAAATACTAATACAAGGTTGAATTTAAAAGGCTAATTAATAACTAATAACATACCCAATCAAAATAGGTATCAGCTCTCTTCGAAACAGTCCACCACTTCAAAGTGGACCTCCCCAGTTATTAAATCAAAGCCGAAAACTTTGCCCTGCTGGGCATACGCTCCAAGAATGTTTATCCCATCTGGTTCCTCAACCCGATTCAAAGCCAAGCAGAAATGGAACACGGATTCTTGTTTGAAAAGCATTTCTGCACCCAAGTACATAATAGCCCCCTTAGCAAAATTCAATTCTACTACCGGAAACCATGTTAGATCTCTCACTAAATTTCCTCCGTAACACAGACTTCCCTTTACGGAGGCAATAGCCTCTATGAACCTAGCCATAAACAGAGCCTCGATGTTGCTCCTTAGTGGATCGTACACGCCTGAGCGGAGCCAAGTATATACTGCACCAAAGTCGATCAACGTGTTGTAACCAAACTCTTTCTGATCAATCTCTATATCTCTGCCTTCTACAGCAATACCAAGAAAGTCAACAAGAAAATGGCCCTGGTCCTCTACATATTTCAAGGGAGTTGATATGCTAAAATCCCCCGCTCCTATATTCGCTCCAGCACCCAGTATTAAATTGCTATACATGTAAGAAGGATCTGAGATATTTCCTAAACAATAAGAATATATCAGGCCTAGATGAAATATTAGAGAATCTCGCCTCAAAGGTAGGAGGCCAAAAATTCCTATTCGTGGACCATTCCATTTGGTTTTGGATTTCTTCGCAATGCCAAAAATTACATCTTTTACTTGGAAAGTGCCTCCTAGGGATGTCGGAAGCGTGAATGTCTCTGTGGCGAGCTTACCCCCACTGGTTGATTCGTCTGTGTAGAACACCCGATAAGTACAATCGGGGACCTCACAACGATCTCCGCCACTGAATTGCTTACATTCAATGTCAGAAGTACACGAAACCCCATGGTAGCTGGACGATCGGAAATTATCGTATTTAACATCGTCACATCCTTCTCCTTTAATACATACCCATATAAAGTGACTCCCACCGTCCATTAACAGGAGAGTTGGAACTGGAGGATCACCTATGGAAATATTGACCATGAACATGCTACGCTCAAAACTTGTTAGTGGAACATCAATGTAATCTGCAGGATGCTGATGATGGTGAACTGATCTATAGAAAGGTGAAAATGTGGAATCTCTGTGGATTAGTGGGAGGATAATTTTGGCTACTGCCAAGCTTTCATTGAAGCTGACAATGATAGTGATCAAGGACAAAATAACAAGATGATGAAAGTTAATGGCCGCCATTGATAGATCAATCTCAGAATTAAGGAATCAATTATATTACCAAGTGAATTGAAGAAGTTGTTGGTAAGTATTTTGGTTAAGGTACAGTCCAATATATAGATGCTAGTATAAAGAATTAAATATCATATGTTGATGTGATATGCATGTTCAACCAACTGAAAGCATTTCACAGAGCATGTCCAACCAACTTGGACTATATTCAGACGCATGTTCAACAAACTGATCAGAGCATTTCGAGAGAACAAGGCTTATTTAATATTTACCATATAACCAAACTCATCATGTCACACCATATGTATTTAAATGGAAAAAAAATTGATCATTTAATCATTTTTATCCCCGGAATATAGAGAGACACATTTAAATGTTCATCGGTAATTATATGGTGAGCATTGCTTACATGTATGACTGAAAATATCAAAACACAGATAATAGCAGATGGTGGCGGCTCTGCCTGATTTTTTAACATCTGGAACCCGGTGCAAATGGAGATTTGAGGAACGACTATTATCCATGCAGATGTCACGCTAGCGAGTAGACCATTTGCTCGGATAGCTCAGTCCCCACAACTTTAGTGTATTTTCGCAACTGCCTTTCAAACAAACTCCTCTGAGAGGAATCAAATGCGTACCGCAGGTCCTTCAATGTTCAAAGAAAGGAGGAATCACATTACAGCACAATTTAAACAGATATGTTTGGTATTATTCAGTCCATCTAGGCACTACAAGGTACGGGGATTGGCTTAATGAATAATGCATCGTCATTGTAGAAGCAAGATGGCATATATATTTTCATGCTCATGTAGCATGACACAGTGAGATGCCACGAATCCACATAATTATCATCAGATAAAAACACTGAAGTGTACCCAGCTATCAGGTCATTTACACCTTACATCCCTCCACATTGCCCATCAACTTACGTACTACTCACTTTAGCAACTATAGTCTATAAATGCTTAATCTTCTTATAAGATGCACTCCCAGTGGTACAAACTGCAACTGTTAACTAATTGATGAAACAATTTGATCATTGTGTAACAATTTACATGTAACATGAGAATTTCAGAAGCTAGGCACGTTGTTTGGGTCATTATGTGTAATTAAACCTTGTATGGAGTATGAACTAGTGGAGTTCAAATGAGCCAAGTAAATTAGAAATGCATACAATTTTCCATACCTTATATCTCAGATTTCTTTGCTTTAATCCAATTAAAACGTTACTCAAGTCAGCATTTTCCATCTCCAAGGTGGTTGAAACACTGGCTTCTGAGTCTGATTCACCGTCAGAATCTTCATCCTCATCTTGAGACATCTCATCGTTATTAATGAAAACATCGTTCGAGGATTCCTGCATAAATTCATTTTGTGGCTCTTCCATATTATTGTCAACAGCATCAAGGGTCGCCAGAATTCCATTTTCTAGAGAAGTGAAATCAGATAAGACAGCATATTTATTTCTGTCCAGCAGCTTCTTTGAAATATCATAAGGAACCCACCTGGCTCAGAAAGCTTAAATTAGTGAAATAATCAAATCATAAGAGATAAATAGAAGCGGATGACAGCAGCTCTAATTATAATCACTGACAATTGATGCAAGTGATGACATCGTAAAGTTAAAGATGATAGCTTTATGAACCATATATTAATCATTACTAAATATTATAGATTTTACTACATTCCACAACTGCACATATATTGAATTAAAACTTACTGATATCTAAGAGGGCAGAGAAGCTCAGATGGCCGATATGCAGCCTTGTATCTCATCTTTCTACAGGAGTGAATGTAATAGCCAAGATAATAATACTGGAGGCTAGGGCAATGTACATAGTTCTCCCTTACCCACCGAATTTCTTCCAAAGCAGAAAACTTCCCGAGTGACAAGGCAGCATAATCAGGGTCCCAAAATAAGTACTTGCTGGACAGACACTTGGGTAGTATATCAATGACTCCAACTGCAATTAGCTTCCCGTCAACAACATACTGCTGGTGGAAGGAACCAAAACCACATGGTGGAGCAGCAAGATCCCCATTGGGTGAAATATGTATCAGGGGGCTGTCAACCAGAAACCTCATGTATGAGCTTTCAGTGACGTGCTCGGGCGTATCATTGTGCACCTGAAGCTGATATTTTCTATACAATGCATATTCTTCAGAATCAAAACTAGACTGTTTTAAGCGAATCTCAAACCTCCGTTTCTGGCCCTGAATTCCTTGAGATTTTTTCATTGAACACTTCTCACTACCACGCTTTTCTGTGGTAGGTGATTTTGCTATCGTATGTCTCCCAGCTTCTTCCAGCAAGCTTCCTTGCTCTCCACCAAAATAGAAATTGATATGTCCCTTACAAGCCCTGATCGAAAAACCATGTGGCTCTGAATTTTTTTTCGAAGAGGTTGTTAAAATTTCTGCAATCTTCTCAGCAGAAATCTCAACCAAGTTTCCATTTCGGGCGACACCGAGCTCAGCATTCTTCTGCGTTCTCCGCAATGTTGCTGCAATCTGGAAGGCAATGTTACAAGAGTACAGCAGAACTTCAGATACTTCAGCTTGCAACTTTCTCTTGGTTGGTTCAACTTTTCTTATGGAAGCCTTTGGCCACTCGATGTCAGATGGCAACTCGCCACTTTTCAAGCATAACTGTATCATTTGATTGACCTGATCGGACATGGATTGCAGGAGCTGCTCGGTTTTGTCTTTATTTTCACAGGCAACTCGAGACGACTCCATTGCAGAACTTGCGGGAGAATTAAGTGCATTACTGGATGATCCTCCAGAAGTATTTGGCTCATTCATTAAATTGTCCTTCTTCATGTCTAATGTGCCTTCAACAAACCTATACAGATTATTGGCCTTTAATTGTTCGGGGAACACTTCAGAATGAAGCATTTTCATAAAAATTGCACAATAATATGTATATCACCAACAGTGTACTAAACTACTGCTCCTAGTTCTATTGGAAGATAACCAACTACCTGGATCACAGTGCACCTCCGCGTAAACATACATTTGAAATAATAGTGCACATGCATATAAATATAAATAAATATATGTACTACTTATTTGTCAATATATAACATGGCCTAAATCATAAATGCCTGACTTCAAGTGGAAAACAACACATTTTCAATGAAAAATAAAAATGAACTCCATAAATCCAAGTTCAACATGCACAGTGCTAAAGTGTTGAAGCTAGGAAAGATTACAAATACTCTCAAATATACTATCCTAAAAGCTAACCCCATCCGCTCAAACCTAATCTTTCGAATGAAGATCAAAACCATCTCTGTCATTGTAATTATCAGAATTTTTAAATAGCTCCTATCATTCTCTTCCTCATCTTGAGTTTCTAAATCAAAGTTAAACTCTGATTCCTCCCCATCATGAGAATTGTACTCTGATGTAGGAGATGTAGTTGCATTCTTTCTAATCATCTAAAGATTGCGCTCATATAGATGTCATGTAGATGGTGCGCTATTTTGCACTATGGCTGAACCATGTATAACGTAAATAGCACGCCCATAGCAAACCCCGGGTCCCAGCTCGCACTATAGTGCAAGACCTGCAATACACTAGGCTACTGGAGATTGTCCTCTACAGGGGAGTAGATAAATATTATGACCTAAATTTTTTATTTTTTTTTTCTCTCCTGAAGAAAATCATTTCACCTACAAGAGCAATGAAAGACAAAAAAAAATCAACAATCTAAGCCATTACTTTTGTTTTGTTGGAAAATCTATTGCATTTCTATTGCAAATTTAATTTCTCGTCAAAGAAATATGTGACAGTAAAAGTAAGAAGGATGTTGTATGTAATTAGAAAGCAAACTAACATGATGTGCTAATTGTGAGGACCCATTTGACTAGGCATATATCTACAAATTACAAATCTAAGAGGGAAATTTTCAACAATACCCTGCAGAGTACATAGAGATTCTGTTCAATCACCAACTAGGCATATTCAGTCTATATCATTGGTTGAGAAGCACTTCAACAAAGGCATAGTTCTCTTAGCACACTTTATTCTCGAAAGCAGTTTGTTTTCAACATTCTAGAAACTTTACCTTTGCACCCTTTTAGAGACCCGGACTTGTTCTTTTGAAGGAATGAAATCGCTAGCTTTTAGACGTATGGTATAAGAGGGGCAGCATGTCCTCTCCATCTCAGGTTTGTACAAGAAACAGCCTGATCTTCTCCAACCTCTGTCCAGGAGAGCTACAGAGAAAAAAAACTTTTGGATAAATCACCTTATCTAGTCTGAACAGTAAAAACATCTACTGGAACTGGAAACATCACACTACCTTCATCAAGTGAAAGAATTCAGTATTACTGTTAAGATAAGTACTCTGTGCAAATACTGAAGTTATGAATCATATGCTCTACACGAGTGTTTGCCATATATTTGAAGAGGTGAAAGGTATAAGTGGTTCAACATAAGTGTTTGCCAAAGTTAGAAGGTATATCAGTAGGATTGGAGCAAACAAACTAAACTTATTCATATCACTCTCTGTGCACATCACCATGCAAACTTCATTACTCAATCCAGAGCAATGGCTTCATTTACACACATCCAAACCCACACATCCAACCCGTCAAAATCCAAAAACAAAATAAAAGGAGAAAACAAAAATAATGAATTGTGTACAAGAATGAACAACACGCAGAAAATAAGGAACAACAGTTAGTACTTAGTAGCAGCTAAAATTAAGTGCATGGGAACCAACTCCATGAATACACTATAAATATTAGGTATTTACAAGAATCACATATTGCCATATTGGGAAGGAATTGGTGAAAAATACAGCAAATGACGTACATTTTCATAGGGATATAATATCCAAATTAACTTGATATAACTAAACAGCTACCAAGAAGTAATACCAATTCTATACTGATTTTTTTATTTTTACCCCAACAGCTCCCACAGGGCTCCACAGGAGTTAAACCTGGGATGTGCATGTTGCACTACCAAGTAGTTATCAACTTGAATAACTCCATACAGTCAGTTCTATCTTGCTAGTAACTTATCAAAACTTTAGACAAGCAGTTGGAAAAAAATCGGTTTCATAACACTTTAAAAGCACATCTGGGATTTAAAAAGCATTTTATTTGCTCTGGCCATTATTGATTTAGAAACAATCACTATAAATGCTTAATATTATAATTTACATAATATCTGATGACCACTACATTATAAGATAATGAAAGAAGATTCTACAAGATACTGGATATTAGTTAGAAGAAGTAACCAAGCACCATCTAAAAAAGGGTCTGGAAATAGATCCGGGGCCACCAACCTTGATAGTGATCAACAGTCAGACTATTTGCCCATAGTCCTAAAACATGAGGAGAAAAAGAACGTTAGAAAGTATTTATATAATTCAAGGAGAAAAATAAATCGTTAAGAATGCTGAATAATCACGGTGAAGCAAACTATAAAACTCAGGTATCCAAATACAGTAACAAATCAGAAAACTCTAGGTTATGTGCAGTCAGAAGCATGCATGCATTACAATTATAAGCTGTATGACCAGATAGAAAAATAGGAGCAAGCATACACTAAACATCAGTCATACTCAAGTGAATGTGCAGACCAAAGAAGTTCAAACCAAGGTAACATGTAGTTTTTGAGTCTTTTTTCGCAGAGATTCTACCTGCCGGATCGGATGGGCCTATCACCTTGTACCGGACCGAGCTTCGATACGGAAGTCAATAAGTCCCAATAACCCACACAAATGATAAAGGAGAAAACCATTTGATATTTTTTCTTCCTCGGTTAAAATCATATAGTACTTCATAATACAGGACATTCGTATAATTTAAGAGTATATTCTCAAGATATTAGCTATGACAGTATGACCTGGATTATTTTTTCAGTATCAGAACTATTCCTTTGGACCATATGTACAATGGTCGGCCAGGAATGCTGGTGAAAGTGAACGGCTTCTTCTAAGGACAGCAAGACCATAATTAAGGTAATGACAAAGTAGTAAGGCTTAAAGTCAGTCAAAGCAGCACAACTAATGTTGCTGTCAAATGACGAGTTATAATTTGAGCTGAGGGTCTGTCACCAAGTACTGTACAACTAAACGAATCATACACAAAGGAATATATGCTTTCATGGTAAATGAAAACGATTCTACCAGATGATAACCCCTGCCCTTATTCCGCAATACCAATTAGAAGCTTAAACGCACTTTCACTCAATCCAATTTCCCCAAGTACAATGGAAGATAGTGACCACTTCTTAAGTAGCAATATCAATTTGAAGACATCAAAATGCCACCTCAAATTCAACTAACTGTGGAGTATTACATCAAAGCAGTTTGGATGCAATTTCGACAGTCAAGCTCAAACGTACAAATTGGCATAATCACAAAGATCGTCAATCAATCAATCTCAGAAACTTGAAAGTAAACAAGAATTTGAATCAGATAATATCAGACCAGAAACAATCAATTGAGAACCAAATCAATCATAATTTAGAACTACTTTCCTTGAAGAAACATCGTGAGCTAGGTAGAAATTACAGAAATAAGATCGAACCGTGGGATATGCTGGTGTGAGCACCAGATCTGCAGTATCCACAGGTGCTTTTCCGGCGACCAACGTCCATCACGACGCTCTCGCCGCCGATGGAACCGCCGCTTGTGCTCGCTTCGCTTCTCATTTTCTTTGTTTCCGCCATCAACCAATCGGATTCCGATGATGGTTTTAGAGCTTGATCGCCTTCTAGGATTTCGCTTCTGCACGTAGCTCAGGCCTCAGGTAGGTAGATTCGCCAAATGATCAAAGATAGACAGTAATTATACTACCTAAGAGTGGAGTTAAAATTTAATCAATCAAATTTTATACTCACTCTCCCGTACATTAAAAGCTTCTAATGGCTACTTTATCTTGGTTTAATGAAAATTAGTTAAATATTAGTTTGTAAGTAGTAGTATATTGATAAAGTTGTAAGTGGGTGATAAAGTAAGTGAGAGATTGAATATAATGTGATAAAGTAGAAAATATAAATAATAAAAAATTAGATAGTGGGATAAAAACTTTCCTTTTTTGATTAGTATGTTTCTAACGAAACACCAAAAATGGAAAGTTAGAAAGTTTTTAATGGAACGAAGGGAGTATTGTTCTAGATTAGGATTTTATTTTTTTTTTATCAAACTAGATTAGGATATTGTGTGTGAGTGTAACCGTGCAAGCGTAACTTCTATTTTTCATTGACGCGAATTATTATATGGTGAAAAATGAATATTTTACCGTGATCCAATCATTCGGCAATTCGAAAAACTAAAAACGCCCGGATCTTGTGATCGGAACATTGGGACTCGTATGCGGCTCAAGGTTAAACATGTGAATTTAACATCATGTGATTCGTTAGTTTCAAGTTGTTGAGGATTTAAGGCTCTGTTCTTTTCATCTGAAAACTCATTAATTTCACTTGAATTCAGTTTAAATTTGTTCATTTCTGGTTAGTTGTTTTTTATACTACAATTCAGTTCAGTTCAGACGAAGAGAAGACAGTCTATGTCTACGTGTGCATTATGATTTATGCATATCACATCAATGTGCACATTCCCTTTAAACTATGTTTTAAAATATGGATCCAGGACCAGAAAAATGTTCTGGGGCGGCTGAGTATGCCAACATAAAAACGCCAAAAAAGTGACTCGTAAGGTAGACGACAATTCCATTCTCAACCAAATATATTTGTTATTTTTTATCCAAATAAAACATTTCATATTTTATATTTGCAAAATATTAAACTTTTAATTACTTACAAATTAGCCCCTTGACTTTCTACAGCAATCCCAACTAACCTTTAATTATTTAATGTTATAATTTAAGAATAATTTATATTTAAAATCGAAGACAGTTAAACGAAAACGTTCACATAGAATTGTCGCATTGTATTAATGTTACTACTACGATCTAAACCATTTGATCTATTCAAAAATAGATCTCAACCCTTCGTTTTTTATTAATGCGACATCGTCGCACTATCGTATAAGGTCGCACTATATCGCATATTAATTAAAAATCTAATAACGACAAATTACTTAACACCCCATATGTTTTAAACTTAACAAATATACCCAAAATAAATCTAAAAGTAACCCTACATTATCGTATAAGGAACTCCGGCCGGAGGAAGCTCTGAACGGCCAGAGTTTTTTCGTTCTTCCACGGAGCTTTTACATGGAAGCTCATGGAGATGGACCAGATCTGTTCGTTTCCAATGGAAGCGAGGAAGCTCAAGAGAACTCCATGGATCTGGTTCGTCTCCTAAGGCTGTCTCATCATTGGTAGGAAATAGCTTCTTGGCTCGTAGTTCATAGTTAACTGCCAAGATTGCAGAGCATAATTAGCCTTCTTCCCTGAAGCCTGCGCTTAGTATGAAAGTTTAAGCAGGCTTATTTCGTGAATTCGCTAGACAACTACGAGGTGAACAGGTAGGAATAGGGGAGAGTATAGAATTTAAGAACGCTTCCATGGAGCTTCGAACTCCATGGAAGCTCAAGTTCGACCATGGAAGCTTTTCGAAGAAAAAACATTTTTAAAAAATTCCGGTGACTGGAGCTCCGGACACCATGGTGGTGGCGTGTTGATGATGGGGGTGGTGGAGGTGGTGGGAGGTTTGTAGAAGAAAGAGATACTAAGGTTTAAAATGTAAGTTCATATTTAGGGGTGACTTTTGCAATTTTGTGTAACTTGTCATTTTAAAATGAGTAAGTATTCTGAAGAACGAACATATATTGTGAAGAAAATAATCGATGTTATTAATCAAAACAACTATATTTTCTATTCTCAACATTGATGATTTTTCATATTACAATACTTATTTCGTTAATAACATAAACGTTTTGATTAGTACAATGCGACGTAGTAATGTAATTAGCCTAGTCCAAGTTTTAAATAGAACAAAGTAGGGTTGTACATAAAAAAAACCCGCCCGCGCCGCCCACCAATCTGCCCGCCGCAAACCGCACCCGTCGGTTGAAATTTTTAAAAATATCCGCCGTGGGTCGAAAATTTAATCACCCGCTTCGGGCGGGCGGGTGGCGAGTGCGGGCGAAGTCACCCGCCACCCACCCGCCCATGTAAATTATATATTTTTTTATTTTTTATTATATAGTTATATAGAAAATATAAGAAATAAGAATTAATATGAGTATATGACCTCATTCCAATTTAACACAACAGAGAACTTATACATATGTGTGTTGATTGTACTTGCTTATGGAGTGTTTTATTTCGTATTAGAACTTATATTTATCTTGTTCGAACATATTATAGCATTTTATTTTATACATTGAACCCGCCCGTCATCCACCCGCCATTCATCCGCTTAAATGTCAACCCACCCGCCGTGGTTTGATAAATTGTTCTCCCGCCATGGTTCAATATTTTGTCCATCAGAAAGTGGGTCGGTTGAATATTTAAAAAAACCGATGGCATCAAGCATACACCCCTAGAACAAAGGTAGTACTTAACAGTGTCATTTTCTTGATTTGGGGTATGTTATCATCTAAGGCTGCAGGCACTTGACATGATATAAATCGCCTCGCCAAAACCTAAGATATATGATCCATCAAGTATGTACAAAGTTCACATGTGGCATATTCTATAACATCCGGCCGGACTAGTCTAATTAGCTAGCTAGCAGTGAATAAAACAGATCTTCCCAATTTATATATATATATATCTCCACCCATCCGGCCATCATCTTCTCTCATTCTGTGCTGTGTATTTGTCCATATCTATATAATTAGATTAGACTGAGACAGAAACACATAGACTCTATATAAGTTTTGGTCGAAATGGTACAGCAGGAAGATACTTTGAACTCATTTACCATGGCAACAACAGCAGCAGCTACACCGGTCCTGAAAGACGAGCTGGACATAGTAATCCCGACGATAAGGAACCTGGATTTCCTGGAGAAGTGGAGGCCATTTTTCGAGGCTTATCATCTAATCATCGTACAAGATGGTGATCCTACCAAAGTTATCCAGGTCCCTCAAGGCTTTGATTACGACCTCTACAACAGGAATGATATTAACAAGATTCTTGGTCCCAAAGCTAGCTGCATTTCCTTCAAGGACTCTGCTTGTCGCTGCTTTGGTTTTCTTGTTTCCACCAAAAAGTATGTCTACACCATTGATGACGATTGCTTCGTAAGCTTCACTCCCTTCCCATCAAGTCAATTCAATTTTATTCATTCCCTTTTTCTTTCTATTCATTACTGCTCTGCCATTCAATTCACCTGCAACTTTTCATCATCTTCTCTTAATTATTCATATAATCATGCCTACTCCTAAAATTATTGGCCAACCTTCTCTCCGATCCGATTGACAGGATTGGAGTTACAATTGCATGTATAGTTACAAATATCGCATATATATTGCACTTTTATTAAAGGTTTAGAGTTAAAGTATGAAATGTTAATTTAGTCCTGGGCAAATTACATATGGACCCCTGTTAGATTTCGTAATTACAAATAGGTACCCGTTAATGGAACAATAACATTCAAATCCAGTTAGATAAAAATCAATTACATATAAGTCCACGAATTTGACTTTTGGCGATTTAAAAGCTGGAAAGTCCATTTCTTTTGCTCAATTATCGCCTTTTAGAAATTTAACTTATCGTTGTCGCGTCGTACATGTGGACTTCTATGTAATTAAACCTGAACTTCTATATGCTTACATGTAATTGAATTATGACTGTTATTTAAAAAAAAAAAAAAACTGATCGTTTGGAAGTTAATTGGAGGCTATTTATACACCAAAACTTGTCATTTTATCATTTTATTTCAAAAAAATTCACTGTAAGTATATACATATTAATATATATTACGTTGGTAGTGTAAAGACTATGTAGTACATTTTATATATAAGTATTGTTTCTAAAAATCATTTTGTACAATAGCTTTTTCATGTATTTTGTTAAACAAATGTACCTATTAGCATTTGAAAATCCTATTAGTATAGTATGTACTTAATTAAATAACAATAATAAAATAAATATTCTTTTATTGATCGGAGCTTCCGCCATGGACTGCCGGAGCTCCGGCCACGCCACTACGATTCCGCCCGCCATGGAAGCTCCGATTGGCGTGGAAGCTCCAGATCGGAGCTTCCACGGCGGAAGCTCAATAAAAAAAAAAAACAAAAACAAAAACAGTTCGGAGCTTCCACCGGAGCTCCGGCAGTGATTTTGGTGGTGGTGGGGATTGGGGAAGAAGAGTTAAAATTTTAATAATTAAATTGTTTTGAAGAAGTTAATAGTTTAAAATAACTAAGGCATGTTTGGTTTGTTTATAATCTTAAGTTGGTCAACCAAAAAACAACTTTTTGGACCTATATGTAATTGTTCCACTAATAAAGATTCAGATGAGCGAGGAGACACTAAAAGGGTAGCTCTATCTAATTTTCCCTTAGTCTTTATGACATTTAATATCTACCAGAGTCTACAAGAGACGATCCCTTGTAAAAATGATTAGTTAACATCGGTTCTTTCTCAATATTAATTAGCCCAATTTAGTGTGGTCCGTGGAGTGGTTTTTACACATGTTTAGTGAAAAACGATTTTCTTGTGAGATTACAACATAATTAATAAAATCACCTAAAATTAGTTTGGGGCCAAGGTAAACCAAATTGTACCTTAGACCATTTCCAACAGAGTTGGAAATGGGTTGCAAATGTTATTGCAACTCCAGCAAAGTTGCAACAACAGTTGTAAGTTTGGGCTCCTGGGATTCGTTTCAAATTTTGAGGCGAGTCTCAGCGAGTCCCAAAACATATTTTTGATTTTTTTTTTAAATTTGTTTTGTTTTTTGTTTTGTATTTATTTTTAACTTTATGTTTTATCTTTGTTTTCTGTTGGATTTGTATTTCTTGTTTTCCTTTATTTTAAAGTATTGTAATTTTATTTCAAGTAATGTAATTTTTTTTTTCAATTTCAAGTATTATTGAATATTTTCATACGATAATAATATTTGTAACAATGGAAACATACTTATATATAAGGAAGCGTGTGAGTTTCTCGGATATGATAACTCGGATTTGCATGTAGTAGCTTAATTGTTGTAATTTTCAATTTCAATTATTGTAATCTTCAATTCAAGTATTGTAATTTTTTTAAGTAATGTAATTTTTATTTTTAAGTGATGTGTTTAAAAAAAATGTGATTTTATTATAATTAATTGATGATATTTAAAATAAATTAAAGAATAAAGTTTAATAGGAAATGAGAAAAAAATGAAATGAAAAATTAAGTTTGAAAGAAATGTGAAAATAAAATAAATTTGGATCTCAACTGTTAGAGTATAGAATTGCAGAGAGTTACAAAGAGAGTTGCAGTGAGTGAAATGCTGACGTGGCAGAGAGAGTGGGTTGCAGAGAGTTGCAACTGCTGGAGATGGTCTTATGACCAATGGAAACCAATTCACACTGACTTCAACTCTGTTCTCTTCGTCTGAACAGAACTAAAATGATCTGAACTGAACTAAATTGTAGTATAAAAAACAACTAAGTTGAACTGAACTGAATGAATCTGAACTGAACTGAAATTAATGAGTTTTCAGACGAATAGAGCAAAGCCTTAGTATAAAAACTAAATATAAGGTGTAAAACTCGTTTCGTTAGTTATTAAGTAACCAAGCTCATCCTTTATGTGACCAATAAAACAGTTTTACCCAAGTTAAATTTTCAAAAGAATTTATATAACTCAAATGATCATGCCTTTTTCTTCTATAAATTTTGTCCATTCGATCTTTATAATGCAACACCACCTTCAGAACTTAATTGTATCATGTTGTGTTAGTTCCGTCCCTAATCCGACTCAGTTTTAGAGCTTTACTATGTATGGATCTATTTAAATGTACATAGCAACCTGAATTCTGCATTCTTAGACTTCTTTTTCTAAAATCTAATTTGTTTGGGCAATCAAGTTCTTCTAAAAAGCAATGCCACATAATATGTCTAATTAATGTATTTTCACATGTCCATGTATGTTTTCTCTGTTGCTTTCAATTTAGGGGACCATGTGTTTGTGATTGCTTCTTGTAATCTATGTTGGTCCATTTATTGATGCACACAGGTTGCTAAAGATCCAACTGGAAAAGATATCAATGCACTTGAGCAGCACATCAAGAACCTCTTGTCCCCATCAACTCCATTTTTCTTCAACACCCTCTATGATCCTTACCGTGAAGGTGCAGATTTTGTCCGAGGATACCCCTTCAGTCTCCGTGAAGGGGTGCCAACAGCCATGTCACATGGCCTTTGGCTCAACATCCCTGATTATGATGCACCTACCCAGCTTGTCAAGCCACTTGAACGAAACACTAGGTATAGGATTAGCACCATTCGTATTTCCAGTCTCAATTTTGTTACAGAGTTGGTACTTGGTACTGATGGCCATATATTGTTCTTTTAGGTATGTTGATGCTGTTATGACTGTTCCAAAGGGGACACTTTTCCCTATGTGCGGGATGAACTTGGCCTTCAACCGTGAATTGATTGGCCCAGCAATGTACTTTGGACTGATGGGTGATGGCCAGCCGATTGGACGCTACGATGACATGTGGGCTGGCTGGTGCACAAAGGTATTTATTAGCACTCATGCCAATTTATTTGTGGTTAAAAAAGACGCATTTCTTTAGCTAATTTTAAGCTGGTTAGAAGCATAACTCTTTTCTAGCTATAAATCAGCAAGCTGTTGCAAATAGTCGCTAACACAGATGGTGTTTCACGAAAAATCAAATTACAGGGTGGACATGCCTAATGTTCTTAAAGGATTCATAGCGCGCACCAATACTAGTAACTTTGATTGGTTTGCCAAGTCTGCATACCCTATATATATATGTAACAAATTAATCATCTTTCATTATATTTCCCTCGATCATAGGTGATCTGCGATCATTTGGGGTTGGGAGTGAAAACTGGATTGCCATACATCTGGCACAGCAAAGCCAGCAACCCGTTTGTGAACCTCAAGAAGGAATACAAGGGAATATACTGGCAGGAGGAACTGATCCCATTTTTCCAATCTGTATCTATTCCGAAAGACTGCACCACCGTCCAGAAATGCTATATCGAACTCTCAAAGCAAGTTAAGGCCAAGCTTGGGAAAGTTGACGATTACTTCAACAAGCTGGCGGATGGAATGGTCACATGGATCGAAGCATGGGACGAGCTTAATCCGTCCTCCACTGCACTTGTCAACAGCTCTGCCAAGTAGATATCTATAGGAGAGTTTTGTCTGGAGGTATAATCTTGTCTTAGAAGATGCCGTATCGTAGTATGAGTAGCTGTTGCAGGCTTGGAGTCTTGGACGATTTCATTATTTTGTGTTTTAATTTGTCGAGATTATTAGCATATTGTGGTTGTTTGAGAACCCCACACACACACACACATATATCGTACTTGTTAATTTTCTATGTGATTGATAGGATGAGTATCATAACATAGTAGTTAGCGCGGGTGGAAAATTGAGATGAGTGTAATTTTTTAATCGGTATGCAGTCCAAATCACTTCCTCATAGCATAGTATGTTCCACGACTATAATGTACTAGAATTGGGATGGACCGTGAACGCACCTATAGATATTTAATATCATTATACCCGTTGTACTCATGCTTGCTCTCTGTAAACAAGTACATAGCGTGCATGAAAAACAATTTCAAAATGAAGTCCCAAACATTTAGACGAATACATCAAATCAGTTTTGAAATGAACATGATCATCATTATTGTGTTAATTACTTCTGGATTCAAACAATGAGAGTATTAATTAAGTTAGAGCATTATGATTAGATTAGAAAATGGAGAAAATACAAAACGGACATGTGCATGGTTGTGGTATTTACATCGAATACTAGTACTAATCCGTGACGATGCCACAGTATAGTTTACTTTTAATAATAAATAGAAAGGGAAGGACAAAATAAATTAATCGAAAAAATAAGGTAGGCAAACTTATGTAAATAACGTTGGTCGTGGTGTCGACGGTAGACCTTCTTTATCCATGTTTATATTATTGGGTCTTTATTTATGCTAACTATAGGAAATGTAAAAATACGACTACTCATGACATATATGCTTTGAAAGGGGTATGATCCAGTCTTAACCCATTCCGGACCCGACGGGTTAACAACATATATTCTAGTAGTAACATACATGTTTTTTTTAAAAAAAAAAAATTGTATCTCTCAAACTGAACCAAAATAAAATAAAAAAGTATCTGTGATCAATAGTTGTTTCCAATAACCTCATGTATGTGGTCACCCACCACACACAAAAAGATTATTATTCTACAAAACATAATTTCACATGTTACTGTTGTTTTTTTCCAACCCCGCAGTGGTATGTGTCACATCACCAAATATACAAAAATTATTATTCTACAACATAATTAATTTCACACGGTTCCCCGAGCCCGTTATAGATGAAGAAAGTAGAGAGAATGTCAGAGAGAGTTTCATGCGTAGAGAATATATGTCAAACACCCCCCCCCCCCCCTCCGGTGAGAAATATAGTTTTTACTTACTTAACATAAAATATTATGATCGGGTCTTGTTACAAAAGTAAAGATTGGGTTCGAGTATATGCCAGACCTGTACTGGGCATCATTATTTCAAACGGTTTGGATAGAACCCGACCCATTTAAAAGTAAAATAACGGAATACCAGTGTAGTAAGACATAGGCCGAGATTACCTCAACAATGTCCCTAACTCATGTTAGTAAACATGTATAGAAAATGTATGCTCTTGAATCTATAATAGGAAATTGTTTATCATTTATATACCACACACATATGTGAAATTTAATATCTTAATGTATGTGATTTTTTCTAACCAAGTTTGATGGTACAAAAAGATGTATCAACGTGCAAATTGTCTGTATAAAGGAGACATAGAGAAACGATAAATGATTTGTACATAGGTAGGTTTAATATTGTAAACAAATATCCATTGTTATATTTATTAGGATTGAAAATTTGCTTTTCTAGGTCGTAAACTTTTGATTGTTTTTAGAATACTTGTTCCAATCAAACTAAAAAATTCTTTTGGCTAATGTTTGGGCGGAGATCCTAATTGTACGGTTGATAAATCAAGTATAAACTGATCGGACAATACCAGTCTTGCTCACTTAAACTGGAAGTGTTTGGACCTAGAGTACTTTTCTTTCTTTCTTAAATATCAAACAAATGAAAGTCATTACTAAATATAATTTAATAAAGGATAAATAACATTACTCAAACATTGTTAAGCAACTCTTTGCAATCACATTAATTGTGATGTTGGTGGGTTTCACCTTTGAATTAATTTAGGTCACAAGTTTGATTTATCATTTTTAAAGTTGAGAATACCCTTTGAGTTGAGCTTTAAGGATACAATGATCACATTATTAAATTGATTTACACTCTGAATTCCAAAGCTTAAAATTATTCTTTATTAGAGAGTATTTTTCCCACAAAGCGTCGTTTAATTTACAGATAAAGCTCCCTAGTTGTAATTATTTATTCATAAGGTTGATTTACATTCCGAATCGAATTGTTAAGTTGGATTTACGTACCCCATTCTTAGAATATTTTTACATATAGTGTGGTTTATCATTTGTTTAGGTTTTTCCAAGTTCTAATTATCTCATCATTAGAGTTGGGTTGGGTCCAAGGAAGAAACTATCTCAACCGTAGAGTGCAAATTATCCTTCAACTTAGATTCTCAAGTTGGAACTATCTCATTCTTATAGTTGATTTACCGTTCGAATTGAGTTTCCAAGTTGAAATTATTCCATCCCTAATGTTCATTTACCCTTATAATTTAGTTCCTAATTTTGATTTATCCTACTCTTGAGTAATTTTCAGTTTAGTGTGGTTTACTCTTCAAGTAGAGTTCATAATTTGAAATTATCTCATCCTTATGCTTAATGATGGTTTGCACTTGGAATATAGTTACCAATTACCTTTCGAATTGAGTTCTCAAATTACAATCATCACATTCTTAGAATTGGTTTGACATTCAAATTTAATTTCCATGTTTTAAATGTCGCATTTACAAAATTGGTTTATCAAATAGAGTTTGTAAGTAAGTGTTATTTCATTGTTAGATTACTTATTCAAATAATGTAGTTTGCACTTCTAATTAAGTTCCCAAATCATATTTATCCCATTTCTAAAGTTGTTTACCCTTTAGATTTTATTCTCAAGTTGAAAAATCACACCATTAGTTTATTTTCTCAAATAGTGTGGTTTATCCTTTCAATAGAGCTTTTGAGTTGTATGCAACATTCTTATGGTTGCTTTGCTCTTCAAATGAATTTCCAAGTAGAAATTATCATATATTCAGAACTGAGGTTACCATTTGAATTAGTCCTGGAGCTGGAGGTATCCCTTTCTTGAAGTATTTTTCCTATATTGTATGGTCTAATCTTCTATTATAGTTCCCAAATTGTATTTATCCCAAACTTAGAGTATGTTTTCCTTCGAATTGAGTTCTCAAATGGAATTATCAAAATTTTAAAGTACTTTGCATATATTGTGGTTTACGTTTCTAACAGAGTTTTCAAGTTGGAATCATCTCAGTCATAAAAGATGTTTACCATTCGAATTGAGTTTCTAAATTCGAAATATAACATCCTTAGAGTTTATAAGTTCACCACTTCAGATTGAGTTTCCAATTTTTTATCATCTCATCCATACAGTTGAAAATCGACGTATTAGCATAAAAAATTCACTACATATAAGGGTGAATTATGTATTAATTCAATGATAGCTACATTTATTGTGTGTATGTATAACCCGATGTTGCGAGTAGAAACCCCTAATGCATAGTTTGTCGATCTTTTTAGTCCCTCAGGGAAAGGGTACCGTAAAACACTTAAATTCTTTGACTCACTTCCAACTCTACTAAACAATTATCTTTCTATCCTTCTACGATATTCTTACGCTATCTTTACTTTTTCAATTATGCTAACAACCTTAAACCAATCAAACAACATTAAGACCAATCTAATAACCTTTTAAAAAAATCAAACTCATCACTTTTTCTTACACACGTCAAATCTTTATTTCACACCCCATATAACAACCCTATAAATCCTATAGAATTTTAACTCTATCCCAAACACCATTTTTTATAACTCACATTTAACTCAATTACTATTCATAACTCACTTTTTTAACTCTATAACAAACATTTTAAACTTCAAGCTAAATGCCAAAGGTCACTCGTGGACCGCTTTCCCAGTGATATGCTGGCCCCACTATACCAACACGTGTTCTTTCCCGCACACTCTGTCCTTACTGTTTCACGTATAGGGTGACCTCTCCGTTGACCAACCATATCAAAATTGTTCCAGCGCAAGCACACTTAACTTTGGAGTTTTTTTTGGATGGATTCTCGAAAAAAAAAAGTACACGTTGTTTGTATGAGTATCGTGTTAAATTATTCTAAACTAATTTTAAACTTTGCAGCGTTGCAATACAAAGTTCTAAGCTTGTATGTAAATAAAGAAGTAAAATTTACCTTATTCATCCAATGAACAAACACTTACTCCAAAATCATTTAGGTGTATTTCAGAAGGTATCTAGTGAAACTAAGAATTTATGATATTAAACTAACCTGGGCATAGTATTATAATATCACAGAGTCTTGGAAGGAAATGAGGGGCTTGAATGTATGGACTGTTTGTTCTTACGATGTTACCTATAAATAAAATGTCTTTATTAATATCGATATAATATTTGGGATAATTACATAAAGCCCCTCCCCCATTAGACAGCCATTTCTCATATTGGTACCAATTAGTCGAACAACTACATCTGGATCCTTTTTTGGTTTTGTTCGTTGACCAGTGTAATTAAGCTATTTGAAATCAAACAACCAACATGGCCTTAAGAATAAAAAAATTAAAAACAAAAAAGAAAAGATAAATAAATAAATTTTTGGGGAGAGAAGAGCCTTGGTAAGATGGCTAGTGCTATCGGGAAGCCTATTGTTACGGATGAGTGCACTGCCCGGAAATTGAGGGTGTCTTACGCTCGAATGCTTATTGAAGTTGACATTACTCAACAATGTCAAGAGCATATTACTATTACGGATGCTAAGGGTAGGAAATTGGTGCAGAAGGTTGTTTATGAGTGGAAACCTCCTTTTTGTAGGAAATGTCAAACAGTAGGCCATGATTGTGAAACTAACACTAGACCTGATGTGGATGTGCGCAAACCACCAAATAAGCAGCCTGCAAAGCAGTGGCGGGCTAGATCTAATCACAGGAAAATACAGGGTGAGGGTATAACTACTGCCACCTCCAATCTTGCGTCTACCCATGCTGGTTCATCTAGAATTTTAGACAAGGGAAAAGCTCCTATGCAGAGTGAGCCTCCTGCTCCTGTACCAAATGGGTCTAATGCGAATTCTATTCGAATTGGTGAAGTATTTTGTCGTAATGCTTTTCAGCCTCTACTGACAGGGAATGGTCTGGATAGAGGGCCTGACAAAGTTCCATGATCCTTACATGGAATGTTCAGGGGCTTGATAAAATAGCCAGGCATGTTGAGATTGGCTCCCATCTAAAGTCTCTAAATGTTGCCTGTGTTGCTTTGTTTAAAACTAGAGTTAAAAAGGTTAATGCTAGTCGAATAAGAAGGAAGTTGGGTACACACTGGTCTGTTGTTGATAATTATAATTATCATGGCAATGGTCGAATTTGGCTTCTATGGGATCATACTAGGATTGATGTGAGGTTCGTGCAGGACACGGACCAGTTGATTCATTGTAGTGTACATGGCACAGATGGTATTTTCATGCTATGGCTCACTGTTATATATGGAAACAATCAATTAGAGAATAGAAGATTGCTTTAGACTGATATTGGCTCTATAGCTCCATCTGTCACTGGACCATGGATTTTAGCGGGAGATTTCAATAATGTTATGTCGGTTGGTGATAGAATTGGTGGGCATATGGTGATGTTACATGAGTATCAGGACTTGGAGTTGTTAATGAATAGAGTGGGTTTATTTGTTGTACCTTCTGTGGGTAACCAGTTTACATGGTCTAACAAACATAGAACAGATGTTATTTATTCAAAGATTGATCATGTGATGGGTAATGTAGATTGGTTTCAGCAGTTTACAAGATGTAAGGTTGAGGTGCTTGAGCCACACATTTCGGATCATGCCCCTTTGAGGATACATATACAGTGTCCAAGTCCTCCCAAAGGGCATCTTTTCAAGTTCTTAAATTGTATAGCTGATTCGCAGGATTTCCTTACAACTGTGCAGCTTCATTGGTCTCAATATCTCCCTGGAAGGCCTATGTTTGTTATGTGGCGTAAGTTGATTCGATTGCAACCTCTTTTGAGGAAAATTAATAGCAAGTTTTCTAATGTGTCTCAGAAGATAGAAATTGCTCGTGCTAAATTGGAGGATATCCAAAAGAGGGTTTGTTTGGATAAGTTCAATTTGGATTTGTTGGATGAGGAGAAGCTTTGTACAACAGAGTTGGTGAAGTGGATTGACATTGATGAAAAAATTATGTCCCAAAGAGCAAAAATAAAATGGCTATAGTTAGGAGATGGCAACAACGCTTACTTTCATGCTTCTGTAAGAGCTAAGAATCAACATTTGGACTATACAGACTGGAGACTAGTACAGGTACTCTGCTCACGTCACCCCCCAGAGATTTCTTCTGAGGTATTGAGTTTTTTATCATAACTTGGTGGGGGCAGTCTACTGCTAGATTGAAGGGGATTGATATTGAGGCTATTAGGTCTGGTCCTTTGCTAAGTTTATCAGATGGCAGATTTTTAGTTGCCCGAATTACTGATCAGGAAATATGGGACGCCGTCAAGGGTATTGGTGATTCTAAGGCACCGGGGATAGATGGGTATAATGCCCGCTTCTTTAAAGCTGCCTGGCATATTGTCAAATTGGATGTGCAACGTGCAGTGAGGGAGTTTTTTGGATGTGGCAGAATGTTTCCAGCTCTTAATTGTACTTTGGTTACTTTGATCCCAAAGTCTCCAGATGCTAAGATTATGAAGTATATGCGACCTATTTCTTGTTGTACCACGGTGTACAAGATAATATCTAAGATTCTTACTACTAGATTGGGTCGGGTTATCAATAGTGTGGTAGATGATAATCAATCCGCTTTCCTACCTGGAAAAGTTATCCATGACAACATTTTGATGGCTTCTGAATTGATTAAGGGCTATGGTAGGAAAGGGGTTTCACCAAGGTGTATGATCCAGATGGATTTGCAGAAAGCTTACGACACTATTGAGTGGTCTGCTCTCGAACATATCTTGCAAGGTCTAGGTTTTCCTGCACAGTTTATTGGATGGATAATGTTATGTGTTACTTCTGTTTCCTATCGATACTCCATTAATGGGTGTCCATCTGACATTCTGAAAGCTAGAAGGGGACTACGACAGGGGGATCCTGTTTCACCTCTTCTCTTTGTCTTGGTCATGGAATATTTGCACAGATGTCTTCAAAAACTTATATCTGTCCCTGATTTTAATTTTCACCCTCGATGTGAGAGACTGGGGATTATTAAATTATGTTTTGCAGATGATCTGCTTCTTTTTGCTAGAGGAGATGCAGGTTCTGTAGACATTTTAATGAAGCAGTTTCAGGTGTTTAGTAAATCCACTGGCTTGATGCCTAACAAAGCTAAGTGTAGAGTTTACTTTGGAGGGGTGGATTTGATTTCTCAACAGCAAATTTTGGCAAGGACTGGTTTTGTACAAGGTGAACTGCCTTTCAAATATTTGGGAGTTCCACTGGATAGTAAGAAGCTCACTATACAGAGATGTCTTCCTCTTATTGAAAGGGTTGTTGCTCGAATGAAACATTGGTCTTCAAGATTACTGAGCTATTCTGGGAGGCTGAAGCTGATTAGGAGTGTTGTGTTTGCCATGACTTCTTATTGGCTCCGGGTTTTTCCTATGCCTAAACAGGTTCTGAGACATATTGAGGCACACTGCAGGAGCTTCCTTGGGAGTGGAAATGAGGAAATCACCAGAAAGGCGCCTATAGCATGGAATACTATATGTGAACCAAAGAAGGGGGGGGGGGGGCTGCAGGTGATTTCACTAGTTGAATGGAATATTGCCACTTTTGGGAAGCTGCTTTGGGATCTTCAAGCCAAGGCAAATAAGATGTGGGTTAAGTGGATTCATAGTTATTACTTGAAGCAGGTTGATGTCATGGAGTATCACCCATCCACAAGTTGTTCCTGGATTGTAAAAGCTATTTTCAAGCATAGGACTGTAGTGTCACAGACTAACGGATGGAGTGATGCTCAACTTGGTGGCAAGTATAGAACTGCTACTGTATATAGTGATCTTCGTGGTGCTGGGACTGATATGGTATGGAGGAAGTTGTTCTATAATAATTTAGCGTGGCCTAGAGCTCAGTTCCTCATGTGGATGATTTGTCATGGTAAAGTTGCTACGAAGGACAGAATCTTGAAGTGGGGGATTGCTACGGATGGATTATGTTGCTTTTGTGGTTTGGGAGAGAGTATTGACCATCTATTCTTTGAATGCTCTTTCACCTCCCAGATTTGGAAAACTGTTCTTCAATGGTTTGGTTGTAATCATGTGCCTTTGAAATGGAGTAGAGAATTGGTTTGGCTACAACAAGCTGGAAGTTGCAAAGGTTGGAAATTAAAACTTCTGAGATTGTGTGCTGCGGAAACACTGTACTATGTATGGAGACTCGAAATGAGAAGGTGTTTGGTAATGCCACAAGTCGAGTAGGGAGTGCACAAGATATTTTACAGATTGTGCTTATCAGAAGTCGGTTAGATTCAGTTTTGACTGTAAGATTAGAGTAACGATGCTTGATTCTATTTTAACTCGATAAACTTGTCTTTCTTAGCGGTTGTATAGTCTGGATCCGGTTGGCATCGACTTTGTTTTGACACTATTTTGGAATAGAGAAAGTACGTCCTTGGTTCCAAAAAAAAAAAAAAAAATTGAAAATCCACAATTATCATATATATTCTTCCCTTCCTCCTTCTCCATCTTCCCTCTCTTCTTCTATTTGCTAACAACTCTGGCGGATACGTTCTTCCTCCTCCTCCTCCTCCTTCATTCTCTTTTTCTTTTTGTTATTGTTCTACTTGGTGGAGCAAACAACTCCACCAACAACTTTGGTGCAACAATAATAATTTTGCTCTGAAACTCTGATCCAGAGCGAAATTCAGCTCTATATCTGGAGTTGATCGTCTCAATCGAATTATATGCTCGTCTCAGTCGGATTTTCAGCTTCAATCTTGATGTTCTCGGGATGGATTTCATCTCATTTGAAGTTGGAGAGATTTTACGAATTGAAATAAAAGTTTGAGTGGTTATTTGAGCTTTTTCGAAAAGTTATGGGTGACTATTAGGAAATTAGATATCCACGGACTTGGATTGCAATTTGTCAAAATGCATTATTGTTTGACCATTTCCAAAATCTAATAATTTGAGAATGGCAAAATTGACTTTTCCAGTTTTAAATTTGAATTTGGTTAAGTTCGTGGACTTAAATGTAAATATTTTACATCTAACAGGATCCAATCGTTGTTATCCGACTTAGTGGTACTAATGTACAATTACAACATCTAATAGGGGATCTAAATGTAATTTGTCTTGTTTATATAATAAGTTAACATTTTATGTCATTTTCATATGTGTGTATAGCATCGATTTTTTTAGTAAAATTCCCTAATATATTTTGATTATGACCATAATATTTATAGTTTCAATTTTATCCTCTAAAAAGATGGTCAAAGAGAATTACTCTCGTAATGATTATAGTGTTTATGTATATTAGGGTAATAATATTCAAAAAAAAATTGTAAGTAGAAGAATCATAACAAATTTATGCTGAGTTGTTTAATATAGTTGGATAAAAAAGATAAGCGTAATTACCATAGAGTATCGTTTAGGAACAGCAGCGCGCTTCCATACATAGTTAAAAATAAACTTTTGACAATCCTTTGGAAGCAATTCTTGTTGTTGAAATTGGAAATAAAAAAACGGAATTTAATATATACTCTAAAATGAATGTATATAGTTCTGATAAGTTGAAAAATCTTACCAAATGGTAAAACTGGACATGGAACCACTTATGATCATCATAAACATGATGTGCAATTGAACATCAGCAGATACATGAATGAATCGGGCAATGAAGTCCACACGGTTAAAAATAAGTTTACGGGACTTAAATCCGACTGGAGTTCTTAACATTATCCTTATTGTAGTATGCATGATTATCACTTTTTGGTGTAAGAAGATTCTGTGATGTAAAGGGATTTCTTAATGCACGACCTAATTTTATAGGTGAATGTTTTTGAATATAAAAATGGTAATGCCGTAATTTGTAGCACAACATTTCTTTAGACAAACAATAAGCGAGATTTATTCCTAAAATATAGGAGATATTCTGCGATGAAAATGAGAAAATGTAGGGTTTATCACATGAGAAAATTATACAATAAAATATATTAATATTCTTTAAAGAAGTCTAAATAATATCAAATAAAAAATATTTGACACAATATTGTTTCAGCAAATTGTGTGTGAAGTATACAACTAATACATATATATCAAAGAAACATATAAATTAGCTATAATAAAATATGGCAGCAGGATGTGGTGTTACTATATATACTTCAATGCATTATTATGTTTTCTAAATTCATTTATGCCTTTAACTTTGTAAGTGAGTTAAATATGAAATGCTTTGGAAAATGAATTTAAATGGTGTTAATTTCACATAATTAGTTGGAGTTGAGAGTGACTCTGGTTTGAGATAGCCCATCAACTTTAAATATTATATGGTTGCATGACCTTCAATGAGAAGGAAACATAGAATCATCACTAACAATCTAGACGACAACCAACTCAAAATCAAAAGGAAAGAAAAAGAAAGGCTAATTTCACAATTAGATCTCGATTTCATTTCACATGTATCGTTCTAATTTGAACGACAAAATCCAACCCGATCTAAAATTACCTGAAACATAAGATGAATACAAACATGGGTCCAATTATGACCCGAAATCAGTTGGATCACTATCATACGGGGAGATTAGCAACGGATGAAGGAGGATTGCACTATTAGCGGCGTGTGAAGAAGATGCGGCGGAATTGATGGGGTAGGAGCTGAACATGAGAGGACGATTGTCAGTGGTGAAGTTGATGCAGGAGTAACGTTTGATCAGAGGAGAATAAAGTGGAAGAAACCGCTTCTACATACGATCTGAATAAAATGATGTTCAAAAAAAGAGAAACGATGGAACTTCATACTAATCTAGAATTATATGGATCTGACCCATGTCCGAAACCTTTAAAAAAACCCGCCCGAAGAGCTGGCGACCAGGATCCGAGAAAATAGTCCAAGATTGAGTTTTAGGTGGACTTTTGACTTAGTATAAGCAAACCATTGTTAATTCACAATTGTCTATGGATGCATTTGTGACACTATTTCTCTGTTACCATGTTGAAATAGCTGCGGAAGCCATTGAAGATGAATGGAGATGATGGAGAAACAGTTGAGAATATAGAGAGAACGAAGAGTAAATAAAGTGCTTAATTACTATTAATTACTATGTATTGAATGAAATTGTGTTGGAATTCTAAAAGACATTCTCTAGAAAGGCTAACAAGATTAATTGTACAACTCAACTTTTAACGGAGGTTAAGCGGTATGTCAACAGTCTATAGATAATTTATTTAAAGACGGACATGTATTATTAAGAAAATCATTGATTTTAATAATCAAAGCGCCTATCTTATCAATATTGATGTTTTATCATATATAAAAAATACATTTATTAACAATATAGACTTTTTATTAATAATATCGGTAATTTTTCTAATAACATGGATAGATCACTAGATTTTGCTTCGTCAAGATAATTCTTTATTCAATTATACTCTCCTGATCCAAGTAATATTCTACACTATATCATTTATCAATTACTACAATAATTACTTAATTGCCAGAGCCTGGCTAACTAGCAAATGGAATTGATTCGTTCGTTGGGTTGGTTAGATGACTTATGCTACCTTCTTGATTATAAATTCTTATACCACCAATAGTGTAGAGAATAACACGGGAATATTTGGTGTCTGTAAAATGTCTAAAGATCAAATGTTACAATGATATTAGCAATATGTATGATACTTTTCTTGGTGAAAATATATACAGCTAAAAGAAAAGAAAATATTTAATTGAGTAACTGTAAATAAATAAAAACTAACTATAGAGAGGTTGGTAGGTGGTACCTCCTTGAAAACCTATCCTCATGATATTGGAATTGAGACAATTATATATTGACTAAATTCAACACCACTGAAAATTGAGCTTTTTCATGATATCAAATTCATTCATGGTATAATTATATGATTTATATCCTTACACTTAAATTTAAATGGCCCCTTCGAAAAGATTAAAATTAACCATCAACAAGTATTAGAGAATTAATGAATTTCACACAAATCTACAAAATCAAGTTTTTGGATGAGATGTACACGACATATATTCATGTGATTTTAAGGAGGGAATCAAGTCATACATCCCCTCCATGTCAAAACTCAAAAATCAGATAAGTTTCCAAACACATATATATATGGAACCCAAAATCAGGACGGTTAAGCCCATGTGCGGAGAGCCCGTCTGCACAGGGGCCTGAAAATTTGAGGACCTCAAATTTTATAATAGTATTTTTATATGTAAAAAAAAAAGGTAATAAAATTAGAAATGACCTTGTGGTAGAATGATTTGATGAAAAATTCATATATCAAATTCGACCCTGGTATGCGTTATCTTACTCTTCTACTCTTCCTTTCATGTTATTATGTAGACTATGATTATTTTTAATTTGTATTTTGTGAACTTCTTAATTTTTTTAGTAATAAGATTTCCCTCATATTATTATTTTGCGGAGCCAATTTTAGTATGCCGTACCTTTTCGTATTATTTATTCATTTTAAATATTTTTTTATGTCAAATCTTACAAGTTTGCACAGGGACTTGAAATATGTGAGACGTCTCTGCCCAAAATATACAAGAATCTGCCCAAAATATACAAGAATATGTTGGAATCATACTTTCTGAATACCTAAAGATTATCAACTAGATTAGATCTTCTTGACTCATGAGTTTGTATCTTTCTTGTTGAGAGGGTGATAAACAATTCCTTGAATCTTGATTTATCTGATTAATAGCATTAATTTAAGCTCCCAGTTCTATAGCAGTTTGATCTACATGCGCCTAGGACTATTATATGAGTCAAGACTCATTTAGTATCGATCTCGACTCACTTGATAATATAATCGAGAGGAATTCGAGTTTCATATAAACATTTACCTAACGAGATGACTTAGAACCGGCTCGAAAATAATCTTTATTTTTGCTAATTTATATTTTATATTTATTTTAACATTTTAAATACATTTCTTTTTTAGCGAGTTCTAGAGCTCAATCCTATTACAGGTCACTTGAGTTCAATCTTGAATTCAATTTTAGGCTCATTTATATAACTAGTCGAGCATAAGCTCAATTAAGCTCGAGTTTTGGCCAAATTATGTGATATTTAACTTGATTCAACTCGTTTAACAATATTACCTGCTCATTCGGCCACATCAGGCAGCCAAGTCGTAGTAGGATTTTCTCTTGTGCCCAAGCCAAAACTTTGTCAGTCGAATCCCGAACGACAACCCAACACTACAAAAAAACTGGGCTGGGGCCACGGATAGATCTGTCGCTTGACGATCCGTCCTTACAGCGGCGACGATAAAAAATCCGTCGCCCTGCTGGAGTTGGGCCGACGGATAGATAATCCGTCGTCCAATTCGCGACGGATTGGACGACGGATTATATATTTGACCTTTTTTTTTTTTTAAATCGAAATATAACGAAGGATAGAATCTATCCGTCGTTACCTTTAGCGACGGATAGATTCTATCCATCGCTAAACCGGACGACGGATAGAATCTATCCGTCGTTATATTTAGCGACGGATAGATTCTATCCGTCGTCCAACATTTTATTGGAATTAGTGACGGAATCTGAAATTCCGTCACTGTGAATTTCCGTCACTATTAATCCGTCACTATTTATTTCATATTAATCCCTGTTTTTCGTAGTTCACCTATTTAATCAATATAATGTTCGATAATAAATGAATAATACGGAAAATATTTCAATAAATTTTGAATGAAAAGAGTAATATCCGAAGTTGGAGAAATTATCCACACAAGTGTAAATATGAAAAAAATCCGAACATACAGATACATAACTAACTAGCTATCAGACGGGGGTGGGTGATGGCGGAACTGGGACATGAACTGCTCCATCTGTAACCGAAGGCACTCGTTCTCCTCCCTTTGTTCTTGGGTGGCACGCTGCATCTCTTGAGTTAGAGCTGCAACATGTTCCCGGACTCGCACTATATTTCCATTTCGAGACACAGTCCTGTGTAAACCGGACGTGGATCTGGAATGATGATGAGGAGCACCCTGGACTAGCCAGGCTCAAACCGAGGCTCCCGAGTCCATATATTCGTCCTTTCTTGTCCGGTTTGTTGACCTCTAGGAAGATGTTGTCAACTTGTTCAGTTGACAACACATCACCCGTCTCGTCCTCCTACCTCGCCACCTGAGCATCAACCTCATCCTGAAATCGTAAATAGCAGATATCATGATCAGTTACTGTTTTTAAAAATTAACTTGTAATAGTGTACAAGTATGAACTTTAAGCAACATAAACATAACGCAATAGACGAGGCCTGACAGTCGGTCCATACCCCACCCTTATGCTTGGCCTTCTTGAAGATGGCATACTTGGATGTCACCTCCCCCCGTACCACCTGAATCAAACCAGATCTAGTCAACAATTTATCATCTACAAGTAATAGAGCAACAGAGACTTCATACATACACGTAATGCTAGATTGCAAAAACACATATATACGCACCGATTGATAATAATCAGTGACAGTAGATCGCCTCCCAAGGTGGTGAACGACCCTTCTGCCGTGTCGGGATGCCCGGTTACGCTGTTAGTGTAACGCGTCGGACATCAGTTCGGCGCCAGTAAGCATCCCAAAGGGCCCACTCCGCTGCATCAACCTGTGGAGGGATTTCGCCACCCCGATCCCGAATGGCCTTCCACGAACAGACCATATCCATGTATAGTTTGGATCACACAGTCTCGTAAACACGCCAAATCTGTGGGATCAACCTGCTGGGAATGAAGTACTCCTTCTACACTCCCAATTTCATACAACATCCAAAGTCAATACATGTATAACCTCACCATGTTACATCAATTTAACAAGATACAACAACATAACAGATATGGTGACTAACATATCACCCAAACAAAGTGGCTAACATACCACTCACATATAGTGGCTAACATACCACTCACATTGTCCTAAATTTTACTAACACAATGGTGACTAACATATCACCCAAATAAAGTGGCTAACATACCACTCATATTAAAACGATTATAATTACAAACGAAGGAATGCCATATTTTAACTTACCCTCAGCTCATCGAAGTACTCGGCCCTCATGCGCTCCGAGATGTGACTCCAACACTCACCACCCTGCCCCGGTGGCTCTCTCCTGCTCCGGAAGATGTCACCTAGTTTGTTGTGCACCTCCCGAGGCCATAAGCTGTTGTCAATGTATAAGATACAAGAAACGAATATATATTACTTTAGTACAACAATTCATACTTGTCAACTATCATTATAAGTTATGTTTTACATATTTAAGAAGAATGTATAATACTTACTTGGCATTACATAATATAAGTTACATCAGCTTCAATTTTACCATAATGTTTGGTTTCATATATATATCAACTAATGATTACTAGTTATACAAGCCTAGAGACAAAACAGATGAAACTCCTCATTCTCATGCACGATCCTCCTCATCACTTGTGACGCTCCCTACCACAGAACTTGCATTCCAACAGATCTACATCCTCCTCCCAATACACCATACACATGTTCCGACAAGTAGAAAGGCACTCGATAGGCGGCCCCAAACCCCGCCTCTCCCTCCATTGGAGGTATGCCATGGACGGTGCTTCCTCACCGTGATGAATCCATACATGATACTCAGGCATGAATCCGTAACGTCACAAGTGCTCGAATACTGTTGTAGGCGTCATAAATTGCTTGTTTTTGCAGGTTTCCAATGTGCAAGGACACTTTATCAACCCCCAGTTGCACAAACCGGACGTCTCATGGCAAACGAGATGAAACCTTTAACCCCTTCTACAAAACTCCTAGAAACTCTGCTATTTACCGCATAATCATGTACATCCATGAACGGTCGGAATTCATTGTATACTTTATTTTTAACCTGACACGTTCCAATTGATTAGATCGTATTTAATTTATTAGATCGATTCTAATTCGGATAAGAAGATTGTGGAGGTTAATTGTTAATTATTATATGTTCCTTATAAATTAATTATTAATTAAGTGTTCGATATGTTACAAAATTGGGCATATATTTTAACCATTTCAACCTCTTAGTACATATATTATATACTTAACTACATATCAAATTAACTAATTACTCTATACATATCGAATTACTACATATATTCATATCAAATTACGTACTTAACATACAAATTTATCAAATCAAAACTACATACTTCTATACTTAACAAACATATCAAATTAACTAAACTAACTATATATACTTAACACACAAATCAAACTAACTACATACATTCATACATACCAAACTTAACATACTACATACATTCATATCATACCTATCATATATACATATCATTAACTAAATTAACTATCAAATTACATACATACATATATATACATACACACACACACACACACACATATACATATATATATATATATATATCTTGCAGACATCAATTTGTAAGTACTCTTTTTATTTTTTTTGTATTGTAATATATTATTATCAATGAAAATTAGCCTCATGATAGGCTAAACGTTTGGTTTGTGTTAAGACAGGTCTAAATCATGTATTTACTTTAACTCTGGCAAAAATGTTTTGCTGTTCCTCCGGTCACTATTCATGGTTACTATTCACGGCGGAATTATGAATTAATCTACTATTCATGGTTACTATTCACGGCAGAATTATGAATTAATCTAAGATTTTTATTACTTACTAAGAATGAGACCAGAGAAGGTTTTGTATTAATCAGGCATATTGATATATTCCGACAGACATATGAAGGCACTGTTTGCCCCTCTAAAGCCGAAAGAAATGGCGTCTACATTTTTGTGCTACTTTTATGTCTTGAGAAATATCTTAATATTGACAGATTTTATACAAGTAATCAGTCCTGATGTCGTCTCTATCTTAGTCGGTAGTCTGAGTCTGGATTAATGAAGTGATTCTAAAGTTTGAATATTGTAATCTGAGTTTGGATTAATGAAGTGATTCTAAAGTTTGAATATTGTAGCCAATATGAATAACTCAAAGAAGCTTTGAATAACTCAAAGAAGCTTTGTGACCCGACCAGACCGAGAGTGGTATCGAGCCGTTCTGATGAGGGCATGATTTAAGATCGAGTCTTAACACTAATCGCATTTTATGATCATGATAAACATGATAAGAAGGAAAGATACTGTTAAAAACAGTAGAAGTGAGGAATTTGATATTCCCCAAAATTTAGATTTATTAAATAAATGGACGATTCCAAGAATCGAGCCTAAGGTTATTTACCAGTTAGGTACTTTTGAAAAATTGGGTTTAAAACAAGTAGTTAAAACTACTGAAGAATCTGTCTCACTTGATAATGATGAGTTAGTAATAAAACTACTCAGTGAGAAAGATATTGCTGTTTATAAAAACCTTTACAAATTTTTACATATTGGTTTAGTGCAAATTGCTTTTAAACCTTTAACCTTAGAAGGACTACCTGAGAGCTTTATAGCTGCTCTTAGAGATGGTAGAAACTTAGACTGGAAAAAATCCTTAATCGGAATTATACAGTCTAGTTTAGCCCATGGTCCGGTTTATTTTGATGTTTATCCGAATTTACAATTGTCTTTATCGGATATTAATATTTTAGATTCTTTAACATTAAATGTTAAAACTAATGGTTATAATTATATTTCTGGTACAGAAACAATCTGTATCTGTTACAGGATTTATTATAAACCTTTGTTTACTTTAAATCCTCATTGCCGAAGGGTTGATAAACCTTTAAATGAAACTATTTTAATTGAGACTAATTTTAGCAAATCTAAAATTACTACTCGTAGATCTATTAAATGGGAAGAAATAGATTTTCCTGAAAATTGGATAATTAAACAGGCTGTACCCTCACAACCTGTTATTCAAAATAATTTAATAGATGTTATCCAAACTCACGAAGGTTTGGTAAAAATGCGCTTGATAATAACAACGATTTTATAGGATCTTCTTCAAGACTTACTAAGTCTTCTTCTTTAAGATCTTTTATATCACCTATTGATTATGTAGTTGATACTCCATCAAGGATGTCGACCTCTGCTAAAAGCAGAATACAAAAATCTTTTGAAACAATTCCAGAAGATCATATTGATGAACTTCGAATAAATAAAGATTTTGATAATATTGTCAAAGGAGTTACACATACTCCAACTGAAGCAGATATAACTGCATCAGAAATGGAATTTCGTTATTAATGAATTCAAGTCAAATTGATTTTAGCCCTGGCTCTCCGGCTAGGCAAAAGATTAAAACTGAATTCAATTTACCCAGATGGGAACCTTTTAAAAATTGGTTTTTTACAAACTTCTCTTCAACAGAGAAAACTTCTATTCAAAATGAATTTTATAAAGATTGTGAAAAACACAATACTCCAATTCCTTTTGTTCCATGGTTTGTTTCTAAATATGTGGAACAATATATTTCAGTATTAGAAAGGAATTATAAACTTTCGACAGGGAGGAATTTACAACAAGTTTATCCTCCGCAACAGTCTTTTCAAATTGAAAAAGGAAATCATAGTTTCCTAGCTTTTGCGAAACTACTGGAAGATGAAACTCTACCAGTAACCTGTAAACAAATTAACAGGATGATTGAACAACAGAATTATACTAATCTGTTTATTAATGTTCTCGGAGAACATTTAACTTCTCTGAGTGAAAGGGTGGATTTAGTTTTAAAAACTATTAACCCTAATCTTTCTTTAAATTCAAATGCTTCTTTAAAAGAAAAGGAGAAGGAACAGATTACTTTGTCCTAATATTCAACCACCTCACGAAATTTCAGATTTTAAATTAAAGTCTATGAAAGAACTTGAAAAGTTCTTAACTGAAAAATTTAAAAATATGAAACTTACAACTCTTCATGATGTTGTAAAAGAAAATCCTGATTACAAAGAAGTGATCAGTGATGAAATTAACAAGTTGGGAAAATGGGCTGATAGACCAACCCAACGCATGTATTATTATAGGAGACCTTCTCCTATAGATACCTTGCATGAAGAGCAAGAGTACATACTGAATAACAGTTATAATGGTAAAAATATTTATGAATGGAACCTAGATGCTTATGCTGATAGGCAGATTTATAATATGATTCATAGAATGCTTATGTATTCCACTATTTGTAAAACAAATGGCAACACTGATAAAAATGTTGCAAAAATGATTGTCATTTGGTTTTACAGGACAATTAAAGGGTCAGGGATAATTATCTTTCACCGTAAGGGAAAAATCATATTTTGATCTTGTAAAACAAGAGGATGGTAGTACTATAGAAAATGCGTCTATACTCTTGTTGTTACTATTATTGAACATTTCAGGAAGATATTCCGATAACAATGAAAATATTCGAATGCTTTTACAAAACTTAAGATGTAAAACTTTAATCGATTTTCGTTGGTATAAAGATACCTTTTAAACAGGTAATGGAATTACCGAGTGTAATAGCTCTCATTGGAAATCAAAGTTCATTGATGGACTCCTGCATTATTTGCGAGAAGGGTTAGGAAAATCTTAGAAAAGATAAAGTTTCTATCCCTTATGAAAATTATACTTATGGCAAGTTAATTGGAACTTGTATTCAAGAAGGTTTAGCCTTATGTAATGAGATTAAATTAAATCAACAAATTAAAAGACAGAACTTGAAAGAAAAAGCCCAGTTGGGACAGTTCTGTGATCAATTTGGGATGGATGTTCCATCCACTTCTAAACCTCATAAGTCGGAAAAGAAGTCGACTTATAAACCAAAAAAGAAGAGACATTACTCTCCTAGAAAATTAGAAATCCGTAAACAAAGAAGAGAAGATAGAGAAGAAAGAAAACGGATTCGAAAGAAACTAATAGTTTGCCGAGCTTGTGGAAAACTTGGTCATTTTGCAACACAATGTTGGACCAAGAGAAAATTAAACAGATTAAAAGCTGCTGATAATAATTTGAAAGAAACTCTTTCAAAGATTCTTTTAAATTCTGATGAAGAAAAGAGTAATAACTCTTCTGATGATTCAGATGCTTCTAATAGTACTAATAGTACTGAAGAAGAGAACTTAAAAGTTCTTGATCAAGAATCGGTAATATCTGATTCAGAGTCAGAGTGTGAACCTTGTATTCTTGGACAGCCTTGTATCAAGAAACAAGAAAACACAGATGACAGTAAATTCTTTAATAAAGAATTTTACAATATTCTATCTCAGTTTCAAGGAACTGATTTAAATGTTTTGGACGGTAATAATATTATCGAGTTTCTGAAACATATCAAAGATCATGAGTTACGATCTAAATTAATAGATCAGATGGATAATATTCCAAGTACTTCTACTGCGTACGAACCATGGTTCTTCCGGAAGATTTTAAAATGATGAGCCTTACTCGATGTCAAGTTTATAAACTTCAAACGAAGAAGGACATTGAATCTCAACTTCTACTCATGATTTAGAGATGGAAGTCGAAAATCTCAAAAAGAGATTCAGTTTTGAAAAAGAAAATAAGTTAATAGACTATCGAGTTTCTAAACTTGAAAATTATAAAAAAGAGACTAATCAGTCTACCCAGTCTACTACTAGTGAATCGAGTCAAAGTAAAAAGACTCAATGTTTTGATTCACAAGTAGATGATAATTTTTTATCAACTTTAGAGATGGTTATATCTCAAAATGGTATGTTAAAATTACCTTATTAATTGATAATTACTTTTCAAAAGATTTGTTGCTCTTATCGACAATTGGAATGATTTAAATGTGATACGGAAGGATTAATTCCTACAAAGTATTTTCATAAAACTACACATACTCTTTCTCATCTTTGGAGGAGAAAAATTAAATATAAAGTATAAGCTTCCTAAAGCTTATATCTGTATTGATAAAAACTGTATTCAAACCAGTTTTTTACTAACAAAGGATATTTCCAACCAAGTAATACTTGGTACTCCTTTTATCTCAAAAATTTATCCTTTTACCCATGTGGATAATTCTGGTATTACTGGAACTTTTCAAGGTGGGAAAATTCATTTAAATTTTATTACAAAACCATTTCATAGAATGTTACATGAAATGTATGATCATCTGACTTTAAAGAAAAACCAGATGAATTTCTTAAAACAAGAAATAAACTCTTTGACTATTGAAGAAAAACTTCAAAATCCCAAATTACAAGGGAAGATTAGATTGATTGAAAATCAACTTTCTCTAGAAATCTGTAATGACCATCCTAATGCTTTCTGGAATAGAAAGAAGCATGTGGTCAGTCTTCCTTATGAGGAAGATTTTGATGAAAAAAGAATTCCGACAAAGGCAAGACCTTGTCAAATGAATTCAGAGTATTT
Source organism: Plantago major (assembly GCA_026545765.1). Lineage (NCBI taxonomy): Eukaryota > Viridiplantae > Streptophyta > Magnoliopsida > Lamiales > Plantaginaceae > Plantago > Plantago major. Next base: position 97,650,392 of record CM048839.1, read on the forward strand.
AGAACTCTGTAAAAAAGAAATTGATTCTTTATTACAAAAGGATCTGATAAGCCCTTCTCAATCTCCTTGGTCTTGTACAGCCTTTTATGTTAATAAACATAGTGAACAGGAAAGAGGAGTTCCTAGATTAGTTATAAATTATAAACCCCTTAATAAGGTTTTAAAATGGATTAGGTATCCTATTCCGAATAAAAAAGATCTTTTAGAAAGACTTTATGATTCAATATTATTTTAAAAATTTGATTTAAAATCAGGCTATTGGCAAGTTCAAATTGAACAAAAAGATAGGTATAAAACGGCCTTTAATGTTCCAATAGGACATTACGAATGGAATGTAATGCCATTTGGTTTGAAAAATGCTCCTTCTGAATTTCAGAAAATTATGAATGATATCTTCACTCCTTATAGTGATTTTATATTAGTCTATATTGATGATATCCTAGTTTTTTCAAAGGATATTGAATCCCATTTTAAACATTTGGATATATTAAAGAAAATAGTCATACAGAGTGGTTTAGTTATATCAAAACCAAAGATGTCTTTGTTTCGCATACAAAATTAGATTTTGGGTCATTATATTGAAAAAGGTAATATTATCCCAATAAATAGAAGCATTGATTTTGCTGACAAATTTCCTGATGAAATAACTAATAAAACCCAGTTACAGAGGTTTTTAGGAAGTTTGAATTATATCTCTTCCTATTATCAAGATATAGCTCAAGATACTGCTATCTTATATGATAGACTTAAAAAAGATCCAAAGCCTCGTCCGATCATCATACTCAGTCATTAGGAAATTAAAAGAAAAGGTGAAAACCTTGTCTTATGTTGAGTAATCCTCATGGGATAAATCTGAAACAGATGCTTCGATATAGGTTATGGAGGAATTCTTAAGCATTGATCCTCACAATAAACAAGAATATCTTGTTCGCTTCTATTCGCAAATGGAATAGATGGAAAAATTATGCTACAATTGCTAAAGAGATACTTTCAATTGTCAAATGTGTCTTAAAATTTCAAGATGATTTATATAATCAAAAATTTATTATAAAGACAGATTGTAATTCTGCAAAGTTCATGTTTAATAAAGATTTCAAACATGATGTTTCTAAACAAATGTTTGCAAGATGGCAAGCTCATTTAGCTCCTTTTGATTTTGAAATTGTCTATAAAAAAGGAGAAGACAATAGTCTTCCAGATTTTCTGACACGAGAATATATTTCATGATTGTTGCAGGAATGTACTTGCAAGGAAGAGGCTCTTCCTCTTATAGAGGCAGAGGAGGACGAGGAAGGGGATCTGAAAGAATCCTCTCTCAAACTGGCAGAGGAAAGCTTATAGCTATGAATTTGCCATCACAAAAACATGAAGCTGAAAGCTCAAAAGAGTACCAAGAATTTCTTGAGTACAAAAAGAATAAGGGAAAAATTCCCTCTCTTGCTAAAATAATAGCAGAACAAGAGTCTGAAGATAATAAATCAGATTATTTGGAAAACAGAAATCAAGAAGTTATACTTCTGATTGAAACAAGAGATATGAGATGGGAAAATAACCCATGGACTTTGATGTCCAGATATCTTGACAAAGCATCATATGCTTTGGGAACTTATAAAACAAGGTACTTTTATGAAAGTATTCTTTTGGATACAGAGTCATGTGAAATATCACATTTCTCAGGAATTCAAAAAGAAGTTTATAACTTCAGTAAAATTTATATTAAGAAGATTATATCTTCTGAAGAATGGGGAATTGCTCCATTACGAGAAAGGGAATTTTATTACCCTAATAACAGAAATCCCATAAAATTTAATTATTGGGATTATGTTGAAGCATTTAATAAAGTGCTTTTATATGAAAATGATAAAAAGAAGCACTCCTGGTTCATAAAAATCAGTAGCAAAGCTTATGAGCAAGAGATACCAAATTGGTTTCTTAAATGGTGGAAATATTTTGGAACCACCGGAGTAATACTCCCTCAAAATGTTACAGAATTATATTCTGCTTGGATAAATGTTAATCCAAAGAAGGATATTCCTTCAGATCGATATGATTTATATTTCTTTATGGAATTTTCCATACCATGGATTTGGAAATGGGTACCTGTTATCGGTTATACCGAACATGAAATACCATGTATCAAAAGATCTTCTTATACGAAGTTCTGGGATAAAATGAATAAAGTAGACCCAGAAACCAAGCAATTATATTGCAGTGATACTCTAAATTTTATAGATAAAAGAATAAGATTATATCAAGAAAATAAAAGATTATCGACACCAAAGGAAGAGTCAACCTTGGATCAAATCAGAAAAAAGCTCGGTATGCAGTCCAAAGACAGTAATAGAGAAATGCTAATAGAAGCATATATAGAAGAAATGAAGAAGGATCTTCTACAAGGGTTTGATGGAGAAACTCAATCTGTGAAATCGGATACATTAATGGTATCGGCCAGCCAGGAATATCAAGATGCTCAAGATCCAAATCAGGAAGAAGTCTCAATAGAAGACGTTTTTGAAATACTTAAAGGAACTCTTAAACAGAAGAGTAAAGATAAGGAAGAATCTTCTACAGCAATAGTGGTAGCAGAAAAATCTACCCAATAGTACTGAATAATGATAAAGATGATGAATCAGAGCACTAATGAGTGGAGAATGATAATGGAGACACTGATAAGTGGAGTGGAAATTATTCCACAACAAACAAAAGCTGAAAGCGACAACACAAAAGCAACGGGCGAAATTTAAAGAGACCTGAGATAGCGACATAAAAGGAATCAAATTCCAAGATGGTGACAGATATTGGCGCCTGGGAATCAAATTCCCATTCTATAAATAAGAAGAAGGAAGAAGAAAGAAGAAGAACCTGGATACCCATCAATTGTATACATACCTAAGCCTAAACACTCTCCCTTCCAGTTTTTAAATTTTTAGTATTTGTAATTAAGTTTGAAGTTTGTACTGGTGCTTGCAGACATCAATTTGTAAGTACTCTTTTTATTTTTTTTGTATTGTAATATATTATTATCAATGAAAATTAGCCTCATGATAGGCTAAACGTTTGGTTTGTGTTAAGACAGGTCTAAATCATGTATTTACTTTAACTCTGGCAAAATGTTTCTTTGTTCCTCGGTCACTATTCATGGTTTCTATTCTCGGAGGAATTATGAATTAATCTACTATTCATGGTTACTATTCACGGCAGAATTATGTATTTATCTAAGATTTTTATTACTTACTAAGAATGAGAACAGAGAAGGTTTGTATTAATCAGCATATTGATATATTCCCAGGACATATGAAGGCACCTTTGCCCCTCTAAAGCCGAAAGAAATGGCGTCTCAATGCATTTTGTGCTACTTTTATGTCTTGAGAAATATCTTAATATTGACAGATTTTATACAAGTAATCAGTCCTGATGTCGTCTCTATCTTAGTCGGTAGTCTGAGTCTGGATTAATGAAGTGATTCTAAAGTTTGAATATTGTAATATGAGTTTGGATTAATGAAGTGATTCTAAAGTTTGAATATTGTAGCCAATATATATATATATATATATATATATATATATATATATATATATATATATATATATATATATACACATACATACACACACACACACACACACACACACACACACATATATATATATATATCAAATTGAACAAATTACATATAATTGATGAAATTAACTAAACTAACTACTACATACTTATCATATATACATATAATTGCTCAAATTAATCAAAATAAACAAAATTCTCAAATTTTTAAAAACTAGGGTTTTAGCCAAAATACCTTGATTAATCGGTAGAAATATGAAATTGATCGAAGAATCAAACTCCTTGTCACACGAGCATCGATTAGGCACCAAGATTGGCCGGAATAACGGATGATTGGCCGGAAAACGGATTGAGGAGAAGAAGAAAATGAGGATGGAAGAATGAAGAAGATGAAGAAAATGAGAGATTCTGCTCTGCAATGAACATATGAATCGGGCCGACGGACACGTGTCGGCCCGATTAAACGGATAGGTATCCGTCGCCCCATAGCGACGGATAATCTAGCCGTCGCCCAGTTTTTTTTTTTTTTTTTTTAAATCAAAATATTAACGACGGATAAAATTATCCGTCGTTAATAATTTCCTTTTTTTTTTTTAAAAGTCAAACTTGGGCGACGGATAATTATTATCCGTCGCCCAATTTAGTGACGGATAAGTTATCCGTCGCTAATAAGCGACGGATAACTATTATCCGTCGCCGATTGGGGCGACGGATAGAATCCGTCGCCCCAATTAGCGATCCGTCGTTATTTATCCGTCGCCCCATAACGTCGGATTTTCCCGATTTTCTTGTAGTGCAATAACCGACTTATTATTGGACTGCCTTAGCACATCGTGTAATATGGTTGGCTGATTGAACCTGGTTAGTAAAGTTACGAACAAAACGTATATCTACCTCCATTTCAGAGAAAGTGTTACAACTTCCCGTTTCTGGCATTTCACTAAAAGTGTTACAATTTTCATTTATGGAAATTAGTTAAATAATAAAACTCCCTACCTTTCACTTTTATTACAATATGACACTCAGTTAATCTCTAATAATCAGGGGGGCCACTTGTACTTTATATTTTTTCTTAAAATTGGTGCAAATTTAAATTGTAACACTTTATCTGAAATTGAGGGAGTATAACATACATGTTCGTGAGATAACTTTGTTCTCGCTATGCCACGCACTAAAGTTCAGGTATAAAAAATTAGTAAGGCCCAAACTAATCGTGCATAATAACAATCATAGATGAGATGTAAGGGCGTTTTTGTGTTGCCAAGCCAAGCCAAGCCAAGCATTAACGAAAACAAACATGTCTTTGTATCGTGAAAGTCCATATTCATTTCGCATGTAAAATTAGTTTTACAGGTGGTTTTTCTCCCCATTAAAATTCGGTTTTAATCGAATTATCATTTTCATCCTGTTTGTCAGGTGGTTTTAATCGCATTGAACAGTTCCCGTTTTTAATCACCAACTATTCATAAATTCAATTAAATTTTATTTTTCTACCTACTATTTTTCTCCCACTTTACTTTTTCATTTATTATAACAATCTTAAACCAATCAAATAACATTAAAACCAATCAAATAATCTTAAAAACTCGTACACACATCATTTCACTCTTACACACTCTATATAACAACCCTATAAAACCTATAAACTTTTAATTTCATCCCAAACATAATTTTTCAAAAACCAATTATAATCCAGTTACTATTCACGATTAAAACCATGTCCATTTTAATCGATTACCAACATACCCTTAATCATTAACTTGCAAAATTAACCCATTAACTTTTGTGTTGACAACAACAAGTTGTTTTGTGCTGCTAAATTTACAAAAAAAAAGATTCGATTAACAATTGGTACTAATTTCCCTTTCATGAATAGGACCAAACACATTCAGCAAAGTTTATTTGGAAAAATGTGAATCAAACAAACAAATTGCAGACAAAAACAAAAACTAGACCTAATGCCATGCAAAAATTAGCCTATAGTCGTAACATTCTTTTGTTAAAGAAATCCAACCATTTTGGAAAATTAGATGCATTATAGCTGGCACTGATTTACAAATAATAAAAATTGCAAGGATCACATCAGTAATAAAACTCGACAACGAACCCAACTTGTCCTTTCATTTCAAAATCGGACAAGGGTAGTTTGGTAATTAGAAGCTGTCGGAAGGCAACAGCTCTCTGATAACGTAACTTTTAAGAGAGATAAAGGTCAGAGAATTATTATAAATTTTGTAAGGGAAAAATTACACTTTCTACCCGAGTAGGTTGACATTTTCACATATGTGCCCCATTAAATATTCGTTTTACATGTAACTGCATATGTTTTTTCCCCGCATTAATGGTCGAAACATCTTGGAGGCTCGTACTATGATATTAGTGGCGAGACAATAACCCATAATTGATTGACTTTTAAGGCTGTAGTTGTGCAACTTATACTACTCCATCTGTTCCGGAGAACTTTATACATAAGGATTAACATGTAGTTTTATGTGAAAAGTTAAAATAATGATGGAATATATAAAAGTTGGGAAAAAAATGTATTTTTAGTGATAAAATGTGTAATTTGGATGTAAGTTGAGGTTGTTTATTATTTGTTGTGTGTGGGGTAACTTCTTTTTTTGGTAATGTATGGAGTTTTGTGAGACGTTTAAAATGACAAATGTATGAAGTTCTACGGGACGGAGATAGTATAATTATGTATTGTTACAGATCAAGTATTATAGCTCTGTGTGTACGAATACCGATGGGACTATTATTATAAGATGTGGGTCATAATAACTTTTTAAACTGATCGTTTGGATTGATTGTGATGCCCATTGATTGAGATATGTGTGTAAGTATTGAGATCTTTAGCTATTTTGCAATATCATTTAGTGGGACTCATACAATTTAAACAAGGTTTGACTTGCATCGTGTTAGATTACCCCTTATATATCACTGGATCTATCTTTTATATAACATATATAGCTGAATATATTGTTCGAGATTTAATAATATATTCGTAGAATCTTGAACAATATATTCACTCAAATGATAAGTGGATGCAGTTTCCAATTCATGCATAATAATGTAACATAAACAAATAAAAGATGGTGTTCAATAACTTACCTATGTTAATAAAAATAATTTTTCGTTAATTAAAACGTCTATGTTATTATTGATCATAGATATTTTTATTAATAACATACCGTGAATTATAAAAAGTAGATATTGGTATGAGGAGAAGCACAATATGGTGTATTCTTTATGCTCAAATTTGTAATAAATGAGAATGTTTCGTCCTGGGAGTTATGTGAAAAGGTGTTGGGAAATGGAGGAGCAAAAGTCAATATCTAATTCTTAAATCATCATCTGTGTTAGTTGAAAATATATGCCCCACATTCAGGCCTTTTTGCAAATTACCCTTCCCTCCTTGCAAAAAAACAAAATGGACTTTGTAAGAAAGACCCCTGGTTTTCCCACGAAATTGCAACCGTTGCCACTCAATTTATTTTGTTTTTTTAGGTTCATCATCTCCTTCAATGCAATTACCACTCTCTCTCTCTTCTCCCTATCTCTCTCAAATTGAGCTCTATTTCTCGTACTTTCTCTCTCTAAATTTCTCCAGATATTATATTTGTACACACATTTTCACCTGGTGCATTGTGTGTGTATGTTGTATCTCCTTTCTCTCTCTAGGTTTTACTAGTATTTATTCGCTCTGAAAAATTAGCATAATTCCTGCTGATAATTTCAAAATGCGAGTGGCTATTTAGCTCGATTATGGATCTGTGACATTCGGTTCCTCGATTTTGAGCAGTTTAGGGTTTTTTTTCCAGTTCGGATTTTGTCGATTGTGGAGGGAAGAGGAGCTAGGGTTCTTTACATTTGATTCCTACTCTTGCGATGAATCGGAGTTTTAGGGCACCGGAGAGGGGTTTGAGGATGAAGGACAATAAAGATGAAGATTTGGCATTGTTTCGTGAAATGAGAAAGCGCGAAAAGGAACGGAACAATCTGCTTCTTCTACAGAACTCTGATGAGTTTGATGCTCCACTTGGTATGAAAATGATTTGTTTCATTTTGTTTTTGTTTTTAAATGCGTGCATTATTGTGTCTTGAGGTTTTGTTGTGACTAGATGACAGTTTGGTAGCTCCTTACTGTAGATGATGGCGAATCTATTTGGTGGATTTTGTTTCAGATTACCTTTTTCCCTTGTTGACGTCTTATGAAACTGCTTGTGTTTGGTGTTGGTGCTAGTTGGATTTCGTATTGATTAGTTGTTTGTTTTGGTAACTAGTAGTATTTGTTTCTGTAAAAAAAAAGTATGAACTCATATTCTAGCTAACTCATCCTTTTTTCTGATTTCATTTTTCACATTGTCTGCAGGCCCTGTATCTGGTGGTTCACCAATATTTAATATACCTTCTGCTACACCTGCTCCTCTGCGGAAATCTGGAACTGATGATTTCCTCAATTCTGAGAATGATAAAAACGATTATGATTGGTAATTACTTACACACTTAATGGGTTTTGTGTGGGTGTTCTTGAACTGTTTGACTGGGAGTTAGATGTTAACTTATGATTGTGAGTGCTCTAAAGGTGGAATGGTTTGCAAGCTTATTATATATGCATTAGATAAATGAATCTGGAGCTTTGTTTAGTTAAATTTTAAAGGATGCTACCACGTCTTGGTATTACAAATTCCATGTCAATCTTTTAAGGTTCATGTTACACTTACCATTGAATACAAGTGCTCTTAGTTTTTACTTTTTAGAGAAGGGGATGGCCCAACTCAATAATTACTTTGTTCCAGCATCCCACTCCGAATGATTTGTGCCATTTATTTTTTTCAGAACACATCATAAATAATTTTATTCGTCTATAGCCCTTTACTCAAAGCAGTAACATGGTTAGACGTCATGATATATTACTCTACCTTTGAGGACCTATGTGCACCCTTCCGCATAGAGCTAAGAAGCATTTAGAGGCAACAAAGGGGGGTTGACCTGGTTTCCTTTGGAATATTTGCCTTCTGTTACCTGGACTTGATACATGAGTTAGACCAACGTTGCTGCAAAGGAACATCAGAAATAATTGTTATCCTAATTTGAGCTTTGTTGTTACAAATTCAAGTTAATTTAAGATCCTCTGTACGAACTATTTTAGTATTTATGTGCACATCCTTCACTAAACCCCAATACCATCTGCTTCATATCAATGTTTCTGTGGGTGGGTGCCTATCTATTTGGTTTTATTGATGAAAAGATCAAGAGTAGCCTTGAAAACATGTTCATGTAAAAGTGTATGACTTCAGAACAAACGGTCCTATGCCATGCAGTCATGCGAAATGATGACGTCAGAACAAAATTTGATTTTCATACAGTTACAAGATTTCAGAAACCAAAGATTGATAGCACATTAAATTAATTAGTAGGTACCTGATAAAATATTAAAATTACAGATGCTTTTGCAGCAATCTAGTTGACTTTATTTACACTTTTCATTGAAGGACCTGGTCTGCATACATTAAGATTATTTTCAGTACAAAATGAAAAATCTGCGCTCAGAGACATGGATAATGCCCTGTCTCGTTCTACTGATTGGTGTAGTTTATTCATATAACTTTGATGAACTCTTGTACCTAGTGTGCCAATTCTAATCCGAATTACCTTGACAGAATGAAACAACAGCTCTTTACCATCCTGAACAGATGTCGTTTATCTTGACTATCTGTTGGTTCTGGATTTTATGCAACTTAGTGTCTGTAGGAGTCATTTGTTACTCAATATTTCTTATCTTACTCGGTGTGGCGTTTATTGAAGTAAATCGCAGTTTCTGCTCTACTGTTGCTACTTGGGTTAATTTTTTTAATTGATCATGCACTGTTACTGAAAAGTTTTGCATGTCTGTCATGCACTATCTTTTTACCAACACAGAATGTTTTGAAAAAATATACTGTATGTGTTATTGTTTTTACGCGTGTGTATGCATTGGTCGTACATTTACAAAATCTATAAATATAGTTTTGTTATAAGTTTTGGTTTTATTTTATTTTGGTCGAAGTAGAACAAGTGCATGTTATTCCAGCGAACATGCTTTCAATAGTGTTAGTTGGATATATGCTCAACTTATTTTAGAACCAATCACTCATTTCTCTCATGCTTTCAGGCTGCTAACCCCTCCTGGTACTCCACTTTTCCCTTCACTGGAAATGGAATCCCATAAAACTGTTATGAGCCAGCTTGGAACTCCCAAAGCTCGACCCACGGCTCTCAAGTCTAGAGTAAGTTGCTTGATTCTATTTAATAACTGGTCTTAGTTTAGGTGAATTTATTAGCCCTTGACATAAACAGTAAGAAATGAACATCAATAATTCTTCTGTATTACTGATGAGTGACGAGAAGTATGGTAATTTCTAGACCCGCATAAACTCCAAATTACCTCCCAATTTTAAGTTGCATATCCTGTAGAACATCAGTAAATGTCATTATTAGTTCTAATATGATTCTTCACAAATCAAAGTCAACATGTCTCTGGCTGCACAGTATACTATCAGTTTTGAGACATGGGTTTGTATGCGGCAGCTTACTGAAGTTTGGAAATATATGCCTTGAATTTGATAAAGGTGAAACTGAGGTTCTCCAGGAATGCTATCTTATATTCCATGTACTTCAGATATAACCCACTCATGAGTCATGACAATGCCCATTGATAAGCCATCTGTGACTGCTATGTTCTTCGTATGCACTACGGCCACTTCAAATTCGACCTCTTATGCCCTGTATGAGCATCAAATTTTAAGTCAAAGTCACTGAAACGAATTTAGTTGGTTCTTGGATACAATGACAGTTGGCACTCTAGAGCTGCCTATAGGCTTGTTATCTTCTCAATTAGGAACTGTTTATGAAGTTTGCAATATGATGCTGCTCGAATTCTTTAATCCCAGTTTATACTTTCATTTAGTTGTGTTTGACAAATTGTTATCTGTGCCAAAGCTAGCAAATCCCCAGCCAGACTCTTCTGGAAGGAACAACTTGACATCATCTAGGCAACTGAATTCATCTCCTGGATTGAATACTTCAACTGGAGGACTTCGCAGGCCATCCTCGTCGGGCGGGCCCAGTTCAAGACCTGGAACCCCGACCGGGCGTCCAACTCTGAACTCATCGACTAGATCTTCGCTACCCTCATCAAATAAACCCTCATTGAGTGCACCGGCCAAACCTTCTGCAGCTGCATCATCAAGAGTAACATCAACCACGACATCAAGACCTTCAAGATCTTCAACGCCCACTTCTCGTGCCACCATATCTTCTGCTAAACCTGCTGCAGCACCTTCAAGATCTTCTACACCTACTTCAAGGTCTACAATTCGATCTTCAACCCCCACAAGCCGACCCTCATTGACTGCATCCAGGTCTACGTCTAGGGCTTCTACTCCAACTCGTAGGCCAACGACCCAGTCAAATACAACTGCTCCAGTCAAGTCACCAACTGCCTCTTTAAATGCTAAGCCTGTGTCTACTGCTACGACAAAACCGGTGCAGCCACGTTCTAGTTCTCCCTCGGTGAGACCCAAACCATGGAAGCCTTCGGAAATGCCTGGATTCTCCCTTGATGCTCCACCCAATTTAAGGACATCTCTTCCTGATAGGGCACCTTCAGCTACTAGAGGTAGACCAGGAGCTCCGAGTTCAAGATCATCATCGGTTGAGCCGGCTCCAAATGGGAGGAGTAGGCGACAATCTTGTTCACCAGCAAGGGGTCGCCCTCCTAATGGTTTGAGTCATAGCAGCGGAAGCTCTGTGCCTGTACCTGCATCACACCGGTTGAATGCTAAGGCTAACGACAATGTAAGTCCTGGTCTTTATGGAAATAAGATGGTTGAAAGGGTCATAAACATGAGGAAATTGATTCCACCCAAGCAAGATGATAAGCACTCGCCCCGCAGCAATTTATCTGGGAAGTCCTCGTCACCTGATAGCTCAGGCTTTGGGAGAACACTCTCGAAAAAATCTCTGGATATGGCCATTAGACATATGGTATGTGCACTTAGTATAATATTCCATTCTCTAACCCCCCTACCCTGGTGTATCGCCCCCAATTTCCGGATGTCTATTGTGATTTATGTGGATAAAATGATGTTTGTATAGTTGTTTGGTCTAATCTTTAACAATGTGAATAGACATATGGCTAAAATGCATGGGCACTCTTTTCTTATTTGTCATTTGCCTAAATCACTATTATATATTCCCTTCTTTTGCTTAGCTCCGTGCTTTAAAAAACTCTGCACCACATCTTTGTACGTTTGGAAGGAATGGGTTTTTATTTGGAATTGCTGAAAATAGTTATGGCATCCATGGAATAAAAATCACATGGGGGGATTTGATGCAAGTTACATATACCACATTTGGCTTCTTTTTTTTTTTTGTTTGTTTTATGCTAATATATCCTTCACACAGATTTTTCTCTTCATTTTTAATAAGATGATGTTATGTTAATTTGTTTCTTTTTTTCAATGGTTTTTATATAATTTTGTGTCAAACAGGATATCAGGCGGACTATTCCAGGCAATCTACGGCCGCTGATGACCAACATCCCTGCATCCTCCATGTACAGTGTGAGATCTGGGCCAGCCAGAAGCAGGACAGTCAGTGTCTCAGATTCTCCTCTTGCGACCAGTAGCAATGCGAGTTCTGAAGTAAGTGTTAATAACGGGGCTCTTTGTGTTGATGGACCTGGACTAGATGATGACGTGAGCAGTCATACGATTATCCGCTCTCCTGCCAACTTACGTGGCAGGTGATGGTTCCTCCAAGCTGTTGCCCTGCATGTGAGTTCTACCAGTCAGATGCCTGAATCTGAACCCTTGTTGCAGCAAAGACTGACCATTATTACCTATCGGCCTGTTGAGAGAAACTGACTGAAGATCGTAACAGTATCAATATCAGTGTAAATTACGTATGTATGGTTAGTATATTATTTGAAATCTTGTAATTTAGTAGCAGCATGCATCGTGATAAGATGAACTGTCTTGCAGTTTGTTGTTTGTTTGGCTAAGTTGTACTCTGCAACTGGGGCAGTTGACACACTGCTCTGAAATTCTGATCGATATTTCTAATCTGTCCACGCTAATCCAAATGTCGGAATGACGGAATGTGACTGAATTTATTTACTGCACGTAAGTTGGTGATTTCTAGGTTTAATCAGTTTGATTCCATGTTAGTGATGAATATCTCCCTTTGAAGGTTGCCGTTATGTAGATAGATTTAGTAGTAATGTCATATGGATCGTTTCTTGCTACGAGGATACGAAATGAATGTGGCTAGTGCATTTTTGTGTGTATTCAAGGTTTTTGGGTGGTTGAGGGTGTGAAGTGTGAACATACATTGTTGAGACTAGAATGTTCGAGGTTGTAGGCAATTTTTGCTCGTGGTTTATTAGAAATTAAGGGTGCAACAACTATGAAATAGAAGTACTTAGTGGCACACACTGAAAAATTAAAATATCATCTGGTGAAAAAATTAAAATAAATAATAAAATATGATAATATGGAAAAGTTGTAATTTAGATTGCAAAAAAGTGTAATGTTATAAAGGGAAGATTTTTTATATTATTTGTTGTGTGTTGGATAATTTTTTTAAATAATGTATAAAGTTATGTCACAGTTAAAAACTGTAAAATGTATAAAGTTTTTCGACACTGATGTAATATCTCACTTCATCGAAGTACAACCGTAGAAATTATAAACACCATTCATTATTGACAAAATCATTTGATTTCACATGTTTCAACCCTTAGAAATATCGCCATCGCCATGAATTGAACTCTCGGAGACACTAAATGAAAAAATACTGAAGAAAGTTGGTCTCTTTTTTTCTCCCTCCCTTAATTAATTACCGGGATGAATTCATACGCTCCAATAACTACATATAAACCTCTTAGGTCTAGGTCTATATGTGGATAAAGAAAGCATTACTCAAAGTTATAACACTTGTAAGAACATACGTTAAAGCTATCTAAATGTTATGCTACAAGCACAATAATGATCGGTGCTAGAGAGGACGGGGACCTACAACTTTTGGGCTCTAAAAAGTTCATCACTAACCGTTCCGACTCTGAAACTAAGTGGTCTTCTTGTTAACCTCATCAAATTGCCAACTGTGAAGTTGCTCAGCCAGGTTGTAAATATTATTTATTTGAGTTTAATAGTCCATTGATGATATTATCAGTACCAACAACTTTATACAAGTTTGTCAGGAGTTTATAAGATCCTTCATAGTTTACTCGTAATGCGAATATAGGCAGTGACCGTTGACCTTGTTTCGTTTACATATTTTTCTATGAATACCAATGACTCAACACAAGAAGTTCAGCTCCCCGTAAATAACTTGAGCTCAAGCATTCTCATAACCAACTTAGCATGAGAGTTAAACTTTTGTCCTTCTGAATAAGTAGTGAATCTAGCTTGATCACATATGTTTCCGTCTACATGATATTAGGTGACCCAAGTAAGCTGGAACTGGTGACATGTGATGGTGCACAACAACACATGCCCTATAAAACTCCAAGTTAAATAACACTATATATGCATTAGTTCATCCGTGTGATATGATAACCAATAAAGATACGTCATAGCTAATCATCAATGAGGATACTAACTTGAGCTATTATACCATCCTTACTAAACGACTTTTCCAGTAAATGTTCGTTCCTCGTCGTGTCCTAGTCCCATATGATTTTTCCAAATCACATGAAATGTAATCAAGCTGATCACTCTGATTAATTAGCTCTGGATTAACCCATATAATTGTCAGGGAACATACTAACGACTTTATCCTCATACCCAACCCTCAAGTTGTGGACCTATTTAATGAACATCACCATCTCGAAGTCTAATTCACTGTATATGTCCCACGTACACTAGCCTTATGTGATGTTGATAGGGACTTTTAGGTAACACATACAAGGAATTCAAATAACACAAATCGTTTTATTTAAAAAGTCCAAACGATTTTATTACAATAAAATTTGTTCGACCTGCCTAACTCTACCAACAACCTTCACATTAGGCATTCTCTGACCCGACCAAGGTCATCAAATGGCGTTTCGAGCGTTCTCACATGCTTTGATAGCGTAACTCTCACTCTATTGTGTTTTAGGTTTTCTTAACTTACGAAAAAAATAATACAAATTCTTTGATTAAGCCTCTAAAAGTAAATTGAATTAAAACATGTACAAGGGCAAGGGGCGGACTAAGATCGTTAATTTACTGGAGTTTTCTATCTTTAACAAATGATACGTGTCATTTATTAACGGTCCAAACAACAAAAAGATTTGTATCTTTTAAAATTGCAAAATTTTAATTATATAGTTGAGTGATATTTATATAACTATTAATGATATTGTTAGATATTTTGTTAAGAATATCTGTTTAGATTTTGTTCAACAACATGATGACTTATCTTAGTCTCAGAAAGGTGATTAGTACTCTTGGTTCACTTGAACATTGTAAAAGAGGAAACCCACTAAGTATGATAGTCTAGCTAATCTTGTATAGGATGTTAGGTCTCGAAATGTAATTTTTATTTTATGAAGAGAAGACCAAGAAGAAGACATCCAATGTAAAGCTCAACAACAATTGAAGACTTGAAGAAAGCGCACAAGATTATCGAATCATTGTTCAGATATCTTAGCGATATCTTGTGAACACGAGCTTTTCAAACAAATCGTGTCACAAGAGATATCCGAGAAATAAGATACATATCCGAAAACAAGGAAAGTGTCCATATATCTATTCTCGATACCTTGGCGTTAACCACGTTCGAAGAGAAATATATATTGCAAACAAAGTTGTTTCAATAAAATACAAGTGGTATCTGAAGAATGAAGATAAGGACGTGCAAAGAATCAGATAACACTAGTCTCTGATATAAAGCATAGTTCCGTTGACACTACAGGACAAACAGTATAATACAATGCATTTAATGCACGGACAGAGATGTCTGAATAAAAGCAACGACAGCTTCTGAGAAGAAGACAAAACCTGCTACAGTACTATACACAAATATCGATAGTTTAAATTTGAGCCTAACGGATACTATTCAAACGGCACTCAAATTCATCTATAAATATCAACACTTAGACAGCTTGAGAAGATACACGGAACACACAACTCAGAACACAAGACCTTGAATTGCATACGATATCTGATTATCTTACTCTCTCAAAGCAACTTACTTATTATCAAAGCTTTCTGTTGCGACTAAAGCTTATGATCTTGAGTAAACACTGAATTTCTAAGTGTCCTGATCCTAAACAAGCAAAGCTATCTGTGAAGGAGTTGAATCAAAAGATCAACTATCTGAGATTCATTCTCTTGAACAGATATCATAAGACTTGGGTCAGTAAAATCGAACAAGATACCATACGCTGTAAAGTGTATTAAGTAACTTAATTCACAGAGCTATCTGATTAACTGAAAAGTTATTAAGACGCTCATCTGACAACTCAAACCTAAACCAACACCATAACTGGCGTGGAGTACAGGAAGTACTTAGTTTGAAAAATCAGGGAATAACTCCAAGGTTACCGGAGTATAGGAAGTACTTGATTTGGGAAACTGAGGAATAACTCCAAGGTTATTGAGTATAGGAAGTACTTAGCTTGGGAAGCTAGGGAATAACTCAAAGGTTTCTGAGTACAGGAAGTACTTGGCTGTGAAAGCCGGGGAACAACTCAGGGGGAACATTTGGTTGGGAAGCAATTGTTTAAGAATCTTAGAATAGGATTATTGTAAGGAAATCTCAATTATCTGTTCTAGTGAATTCTAGGTCTCTGATAGACCGAAGTGGATTAGTTGGAGGATTACGCCACCTCTAGATACCACTATACTTATTGTGTCATTTACATTTACGTATTTATACTTGACAACACACACACTTATTAACTGTTTCTGCACTTATCTTTATTAAGTCTTCCGCACTCTGATTCTAAGCATCAGATATCCATTCAGATATCTGAGAAATATTTGTTATCGACAAAAGTTTTAAAAGACTATTCACCCCCCCCCCCCCTCGAGTCTTTTACTTTGCCGTTATCTGGACCAACAAGTGGTATCGAGCGGAGGTTCACCACCTTGACCGAACCTAGATCCCAGATAGGTGAAGGAACTTTGTCCACTTTGAGGACTATTTAATTTGTGTGTTAAGTGTGCGGTATGTCTCGAGTGATGCACCGTTCAAACCGAGAACTACGAGAAATGGAAGAATAACATGATGCTCCACCTTGAAGCCATAAGGCGAGATGATCAAGTAATAAAGAATGGCCCAATAGTCATTCAACAACTTAAGCAAGTCATGGAGGTTTCGAGTGGAAGAGACAGATCAAAGCGAAGGATCTTCACAACAGATCGTCGACTAGTGGAAGATCTCTCGTCAAGTTATTTACTAACCAAAGCTCAGAGAACTACGGACATCGGAAGATGCCAAGAGGAATCGTTTGGATGGTCAAGCTCGTAATATCATCATCGATCGACACGGAGCACATACAAGGTAAACGTGGGTGCTAAACGGCGAAAGTTGCTCGCAACCGATTGAAGAAATCTGTTTAACCGAGAAAACCAAGGAAAACAAGTTCGAAGTTCTAAAGTTGAAATTTCAAAATTTCAAACAAGGTCCCAGAAACTCTGGAAGAACTTGATTTCGTGTTTACCACTCATGAGTGATATGGCAAAGACTTGGGAATGCAATAGATACTCTCAGTCTGAGAAGATTAAGACTATTGTCAGAAGTCTTAACCACAACTTGGAGCATACTAAATTCTTTTATTTTAACCAAGGTATGCCAAATATCACTCCAGTGGAACTTTTCTCTCATCTTGCTACTGTTGACTATGAGACAACTCGAGAGAACAAACAACCGAAAAGTTGCGAATGTTGCTCTAGTTACTCAAGGAACTTCAAAAGAAGAAAAGCAAGGAGGAGGCTGAGGATGCTCTTGCCGCAAAGCAAATGAGTAAATTTGTCATCGAGAAATTGAGAGAAGAAAAGCCAAAGAGAAGTCGAAAAAGCATCTAGTTTCAAACTATCACCAAGACAAAATATGCAAAGCTCATTGAACAAGCCATTTTAAAGCATCATGTCTTGAGGAAGCGTAAATTGAAAACGATATCTGCTTTCTATTGTCGAAACCTGGCCACTTCAAAGGATTGTCCGCCTCAACAAACTAAGGACAAAGACAAGAAAGATAGAAGAATCTTCGGAAGAAGCGTAAAGCTTTGTTAATCAAGAAAGAAAGAAAATCCAAATTCAACCGGATGCTCTAGACGTTGAGATGATTCGAAGATGACAATTTAGATGATTCAACCTACCATCACCGAATTATGTGGAGTTACTCATGATATAATCGACTTGACCTCAAGAAGAATGAAATGTGTGGAGTTCCGAAATTGATTGGACCGACATCTCCAACATAGAAAACATCTTATGGTGATGAGGTAACACATACTTCTTGCTACACTTATGAAAGTGATGAAGAGGAAATAAAAATCTAGAAAATCTCGAAAGAACTTGACATCTATGAAAGAGAATTTCTAATGATCCGAGCTAGAGCCGAAAACCTTGAAGAAGAAAAGAATTCTCTTGAAAAGAAAAATTCTCAATTAGTTAAAGAATCTGAGAAAAAGGATGCTGAAAATGCATTTCTCAAAGCTCAGATATCTGAGACTGAAAAGTCACATGAAGAAGCAATGGCTGAGTTACGAAAGAATTATGAAAATCTTCTTTCTGAAAACAAGGAACTCAAGAAGAAAGAACTATCTTTTCAATCTTATGCCAAAGCTAGTGACACTCTTACTGAAGTACAATCTTACTTAAGAGATCCTTCAGAAAAGAAAGGACTTCTGAATACACAAATGATTGTTCTATCACTCTGAGTAAGAGTAAGGAGAAAAGAACATTTGTAAGTACTCAGCAAGACGGTTCCCATGCAATCTATAGCATCGATGAAAAGACAAAGATTGTTGACAAAGGAAAGGCAGTTGCGACTAGACCTTTGTGGGAAAACAAGTCAAAAACAAAGCTGCTAGATGCGTCTACGAAAAGAAACACCGACCGAAAAGTGTAAATACCACAGGTTATGTCTCTCAAAAGGTAGAATTGCGGAGCAAATTCTCCCATGTCACTTTTTCTGGAAAGAAATTGGATCAACCAGAGACTAGCAAAGCTGCTGAGAAAAGATCTCAGATAGCTTCAAGTGCTCGAAACGGCATTGGCTACAAAGGCATCGGAAAACAACTTGCTCATGAGTACAAGCAGGAGCATGAACGATGGCTGAAAGCTAGAATTGCTCAAAGCAATTATCAGAAGTGGAAGTTAAATCAAGCCACTGAAAATCTGAATGCCAGGGCTAGAAGAAATCGGGCAAGGAAGGCTAAGTTTGCTGAAAAGCAAACTCAGAAACCTGACAAGTATCTGAAAGCATCTTATGGAGCACCTAGGAACACACCAAGGAAGAAAATAATTCTTACTAATGATAACTTTCATTCAAAAAGAATTCCTCCTTACGTTCCTGTCAGACAAAAGCATATTTCAAAGAAATTCATTCAAAATTGGATTCCTACTGGAAGAACTTTTGATTCTGACGGTTCCATCAAAGATATGAGAACCTAATCACCTGTTTCCTGTTGTGTGCAGAATGCTTCCTGGACGAAAGCACAATGGCTATTCGATAGTGGATGCGGAAAGCACATGACAGGAGACAAAGCAAATCTGGTTGATTACAAAGCTTGCAAAACAGGACCAGATATCAGATTTGCTGGAGGAGAATTAAATCCCTCTCTGGGATTTGGCAACGTCAAATTGGGAACTTTAACAATCATTGACGTATTACATGTTAAGGATTTGAAATGCAATCTATTTAGCATGAGCGGTTTGCATAAGAGGTTTTACTATAAAATTCAAAGCTAAATACTGCAAACTAATTGACAATGAGTCAAAGCAGACAGTCTTAGTTGGTCGGCGGAAAGGTAATCTTTATGTTGCTGATTGGGCATCTGCCACAACTGAAGAATGTCTCATGGTGAGTCAATCTGGTCACACAGAAGAGACCTGGTTATGGCACAAAAGAATGAGTCACTTGAACTTCAAAACTCTGATAGACTTTCCAGGAAAGAGTTAGTGGTTGGTCTTCCCAGAACATCTTTCAGAAAGGATGGTATCTGCTCACTTTGCCGATGGGGAAACAATCTAAGATCTCTTTCAAGTCCAAAATCGACACTCTAGTGTTAGACCAACGCAACTTTTACATGGATCTATTTGAATCATACGTAACTAGTTATGCAGAAAGAAGTATGGTCCGTTGTTGTAGATGACTTCTCAAGATTCACTTGGTTGTCTTTTCCAAACACAATCGATGCCGTGGTGGAGATACCAAACTTCTTTGAAAAAGCTTGAAGTCATGAAAATGACAAGGTATCTCGAATCGTAATGCATCATGGTACGAGTTTGTCAACCAATACATAAAGGAGTTTTGTACTGCAAGGTATACAACACCAACTTTCCTCTCAGAAGAACACCTCAACAAAATGGTGTTGCGTAAAGGAAAAACAGAACCCTTAAAGAAGCCGCAAGGACAATGCTATGACACCTTGAGATAAGTGAAATTTATTGGGTTGAAGTCGTAAACATGACTGCTACACTCGTAATGATGCTTGATAAACAAACACCATGACAGGACTCCCTATGAAATCTTGGTTGGTAGACCCCCTAATATCAAACATCTGAGAGTATTTGGTTGTAGATGTTTTGTTCTAAACAATGGGAAAGATTATCTGAGAACATTTCAACCAAAGGCAGATGAAGGTGTTTTTCTTGGCTATTCCACAAACAGCAAAGCTTACAGAGTTTACAACAAAAGAACAAAGAAAATTGAAGAATCAGTTCATGTTGTATTCTATGAAGGGAGTAAGGAAACACCTCCTATTGATGATCCTAAAGAAGAATCCTCAGAAAGGAAAAACATCATTATGGAAAGTGAGGATGACTCTGACGTAGAAAAGCGTGAAAAGCCTAGTAACAACAAGATGACTCACAAACATGATGAGGAATTTCCTATGAGTTTTCCAGAAATGGAACAGGTTACTGAGAACCTTCATCATGAAAAGGTATCTGAAAATAAGAATGCTGAAATGCATGTCTCAGATATCTCTAACACTGAAAAAGTGTCAGATATTCATGACATTTCCCATATGTCAGATATCTCAGATACTGAAAAAGTATCAAATCAAAATCTTAGTGATTCACATTCAGATCACCTGGATATTGATCCTACTAGCACTAAACCTATGATGAAATGGATCAAAGATCATCCTACAAAGGATATAATTGGACCAATTAATCAGGGTGTTAGGACTAGGAGAGCAATAGCTGAAAATGCTAACTCTCTTCGATGTTTCATCTCAATATTGAACCTAAAAATATAGAAGAAGCATTAGGAGACCAAGACCGGATCTACGCAATGCAAGAAGAGTTGGATCAATTTGAGAGAAACAAAGTGGAAACTAGTTCCATTTATAGAAGGAATATCGTGATTGGAACTAAATGGGTTTTCGAAACAAGATGAATGAATCGGTGAAATAACCGTAAACAAAGCAAGTTTGGTTGCCAAGGTATTTACTCAGTCTGAAGTCTTAGATTTTGATGAGTCATATGCACCAGTTGCCAGATTGGATGCAATAAGACTCTTTCTAGCATTTGCAGCTCATAAAGATTTCAAAGTTTATCGATGGATGTCAAAAGTGCATTCCTAAGCGGTGAACTTGCGTAAGAAGTTTATGTTGAGCAACCACCGGCTTTGAAGTTTCCTCGAGAAAGTAGAATGGTCTATAAACCATGTAAAGCTCTATATGGACTGAAACAGGCTCCAAGAGCATGGTATGACACTTTGTCCAAATACCTTCTGGAAAGTGGTTTCAAGAAAGGTGAAGTTGATAAAACTTTATTTACCTTAAATCATGATGGGAAACTACTCTTAGTTCAAGTATATGTTGATGACATCATATTTGGATCTAAGGACAAGCAACTTTGTAATGACTTTGCAAATCTCATGAAAAGCAAGTTTGAGATGAGCATGATGGGAGAAATGAATTATTTCCTAGGATTGCAAGTCAAGCAACTCAATGATGGAATATTCATTAGTCAAACAAAGTATGCAAAAGATATGCTCACAAAATTTAATCTTAAGCCTTCTGAAAAGAATGCTAAGATACCTATGAGCATTGGAACCAAAATGACCTATACTGAATCAGACAAGAGTGTTGAAGAACATAAGTATAGGAAATTGATAGGTTCACTACTTTACCTCACTGCAAGTAGACTTGATATTCAATATGCCGTTGGAGTATGTGCTAGATTTCAGACAAATCCAATGCAAACACACTACAACACTGCTATGAAAATATTAAGGTATGTGAAGGGTACAGTAGATGTAGGATTGTGGTATCCTAAAGAAAGTGGATTGAGTTTAGCTGGATACTCAGATGCTGATTATGCTGGATCATTACTTGATAGGAAAAGCACCTCAGGAACTTGTCAGTTTCTGAGCACTAGACTTATCTCATGGTTTAGCAAGAAGCAAAACTCAATTGCGACTTCTACCACAGAGGCTGAATATATTGCTGCTGGTTGTTGTGCAACACAAATTCTGTGGATACAACAACAACTTAAAGACTATGGACTCGATGAGAAGAAAACTCCCATTTTCTGTGACAACACAAGTGCTATTGCGATTACACAGAATCCTAAATTTCATGCCAGAACAAAGCACATTGATGTTAGACATCACTTCATCAGAGACCATGTTGAAAAAGGCAATATAGAGATATTCAAGATTGGCACTGAAGACCAACTTGCAGATATTTTCACTAAGCCACTACAAGAAAGTAGATTCTTAGCCTTAAGACATAGTCTTGGACTAATGGAACTACCAATGAACTGAAAGAGTTCAGGTATCTGGAATAGGTATCCAGAAAAGAGAAAAGAGAAATCTGGAACGGGCACCCAGAGAAGAGGTATCTGGAACGGGTATCCAGAAAAGAGAAAAGAGAAATCTGGAACTGGAATCCAGAAGTCAAAAAGGGTAAAAAGCAAAAAGATAGCTTAAGATCTCTGAGACGGGAACTAAGATATCTGAATCATTCTATAAACGGGGAACACAAAAGAGAATAGTATAACTATCTGCAGTCAACTACTCTCTTGAAACTCGCATTATTTCTATCTTGATGAAAAACTTGGAAAATCCTAAGTATAAGACAGATTCAGATGCGAACAGTGTCCTTGCTCATACAGAATTGTGATTCAGATAGCAAGTCGCCAAAACTCATTAAATGGGAACAATTACACTTGCTGATTGTGATCATTGCTGAAGATGCAATGGTTACCCTCGATGAAGTTAAGCGATTGATCTGTACGGTGGAAATTGATTCACAGTAAATAGTGGACTGTTGAAATTCAGACATGGCCCACTAAGCATTTAATGCCGAACTAGCTTTTGCTCACGCCTGTTTGCAAATCACAGATACGTACACACAAAATCAATTTGTATGTATTTGTCTTTTGGGATTCAACTGCTATATATATATAGGATTTTGGCAAATGAAATCACTTTTGCCTAATCCGAAATTTCATCTTGCACAAGAATAGCAAATCCTTCTCTTGATTCTCTGCAAACCCTCTACAATCTCTGCAAATCAGATTAAGTTTTTCTGAAAAGAATCACTGAATCACATCTCTTTCAAACACCAATTTCAATTCCCTACACTATATAAAGAGATGGCCTCCAAGAACACTTCGACAAAATCCCAATCCTCCACCGGCATCTGAAAAGCAAGCACCAGAGTTGGTTATTGTTAACAATCGACTGGTAGGAGTTTTCAATCCTGACCATTGGACTTCAAGTCACAGAATGATTTGGGGTGGTGCCATGGTTGAGGAATACCTCACTGCTGCAATAGAAAACCAAACTGACAGAAAATTGATTCTTGACATGCTTGAAAAGGCACAAATCAAGGGTTTTCTATCCGCTTTCCAAGTGGAATTTCATCACTCGATGTGTTGGAATTTTACAACAACTCCAGGATTATTTTCTGTGTTTCTGAAGGCACTAAAATAGTGTCTATCAAAACCTCAGTCCAAGGAAAGGAAATCCTTCTGGACTTAACAACTTTCTGTAAGTTGTTTGAGGTTCAAAATCTTGGAAAGGATTTTGAAATAAACACCAAGGATGATGAACCCTTTGAAGGTGTTAAAGAACTTTGATGGCGTGTGTGATCTTGAAAATCAGATACACCTCGAGTTCAAGCTTCGACATCGAACCGGACATCTGTTGGTTCACTTTGGGATGTACTTGCATTCTTCACAGATGCTTTGATGGTCTACAAGGAGTCTTGACCAAATAAGCCAAGAACGATGGATCATGATGTTCTTCTTTGAATCAACAAGACAAAATTTGGAAAACCCTTTTAAGCTGGGAAAATACGCCTTCATGAAATTTGTGAAGAAGATTCAAGGCTTGAGCCTAAGATTGTCAAAGGACTAGTGAGCCAAAGGCCATGAGGTTATGGTGCGAAGATATGCTACTTCTTTGGAAAAGCTTGGCATTGAGCTCGAGAGAGGCAATTTGAAATAACTTACTCTACAAGTATGAGTATACAAATCTGATGAAAAAGGTTACTGGGTCTCAGAAAGGTCCTAAGAAGAGAAAATCTGAAAAGATATCTGAAAAAAAGGTTGCGACCAAGAAGCCCAGAACTTCAAGAAAGAAGTCTGCTGGAAAATCAGAAGACACACCCAAAGAGGTTGTCAATTCTCAGATATCTGCAGGCATTGCCGATGAACTGATAATGGCAGATGAACTCATCAATGCTGCAAAAGAGTTATCAACTACTGAACAAGTAGACTCAGCAAGAGAAAGTGCTTTCAGAAATGTTGCGACTAATGCAGAAAGCCTTGCTGATGAACTCATAAATGCTGCCAAGAGTGGTGAAAAGCACCAAGCCCATCTGCAGAAACCGCAGGAGTAATGGACCAATCAGTTCCCAATGCTGATGAAAGCTCTGACGATGAAGATGATGAACTAGTCATCTCTTAAGTCCTAGAAAGAACAAAGAGGGCTAAGGTTACTGAAAAAGTAACTGGTGATAAGGTATCTGAAGAAGAACCTACACCACAGGTTGCTGAACCTATAGCAAAGGTTGTTGGTGCAAACACAACATCAGGGAATGACTCTCTTGCACAACTTCACAAAGCCCTGATGAGTGGTATTTTAATCTTGGCGGAATCTTGATGGAAACGCCACATCTAAAAATCTGGAAGAACATTCTACTGATCAATCTTCTGCTTCCAGACAACCACAACAACCACAAACACAACAGCCACAAGTGGTTGATGAAATGGTAAATGAACTCCATTTTGAATTACCATCAATACAAGATATCTTTGAAGAAAATCACGTAATTGAAGTGTTCCCTGACTCAATGAGAGGGATCAAACTGAGACATCTACTCAGAATGATCAACCAGGGGAGGCAACTGAGTTGCATACTCAGGAAAGGTGTGAAGTACCAGAAACTTCAAACAAAGAAACTGCACTGGGACAAGACGACCAATGTATAGAAAGGTCACAAGTTCCAGAGACCAATCGACTGAAGCGCCGGGTAAATGGTGGTTTAACTCTTACCTTGTGAAAAATTTTATACTTATGAATCTTGTTACATTATAAGAATTTCTTTGTTACAGTGAGTTAGAACCTTGAAACAAGAGGAAGGAGAAGCTTACCTCGAATCTTGAAAAGAGGTTCATTCAACCTCAACTCTTGAGAAATCTGAGCCTGTGCCACAGGTAAATGATTCTTAAAGAGAACTAACTTTTCAGTAAAAATGTTTGTATGCTCATTCATGATAAATGTTTCTAACAGGCTCCAACTGAGATGGAAGAAGATAAGGCAGAAATGCCAGAGACAAACCCAAAAACCAACAAGGTTTCTGAAGAACACATCACTGAGCCTTCAAACTTGAAGGTATATGACAATCAAGTGACAAGTATTCTTCATCCTGGGTTATCTTTTATCTCTTCTCATATTCAATACTTTCTACTTACAGGCTTTTTCAGAAGTAGAAATGCAAGGGGATAAAGTTGTGACTTCCCCTGCATCAATGGAAATTGATGAAGCCCCTAAGGCAACATCACTCAAAAGAACACCAGAAACTGCACAAGTTTCTGAGAAAAATGAATCTGAGCTTCCTGATGAGGAAGTAAGTAGCTCAAATCAGAATTCATTAAAAGCATATTTATGCATAGATTCTTTCAAACTATTTCCTAAGTATTGTATTTATCTCAGGTTCAAGAAAGAAAGGTTGATGAGGACCAGACTTCCAAGTCTCCACCTCACAACAAGATATCTGAGACACCAATCGTCTCAATAGAACAAGTATCTGAGCCAGATGTTCATACTCAGGTAACTCAGAAACTAAACTACACTTCTACTCAGATATCTACAAAAGTTTTGAAACTCACTCAAAACTCTTTCTTTCAGGCTCAAACAGATGCAAAGCAGGTTCTTATTGAAGAAACAAGGGACCTACTTCACTTCTTCAAAGCTCACACCTTGCCAAAGCATATTCAATGCTTCAAGAAATGGCAGAAGTTAAGGTGCTCTGATCTCTCTGAAATATTGAGAATCACTGATCAACCAACCAGACGAGCACGAGCTCTTGACCTGGAAACATATGTCCAAGCAATGTTCCCTACAGAACAAGGACTTTTCCAGAGAAGTAGTGCATAGTTTGATACATGCCTTTGAACAGGCAGATGGTCAGACAAGATTACATATGGCATTCAAGCCAGTCCTGCCCCAGACTCTGCAATTCATACCTTCTGAACAAGAAGAAGTTAATGGGCAGAAGATCACTATCCCGGAAGTGATCAATCTTGTATCTGAAGATGATGAGGAGGAAGAAATAAATGAAAATTACTTTAATAAATCTCCAACTGACCATCACCAAAAGGATGATAATGACAAAAAGGGTGATGATGATGCCCCTGCACCAGGGACCGGAGGAATTTCACAGAGAAACAATCCCTCAACTGCTGAAAAGCAAACTGAGAAGACTTCACAGAAATCTCCGTCTTCATCACCTCAGAAATCTACTCATCCATCTTCTAACCAACATGCAGTTACTACTGAACAAGTAGTTGAGCTCTCTGAGGAAACCAATCAGAAAATATTAAACACTCGGACGGAAGTGCTCAACTCGCATAACCGTTGAAGAAGAACAACAACTCCATCTTCAACTGGAAGATCAAATAGCTAAATCCTGAGATAAGATTGATCAACTACAAGATCTATACTTAGAAGAAATGAGTGCTTACTCTGAGGTTAAAGAGCTACGGGACGCTGTACAAGAGATCACCAAAGAACTCGAAATCTTGAAGAAGTATCGAAGTCAAGCATGATGCTAAGGTTGCATCATCTTGAAAGAAGTACCATCCTCCTCCCGTAAAGGAAAGAAACCAATCTACGAGATGGTTCTTTGGACTCGTCGATCGATGAAAATGTCCAAGAGGATGAAGATCCTTTGGGCTAATCACTCGGATGATGAAGAAGACAAGACTTTGGCGAGCACCGCCATGAACATCTAGCGGTTTCTCACGAAAAGAAAGTTGATTGCTCTACAATCTTCAACAAACCGCCAAACGTCCACTCCCATGAATACATGAGCGGTGCAATCTGGCTACTCTGAATAAGGAGATGTCTTCACAGAACAAGGAAGTAATTGCCTCAGTCCCCTCTGAAATGAGAAAGTTCACTGAGCTCATCACTCAGAGAACTACTAGCATGGTCATTGCTCAGAAAGATCAGGAATGATAAGGACGATGATGTGTCTTTAGTGAGAAAGCTTTCAAGAGGCAAGTTACCTTCTTGGAAGCGGATGCCATCCTAGGCCCATTAAGCGAGCTCACCGATAAGGACAATGGACTTATCAAGCAAAATCAGAGCTCAAAGCGAACTT
Source organism: Plantago major (assembly GCA_026545765.1). Taxonomy (NCBI): domain Eukaryota; kingdom Viridiplantae; phylum Streptophyta; class Magnoliopsida; order Lamiales; family Plantaginaceae; genus Plantago; species Plantago major. The sequence goes on from CM048839.1 coordinate 97,678,004, forward strand.
GAGTTGGTCACCGCCACAACTATTTACAAGGGCATTTTGACTCTCTCTCGATTCCTTTATGAGACGAGTGACCAACAATGACTAAGGGGGAAAGAAAGTACAAATCTGGACCTCAAAGTCAGGGGGAATGGGAAGAAGGAGATGAAATCAAGAAGAAATCTGGAGCTGGTGCGGCTCAGAAAGGAAGAAGAAAAACTTCCCAGCCACCACTCAGAATCAATGAACCCTCCTCAAGCCAAGCTGCTTCCCAGAGACCTACTGAAGGAACCAAAATGGTAACAAGGGCCATGGCACAGAAACCTCCAAGGAGTACCAAGGCTCGAGGAGAAGACAAGTTAGAGGATTGATGAATCTTAAGAAGAAGAAGAAGAAGGTCAAATCAAGTCACAGGCAATGAAGAAGGTCAAAGATCTCACAAGAATTGATCTTGATGATGATGAAGAGGATGAAGATGAAGCTCCTCTTCACGAAAAAGGAAAATTGAAAGCCTAATCGAGCCCATAGTCGCAAAGCCACTAGCGCCTAAAACACCCTCTGGAAATACCAAGTCTATCCAGGTGGTGGTTCTTCAACAACCCCAAAGAGAATTCAAGGCGAGAAAAGGAGCAGTTGAGAGTCGAAAGACAAAATCAACTTCCACTCGGGCGGAAGAAGCCAAATTGAGTATGTGAAGTATGACAATGATTCCTCTCTCTGGTGCATCAATCGGAAAAATGGCTATTGGATTACGGAACTTAAGCATCTATTGGTAAATTCAAGATTTCGAACCAATCCTTAAACAACTTATGGCATGGAGAAAGAATAAACCTACCTTGATCAACACCAATCACATCAAAGCATGGTTGGATTTTGAAGTTGTCAAGAGAATCAAGCGTGAAGAAGGACCTCTCGATGATTGTCCATATAGAAAGCGGATGATGTGCACAAAATTACGAATATCACAGAACAGCACAAGACCAAGACTTTGTGGAACCACATGAGTCGTTCTATCGGCGGAAGATCAATACAAGGGTGACATCAGATATCTGAAGATTATCTATGAATACTTCAAGCTTTCAGATATCAGAATAGAGCATGCCTGAAAATGGGGAAAGTACCTATGGGTCAAGCATTTTGCCAAGAAAAATCCTACCAAAACCTACAAAGAGGTCTGTGGATTTGCCAGAGAAACAGAGATGCTTGTCAGAACTCTTCTTTATGATTATTCTGATGACATCAAAAGGTTTGGAGATAGGAAATTTGCAGACCATCCATAGTAACACTGTTGAAGACTTGAAGATTGAAGACTTGAAGACTAGTCTATTAGGATGTTCACTTGGAGCTTGGTTACTCCTGTTGTCCTAATTTACTATGTAGTTTTTGTATTTTTGCTGACTGAGCTTAACTGTATCTTGTGTTCAAGTTATCTGTAATCTTTAGTTGCGACTTATCTGAAGAACTCACTCTCAGATAGTATTCTATAAAAGATAACTTGTCAGCAAAGATCACACCTTGTGATTTGGTTGATGTCTACTTTCTGCACTTAATTATATGATTTGAAAGATCTTAATAAATGATTAAGTAGTGGATTATTTCCTCATCCAGATTTGTAATAGGGAAGATAGTCATCGTTGACTGATCAAAATGGGGGAAATTTGTTAGATATTTTGTTAAGAATATCTGTTTAGATTTTGTTCAGCAACATGATGACTTATCTTAGTCTCATAAAGGTGATTAGTACTCTTGGTTCACTTGAACATTGTAAAAGAGGAAACCCACTAAGTATGATAGTCTAGCTAATCTTGTATAGGATGTTAGGTCTCGAAATGTAATTTTTATTTTATGAAGAGAAGACCAAGAAGAAGACATCCAAGCAGAAAGCTCAACAACAATTGAAGACTTGAAGAAAACTGCACAAGATTACTGAATCTGTTGTTCAGATATCTTAGCCAGATATCTTGTAGACACGAACAGTTTCAAACAAAGCGTCACACAAGAGATATCTGAGAAATAAGATACATATCTGAAAACAAGGAAAGTGTCCACAGATATCTATTCTCAGATACCTTGAGCGTTAACCACGTTTCTGAAAGAGAAATATATATTGCAAACAAAGTTGTTTCAATAAAATACAAGTGGTATCTGAAGAATGAAGATAAGGACATGCAAAGAATCAGATAACACTAGTCTCTGATATAAAGCATAGTTCCGTTGACACTACAGGACAAACAGTATAGTACAATGCATTTAATGCACGGACAGAGATGTCTGAATAAAAGCAACGGCGACCGAGAAGAAGACAAAACACCTTCTAAGATTATACGAGATATCGATAGTTTGAATTTGAGCCTAACGGATACTATTCAAACGGCACTCAAATTCATCTATAAATATCAACACTTAGACAGCTTGAGAAGATACACGGAACACACAACTCAGAACACAAGACCTTGAATTGCATACAATATCTGATTATCTTACTCTCTCAAAGCAACTTACTTATTATCAAAGCTTTCTGTTGCGACTAAAGCTTATGATCTTGAGTAAACACTGAAGTTCTAAGTGTCCTGATCCTAAACAAGCAACGCTATTTGTGAAGGAGTTGAATCAAAAGATCAACTATCTGAGATTCATTCTCTTGAACAGATATCATAAGACTTGGGTCAGTAAAATCGAACAAGATACCATACGCTGTAAAGTGTATTAAGTAACTTAGTTCACAGAGCTATCTGATTAACTGAAAAGTTATTAAGACGCTCATCTGACAACTCAAACCTAAACCAACACCATAACTGGCGTGGATGCAGAAGTACTTAGTTTGAAAAATCGGGGAATAACTCAAGGTTCCGAGTATAGGAAGTACTTGATTTGGGAAGCGAGGAATAACTCGAGGTTATTGAGTATAGGAAGTACTTAGCTTGGGAAGCTGAGGAATAACTCAAAGGTTTCGAGTCTGGGAAGTACTTGGTGGAAAGCAGGGAACAACTCGGGGAACATTTGGTTGGGAAGCAATTGTTTAAGAATCTTAGAATAGGATTATTGTAAGGAAATCTCAATTATCATTCTAGTGAATTCTAGGTCTCGATAGACAAAGTGGATTAGTTGGAGGATTACGCCACCTCCAGATACCACTATACTTGCTGTGTCATTTACGTTTCTGTATTTATACTTCAGCAACACACACACACTTATTAACTGTTTCTGCACTTATCTTTATTAAGTCTTCCTTTTTCGATTCTAAGCATCAGATATCCATTCAGATATCTGAGAAATATTTGTTATCGACAAAAGTTTTAAAAGACTATTCACCCCCCCCCCCCCTCGAGTCTTTTACTTTGCCGTTATCTGGACCAACAGATATGGTAATTTATTTATTAATTTATTTATGTATATTTAACATTCAAATTGTAGCCTTTTTAGTCGAAATTCATTTTCACCCTCGATCTTGCTCTTTGAATTTTGCTCCATGTCAAGGTGACTTAGGATCCGGCACAAGTTTTGACAATCAAATTATGATTCTTTTGTCTTGATAAATCGGTAGCTCAAACCCTATACAATTAGACTACACGTAGTGGGCCGTGAAGTCTAAAGAGCAGTGACGGGTGGTCACCACCTGGTCATCAATTTCTTCTAAATCTTTATTACATATCTAAAAATAATGAAATTGCACGTAAAATTGTTAAACAAGTAAACATTCATTCATTAAAATTATAAGAATAAAGTCATATGGTTACACCAAATAAAATTAAAATCCTAAGATACGAATAAAAGGAAATCACATACAAAACATGGAATCAATCACACTTGAAGGACAACCGTTGAAATTCGGACTTCAGCTTCTCTACAATGGAAAGCTCAAACAGGCTCAACTTGTCGTAGTTTTTGTCAACGAGATCATCATTTTGTACGATGCGATCTTCATGGCTTCACGTGCCACCCTCGTAGCTTCACGTTGAGCCTCAGACCTCTTCTCCATCTCAAATCACATCACTTCAATCTTCTCATTTTCCAGTTCAGGCTTTTCTCCTCAATTGAATTTAATCCTTGGACGTAGTAATCTCGCAAGAAATTTTCCGCTTGTTCATGTAAGTTTTTTGCAACCAAAGATAGTATGTATGACATGATACTCAAATGGACTTGGTTAGGAGTGGAGTTTGAATTGTTTTCGCCATGAAGTGTTTTAATTCTAAGAGAGGAAGAAGGGTGAAAGTGGAAGGGTGGTAAAATAAGTGAAGAGTGTTGTATATTTATAGATCACGAAAAAATATAAATCGTTGGTATAATTTTTATATTTTATCATTATTTAAATAATTAACTAGAATTAAAAGAATGGAAAATTAAGAAGGCAAAAGAGTGCCCAGCCCTACTGCTCTTTTTCCCCTCACTTGCGTACCCCATTGGGGGCTAGTCCTAGTACCCATTGCAGTAATTATCTTCCGCCATAGCAAAACCCAAAACCCTGTACCCATGGCAGCAAACACCACCACCACCACCGTCTCTCTCCGGTCACTAGAGCTCCGCCTCCTCCGTTGCTCCATACCATCGGAAAACCCCTCACCTCCGCCGCCTCAATCCGCCGTCTCCGAACTCGACCGCATAGTCTCCCTAATTGAATCTGGTAACTATCTCCAAGCGATTTCCTCCTCTCATTTCATATTCTCAGACCTGAAATTGGACTCCTCCGAATCCGCTCAACGCTTCTACACCGAGATTCTTCCCCAGTGCGTCACCTTCTTCCTCAATGGTGACGAGCTCGAGACTGGTTACCGAGCATTGCTTCTCATGGCCGTTGGTGTCGCCGCCTTGCTCGCTTTTGCTCAATGCAATGTTACTGGGTAAATTCTCCTTCATTTACTTATTTCGCCATTTCATTAGTGTCATTGGTGTTTTTTTTTAAGTTGCTAATTTAACTGTTCAGATTTCAGAATTGTTTATTTGCCTTTATGCATTAGCGGTTACTGATAAACTACGAGCATTTTGAATTAGGCGCCCTGTTTTGTTTAGTAAGTTAGCTGATTTGCAATGTATACGATACTAAAACAATATCAGCTATATTGTTTTTGATTAAGCTACCAGGAATAGATTCTCAAATTGCTAGTTGAGCACCTACCAGCTAGGCATTCACATAAGTCGCAAGATACTTATTGTGATCGAATGCTAAACCTAGCCTTTTAAGCTCACAATATTTAAGGTTTGTGGTTTATCAGTGTAGTGTTGGCTTGTCTGGTAATGTCACAGTAAGGAGGATGAGAATCAGATGCTATAGGCCTTTCATGTCTAATAGATTGTGACTACTTGGGGAGAAATTCACAGTATTTGTGACTACTCCATTTACTTATTACCAAAACTATAGATGCACTCCATGCAAAGAGATTATGATTTTTATTCAAAACTGACCTTTTTCTTGTTAACAGTCAATGTTGTTAGCTATGCGGATTTTTTTCTCTATATTAACTGCTCATATGGAACAGGCCAGCAGAGAAGCTTCCTGGTATGCCCCTTGCAGAGATGTGCATAACAATTGACGAAAAAAGAGGTTGCGATTGGATGGCATGGGATACATGGGCACGTATTGACCTGATGTCTGTTGGTTCTGAATTGCGTGGAAAATTCTCTAATTTGCAGGTGATTGCAGTTTCTATCGTGTAGTTTATTCTGCTTTTTGTTGCTGATCCGTACATCACTCTGTTCATATGTTCTCTTCACTTCCACCTTTTTTGTATGTGGACAAACCAACCTTTATATTACTTCGAGTTGTATGTTATGTGTTAACTTGAATATATATCTTGCGATAGATGGTTGGGGCTCAAAGAAAATTGCTCATTGTACTTTCTAATCTAGAGTCTAGATGGCGGTAGCCTAAGCTCGTTTCAATGTCTTTTCTGTTCCTTGCTGCCTATATTATTTTCTGCTATTTTATTCTCATGGCCGCGGAGTCTGTGGATAGTGGATACAGTTAGTCACCTTTGCATGGAATAGGATATTTGTTTATCAAATTTCTTTCATCCGTTCCAAATGTTCACCTGGAACTGGAAGAGCCCACTTGTATTCGTATCATTCAATTCTGGATGAAGCATTAGAGTTCCTTGGAAAGATAAAGCCTCAGATTGGAAAGTTTTCTTTCTTATCTGGTTTCTCAGATATTTCGGGTTGCTTTGGTATGAATTAAGTTAATGTGCCCAATTGCATTGGATCATCTGAGACTAGGATTTTTATGCTCAGCCTTGATGTTTAATTGGAATCGACCTCTACTATCTTTATTGTTAATGCAAAAACAATTCCCTTTAAATTGCAGTACTTACTTTTCGCGAAGACACTGCTACAAAAGACTAAAGATTTACTGTTTGAAAGAAACTCATTGCCGGCAGATGGAGTTAAGAGCATCACCTGGTGGTTAGCCAGAGTATTATACTTGCAACAGAGATTGTTGGATGAGCGTTCATCTCATCTTTTTGATATGTTGCAAGTTTCCAAGCAAGAAATCTTGTCACATTTAGGTACGCTGAAGAAGATAGAAGATTATTGGGGTATGAAGGAAGATCTTTCAACTATACTGCCAATGCTACATATAGAACTGGGCTTATTGGAACTCTTCTATGGACGTGTAGATGCTTCCAGGTTAGTAATCTAAGTATCTTCATGTATTTGACATTAAGTTATGGGTTACCTCCAGTCCTCCACGATTTTGTATTCTGGGCTGTTATAGTTAATGATGAGAATTGGCTCATCTGTTCAGTACTAGGCATGCTTATGAGGTATTTATATATTCTATAGGAGCAACTACGCATAGCCCATTTATCATAGTGTGGTCTTCTCATAGCAATAAAATAAACTGTTGGGTAATAACCTAATTAAATCCTTATCTAGGGGACAAGTTTAGTACGGCTATTAGTCTAGATAGGTATCGAGACCATTATTTCCCCTTCAACAATTGTTAGGTTTCGCACCTTCACAGTGGTTCGAGTGAGGTTTTATTCTAATTCTCCCTACTTCTCTGACAATCTAGCTAGCGGTCATTTTAGAAAGATTCCTGTAAATTTTTTCTTTGTAGTGATTCTTTTCTAGTCTTCTTGTTTCTTCTTCTAATGGTATGGACAACCATATACTGCTCTGCATCACACTTCACCACACAGTTTCAAGTGTGGCAACTCAAACGCAATACAAACAATTTGACAAGAAACTTGCATTGAATTTTTAGATCTCAAATCAAATAATTCCAGTATGGATACTGAAACCTTGTTAATTTTGAGGTTGGATTATAGATCTTTATTTAGTCCACTTTGTTTAGTAGAATGTTTGGTTATCTTGTTGGCATTCCAACATTTTATTCTAGTTTAGCTGTTTTGTCCGATAGAGATTTCCAGATTGTGTAGGTTTCGAGTATGTGGATATCTTGTGTCGTTTCGGTGGATAAACTAATTCTTGTCTCTGGTAGATTTATGGATGTGGGATACACGGTTATTCAATGCAATAGTAGTCGATTTAATTAGTCATAAATGTCAAGTATGCTGTTTCTTATGACTTCTTTGGTAACCGATGATTTTGTTGTAGCAAAAGCTACTTTTCTGATGTTTTATTAAAAGAGCTGAAATAAAGTAAAGACACCAATCTCCGAATAGACAAACCACCCGAAAAGAACGAAACCAGCTCCAAAGAGCGAACTACTCTGAAACCTGACTACTAAATAATAAACCCTTAGATTCTCTGATATACTCCTTCTCCTTCTGTCCCGGACTCAACTTCCCATTGAGGTGGGCACGGATTTTACGATTAAACTATATAAATACATAATTATATAGAAAAAGGTAGTGTTGAATGAATAAAATTATGATAGAGAGTGAATACAATAGGAGAGGGAGTGAATAAAATAAGAGAGATTTCCCATTTAAGGTATGAGAAGTTGAGATTGGGACAAACAAACAAAAAAGGAAAGTGGGAAGTTGAGATTTGGACGGAAGGAGTATAAAACAACATCCTAATTTGACTTAACTCTATAAGTAAAATAACTAATGACTTCCTAATTCAACTTGAACTCTAATAGGTAACTTGCTTATCTATACTAAAACTCTATAATAATAAGTATTAATCCTAATATTAATTTAGGACTCAAGGTCCGTAATAGCAGTGTTGTTGATCGCGCCGTGTAACCATGTGCCCGCTACAGGGCATCCTGTAGTGTGAACATTAGTATAGCGGGTTGTCGCGCCCGCAACATCCCACTATCGTGGGAATGCGTCCCGGGATGCGTTTTTAGTTGGTTTTTTTTTGGGTTTTATAGAATGATTTCCTTGACTTTGCTTGCTTTGGACTATTTATGAGTAATATATGACTTACCAAGTACTTGTATGTTCATTCTATAAAATTTGCATTTTTTTTTAATTCACAATCCTGCCAGCGACCGCGATCCCGGTTTTTTTGGCCTAGCGCGATACGTCGCGATACGCGATCGACAACACTGCGTAATAGTAATTATCAAGTACAGTGTGACCGCTATTAATACATTAAGGGTGCTGTTAGACCGCGAGCTACTTCTTTGTATTGAGCTCAATCGTGTTTATATTAAGAAAGATTGCGAACACGATTGCTCTTAGTATATAAAGAGTTACTCTTGATTTAACACCACCCATAAACTAATAAAGTTGGGACCATGAAAAATTATTATCTTGTCCATGTACTATATTATTTTATGGATAAATTAATAATTTATTAATTTACATAATAGTAAGTGAAGTTCCATGTCAATTTTAAATTCGAACACTAAATGAGTCCTATATTAAGAATACAATTGAATTAATTTTCAAGAAGTTGAAAATTGTTATGATATATTGAGAAATTATCGCAATGATTTCTTTAGAAATTTGATAGTAATTTAATGGAAGTATTGCTTTTGCAAAAATGCATATTTAAACTATGAATTATATTCTTTATCTTCAACCATATTTGCTAGAGTATTGATAGTACATTAAAATACATGTCAAAGATGACAAAGTTGAAGATGATAGTGGTAAGGAATCAATACAACCACATTGGATGATAGTTCATTACAACACAAGAGTAATACGTTGAAAGTTGTAAATGCACTTGGAAGTCTTAAAGAGCTGGTCTATGAAGACACGGATTAAAAGAAAGAAACATATAACTATTAGGTCACTTTTCAAGATCTTGTGATTGAGTTACGTACACCATCTTTTTTATGCAAGTAGTGAAATTATTAATTTTTTATATTGGGTGGACATAATTGATGTTCAGAAGATTTATTATGAAATTATCTTATAATTTAGCCAGGTTATTAATACGTTGGTCATTTAATCCTGGTTCTTGATTTATCCTGTAATAAATATAATCAGTTCCTACTATAATAAATTTTATGTAGGCTTTAATTATTTGAGGTATCTCTAAGTGTTCCGTACGGTTAACACTTGCACACTGACCACTTACAAGTATATACTATACGTGTACACGACACCTGTTGACCATCTTCATTCTTACTAACATTGACGCATATCAGAGTACATTTTGAATCAGCTGCAGACCTATCAGACTATAACTTTTTTGTGAGTGGAGATTTGGGATATCGAACTGTTCACCAGGTATGCATATGTATGTAATCACTTTGCATTTTTGAGATATCTTCTCTCTTTTTCTTTTTGTAAATTAAGTCATGTTACCTTTATATAGGTGGAACCAAAAGCACAGCTCCGTCTTGTTTCTGGGAGAAAAGGTGATGCTGGTGCACTATCAACCCAAGAGTCAAGTGCTACGAACGGATCTCCATCTCTTCAATCTCATGAAGCATCTGAAACATCTGATGTGTTGATTACCCCAAGATTCGTAAAAGATGAGAGAGATGCTAATGGTGTTCAAGACATTCAGAATCTTGCTATTTCAACCTCACAAGTGAAGGCTGTACACCAAACCATGATTCTTGCAGAGTGTATTTCTATTGAGAAAAGAGCTCGTGGTGATGAATTGCAGAGTAAGATGTTCTTATACCAGTAAAGAGATATATATACAACTACTTATATATATGTACAGATCTCAAGTGAAGATCTAAAATTAATTTCGACTACTTCTGCTAAGTTCATCGAAGATGGTAAATCAAATGAATTCACGCTACGAACCATTTTGGAAAAGTAATCTTCGGAAATATATGTTATAATTAGTAATGCATCTTTTATAATGGTGGTGTACCAGAAAAAATATTATATCCTCATGTTATGTGGATTTGGCCCTCTAACTTGACTGCTTAAATTTATTTGTAATTCCCGCAACATGTTAAAATATGTTCTCTAATGTGGCAATTTGTCCACTTCATATCCTGCAGTTGCACATGCTAGTTGACCCCAAAACTGCGGTGAGATAATAGTTTAGTGACTTACTGTTTAATTTTTAAAAAGAGGAACCTAGAGAGTCCATGAAACGTAAAAGTAAAAAGTAACAAATGAATGATCCTTCAGATTGACTTTGAAGTTCTTAAATTTCCAACTTAAGAAACAACCCTGTGCGGATGTGGTTAAAATGTAAGGATGTGAAGCTGAGTGAGATCGGTCAGTCAAGTGTTACTTGAACGTTTTTTGGGATTCGTTTTTGTTCTGAAATCTAAATACGTATCATGTCATGCGATATTAATTATTTTGTTGGCCTCATTATATCTTATGGACAGTCATGCCAGATCTATATTTATCTACGCATTGCTAGCTTGTTGGTTCTTTTAACATATTTATTATATATGTCTTGTTGATCCTCATTCTTGATCATCCTGTTGTTCCAGAGTGGGAAATGGCTCCATACATAGAAGCTATTGATTCTCAGAAGTCATCTCCATTCATTGTGAGTAAACTTGCATATGTCAATCTTCAAGTATTAACATGCACACCAATGCCTACCTCCACCAAGGGTTAATAAAGTTGTTACCTAGGAGGTTTTTCATGGGTTCGAACTTCGAAGTATCTGAATTAAATTATATTTGTTATATAATCATAGAATCTGAACTAGTAATGTAATGGATCTTCAGCTCTTGAATTTTGTAAACCATATTTGACCAACATGACTGCTCGCAATTAATTGGATCACTTCAGTGTTCAGTCTGGCTTCTTTGGCATCTAACGTAATGTTTTATTGTTATTTGAACTTAGACATCGGAACTTTTAAATCCAGCCACTATGAGCATGCTATTGAAGGAGTTACTCTATGATGCCCTACCGGGTAGTGCGGGGTATTGCATTAATGTGTTCCACATTTCCATTGGTGTACAACACACAATGCATAGGGGCAAGTACATTTAAGCACTCGTGGGGCAATATCCTGTAGGGTGGGATGAAGCCGAAATGTCTTGCCTATAGAAAATTAGAAATGCTAGAATCATGACATGTGGATTTCCACTAGGTGCAGCTAGGTTGGTGTGATGTTAATTCAATTTTATTGTTTGGAAATATAAAGAACACAAAATATAAGCAACTTAATTAGGAAGAACATCTGCGGTTAGTGAAAGTACGTAGTTAAATACTTAAATTAAACCACATTTCATCTTAAGGCCATCTCCACCAGTGTCTCAGCTGGTGGAGGGCAGACCGCGGAGAGACTCCAGCAGAGTCTCACCGCGGTCTTACCATAAGCCGTGTTTCACGGTCTCTTATCCTTTTTTTTTTCTTTTTGTTTTCTGGTTTTTCGTTTTGTTCATTTCTTAAAAATCACACTGCGGGTACTTTTTCTTTTCATTTCGCTGGTTCTTTTCCTTTTGTTTTTCTCTTTTTCTATTTATTCTCTTTTTTATATTCTCCCAAGTGTGTTTTCTTTTAATCTCGATTAATGTTTTAGATTTTGTTTATTTTAAATGTAATAATAGTATTTGGAACAATCGAAACACACTTTTATATTAGAAATTAAAATCACACTCGCAAAAAAAAAAAAAAAAATCCTTAAAAATGTAGAACGCACTTGAGAATGAAAACTAGTTAGACATGTTTATGATTCACCCCTACGAGGGACAGGCGTGTGTTTTTGGGATATGGGAATTGGATTCACATTTAGTATTTTAGTAAAAGTTTTGAGTTTGTTGTAAATGTTATTTTCATTTTTAAATATTAAGGTGATGTTATTATAATTAATTAACGCGTTTAAAATGAAATGAACTATGGAGTTTTAAAAAAATGAGAAAATAAAATGAAAAGTGAAGTTTGAAATAAATGAGAAAAGAAAAGAAATTGGGATTCAACTCCTGGTGTAGAGGGTTTGGAGAATGTCTGAAGTTAGAACCGAAAGGAGGGTGGGGAGTAGTTAGTTAACTATTTAAGGTCACCAGTTTGCTAATCTACATCTCTTTTCTCCCTTTTTTCAGCTTCGTTGCTTTTGCAACATATTGCGTGTTCGATGGGAATCAAACCGTGGTAGAACAAAGCAGCGTGCCTTGCTTATGATGGAAGAATTGGTATACATTCTTTGGCAATTGCTACCTGATGTCTGTTAATTCTATAAAACTAATTATCCCTGGTATCCCACACCTCCAAAAAAAAATTCCGTTTATGCTTTACTGGTATCAAGTTCCTGAGCTATAATTAAGTAAATAGGCTACCTTGTACTCCGTCTGTCCCGTGTTAAGTTTCCTGCATTCTATTTTCGGTGATCTGATTGAAGTTCTCTTTTCTATTTTTAGTATTTTTGTCCATGCTATGATTAAACATTACCCTCACAACTCATTTGAACTTTTGCCACTCATTGTTTGTTATTTAATTTAAATAATAATATACTCATTTACAACTATATTCATCTTTATTTAAAGAACGTCTATGCTTATTCAGTTATTCTTATTATTTTATCCCACTAAAAAAAAAAATTCGCACGTGACATGACGCAACTGTTATTGTGTTTATGCTGCCTTCCTCAAATTTTATTGGGGAAGAAAGCTTAGTTAGTTGGCTTTGGTTTATCTCCCACTCAAAAAAAATTGTGCCCAGAGTACAAGAAACTTAGGACACAGTGAAATAGTATTTTCTCAGCCTTTTCATGGTGGACAGTTTTTTTAATGATTTCTGAATTTCGCTATTGTCTATTGCAATTTCTAAGATAATTTTATATATTTATGTTAAGGCAAAAGAACATTGCTATAGCATAAATTTGTTGTCTCAAATTTTTTATAGACCCTGAATATGCAATGTGACGCCCTCTTAATGATGGATTCAGTCGTAGTTTTTCTTGTTTCTTGTACAACTGAGGAGAATTGTTTATCAGTGTATGCTCATAAACTTAGGACCAAAAATGACATTTACTTGCATGTTCAAATTATTGATTTGTAGTTCTGGTTTCTCTATCAGGCTGAGGGTATAGACACCACCTCCCCTGGAGTTGCTCAAAGAATGTATTACTCTTTTGGAGTCAGTATCCCAACTATTCCAGCGTTGCGCAAGTATGCTGCTTTCTTTGTTATTACTTAATTCTTTTCCAGTCAGTTTTTTAATTTTGTCATTAGATGATTCTGTTCCAGTCAGTTTTTTAATTTTGTTATTATATAGTTCTTTTTTTTTTTTAATGTGTTATTATAATCAATAGAGAATTGCTTCATTGCAAATACACGTCTCACACCTAGTTCTTCATTTTAGGGAGTTCGGCGATCTTTTGGTAAGTTGTGGGCTGGTCGGCGAAGCAGTTAAAATTTACGAGGATCTGGAGTTATGGGATAATTTGATATACTGTTACCAGAAAATGGATAAGAAACCCGATGCAGTTAAACTTATCAAGACACGTCTAATTGAAAAACCATCTGACCCAAGGTTATGGTGTTCACTTGGTGACGTCACTGAGGATGATGCTTCCTACACTAAAGCTCTAGAAGTATCAGGGCATCGATCTGCCCGAGCATATAGGTCTCTTGCACGGTCAGCCTATAACAGGGGAGACTATGAGAAGTCAAAAGTGTTATGGGAATCTGCAATGGCTTTGAATTCCATGTATCCAGATGGCTGGTTTGCACTGGGTGCAGCTGCCTTGAAGGGGAGAGATGTGGATAAGGCTCTGGACGCCTTCACACGTGCTGTTCAACTTGATCCTGAAAATGGAGAGGCTTGGAATAATATCGCTTGTTTACATATGATCAAGAAACGAAGCAAGGAGTCTTTTATTGCATTTAAGGAAGCACTGAAACTGAAGCGTGACAGCTGGCAAATGTGGGAGAATTATAGTCATGTTGCTGCTGATGTGGGAAACTTTACCCAGGCCATGGAAGCGGTATGGAAAGTACTGGACCTGAGTAAAATGAAAAGAACAGACTGTGAGCTGTTAGAAAGGATTATGCTTGAAATTGAAAAGCGAACATCAAGTAATATTTCGGAGTTAAATGTGTCATCTGGTGGTACCAATCCTACGGACCAGCCTATGAGTCCCGATTCAGTTACGGAGTATGCCGATGGATCAACTAAACCTGAAGTTGAGATCACAAACACACGGGAGACTGAGCGCTTAATTCAATTAATGGGTCAAATTTTGAAAAGGATCTACCAAAGTGCTGGAAATGCAGAGTCATATGGATTATATGCAAGGTGGCACCGATTAAAAGGGGATCTCACTATGTGCTCGGAGGCTCTTCTAAGACAAGTTAGATCGTACCAGGGATCTGATGTGTGGAAGGATAAGGAGCTGTTCGCAAAGTATGCACGTGCTTGTTTACAACTCTCCAAGGTGAATCAAGAACTTGCATTGCGAGCCAAGAACAGTAAAGAACTGTTTACTGCTGAGATGCGTTTGAAAGCTGCAATCAAACAAGCTGTAAATTTTTCAGACACCGAAGAATTTAGAGAGCTTGTATGTTGCCTTGAAAATGTTCAAGTATCACTCAAGTCTCTTGCATTGCCTGTTGCATGAATATGTATTTGATCTTTGTATCTTTATATACATTTTAAGTTATCATTTCGATTTACCATTACAAATTGCTCTCAAACACTAACACTAAAGCTCACCTTGTTTTTCCTTGATGTATGCTGGGTAGTACTATTACCATAACTTAAAAGGGTGATGACCGAGATTTCCTTTAAAACACAGTTGTTCAAGCCTATAGTTTAGATTCAACACATCATAAACATGTATTTTAGCTTGCCTTTCAGTTTTTGTAAATTCATTATATAAAGATAGTGAATACTTGGTCTTGAAACTCGATGGCTAGAAATGTTCCATTGATGTTAGTGAATTCCGTTCTTACTCTAATATTATTCCTTTATATACACTTGTATTATTAAATGATGTTAGTCTATTTGAACAGACGCGCAACACCAATATGGAACTCAAGATTTGTAAGTATTTACATTTTCAATAATCATTTAGTTTAAACATTATATTTCTTGCTTCTTTGATTTGAGGGGAAAATTACATAAAACCCCCTAAATATATGTTAAATTACACATATACTTGAACTTCGTTAAAAATAAACTTTTAGACCCATGTTAAGAGTCAACCACTCGATGTTAAAGAAGGTGAGATTAATCTTAGGGCCAAGATTCTGCAGTGATCGGTTGAGAAGCGTATGACCGGAAGAGGTGAAGGGAAACTGGAAGATGATGCGGCTGCCCGGGCCCGAGTAAGCCAACTTGGAGAAGACAGCCATGGAAGATGACCTGCAGGTGTTATCTTTTTTATTGTTTACTTTTCTATTCTTATCGTAATTCTAGTATTATTAAATGAGTTAATTTGGAAAAGAAACGATTTGAGCTTTTGAAGTTTTTGATGTTGAATTGATCTATTGCCAAGTGTCTAATGTTTATTGGATCAAACAACATGTTGAATAGTAAATTTAACAGTAAATCCCAAGCGAGGATCAACATTGATTACTTGCATAACAATTTGCATTGACATACATTATGGTTGGGAGGTTTGTATTTGACACTGACATTTTGTATGTATCCTCCAAGTGGAGGTGGATAAGGTCCTGCGTTGCAGGGCGTAGAGCATGATTCAAAATCATGTAAACATTTCTCCCAGACTTAATTTAAATAGAGAATGCTTAGTTTGATTTGGTTAATTCGTCTAAAATTGTTGCGTATCGTCCGTCTTAATCCGAACGTCTATAGTAGAACTTAAATTGTAGTGCTAAACAATTTTGTATATTCAGACTTGTAATTAGTTCCTTCTTCTAAATGTAGAAGTTGAACACATAGAATAAAATAAATTGATTTTTTTTTATATATATAAATCGGCAATGAATTGGCCGGTAAAGCGATATCAGACCTAAATTCTCACTGGCGCGCAATTTCAGCTGTACTTAACGCTCCGAAATCTACAGTGATCGATCGATCGACATCCATGGCGGCCATCGGTACATCGCCGTTTCGAGATCGGACCTCGGAATTCGTTTCTCTTTCCAACACGCTGAGGAAGATCGGAGGTAATGTGATTAGCAGCAGCCCAATCCAATCGCAACCCAATCACGAACCCACCTCACTCACTCCCGATCGCTCCGAGTTCAACAAAACTGCTTCCCGAATCAACCTTCGGATCCACCAGACTACTCAGAAGATCGACCGCTTGTCCAATCGTAAGCTGTTTCCTTCACTCTCAGCTCCACCTTTTTTCTTTTTGTTGATTGGTTGATCAAATTTGACATTTCGTGTAATTTAAGCAAAGCTATAGCTGTGAGCCTGTGATGGTTTATTTGATTGAATAATTTGGAAATGATTGAAACCTAGGGACTCTCCTTAGAGATAAATTAGATGCTCGAGGTGGCGCGTTGGTAACCGATATGACACCCTCTAATACATCCAATAAATCTGAGATAGAAGAGACCATGTGCTTCTTGCAGTTATGCTATGTATAGGATACACATTGGGCATGCTCCTAAAAGTTGCTCATGTTCACTGGTTCTCCTGCTTGCTCCAAATATTGGTTTCTATTTACGCTTTCATATCATATTTAGACCACAATTTTGCTAAAATGTTAATTGATATGTGCTATACCGAATCTGGTGAGATAGGTGTATCCTATAGTAGTTTGTACAGTGCCTTTCATATTTGCTCTAGTATTGTTGGTGGTGAAATTCTTGTAAAAGCATCCTGAATTTGGGGAAATATCATATCTGTACTACTACCCAATTGTTTGGCACACTGAACTAATTTAGAGTAATGTGTTTGTGGATTTTCCTATTATTTGGGAAAATCAAGTCCTGTCTCTCTATCAAAGCTGACACCAGAGTTCAATACACAGTGACTAAAAGATCATCAATATTTGATGACCGGAGCAGGGAAAATGAAGAATTGAGTGCATTAATAAAAAGTGATATCACTGCAATCAATATGGCTTTCTCTGATTTGCAAACCCTGCAAAACATGGAGACTGCTGGAGGAAATTATTCAGCAGACAGGGTTGTTCATCTGACTGCTGTTTGTGATGACATGAAGAACAGACTCATGGCTGTGACGAAGCAGTTCCAAGATGTTTTGACAACTAGATCGAAGGTACTTTTTCAAACAGCAGTGGTTCTTACATATTATATCTGTTGGAAGAAATATAATCAGATCTGTCCCTGCAATGTTTATTTTTCAGAATATCAAGGCTCATGAAAATCGGAAGCAATTGTTTTCTACAGTTGTCTCTAGGGAGCAACCTTTGAAGAAGCCCACTAATTCTGTGGCGGAGCCACCCCCTTGGTCAAACTCTCAGGGTACATCAGGAGGAAATCTGCAATCATTAGGGTAACTTTCCTTGGCTAGCTAACTTTATCTCATTATTATAGCATTGTGGAACCAAATGATGAAACACGACCGTAGTTATTTTATTATATAGTATCTGTTAGAAGATTTCAGAATTTGGGCAGTTAGATTTTTATGGTTAACAGTACACATGCTTGATATATACATAAAGGGCATGTTTTTTCCTTGTTCTATGTTCTATCTTAAATTGATGATGCTGGTGTATTTGGAAATTCTGCCACATGTGACTTGAATGCTTACCCATGCCTGCCCAAGTTTATAAGTTATTCGCCAGTTCTATTTATTATTACGATTTCTATTTTCTGGATTGAACCTCACCGTATCCTTTTTAAGTTGACAGTTATGTAGAGATAAGTCATGTTAATATTCAGAATAGCCTCTTATAAATATCCAACTGTTTTTAGCTGATAATACCTTTCATCAATTATTGCGAGTGTTTAGCTATACCAGGCTTTGGCATGAGTGGTCAATCTAAATGCAAAAGTATACATAACCTGGGATCAGATTTGATATGGTGTTACCACTTTGCTTATGATGGGAGTATTTAGACAAGGACTTCTTCCTGCTTACTTCTGAACCTTAAGAACTACTATTAATCAAGTTACTGGCATAGCTGGAGGATTTAATGCAGTATATAAAGTATTTCATTAACCTGCCTTAAGTTTCTCTTGGTATTTATTTATTTGTTTGGGTGGGTGTTCCACCATTAAAATTATTAATATTTTTTCCTGAACTGTTTTGTTTCCTTGAGCTTAACCCTCAATCCCATATAACTGGTAGTCTGTCCCTTACGAATTTTTACAGTTCTGGTAGTCTGTCCCTGACGAATTTTAAAGTAATTTTCTAATGCAGATTCTGTTAATTTACATGATAATAATCTATGTAAGAGATTGTTTTTAATAAAAAAGCATATCGTATGTAACTGGAATACTGTTCCATGACTTAAGTTGTGGTGTGTTCTTATCTTTTTTAATCTTTTAATACTAATGTTCCCTTTGGTTTAGCTGCACATAATCCTCCCTGATCTTTGTATTTGGCTATTTGTTGTATCAGATCAGTAGGAAATGGTGCTGCAGCTGGCAGCCAACTAAGGTACGCTTTCATTGTTCATACTTCTGGCTAGGTGTCTTTGATTCTACGCATACCTTGTATGACATGTATAGTATTTTGTGTTGGTCTGTTAAAGTCTTCATTGCTACTTCCCTGCATACTGTTAGTGACATAAGGCACATGCTTAGTGCTGCCAGAGGTTCTCTCTTGCCCCTAGTCAGATTCTGAGGGTGTTAAGGTACTCCAATCAGTTTATATCTGACACAATGTCGGCAGAAATACTGTAGTCCATTCATCTGTATGAATAACTGAAACGAGGATATGGATCTTTGTTTAATAACAGGTGAGGTTTAGCAATAACTCTTTCCATCTGTTTTGATACTTCAATTTAATTATATGATGCTGCTGCTGCCTGCATTTTTGTGTTCGTCAGGCTGTACTACCTCAACTCTTTCTAGTTCATTAATTATAATTAGAAGAGATTGTAATTAACGAACACAATTTTAGTCCATTTCTTTGTAATCCCTGGTTGCAGTTACACATCATATTTGTTTTGTGCATTTTGTGCTGTTAATAAGTTTGATGTCTTATTTTGAAAGAGAAATCTAGCTTGGAGAGATTTTGCAAGAGATTTTGCGATGTTACTCTAATATCTTTTTATGTTCTGAGCTAAATTGTTTTTGCCAGAGATTTTTGGATCCATATTGAAGAACATTATCTAATGCAAAATTAAGGGTACAGTGTACACACTATACACATAATTATTAATGCACACAATGTAGTACTTCATTGTTAAGATAGCAGCAAAAAAATATTTTAAATCTTTATTTGAAACCCTTTTTTTTTCTAAACAACAAAATTACTTTATTAATAATCTCCAAGAGTGAACGAAGAGTCGAAGAGCATAAGAAATGCCCTTCAGTAACTTACAACTTACAACTTGTACCTTTACCACAAGAAACCTCAAAACGCAAAGGACCCACTAGTCACCCAAAAAGACAAGGCTCAAAATTGATCCCAGATGGAAATCAAAATGGCCACCCACTTCATCTGAAACTTTGATTTAAAAAATTTACATTGACATTATGTCGGTTCCAAAGTGGATCCAAGATAAATTCATATTGGAACCATGAAGTTCCAAGATTAATCTATATTGGAACCATGTGGTTCCACTGTGGAACCATTTCTAGTTATGAGTAATTGGATGTGAGTTGAATCCAACCCGGATCCTATCCTGATGGATATGGATCGGATCCGATAAGTATTGCGTAGAGGGAGACAGGGAGTAAGTCGCACGGAACTGGGTGTTTCATGAACTTTTGTCGCCTAAGTTTGATGTTCCCTCTGTCCATTTTGCTTCTTTTTAATCTCCTTTTATCTTCTCTTTTTACCTCCTCTGTTCAACATTCATGTTACTCTATAAATCATGTATACTTCCTCAGATTTTATTCTCTCCAATTCCTATAACTTTCATATTATTATTCAATTTATTTTATTTCGATAAGACATTTTCACCTCGTCAAATTTTCTTATTTCCAAATTCGTTTTCACCTCTTCAAATTTATTCCTTCTCCTTTTCCGCTCCTCTTTCCCAAAAGAAATAAATAAATAATTTTCAATTCTCAATTTTTTTTTTCACATTTCGCTCTAATTCTCTGACAAATTTTCCTATAATTTTTATTTTGGTAAATCTTTTGTCACCTTAATATTTTTATTCGTATATATGCGACGTAATGGTTAGTGTATTATGTCTTGTATGATCAAAATTTCTGGCTCGCCACTACCCACTGCCTGTAATAATAATGACTGGGTGTTAACTTTTACTTTTTGGCTGTGTCTAAC
Organism: Plantago major; assembly: GCA_026545765.1. Lineage (NCBI taxonomy): Eukaryota > Viridiplantae > Streptophyta > Magnoliopsida > Lamiales > Plantaginaceae > Plantago > Plantago major. The sequence goes on from CM048839.1 coordinate 97,698,562, forward strand.
GCTGATATTATTACTTTATGTGTGCTAGGTGGTCCTCGTACTACGGTTTCATCCTGATCTACAACTTTAAATTATGACTGTTCTAAGTATGTTATAGTTATTAATGATCACTCCAAAGTTTACATGAGCATAAGGGATGCTCAATTGTAACAAAACCATCCAAGACAACATTTCCACAAGAAGCTAAATTTTAACTAAAATCTGTTATAGTGAATTATTGATTCATGAAAATCATCTGTTCCATCAGAATATGCAAGAAAGTTTGTATGTTTAGATCTGTAGTTTGACTTTATGCAGCTTCAAAGTAACTGCTAATTCTATTATCTTGATTTACACACACCATTAATTTTGTTTATCTGATATTTAGATCTCAGTCTAAAGTTCTGAAACATGAATGTGTCCAGAAAGAATCTTATTTGTTTTGTATTGTTTAATGTGCATAGTAATTTTGTTATCTTGTTTCTGAAACTTGATGCTGTTAGGAATACAAGTTTACAACTATGTAAATACAGCTTGTAGGTGAGAAAACAAGCAGAAATACATTTTTTTTTGGCTGAATTTCCTATTAAACTGAATAGATGATATAATATGAGTAGTTCGCGAAATAAAGCCACCCATCACATGCGGGCATCTACTTTCCTCACTATGCTGATTTGATTTTAAAGTGATGGCTTTCAACTGAAACCTGAGCCTTAAAAAAATGACTATTGCTTAGTTTGTGTGGCTTTGACTTGGATTTATTCTTTAGTAGGGAATATTGTTGTTCTCTAGTAGACGCAAGCTAGTTTCTTTTTTCTTGAAATAATGATTCATATAACTGACGTGAGCTTGAACTTATTATTTTTAATTTTTTACAATGCTCATTAGGTGAACTCAGCTAAAAGTTTCACTTTATAAAAGATGATATATCCATAATGGTCATGTATGTTTGGTTTCTGTTTCTTTTTACTGTGTGGTTTCCTATAGTTTTCTCATCCCACTGCCATTATTATTTTTGTATTTAGACGAAGAATGGCCTCAGACACCAATCTGGCCCCCCAATTCGAAGGGTCCATGTTACAGCAGGTTGTTCCACGTCAAGAAACTGTCGCACATAGCCGGGCAGTTGCTCTTCAAAATGTAGAATCTACCATTACAGAACTTGGTGGAATTTTCACACACCTTGCTGATATGGTTGTACATCAAGGGGAGCTGGCCATCAGGTAATATATCATTTTTACCCTTTGTGCTCGTACATATTTGTTTTGTTTCCATAAATGCATTGAATGTCCAACCTTTTGAACGGTTAACACTTAGCAGTTAGCACCTTATGCCTAACCTTTGTCAAAAAAGTGCACCATACACCCCACCCCAATGCCTAATCCATTTCAGGTCAACTTTGCTAATATTTGAAGGGTCTTGGTGCATGTGCCTTTTAAATTTATATTTTAACATGTTTCTGAACATGCGAAGATTTCTCATACAGAATTTAGTCCAGAATGACTATAGAGGGTTGATGTTGTGTACAACATAAGAAACTAAAAAGATCCACAACAATTGAATTTTCTGTTGTCATTCCCTTTGAGCACCTCATGAAATACAGCCGAAAATGCTAGGGTGTATCGTGCACTATTCTGACCAAGTATAGAAGAGTTCCATGTACTTTCTATACATAAGGTGAAGCGCGAAGTCCCCAAGAAGTCGGGGGTTCGAGAAACCTCGTGGGCGTTTTTTGTTGTTTTTACTTTTCTTGTTTCCAGTAGAAGTACCTTCTTAATAGGTGGACATTACTGAATTAACAACAATACCGAAACACATTCTTTCTGTGTTTACTCTGTTCTCCACTCTCTCTGATCTCAGTTTCTTGGTTAAACGAGCAGGATTGACGACAACATGGACGAGTCAATAGCAAACATTGAGAGTGGTCACTCTGAATTACTGAAATACTTCAACAAAATACGATCAAACAGGTGGCTAATGATCAAAGTGTTCCTCATTCTGATCCTGTTTATGCTCATATTCATCCTTTTTATACTTTGATTTTTTGTCCCGAATGAAGGAAATTTCTCCAAACGTGGCTGATGAGAGCATTTCGTTTGGCCCTGTATATACTGTTAATCTTTCTTTTAATTCTTTTTATGGGTATATTGTTATCGAAACGGGTTATTTGGATGTGTTTCCAGAATCATGATCCTGTTGTTTTGATATTTGATTGTGCCATCCTTGGTCCTTACTCCTTGGACATAACTCTCACAGTTGTGGTTGAATTTTTGCTGTGTTAGCCTCGGTAGGTAAGTAGCCACATGAGTGAGTCTCCCTCAATTTAGGTGGAATGACAGGCCGGTACTCTTCCAAACGTTTTATTCAAAAGAAAAGTTCGATACTTGACCATCAAAGTCTTACATTTAACATTTAACACAGGTGTAAATTTACATTCACAATTAATTCGATTTAACATGGAGACTTCTTGGCTCTTAAATTCTCATGGGTCTTCGTTGTGTTACAACTTACAGCCCGTTAGTTGGACGTTTAAAGCTGGATATGAGTTCTGAGTGCAATAGTATACTCTATCGAACTGTATTCCTAAAGCAAACTAACCAAGATTTTATCTTTATTTTATTTTACACTACAATTCTAAGTATTCACTCCATCCGGGATGGAAATTCCCATTTAACATCTATCCACTTGTTTAAAAATTGAAGGTTCAATTGAGGGTAAATTAACGGGCTGGATACAATTTGGCCCCTTTTTTTTACCTAGCGAATAATTGATTTTGTTCTTACCATGAACTACATAAAAAAGTTGAAATGTGAAAATTAACCTTTGACTTGGTTGAAAATGGTCCTTCTTCCTCCTTTCTTTCCAAATTCACTTCTTTCTCCTCCTTTCTTTCCAAAATTTTGTGAAAACCTTCTTCTTCTTCCTCCTTTCGCCCCGCCCACAACTTGAATCTCCCACCAGCAAGATTTTCACTTCTCAACCTCCAACTTCGCCATGTCCACGTCCAGAAATGTTGCCAGAGAAGCTACCCGACTCCCATGAGGTAATCTCCCGATTTGGTAAAAATCTATTGTTGGCTAATGATAAAATGAATGGAGAAACTGCACCATTTAATTATTTGTTTTCATTAATTTAAAGATTCAAAATTTACACTTATCTGGAAGACTGGAACATTAAAATTCCATTTGAGCAAAGATACAAGGTTGCTATCCTGTAATGAATGACTCCAGTACTGGTCCCAGAGGATCCATAATTGTAGAAATAAGAACGTTCACAAATTGAGCTGAATATATTTGCCTGTTTTTTCTTATGTGAATTCGATAACAGCTGCAACATGATACTTCCTTGCAAACACACTTCCTTCAGGTCAAGCATCCATAAACTTGTAAATTACTACACATGTTATGTTATGAATAATTGCTCGTCTCGGAGGATCCCAGTGAGAAAGCAGCTTTGTAATGCGCAAGATGCTGAACGAGTTCCACATAAGATGAACGAAAATGACATTGTCCCAGATGCCATCACATTGACCATTATTATTGAAATGTTTTGTAAAGCTCAAAATCTTGGTAAAGCACGAGAAGCGATTGAAAACTAGAGAACCTGTGGATTTCAACCAGACATGAAGGTTTACAGTTCTATGATCATGGCCTCTTTAAATGCTGCTGAAGCGAGTCTGGGTGAATCATTGGTGAGAGAAATGGAAGCAAGGGACATAAAGCCTACAGAGAAGATATATATGGCCCTGCTTAAGTGTTGTGATGCTACAGGAGCACAGATAATTTCGATGACCATGCAATTTGCTGGCATCCATCCGAGTCGGGAATTGACTTTGATGGTTGAGGCCAATGATTCTGTCCAGGCAAAGATTAATTTTGATAAACTGATTAAATCTGGACACAAGCCAGACGACAGATGCGTTGCTGCCATAATTGCTGGCTATAGAAGAACAATGAATTGGATGCAGCATTAAATCTTCTATTGGAGCTTGAGAAATATATAGTTTTGTGCCTGGGGTTGCTACATAGAAAAATATGGTTGATTGGTTGGCCAAGATGGAGCTGATCGATGAAGTTGAAAATATAGTAGACAAAAATGCAGAACTACGCGAGGCCCCTCCTCTTAAGTTTCACATTAGCATGTGTGAGATGTACTCTAAGGCTGGAGTTGAGAAGAAGGTATGTCAAGCTAAAGGAGTTTTAGAGTATAGGAGTGATGAGCTCGTGCAGAAGGAATTCGAGGGGATTATAGAGTCATTGACAGTTGGTGGGTTTGCGAAAGATGCTAAAAAATTTTAAGGTTTAATGGAGGCTTGGGGATATACTTCATCTGAGAAACTGCAGATGAACTTGTTGGCATCTCAAACATTCAAGGGTAATGTAAGTAAGAATTCTCGATTTGCAAGGGACAACTGACCAGGGAGTTCAGTAATCGTTAGCAAGTGATAAATTTGCATAAGAGAGTAAAATGAAGACTGGTTCGCCGAGCCTTTGTAGATTAGTGGATCAGGAGCTACTCATCATCCGTAAGTCCAGTTTTCATTTTCCTTTTTTTCCCCGCCTGTTCTCATTTTTAGACTCCTGAACTGGTGTTTTGAGGCAGTACTTTTCCAATTTGGCATTACACCAAAAATGTTTGCTTAGCAGTTCGCATTATTGTCCATTGAGTTTTATGAGGATTTGGCTCACCCCAATGCTGGGCAAGTAAAATCATGCTCATTTTACCTGGTTATAAACTTCATGAAATTGATACAGAAATACTTAGTTATGTTTCAGAAACTCATTTTATTCTAGTAGTAATCTCCTTGGATAAAGTCATTTAATCTCTTCATTTCTCGGTGCTGTTGGTCCAATACAGCTCGAACAACATCCCCAATGGAGATCAAGCCTACAATCTTCCCATCTATAACTGGGACATGCCTTACGTGATTCTCTGCAAAGCATAAAAATAGCATCACTACGAGTTCATTATCATAAAGCAATTTAAATTCGACACTTGAAGAATTCAGATGCATTACTTGCCTGTCATTAGCTCCATTGCATGAAGAATGTTTGTATCTGATGTCACTGTTATCAGCTTCTCCTGTAAAACGAGCAAGCATCAGGCAGAGAGTTGGAACAGAAAATGGCCAAGAGCCCTCCCAAAGAACAAAAAGCTTTCATATAAACAGAATAGACAACCTGATCAGTCATAATGTCTCCGACTTTTGTATACTTTGAGGACCTATCTTGTGCAATCATCTTCCGCAAATAATCTGTATCAGCACTTTAATAAGCATGATACTTCTGTTGTAGTGCAAGCCTTGAATCTTGATGAGGCATTCATGATTTAATCTAAGAGATTTCTAGCTAGTCCAGTAACGAAGTACTGAACTTAAGTAGGTAATATACATCTTTCTGTGAAAATTCCTGCAATTGTTTGTCGTTCTCCGGGCTTTAAGACCACCAACGATCCTATATTGTACTGTGTCATCTGCAAAAAAAGTTTTCAGACTGAACTATTTTGTTCTTTCCTTTCGTTAATTTTTAGCAGTGGAATAAGATAACTGACTAACAGCTGTTATTTTATGAAGTGCTGAAGAAACTCACTTGCTTTATGGCATCATGGACAGTATCATCTGTCTTGCACCAGAGCCAAGACCCAACACTCTCATCTCCCTTACTCATAAGTACTTCTGCCACTGTTGTATTTGGCAAATCCTTCTCCTGCATAGTAGTAAGAGATTTCGCAACCGTTGCATCATTAAAACCTTGCCGATGCTTCATTAAAGACAATGGAGAGGATGCAATCCTTTTCAGCTCAGATATTTTGCTGGTAGGCGAACTTAGCTTCTCGATGTTTAACTTGTCATTGCAAGATTTGAGAGCTCGGACAATTTGTTGCATTTTTATCTACGAATATATAGGAAAGGATGCACCAACCTGTGTGCCTGTATGTATGTTGTTGCTGATGTTGTTTTTTTTGTGTGTGTAAGTGAGATGAAAAACTTTTGAATGGTGGTGGAAACCTGGAACTGTGGTATGTTAGCAAGGAATGCTAGGCTTTTTAAGTAGGCAAAGGGTGCTTAACTTAATGACCACATTAATTAAGAACTATGAAAGGTATCTCCCTATACATGGCAATCACATAGGCTTATTCACAGTCCATAATCACTTAATGATGCTTAACTTAATGTAGTACCTGTATTCTTTTCTTGCACCACTTAAGCTTTAAAATACCATCCTCGTCTTGATCACAGGTTTGAACTATTGGAATCAAACTTGTGATCAATTACTTCCGAGTCTGAGCTTGTTACACTATTTGCGATTTGCTTGGCTTGTAGGCTGCATGAGCTCGATTGTTTAAAGGTAGCTGTTGTGGATTTCCAATATTTAAGAAAAGGAAATGTTTAATGTGAGCAATATTTTACCTCTACATTGGCGCCGAGGAAACGATAATGGTGTCAAAACTGACTTTATTATGTGAAGAGTTTATCAATTAGGCTCCCTCAAACATGGATCACAATTATGTAAATTTTCTCTTCGAAAATGTTTCTATTTTCCTATTAAATAGTAGTAACTTCTTTTAGTTTCAAAGGTTTTAACTTTTTATTTTGCACTACATACATAAAATTCTTGAACTAAAACAAGAAAAAACCAACCTATGATAGTGCATAAAAATGGTCCATGGAATTTATCATCAGACGAAAACAAACGTGAAGCCGAAAGTTGTCCATGATTCTAGTCTCGGGACAACCTACATGTCAAACTTCAATCGATCAGGTCTTGCCCTTATAGTTTGATCCGGACAACCTAAAAAAGTTAGCTCATTCCGGTAAATTATTACTGGCAAGATTACATAATTTTTCATAAACCACATGGTCTACAAATTTAATTGTAGACCTGGTATAGTCTAGGTAATTATTTTTCATTCCCAAAAATTAACCTAACACAAAAAATAACTTACCCGAGTAAGAATTGGGCATTGTGTTGTCAAACGAACTATGACACTTCGTTTGGTTAGGTTATGTCACTCGGAAAAATATGTATCATACTTTGTACCAAACCAATTCAATTGCTACCTAAAAAAATAGAGAGGAAAGCCTAAAGAAGATACTCCTATTTGATAGTATTTCCCAATTTCATATTTATTGCTGGTGAGCAGATAAGATATCTACATAGAAAGTAGAAACCTCCAAAACCTTAAACCTCCTTCCAATCAAATTCACATTTTGCTTTGAATCGTCTTCTCCGAATAACGAACTATACTTCTCCGGTTCCAATGCCTGTACATTTCAGATACTAAAACCAAAACTCAGTGAAATTTCTACATTTGCAACCATGACTTTATCCTCTAATTTTGGCGGGAATTTCATTCCTCTTTCTCAGTGTAGCAGCTGTTGCATACGCTCCCGATCTCTTCCATTGTCTCCGCCGGCAGTTTCCCGGTGGAATTTCAGCTCTCACAGCCACTTCCTCAGGTGACCGTTCGCTTAATTTCCGATTTCGTTAATGGCTTTGGTTTTAGTTGAGTTTGATTGCTGATTTTTAATGTGGGATTAGGGGGAAATTTAATGTAGTTTGCAGAGTTAACGAGACGGATAAAGAGGCGGAAAGTAATGACGATAAGGAGGTAAATTTATTTTGCTCTATCTGGTGGACTAATTGTGATGATTTGTTGCTTATTTGGTTATGTTTTGGTTTTGAATGCTGAAGGAGAGACAGATAGATGGTAAGGAAGGGCCGGGTGAATCGATTTTGAGGGATGACTCAGAAGAGCAACTGGTGAGTGTGGTTAGTTATAAACACTTAATTTTTGGTGGAGTAGAGGAACATTATCATTTTGATGGTTTTGCTTATGTGCTAATGATTGTTCCTAGGATGATGCATCTTCTGACTCGACCATACCTGAGACCAAATTTGAAGTGAAGATGTTTGTAAAGAGTACTGATGTGGACGAAGACAATCTGGAGGTATTTTTCGTTCATAGATGGATACAATGTCAAAATGCGCATCCTGTTTGGAAATACGTGTAGTTCCTTTTTCAGCGCAATGCTTCTAGAGTATTGTGGCTTAGTGTCCGTATTGTGGCAGTTAAGATGGTCGGAAGGATAAAATATTTTCAATTCTGCGCATCCTGTTTGGAAATATGCGTAGTTCCTTTTCAGCGCAATGCTTCTAGAGTATTGTGGCTTAGTGTTCAACTGATTCACTGGAAGGATGTAAACAGGGCCGACCTAGAGATTTAGGGGCCCTGTGCAAAAATTTCAATTTGGGCCCCTAATAATAAAAAATATTGATTATAATAGAAGAAAAACTATTCAAGATATGAAAAATAAAAAAAAATTCAACTTCATGAATTGAACTCGAGACCTTTTGTAAGTTAGATATCAACTTTACCACTTGGAGAGAGATATTTTAATACTTTGTTATTACATGGAAACAGATTTATATATAACCTCAAATTTAAAATTGGATCCCTCAAAATAGGGGGCCCTGAACGAGCGGGCTGCCCGCGCATGCTCTGGGCCGGGCCTGGATGTAAATGGACATGAAATAATGCCTATAAGAGACTAGAGTTTGCAAAGAAAATCTGTCATTGATTTGACCATCCTGTTCTCTTAGTTTTGCATAACTATGTAGTTCAGTATGCACTAGCATGTAGTATATTCTTTGGCTTTGCTTGTTCATCGTTTCACATATAGCATCTGAATTAAGTTTTTTTGTGGTTAAGCTTACGCTTTGCTTTAACAGGCTATTACTGGTGCTGAAATTGCGACTGGATCGCCGCTACCAGGTCTAAAGGTACTGTTACGTTAATTCTGAAGTACTGCTCCTATGATTTGTAGTCAGAATATCATTCATTTCCTTGATTGTATGTACCCATCTTATTTTTCTCTTATTACATTCACGTCCAGCAGCAGCAATTTGATGAATCAATGAGGATTCCTAAGGAAACCATTGATATTCTTAAGGATCAAGTATTTGGTTTTGACACCTTCTTCGTGACAAGCCAGGAGCCATATGAAGTGAGTTTATTTGCAGCTAGTCCTTCGACTTTAGTGGGAAAAAGTACAAACAAATCCTTACACATTCATTGAAGCACATAATGGGGAATTCTGGTGAAAATGCAATGACTACACTATTATAACTTTTGCTATTTACTTTCACAGGGTGGAGTATTATTCAAGGGAAACCTACGAGGGAAAGCATCAAAAGCTTTTGAGAAAATTACAAGGAGGATGGAGGTTCAGCACTTTCCTTCTTTCTATTCATTTTATTTTTATTTCTTCCTTGCTGTAACAACTTCTTGACTTCAATATCATTTCTCATGTTACTTTACATTCTTTGCAGGACAGATTCGGAGACCTCTATAAATTCTTCCTACTAGTTAATCCAGAGGATGATAAACCTGTGGCAGTTGTGGTTCCAAAAAAGACCTTGCAACCAGATAGTACAGGTGATTATTGAGGTCTGCCTTGTTGGCTTCTTTGGAATACTTCCAGAAAGACGATATGCATATTAGAAAGAGGCTTTGATCTTTGATGGTACTTATTGGTGCTTGGGTTTGAATGCAGCTGTTCCAGAATGGTTCGCAGCGGGGTCTTTTGGATTGGTGACTATATTCACTCTACTTCTGCGAAATGTCCCTGCTTTACAAACAAATATACTGTAAGTTTTCTCCATTTATTATGTTCCTAAAAATATGTGTCTTATCTGTTTCTCTATATATTTTCTGAGAAATCAGCAGTTTAGAATAATGGCATCAGTGTCGGTGCGTGTATGTGAGACTTGCACGGACTGTAACCTTGTATTAGTTGTATTCTTACGTCGTAAAATGGCCATTACTGTAATTGACCTTACTCCTTAGGATAACATAGTCATATCTGCACCCATCACGTTAATCATTAGCAATTTAATATACCGTGTTTTTCTTTTCCTTTGTTCATTTTTTAATTTAGTTTAGCTATAGCCACAACAGAGTGTTGTCTTCATATTCTTATGGTTGTAAAATGCTTAAAACAAGTACATTCACTGATCTCTCTGTTTGTTCTCGAAAAGATGCGGATAGCATGGTTAACTCAATAACCATAACTCTGAATTGCTCCTCAGATCAATTTATGAAAATGTTGACTTGTTGAAAGACGGTCTTCCTGGAACTCTTGTGACTGCTCTTGTTCTGGGTGTGCATGAAATCAGCCATATCCTTGTTGCAAAAGAACTTGGAATTAAGATGGGAGTGCCATTTTTTGTTCCAAGTTGGCAGGTGAGGTCTAGTGGTAATCCAAGTTGGCATTATATGAATTTTATTATAGTATTGCATTTTATCCTATCCACTAAAAGTAACTTATCTTTCCGACCACACGACATTTGTCTTTTCTGTTTCATTTGCATCTGCATTTTTCTTGAATTGATTCTATCACTACAATTAATTGTTGCAAACAACTTTTATGAACTGATGCATTACTCATTTCAGCTGTATACACCAACAACTTTTGTCCAGTGAATCAGTGGTTATTCATATTGGCGTTTAGAGAGCAGAAAATGTTTAGGGATTCTTTTTAAGTTATGTTGCGAAAACCACCCTTTGGATTCCTAAAACCCATGTGTTAAGCTTATTATGGACCTGAAAGGTAAACTTATTACACGAGTGGTCAAGGTTTGAAGAAAAGATTATGTTTGCAGGTCTTTGACCATTATTTAATTTTATGTGAAATTCATAGAAAACACCGGACTTTCCTATAGATTAGGAAATAGATTACCACGTTTGATGAACATCATTCTAAACTTATGTCACACCCACAGAGTGTTTGGAATAATTTTTTTCCCTATCTTTAGGAAAGACTGGTCTTTTGTAAGACTTGCTCTAATTTTATAAGGATTTTTTGCACGAACCTCCTTTGAATAATCGGTAAATTACGCATACAGTCTATGCTCCATTAGTTTCTTACATTATGATTTATGACCCGTCGCAGTTAAATAGGCTCAGTCAACCTTAGTTTTTCTTACTGAAAAAGATGAAAATAACATTTTTAAGCAAAAAAAAAAAAAAAAAAGGAAAAAGTTCCAAAAATTACTTGAGTGTCCCTCACCATGAAAAATATCCAAAAATACTCGATTTTATCTTACTTTTATATTAGAATTTACTTATAGGCCCCTTGCCATGAACTAGTCAAAATATATTACTTGCAAAAGAATCACATGTTAGACTTCTTGACAAAACTTGCTTTTATCACCTCATATTGGTTTACTTTGATATGACAAAACTCTTGAAACCTTTATCAGTAACTTGTCTAAGAATTACTAACAAAAATAATGCATATTAGCCTTCTTGTATCAGGCTATTACTTGCTCACCTTGACATTAAAAAACTTATTTTACACCCCTTACCATGAACTTCTAAAAGAGTATTACTTCAGATAATATTGCATGTTAGCCTTCTTTTTTTTTTCCCCACTCTATTCTTGGTAATTTGGTTATTAAAAATATAAATTTAAGACGACTTAGAGGAGTAGGATGATGAAGATTGACATATTCTTGAACAAAGGAGACTTTTTCAGTGGAAATTTTATTACTCAGGCATTTTCAAATTTTTTTACTTCCCCTGAGGTAACTTTGAGGAAGTCAATTTATTTGACGTCATCGGGTAATTTTGGAAGTTCGGGTATACTTTGCTGATGTCAATGGGACTTAACTGTTGATCAAATTTGTGTAATAAAATGTTAATAACAGAGGTCGTAATCTAAGAAATTATCTGAGCGGCGCAATGGTTTATGTGTAATATTTCAATTATCCAGGGAGGTTTGTGTAAAAAAACCACTATAATGGCCTGAAAATAGTGTTTTCTTGTTCTTATTCGGCTGTAGTTTTGGCCTAGCTTTATCTTTGGGTTATAGACTTCTAGGATCCAAATCCATTGATGCTACCACAGGATATGAAGCAGCTCTAACCTTACATTGGTATGTTTAACAAGCGTCGATGTCATTATGATTTTGAGGTCTGATACTGGGCAATACGATCAAATACGTGGGTTGGTTAATTTAACATCCTTTTCTAATAATGCCGTCTTTCAATGTTTTCGGTAGTTCAGAATACAATATTACAACAAATACAACCCTGAAGCAATTATTTGTGTGGCAGCAGACGAAGATTAATACTCCCGACGTTGATGCTACAGAATATTAACGTTTGCAAGTGGCATTTTGATAGGAAATTGTCCGAGGGTTAAATTCCTACACTAATTACTTTGTTTCCCCAACTATTCCAGCTTCCTCCATTACCGAAAATAAATAAAGAAAATGAGAAAAAAAAATTAATGAAGAACATCAGTTAGCTTTCACTGTCACATGCCTCAGTTTGCTGCATAATCTATATTGATAGATGCTAGTCCCTCTGTCTTTTCATTAGAATTCAACGTAGAATCTTATTGAGATTCTGATGGCAGATAGGTTCATTTGGTGCAATAACAAGGATCCTAAATATTGTACCAAAGCGTGAGGACCTCTTGAAAGTTGCAGCAGCTGGCCCTTTAGCAGGGTTCTCATTGGGCTTTGTTCTTCTACTAATAGGGTTTATTTTGCCACCAACTGATGGGTTAGGTGTTGTCGTTGATGCCTCAGTATTTCATGAATCACTTCTAGTTGGAGGCATAGGTGAGTACTTTTCCTTGCAATGTGACTTTAATCATGCAAAAAAGCATCCTAGTAAACAAATAACTCCTGATGAACTGCTGATGGGCTGAAATATAGTTCTTCTTTTCTTTTCTTTTCTGGAACAGCCAAGCTACTTTTGGGAGATGTTCTCAAGGAAGGTGCTCCTATATCATTAAATCCACTCGTGATATGGGCGTGGGCTGGAATTCTTATAAACGCTATTAATAGCATTCCTGCAGGAGAGACTGATGGTGGTCGAATTTCTTTCTCTATATGGGGAAGAAAGGTACGTCAGCGTTAATTCCATTTTGGCACCGAGTTCAATCTTTATTCTTTAATGCCCTCCAATGTATTTTTTACTTATATTGAAAGAGCCTGGACAATTGGTTCTGTATGGTTCTGACTTATTTAGGATGGAAGTAGGGAATTCTTAGTTTTGGCATCTTCTCTCTGAAATGAAGAATAAGCTGTTAGAAAGTGAGAAGTAAGAACTAAGCGGGTGCTGGGATATAGTGTATGTCACGGCAGGGACACAACTATTAATTTTATATATTTTTTATATTATTTGTATATACTCAGTGTTCAAAATATGAAATTTTAATATTACCTCTGTAAATATAGTTAGTTTTTTCATACTAATTTTACAAAATATATAAAACAATGAATCTAGTTAGAGCATATTATTGGCAATTTTAATGTATTCATAAGATACGGATACCTAAATAATATCATAGGTCAAAAGGTGTACGAAGCAAAAGGCAAAATGACGCATAATGATGTAGTAATATCCAGAGGATAATGACATTTTTAAAAAATTATTATTATTATTCATGTTCTTTTAGATTTTATTTAAAAAATTTAGGGTTTTATTTTCCAATTTTTTTTGTCACGACAAAATTGTCATACATATATTTTATATTGTCGTGCCGCAAATGTATGAACTCTAATTGGGTATGTGTTGCATGTACCAGATATGCATACTCGTTTTCATTTCTTTTGATTTTATTCTTGAACACGCCACATGGCATATTCGATACATATCCCCGTACTCGATGTTGCATGCTTAAAAAAAAAAAGGTGTATCCTCGCTTCTGGAGTAAATGTGGATTCAGACCACCTTCTTGTTTTTCTTATCGAAATTGATTATCTGCAAATAAATTTCTTAAGCTTTCTCTATTTCTCAGCAATGTGCGAACAACATATAGAGATAATATATATTTTACTTGGATAATTCTAGTAACAGCTCCAGTTCATGTCCTCTCTGATATTTCTAATTTGGCAGGCCTCGAACCGCATAACTTCTGCCTCCATCGCGCTTCTTGGATTGTCCTCGTTGTTCAATGATGTTGCATTTTACTGGGTAGTTCTAATATTCTTCTTGCAAAGAGGACCTATTGCGCCTCTGGCTGAAGAAATTACCGATCCTGAAGAGAAATATATATCTCTTGGCGTAACAGTACTGCTTCTAGGGCTGTTAGTCTGCTTGCCATATCCATTCCCGTTTACAAGTGATGCTTTAAACGGTTTTGATCTTTAGGCCTCTAAGTACACTTGTTTAATAGGTTATTCGAGTGAATAAGTTCTTTTGTATTGCCTTGTGGTAAGTAGCATTATATAATGACCAAATCCTAGGGGCCATACATTTGTGAGGGGAAAAAAAAAAAACAAATGGCACTTAATTTTTTTTTTAATAAAAAGCATTTATTACAATCTTTTCTTGATTTGAGCTCCATGATTTTTTTTAGTGGAGCTCACTACAAAGTCCACGAGTGCTTCTTTTTCCTTCTCAACGTTAATGGTGGTTTCTGGTGATTCTGGCGGCTGGCGGCAATAGGTAGGTGAGAAAGAATAAAGAGGGCAAATTAAGGGGTAAAAAAGACAATGTATAAAGGAAAAACTTGAAGAGAATCCAAGTAATTTTAAGTTTCGACTCATATCTTGCTACATTCTGAAGATTGAAAGAAAAAGCTAATCAAAGCAAATGAAAGAATGGGGAGGAGTTTACTCTAGGATTTTGAGATTGCGACATTAGAAACATCAATCTTTTTTTATCTGATTCGTTGTTAAGTTTTTGGATCAAAGATTGATAAAGTTTTCTTTTTTTCTTCCATTGTACACCATTAGATGATTATTAGATGATTACCAGGGAGTGACATTTGGTAGATTTCTGTTTCCTTGTGTTTTCATTATGGTAAGGATTGTTTGATTATGTGTATATCTAAATCCTTCTTGGAGAGACTGTAAACATGTGGATAGAAGTAATCCAGGGTTTGGCCATGGCTGATAACTTGTGTGTTTTAAGTATATTAAACCCCTGCATGTCAAATTTGTCGGTATGCTAATTCAAATTTACAGTATGGGATAGTGCTAATTAATTGTTTTTCCATGGTTGACCCTTGATAAATTGTCATGACATTTAATATGTAGTAATAGTTTACTAGGTGGAAGTCAATGATGGCACAGACATGTGAGTTGTCCATCGAGCTTGTGTTTGTGTAGCTTAGCAGGAATATTAAAATAAAAAGTAGACCAACAATGTATTTTACAATGGTTGACCGATTGATAGGATAACTTAAATGAATCCACAAAATAGTCTAGATTCTAAGTAGGTGTAACAATTCTACAACAAATCCAGAATAAATCATTGCTTCATAATCTTAACCCATACTAATTAATCAAAGTTATCTCCCCATCAGACATAGTGTTTGCTGTTAAACCGCATATATCATTGATTGTATCTAATCACATGTGACCTTGCGTGCATAGCCTAAAGTCATCACGTACGCCTGTGCAGATTTACCAACTTTGGTAGTTATTCTTTTTTTACCGGTTGTTTGGAGCCATTGTGCAAGTAGATTATTGAGAGACATTGACGGGGGCACTCTCCGTCCCTTGCATAATATATCAACCTACAAAATTATCCATACAAAATATAATATAAGTATGGAATAATCTACATATCATATTCTAACAATTTAACATAGAAAACATTACATGATTATTATAAAGCGGTTCACGTCCATTAAAAAAAAAAAAAGGTAATCAAAGAGTTTTAAGTGATTTAAAGAGCCTCAACATTAGAATGTGAATTTACTTTTTATTTTATGGTCAACTAGGAAATATGAGTTTACTTATAGTTAACAGGAGTAATCCATCATATAAATGATTTGAAAGCATGGCAAAGTTCAATCAAGAACATAAGGCCAGTGTAGCAAATAGAACTTCTAGCGCACAAAATAGAAAGCAACTTCATTAGTTATACATTTTTAGACGATATTTGAGTAAAAAGTTGGAACTATATCTTCACTCCATAGGAAACCATGCAAAATGCATATGTATATATATTTTGAAAAAATAAATAAAAGTACATTTGATTTATTATGGAAGCCCTTATGCAATACACATAAAGATGAATGGGATTACCTCGTTTTCAGAGTTAAGGCCTAACTTTGACTTGAGCAATTTTTGAATGTAAGAAACAGGAACACTTCCATCCCTGTAAAGATGAAATGATAATTGTTAGCCAACATGATATAGAAGATGATTCCCGTCCGCAAAATGTATTATACTATTTAATTAATTGAGGATGGTATTTTTTATGCAAATTAACTTCCTTCCACGGTGCTACATGCATATCAACAACTATATGGAACACATGCGAGATAAAAAAGAAAAATGTCTAGTTTTTCTAACACTTATTTGTTGAACAATCGAACAATTCCGATCAAATAACCGATCGAACAAAGACGATTACGATACTATAATCAACCAAATGCGTAAAGAAATCAACACAAGATTTACGTGGTTCGGCTTTGCCTACATCCACGGAGAACAACAAGAACAATCCACTAATCAATGAAAGATTACAAGAATCTGAGAAGCTCTCAAGCAATCAACAATGGCGACTTGCTCTCTTCTCTTCTATTCTCTCTCTCACTAGTGTTTCTCTCACTATAACTGACAAGTGAATGATTAATGAGATCAAAATCTAGTCTTAACAGCCAAGTTACAAGTCTATTTAAACGGATTACAAACAAAGAAAGACGAATTACAAGTAAACAGGCTGTCATGCTCTGTTTCCTGCTTCCAACTGTTTTTCCCTCCGTGTCACCTTTTAATCTCAGCCGTAGGATGATCAAGATCAACGGTTCCTGAGCAATCTGGCAAATAGACTCTTCCTGTAACTCGTAACCACAGATTCCGTATTAAAAGCCACAGATTCTGCACTAAAACCCACAGTATTTGTGCTAAAATCCACAGAAACTGTCTAATCTTCACAATTCTCCACCTTTAGAGAGTTTCTTGCTTCAGTTCTCACTTAATCCAGTTCCTTCAAGGTTAGAACCAATCCCCTTTCACCATATTACCCTGTTCCTGAGGTTAGAACAGACCCCCTCTTTGATCCATCATCAAACTGATGTTGTTGTGACATTGCTGCAATTGTTGATCAATCTGCAACAATATTCAAACTTCCCTGATGATAATACCTTGGTCATTGCATCTGCTGGATTGTCCAAAGTTGAGATCTTCTTCACTTTAATCTCACCTTTCTCTACAATATCTCTGATAAAGTACATCTTCACATCAATATGCTTAGTTCTCTCATGATACATCTGATGTTTAGTAAGATGTATTGCACTCTGACTATCACAATATATGCAAATACACTTCTGAACAATACCAAACTCTTTGATTATTCCTTTTAACCAAATAGCTTCCTTGATAGCTTCAGTAAGTGCTATAAATTCTGCTTATGTGGTTGAGAGTGCTACCACAGGTTGTTGCACTGACTTCCAGCTGATTGCTGTACCATATAATGTGAAAACATAACCTGTGAGTGACTTCCTACTATCCAGATTAGCAGCAAAATCTGAATCAACATATCCTACCAATGCTTCTGCATCTGCAATGTTATTTTTCATAAACTTCAGACCATAGTTAGCTGTTCTTTTCATGTACCTTAAAATCCACTTTACAGCTTCCCAATGTGATTTCCCTGCACAACTCATGTACCTACTTACCACACTCATGATGTGAGCAAGATCTGGTCTGCAACAGACCATTGAATACATGAGACTTCCAACTGCATTTGCATAAGGAACTCTTTCCATTTCAGCTACTTCTTTTTCATCTTTAGGACATTGATCTAGAGACAGCTTGATATGTTGACCCAGTGGTGTAGAAACTTCACTGGCTTGATGCATATAGAATCTAGACAAAACTTTGTTAACATAGTGTTGCTGAGACAAGTATAGAGTACTGTGTTTCAGCTCTCTTGTGATGTCCATGCCCAAGATTCTACTAGCATTGCCTAAATCTTTCATTTCAAACTCTCTTTGCAATAGTTTCTTCACTTTACTAATCTCTGAGATGTCATTACCAGCCAACAACATATCATCAACATATAACAGCAGAAATATGATTGCATCAGTTGAACAATGAAGTATGTATGCATAGCTGTCATATGAGCTTCTTATAAATCCAATGCTCAACACATAAGTATCAAATCTCTTATACCATTGTCTGGGACTTTGTTTCAGCCCATAAAGAGATTTTAGAAGCAAACACACTTGATTCTTGTCTTTATCAGATTTCACTCCATCTGGTATAGACATATAGATCTTCTCTTCTAGATTTCCATGAAGAAATGCAGTCTTCACATCTAGCTGATGTAGAATTAACTCCTGTTGAGTAACAACTGCAAGAAGTAACCTGATAGAACAATGTTTTACCACTGGTGAGAAGATTTCATTGAAATCTATACCTTCTCTCTGTGTAAAACCTTTTGCAACTAATCTAGCTTTGAATCTTATTGACTCTCCTGATTCAGTTGTCTCCACCTTATTCTTGTAGATCCATTTGCAGCCAACAATCTTTGCTTCTTTTGGTTTGTCCACTATCTTCCATGTACCATTCTTGTTCAGAGATAATAGCTCATCATTCATAGCTTTAATCCACTGATTCCTTTCATTGACTTCTGACTTCATTGTAATTTCGGGCTCAATATTATCAATATCACGTGCTACATTCAACACATGGGCTACATAGTTAGCCCAACCAAATCTAGTTGAATGTTTCCTGCACTTTTCTCCTATTCTGTCTTGTCAGTTCCAGTTTCTCAACTCATTTGAGGTTGCACCTTGTTGTTGTTCAGACATTTGATCTTCTTCTTCTGAATGTGAGCTGTCCTCATTGTCAGTTGAAATGTTCACAGGTGTAGATGGATCAGTGTCATGATTATTCTCCTCCTGTATATCTGCAACTGATCTCTCCTGTGTAACATCTGATATCATGACATTTTGTGTTATGTCATCTATAGTGGGATCATTGTTTACAATTTCCACCTCAGACTGATTACTCTTATCAGTTTTCACAGATTCAGGTATAATGTGTGATTCTTGCTTGAATGGCATCACATTTTCATTGAAGATCACATCTCTACTTATGATGCATTTTCTCTCATTTATGCACCATAACTTGTAGCCTTTCACACCCTTAGGATAACCCAGGAATAAGCATCTCAGAGCCCTAGGCTCAAGCTTGTCCTGTCTCACATGTGCAAATGCTGAGCAACCAAACACTCTCAAGTTTGAGTAGCTAGAGAGCTTTCCTGACCATACCATTTCAGGAGTTTTAAACTTTATTGCACTAGAGGGATACCTGTTGATCAAGAAACATGCAGTGTTCACGGCTTCTCCCCAGAAACATTTAGTTAATCCTGAGCTCAAAAGCATGCACCTTACCCTCTCCAGTAAAGTTTTGTTCATCCTCTCTGCAACTCCATTTTGCTGTGGAGTTCCTGATACAGTCCTGTGTCTTTGGATCCCTCTCTCTTTACAGAAGTTATTAAACTCAATTGAAACAAACTCCATGCCATTGTCAGTCCTTAAACACTTCAGCTTCTTGTTTGTTTGATTTTCAACTTCAACTAACCACTCTTTAAACTTCTCAAGAGCTTCATCTTTTGATCTGAGAATAAAAACCCACAGCTTCCTTGAATAGTCATCTATTATACTCATGAAGTATCTTCCTCCATTCAGAGTTTGCACCCTTG
The DNA here is from genome assembly GCA_026545765.1 of Plantago major. Lineage (NCBI taxonomy): Eukaryota > Viridiplantae > Streptophyta > Magnoliopsida > Lamiales > Plantaginaceae > Plantago > Plantago major. Next base: position 97,718,226 of record CM048839.1, read on the forward strand.
CTGGCCCCCACAAATCTGAATGAACATATTCCAGAATTCCATGTGTGGTATGTTTGCCAGACTGGAAACTAGCTCTATGAGCTTTACTCATCACACAATGGTCACAGAACTCTAGTTTGCAGATTTTATCATCACCAAACACCTGTAGCTTTGCTAGCTCACTCAGTCCTTTATCACTGACATGTGCCAACCTCCTGTGCCCATATCTCAGTGTGATTCACCTCCTTAGTAACATGACTATGCCCAGTAATGGTTGATCCTTGCAAGTAATATAGACCATTCTCCTTAATTGCCTGAATAACCTCCTTATTTTGCATACTCACTTTCAGAACACCATGGTATGAACCATAGCTGTACCCCTTACTATCAAACACACCTAATGATAGTAGGTTTCTCTTCATACCAGGAACATATCTCACATCTGTAACCTTTCTCACTACTCCATCATACATCTTAATGTATATAGTGCCAATTCCCTTAATTCTGCAAGCATGATCATTCCCCAGTAACACTTCACCACCATTAAATGTCTTCAACTCACTAAACCAAGATTTAACAGGTGAAATATGGAATGAACAACCAGAATCTAACACCCATTGATCACTGATATGAGATTCACAAACAACAAGTGCTTCTGCATTATCATAAATGTTACCTTCTGCAATATCTGCCGTGTTGTATTGAGATGCAGACTTGTTTTTCATGAGGGGACAATCTTTCTTGAGATGTCCAGCTTTCTTGCAATGATAGCACTTCCTCTTCTCCACATTATCAGCTCCACCTCTCTCAGGTAGCTTGGCAGTTCTCCTGGTGTTGTTGAATGGTTTGTTCCTCAGATTGTGATTCTTGTTCCATGGTTGCTTCACAGATAAGCTCTCTGCAACTGTGTCATGTTGATTACTAACACCTTTTTGATCCAGCTTGTTTCTCAAGGCTAGCTCCACATCCTTAGCTGTTAGATCATCCGACTTTGACATGACTATTGCATCTACAAAGTGTTCATATCTCTGAGGCAATGAGCTAAGTAATATGACTGCTTTGTCATCCTCACCAACTGTCATCTCCCTTGACTCCATATCAGAACACAACTTGTTAAATTCATCAAGATGTTCAATAATTGACCTATCAGATTTCATCTTGAAAGAGAAGAACATCTGTTTAAGCTTGATTTTGCTTGCCACAGTCTTAACATGATATAGCTCCTCAAGCTTGTCCCAAACACCTTTTGCGGTCTTCTCTTTGATTACTTCTCTCAGAGCTTTGTCACCAAGAGACATGATCAAGGTGCTACGGGCCTTCCCAATGATTCTATTCTTCTCAGCTTCATCGAAATCTTTGTCAAAACCATCATTGCCTAACAGAGCTTGCTCTACACCTTGCTGTACCAGAAGTGCTTCCATTTTCGCCTTCCACAAAGTGAAGTCCACCTTCTCAGTTAACTTCTCTATATCAAATCATGTTGTAGACGCCATTGATCACCAGTATCAACCTCGACTTCCCACAGACGGCGCCAATTGTTGAACAATCGAACAATTCCGATCAAATAACCGATCGAACAAAGACGATTACGATACTATAATCAATCAAATGCGTAAAGAAATCAACACAAGATTTACGTGGTTCGGCTTTGCCTACATCCACGAAGAACAACAAGAACAATCCACTAATCAATGAAAGATTACAAGAATCTGAGAAGCTCTCAAGCAATCAACAATGGCGACTTGCTCTCTTCTCTTCTATTCTCTCTCTCTCACTAGTGTTTCTCTCACTATAACTGACAAGTGAATGATTAATGAGATCAAAATCTAGTCTTAACAGCCAAGTTACAAGTCTATTTAAACGGATTACAAACAAAGAAAGACGAATTACAAGTAAACAGGCTGTCATGCTCTGTTTCCTGCTTCCAACTGTTTTTCCCTCCGTGTCACCTTTTAATCTCAGCCGTAGGATGATCAAGATCAACGGTTCCCGAGCAATCTGGCAAATAGACTCTTCCTGTAACTCGTAACCACAGATTCCGTATTAAAAGCCACAGATTCTGCACTAAACCCACAGTATTTGTGCTAAAACCCACAGAAACTGTCTAATCTTCACATTATTTAATTGTTCAGACTTTGAGATTATAGAAAAAGCATTATAATTACTGTTAAGAATAGGAAAAGCCAAACTCTCCGTAATATAATGGAATGCCATCAAGATCCATATACTACAACATATATTTAAAAAATATAAAAAATGGTAAAATAGTATAGCTTATTTAGAAAATAGTATTAACTTTGGGAAGGGAATAATATTATGGATTATCAGGAAATATATTTATATTCAAAAGGAAATAGTCCCCTAGTATCACAGTTCTTTCCTCATATGAATCCTAGGCCAAGTAGGTGTTTGTGTTGCTTTATGACACATATTTAAGTCTTTATTTATATTATTCGAAAGTTTCTCGAATTGTTTAGCAATTCTTGAAGGCAGGTTATTAAGCATTTACTAGAAGTGAATTTAAGATTTGTATATGCTTTCAATGACCAACTCCGTAAGATTAGCTTTCTTGTTAAGAACTAGATCACCTCATAAACTTAAATAGCTATTTTAGACAATACAAGTGAATGGCGTACTTGATATTCATATAAGTTTTAGGAATTTGTGGCAATGGTGGACCACCTGCTTGCCTGCAAGTATGACAGCATAAGTTAGAGAAACATGAGAAATAGACAACATACATAACCACACATTATTTAGTAAATATCTAAGACCATGAAGGACATATCTAAAAACGTACTGGTCGTCCGAAGCTACCAATGTGAACCAAATCTCAGAATTCTTTTTTGAAGATGTAGTGTTGGATGCTTTAGTTTCAGTTGTTGTCAGGATTTGGTTAGCTGCTGCCACCAAATAGTCCATAGGGTTACATGCACTAGAACTCTCCCCTTTACTTGGAGATAACGATAAAGGTGTAAAAACTCCTTCTCGAGCTTTCAGAGTTTTGCTCTTATAAGACATGTTACCTCTTACTTCTTGTGAATTGCGGTCCACTCTAAAAAAAATACATACCATAATTGTTAGAAAAACATTGTTTTTTTCCCCTTCAGATAATTTACAAACAATTAAAAATTTATTGAGAAAGACATTATAGAACCATTCATTCGACTCAACTTGTGTCTATGTAATCAACTAAGAAAGAACTATGGAGCAGACTATATCGTCAACCCTATAAGCATTTTTATTTGCTATTTGTTAATGTGAGCATAAGTCAATCATTTCTATCCAACAGAAGAAATCATAACAAAACAAAAACTACAAGATCTAACCTCAATTTATCCAGTGGGGATGGCCCCAAGTCAGTGTTGCACACTGGACAACATTTCATTTCCTCATCAGAAAGCTTCTTGTATATGCATTTCCCGCAAACTGGAATATTTGAATAAATAGAATCACATAATAAGACCAAATTTTATAACATGAGGAGAATCGGTAACAAAACCACACGTCACACGCCTGGTATATGACTTATGTAAGAAACATATCGTTGGAAATTTTTTGTAGTTGTAAAGAAAAAAAAATATCGCCACCCTACAAACCCAAGATCCTAACGTATTGAAGTGCATGGAAAGACTACATTCATTGAAGACTAGATGATTAATGCGAAAATCTAACATTTGATTTACCCGATCTACATCAATTATGTGAAATATACAACTTCTAAACTTAATCTTTATATAAAAAAAAACTCTTTTTTTCTTTAAAAAAAACCATTTTCAACATCAAACAGGTCTTTTTTTTTTTTAACAAAACCATCAAATCCAAAAAAAAAAAAAAAAAGATCTACCAAATGTAACATTGATACAACAAGAATTTATGCAAAAACCACCAATTGATTAGTAATCAACTAAAATTCAAGTATTCAACAAATAGTGAGCACTTACATGTATGCGAACACTCAATTATTGTAGTAGCATCACATAACCCCTTCTCGCATATTGGGCATGTCACGTATGCTACAATGCTTTCATGGTTCACCTTCGGCACCTCGTGTGACATCTTTTTTACACGATATGTGTAGTTTGCGTGAGGTCCGAAATTTATGTATATATGTGGATTTCTCCTTGTACTAGATCTACGTTAGATTTAACACCCATGAAATCAAAATTAAAAGTTATTAGCAGAAGTAACAAACATTTTCACACCAAAGCATGTAATTGATAACTCATACAAGTGAGAATTCACTTTGTACAAACCTATAAATCTCTGACGAAGGTGTTGGATTAAATTCAGGTGTGTTTGAGGTTTGGGTTGGGGGGGGGGGGGTATATATTGAGGCTTTCATGCTATTTGTGATATTACTTGCTTAAATAGAAGTAATATTTCCACCCGCATTTATTACATTGCTTTTTTTCTTGTATGGTCAAATAGGTAGGATATGAACCAAGTTAAATTCTTTTCCCTATTTTGCATTGCTATTTATTGAGGTTTTGATGATTAAGTGGATTAGGATGAATATTGATTTATTATTGAGATTTTGGTGTGGTAATAATGGAAAAGCATTTGTCACTGACAATTAGCTACAATCATGCACTAATTAAGACACGACAACTCTTTACGCTTTGTTTTTAATGAAGAGTTCAACACTATGTCTATTAAGTTGTTTGAACTACATATGTTCAACGTTCAACCTACTTACATGCCGTTGAGCGACTCAACGTTGTTTTATTACGTGCTAGGTCATGTTTTATATACAAACAACGATATCACCAGTTTACGACGTACACATAATTTGCATACTGAACTAACATCTTATGACATGTAAATACTCCAGAAGTAAATTATTATATGGCTAAATGTAACTAGCATCACTATGTCCTACCAGACATGTTACCCCCATGTAAACAACATGTTTACTTTCTTGTGAATATTTTTAATATTAGTGGAAAATTATATTAAGAAACAGTATATAAACATTATTTTGTAAAGGAAGTCATCACACGACTTAATGAAACTTGTATTGCTTGTAATTCCATTGTGAAAATCTTTACCATGCTAGGAGAAGATGTGGTCTGCAAACAAAATATTTTATTTGAGTTGATGAAACCGTGTTATTTGTGTTTCTTATTTTAGTTTCTATGGAAAACAGGATTTGTGTAATTATGCATTGACTGAGAATTATCATGCCATTCCACCATATTTTTATATACGTTAGTTAGTATGTAAAAATGTCATTACTGTGATGGAAATTACAAGTTGTTCATTAGATCTTGTAGCATAGTACCATGTTCGCCAGTTACATGTTTAGAGATGCTTCACACACTTGTTTCTAAAGGTTTTATGCATGGTCAAGATATAATTATTGGACGAAAAACTAGGATAACAGCTATGACAAGTTATGGTAAATAATAAAAAAAATAACTTTATGTACATTAATAATGTAATCACCCGTCGAAATTAAGATACTTGAAAACAATGTATTAAGTTATCTACAAAACTAATATAGCTGAAAGATGATAACATGATCTAATTTAATGTAAAAAGAGATGTCAACATTGTTGTCTTATGCTTTTGTTGGTCTTTCTTCACAATTGATGGTGTCAATGGGTGGTTAATAACAACAACTAATAACCTATTATGTGCTTTGTGTTATAACCATAACCAAAACCTTTAGTTTCATAACCGTAACTGTGATCGTTTTTTGTAGAGTTATTCCCGTATAGAACATTTTATTGTAATAAACCGTATTTTGTAGCGGAAATAAAATGAATTGTATTATTCAAATTCATTGCGTGTGTTTTATCTGCATATTTAGATGAGTAAAACGCTTAAACAAATATCTGGATCCAAATGAGTTTATTAGTATTTAAATCATTAAATCCACTCATGATATGGGTATGGGCTGAAATTCTTATAAACGCTATTAATAGCATTCCTGCAGGAGAGACTGATGGTGGTCGAATTTCTTTCTCTGTATGGGGAAGAAAGGTATGTCAACGTTAATTCCATTTCGGCACCGAGTTCATTCTTTATTCTTTAGTGCTCTACAATATATTTTTGCTACTTGATATGAAAAGAGCTCTGGCAATCAGTTATGTATGGTTCTGACTCATTTATGACGGGGGCAGGGAATTCTTAGTTTTGGCATCTCCACTCTGAAATGATCAATAAGTTGTTAGAAACTGAGAAGTAAGAATTAAGCGGGTGCGGGGATATAGTGACGGCGTAGACACAACTAATTCTTTTGTATTTTGTATATTACCTTTGTAAATACTCAATGTTTCAAAATATTAAATTGGAGTATTACCTTTCTAATACTAATTTTACAGAATATATAAAACAATAAATCTAGTTAGAGCTTATTATTGACAATTTTTATATATTCATAAGAAACAGGTACCTAAATAATACCATAGGTTATGCAAAAGGCAAAATGACGCATAATGTAAATTCCAGGGGATAAGGACATTATTATTATTATTATTATTATTATTATTATTATTATTATTATTATTATTATTCATGTTCTTTGTGATTTTATTTCAAATAATAGAGTTTTTTTTTTTTCAAATCATATAGGAATGTTACAACGAAATTTTTATTCATATGTTTTATACCGTCGTACGACAAATGCATGTATTGAGAATGATGTGGTGCGAGCGGTGAAACAGTTCTTTGATGATGGTAGAATGTATGCAGCGGTGAACTGTAGCATTATGACCTTAATACCCAAGATTGTAGACTCACAGATGGTTAAAGACTTCCGACCGATTTCTTGTTGTACCACTCTGTACAAGATCATATCCAAGGTCCTGAAAACTCGACTAAGTAAGGTACTTCCTGATATAATACATGAGAGCCAAGCTGCTTTTATTCCTGGACAACAAATCCAGAATCATATACTCTTGGCTTATGAACTCTTGAGGGGGTATAATAGACATCATGGGGCTCCAAAGTGTATGTTACAAATGGATCTTCAGAAAGCATATGACACGGTAGAATGGAGTGCATTGGAGAGTATTTTGAGAGAGCTTGGTTTCCCGACCAAATTTATTCATTGGATAATGGTCTGTGTTACCACTGTCTCATATAGGTACATGATCAATGGCAAGGCATCAAAATGTCTAAAGGCGAAGCGTGGATTGAGACAAGGAGATCCTATCTCTCCCCTTTTGTTTGTATTGATTATGGAGTATCTTTCTCGAACTTTGCAGGGTTTGCGGCATATCTCGGACTTTAATTTCCACTCGAAATGTGAGAGATTAAACATTATTAACCTCAGCTTTGCAGATGACCTTTTGCTTTTCACACGTGGAAATTTCGAATCTGTTCGGCTGGTGATGGACCGGTTCCATTCCTTCTCCCGGGCTACGGGTCTACGAATGAATCCCGCTAAATGCAACATTTACTTTGGATCCGTCCCACCGGAGGTGAAGGAGCAGATCAGGCTGCTTACTGGATTCCCATTGGGGGCCATTCCTTTTCGATATCTTAGGGTGCCAATGACTAGCAAGAAGCTCACAGTTTTACAGTGTCAACCATTAATTGATAGGATTGTGGCTAGAATTCGGCACTGGAGTGCTAAATTGCTTAGCTATGTAGGGAGAGTACAACTCATTAAGAGTGTTCTATTCGCAGTGACAAATTATTGGTTGCAGTGTCTCCCGCTTTCCAAAGGAGTGCTTCGACGCATTGAGGCTATTTGTAGATCCTTCCTCTGGTCGAACAGTGATTCAGTTACTCGAAAAGCGCCGGTAGCTTGGGAAAAGGTATGCTTGCCTAAATCAAAAGGTGGATTTCAAATTATCTCACTTCTGGAATGGAGTCAAGCTTGTATGTTGAAACTGCTTTGGAATTTATGTGGCAAGAAGGATAACTTGTGGGTCAAGTGGGTGCATAGTTACTACATTCCGCAACAAGATATTCTGACGCATAATCCCCCAGCTTCGAGCTCCTGGATACTTAAAGGAATTTTGAAATGTAGACAACTTACCCTCCAAAATTCTGTGTGGGATGCTATGATGCACCTTCCCAAGTTTGTAACGGGGCTGGTGTACCGTGAACTACAAGAGGAACATGTACCTGTAGAGTGGCGCACACTGTTCTACAAGAATGGCGCAAGACCGAGGGCATTGATGGTTCTTTGGCTTGCGTGTCATGAACGCCTCGCAACTAAGGATAGATTGCTACGATTTGGGTTGATCACGACAGTTGCCTGCTGTTTTTGTACTGATGATGAGAGCTTGCCGCATCTGATGTTCCACTGTTCCACTCCCGATGCCATTTGGACTACAGTACTTGCCTGGCTGAGGCTACAACATACACCCGGCAATTGGAATAGTGAACTGACTTGGATACTCCGGAAGACGAAAGGTAAAGGTTGGAAGTCCAAGCTCTTGAAGATGGCCTTTACGGAAACTGTGTATGAGGTATGGAAGTTCCGGAATGAGTATTGCTTTAATTCGACTTCTGGCACATCGGATACTAATGGAGTTGCCCAAAACATTATCAATATAATTATTTATAGGGCTTGGAGTGATCGCAAACTCAGACCCCATGTTGGGAATTTGATGATTGCCTAGTTTTCTTTGGTTATTTTTACGTTTTATCTTGACGCTTTAGGCTGGATCGTCTGATCGCCTTCTGCTTTGTATTTGTTTTGGATAATGATAATATATTCACGTTCCAAAAAAAAAAAAGATTTTCCATAGTTTGACCTTTGGTAAATTGCCAAGACATAATTGACGTTTTCAACTAAAGTAGCTCTGACATGTGAGTTGTCCATCGAGCTCGTGTTTGTGTAGCTTAGCAAGATAATTGAAATAAAGGACAATTGCAAATTTGTGTCATCTCCAAATCCTTTCTAGCTATTAGAGCTACATAATATATTTAATACAATTTAGTGTCTACTTATCTAATTTCAAAGATGCCCTCAACTAAATATAGTATATTTACATATTAATCTAATATAATCCCAAAATAATCCAACAGATTTTAAAATTTCGTTAGAGTATAATTCAACAAGCATCAATTAAATCAACGATCGTCCACATTCAAAAACATTTACGAGCATCCAATTTCATCCGGCGACATTAAGCCAAGCATCACCGATCATAGACAAGCATCACCAATTTCACCAATTTTCACAAGCATATTGTTAGGAATATCTGTTTAGATTTTGATCAGCAACCTAATGACTTATCTTAGTTCAGAAAGGTGGTTAGTACTATTGGTTCACTTGAACACTGTAAAAGAGGAAACTCACTAAGTATGATAGTCTAGCAAATCTTGTATAGGATGTTAGGTCTCTAAATGTAATTTTTATTTTCTGAAGAAGACCAAGAAGAAGTCATCCAACAGGAAAAGTTCAACAATTTTGAAGATTTGAAGACTGCACAAGATTGCTGAAGACAAAGGTTTTTCAGATACCTATGACCAGATATCTTGAAGACACAAGCGTTTTTAAATAAACAGTGTTGCAAAAGATATCTGAGAAATAAAAGGTTTCTGAAACGGGGAAAGTGCCCACAGATATCTACACTCAGATACCTTGGACATAAACTATGTTTCTGAAAAGAAATATATTATAACAAAGTTGTTTCAACAAGTGGTATCTGGAGTTGTGATAATCTCTGGAAAATGACGTGCAAAGTTTCAGAGAACTCTGATACAATGCATAGTTCCGTTGGCACTACAGGACAAAGTATAGTACAGTGCATTAAATGCGCGGACAGAAATGTCTGAACAAAAACGGTAGCTTCTGAAAAAGAAGACAAACCTGCTACAGTACTATACTCAGATATCAATAGTTTGAAATTGAGTTAAGCCTAACAGATACTATTCAAACGGCACTCAAATTCATCTATAAATATCAACACTTAGACTGCTTGAGAACACACACTGAACACCTTAGATCACTGAACTTATATTGAATACTCACACGAGTTCTCTCAAGCTCACTATTTACCTTCAAGCTTTCTGTTGCGACCAAAGCTCTTGATTCTAAGTAGCACAAAAGTTCTAAGTGTCCTGATCCTTAACAAGCATTGTTATTTGTGAAAGAGTTGAACTAAGATTTCATATCTGAGTTTCATTCTCTTGAACACTTATCATAGACTTGGGTCAGTAAAGAACAAGATACCATACATTGCAAAGTGTATTAAGTATACTTGATTCATAGAGCTATCTGAATAACTGAACAAGTTATTAAAGAAGCTCACCTGACAAACTACCTTAACCAACACCTAAATCGGCGTGGAGTACAGGAAGTACTTAGTTTGGGAAACTAAGGAATAGCTCAAAAAGGTTTCTGAGTACAGGAAGTACTTGGCTGTGAAAGCCGGGGAATAACTCAGGGGGAACACTTGTTTGGGAACCTAGTGTATTTAGGAATCGAGAGAAGATACTTATAAGGTTACCTCAATTATCTGTCTTAGTGGATTCTAGGTCTGAGAAAGGCCGAAGTGGATTAGTTGAAGGATTATGCCACCTTCAGATACCACTATAAAAAGACTTGTGTTATTTACTTTCTTCAGTTTATTACTTGCTTTATTTATCTTACAAAGTATTTACACTTATCTTGCTGAGCACGTACACTTATCACAGAAAAGTCTTCCGCTCTCTGAAATTAAGTATCAGATATCTTCACAAATATCTGAGAAACTGTGTTTATCGACAAAAGTTTTAAGAGACTATTCACTCCCCCCCCTCGAGTCTTTTACTTTGCCGTTATCTAGACCAACAAGTGGTATCAGAGCAGGAGGTTCCCAAGCCTTCTGCACTGAACCTAGATCCCAGATAAGTGCTCACTAACTGCTTTTCACCTACACTTGATTCGTTTGTTTAGTGTGTTTGCTGCAGGATGTCTTTAAGTGACGCCCCAATTCTCAAGCCAGAGAATTATGAGAAATGGAAGAACAACATGATGCTCCACCTAGAAGCCATCAGTGACGAAATGATCGAAGTAATAAAGAATGGCCCAATAGTCATTCAACAACTCAAGAAAGTTATAGAGGTTTCTAATGGTAGAGACAGAGAACAAAGCGATGGGTCTTCACAGCATGATCGTCAACCAATTGGGAGACACGCCAACAAGTTATTCTGAACCAAAGCTGAGAGCTACGGACATCGGAAGATACCAAGAGAAATCATTTGATCGATGGTCGGGCTCGTAATATCATCATACGTTCTACTCGAGCACGCATGTAAAGCGTGGGTGCAAAACGGCGAAAGTGGCTGGCAACGATTGAAGAAATCTGTAAGACCTTGAAAAAACAAAGGAAAATAAGTTCGAAGTTTTGAAGCTCAAATTTCAAAACTTTAAACAAGGTCCCACAGAGAATCTTGAAGAACTAGATTTCCGGTTTATAACACTTATGAGTCACATGGCTGCACTTGGTGAAAATAATAGATATACTCAGTCAGAAAAGATTAAGACTATTGTGAGAAGTCTAAATCATAACTGGGAGCACACAAAGTTTTTCTACTTCAACCAAGGAATGCCAAATATCACTCCAGTGGAACTTTTCTCTCACCTTGCCACTGTTGACTATGAGACAACTCAAAGAGAATAAACAACTGAAAAGTTGCAGAATGTTGCCCTAGTTGCTCAAGGAACTTCTGAAAAGAAGGAAGGCAAGAAAGTTACTGAGGATGCTCTTGCTGCAAAGCAAATGAGAAAATATGTCAGTCGAGAAATTGAGAGAAGAAAAGCCAAAGAGAAGCTGAAAAAGCATCTAGGCTCAAACTATCACCAGTACAAAAATATGCAAAGCTCACTGAACAAGCCGGCTCAGAAAGCATCAAGTACTGAGGAAGCAGAAATCGAAAACGATATCTGTTTCTATTGTCAGAAACCTGGTCATTTCAAGAAGGATTGCCTGCCTTCAACAAACTAAAGACAGGTGACAAGAAAGATAGAAGAATCTTCAAAAGAAGTCAGAAAGCTATGCTCACTGAAGAAAGGAAAAAGATTCAAATCCAACTGGATGCTCTAGATATTGAGTCTGATTCTGAGGATGAGGATTCAGATGATTCCACACTGCCTTCCCCAGAAATGTGCGGTGTTACTCATGAAGTAATTGACTTTGGTCAAAAGAAGAAAGAAGTGTGTGGAATGGATGAAGAAATATTTCCAGATATCTCCAACATAGAACCTTGTCTAATGGCTGATGAGGTAACACATACTTCCTGTTATACTTATTAAAGTGATGAAGAAGGAATCAAAGATCTGGAAAATCTCAGAAGAGAACTTGATCTCTACGAAAGAGAATTTCTAATGGTCCAAGCTAGAGCCGAAATTCTTGAAGAAGAAAAGAATTCTCTTGTAAAGGAAAATTCTCAAATACTCAAGATATCTGAGAAAAAGGATGCTGAAAATGCATTTCTCAAGGCTCAGATATCTGAGACCGAAAAGTCACATAAAGAAGCAATGGCCAATCTTCAAAAGAAATGTGAAGATCTTCTTTCTGAGAATAAGGAACTCAAAAAGAAAGAACTATCTTTTCAATCTTATGCCAAAGCTAGTGACACTCTTACTGAAGTACAATCTTATTTAAGAGATCCTTCAGAAAAGAGAGGACTTGGGCTGGACACACACACAGACAGTTCCACCACTCTGAATAAGTGATGAAGGACGAACATTTGTCAGTGCTCAGCAAGGTGATTCCCAAACAATCTACAGTATCGGTCAGAAAGCTAAGATTGTTGACAAAGGAAAGGCAGTAGCGACCAAGCCTTTGTGGGAAAAACAAGTCCAAAGGAAAACTGTTGGGAATGTCTCTGAAAAGAAACATAACACTGAAAAGTGTAATCATCCACAGTGCTATGTCTCTCAGAAAGGAAAAATTACAGGAGCTGAAAAATTCTCCTATGTCACGTTTTCTGGAAAGAAAATAGATTATCCAGAGACTAGCAAATCTCAGATAGCACCAGGTGCTCGGAATGGTATTGGCTATAAAGCCATCGGGAAACAACTTGCTCGTGAGTACAAACAAGAGCAAGAACGATGGTTAAAGGCTAGAATTGCTCACATCAATTATCAGAAGTGGAAGATGAATCAAGCCACTGAAAATCTGAATGTCAGGGCTGGAAGAAATCTGGCTAGGGAAGCTAAGTTTGCTGAGAAGCAGACTCAGAAACCTGACAGGTATCTGAAAGCACCTAATGGAGCACCAAGGAACACACCAAGGAAGAAAATAGTTCTTAATAACAATGATACTAATCATTTAACTAGAATTCCTCCTTATGTTCCTGTTAGACAAAAAAATGTTCCTTAGAAATTCATTCAAAAATGGATTCCTACTGGAAGATTCTTTAGTCCAGATGGTTCCATTGTTGGTATGAGAACCTAATCTCCTGTTTCCTGTTTTGTGCAGAACACTCTAAAGACTAATTCAAAGTGGCATTTTGATAGTGGATGTGGGAAGCACATGACAGGAGACAAAGCAAATCTGATTGACTACAGAAAGTGCAATGATGGACCAATTATCAGGTTTGCTGGAGGAGATGAAAATCCAACCATAGGTTTTGGCAATTTGAAGTTTGGAGCCCTTACAATCTCTGAAGTACTTCATGTAAAGGGATTGAAATATAATCTCCTAAGCATGAGTCAACTAGTAGACAAAGGGTACACTGTCTTGATCAAGTCAAAACTATGTAAAGTGATTGACAATGAGTCAAAGCAGACAGTCTTGGTTGCAAGGCATAAAGAAAATCTTTATGTTGCTGATTGAGCATCCGCCACAACCGAAGAGTGTCTCATGGTGAGTCAATCTGGCCACACTGAAGAAAATTGGCTATGGCATAAAAGAGTGAGTCACTTGAATTTCAAAACTCTGAATAAGCTAGCCAAGAAAGAGTTGGTGGTTGGTTTACCCAAAATGGCATATAGAAAAGAAGGTGTATGCTCAGCTTGCCAAATGGGAAAACAATCCAAAACATCTTTCAAGTCTAAAACTAGACATTCCAGTGAAAGGCCACTATAAATGTTACATATGGATCTTTTTGAATCCTCTGTAACTAGTTATGCATGAAAGAAGTATGGTCTAGTTGTTGTTGATGATTACTCAAGATTCACTTGGGTTGTCTTTCTCAAACACAAATCTGATGCAAGGGTTGAGATACCCAACTTGCTGAATAAGCTCGAAGTCATGAAAAATGACAAGGTATCTGTAATCAGAACAGACCATGGTATTGAGTTTGTGAACCAGTACATAAAAGAGTTTTGTACCTGCAAAGGTATACAACATCAACTATATTCTGTAAGGACACCACAACAAAATGGTGTTGCAGAAAGAAAGAATAGGACCCTGAAGGAAGCAGCAAGAACAATGCTTGCTGACACTGAAATAAGTGAAATCTATTGGGTTGAAGCTGTAAACACAGCATGCTACACTCAAAATAGATGTCTGATTAACAAACACCATGACAAAACTCCTTACGAGCTTTTCATTGGTAGCCCCCTAGTATCAAACATCTAAGGGTGTTTGGTTGCAGATGTTTCGTTCTTAACAATGGAAAAGAATACTTGAGAACATTTCAACCAAAGGCAGATGAAGGAGTATTTCTTGGTTATTCTCTGAATAGCAAAGCCTACAGAATCTACAACAAAAGAACGCAAAAGATTCAAGAATCTGTTCATGTAGTATTCTATGAAGGAAACAAGAAAGTACTCTTGAATGATGATCTCTCAGATAGGTTCAAAGAACTGATGATTAAAGATTCTGAAAAAGGATCCTCAGAAGGAAACAATTCTATCATTCAAATAGAGGATGAGTCTGACGATGAAAAGCAACCTATGCTTAGTAACAACCAGATGACTCTAAGACATGATGAAAAATTTCTATGAGAATTCCAGAAATGGAACAGGTTACTGAGAACCTTCATCATGAAGAGGTATATGAAAATGAGATTGCTGAAATGCAAGTTCCAGATATCTCTAACACTGAAAAAGTGTCAGATATCCATGGCATTTCCCATGTGTCAGATATCTCAGATACTGCATAAGTATCTCATCAAGATCATATTGATTCTCATTCAAATAAAAATGATATTGATCCTACTAGTTCAAAACCCATTACGAAATGGATAAGAAATCATCCTGCAAAGGATGTGATTGGTCCCATAGACCAAGGAGTTAGAACTAGAAGAGCAATCGCTGGAAATGCAAATTGTCTCTATGGATGTTTCATCTCAAACATTGAACCAAAGACTATAGAAGAAGCATTAAAGGATCAAGATTGGATCTTTGCAATGCAAGAAGAGTTGGATCAATTTGAGAGAAACAAAGTCTGGAAACTGGTTCCATTCGTTGACGGAATATCTGTAATCGGAACCAAGTGGGTTTTCAGAAACAAAATGAATGAGTCTGGTGAAATAACCAGAAACAAAGCTAGGTTGGTTGCCAAAGGATTCACCCAGACTGAAGGACTAGATTTTGATGAATCTTATGCACTAGTTGCAAGATTGGATGCAATAAGACTCTTTCTAGCCTTTGCAGCTCATAATGACTTTACAGTTTATCAAATGGATGTCAAGAGTGCATTTCTAAATGGTGAACTTGCTGAGGAAGTCTATGTTGAGCAACCACCAGGTTTTGAAGTTTCCTCAGAAAGTAGGATGGTCTATAAGCTTCAGAAAGCTCTGTATGGGCTGAAATAAGCTCCAAGAGCATGGTATGATACATTGGATAAATACCTACTAAAAAGTGGTTTCAAGAAAGGAGATGTTGATAAAACACTCTTCACATTGAACCGTGATGGGAAACTACTTTTAGTTCAAATATATGTTGATGACATCATATTTGACAAGCAACTTTGTGAAGACTTTGCTGAACTCATGAAATGTAAATATGAGATGAGCATGATGGGAGAATTGAATTACTTCCTAGGGCTGCAAGTCAAGCAACTCAATGATGGAATATTCATTAGTCAAACAAAGTATGCAAATGACATGCTCAACAAGTTTAATCTAAAGCCTTCTGAAAAGAATGCTAAGATACCAATGAGCATTGGAACCAAAATGACCTATACAGAATCTGACAAGAGTGTTGAAGAACACAAGTATAGGAAATTGATTGGATCTCTACTGTACCTCACTGCAAGTAGACCTGATATTCAATATGCAGTTGGAGTGTGTGCTAGATTTCAGACAAATCCAATGCAATCACACTACAACATTGCTATGAAAATATTGAGGTATGTAAAAGGTACTGTAGAAGTTGGATTGTGGTATCTGAAAGATAGTGGATTGAGTTTGGTTGGCTATTCAGATGCCGGCTATGCTGGATCATTGCTTGATAGAAAAAGCACCTCAGGAACCTGTCAATTTCTTGGTGCTAGATTGATATCTTGGTTCAGCAAGAAACAAAATTCAATTTCCACATCTACCACAGAGGCTGAATATATTGCTGCTGGGTGTTGTGCTTCACAGATATTGTGGATACAACAACAACTTAGAGACTATGGACCCAATGAAGAGAAAACTCCCATTTTCTGTGACAACACAAGTGCTATTGCCATAACTCAGAATCCTAAGTTTCATGCTAGAACAAAGCACATTGATGTTAGACACCACTTCATCAGAGACCATTTTGAAAAAGGGAATATACAGATACTCAAGATTGGCACTCAAGACCAACTTGCAGATATCTTCACTAAGCCACTACAAGAAAGTAGATTCTTAGCCTTAAGACACAGTCTTGGACTAATGGAGCTACCAAAGAACTGAAAAAGTTCAGATATCTGAAGAAGATATCAAAGGAGAGAGAAAAGGAATCTGGAATGGGTATCCAGAGAAGAGGAATCTGGAACGGGTATCCAGAGAAGAGGAATCTGGAACGGATATCCAGAAACCAAAGGCTAAAGGGTAAAATGGCTATTTGAAGATTTCTGAGACGGGTACTCAGATATCTAGATCACTCAGTGAGGGGGAACACAAAAGAGAATAGTACAACTATCTACAGTTAACTACTATCTTGAAATTTGAATTATTTCTATCTTTGTGAAAAACTTTGAAAAGACAACAAGTATAAGATAGAATCAGATACAACATTGTTCTTATTCACACAGAAACGTGATTCAGATAGCTAATAGCCAAAATTCATTAAATGGGCACAATTACAATTGTTGATTGTGATCATTGCTAAAGAAGCAATGGTGACCCTTGATGAAATGGGCGATTGATCTTTACGGCAGAGATTAATTCTCTATAAATAGTGGACTGTTGAAATTCAGACATGGCCCACTATACATTTAATGCCGAACAAGCTTTTACCCACGCCTGTCTGCAATACACAGATACTTACACACAAAATTAATTTGTATGTATATGTCTGTTGAGATTACATTGCTATATATATATATATAGGATTTTGGCAAAAGAATTCACTTTCGCCTAATCCAACATTTAGACTTGCACAAAAATAGCAAAAACCATTCTTCAACTTCTCTGCAAATCTCTGTTCCTCAATTAGTTTTTCTGCAAAGAACCACTAATCTCTCACCCTAAATCTCTTACAGACCTTCAAAAACTTACGCTATATAAAGAGATGGCTCCAAAACGTGCTTCTACCCAAAAATCCCAATGTACTACCACTGGTACTGCTGAAAAGCAAGCACCAGAGTTGGTAGTTGTAAACAATCGGTTGGTAGGAGACTTCAATCCCGATCATTGGCCTTCAAATCACAGAATGATTTGGGGTGGTGCCATGATTGAGGAATACCTCACGGCTGCTGTTGAAAACCAAGCCGATAGGAAGCTGATACTTGACATGCTTGAAAAGGCAAAAATCAAGGGTTTTCTATCTGCTCTTCCCAGTAGAATTTCTTCACTAGATGTATTAGAATTCTACAACAACTCCAGGATTATATCCTGTGTTTCTGAAGGCACTGCAATAGTGTCTATAAAAACTTCGGTCCAAGGAAAGGAAATCCTTTTGGACTTAACAACTTTCTGCAAGTTGTATCACAAAATATAACAGAAATTTACGTACTTTATAATTTTTCGTCGCGGCTTACTATGAATCATTTATTCTCTTTCGATTTTATCAAAACGAAGAAAAAAGAGGTCGAGCAGAACTCTTGCGTAATACAAAAAAAACTATCTTCAAAATCTTGAAAAGGATTTTGAAATAGACACCAAGGATGATGATCTCCTTGAAGGTGTAAAACAACTGTACAGTGATGTGTGTGATCTTGAAAAATCAGATACACCCACTGATTTCAAGCTTGTTGACATCGAACGGACATCCTGGTTCACTGGGATGTGTTGGCATGCATTCTTCACAGATGCTTTGATGGTCTACAAGGAGGTGCTGACCAGATAAGCCAAGAACGCTGGATGATGATGTTCTTGTTGCAACAACAAGACAAAAGGCTGGAAAACCCTTTTAATTGGGGAAAGTACGCATTTATGAAGTTTGTGAAGAAGATTCAAGGCTTTGAGCCTAAAATCGCTAAGGGACTTGCTGAGCCAAAGGACACATTAAGCTATGGTCTAAAGATATGCTACTTGCTGGAGAAGCTTGGCATTGAGCTCAGAGAGAAGGCTGGCATAGCCAACAGTAACCTACTCTACAAATATGAGTATACGAACTTGATGAAAAAGGTTACTGGATCTCAGAAAGGTTCCAAGAAGCGAAAGACTGAAGAGGTATCTGAGGGAAAGGTTGCGACCAAGAAGCCCAGAACTTCACGAAAGAAGTCTGCTGGCGAATCAGAAGGCACACCCATTGAGGTTGTCGATTCCCAGATACCTGCTGCCACTGCTGATGAACTCATCAATGCTGCAAAAGAGGTATCGACTACTGAACAAGTAGACTCAGCAAGAGAAAGTGCTTTTAGAAATGTTAAGACTATTGTCGAAAGCCTTGCTGATGAACTTATCAATGCTGCTAAAGAAAGTAGTGACAGATACCAAGCCCTATCTCAGAAACCGCAGGAATTATGGACCAATCAGTTCCTAATGCTGATGAGAGCTCTAACGATGAAGATGATGAATTAGTCATCTCTCAAGTCCTAGAAAAATCAAAAAGGGCTAAGGTTACTGAAAAAGTAACTGGTGTAGAGGTATCTGAAGAAGAACCTACACCACAGGTTGCTGAACAAGCACCTGTTTCAAAGGTTGTTGAAGAAGCAACAGTGTCCAAGGTCACTGGACAAATTACACCATCAGAGCAAGAAAGACTGAAAGATATTGAAGATGCTCTGATGAGTGATAGCTTAGTGTTGGAGGATACTTCCATTGCCTCAACACTCAACAGTCTGTCTCAAGCACAACAACCACAACATCCAGATGTGAATACTGTTGAAATGGTTCTTGAGTTACAGATACCAGCATCTTTCATTGCTGAAGAAAATCCTGCAAAAGAGCAGGTTCCCCAACTCAATGAGAGGGATCAAACTGATACATCTGCTCAGAATGATCAACTAGGGGAGGCAACTGAGTTGCATACTCAGGAAAGGTCTGAAGTACCTGAAACTTCAAACAAAGAAGCTGAAATGGAACCACAAGACCAAAACATAGAAGGGTCACAAGTTCCAGAGACCAATCAGCCTGACACTGTTCAGGTAGCTGAATGGTTTAACTCTCTACTTGTGATAATTTGTGTTTATTAATCTTGTTAGTTACTAAAATTTCTTTGTTACAGGCTGAATTAGAAACACAAGAACAAGAGGAAGCTGGAAAGCTTGCCTCAGAGACTAAGAAGGAGGCTTCAACAACCTCACCTCTTAAGGAATCTGAGCCTGTGCTACAGGTGATAGAGAATTTCTTAAGATATTACTTTTCAGATATATGTTAATACACTTAACTAATTAAGTGGATGTTTCTAATAGGCTCCAACTGAGAAAGAAGAAGATAAGGCAGACATGCCAGAAAAGGACCCAGAAACCGTTAATGTTTCTGAAGAAAATGTCATTGAGCCTTCTAGTGTGAAGGTATATGAAAATCAGTGATAAACATTCTTCATCATGGGTTAAATTCTTCTCTAATTACTCAATACTTTCTACTTACAGGCTCATTCAGAAGTAGAAGTGCAAGGGGAAAGAGTTGCGACATCCCCTGCACCCATGGAAATTGATGAAGCCCCCAAGGCAACATCACCAGAAAGAACACCAGAAACTGAGAACGTTTCTGCGAAAAAATGATTATGAGCCTCCTGTTGAGGAAGATCAAGCAGAAAGAAAGGTTGATGAGGACCAGACTTCCAAGTCTCCCCCTCACAACAAGATATCTGAGACACCCCCTGCCTCAGTAGTACAAGTCTCTGAGCCTGATGTACTCATTCAGGTAACTCAGAAACCTCACTACACTCGTACTCAGATATCTACTAAAGTTTTGTAATTAATTCAGAACTCTTTCTTTCAGGCTCAAACAAGTGCCACTAAGGTCCCTGTTGATGAGAAAGAGGACCTGCTTCCTTTCTTCAAGGAACACACTTTGCCAAAGCATCTGAAATGCTTTAAGAAATGGCAAAAGCTCCGATGCTCCGATCTTTCTGAGATCTTAAAGGTGACTGATCACCACACAAGGAGAGCACGAGCCCTTGACTTGGAAAACTACGTCCATGCAATGTTCCCCACTAAACAATATTCTTTCGGAACATTGATGTATAAGGATTTTGTCAAGGAAGTGGCCAGAAAGCTAATCCAAGCTTTCAACCAAGCGGATGGTCAGACCATAATGCAGATGGCATTTAAGCCTACTTTGCCCCAGACTCTACAATACATACCCTCTGAACAAGAGGAAGTTAATGGGCAAACGGTCACTATTCCAGAAGTGATCAACCTGGTCTCTGAAGATGAAGAAGAGAAGGAAACTGGTGAGAACAATTATGAAGATCCTCCTTCTGACCATCACAAGGATGAGGACAAGAAGAATGATGATGATGATGCCCCTGCACCAGGGACATGAGGGATTCCACAAGGAAACATTGCCTCAGCTACTGAAAAGCATACTGAGAGGACATCACAGCAATCCCCTCCTCCATCTCCTCAGAAATCTACTCATCCTACTCCCCAACACAAAGATACTACTGAACAAGGAGTTGAGCACTCTGAGGGAACAACTCAGAAAATATCAGATGCACAAGCCAGAGTTGCTCAACTCAAACAACTGTTGGAGGAAGAACAACAGCTACATCTTCAACTGGAAGAAAAGATAGCTGAATCTAAAGCAAAGCTCCAAGAGATTGAAGATCAAACAATCAAGGAAATGGAAGCTTATGCTGAAATGAAAGAACTCAAGCTTGCTGTTCAGGCAATTGCTGAGGAATTAGATACTGAGCAAGTATCTAGAGACAAGCATGATGCTAAGGCTGCATTCCCAAAAGATGTACCATCCTCCTCACTGAAAGGAAAGAAGCCCATCTCTGAGATGGTTGTTGGACTAGAAAACATTGATGAAAATGTCCAAGAGGATGAAGATCACTGGGCTGATGACTCAAATGATGAAGAAGACAAGACATTGGCAGAACACCGCAATGAACATTTAGCGGTTTCTCATTTGAAAAGGAAGCTGATTGCTCCTGAAATATTGACAGAAGCCAAATGTCAACTCCAATGAATACTTGAACAGATATCAAGTACTGGCTAAATTGAAAAAAGGAGTTGTCTTCTCAAGATAAAGCCGCCATTGCATCAGTCCCTGCAGAAATGAAGACATTCACTGAGCTCATCACTTAGAGAACAACCAGTCTGGTCCTTGCTCAGAAAGATCTAGGCATGGTTAGGGATGATGACCAAGACTTGGCTGCAAAAGCCTTTGAAGAGGCTAGCTATGCTGCTGGAAAAGCAGATGCTATTCAAGGCCCACTGGCAGAGCTCACTGATAAGGATACTGGTCTTATCAAACAAAAATAAGGAGCTCAAGGCCACTCTGGAACAGTTGGTTGCTGCTTACAACTATCTGCAAGGCAACTTTAACTCCCTTTCAGAATCCTTTGTGATTCTTAGTCAGTCAACAATGACTAAGGGGGAAGAATTTCAAGATGCTCAGGGAGGAAGAGGAAGAGGAAACAAAAGAAAATCTGAACAACCACCTCTCAGATTAAATGAGCCCTCCTCCAGTCAGACTGCTCTAAAGATAGTGGCCACCACTCAGCAACTTCCTGAAAAAGGAATGACAACAAGGGCCAGAGCACAAAAACCTCCAAGGAGTACCAAGGCTCCATGGAGAAGACAAGTAAGAGGGATTGATGAGTCTTCTGGAGAAGAAGAAGGCCAAATCAAATCCCTGGGCAATGAAGAAGGCTGCAAAACTCTCACAAGAATTAATCTTGATGATGATGATGAAGAGATTGATGAAGATGAAGCTCCTCTTCACAGAAAAAGAAAAATTGATAGCCTAACTGAGCCTATAGCTGCAAAGCCTTTGGCAGCAAAAACACCCTCTAGAAATACCAAGTCTATCCAGGGTGATTCTTCAAGCAATACCCCAAGGGAGAATTCAACACAAAGGAGGAACAGGCTGAGAGCTGAACAAAGAAAAAGTCAACTTCCACTCAGGCCTGAAGAAGCCAAGATTGAGTATGTGAAGACCAACAATGACTCCTCTGTCTACAGGTGCATTAATCAAAAGAATGGATACTGGATTCTGGAACTCAAGCACTTATTGGTAAATGAAAAATTTCTAAAACCAATCCATAAACAGCTCATGGCATGGAGAAAAGACAAGCCAATCTTGATTAACACCAACCACATCAAAGCTTGGTTGGATTTTGAAGTAATCAAGAGAATAGAAGCCATGGAGAAGGACCTCTCTGATGTATGTCCTTATGGAAAGCCAGATGATGTGCACATAATTCCCAACATCACTGGAACAGGCACAAGAGCAAGACTTGCTGTGGAACCCTATGAGTCCTTCTACTTGACTGAAGATCAATACAAGGGTGACATCAGATATCTGAAGATCATATATGAATACTTCAAGCTATCAGATATCAGAATCGAGCATGCCTGGAAGTGGGGAAAGTATCTGTGGGTCAAGCACTTTGCCAAGAAAAATCCTACCAAAACCTACAAGGAAGTCTGTGGATTTGCCAGAGACACAGAGATGATTGTCAGAACACTTCTCTATGACTACTCTGATGATATCAAAAGGTTTGGTGATAGGAAATTTGCAGATTGATCCATGGAACTGCTTTTGAAGACTTGAAGACTAGTTTATTAGGATGTCTACTTGGAGCTTGGTTACTCCTATTGTCCTAATTTACTATGTATTTTTGTATCTTGCTGACTGAGCTGAATTGTATTTTATGTACTAAAGTTATCTGTAAACTTTCTTTGTAACATATCTGATGAACCTACTCTCAGATATCAATTTCTATAAAAGATAACTTGTCAGCAAAGATCACACCTTGTGATTTGGTTGATGTTTACTTTTTGCACTTAATTATATGAATTGAAAGATCATAAGAAATGATTAAGTGGTGGATTGTTTCCTCATCCAGATTTGTAATAGGTCAGATAGTCATCGTTGACTGATCAAAATGGGGGAAATTTGTTAGGAATATCTGTTTAGATTTTGATCAGCAACCTAATGACTTATCTTAGCTCAGAAAGGTGGTTAGTACTCTTGGTTCACTTGAACACTGTAAAAGAGGAAATTCACTAAGTATGATAGTCTAGCAAATCTTGTATAGGATGTTAGGTCTCTAAATGTAATTTTTATTTTCTGAAGAAGGCATCCAGCAGGAAAAGTTCAACAATTTTGAAGATTTGAAGACTCACAAGATTGCTGAAGACAAAGGTTTTTCAGATACCTATGACCAGATATCTTGAAGACACAAGCGTTTTTAAATAAACAGTGTTGCAAAAGATATCTGAGAAATAAAAGGTTTCTGAAACGGGGAAAGTGCCCACAGATATCTACACTCAGATACCTTGGACATAAACTATGTTTCTAAAAAGAAATATATTATAACAAAGTTGTTTCAACATGTGGTATCTGAAGTTGTGATAATCTCTGGAAAAGGACGTGCAAAGCTTCAGAGAACTCTGATACAATGCATAGTTCCGTTAGCACTACAGGACAAAGTATAGTACAGTGCATTAAATGCGCGGACAGAAATGTCTGAACAAAAATGGTAGCTTCTGAAAAAGAAGACAAACCTTCTACAGTACTATACTCAGATATCAATAGTTTGAAATTGAGTTAAGCCTAACGGATACTATTCAAACGGCACTCAAATTAATCTATAAATATCAACACTTAGACTGCTTGAGAACACACACTGAACACCTTAGATCACTGAACTTATATTGAATACTCACAAAAGTTCTCTCAAGCTTACTACTTACCTTCAAGCTTTCTGTTGCGACCAAAGCTCTTGATTCTAAGTAGTAAAAAAGTTCTAAGTGTCCTGATCCTTAACAAGCATTGTTATTTGTGAATGAGTTGAACGAAGATTTCATATCTGAGTTTCATTCTCTTGAACACTTATCATAGACTTGGGTCAGTAAAGAACAAGATACCATACATTGCAAAGTGTATTAAGTATACTTGATTCATAGAGCTATCTGAATAACTGAACAAGTTATTAAAGAAGCTC
The DNA here is from genome assembly GCA_026545765.1 of Plantago major. Lineage (NCBI taxonomy): Eukaryota > Viridiplantae > Streptophyta > Magnoliopsida > Lamiales > Plantaginaceae > Plantago > Plantago major. The sequence continues at coordinate 97,742,755 of CM048839.1, forward strand.
ACCTGACAAACTACCTTAACCAACACCTTAATCGGCGTGGAGTACAGGAAGTACTTAGTTTGGGAAACTAAGGAATAACTCCAAGGTTACTGAGTACATGAAGTACTTAGTTTGGGAAACTAAGGAATAGCTCAAAAACGTTTCTGAGTACAGGAAGTACTTGGCTGTGAAAGCCGGGGAATAACTCAGGGGGGACACTTGGTTGGGAACCGAGTGTATTTAGGAATCGAGAGAAGATACTTGTAAGGTTACCTCAATTATCTGTCTTAGTGGATTCTAGGTCTAAGAAAGGCCGAAGTGGATTAGTTGAAGGATTACGCCACCTTCAGATACCACTATAAAAAGACTTGTGTTATTTACTTTCTGCAATTTATTACTTGCTTTATTTATCTTACAAAGTATTTACACTTATCTTGCTGAGCACGTGCACTTATCACAGAAAAGTCTTCCGCTCTCTGAAATTAAGTATCAGATATCTTCACAGATATCTGAGAAACTGTGTTTATCGACAAAAGTTTTAAAAGACTATTCACCCCCCCCCCCCCAGTCGTTTACTTTGCCGTTATCTGGACCAACACATATCAACGATCGTCCAATCATCAGGTTTTTCCGTTCCTCTCCAGGCATCAACTAAATCAAGCTTCTTCTTTCAATTTTCGCCAATGAGCCATCGTGCATCTCTAGTCAGATTTGGATTAGTGTTTATCCAACAAGCATCTGTTTTTAAAGGAATAATCATAATTTAACAAGAAAATCACGGAGTTTTTAAAGGAATAATCATCATTCATGAAAACTAGCGTCGTAAATAACATGACAAGTAAAGGTAAACAAGCACCATTTTTCTGGAAAACAAGCATCATTAGACCACTAATTCATGGAAACCAAGCATCTTTTTTTGGTAAATAATCAAGGAATTAGTGGTCTGTAAAACAAGCATCATCAGACCATAAATTCAGGGAAAACAAGTATCATTCATCATTTTTTGTAAACAATCGAGGAATTAGTTGTCTGGAAAACATGCATTATTATACCAAAATTTCAGGGAAAACAAGCATCATTATTCTAGAAATTCAGGGAAACAAGCATTATTTTTCTGGAAAACAAACATCATTTTTTCTGGAAAACAAGCATCATCACATGTCATGATGCTGGTATCAATGAGTAGATGCGAGTTTGTTTTAAAATGGCGTATGTGAACGTGCTCATGCTTTTGTATTTAAAAATATTAGCTTTCTAGATGGATGATTTGATTATTGCCATAAATACGGGATGGATTTTATCAATAACTAACTGTAATATTTAATTTCAAATTTACTAAAAATAACAACATCACTAATTTGTAGTAAGTATAACACCAACTGTAGGATTTTTTTTTTTTTTGTAAACTAAATTGTAAGAAGTTTTTGAAAATTACACTAATTTGTAATTATTCCTTTAAATATAAGTAGATCAACAATGTGTTTTATAATGGTTGAGTGCTTGATTGGAAAACTTAAATGAATCCATAAAATAGTTTGGATTCTAACTAGCTGTTTGGCAGCCCATTAAGAGGTGATTATAATTGCCTCTCGGTCCATTTAGTATTTGGTAACCCACTCAAACAATTTTTAATTGGCAAAAATCATAACCTACTCTCTAGCAAACCCCCCCCCCCCCAATGTCGCAATATTCATATTTCATTATTATTGTTAAATAAATTAATCCATATAAAAAAATATAATCCCAATCCTTCAAACAAATTTCAACTAAATTTAATCAATCAATTAATTTTAACAACCTTAACACCAATCATTACCAATCAAACAATCAAATCTATTTTATCAATTCTCAATAACCATCACATCTTACTTACACTAATCATTCACCTCTTACATAACCTACATAACAAACTTACAAAAACCTATAAAATTTTAATTCCATCACAAACACAATTTTTCAAAACCAAATTATAATTCAGTTACTATTCACGATTAAAACCCGATCCATTTTAATCGCTTACCAAACAGTCACTAAGTAGTTGTAACAGTCCTTCAACAAAGCTATACTAAATTATTGCTCCATAATCTTACCCTATACTAGTCGAAGTTATCTCCCCATCTTAAGTCTAGAAACATGGCTACTATTGTAAGTCGCACTTATATCATTGATTGTATCTAATCACATGTGACCTCGCGTGTATAGCCTAAAGTCATCACACACGCATGTGCATATTTACCAAATTTGGTAGTTATTCTTTTTTCTTTTTTTTTACCGATTGTTTGAAACCATTGTGCAAGTAGATTATTGAGAGACATTGATGGAGGGACTCTCTGTCCTTTGCATAATATATCAACCTACAAAATTATCCATACAAAATATAATGTAAGTATGCAATAAGCTACATATAATATTCAAACAATATATGTATATATATATATACATATATATGTATATATATGTATATACATATATATATACATACATATGTATATATATATATATATATATATATATATATATATATATATATATATATATATATATATATATATATATATCTATGTATATATATATATATATATATATATATATATATATATATATATATATATATATATATATATATATTAAAAATGTCTTTTTTTCGCAAAAGAACAAATTTGTGGGTTTAGATGTAATTAAATCTACGGAATAAGGAATTCATATGTTACTGTTGGACTAACATTGATTCTAATGTTATTAAAGCATCTATGAAGGCGTCTACATGAAATGCACCCACAATTAACATTAGGGCCCCCCACATTAAAATTTTAAGATGGATACCGGCCTGTGATGAGCCCCCACATCATCATACTATATATCATACAATATATAAAAACAGAATGTTTCTGTTCTGACATGGCAATTCCAGTGCTCACATGGCACATTCCCAGTGCTGCCACCTGGATAAGTTTCCATGTGTAATTTTCTTATGTTTTGAGATTAAGAAAATTGTATATGTTCACTTAAATCATCAAATACACTTCAAAAAACTTGACGGTTCCATTCCACTAAATACTATTCTTGGATGTTTATCCAACCGTTTTCACCTCTAACATATTGATTCAACCTACACTCTCTCAACATGCACATTTCATTTCAGTCGGCTAAATCCCAGGCGTGTTCAAACCCATCAAATGTCATCCACAAAATTCCATCACCAGCGTGTCCATGAAGATGAAAGTTACCAGCAACAACAACGTGGATGGACAAGCATGGAACAACCTTGAACGAGATCGAGTTTTGAATTCAGAGGGTAGCAGTTCTATGTTCGTTTGAAATTTGAATCCCAATCGATTCAACAATCGGTTTTTGGCTTCTTCTAGATTGACATGGGATATCAGGTAGTCACTCCATTCTATCAGTTAGTTCATCTTCTTTCAATCGTCATATCTGTTCGACGTGTTCATTTTGGTTTATCGATTATAAAGACTGCTCAATGAGACAATGACAACGAGTTCATTCCCGAATAGGTTTCTTGGGTACACGGATGCCATGGAGACAATACTAATCGGTTAACTCCAGACTTCAATCCATAGATCGCCTTCACTTCACTCCTCCCCCATACCGTTCTACATGTATCGCAACTGCTCAAATCAATCGGATCGGTGCTCATTATCGTGGGTATGGCTTTGTCAATCCAGTTTACATATTCACCAGTGTGTTGGTGAGTTTTTTTTTTTTATTCATTTTCATCTTTTTATTCTCCATGCAATTTAATTATTCCGTTGAACTTAACTTGTGCAAGAATTCAATTCATCCTGAAAATGTTGAGGCGATCGGATTCTTTGATTTAATCAAGAGATTGACTTGATATGCAATTTAGAGATGATCGAGTAGGCTCCATATTCCAGTCTCAGCAGATTTATCATTTTGTACATCGAGACATGTGCATGTAAATTAGAATTCTATTGTAATGAAGTGATCTATTGATCAACAATGGATGTCTCATATTGTCCGCGTGTTGGTTGGTTACAGTGTTTTTGTTTACGTTAAGGAGCAGAAGCAGCAAAAATGGTGGAGGCAAAGATGATGAACAGAGGATCAAACTGGTGGTGGCTTAATTATCAGGTTATTATTTCAAATAAATGTCCTTGGCTTCAATCTAACTTGCAGGTCAGATTTGTTGTTTTTCTAGCTTGATTCAGATTTACTAGACAACAACTATCTGTTCTACTAATATGATAGTAATAATTATCACTATCTATTTATTTTGCTATATTTTATGTTCCTGGTTTAAACAACCAAATCTAGGGATTTTTTTTAATGAAGTCTCAAAGCGAAATAGGATCGATGGTCATCTTCCCATTGTTCAAGAGTACGGAGGTGATGGATCGATGGTTATCAACAGATTTTCGATCGAATTTGCATCGATTAATATATTGACTCCTTTCAAAATCTCCACACACCAATTGATCCCCAGATTTAACCACGATCAAATTCGGGGATTTACTGCTGGGGCTATAAGATATTTAACAGACAGATGGATATACAACTAGGTATATGAGAAGTTCGAATGAGATTTCAGTGATATTTCAGCTATGTGATAGTGGCCGCAAGGCCCGCAACATGTTGGCTCGGATACTTGAAAACATTGGCCAGCTTCTCAATTAGAAGTTGGTGATGAAATCAAGCAGAAAGCCAGAAAAGGCAGTATCATTCTCTCACAAACATGTTCATATTAATGGAGTTTTAGTTGTGCCATGTCCAGTGACCCTCTTTTGGTCCAGAGAATTTGGTTTATACTATCTGAAATTTAATTGCCTGGAGCTCGCATGTCCTCATTCTTAATTAGTTAATTATGGTGGCTTTCTGTACATTCATGTAAGTGGATATGCATGGTTGGTGTATATTGTGTCTGTGACCGAAATACTTAAGAAGATAGTGCTTGGAATTTGAATTAGTTGGATTGAAGTTGTAGATATATGCTCAGTGGATGCATTGGAACAAATTGGCTACTGAATAATTGTTCTGAAATTTGTCAAAGGAATTGATTTCGCACTGGCATTCTAAAATTTGCCAAAGGAATCGTTCACGAGTTTAATGCATTATGTTATATTGGATGATGCAATAAGCGGAGTTTATCATGCACAACCTCATCCAAATTATAGAGAAAGAAAGCAAGAAAGGGACGAGGGATAAAGCCCAGACATAGGAGAGAGCACTACAACATTTTTTTTAATCTAAAATGACTCTAAGAGGAATTGGTAACTGGCAAATAAGAGCGGTAATTAAAAATTACACTCTTAATAAGGGTCGCAATAGGGGTGGGTCGTATTTTCTTAAGAAAGAGTGTCAGAATGATTATTTGTAGAATTAATATGAATGAACAAATTTCACTTGTCTTTACAAATTCTAGCTTTTAGATAAGATTAGATTCTATCATGCTATTAAACTCTTTCGCTCATGGGTAACCCGGGTTCAAATTTTCTCGGAAACAAACTCGGCTCCATTTTAAATTTACACTCGAATAGTCTACTAAAGAGGTTAAATAGTGCGGAGAAGTATTGGACAATTAATATGAATGACTAGATCTAATACATATAAGAGGTGAAATTCTATCATTAATTTGGCACAGATGAAAGAAATACATAGTATATTCAATTCATGTCCAAAGAGAATCACAGATAAATAAATAATGTAGGGAGAAAGAAATCAAAGGGAGATGAAAAGAAAGAATAGAGAAAGAGTCTGTCTCCATACTTTTCACATTTACAATGTGGAACTTTTTATATTTTCATTTATTAATAAATACAATTTGTAGTTCTTCGTAGCAAATTCTGGTGCCAGATACAACACCTAGATCTAGATGTATGATTGCACTATATATTTTTTCTGATTTATATGTATTGTTCACACTTTAATTTATTTTACAAGAAATACATTGAATAGATAAAGATGAAAATTTTATTATGTCACTTATATATTATGTGTCTTCCTTTTACTAATACACGGTCTATATGCTTGATTCACGATAGCATTTCCATTCTCTCAAATATACTCTACTACTATTTTTTTATCTTAATTTTATCTTCAATTCTATGTTGGTATTACTAAAAAATTGCAATTAACATCTAATAAATGCACTGCCTATAATTAAAAATGATTTTTTTAATAATTTGTTATAAGAGCGTTGTAGATAGGATGGAATATGTATTAGTAAATTCTAAAGTTGATGCATTGTTGACATTGACATGACAGGGAAACTAGCCTAAGGAAAAAAGAAAACGAAATGGCCCAAATAATTGAAATATATTATTTATACCAAAACAATTTAGTTATACACAATACTAATATACCCGTCGAAATTTCGACGGGTTATAATACTAGTATATATAAAAACACAGTTTCGGTTTTCACCAAACCCAATCACATTCAGCCAAATCAGATTCTTATTCATGACATGGCTTATGCGAGCTTCTGACATCTGGCCAACAGAACTCACGTTCAGCATATACAGGTTCACTTGAAGGCGAGCCAGATTCAATTCTCTCTATAGGATGCAGAGACACACAGGAAACCGTCTGTACATAGCACAAATCGAAGATAACATTCAGTTATCCAACCATCGATCCCATTGAAATTGCAGCACATACGGAGTCGATTTATGACTTCTTCCAAATCGATTCTCCAGTGCAGTCGGTTCATGACCCTTGCTTCTTCCAAACCGATTATTCACCCAAATCGATGCAATAACTGAATGTAGGTAACCATGTATATTCTATATATTTTTTAAGATTTTAGGTTTATAGTTGATCAATTGGATTTGGGGGATTTAATGCTCGGTCTTGCAGAATTTCGCCGAGGCGTACACGTTGAGAAGATCATGAAGCCAACGTTGAGAATTATTTCGGGTTGATAGGAGGTCCAAAATCCGAATTACAGACACGTCAGTTATTTGTATTCATCCTCTTGCATTAACATTGGCAGTTTTAGTTAAGTCAAGGTAATTCTCCTTTGCTCATGTCTTTACCATTAGATATCTTTTACCAATTTGGGTTACTGATCTTCATCTGCTCTTATAATAATAATAATAATAATAATAATAATAATAATAATAATAATAATAATAATAATAATAATAATAATAATTGTTGAGGGGTGAAACCTCGAACACTATCTAACTAAACTATTACAAGCAACCTAGTCTATGACCCGCCTCCTACTTGAGGTCCGAAGCAGTACCTATCCGTGCTGGAGTACCTGAAAGGACTAAGTAAAAGGGTTACCCGGATTGCGTATGTCAATCCGGTAAGAGACTTTACTCAAGAGAGAGTGGGTAGCCCTCAATGTAATAGTTATGAGGAAGGTTAGAATACCAAGTAATACTTAGGAATTGTGACTTACCTTAAGGTCTTGGACCTTGGGCTATATTTATAGTTATCATATGCTTATGAGACAACTCACAAGATGATGCCAAGTGTATGCTTCAGATTTGGACACCAATGCTACTTTTGGCCCATGGCCCAATAGTGAATAGTAATCCAGTACTAATTCTTTGGGCACGGGGAGGTAGTTGGACCTTTCCCTCCGAAATCTTGTTCTTCGTTGGGTCCGTGTGAGTCCTTCGGACAGACCCGTCTGCTTGGTTGATCTATCCTTAGGTAACTCATGGCGTTCGAGCCTAGAGTTCCACGGAAGTATCTCAGTGGTTCTGTTATGTACGTTTGGTCTTATTGCGATGGCGGCATCCGAGATTTCCTCGTCCGGTCCGTTTGGCATCCTAGGGCTGACAATTTGTGGTGCTTGGTAGGGCCATGCGACCTTTTGTCAGGTTCAGAAGTCATACACCTAGCTTCGTCGGACTTAGCTGAGAAGGTGTGTTGACTTGTAAGTACTAGTTGACCTGGACTGGTTTCCCTTAGGTCGGACCATTCGAAGGTCGGACTAGTACTGGATTGGCTATCTCAGACTTGATGCGCTCTAGGACACGCTCTACGGCGCCCTTAACGGATTGGACACATGTCCGTATCAACATATGTCCCCCTAGTTTCCAAGTATCTTAGCAGAAGATAGTTGGTAACTATGAAAAGAACAAGTGTGTTGTGGAGCGTGTCTGGATCCTTAACTGTAGGAAAAAAAATCCTTTTTGCAAGATCCGTTGTCCATGTTCTTAGGAATTCAATATATCTCCCCCCCCCCCCTTTCCTTCTACAGTCCGAGTTATGTAATAGCTCGGATTTGATGAAAAGGTATATCGAGATCCGAGATATAGATCCGAGTACGGTTAGGATCTGAAGAAGCTCTCTGTGGAAGAGTGTAAAAGAAGCCATCCGTTGGGCCAAACATGTGGAATGGTTCACTTGGGCTGATGAACAGTGGTTCAAAAGGCCCAGTATGTCATATGTTCGGCCCGCTGGAAAGGATCCCAGGGGAACCGATGCAATCGTTGGATTCGAGTAGATCCACGGTGGAGATTGAAACTCGAGTGATGTGACGTCTCTGAGGAGAATTAATTGGTGAGTACTGTTATTGCGCCTTTTGCGAACCGGCGCAGCCGTTGGATTAAAAAGATCAACGGTTGGGATTAGAATCCAGGTGATGCGACGTTTTGACTTCCCCAATCGTCCCTTATAAATAGTTACCTAATCTATCGCTTTCACACTTTAGCCACCTCGAATACTCAGAGCGATTCTTGAATAATCCAAGCAACCCAAGAGCAATCCAAGCAACTAAAATTCGCCAAGACTTGCACTTTCCACCTTCTTTCTGCACTCTCGGAGAGCTAGCAAGGCTTCGTCGTCCGTCCAAACTTACCAAGTCAACTTGATCAAGTAAGTATAGCCCGATTCTTCCTGAAAGTTTTCTTTGTTATGATACGCTTGCTTCATGCCTGTATGCTTTTCCCTTGATCGATTACCTGCCTGTTGATTCCGTGGTTGTAAATGCTGCTAGTGGTAGATTCCCGTAGTACACTTAGTTGGAATACTCTTCCAGTGTGTGGTATTGTATTAACCTCCTTCACTGGTAACTGGTTGATTCGTCTTGTAAATCATGTCCAATGTAACCACAATTTGATAATGCATGCTTATTTGGTGATGTGTTGGTGCCGATTGGCACACAGTCTCTCGTAAGTTGTCCCTGTTAACGTTCTTTGTAGGGTAGACAATATTGCCGATGGCACGTCTCTATGTGCCAAGTTTAGTGCCCATAGTGTTGAGACTTTACTTCATGCAGAAAATCTGGTAAACTAGAACTTCGTCGGATCGCTTGACTTAATAAGACATCTAAATGAACTCTCGGACAATCACAACCAACGTTTATGACCCGTTTCCTTCTGCCCTAGGATGTCCGGGAGCGATAGTCAGAACTATCATGAGGCTCAAGGTTACAATGATGGAGCAAACTCGGGGACTGAGTCCGTGGACTTAACCACATCTGTAGGAGACTATCTGGTCGTGGATCTCGTGTCTTCCAGGGACTCTGACGCTGGACTAAGAGTCCGTGATACAACAGAGACTCAATCCGCTATGGTAGCAGGCCAGGGAGAAGGTGCCAGGACTAGGTCGCTAGTCCGGTCTCGGACCATAGGTGGTGTTGGGGCGTCCGTTGGTCCAAATGAACCTCGGGCTGAGCAGGCAGGCGAGAGTGGTCAGGAGGCGGATGATATAGAGATGTTTGACGCTGGTGTAGAGGATCGAGTCGTAGTGGAGAAAGGTCCGACCAACCCAAGTACATCTGGGAGACCCGATGATGGAGAAGAGGGGGAGGAAGATGGTGAAGAAGAAGAGGAAGATGAGGAGGAAGAGGAAGAAGCAACTCAAGCTGCCCGTCCACGAAGACGTGGTGGTCGTCGAATTGTGTTGCATCCTGGGGTGCCCGCTCAATCCACTCTTCCGTTGATTGAGGGTCGTGGGGCCAAGGCAGTGCAAATCAAATTCCCTCGTCCCGAGTCCGCCGTTGTGATAGCAGATGAATACGGGGAGTTGAATGTAGACGGGCTACTCCCCACATATCCGTCCAAAGTAAAACCTGAGGACATTCCTGAGTGGAGGCGGAAGTGGGAGATCCCAGAATCCGTTGAAATCATGGTTCCAAAGCCCGGGCATGTCTTTTACAACCCGCCCGATGGATACATGTGTGTGCACGAAGCGGCCTTCGCTTGTGGGTAGAAGATCCCAATCGCGTCCGAGCTGAAGCATATCCTGAACCATATTGGGATCGGTACGAGCCAGGTTATCCCAAAGTCTTTGGGTAACCTTATTTGTTTTTCTATTTTTTGTAGAAAGAAGGAGCATCCTGTGAATTTTGAGAACTTTAGGCAGCTCTTCCACGTTGCTTTTAGTCCGGGGAATCCCCTATTTTATACCTTTGTAAATAGGAAACCCTACAACTTCATTTCCGATTCCATTTCTTCTCTGGGGTCGAAGTGGTGGGATAAATACATTTTTGTGCAGTGGGGGCTTTGAAGCAGGATGTCCTAAGGAGGCGAGGCGATGAAATTTGCCAAAAAGTTTCTAAGAGAGTATCGATTGGCGCCCTAGAAGAATGTGGCTCTGTGGGTGGCGGAGATTCATAAGAAGAACAATCCACCTATGTATCCGTTCCACGGATTGATTTGTCAGCCGCTGCCTTATTTGTGTGGGCTGATTGATGTCGTGGAAGTTGGGGGAAAGACCGACTTCAGTAAGGATCCTTAACTTAGGATTTATGCTTTCCTTTCTTTAGAATGCCTTGCTATGAATTTTTCACTTCCGAGATCCCTGTCGTTCTCCCTTTATGTGTCCGTGGCTGACACGTTTATTTTGTTATGTAGCTCACTGGTTCGATTATATCATGTCGACACTCCGTGAGAAGAAGAGACTGCAGAGGGAGCAACAAGCCCTTGAGCTTGCTACTGGCCAAAGGACCAAGATCATCAATACGTCCGCGGGTCTTCCTATGGCGGACCCAAAAAATGCAGCGGTGTTTACGTCGGAGGAGGAGAGGCGGGTGAGGATCCGCAAGTCCTGTTGGTGCCCGACAAGGGCAAAGGCCCTGCGACTCGCAGAGCCACTGCCTCCAAGCCACCAGCTTCCGCTGCATCCGCACCCCAACGGGAGGTGTTGATGCGAGATGCCATAACCTCGGGGAGGAAGAGGGGAGCAACCTCGGATGCCTCTCTTGCAGATAAGAGGCAGCAGCTGTCCGCTATCCTGCCATTCGACCAAGCTGCTCTCGATAAGGAATATGAGCGGGCTCGCGGAATCCCCGAGGTCGAGCGGGTTGGAGAGCTCCATGAGCTGTACCAGAGGGTAAGTAACTCGTTCAAGTTTTCCTTGCCATGTTCTTAGTATGATAGAAATATAACTTGTGTCTATACGGACTTCCTACAGCTCGGATGCTTCGTCAAGGCTATGCAATGGAAGGCTAGTGAGCGGGCTACCATTGAAGAGGAGCTGCACAAGGCCATGGCTGCATCCGCGGATGAGGCGGAGAAGGTGAAGCAGGCGGATGCTCAACTAAAGGAGAAGGATACGCTCATCAACAAGTTGAACACCAGCTGGGAGGATATAAAATCGGACTTGGATTGGCAGGAGAATTTTATCAATAAGTCGATGAAAGCCTTCCTGGACTCGAAGGATCAGCTCCTCGAGGACCTCCAATTTGCCCGTCTTGAGGCTGCCCGAGATTTTATGAAGTCGGACTCCTTCAAGGTTTTCATGGCGGACAAGTCCAATGCTTCTCGCTTGGATGGGTTTTCATCCGCTATCGGCCAGTTGCAATCCAAGGGATTACTTCCACCAGACTTCGACTGGAATGCGGAAGGATTGATTCCTTCCGCGGATGCTAATGGAGTGGAGGTCCCAGTGGACAATGTGCCAGATGAACGACTGGCCGCATGTGAATTTGCGGGTAGTCACCGAGGAAGGTGAGCTTGACATCAGGAACGACGGACCCTTTCTCCCAAAGTGTGTCCCGGAGGCCCTTCGAAAGGTATGTTTCATGCCTTTTGATAACTACATGGCGTTCCTGAAGAACTGGTACTCCTTGCTTGCTCGGGTCGTTGACCATGGCGCGAATTTCAATCTGTTCGTTATTGTTGAATCCCTCGCAGCACGTGCCACCGCCAACCCGTCTTCCACCAATCCGCCTCCAGCCGAAGAAGTTGGTCCGAGCCAACCTGCCCCCCCAGTGAGAAGTCCGGGGTATGCCCCGTGAGAAGTCTGTAACTTTTAAAATTGTAATCTTTTGATGGCACGGATTGTTGTCATGTACAATATTTACTCTCCTTTATTTGCAGTAATTATCTCCGGAACAATTCTTTTCGTGCTTTGAATTATTGCTTGCTTTCTTCTTTATTTCCTTCGTTCCGTCATTCATATGTTGAGTTATCATAAATACACATCTCTTACAAACGCGGACCGCTTCGAGTGACGTCTGACGCAAGATAATCAAACCATTCTTTCTGATCCTCGGAACGTTCGTCTTTACTATATCAGATTACTTTGTGGGGGATGTGTAATCTTCTAGAAGGTGGAGGTTGAAGCAGTGAAATTGTCATTATTACGGCGTCCCTTCATCTTCCGAGTCGTCGGATGATGGACATGTGGCGTGATCGTAAAGATTCGTTGCCACTATAAATAAGGGTGTGGTAATTCTTCCTTTCTCACTGCTTTTCCCCTTGTCAAACTTTCCCCGTCTAGAATTCTCATTCTTCGACAAAGCCAGATTTCTCCAGGATGTCGGAATCTGCTCGAGAAAAATCAGTCCGAACTAGGCAACTTCACCTCAATGCCAATGCAGTGGTTCCCAACCTGGGAAACCCCATCGTTGGAAACCCGGACGATCCCAAGTACAATTCTTGACATTGGGTAAATTGTGCTTGCGGGAACATGCACCCTCCGATTTATCCCGGTAAAGGGACTGTGGACGACTCAATCATCCTTGATCCCGAAGGTGACCCCCCTCTAATCCGGAATAGCGAAGAGCCGAGGAAGAGAGAGCGGACACTGAAGATTATCCGTAGGAGGATCTGAATGCAACAGCAAGGTCGTCGGGTTCAAGGCGTTGGCCCAGAATCTCAAGGCTCAACCTCGGACATCCACTGAAGGGACAAGGTGGGTTATGCCCCGTAGAAATATGTATGGTCCTTAGACATTAGAAAGTTGTAACCTCCATTTTCTTTGTATTCACATGATGTTTTTCTAGTGAAATTCGGATTATCCTCAACAGAGGGAATTGTTACCTTGTTCTCAGCCTTACTTTGTCGGACCATATTCATGCAAATATCCCTGTGAGATAACCGGTAAATATAAACTCGGACGTGGCTGATGGGCTTGTCTAGATCAGATATGATAAGCTCATTTGACCCAATACTGTTCAGCCCAGACGAATAGTACAAGCCCATTGTCGACGTCAAGGTTCTTACGTGTCGGACGCTTATTGGTTCATCCCGTCTATAAATACCCGAGCTCTCCTTTGCACTGATCGCCTCAATCAGACTCCTACTCTCATTCTCACTGAAAATTTCTACCTTCTTTTTCAAAGTCGGATAGGTTTCCATAGTTTGAGCATGGTAGTAGCCATAAGAAGATGATTTCTTGAATAGTTTCCCCCTCGAGACTCTCGTCCACTCTCAAATTGGTGTTTTGTCTTGAGTTTGAGAGTGGTGTGGGTCTGAAGGGAGCGATTGCTCAAGATCAGTCGTTAGAAAACACAGATCTCGGTAAATGCTCGGGTCCGAAGGTAGACTAACGGATGTTCTTATTGGTCGTATGTGCGATCCACCCGGTAGGAGCTTTTCCTTTCCGGGGAGCTGCTGGCGGGTGGGTCTCCATACGATCAGTGCGTCAGATCCGTGCTCGGATTCGACTAAATGGGTACCTTTGAGGGACCCCGCTGTCTGGAGATAGAATGTTTGAGGTCGGACATAGCAGATGTGTTCGTCCAATCTGCTCTTGATTTCAAGTGCCCATCACACACTTTTTTAATGTGTCCGTGCAAATTGAGCACAAGATCCGTAGAGGGAATCAAAGGTAAGGTGATATTGTCGGATTCCAACTCATTGAATCTTTCTGTATTGTGCAGGCACCTCAGATCCTTGGTGTCTCTGGAATTGGCGATTAAGTAGGATACTGTTAGATATTTTATTAGAAATATCTGTTTAGATTTTGATCAGCAACATGATGACTTATCTTAGTCTCAGAAAGGTGATTAGTACTCTTGGTTCACTTGAACATTGTAAAAGAGGAAAACCACTAAGTATGATAGTCTAGATAATCTTGTATAGGATGTTAGGTCTCAAAATGTAATTTTTATTTTATGAAGAGAAGACCAAGAAGAAGACATCCAAGCAGAAAACTCAACGACATTGAAGACTTGAAGAAAACTGCACAAGATTACTGAATCTGTTGTTCAGATATCTTAGCCAGATATCTTAAAGACACGAATAGTTTCAAACAAACTGTGTCACAAAGAGATATCTGAGAAATAAGATACATATCTGAAAACAAGGAAAGTGTCCACAGATATCTACTCTCAGATACCTTGAGCTTTAACCACGTTTCTGAAAGAGAAATATATATTGCAAACAAAGTTGTTTCAATAAACACAAGTGGTATCTGAAGAATGAAGATAAGGACGTGCAAAGAATCAGATAACACTAGTCTCTGATACAAAGCATAGTTCCGTTGGCACTACAGGACAAAAAGTATAGTACAATGCATTTAATGCACAGACAGATATGCGAATAAAAGCAGCGGCGACTCGAGAAGAAGACAAAACCCTCTGATGCTATACACAGATATCGATAGTTTGAATTTGAGCCTAACGGATACTATTCAAACGGCACTCAAATTCATCTATAAATATCAACACTTAGACAGCTTGAGAAAACACACAGAACCTTAGACACACGATCTCTGAATATCTTACTCTCTCAAAGCAACTTACTTATCCTCAAAGCTTTCTGTTGCGACCAAAGCTTTTGATCTTGAGTAAACACTGAAGTTCTAAGTGTCACGATCCTAAACAAGCAAAGCTATCGTGAAGGAGTTGAATCAAAAGATCAACTATCCGAGATTCATTCTCTTGAGCAGATATCATAAGACTTAGGTCGATAAAATCGAACAAGATACCATACATTTGTAAAGTGTATTAAGTAACAGTTCACGAGCTATCGATTAATGAAAAGTTATTAAGACGCTCATCTGACAACTCAAACCAAAACCAACACCATAACTGGCGTGGAGTGCAGGAAGTACTTAGTTTGAAAAATCAGGGAATAACTCCAAGGTTACCGGAGTATAGGAAGTACTTGATTTGAGAAACTAAGGAATAACTCCAAAGTTATTGAGTATAGGAAGTACTTAGCTTGGGAAGCTAGGGAATAACTCAAAGGTTTTTGAGTATAGGAAGTACTTGGCTGTGAAAGTCGGGGAACAACTCAGGGGGAACATTTGGTTGGGAACCAACTGTTAAGAATCTTAGAATAGGATTATTGTAAGGAGAACTCAATTATCTGTTCTAGTGAATTCTAGGTCTCTGATAGACCGAAGTGGATTAGTTGGAGGATTACGCCACCTCCAGATACCACTATACTTGCTGTGTTATTTACCTTTCTGTTTACATTTGACACACACACATATTAAGCATTTACGCACTTATCTTTATTAAGTCTTCCACTCTGATTCTAAGTATCGGATATCTATTGAGATATCGAGAAATAGTTATTATCGACAAAAGTTTTAATGGACTATTCACCCCCCTCTAGTCTTTTACTTTGCCGTTATCTGGACCAACAAGTGGTATCGGAGGAGGTTCACCGATATACCTTGCTGAACCTAGATCCCCAGATAGGTGAAGGAACTTTGTCCACTTTTGAGGACTATTTAATTTGTGTGTTAAGTGTGCAGGTATGTCTCTGAGTGATGCACCCGTTCTCAAACCATAGAACTACGAGAAATGGAAAAATAACATGATGCTCCACCTTGAAGCCATAAGTGACGAAATGATCGAAGTAATAAAGAATGGCCCAATAGTCATTCAACAACTTAAGCAAGTCATGGAGGTTTGAGTGGAAGAGCAGAGATCAAAGCGAAGGATCTTCACAAGCAGATCGTCGACTAGTGGAAGATCTCTTGGTCAAGTTATTTACGAACCAAAGCCAGAGAACTACGGACATCGGAAGATGCCAAGAGGAATCGTCTGGATGGTCAAGCTCGTAACATCATCATCAGATCGACACCAGAGCACATACAGTGTAAACTGTGGGGTGCTAAAACGGCGAAAGTTGCCTGGCATTTGATTGAAGAAATCTGTGCCGAAACTGAGAAAACCAAGGAAAACAAGTTCGAAGTTCTAAAGTTGAAATTTCAAAATTTCAAACAAGGTCCCACTGAAACTCTGGAAGAACTTGATTTCAGGTTTACCACTCTCATGAGTGATATGGCGACTTGGGAAAGCAATAGATACTCTCGATGAGAAGATTAAGACTATTGTCGAAGTCTTAACCACAACGGGAGCATACTAAATTCTTTTATTTTAACCAAGGTGTGCGAATATCACTCGAATGGAACTTTTCTCTCATCTTGCTCTTGTTGACTATGAGACAACTCGGAGAGAACAAACAAGCTGAAAAGTTGCGAATGTTGCTCTAGTTACTCGAGGAACTTGAAAAGAAGAAAAGCAAGGAGGAGGCGAGGATGCTCTTCTTTGCAAAGCAAATGAGCAAATTTGTCGGTCGAGAAATTGAGAGATGAAAAGCGAAGAGAAGTGAAAAGCATCTAGGCTCAAACTATCACCGACAAAAATATGCAAAGCTTCATTGAACAAGCCATTTCGAGAAAGCATCATGTCTTGAGGAAGCGAATTGGAAGCGATATCTGTTTCTATTGTCGAAACACAGCCACTTCAAGAAGGATTGTCACGCCTCGACAAACTAAGGACGATGCGACAAGAAAGATAGAAGAATCTTGAAGAAGCGAGCTTTGTTAGCGAAGAAAGAAAGAAAATCCAAATTCAATGGATGCTCTAGGCGTTGAGGCAGATTCGAAGAGGACAATTCGGATGACTCAACCTTACCATCACCAATTATGTGGAGTTACTCATGATATAATCGACTTGACCTCAAGAAGAATGAAATGTGTGGGGTTCTTTGAAATTGTGGACGGACATCTCCAACATAGAAAAGCATCTTATGGTGATGAGGTAACACATACTTCTTGCTACACTTATGAAAGTGATGAAGAGGAAATAAAAGATCTAGAAAATCTCGAGAAAGGAACTTGATATCTATGAAAGAGAATTTCTAATGATCCGTCTGAAGCGAAAATCTAGAGGAGGAAAAGAATTTTCTTGCAAAGGAAAATTCTCATTTAGTTAAGATATCACGAGAAAAGGACTGAAAATCGTTTCTCAAAGCTCGAGATATCTGAGCTAAAAAGTCACATAAAGAAGCATTAGCGATACTTGAAAAGAAATATGAAGATCTTCTTTACGAAAATAAGGAACTCGAAGAAAGAACTATCTTTTCAATCTTATGCCAAAGCTAGTGACACTCTTCTTGAAGTACAATCTTACTTAAGAGATCCTTGAAAAAGAAAGGACTTGGGCTGAATACGAATGATTGTTCTATCACTCTGAATAAGAGTAAGGAGAAAAGAACATTTGTAAGTACTCGCAAGAGGCGGTTCCCATGCAATCTATAGTATCGGTGAAAAGACAAAGATTGTTGACAAAGGAAAGGCGATTCGACTAAACCTTTGTGGGAAAAACAAGTCAAAACAAAATTGTTAGATGCGTCTACGAAAAGAAACACAACCGAAAAGTGTAAACACCCAGATGCTATGTCTCTCAAAAGGTAGAATTGCGAGTGGCAAATTCTCCCATATCACTTTTACGGAAAGAAATTGGATCAACGGAGACTAGCAAAGGCTTGAGAAAAGATCTCGGATAGCTTCAAGTGCTCAAAGCAGTATTGGCTACAAAGGCATCGGAAAACAACTTGCTCATGAGTACAAGCGGCAAGAGCGATGGTGAAAGCTAGAATTGCTCAAAGCAATTATCGAAGTGGAAGTTAAATCAAGCCTTTGAAAATCGAATGCAGGGGCTAGAAGAAATCGAAGGAAGGCTAAGTTCTTGAAAAGCAAACTCGAGAAACGATAGGTATCTGAAAGCATCATATGGAGCACCTAGGAACACAAGGAAGAAAATAATTCTTACTAATGATAACATTCATTCAAAGAGAATTCCTCCTTACGTTCTGTCGGACAAAGCATATTTCAAAGAAATTCATTCAAAATGGATTCCTCTTGGAAGAACTTTTAATTAGCGGTTCCATCAAAGATATGAGAACTAATCTCACATTTCTGTTGTGTGCGAGAATGCCTCTGGACCAAAGCTTGGCTATTTGATAGTGGATGCGAAAGCACATGACGGAGACAAAGCAAATCAGTTGATTACAAAGCTTGCAACACAGGACCGGATATCGATTTCTTTGGAGGAGAATTAAATCCCTCTACGGGATTTGGCAGCGTCAAATTGGGGACTTTAACAATCAACGGCGTATTACATGTTAAGGATTTGAAATATAATCTATTTAGCATGAGCAGTTTGCGGACAAGGTTTTACTATAAAATTCAAAGCTAAATCTGCAAACTAATTGACAATGAGTCAAAGCGACGGTCTTAGTTGGTCGTGAAAGGCGATCTTTATGTTGCCGATTGGGCATCTGCCTGTTGAAGAATGTCTCATGGTGAGTCAATCTGGTCACCACGGAAGAGCCTTGGTTATGGCACAAAAGAATGAGTCACTTGAACTTCAAAACTCGAATAGACTTGCGAGAAAGAGTTAGTGGTTGGTCTTCCAGAACATCTTTGAAAGGATGGTATCATGCACTTTGCCGGATGGGGAAACAATCTAAGATCTCTTTCAAGTCCAAATCGGACACTCTAGTGTTAGACCAACTGCAACTTTTACACATGGATCTATTTGAATCATACGTAACTAGTTATGCGGGAAAGAAGTTTGTCTGTTGTTGTAGATGACTTCTCAAGATTCACTTGGGTTGTCTTTGAAAACAAATCGATGCCGGTGGAGATACCAAACTTCTTTGAAAAAGCTTGAAGTCATGAAAAATGACAAGGTATCTGCAATCGAGCAGACCATGGTCTTGAGTTTGTCAACTTGATTACATAAAGGAGTTTGTACTGCAAAGGTATACAACACCAACTTTCCTCTGTAAGAACACCTCAACAAAATGGTGTTGCGAGAAGGAAAACAGAACCCTTAAAGAAGCTGCAAGGACAATGCTAGGCGACCTTTGAAATAAGTGAAATTTATTGGGTTGAAGGCGTAAACACGACTTGCTACACTCGAAACAGATGTTTGATAAACAAACACCATGGCGGGACCCCTATGAAATCTTGGTTGGTAGACCCCTAATATCAAACATCGAGAGTATTTAGTTGTAGATGTTTTGTTCTAAACAATGGGAAAGATTATCCGAGAACATTTCAACCAAAGGCGATGAAGGTGTTTTCTTGGCTATTCCACAAGCAAAAAGCTTACGAGTTTACAACAAAGAACAAAGAAAATTGAAGAATCGAGTTCATGTTGTATTCTATGAAGGAAATAAGAAAACACCTCCTAATGATGAACTCTCGAAGGTTCAAAGAAGCTGTTATTGAGGATTCTAAAGAAGAATCCTCGAAGGAAAAACATCATTATAGGCGAGGATGACTCGGCGTAGAAAAGCTTGAAAAGCCTAGTAACAACAAGATGACTCACAAACATGATGAGGAATTCCTATGAGTTTTCGAAATGGAGCGATTCTTGAGAACCTTCATCATGAAGAGGTATCGAAAATAAGAATCTTTGAAATGCATGTTTGAGATATCTCTAACCTTTGAAAAAGTGTCGATATCAATGACATTTCCCATATGTGGATATCTCGAATCTTGAAAAAGTATCAAATCAAAATCTTAGTGATTCACATTGGATCACTTGGATATTGATCCTACTAGCACTAAACCTATGATGAGATGGATCAAAGATCATCCTACAAAGGATATAATTGGACGATTAATCGAGGTGTTAGGACTAGGAGAGCAATAGTGAAAATGCTAACTCTCTCTTTGGATGTTTCATCTCGAATATTGAACCTAAAAATATAGAAGAAGCATTAGGAGACCAAGGTGGATCTACGCAATGCAAGAAGAGTTGGATCAATTTGAGAGAAACAAAGTCTGGAAACTGGTTCCATTTATAGAAGGAATATCTGTGATTGGAACTAAATGGGTTTTCAGAAACAAGATGAATGAGTCTGGTGAAATAACCAGAAACAAAGCAAGATTGGTTGCCAAGGGATTTACCCAGACTGAAGGCTTAGATTTTGACGAGTCATATGCACCAGTTGCAAGATTGGATGCAATAAGACTCTTTCTAGCCTTTGCAGCTCATAAAGATTTCAAAGTTTATCAGATGGATATCAAAAGTGCATTCCTAAATGGTGAACTTGCAGAAGAAGTTTATGTTGAACAACCACCTGGCTTTGAAGTTTCCTCAGAAAGTAGAATGGTCTATAAACTACAGAAAGCTCTGGACTGAAACAGGCTCCAAGAGCATGGTATGACACTTTGGCTAAGTACCTTCTGGAAAATGGTTTCAAGAAAGGTGAAGTTGATAAAACTTTATTTACCTTAAATCATGATGGGAAACTACTCTTAGTTCAAGTATATGTTGATGACATCATATTTGGATCTAAGGACAAGCAACTTTGTAATGACTTTGCAAATCTCATGAAAAGCAAGTTTGAGATGAGCATGATGGGAGAAATGAATTATTTCCTAGGATTGCAAGTCAAGCAACTCAATGATGGAATATTCATTAGTCAAACAAAGTATGCAAAAGATATGCTCACAAAATTCAATCTTAAGCCTTCTGAAAAGAATGCTAAGATACCTATGAGCATTGGAACCAAAATGACCTATACTGAATCAGATAAGAGTGTTGAAGAACATAAGTATAGGAAATTGATAGGTTCACTACTTTACCTCACTGCAAGTAGACCTTATATTCAATATGGTGTTGGAGTATGTGATAGTTTTCAGACAAATCCAATCCAAACACACTGCAACATTGCTATTAAAATATTAAGGTATGTAAATGGTACAGTAGATTTAGGATTGTGGTATCCTAAAGAAAGTGGATTGAGTTTATTTGGGTACTTAGGCGATTATCTTTGGATCATTGCTTGATAGGAAAAGCACCTCGGGAACTTGTCGGTTTAGGTACTAGACTTATCTCATGGTTTAGCAAGAAGCAAAACTCAATTGCAACTTCTACCAGGAAATTTGAATATATTGTTCTTTGGTTGTTGTGCAACACAAATTACGTGGATACAACAACAACTTAAAGACTATGGACTCGATGAGAAGAAAACTCCCATTTTACGTGACAACACAAGTGCTATTGCGATTACAGAATCCTAAATTTCATGCGAACAAAGCACATTGATGTTAGACATCACTTCATCGAGACCATGTTGAAAAAGCGATATAGAGATACTCAAGATTGGCTTTGAAGACCAACTTGCGATATCTTCACTAAGCCACTACAAGAAAGTAGATTCTTAGCCTTAAGACATAGTCTTGGACTAATGGAACTACCAATGGTGAAAGAGTTCAAGTATAAAACGGCAACCGGAGAAGAGGTATCTGGAGCGGAAACCGAGAAGAAGTATCTGAGCAGGCAACCAGAGAAGAGGTATCTGAGCAGGTATCCGGGAAAGAGAAAGAGAAATGCAGAGCGGGTATCCGAAGTCAAAAAGGCTAAAGAGCAAAAGATAGCTTAAGATCTACGAGGCGAACTCGGATATCGAATCACTCTATAAGCAGGGAACACAAAGAGAATAGTATAACTATCTGCGATCAACTACTCTCTTGAAACTTCGCATTATTTCTATCTTGATGAAAAACTTGGAAAAATCCAAGTATAAACAGATTAAGATTGAGCAGTGTCCTTGGTCATACAATTGTGATTCGGATAGCAAGTCGCCAAAACTCATTAAATGGGCACAATTACACTGGCGATTGTGATCATTCTTTGAAGAAACAATGGTGACCCTCGATGAAGTTAGCGATTGATGCATGCGGTGGAAATTAATTCACGATAAATAGTGGACTATTGAAATTGGGGCGTGGCCCACTAAGCATTTAATGCGAACTAGCTTTTGCTCACTTTGTTTGCAAATTACGACATTACACAAAATCAATTTGTATGTATTTATGCATTGGGATTCATTGCTATATATATAGGATTTTGGCAAATGAAATCACTTTTGCCTAATCGAAATTTCATCTTACCAAAGAATAGCAAATCCTTCTCTTGATTCTCTGCAAACCCTCTACAATCTCTGCAAATCAAGATTAAGTTTTTACGAAAAGAATCCTGAATTAAATCTCTTTCAAACACCAATTTCAAATCCTACACTATATAAAGAGATGGCCTCCAAGAACACTTCAACACGAAATCGATCCTCCTTTGATGCTTTGAAAAGCAAGCACGAGTTGGTTAATGTAAACAATCGAGTGGTAGGAATTTTAATCACGACCATTGGACTTCAAGTCACGAGAATGATTTGGGGTGGTGCCATGGTTGAGAATACCTCTCTGCAATAGAAAACCAATGACGAAAATTGATTCTTGACATGCTTGAAAAGGCACAAATCGAGGGTTTTCTATCTGCCGCCAGTGGAATTTCATCACTCGATGTGTTGGAATTTTACAACAACTCGAGATTATTTCTGTGTATCTGAAAACCTTTGAAATAGTGTCTATCAAAACCTCGATCGAAAGGAAATCATACGGACTTAACAACCTTACGTAAGTTGTTTGAGGTTCAAAATCTTGGAAAGGATTTTGAAATAAACACGAAGGATGATGAACTCCTTGAAGGTGTTAAAGAACTTTACGATGGCGTGTGTGATCTTGAAAATCGAGATACACCCACGAGTTCAAACTTGCGACATCGAACGGACATCTGTTGGTTCCTTTGGGATATCTTGGCTTTCATTCTTCCAGATGCTTTGATGGTCTCCACGGAGTGCAGACCGGATAAGCGAAACGATGGATCATGATGTTCTTCTTTGAATCGACAAGACAAAAGTGGAAAACCCTTTTAAGCGGGAAAATGCGCCTTCATGAAATTCGTGAAGAAGATTCAAGGCTTGAGCCTAAGATTTTCAAAGGACTAGTGAGCGAAAGGCCACGATGGTTATAGTGCGAAGATATATGCTACTTCTTTGGAAAAGCTTGGCATTGAGCTCGGAGGCAATTTGAAATAGCCATGGTAACTTACTCTATAAATATGAGTATACAAATCGATGAAAAAGGTTCTTGGGTCTCGAAAAGGTCTAAGAAGCGAAAATCGAAAAGATATCTGAAGAAAAGGTTGCGACCAAGAAGCCCGAACTTCAAGAAAGAAGTCTGGCGCAAATCGAAGACACACCAAAGTGGTTGTCAATTCTCGGATATTTGCGGCATTGCCGATGGCGATAATGGCGGATGAACTCATCAATCTTGCAAAGAGTTATCAACTCTTGAACAAGTAGACTCAAAGAGAAAGTGCTTTCGAAATGTTGCGACTAATGCGAAAGCCTGCGATGAACTCGTAAATCTTTGCCAAGAGTGGTGAAAAGCACGAGCCCCATCTGCGAAACCGCGGGAGTTATGGACCAATCGGTTCCTAATCTTGATGAGAGCTCGGCGATGAAGATGATGAACTAGTCATCTCTTAAGTCCTAGAAAGAACAAAGAGGGCTAAGGTTCTGAAAAAATGGCGGTGATAAGGTATCGAAGAAGAACCTACACCACGGGTTCTTTGAGACTATAGCAAAGGTTGTTGGTGCAAACACATCATCGAATGCTTCTCTTGAACAACTTCACAAAGCCACGATGAGTGGTATTTTAGTCTTTGGCGGAATCTTGATGGAAATGCCACATCTAAAAATCGGAAGAACATTCTCTTGATCAATCTTACGCTTCTGACAACCACAACAACCACAAACACAACAACCACAACAGCCACAAGTGGTTGATGAAATGGTAAATGAACTCCATTTTGAATTACCGGCAATATTGTATCTTTGAAGAAAATCACGTAATTGGCGGGTTCCCCAACTCGATGAGAGGATCAAGCGAGACATTAACTCGGAATGATCAATCGGGGAGGCAACTGAGTTGCACACTCGGGAAAGGTGTGAAGTACGAAACTTCAAACAAAAGCGCACTAGGACAAGGCGACCAATGTATAGAAAGGTCACAAGTTCGAGACCAATCGACTGAAGCTTTCGGGTAAATGGTGGTTTAACTCTTACCTTGTGAAAAATTTTATACTTATAAATCTTGTTTCCTCATAAAATTTCTTTATTCTGGTGAGTTAGAAGCGAGAAACAAGAGGAAGTGAGAAGCTTGCCTCGGAATCTTGAAAAAGGTCCTTCAACCTCGACTCTTGAGAAATCGAGCACATGCCACGGTAAATGATTCTTAAAGAGAACTAATTTTTGATAAAATGTTTATGTGCTCATTCATGATAAATGTTTCTAACGGGCTCAAGCGAGATGGAAGAAGATAAGGCGAAATGCAGGAGACAAACCCGAAAACAAGGTTTAGAAGAACACATCCGAGCCTTCAAACTTGAAGGTATATGACAATCAAGTGACAAGTATTCTTCATCTTGGGTTATCTTTTATCTCTTCTAATATTCAATACTTTCTACTTACAGGATATTTCAGAAGTAGAAATGCAAGGGGATAAAGTTGCGACTTCTCCTGCATCAATGGAAATTGATGAAGCCCCCAAGGCAACATCACTCGAAAGAACACCAGACACTGCACAAGTTTCTGAGAAAAATGAATCTGAGCTTCCTATTGAGGAAGTTCAAGAAAGAAATGTTGATGAGGACCAGACTTCCAAGTCTCCACCTCACAACAAGATATCTGAGACACCAATTGTCTCAGTAGAACAAGTATCTGAGCCTGATGTTCATACTCAGGTAACTCAGAAACTAAACTACACTTCTACTCAGATATCTACAAAAGTTTTGAAACTCACTCAAAACTCTTTCTTTCGAGCTCAAGCAGGATCTGCGAGTTCCCATTGAAGAAACAAGGACTACTTCACTTCTTCAAAGCTCACACCACGAAAGCATATTGAATGCTTCAAGAAATGGCGAAGTTAAGGTACTCGATCTCTGAAATATTGAGAATCAGCGATCAACCAACGAGCACGAGCTCTTGACACGAAACATATGTCAAGCAATGTTCCTATAGAACAATATCTGATTGCGACTACTACATAAGGACTTTTCGGAGAAGTGGCGCATAGTTTGATACATGCCTTTGAGCAGGCGGATGGTGAGACAAGATTACGAGATGGCATTCAAGCCTCCACTTGACTTCTGCGGTTTATACCTTACGAACAAGAAGTTAATGGGCGGAAGATCACTATCCGAAGTGATCAATCTTGTATCTGAAGATGATGAGGAGGAAGAAATGAATGAAAATTACTTTGATGAACCTCCCTGACCATCACCAAGAGGATGATAATGACAAAAGGATGATGATGATGCCCTGCACGGGGAGGAGGAATTTCACGGAGAAACAATGCCTCGGTGCTGAAAAGCAAAGCGAGAAGACTTCACGAAATCTCCGTCTTCATCACCTCGAAATCTACTCATCCATCTTCTAAACAACGCGATTACTCTTGAACAAGTAGTTGAGCTCTCGAGAAACCAATCGAAAATATTAAACACTCGGACCGGAAGTGCTCAACTCGGACAACTGTTGGAAGAAGAACAGCTCCATCTTCAAGCGGAAGATCAAATAGCTAAATCCGGAGATAAGATTGATCAACTACAAGATCTATACTTAGAAGAAATGATTGCTTACTACGAGGTTAAAGAGCTACGGGATCTTGTGCAAAGATCACCAAAGAACTCGATCTTGAAGAAGTATCGAAGTCGAAACATGATGCTAAGGCGCATCATCTTGAAAGAAGTACCATCCTCCTCCCGAAAGGAAAGAAACCAATCTACGAGATGGTTCTTTGGACTCGTCTGATCGATGAAAATGTCGAGAGGATGAAGATCCTTTGGGCTAATCACTCGGATGATGAAGAAGACAAGACTTTGGCGAACACGCCATGAACATTTAGCGGTTTCTCACTTGAAAAGGAAGTTGATTTCTCCTACAATATTCAACAAACTTCCAAGCGTCCACTCCATGAATACATGAGCAGTGCAATCTTGGCTACTACGAACAAGGAGATGTCTTCTCAAAACAAGGAAGTAATTGCCTCGTCCCTACGAAATGAGAAAGTTCTTGAGCTCATCACTCGAGAACAACTAGCATGGTCATTGCTCGAGAAAGATGCAGGAATGATAAGGGGCGATGATGTGTCTTTAGTGAAAAAGCTTTTCAAGAGGCAAGTTACTCTTTGGAAGCGGATGCCATCCTAGGCCCATTAGCGAGCTCTTGATAAGGACAATGGACTTATCAAGCAAAATCGAGAGCTCAAAGCGAACTTGAAGTTGGTCACTTTGCCTATAATTATCTACAAGGGCACTTTGACTCTCTCTGGATTCCTTTATGAGGTGAGTCGATGACAATGACTAAGGGAAAGAAAGTACAAATCTGGACCTCAAAGTCAGGGGGAATGGGAAGAAGGAGATGAAAACAAGAAGAAATCTGGAGCTGGTGCGGCTCAGAAAGGAAGAAGAAAAACTTCCCAGCCACCACTCAGAATCAATGAACCCTCCTCAAGCCAAGCTGCTTTGCAAATAGTAGTTGCTTCCCAGAAACCCACTGAAGGAACCAAAATGGTAACAAGGGCCATGGCACAGAAACCTCCAAGGAGTACCAAGGCTCCAAGGAGAAGACAAGTTAGAGGGATTGATGAATCTTCTGAAGAAGAAGAAGGTCAAATCAAGTCCATGGGCAATGAAGAAGGCTGTGAAACTCTCACAAGATCTAATCTTGATGATGATGAAGAGACTGATGAAGATGAAGTTCCTCTTCACAGAAAAAGGAAAATTGAAAGCCTAACTGAGCCCATAGCTGCAAAGCCTTTGGCAGCTAAAACTCTCTCTGGAAATACCAAGTCTATCCAGGGTGGTGGTTCTTCAAGCAACAACCCCAAAGAGAATTCAAGACAGAAAAGGAACAGACTGAGAGCTGAGCAAAGACAAAGTCAACTTCCACTCAGGCTAGAAGAAGCCAAAATAGAGTATGTGAAGTATGACAATGATTCCTCCGTCTACAGGTGCATCAATCAAAAGAATGGCTATTGGATTCTGGAACTGAAGCATCTATTGGTAAATTCAAGATTTCCAGAACCAATCCATAAACAACTCATGGCATGGAGAAAGAATAAACCTACCTTGATCAACACCAATCACATCAAAGCATGGTTGGATTTTGAAGTTGTCGAAGGCTGAAACCGTGAAGAAGGACCTCTCGATGATTGTCCATATGAAAAGCCGGATGATGTGCACAAAATTCGAATATCACGAGCAGCACAAGACCAAGACTTCTTTGTGGAACCACATGAGTCGTTCTATCGGCGGAAGATCAATACAAGGGTGACATCGGATATCGAAGATTATCTCTGAATACTTCAAGCTTTCGGATATCGAGAATAGAGCATGCACGGAAGTGGGGAAAGTACATATGGGTCAAGCATTTTCCAAGAAAATCCTACCAAAACTACAAGGAGGTACGTGGATTTGCGAGACACGAGATGCTTGTCGAACTCTTCTCTATGATTATTCGATGACATCAAAGGTTTGGAGATAGGAAATTTGCAAAGATCCATAGAAATCTTGTTGAAGACTTGAAGATTGAAGACTTGAAGACTAGTTCTTTAGAATGTTTACTTGGAGCTTGGTTACTCTGTTGTCCTAATTTACTATGTAGTTTTGTATTTTCTTTGGTGAGCTTAAGCGTATCATGTATTGAAGTTATACGTAAACTTTAGTTGTAACTTATCGAAGAACTTACTCTCGGATAGTATTCTATAAAAGATAACTTGTACAAAGATCACACCTTGTGATTTGGTTGATGTCTACTTTACGCATAATTATATGAATTGAAAGATCTTAAGAAATGATTAAGTGGTGGATTGTTTCCTCATCAGTTGTAATAGGAAGATAGTCATCGTTGGTGATCAAAATGGGAAATTTGTTAGATATTTTGTTAGAAATATCTGTTTAGATTGATCGACAACATGATGACTTATCTTAGTCTCGAGAAAGGTGATTAGTACTCTTGGTTCACTTGAACATTGTAAAGAGGAAAACCACTAAGTATGATAGTCTAGCTAATCTTGTATAGGATGTTAGGTCTCAAAATGTAATTTTATTTTATGAAGAAGACGAAGAAGACATCAGCGGAAAACTTCAGCGACATTGAAGACTTGAAGAAAAGCGCACAAGATTCTTGAATTTGTTGTTCGGATATCTTAGCGGATATCGATTCTTTGCGATCCTTATCTTCATTCTTCAGATACCACTTGTGTTTATTGAAACAACTTTGTTTGCAATATATATTTCTCTTTCAGAAACGTGGTTAAAGCTCAAGGTATCTGAGAGTAGATATCTGTGGACACTTTCCTTGTTTTCAGATAACACTAGTCTCTGATACAAAGCATAGTTCCGTTGGCACTACAGGACAAAAAGTATAGTACAATGCATTTAATGCACGGACAGAGATGTCTGAATAAAAAGCGGCGACTTAGAAGAAGACAACACCTCTGATACTATACACAGATATCGATAGTTTGAATTTGAACCTAACGGATACTATTCAAACGGCACTCAAATTCATCTATAAATATCAACACTTAGACAGCTCGAGAAAACACACAGAACCTTAGACACACGATCTCTGAATATCTTACTCTCTCAAAGCAACTTACTTATCCTCAAAGCTTTCTGTTGCGACCAAAGCTTTTGATCTTAAGTAAACACTGAAGTTCTAAGTGTCCTGATCCTAAACAAGCAAAGCTATCTGTGAAGGAGTTGAATCAAAAGATCAACTATCTGAGATTCATTCTCTTGAACATATATCATAAGACTTGGGTCAGTAAAATCGAACAAGATACCATCTGTTGTAAAGTGTATTAAGTAACAGTTCTGAGCTATCGATTAGCGAAAAGTTATTAAGGCGCTCATCGACAACTCAAACCAAAACCATAATGGCGTGGAGATGCAGGAAGTACTTAGTTTGAAAAATGGGGAATAACTCGAAGGTTCTAGGAGTATAGGAAGTACTTGATTTGGAAAACTAAGGAATAACTCCAAGGTTATTGAGTATAGGAAGTACTTAGCTTGGGAAGTTAGGGAATAACTCAAAGGTTTCTGAGTATAGGAAGTACTTGGTTGTGAAAGCCGGGGAACAACTCAGGGGGAACATTTGGTTGGGAACCAATTGTTAAGAATCTTAGAATAAGATTATTGTAAGGAGAACTCAATTATCTGTTCTAGTGAATTCTAGGTCTCTGATAGACCGAAGTGGATTAGTTGGAGGATTACGCCACCTCCAGATACCACTATACTTGCTGTGTTATTTACCTTTCTGTATTTACATTTCAGCAACACACACACACATATTAAGCATTTACGCACTTATCTTTATTAAGTCTTCCGCACTCTGATTCTAAGTATCAGATATCTATTCAGATATCTGAGAAATAGTTGTTATCGACAAAAGTTTTAAAAGACTATTCCCCCCCCCCCCTCTCTAGTCTTTTACTTTGCCGTTATCTGGACCAACAGATACTTTCCTGTCGGAGGAGTAATCTTGACGGAAGATGACGTATCTCCAGAGACTTTCTCTACAGTTTATGTATTGCATCTGTAGATCCGGATAAGGATCGGAGATTGTAGACTGCAAAGACAGTGTTATGTATATTTTGTCTCATGTATGAATAAAATTCATTGCTTGACTTTTCTTGTCATTTGAACGTTAAATCTCAGATTCACGTATTGAAAGATAGAAGTTGTATTGATTTGACGGAAATACAATTACAACTTGAGGGCCGCATGGCCAATGGCAAAAGGGTTAACAAAAACAGAACTGACGGAGTTCCGTGTAATAGATAGTTTAAGCCCAAAATATCTAAATGATGGATAGGGGTCCACTCAATCATCCCTAAGCGTAAAACTTCTGAAGGTTCTTGGCATTCCAAGTACGCTTGAGAGGATGCCCGTACTCATCCCCCAATTTGTAGCTTCCGTTCACTCTCGCACCGACAATCTTGTAAGGTCCTTCCCATTTAGGCTTAAGCTTTCCAATATTGCTCAAGATATCAGCTCGGCGGAGCACCAAGTCTCCGACCTGTAAGTCTTTTGCTTGATCATTCTTGTTATAGGCCCGGGCAGCAGTTGCTTAGTACCTGTGGATATTAGCCAATGCTTCAGTTCTTTTCTGTTCCAGCATGTCTAGATCGAATATCCGAGCTTCATGATTGGCGGAATCATCGAACTCTTGGACCCTCATAGTCTCGACAGCAATTTCTGCTGGTATGACTGCCTCTGAGCCATAAACCAAGGCAAATGGAGTTTCTCTAGTCGCGGTCCGTGCAGTGGTGCGATGAGCCTGATCGCCATCTAGATCATCTGCCCAACTTTCTTGAGAAGTTCTCAGTCGTTTTTCCAGGATCTTAACAATTGTCTTGTTTGTGGAGTCAGCTTGTCCATTAGCTTGTGGATATCCTACAGATGTGAAGCGTTGTTCAATCTTGAAAGATGCCAACCATTCCTTGAGTACATTGCCCGGCGAGCACCATTGTCGAGACAAGAACTGCAGAAGCGAAAGCGGCAAATGATGTTTTTCCAAATGAAGGTCCGCACTCGGCTTTCTGTGATGGTTGCCACAGCTTCAGCTTCTACCCACTTGGTGAAATATTCCACGGCCACAATTAAGAATTTCTTCTGTTGAGTGCCCCTTGGGAATGGTCCGACAATATCGATGCCCCCTTGATCGAATGGACATGCTATGACTGACGGAATCATAGGGTGTGTCGGACGATGGGGAATGTTCGCATAATATTGATAGTCAGGACATTTCCTGGCGAAGCTAGCGGAATCCTTATCAATGGTAGGCCAGTAGTAGCCCTGTCGGATGATCTTTTGAGCAAGAGTTCGTCCCCCGGAATGACTTCCACAACTTCCGCTGTGAATCTCCTCCAGCACAGTCTGTGCTTCTTGCGGGCTCAAACACCTCAAATGAGTCCCAGCAAAAGACCTCTTGTACAAATCTTCCCCGAGTATAAAGTATCTATTGCCTCGGCACTGTACCCTCCTTGACTCCTTCGGATCAGTTGGTAACGATCCGTCTTTAAGATAACTGAAGATGTCAGTCATCCAGTTCCTTCCTGTGTCAATTATCGCAACACTGGGAGTAGGACTCATGACGGATGAGTCAGTAATAGTGAGTAGGATTACTCTCCTCGTGTCTAGAGCAGCTGTTGCGGATGCATACTTTGCCAGAGCGTCCGCTCTTTCGTTCTAGGCCCTATCAAACTTCTCCAGGGTGAACCCATCAAAGAAGCAGACTTCTTGCTTGAGTAGCTCAAGGTTCTTGATCATTGAAGGACCTTTTGTTGCAAAAGTAACGGAGAATTGGGCTTCAACCAATTGTGAGTCTGTGTAAGCTTTGAGTTTCCGGATTCGCAGGGACTCGGCTAGACGCAGTCCGACTAACAGTGCTTCATACTCAGCCTCATTATTGGTGACTTTGAATTCCAAGGATATCGCGTAGTCAAGTTCCGCGCCATCAGGCCTTTTAAGATAGATTCCAATTCCTCCCACTCTTCCAGTGGAGGAACCATCCACTTCCAATGTCCAAACATCCGAGGGATGTTCTTTGGCTTGGAGGTCTTCTGTAAGCTCCTGAGATTCCAACTTGTGTTCTCCTTTCTTATTGATATCCAGGCCAGAGTTGTTAGTACCGGATTTCCCTGTGATATCATCAAGAACATTTAGTTAACGAGTTTCCTCCATGTGGCGGTCAGGCCGATTAATGAACTGGGCATCCTCGAGGTTTTCCGGGTTGATTGCTGGAGGAACTGGCTTTCGGATGATCTGCTTGGTGATTAGGCATTCAAATGCCTGTTTGTCCGGAACTTTCTCTGAATCCGCTTCAGCGTACTCCGTCAGGAAGTCTGCGACAATTTGAGCTTTCTTGGCTGTCGGAGCCTGGTAGCTAATGTCGTATTCGCTCAGCTCAATTGCCCACTTAGAGAGTCGTCCGGATTGGTCGGGCTTTCCCAGGACTAGTTAGTACCACTACTTTATGAGACTTGAAGTACGGCTTTAACCTCCTTGCAGTGTAAACCAAAGCATATGCAAATTTCTCAATCTTCACATATCTTGTCTCGGGCCCAGCAAGGGCTTTACTAAGATAGTAGATTGGCAAGTGATCATTAGCTTGAATCCGTACTAATACGGAACTCATTGCCTCTTCCGTTATTGCTAGGTAGAGGTAGAGTGGCTCTCCTTCCACGGGTTTGGAGAGCAGCGGAGGGGAATGGAGGTACTTTTTCAAATTTTCAAAAGCCTCAGAACATTCCGCGGTCCACTCGAAGCTCTCTCCTTTCCGGAGGATTTTGAAGAACGGAAGGTTCTTCTCTGCGGATCACGAAATGAAGCGACTTAAGGACATAAGACGCCCAATAAGCTGTTGTACCTCATTGAGGTTCTTGGATGAAAGCGATCTAGGATTGCCTTGATCTTCTCGGGGTTTGCACTTATCCCTCTCTCTGATCATGTATCCAAAAACTTTCCGCCCTTCACTCGAAGGTGCACTTTTCAGTTGACTTCATCCGTACTTCCTAAGGATAGCAAAGCACTTGTTCAAGTGATCCACATGTTGTTCTTCAGCTTTGCTCTTAACGAGCATGTCATCCACATACACTTCCATGGTTTTGCCAATCTCTTCCTTGAATATCTAATTCACCAGTCGTTGGTAAGTGGCTCCCGCATTTTTTAATCCGAATGGCATCACCTTAAGCGGTACCTCCCCTGCGTGAAAATTTTCTTGATGTCCTCCTTGGCCATCAATTTGGTAAAAACTTAATGCGTCCATGAAACTTCGATGCGCACATCCGGACGTGGGTCGACCAATTGATCTATCCGTGGCAAGGTATGGATCCTTTAGTGAGAACTTGTTTAACTGGTGAATTCATTGCACATCCGCCATTTGCTGGCGATTTCTCTACGAACTTCGTTGCAAACCCAATCGAATAACGGACTTCTTGATATGACACCTTTCAAAGTCGATCAACTTCGGCGGTTATGATGGCATCCTTAATCGGACCAAAATCCTTCCTCTTTTGTCGGATGTACTTAATCGAGGGATCCATGTTCAGACGGTGAACAGCGATCCTCGGATCTATCCCCTTTAGGTCATCAGTACTCCAAGCAAACACATCACTGTTATCTCGGAGACAAGTAATGAGCTTCATTTCCACCTCCGCGCTCATCTATGTTCCGATCCTAGTCTTCTTGTCCGGGCTTCCAACAACGAGCTCAACTTCCTTGAGAGTTTCATGGGGCTCGATTCGTGCGGTTTTAGGAAACTTGTCCTTCTGGCTCCCTAATCCAATGTGGGGATTCTCTTTCTTTGATGGAAGAACAACTGGCTGATCAGGGGTCACCGTGACTGCCAGCACAGGGGCAGATGCTCTCCTCGTGGACATAATGTAACACTCCCAAGCTTCTCGGATGTTCTCCACTTCCTCTACAACTCCGCATGGGGTCGGAAACTTCATCCTATTATGAAGAGTGGAGGAAATAGCTCGGAATTGATTGAGTCTGGGCGTCGAAGATAGCATTGTAGTGAAAGTTCGGTCCACCACTACAAAAGCGGACTTCTGTGTCACTCTTGCGGGATGTGTCCCAAGTGAAGCGTGGAGCATGACACTTCACGGAGGATGGGCGATACCTCCTCGAACCCTAGTATGGAGGTGTTGACTCTCTCATGTCAATTCCTCCAGTTCATTTGATCTATTGCGATTTGGAGATAATGTTGAGGAACTCCCGTGTCTACCGGGATCTTGTTTACAGATAAGTTGCAATGGTTAAAGAAACCACCGTGAACATCCGGATCATCAATGTCTTCTCCTCCTGCCGTAGGAGGAGGGATCTCACTATCATCAAAGGATATGGCATTTGTCCCTCGAATTGCTGGAGCAACATACGATCTATCATTGTTCTGAAGATTTTGAGCTGTCCGCTCTCTTGCGTTCCTACTATCGCCCCCACTTGGTCCGCCCGCTATGGCGTTGATCACTCCGCTGTATGGAGGGTTCTCCATTTCAACGTCGTCATCGTACACATGTGTTATGGTCCGTGCGAGACGGATGGCTGGGTGGCGGAGGTGGCAAGGATAGGGGACGAGGTGGCGGCTCTGTAGCTCTATCCTGCCTTTTTCATTCCGTCTTATCATGTCTAGAAGGTTCATCCGTATAGATGTGATCTTCGATTTCCTCTCTTATCAAATGTTCAACCTCCGTTTTCAGTTGAATGCAATCGTCCGTCTCGTGACCACGGCACTTGTGGAACTTGCAGTACCCCTTTGCATTCTTATTCTTCCGGTTGTTGTGAGAGGGCTTTGGCCATTGGACATCCAGCTTCTTCTCAATGATAGTTGCCAAGATGTCGGATCTTGGTCTGTTGAGACGGGTATAATCCGCATATCTCCTTGGCGGACTCCTTTATCTGTGTGATCCTTCCTTGGGTCAAGTTTCCCCCTGGCATTGCTCTTGTTTCATCGGCTCCTTTCCTTTCTTGGAACCAGCTCTCACCGGAACATTCCTTCGGTACTCCTCTCTATACATCACTTCTTCACAGATGTCATCCAAATGCTTTTCACTCCTCACTTCCTGACTAGAAAGTTTTCTACGGAGCTCTGAGTTGAAAGTATTAGCATCTGGTGTGGACTGTTCCTTATCTTGTGTGGCTCAACTTGAAGAACTTCCGCGTGAAAGCGATCTAGGAAGGTCCATAGATCCTCTTGCTCCCTTTGTATAATTTCTGCCAGATGCTCGACGGTACGCTTTCTTCTTTTCGACTTTCCAAATCGTCCCAGAAACTTGGAGGAGAGGTCCGCATATGACCTTATCTACTTGT
The DNA here is from genome assembly GCA_026545765.1 of Plantago major. Taxonomy (NCBI): domain Eukaryota; kingdom Viridiplantae; phylum Streptophyta; class Magnoliopsida; order Lamiales; family Plantaginaceae; genus Plantago; species Plantago major. Next base: position 97,777,885 of record CM048839.1, read on the forward strand.
TTGGTAAAGCAGTGTACCAATCCATGGCCATTCCAAAGAGAGTAGATGAGAACGTGAGAGCTTTCGTATTGTCACTCATCCCTTTGGAATCCATCTTACTGTTGTATCTTGTCGGTGTGACGGGGCGGTATCCCGTAATAGTATTCCAAGTTTGGAATTACTTGATCCGAGTTCTGTTCCTCTCCTTTTCTCTCATGATTTCATCGCCTGATGGGTTTGGTGCACTAGTAGTTATCTGCTCATGATCCTTTACAGGCGTCAAGATTTAGAATCTGGGCCTCAAAGCTTTTGTTGAGCATAGATTTCTTCGAAGTCATTATCTCCCCGTCCTTGGATGAGCTGCTACATCATGAGGAGCTCATCTAAGCGGACCTTTGGAATGGTTTCCTCGTGATCCACAGCTCTTGGAGGTGCTTGTTGCGGAGCTCTAGGCTGCCTGTTATCATCCTCCTGATGGTCTCTCCTTCCATTCAGACTTCCTTCACCCTGAATTTGGGAAGCGGATGCTCTCCGATCTAGAAGGTTCATGAGATCCTCTTGGGGTGGTGATTCCCCAACCTCTGAGGATCAGACGTTGCTGTTTCTTGATAGGCTCTGCTTGCTTGGAGTAGCCACTGGCGGAGTGGCTTGCTGAGGATGGGCATTGTTAGACCCTAGACAACCTTGGATTATCGTGAGCAATCTATCGAACTGAGTCTCACTTAATCCGAGGTCACTAGTCTGGACTACACGACCATCAGGCATAGTAAACTGTTGGCCTGTAATGGGGACTTGAGCTTCTGCCGGAGAAACTCGTATGGTCCCCTCTCCATGGTCCGCCGGTGCAACGTTCTCAGGAACATTTCGTATTTCCCTGGGCGGAACGTCTCTTCCTTCATCTGAGGATGAAATTTGTCACGGCGTCGCTTGAATATCCCTTCAGCGTTCCTTTCGTACTTTGTGGCCCTTCGTCCCCGGTTGGGCGAACGTCCGCGTGGACGTGGTGGTGGAGTCCCTACGCCTGTAGCACTAGTCCGTGTTGTCCGTCTTGTTCTTGCCATCAGCCTAACTCAGTCGCGAGGCTTTTTGTAAAGTTTCCCACAGACGGCGCCAAAATGTTGAGGGGTGAAACCTCGAACACTAACTAATTAAACTATTACAAGCAACCTAGTCTATGACCCGCCTCCTACTTGAGGTCCGAAGCAGTACCTATCCGTGCTGGAGTACCTAAAAGGACTAAGTGGGGGGGGGGGGGGTTAGAAAGGGTTACCCGGATTGCGTATGTCAATCCGGTAAGAGACTTTACTCAAGAGAGAGTGGGTAGCCCTCAATGTAATAGTTATGAGGAAGGTTAGAATACCAAGTAATACTTAGGAATTGTGACTTACCTTAAGGTCTTGGACCTTGGGCTATATTTATAGTTATCATATGCTTATGAGACAACTCACAAGATGATGCCAAGTGTATGCTTCAGATTTGGACACCAATGCTACTTTTGGCCCATGGCCCAATAGTGAATAGTAATCCACTACTAATTATTGGGCCTGGGAGGGTAGTTTGGACCTTTCCCTACGAAATCTTTATTAGCTCGTTGGGTCCGTGTGAGTCCTTGAATGAACCGTCGCTTGGTTGATCTATCCTTAGGTAACTTTCATGGCGTCCAGCCAGAGTTCCGGAAATATCTCGATGGTTACATTATGTACGTTTGGTCTTATTGCGATGGTGGCGACCGAGATTCTCTCGTCCGGTCCGTTTGGCATCCTAGGGCTGACAGTTTGTGGTGCTTGGTAGGGCCGTGCGACCTTTTGTCAGGTTCGGAAGTCATACACCTAGCTTCGTCGGACTTAGCTGAGAAGGTGTGTTGACTTGTAAGTACTAGTTGACCTGGACTGGTTTCCCTTAGGTCGGACCATTCGAAGGTCGGACTAGTACTGGATTTGCTATCTCAGCCTTGATGCGCTCTAGGACACGCTCTACGGCTCCCTTAACGGATTGGACACATGTCCGTATCAACAATAATAATCTCAAATGCTTCTTATTCTTTCACTAAAAATTTGTCATATTCTCAGTATGGTTGTATACAATAAGTATAAAGTGTTACATATATTTTAATTATTGGTTATTATACACAATCAGGTAAAGTGTTCAATCTCAGATCAAGAAACAAAGTTCGATTTGTCGTATTTGTGAATTCTATTAATTTTTAGATTTTCTGAAAGCTAGAAAGATCATGAGACCTGAAATTAACATGAGATGGAGTTTGGTAGAAAAACATATTTCCCTTGGAGTTTGGTTGAAAAATCATAAGTGATAGTAACATGATAGGCTCTATTTATCTAGCCAGTTATTAAGCAGGATATGGAGTTTAGTAGAAAAACATATTTCCTTAAACTTTAGGAATACCAAACAGAGCTTGACAATCAATCAGCACAACTCTGAACTGACATGGAAGGAATGGCAACACCAAAAAATTAGACGGGTATTAATTGTGTTGTAAGACTAATTGAGCAGAAGTTTGGACTACGTGTGACATATCATGACAAATATCTTATTTTGGCATGTTTATTGTTACACCATGCTTACATGGTTTAGTGAGTGATGATATTGTAAGAACCCGTACTTTTTATTTGCTTCGATTTTATAATTTTATTGTAATGTTATAGTGAACCGGGCCTCGTAATAATTTTCAAACTCAATTTTCAGAATTTAGGCCAGGCCCGTATAGAGTATTATATCTTTTTCAAAACCTAATTTCAACTCGTTGATGAAAACTCTTTCTTATCTTGCTCCGTCCATGATGAACCGTCTATTGAGTACTATCCTGCCGGTGAGTACAATGTTTTCCGTTTTCATAAACTCTTATCCATCCAATTATTGTTTTTGTTGCATGAAACAATTCTCACTTTCACGTCCAACTTATCAAAACTCAATTTGCCAATTATTGTTTTTGTTGCATGAAACAATTCTCACTTTCACGTCCAACTTATCAAAACTCAATTTGCTACTTTGTCTTATGCATGAAGGCTAGTTTATCAATTTTATTATTATCAGTCAATCGATTCAAACAGACCAAAATTCCGTTGCCCAGTGATGTAGTCATGTATCCTGTCATGAGATTTTTGTTTAGTTACCAGCTTCAGTTTCTTTATGATTTAATTTTAATATTTAATTTGGGTTCTTACATTGTAGTGGTGAATTTTGGAGATTTAGAGACGGTTGGTTGTGATTCAATGGTCTAGCTAGGTTTAAGTTCGATTCGAGTCGACTTTGAGGTAAGGGGGATTTTCTGACACTTTTGCTCCTATTTTTCGTATATAAAATGTATATTTATATTTTTGCGATTGACAAATAACTTATGATTATTATATCATGTTATGAGACTTGATATAATATTCTATTCAAAGAGGATCAAGTATGTGAATTCCCTGAAGTATGTTTTTGTAATGCATGTGATGTGTGTGAAAATTAATGTTTCTGTACATGGAGATAAAATATGTTTTGAGCTCACATTTTTGCCTATGAATTCTGGGTCCGTCTTTGACGGTTGATTACGCCTGGCTTCTGAAATACTTCTTTCTATCTGTGTTCCTTTAGCGGGGAACTTTCTGTTATGTTCTGTTTTGTGCCGACCTCTGTGCCACCGGACTTATACTAGTGGCCATAGTGTGACTCTGTTGAGCTAAACTTTCTGATATAACTGTTTTGTTACAAGTACTCCATGAAACTGTTTTCTGGTTATGTGTTCTGATATTGTGGAATGTATATATATATAATTTTACTGCTCTGCTTGATCCGGTAAAAGTGCCAGGAGATTCACCCTTACACTTTTTTTCCAGTTGTCGTCAGAGTGGTTCTGGTTTGGAGAAAGTTGCTAGTGGAGGCAAGTCGGTCTAGAGAAGCTAGTAGTATTAGTGGAAGTCTTGTAATTTCTGGAGGTTGTAACTAGTTTGATGTTCTAGTTTTGTATTTGTGTTTTAGACGCTCTTAATTACCTTTAAAAACTGTTTTGTAATTAAATTTGAGAACACGTCTTTGGCGTCTCTGATAGGCAATGACGGTAAAAATATTTTGGTTTTGGGGCTTGACAGATATAGTTCTAATATTATAGTTTATACTTCTTTCACATTTCCAATTTTTTGAATTTGCAGGGGTGGTGAGCCGTGAGAATGTATACGGGCAATACAAATTAGCCATGTAGAAAAAACACAAATGCAGGTACCAATACCATTATTAATGGGTGAATTATGTATTCTTCAAACTCATATTCTTAGATATCTACTCTATGAAAATATGTATACAGTATGTTTGTACAAACTCTGAAGCAAAAAAAAAAAATCATGTTTTTTTCTCTTATGCTGTAAGTTTAGTTGAAATAATATATTTCAATGATGGTTGTTTCTCTGCTCATGCTCGACAATGAATTTGATGGTGATCTGGAGTTGAGTTAGATAATTCACAAAGGTTCATGAGAAACATAGAAATATACGGAGTGATGAAGTGAAGACCAACCTTTACAAGATAGTACCATTTTTCTTTTTAACTATAATTATGGGAAGGTGTAATATACGCGTGCCTTAGCTTTATGAAATAAACAATGTGCATTTTTAGTCTAATCTTCATGCATTACCATTTACAAAATGAGAACTCTGCAATCTACACTTTCTATGTTGTTTTATATTTCATCAATCATGTAGCTGGATACCAATGAAGATGTTGTAGGTAGAAGGCTTAAAGTCAAGCTTGGTAAATTCTTCATGGTGCGAATGTAAATTTGCTTATTTCTCTTGCTCTCCATGGGGCTTTCGTGCTTTGTTTTTTGAAACAAAGTCAGAGGAACGATGGTTGGAAGATGGGTTTAAGCTATGACGCAAAATTTCCATGAAGTAACACTATGTAGGTCATGAGGTAATATTTTGAATAAAAGTTTTTAAGTAGGTGTTTGACAAAATTTTGTTCTAACAACCAAGTCAATCTTGATGGAAAATTATGCATTATGTTCTTTCCTTGTGGATAACTCTTGGCTAATTTAATAGTTGCATCTAATCTTGGAATTACATCATAAGCCTATGACTCTAACTCGGAGTGTTGACTTCTAAAAAAGGTGAGCTCTTAAGTTGTCAACTATCTATGCTCTTATATAGAATTAAATCTTCTCTTTAGCCTTGCGCGCAAGATAACCCGCATATGCAGTAGTTCATACCCCCCTCTTCTATGTAAGAATGTCCTATCCTAATGTCCTACGTATCATATATTGTGTTTCATTGCTTTCCCTTCACACTCCCCATTCTGCTACATCATGTAATCTATGAATTCCAAGTCAAGTCATTTCTCTCTCTATTGGTTTTGTGGAAATGGCTCTTCCACCCAAATATTTTTTTCTGGAGAGTGGGATTACATTATCATCTACGTACTGTATAGTATTTTTTTAAAAATTATTGGTTCATATATTTAGTGGAAGAGTTTGTTTATTTACACCAACATTCAAGTTAATGCAGCAGTATAGTTTAATGTTTTAAAGTTCAACATAAGGTGAATGGGATGCAGGTTTTGGCTTGGAGATGAGAAATATAACCCTTTATTTGTGATCTGGAAGTGCTGAAAATGATTGCGCAAGTGTAGAGTTCAGCTTGCCACTGACCACGGATGAAATATAGTGATTACTCAGAGGGGATTGTGAAGCAAATATGGAGTCTCAGTCACTTGTTTGTTCCCATTCCCATTAGCGCTAAAATCAAATATTCAAGTTGGCCGGTCTCTATTCATTCATGCTGTCGTTGGCTGGGATTCAGATTATTCGTTGATGGGAAAAATAGAAGTGAAGTCAGAGCTTTTATCGGAAGAAGGTAAAACAAAAGGAAGCTCTTGAAGTTTCACCATCCATCGATTCGATTGGAATTAAGAATTTCCCTTATTCAAATTGTTAGGATGGACTAACTCTTTATCATTTATGGAACGGGGCTAATTGTTATGTATCTTCAATTTAACCTTTCTTCTATATGGACCATGCTCCACGGTTATGTAGTGGCACTAGAACGATGGTGACAATTTTGGGAAGCTTATTATGGAGGCAAACTTTAATAAGAAAAAGTCTGCCGGAGAAAAGTGTTCATTCAAGAACTATTTTGAACCCGTCATATGCAAACTGAATTTCCTATTTAATTCCATAAAAACATGTCCCTTTATTTGTCTGCCATGACTATATATAAGATTGAAACAATCACTTTCATGTTCTGTCTATATATGTATTTAATGACAAAATCTATATCTCTTTATATCGTGATTCTTGGCGTGAAGGAATGACATTCATTATATGTGATGAAGGGTGAGACTTTTAATACGACTACTACCAATGTTGTGTATAAAGAGCTCTTCAACAAGTTAAGTTATGATACAAGAATTAAATGTTTAAATATAATTGAATGTTTGGTATTGCAAATTTATTTTTTCTTTCTACTCATAAATATAGTTTGTTCCTTTTTTAAATTTTTTTTCCAGATTGAGTTGCCATACACCACACACTTTGATATATGATTGTACATTAATCTTTCTCATTTATGTGTAATTTTCAGACTATATTATTTTGGGAGAAATAGACTGCTTAGATAAAGGTGAAAAGTTTATCCATTTCTACATTACCGTGTCTTACTTTTACTAATAAACGCTCTATTAATTCACAAAGTCTCATGAGAGACGGTCTCTAGATAATTTATCTACAGACGGTCTATGTTCTTAGAAAAATCATTTATGTTATTAATTAAAATGTCTATATTGTTAACGAATTCATTTCTTTTGTTATATGAAAAATAGCAATGTTAAGAACATAGACATTTTGATTGATAACATCACTGATTTTCAAGACAACATAGGTCCGTCTTTAAATAAATTATCTACAGACCGTCTCTCAGGAGACTTGCCTATTAATTGGCTTAATAATCATAGTAATGGATAAACTAAAAAGTCTTTCAAGTGAGCACTTTAGTACTCTTAGTACACATATTAGCATCTACAAACTTACAACTTACAATTTTGTTGTTAATTTGATGTGATATGGATGTTACAAAATCATATGTGATAAAATGTTAGTTTTACACGATATTAATATATCCGTCGAATTTCGACGAATTATTATACTAGTTAACCTATTCATTTACGGTTTCCTCTACCCAGCATCGTCCTAAATGGACTTGCGGTGTGTAAGTACCAATGCAATTCGAACCCATGTCAAAAATCCACCAAAGACGGGCTTGAAGCCCATAAATAATAAAACCTCGTCCCTACAAAACCTCACAACCGTCAGATCCAATCACGAAGTCCGAACCGTCAGATCTAGGTCACACCATCTCACCACACTATAAAATATCCCCAAACCTCCATCTTCAACCTCTCGCTCATCAAGCAGCTAGGTTTTTCAGGCTCTCAAAAAAATCCCCAATTTTGAATCGAAGAGGCTAAGGAGACGTCACCGTCGCACCTTGAACGCAACTTCGGCTGCGTCTTGGCCCTCTGTTTTTCCCACAGATTATCTCTTCCGTTCATTTCTAGGGTGTTTTTTGTACATTGTTAGACATACCTATACGTAGTGAAAGCTTGTTGTTGTAGAAATGGCACCAAAAGCATCGAAAGCCGAGAAGAAGACCAATTACGATAAGAAGCTCTGCAGTTTGCTCGATGAGTACACTCAGATTCTCGTTGTTGCTGCTGATAATGTCGGTTCGACCCAGCTCCAGAACATCAGGCAAGGTCTCAGGGGTGATTCGGTTGTGCTCATGGGGAAGAATACTATGATGAAGAGGTCTGTCAGGATCCATTCCGAGAACACCGGAAACGAGGCTATTCTTAGCCTCATTCCTCTCCTTGTTGTGAGTTTTGTTCAAATTTCAATTCTTTTCTGTTTGGGAGTATGCAGATTGATTGGTTCTGATTCAATTTGTTTGAATTTGATTAGGGTAATGTTGGATTGATCTTCACTAAGGGTGACCTGAAGGAAGTTAGTGAGGAGGTTGGCAAGTACAAGGTAAATTGCCTGTCTTTTGTATTTAATTGTAATATGATCCTCCTTTGTATAGAGTTATATATTAAGATAATATTGAGTGTGTACTTGTGAATTTTTCTCCTGATTTTAACAAGTTCTTTGGTTTTGATTTAAAGTAAGTAAATTTCAATTTTAATTTATCATTTCCGAGTGTAGAATGTTGAGTACATTTCCAAGTATATTATACTTGGATGTAATTTATCTAAGATAATAGTATCACGATTGTTCATTCACATTCACATTTAATAAATTATAGTAATGAAATGCAGTATAAGATTGTATCAGTGCTACATGGTGATTATCTAATGTAGTCCTACCTTCATGTCCGTATGAACATGACCTGATAATAGAATCTACCCAGTTTGTTCAGTTGAAAGTATTGTATTATTATATGTTAGTTGCAAATCCCCAGTTTGTTTAGAAAATACATTCTTAGTTTACTCTTCTTGTGTTCTACTTGAACCTAGTTTAGAGATTATAGACTGATATGTCGATAATATGTTGAGCGGAATTGCAGCACAATAAATTGTGCCGAGATATTGTATTGTAATTGTGATAATTAACATGTTCAATGTAATTTGTGCTAGGAGTATGCTGTATGCCAAAATATTGTACTGTAATTTTGATTTGTTCTTATTTACGTCGTCATTGTGTAGCCTTGTCTATTTGAAGTATATAGGTCTCTTTTGCTTGGACTGCATTATATGTTTCTTTTTACTTCTCTCATTGAATTATAAACATGTACTTTACCATGTCCCTCCATTAATGCTTATCATGGTTTTGCTCTGTATGTTTATATAGGTTGGAGCCCCTGCTCGTGTTGGTTTGGTTGCTCCAATTGATGTCGTTGTCCCACCTGGTAACACTGGTCTGGATCCATCTCAGACATCTTTCTTCCAGGTACTTCAGTTTATTTTCACCTTGGTAGAATAGAAATGTCACTTGCTTTTGAAACCAGAAATTGTCTAACTATGTTATGTGCAATAGGTCCTCAACATTCCCACAAAGATTAACAAGGGGACAGTTGAAATTGTCACCCCTGTAGAGCTTATCAGTAAGGGTGACAAAGTGGGTTCCTCTGAAGCTGCTCTGCTTGCCAAGCTTGGGATTAGGCCATTCTCATATGGTCTTGTTGTCCAAACTGTTTATGACAATGGTTCTGTCTTCAGCCCAGAGGTTCTAAACTTGACCGAGGATGACCTGGTTGGGAGGTTTGCCATGGGTGTTTCCATGGTTACTTCTCTGGCTCTGGCCATCTCTTACCCAACTGTTGCAGCTGCTCCTCACATGTTCATTAATGGGTACAAGAATCTTTTGGCCATTGCAGTTGAGACTGATTATTCCTTCCCTCTGGCTGACAAAGTCAAGGAGTATCTTGCGGTATGCCTTTTCTAATCTTAATATTTTGCCTGTGTTGTTTGCACGTTTTGAGTATACAACGAGTTAAAGAAACTAATTTTGATCCAACATGTACTTGTGCAGGATCCCAGCAAGTTTGCTGTTGCTGCTGCCCCTGTTGCAGCTGCTGACTCTGGTTCTGCTGCTGCCCCTGCTAAAGAAGAGGAGAAGAAGGAAGAGCCTGCCGATGAGTCTGATGATGACTTGGGTTTCAGCCTTTTTGATTAAGCTTCTTCGTAGCTGTTCAGCTATTTTGTTGCATTTGATGCTTGATTATGAACCTCGTTTTGATTTATCATTTTCTTGGCGTAGGATGAATGTTTAATTCTAGTTGTGGCAAGATTTTTCTATTTTTACTTAATTAAAGACTATTTCAGATTCATAGTCATGATTTATGGTTTTTGGTGGTGCCTTCATCTATTTACGGCAGGTTGATATTTATTATCCTATGTTCTATCATAAGATAATGAGCAGACTTATGTTCCCTTATTAGATATAAATCTCATCTATAGGATCCAACCTTTACAGCTTTCATTCTCTTCACCTTTTGGCCATTCTGTTTGGTGAACTCTGAATTGTATTCGTATGTTCTTTAGCATGATCAATGGATCAAATAAAACCCGAGTAACCATTTGCAGAACCAGTTTTCGTTGAATTTCTCTGAACATGTAGATAGTGAAGCAACACCGTTGCCAAAACCACCTAAATGAGCTTTTGCCTCCATCGTACTGCTTTAAGCTTTTGCCTCCAGCGTACTGCTTTGGTCGTCCTTGCTCAGTAATGTTAAATTAAACTTGTAGTTCTGGACATTCCATATTCCTGATGGTTTCCCCCCTGGTATCTTCATTGTACCCTCCGTTAGTTGGATACTTTCACGTAACCACCACCAAGATACGCAAACAGTTCGGAGTCGTTGGAATCTAGGCCGGATGTTTGGACCAATTACTTTTCACATGTGGGCTTGGAGGGTTTCTATTTGGTTCTGAGCTTTCATTGCTGGGCCTGGACCACTAGAGTGCTTCCTCTTGTGAAGACTAGACTCCAACTTCACTAGAAGAACCTTTTGGCCCATGTTGCTAAGTGGACGTTTAGTTAAATGTGTGGGCAAATAACAGGCCGGTACCGAAAGAACCTGGTCATTTTAGTTAGCGACACTCTGAGTTGCAATACTATATTTAACACATGACTTTTTTATTTATGACATTATATTAACACATGATTCTCTAAGTTACAACATTGTATTAACTCATCATGCGTCTCTTTTTCAAATACTTGGTGTCAAAATGTCGCTGGCACGAATTTTCCCTAAATGTGTGGTCTTTTGGCTACGGTTAAGTTCTTTGAAATGTATACTCAACTTCTCCTTCGGATTTGTTCATGTCTTTGGATCCTTTTTATTGATTTGACCAAGAGCGTATCTTTTTACCATTATACTCCTACCGTTCTGAAAAGATTCATACATTCAAGTTGTTGTACAACTTTAAAAAAAAATTAAAACAAATGATAAAATATTAAAGGGTGGTGAAAAAGGCATTATGTGCTGGGTATTTGACATTTTGACAATGTATACTGTCACTGTCAGGGCTGGCTCAACATTTTCGGGGCCATGTGCAAAATTTTATAATTTCAAATTTTCGACTTTAAATCACTATAATTATTTATTTTACCATAAATTATTAATTAAGAACTAAACTTTTAAATAAAATCATGATAACCAAATCTATTGATCTATATAGTTTTGCAATGCTACGCCAAAATCAATATGAAATTTCAGAATTTAAATTTGTAATGGTTCACGTGACTACGAATTTCGAAATGATCTATAAACTTTATAAAAATATAAAAGAGCATTGAAAAATTATGATTCAAGCCTTTATACTTAGTTGGTATGACACAAAACCTAATTGAATTCAATAATAATGTACCACTATTGAATTTAAAGTTTAAAACAATTAACATGATAAAAATAAATGATATGACATCTGTGTCAAATCAAATGCCACATATATCCTTGGACATTGAGATAGAGTGCAAATGAGTTTAAATTCATCAAAAGATAAACATAAATAAATGGATTATGTGATATTTGATTTGGATACATATTGATTTTAAATTCAAACAAAATTATAAAAGCAAAAAAATTAAAAGAATAGAAAAATACGTTGATGATCATGAAAATTGAAAATAGATTATGAGGTAAAAAGTAGAGAACTCAATTTAAAAGGAGGAAGTGGGAAAAGAACTAGAGAAAGTGAGAAAAAGGAAATGAACAAGAAAAATAAAAAGTGTACAGCCATGAGAGTGGAACACTGGTGAGCCAATTACAGTACTAATTACTACAAATTCATTGTCATACTCAGGTTTGCTGGACACCATTTGGGAGAACACCGGATCATGAGTGTCCCATATCACTGTATCAGGGCATTATACATTGTCGGGACATATGCGAGGCATATATGCCAGATCGTGCTATGCGCCAGTTTGGGTATGGACAGACAATACCGCTACACCCAAGACAACCGATCAAGCATAGCAGATTAGCGAATCCTCGTAGCTACGTGGTGCATCACGTTGTTGAGAGTACACAGTTTCAGGGTTGGCGTGAGTTTGTTTGCTTACTCTTAAATAGGTCACTTAGAGTGGACCCAGGCAATGCTGGTAAAGCATCAGAGGATTACTTAGCTTGGTACCTTCAAAGGACACGTCCTAAGTTGATTAGAGATTCGAACAGATCTGCATGCGGCGATGAGGATGCTAGTTATGAAGTGAGTTGTTGATTATCTTAGTATTCCATGGAATTTTCTATTTTACTGTCGTCCAATTATGTTTATATGTGAACATGATTTTTCATGTGTTGAGCGATCCTGATTTGTTAACTCCATACCATCCGGATGTTTGTGATGGAGTCCACAGTGATGAAGACATGTTGAGTCTTACAAAAGTTGGCCAAGATTTTAGTGAAAAAGCCCACGAAGTCGTGCTTAGGTTTGCATGATTTCTGATCTTTTAACTTTTAGGAAGTCTTGACTGAAGCATTGTAGTTTGATGGTGGAGTTTATCTCAATTGTTTGTTTGTATTTTAATTTGATGTGATCGTATTGAGTTTGGAGTTTGTTGGATTGTCATGTAGTAGTGTATGTATTATGGATGTATAATGATGGAGTTTATTGATTCTGGATGTTTGAGGTTGGAGTTTGTAGCTTCATGTAGTAGTGTATGTATTATGGATGGCTGATGATGGAGTTTGATTATGGATGTTCGAGGTTGGAGTTTATGAGTTTGGGTTTTTTTGTTTGTATTTTTGTGGATGAGGCATCAAGACTGCGAAAATGACAATATGATACAAGTACATCAACAAATCAACCTCGTACAAACTGAGCATGTCTATTCTCATAATGTGCTTCCCAACATTCAAGGGCCGAATCTCTGAACTCGGCCCATTCCCTTCGTGCATATCCAATTGGTGCATCATCTTTCATGTGTAAAACGAAGAAGTGTTCTCCAACTAGCCCAAGAGCCCATTCTTGTGTAGGTGGACTCGGTAGATGATCATCAAACACTCTCCATTCCAATGGATAGTAGACACAACTAAGAGATTTCCAATAGCATGTAATGACAACCTGATATTTAGTCGCAATGGCCAAACCGACATTTGTAAGATCTAACCATTTGGCTCGTGGAGCAGTTGGTAAGAAACAATCCAAACTGTCGAGTCGTTTCATGTACTCTTCTTCACCACCTACAAAATGACCAATAGAAAAAAAAACAATTTTCATGAAGTAAAGACCGATAATTTTATGAAGTACGTACGAATAATGAAAATAGGACCACTTACCACGATGACATAGTCGTATGTATAGATCTCGGTGAGTGGTCAACTCTTCTATGATATCTTGTCTAACTCCCGGCCAATTCCACTCTGTATGATACTGATAGAAAGATAGACACCGAAATCCACAATGTCCATCTGCATCTACATTTAACCACCCTTCTATGTATGGCTTTATGACCTTCGGCATGGACCTGAACTTGTTAAATTTTCCTGAGTTCCACTTCTTTCTAGTGGCATGATAATCCTCTACATGAAACCTTCTATGTCCACGATCATTGCGAATCCACGAGTGCATGTCACGTCTTGATCACGTATGCAATGCGATCCTGTGTCTTTCTCAGATCCTGATTATGATCCACGAGGCGATATCTTTGCGAATCACGAGTGCGTGTCGTCTTGATCACGTATGCGATGCGATCACGTGTCTTTCTCGAGATCCACAGGCGTCTTGAGCATGATCTGGCGAAACTAACTATGATCACGAGGCGTCACGACTATGATCCGATACTCTTTGTGATCACTGGCTGGGCGAGCATGATCACGGGCGATAATCACTATGATCACAGGTGCGATAATGAGCATGGTCACGAGGCGTCACGACTATGATCCTGAGCATGATCCTGAGACTGATCCTTAGTCTGCGATTGATTCTTCTTCTTACTGGACTTCTTCTTTTGACTCTTCTCGTAATCACTTTTGTACCGCTGACCTTGAGCTTTAGGTGGACGACCTTTGTGCTTGTGATGGAGTGGTTCATCAATATTGATAGCATCTGGGAACTTTTGTTTGTGGATATATTCAGCTAGCATCCTCTTTTGGGCATCAGTTGCAAACTCCTTGAAATTCTTGAATGCATCGTCACATAGATCATCAGCACTTGCTCTTCCCGATTCACTCCAGTCACGTTCTGCATCTACATCAAGACTCTTCCAAAAGGGATGAATGTCGATTGGATCAATGGGCTTGTTATTCCTGATTAAAGTGGTCATCTTGCATGCACATGGCAATCCATGCGTAGTACGTAACTCATGAGTGCAGTTGCTCGGATGGGGTGTCTTTTTCATCTCTTCGACTAAGAGCTTAATGCCGTTATGCGAAACAACACCTGAAAGTCTCCGAAACAACATGAAACGCCTACAAGGAAGAAGATGCTTATTACATTCAATTCAAATTGTGATCTGATGGCATTCAAATCAAGTTCATGTATCTCATGAATCTTTTCAAAAATTGTAGGGAAATTAGCTCTCGAACTCCTGATCCATGACTTGACTTGACTGTGTGCACTTTCAACCCTACAAGTAATTATATGATATTTATGATATATTGCATAATAGTAGTGTACTAAAAATGAACAATAATATGTACATGTTAGTTGTTAGAGCTCCAAAATGCTGATATTGGTTCGTCCAATAAGCCACGAAGTGAGTATGAAACGGAACTAACCAAGTCTTCTTCAGATAGTCTCCGAATCCTGGTAAATATCTCCAAGCATGCAATATCTCCTTCACGTAAACATCGTACTCCTCCTCTGTTTTTGCATTCACCACATTATTCCACCTTGACTTAACTGCAAACTCAAACTCCTTGTTACCGACCAACTTCACATGTTTCTGTTGTACGTATACACCAATGTGTCGTCTACAAAGTAAAGTGGTGACATTTGGGAAAACTTTGTGAATGTTGTTAGTGAGGGCCAACTCTCTATCTGTAACAATAACTCCGGGTGGTTTAATACCTTCGGAGAAATGAGACAATGAGCGCATGATCCAAAGGTAGCTATCCTCTTTTTCGTTCTTAATGAATGCAAATGCAACATGAAAATTTTTCCCCGTTGGCAAAAACCCAATAACCTCCACCATAGGCATGTCGTACCGGTTAGTGGAATATGTGGCATCCAACTCCAACACATAAGGATACAATCGAAGCAAATTAACACTATGAGGATGAGCAAAGAATACATCACCAAGATTATTTGTTCCATCCTCAAGCCTCTCCCAGTGATAGTATCGATGATCATTCAACAGCTTCAGGAAGTATTGCATCGTGCTCAACCCATCCATATCCACCTTCTTATTTTTCTGTATGGCATTGTAGATATGCCGTACATTACTAACATTATCCTGAAACTTGTCTTTCACCATTTGTAGGATACTCATAGGTCTCAAATGAGTCTTGTACAACTCACCCACAAGTTTACTCGCCTTCACTTAACCGGCCGATGTATGCCAATTTGCGTGATTACCAAGTGCATGGTTATGCTTGCCTCTACTGCTCGTTTGTACAACCCATTGACCCTCACCCCTTCTTTTAAGCTTCAATTGAAATGGGCAACCATTCTTCTTCGTCCCACTTGATGTTAGGGAACAACATCAACTCTGTCGATGGTTGTAATGCGGTACTTCCTTGCATTCACAACCAATGTAGACACGGTTCTTGTTTGAGGTTATCACCGTAAAAAACATGTTGTTTTCCCGACCGATGCGTGTTACTTGATCTTCAGCATCTTTTCTACAACCGAATGTACCCATAGTACTTTGAAACAAGTGGTTATGATCTTCATGCTCATTGTCGTCCTCCTCGACCCCATCATAACCTTGACCCAAATGGCTTCTTCACCATCATCATACTCGTGAAGGTATAAAATATCTTGGTTCGTCATCATTTAAGGAGGTTCTTAAATGCGAATCGTTGGATTTCTATCCGGATCAATATATGGATTGCTCTGACAAATTCAAACATAAGATTAATGTCAGAAACAAATAAAAACAAATTTAATCAAATCATATACGCTAAAACAATATAACTAATCACTTTTTTAAAAAGTATTAGTAAAAAATTGTCCAAAATATAGTCTAATAACTTAAAGGGCACTTAAAAAGAAAAAAAAAATAAAAAAACGAATAAAAGCGAATTGAACATGCGTACTGGCAACCAGGCTGCCAGGCTACTAGATTCTGGCGACCTTGAAATTTCACCGGCGCTGGCCAGAACAGTCTTGATTGTGGTCGACCCGACAACGTCTTCGTTTTTTGCATTTTTCAAAATTCTAATGAAATCTTAATTAATTTAAAAATCTGAGCATAATAAACTAATAATAAACACCTATAAAATATTAAATTAAGATAATGAACAAATTAATACCTCTTCAGATCCGTCATAGGTGCCAAAGTCCGGCCAATACTTGGAAGACATGAGTTTTTGTTATCGTATTGTGTTGTTATGTGTTTACGATTATATAATTGTGAAAATGTGGGGTTTTGTGAAATATAACATAAATATGGGACCAATTTTCATATTTATACTAATTGAGGTACTTTTTACAATATGTTAAAAAATGTTCTGCGTTTAGTAAAAAGTGTTCTGCGTTTAACATTTCTGTATTCATATTGATACAATTTATATTATAACTTCATATTCGATATAAATTTTTTTGGGCCTCCGGATTTTTTGGGCCCTGCGTGAGGGGCAAAATGAAGAAACTAATCCGGACCTGTATAGTGTTTTAAGGGAAATTTAAAAATGAAGAACGTATAAAATTTGCGGGAGTACGACATTTACGGTTTTACCTTTTGCTCATTTTCAACATCACTACTCTCCTCACACTTTCCAACATTGGCTTTTAAACTGAAGCTCCTATCATGTACTACGACCCAGTTTACTATACTAGATTTCGTTTATATGTACCATTTAAATATTTATAAAAAATATATACACGCACCACTTATATCATCACGAAATAGTAATACATACATTTAAAGTTTTAATCGTTATTCATATATTTCATACATTACTAAACATTACATATCCGTACCCAATAAATAATCA
Organism: Plantago major; assembly: GCA_026545765.1. NCBI lineage: Eukaryota > Viridiplantae > Streptophyta > Magnoliopsida > Lamiales > Plantaginaceae > Plantago > Plantago major. The sequence continues at coordinate 97,794,951 of CM048839.1, forward strand.
AAATTTCAACTTTATACATGAATTAAACGTTTCTGGCTAAAAATATACTTGTTATTACATTTTTATATCATATCATTACTTTAAATTTTCATCTAAGACTTACGCGTCAATCATATTGTATGAAGTTTTTCACGATGGACCGATTGAGTTTTATGAAGGGAATTTCGTCCCAGTTTATGTGATTTCCAGACTGGACGAGCTAATAATTAATTTTGCCATCACGTTATGCGTCATTGCATTAGTTTAAGTAAAATGTACGACATTTTTAGTAATAATTAGGTCTTGATAATGAGCTCGGAATTATAATTAACATTATCCTTGATAACATGACAAATGATGGACTGAATTCCAACTAATTATAATTATTAGTATAATCAGGGTCCTCAAATCATTGCTTATCCTCTTGATTAGTATGTCAGCGTGGATACCCAAATATTTCGTCTGGCACAAAATCGCCAGCTTAGCTTTGTCTTTTAGACAGATCAGTGCAAAAACATAAGGTTGGACCACTGGACCACACATTCAACGGTAACAATAACAGTTTCTTATACTACACTATTTCCCAGTGTTTGGAACTTTGGAAACATATACTCCATTCATTTCAAAAAAATTCATAACTTAGTTTGATGCATAATTTAAGTTAAAAAGTTAAAGTAATGATAATATATCAATAATATAGAAAAAAATATACTTTGAATGGAAAATGTTGTAATTGTTTGTAGACTTGTTGGGAAAATTTCGTCCAGTACCCCTTAAATTGGTGTCAATATGATTCAGCATATTGACGATATGATTACGTTCAAAAATTGAACGACCAAATTCGATATTACAAATAGGTTGAAAAGTCACTTGATGATGGCGTGGATCTACTTTTCTTGATGTAATTTGAAGTTAATGATAATAACGAAAATCTGAATTTGATTTATTTGATTTTTGAGTTTCTTTTATTTTGATTCTTTATTTTCTTTTCATTTTGCTTTTCTTTTTTTTTTTTCACTTTTATTTTGCGTGACGTTGGGCGTATGTAATTAAGACACAAATAAAGGACATTGATGTAATTGGTGAATTGAATCAATTGAGTTGATGTATTTGGGGTCAAATTGAATGAAGACAAACTATTTTAACTTGACTAGTTATTATCCAAAAAATAAAAGTTCAATTCGGTCCTATAACTTTTCAATTTTGCAATTAGGTTTTTCAAATTCTCAATTGCGAGGGTTACGAGTTTTCAAAACTTCAAATTGAGTCCCTGAAACCATGAAACGATTCAAATGACAATCAACATCTTCAAACTTCATATCCACCGGTGTAGCTCCGATTTGGAGCTTTGAAAGCTCAAAATAGGAGCTGTTTAGAGCTCCATTTCGGTGGCTGTTGCAACTCCATTTCGGTGCTGTGAACAGCTCAAAATGGGCTATGACTTCGAAATGGAGCTCTAAACTCCATTTGGGCTGTGAACAACTCGAAATGGGCTGTAAATAGCTACGAAATGGGCTGCAGCAGCTCTCACCGAGACTATTTGAGCTATTCACGACTCGGTGTTGGGCATTGCGACTCCATGTCATTGTAAATCACATACCCCAGGAGTTGAGCGCTCGGTGAAATTGTGATTAGTTAAATTGGAGCAAATAAGAAGAAAAGTGGAAGAAGGGAAGAAAAGAGGAAGGGAAGGAGAATAGGAAAAAGATGGGTTTGTGTTTGTTTTTATTTTGTCTTTTCTTTAATTGATAAATTAATTAAATTTTCTTTTTGCTTTTCTTTTACATATCATCAAATAATATCCAACATGGCAGGAGAGATAAAAGGAATGAAGGTTTTGGTCTACTGTAGGGGGCTATCTGTTATTGTTTGAATATAAGTGACTAATCTGTTTAGGGGGTCAATTTAAGGGGTACCATATGTAATTTTCACTTGTTTGTAATTTGTACAATCTTGTTAGAGTTTCAATCTAATCGGATGCGGCTCTTCACTTTCATTGCTAATTGAATGTTTCTCGTCCTGGTCTTTCTAGTGGGTGGTTGTTACGAATAATTGCCTACGCATCTGTACTTTATTATGTATTGGATTTAATTAGTTAGTTGGCCCATGGATGGTAGCCCGTGAGTATATTTAGTAGATAGATATTGTTAGATTATGTTCTTAGATATAGGGGTGGGAGAAGGGTTCGGGTAATCCCGATCCCGTCCCGACTCTATACAAAAAAATCCCGATAGGGTCGGAAATTTTGGGATTTGATACATGCAATATAAATTCCCGAAAATTTTGTTATATATTCGGGACGAGATTGGGAATGAAAACTTAATACCCAAAATCCAATAGGGTACCGAAGAAATTTATATCTTATAAAAAATAGTTATGACAATTAGGTCGAGCAATATGATCATATGAGGATAATTTTATCTAGTGTTTAAGTAGATAATTTTATTAACTTTGTTGTACAGTAGTTAACTAAAAAGAAGTACATGTCGATTAATTCATTTCATAGCGGCAGGAAATGGTACATCTGAATGTTTCTTTAATGCGTATTTAGCTAGTTAATCAGAAAGAGTCTTGAGGTAGCTAATTTGTTGTAAAGAAAAAACACACATCATGGTTCTAGTTTGCTGTATATATTAATACAATGACATTTTTTGCAATTCTACATTTTGATTCTCTTACAACGTTTACATATATTTTATTTTTATTTATAGGACAAAATAAATACCCGATAGGATAACCGATCCCGATCCGATCTATTGCGCGGGTACCCGCAAAATATAGGGTCGGAATTGGGATGAATAAATTCAAACCCGAATTATAGTGTACCCAATGTTCAATCCCGATCTCGTTCCGAACCCGTCTCGCGCCCACCCCTACTTAGATATTAAGCAAACCTAGTTAGGAAGGAGTCTATTGTTATGGTAACTCTTACTAACTAAGTATTCTTAGGATACACTACAAAAAATCTAGCACATGGCGGATAGATCCGTCGCTGAAGTTATCTATCCGTCGCCCGGCTGGCGGCGGATAGAAAATCGTCGCCCCAGGCTGTGGCGACGGATAACAATCCGTCGTCCAATTCGCGACGGATTGGACGACGGATTGACCAATTTTTTTTTTTTTTAAATTGATAATGGGGCGACCTATCCGTCGCCCCATTTCTATTTTTTAAAAAAAAATTAAAATCCGTATTCGAATTTTTATATTCGTATACGGATTAATTCGTATCCAATTTGTATTCGTATACGAGATATTGATTTGTATTCGTATACGGATTAATTTGTATTCGAATTTTTATATTAAATATCAATTTGTATTAAATGCAGTGTGGTGGTGGTGGGAGGAGAAAGGTGGTGCGGTGGTGGCAGTGGTGGTGGCAGGGTGGTGGTGGTGCGGTGGTGGTGGGAGGAGGAAAGGTGGTGGTGGTGGCAGGGTGGTGGTGGTGGTGGAGGAGATGGTGGTGGTGGCAGGGTGGTGGTGCGGTGGTGGTGGGAGGAGAGAGGTGGTGGTGGTGGTGGTGGAGATGGTGGTGGTGCGGTGGTGGTGGGAGGAGAGAGGTGGTGGTGGAGATGGTGGTGGTGCGGTGGTGGTGGGAGGAGAGAGGTGGTGGTGGTGGTGGTGGAGATGGTGGTGGTGCGGTGGGGGTGGGAGGAGAGAGGTGGTGGTGGTGGTGGTGGTGGTGGAGATGGTGGTGGTGCGGTGGTGGTGGGAGGAGAGAGGTGGTGGTGGAGGAGGTGGTGGTGGAGGATGGTGGTGGATGGTGGTGGTGGAGGAGAAAGGTGGTGGAGGAAAGGTGGTGGATGGTGGGAGGAGAGAGGTGGTGGTGGTGGAGATGGTGGTGGAGGAGGTGGTGGTGGATGGTGGTGGTGGAGGAGAAAGGTGGTGGTGGGAGGAGGAGAGGAGAAGTGGTGGAGGAAAGGAGGTGGTGGAGGAGATATATGGTTTTTTTTTAGGCTTTTAGCGACGGATAGATCTAGATCTATCCGTCGCTAACGTTTTTTTTTTTTTTTTTATTTTCCGGCTATAGCGACGGATAGATCTATCCGTCGCTAAATTTTTTTTTTTTTTTTTTAGATCTGGGTCAACTCTCTGTAGCGACGGATAAACTTATCCGTCGCTCTGTAGCGACGAATAAGTTTTATCCGTCGCCCCATTTGGCGATCCGTCGCTACAGGGGAGACGGATCCGTCGCCCCTTTCCGTCCCGTTACAGCAGAATTCTTGTAGTGATATGCTTTATGGGCTAGAGCCCATTAGTCTTTTGTAGAGGTTATAAATACCTCAGGACCCTTTCATTATTATATATCGAAATTATGAGATGAGTAGTATAACAGAGTCTTCTTAGACAGGTGCCTAGATGTAGGTAACCTGAGTACTTAAGTGTATCATGGGTTAATCTTAGAGAGTAGGCGTCTCTTTGGTTGCAGTAAGTCTCGTGGATAGGTAGCCATGGATTCTTGTGTGCTGGTTGATCTACTGCGTCTAGAGATATAAGTTACTTGTGCTCTTTAGCACTGTGATTGTATAGATCTAGAGTTTATCTAGTAGAATACCTAGCCTGTTGTTCTAAGCCTTATACCGTGCATAAGGGATTTTGGGTTGATTGATAGCCAGATATATCCAGGATCCTAACAGTTGGTATCAGAGCCATCTGTGCCTGGTATTTAGAGCCTGGTCCATTCGTTTGGGCATGGGTAAAGGGTAGGATATTCTTATATCCGACAAGATAAGCTTTGCGGAAGCAAAGAGGACCAGAATCCGGTGGATCTGGTGGTTCGAGGATCGAGGAGCTTCATGCATGGGGGAAGGGCAGTCTCCAATCAATGGATCGACAGCTTATGAGTGGATGCAAGAGGAGCTTTGCATAAGCAAAGAGGACCAGAATATGATGATCAGGTGGTTCAATGGAGGAATCGCTGCAGGCAAGAGGGAAGGGTGGTCTCCAATCATGGATGGACAACTATTGGAGGAAGGAAGAAGAGCAGAGGTCACGGGACCTCCACTAGGCTAGTCGCGCGGCGCGGCTAGTGGTGTTGGTGTCAATTGACATCAACCCGGTACGGCTGCACCACTCTAGTGTAGCGAACGGGCCAACCGAGATAAGAAGAAGAAGATCCGCTGCGTAAGAAGAAGAAAAGAGGAAAGAAGAAAATAGGCAAGAAGAGAAACAATCATGCCGACGCAAATCAGGTACGTAACTAATCAAGATGTTGTGTTGAATTGGGATCTAGATGTTGTGTTGGTGGTGAATTGGGATCCAAGAACAGTGAAAATAAGTTGGAAGAGGTTACATATGGTTCTAGGGTTTGGGGGAGACCTAAACCGCATAGATCGGGTGAGAATCTTGTCCGGAAGCCAATTTCCGTCGACAATTCCCTGAACTGCACAGCCGGCGTAGAATCGTAATTACGGCTAATTTAACCGTTGGATTGCGCTGAACGTTTGACAGAAGTTCCAAAACTCACCATCCTAGAATCTGGACGGTGGAGATTGGATATGGAGTAACGGAACATGTCCATAATTACTGTCGAAGTCATCTGTAGATTTCTTCAGGAAATCTTAAATCCAAGTGATTGTTGGGTACTTCATGGAAGAATTGAGGAGTCTTGGAAATTTACAACAAGACCGTATCGTTTGGTGAAGTTGTGAATGATTGGCAAAGATCGTGGATCGAATATTCTCGATAAATATTCCGTGGAAGCTGACGAGGTAAATACTTCTAATCATGTCTATAATTTGGTGGCTCAATTTGTAGTTGAGAAGTTCAGTACATCTTGGAAATTATATGACGTGTACGTGAAGAAAGTTATTTGGTGGTGTGTATTGAGGGAATATTTTGAGAGCATGAGATCCTATATGATGATGAATTCGTGAGAAGGGGAGTCAAGTTGGTCGACGTTCATGATGGTTCTCGCAATTCTGAATCTAATTAGCCAGGAAGACTCTCCTAGGAGGAAGGAGGAGTTGTAAAGAAATGGATAGAAGAAATCGACAAGGAGGTAATCATGTACTTTCTTATTATACACGAGGTTTATAATTTACGAAGGAAGATCAGTTGGTCGTTGCGATGTCTATTTGTTGGGGTGAAGTAGAGATGGAGAGAATAATATTCTTTATTGTGGGACGTAGAAATAATATAAGATGCATCTATAGAAGATTTCTCGTCCGATGTGTAGTGTCAACTATAATATATGTCTATTCTATGTCATTGGAAGTAGTGGGTGGTGTCTGTGGAAGATGTTCTAGAACTTCGTGAGCACCTTTCTGGGAAGGAGATTTGCTTAAGTGGGATCCTTTATGGTCTATACGAGAACCAACTATGATAATCTGGGGTTAGTCAGTATTACGCAGGACATTCTCTAGTACTTTTGTTTATCCACTGTCGAGGATACCTAGCTATGGCTCAAGTTTGGGAATGATCTTCGAAGTAGGGAAAGACTCAAGACAAAGAAGATGACTCTGCGGATTTGATATGCTCTATGATACAAGCTCTTGAAGAAAAGACGAGCATCAAGTGGTCGATTCTGGGTAAGAACGTGCTAGAGCTTATGTCAACGACCTTGTGATAAGGTTGATATTGATAGGACGCGGTACGGATGGGAAGCTACGCGCCTAAGCTCGTGTCTAGAGTCGCCGTGGAGGGTCGGGTTGTTCAAAATGTTGAAGACGTACACTAGTTGCCACTTGACGAATGGAAGAAGCACTGAAGAGCCTTGAGGACAAGGTCCATTTCCAGGGGGCTGTAATGTTACGAATAATCATCTACGCATATATACTTTATTATGTATTGGATTTAATTAGTTATTTAGCCCATGGATGGTAGACCGTGGGTATATTTAGTAGATATATATTGTTAGATTATGTTCTTAGAGGTTAAGCTACTTAGTTACGAAAGAGTCTATTGCTATAGTAACTCTTACTAACTAAGGAATATTATTGGGATATGCGTTATGGGCTAGAGCCCATTAGTCTTTTGTAGATGTTATAAATACCTCAACACCCTTTCATTATTATATATCGAAGTTATGAGATGAGTTTATAGTAGAACAGAGTGTTCTTAGACAGGTGCTTAGATGTAGATAATCTAAGTACTTAAGTGTACCCTGGGTTAATCTTAGAGAGTAGACGTCTCTTTGGTTGCAAGAAATCTCGTGGATAGGTAGCCATGTATTATTGTGTGCTACCTGATCTACTCAGTCTAGAGATATATGTTGCTTGTGTTCTTTAGCACTGTGATTGTATCTGGAGTTCATCTAGTAGAATACGTAGCATGGTGTTCTAAGATTTATACCGTGCATAAGGGATTTTGGGTTGATTGGTTAATTGATAGCCAGATCTATTCAGGATCCTAATAGTGGTTCTATGTTGTCGTATTCGTCAAGCATGGTAAAAAATTATATGTAAATCGAGTGTCCTGTAGAAAAACATTCGGGGGCATATTGAACCTAGTATAAAAAACAAATGGGACAATCCATCCTTAAAGATAATACAGTGAGGTAAATGGCCAATTACGATGGGGTAAATGGGAAAACCCAAATTAAACATTTAACCGACACCGAAACAAATTTTAAGCTAATTGTTAAAGTAAATAAAATTCAAGGATAAGTAGTAATAAAGCACCGGCCTGACAATTGTTTATTTTGTAACCTAACCATTAGTTTTAGTTTTAAATGGATGATGACGAAGACGTTAAAATTATTTAGGTTCAAAGTCTTCAATATGATCAATAAAATTTTTAGCCGTTGCCATAACCTTTTGGTTTAAAGTCTTCAACCCAATTACGAATACTAAATGACTCATTTAGAGTTGGGATAGTTTGGATAATAGTAGTATTCAATGAAATGGGGTTAAATACAAAATACCTATGAGTTAGTTGAAAATGTCCGCATAACCAACTATATGAGTTAAAGAATTAGGATATGTTATTTACATTTAAAAACTTATTAATTTGATTCGATTCAATTCGAACAGTTGTTTTTACACTACTGATTGATGCTTGATTACATTCATTCGATTCGATTACACGATTGTTTAGTTTTTTCTACTCTGATTGATTCGATTCGATTCAGAAAAACAATTAAGCAAAACTGAACTAAACTGAATGAATTTGAATTGAACTGAACTTAAATTAATGAGTTTTCAGATGAATATTACAGAGCTTTAGTACCAAACCCGTTGAATTATGGAGTATATAAATTAGGTGCAAAACCTTGAACATTTATTTTAACAGAACGCGATCATATAAATACAAGTGTTTTTCGAATTTTTACCGCACACAGAAATAATATATCAGTCATACTATACCGACACAGACACAAACCACACACATTTACATTGTACAAAAACCTGAAAGTGTTCCAATTTTTGTATACTACTAATTCGTTAGCTTAATTGGTTTCTCATACCATTTGAATTTTGAATAGTTCAGGGTATTTTGTATTTAACACAATGACATATATACTCTAATAAATGAATTAATTGCATCACTGGCAAAAATCCCTATTGCTTGGGCCTAGAATGTACTCTGGAAAGTTGTGGTCACAAGTTTTGTAGCCATCTAATACCCTTGACATTATTAGCTAGCTCTTGTCACGTAAACCTCATGCATGAAATAATATCCTTACATTAGGCAACTCTAGGACTTTTCTCACATTTTTTTCAATGTATGCCCGGTAAAATGACCCACCAAAGTGATTGGTAACTTATTGGAATGACAAATATAGAGAGTAGTTTTCATTAACTACTCCCTTTCGTCTCGGAACAAGTTTCCTACTTTGACTTTTTTCAGTCAAACTTTTTTAGCTAAATTTTCATTATACAGAAAAATTGAACATTTTACATTTACGGTTTAAGATTAATTCGTAGTCAAAGTTGAAAAAGTTTGACTGCAAAAAGTTAAAGTGGAAAACTTGTACCGGGACGAAAGAAGTAGATAATAAAAGTGTGCAATCCTTTTCTTCTAAAAAAAAAGTGTGCAATCCTTTTACGCTCCAATACTATTTGTTATTAACCGGTGTGGTACATTAGAAAACAAATTTTTAGTGAGGAATAAAATTAGCACCCAAGAGTATTGAAAAACCCCAAACTAAAAAATACTACTTCCTTCGCCATTTAACAAGCTTTCTAGTTTCTCATTTTAATTTTCTCACACAAAACTTTCAATTTTTATTTTCATAAGTGTTAAATTCTACACATTTAATTAGTACCTACATAATACATTCGAATTTTCATTTTAACAACCATTATCAATTTTATTCATTCAACTGATCCTCCACCAAAACTTATTTTGATGAACAATAAAACAAATAGAAAGTTATTGTCGGGACGGAATAAGTAGAATAATATTTTGTGTGTATCCACATAATTAAAATAGAATCCGTGGACAAGAAACACTTGCCGCAATTCAAATTAGAGCTTCTCATTCTTCGTCTTCTCCATAGCCTTCTGCACAGGAATGATAAACAATGCATATGGGCGGTGGCCATTTTTCTCATCATCAGAAAGCGAAACGTTTCCTTCAGACCATCCATTTAGTGGCTCACATCCTTCCACCCAATCATCCGTTTTCCAAACCCCCAATTATCAGCCGACCCATCTGCCACGTCTCAATCATCATCCTACAAATGCATAATTATTAATCACCAAATAAAGAAAATAGGAAAAAATAACACATATTACCTGTAGACTATCTATATCTATCTATCCACTCTAGAATCTATCACAGTCTCATCACCAGTGGTCGGCAATACTATACTGGAAAAACAAGTCACATTTGGCCCTACTGCCCACCATCTGTTTGTATAAAGTCCTCACTCACTCTCCACCACTAAACCATCTTCAACTCTACAACCTCTTCTACTTCTACAGTTCTACTAGTTTCTAGTACACCATTTTCGTGATTTGGTAGCAAACATGGAGAACAAGCAGGAAGATGTGAACCTCGGAGCCAACAAGTACTCGGAGAGGCAGCCGATTGGTACGGCGGCTCAGACCCACGATGACAAGGACTACAAGGAGCCGCCACCTGCGCCCTTGTTTGAGCCCGGTGAGCTCAGTTCTTGGTCGTTTTACAGAGCTGGGATTGCTGAGTTTGTGGCCACTTTTCTCTTTCTGTATATTACCGTTTTGACTGTTATGGGTGTTAGCAAGTCCGATTCCAAGTGTGGGACTGTTGGGATTCAGGGTATTGCTTGGGCTTTCGGTGGGATGATTTTCGCTCTTGTTTACTGTACTGCTGGTATTTCAGGTAATCACTTTTTTTTTTTTTTTTTTTTTTACTCTCTTCTGTTGGTTTGATATGGTTTGATGTTTATACTGCTTGTTTTATCAGTAAAGGTTGAATCTTTATGCATGATTTTACATATCTGTTGTGAACTGTGAAGTTACGAGTATAGTGAAAGTATATAGTATAGGCCTATATAGTAAAGGTTGAATCTTTATGCATAATCATACAGATTTGTTATGAACTTGTGAAGTTACAAGTATATATAGTATAAGCCTAATCATACTTGTGGAGTATTAGGGAACATCTTGGTGAGATGAAGTCAAATGTTTCTGATTTTCAACTTGTCTAGATGATGGATATTCATATGAGATTTATGAACTTTTTTCTTCGAAGTTTTTGGCTTTTCAAGAGCTTAATCTTGTATCTTGTTGAGATTTAATAGAGCATTTAACATCATGGATTTAAGTTTTGAAACATGTCCACCAAAAACTTGAAAAGTTTCTCAATGATACCACAGCAAGTAAAAGGACCTTTTTTTCAGTTTAACCAAGATTCATTCTGTGGATCTGTATAAGTTAACCATACCCAAACATTAACGCTAAAATTGTTGAGTGAAATTGCATGGACACTAAATTGTTGGGTGAAACTAAAATTCATTCTGTGGATCTGTATAAGTTAACCATACCTAAACATTAACCCTAAAATTGTTGAGTGAAACTGCATGGACAAGTTATTGGAATCTGATTCATGGACATATTATGACCTCCAGGAGGACACATCAATCCAGCTGTGACATTTGGGCTATTCTTGGCAAGGAAACTGTCCTTGACAAGGGCAGTGTTCTACATGATAATGCAGTGTCTAGGAGCCATCTGCGGTGCTGGAGTAGTGAAGGGTTTCGGCCAGACCTTGTACATGACCAAGGGTGGTGGTGCCAATGTTGTAGCACATGGTTACACCAAAGGTGATGGTCTTGGTGCTGAGATTATTGGCACTTTCGTGCTTGTGTACACCGTCTTCTCTGCCACTGATGCCAAGCGTAGTGCTAGAGACTCCCATGTCCCCGTAAGTTTTTATGTCTGTTTTTGCTTATTGTTACAAGTTACTAAACAAGATGCAATGTGTCTAGAATCAGGGCTAATGCTAGAGTTACTTAGCAGTTATTGATTGTTTTATTTGTGTTAGACTTATGGAGTTAATTGAAATGATGCTTTCAGATCTTGGCACCATTGCCCATTGGATTCGCCGTATTCTTGGTGCACTTGGCTACCATCCCAATCACCGGTACCGGTATTAACCCCGCACGTAGTCTTGGTGCCGCAATCATCTACAACAGGGACCACGCCTGGGATGACCACGTAAGACGATTATCCAACTACCATCTTTGAAAAGATGATCTTAAAATGCAGCCTTTTCTAGCTGATTGAACCGAATTAACAAAAACAGGGGATTGATCGATCAAAGTAACTAATATTGCTCTGTTTCAATGTGTTACAGTGGATCTTCTGGGTTGGACCATTCATTGGCGCAGCATTGGCAGCTCTGTACCATGTGGTGGTGATCAGAGCTATCCCATTCAAGAACAAGTAATCTTGAAGATGTGGTGATTGTTTACAAGATCATGAAGATTTCAATGTTGTTTTCTGTGTTTTTCCTCTCTTTGGTTTGGTATCTTGTATGTATATGCATTAGACCTTGTCATGTTTAGGGAGAAGCAACTTGTGTGATTTGGCAATGCTTGTCAAGAAGGAGCTTCAAATTGTTCAAATGAAATGTCTAGTGAAGCTAATAAAATTGAGCATCATGTTTGGTTACCTGCTCTCTCTTGTCTTGTCTTTTTAGTTGTCGGAAGTAATTGATGATATCAATAATTTGGATGCCCTTTCTATGGTCATAAATCATGACGGCAATATTGCCAAACCTTCATACAGTGAATGGTGTCCAGGACAGGTAAGATGTATCCATTATTGCTACTTCTTACCATCCCACTAATGTTGATAGATTACCTGCCTTCTAAGGCAGAGAGATAAGAATCATTTACCCCTCTACAAATCAGAACAACACACCATTGTTGCCTAGTGCCCTAGTCATTATATCTACAGTTCTACACTATTTCAAATTAAATGCAATCTTTAAGTTTGGATGTTAGATTGTTCTTCATATCATAAACTCAAAAGGCTAGTAGATGACATCTCATTCAATCACATATAAAACACATTCATTTCAGATTCAAGTTCAAACTCAATTTGACTTGAATTTTGAAGTTGATAAAGACTTTTGAAATTTTATATTTGATAGTATTAAATTGTGATATTAATAGGGTTTGATAGTAAATAGTAGTATATTTTTAGTTTTAAACTTTTAGTTTTGAAGTTTATAACTAGTAACTAAATTTTAAGTAGTATAATGTCCGAAAAAGAAAAAGGAAGGTAAAACTCAACTTAAGCAACTTAAGTTTGAAAGTCAAACGCAGTGTCTTTGATGCGATCTAATCTACTACCTTGTCGGTGATTTTAACTTATTTAATCAATTAAATAAAATAGTTTAATTATTTGTTTGATAATGGTAATCCAGTCAGTGATTAAACCCTCTGATTAACTTAATTCAAAATTGTTATTCTAAGTTTCTAACCAACTTTTTATCTATAAATCAACTTATAATAGTTTCGAAAAGAAGACACATACTCCATTGCTCCATCATTGAATAATTTTAATTCCCCTGAGCTGTTTTATATAGAGCTTGACAATGATTGAAGTTACAGGAAAATAAAGTAAACATAAATTTAACAATTTAGTCATAGCTTGAAGAGAAAAGGACACAAAGAGATAACGTTCTGCAGGATATAATCTGGATATTCTGGGAATAAAACTTTCAGGAATTTCAAAAACTTTACTGTGCATTGGAGTTAACACTTCCCAATTTTACTGGAGATTGATTCATACTATAATTGGCAAAATACATCAATTAAAACTATTGATATCTATTGCAAATGCCATAGAGGATTGCGAGTGATATCTAATACCTCACTTGTTAACTCTAGTTTAAAGATTTATAGGAATAGCCTTGATCGGTACATTCTTCACCTATGTGGCTGCGAACCTCTCCTTCATGTCAATCTCATCAGGTATCATTTCGCCCTGGAGTTTCCAGTCGAAGTTGTGAACCAACGAGGCTATAATGAGATGCACCATTCGATGAGCCAGTGGCAACCCGGGGTATATCCTCCTTCCATAACCAAAAGGAATGAACTCGAAATCTTGGCCTTTGTAGTCTAAGTTACTCCCCAAGAACCTTTCAGGTTCAAATGAGTTTGGATTCGACCAAACGCGTGGATCTCTACCAATTGTCCATATATTAATCATTATAAGCGCGTCTTTTGGGATCGTATAGCCACTTATTTCAACATTAGCTTCGGCCTTTCGGGGTATTAGAGGAAGAGCAGGGTGACACCTAAGAGTTTCTTTTACCACTGCTCTTAGATAAGGTAGCTTGGAGATATCAGACTCTTTTATGTGGTTATGCTGCCCGATTACAACTCGGAGTTCGTCTTTAGCTTTTGACATTTTCTCCGGTTTGCGTAGTAATTCTGTCATCGCCCATTCGACTGTAGTTGATGTAGTATCCGTTCCTGCAACAAATAGATCCTAACCATAGCAATTTAATATTGTGTAAGCGCCAGTGTTTTTCAGTGTTATATCTTGGTGTTACTAGAACATTTGAATTAAACACTTTTAGTATTTTATCAATGTTATCTTTTTGGTGCTGTGAGAACACTTAACTTTAAGCACGTCATTTTGTAACTCACCAGAAGTAAGTATTTGATTCGATCACATCTCAACTCAAGAACATTTCCTTGATCAGAAGTCAAGTGAAGCAGTACTTGAAGCAAATCATTCTTCTCGGTAGATGTTCTTCTTGAGGCCACTCTCTGATTGATCACATCTTCAAGAAAAACGAGCAACTTTCCATACGAAGCCTTGGCCTTACTCACGATTCGTTGTGGATCAACAGGTTTAAGAACTGGAAAAAAATCTGCAACATTCAGAGTACCTATAGGCTATAACATCCACTGAACCCCTCACCATTCGCCTCAGCTGTTGACACATATCCGAATCAAACCTACCAAAGTCATACGAAAGCAGTGTCCCCGAAAAGATGCCAAGCGTGGTCCCAAATGCAACCCCACCAATATTAACTGCCTGGTCCCTGTTGTTAGACAATTAATATAAATGGATTAATCCCACAACTCTTCAATATAAGTTTGAACTTTTAGATGATATGACATTCTTACACCTGTCACAACACGTGTGTAAATATTCACGAAGTTTTAGTAAATTCTCTTGTCGAAGGCTTTCACTTGTATCCAACCGAAGCATAGAGAAAATATGCTCTTTGCATATTCTACGCAGCGTTCTCCATTGATCTCTAGGGGGAAGAAATGGGATCGAGTATTTGTAGTAGTCGTAGGCATCGGATGCAAGGAGGGTGGGTCGGCTAGAGATGATCTGGTCATGTTTTTGTAGTATTTCTTTTGCGGTTTCTGGTGAAGATATGACGAGTGTATATGTACGCTTCCGAATTTGAGGTACATTAAGGGACCGTAGTTGTTGGAGAGGTTTGCTAGAGATATATGGGGGCTTTGGCCAAATTGGAGAATGTTGCCAATGATAGGCAGAGGGTATGGACCTGGAGGTAAGTTTTTGTGCCTTGATTGGAGATGAAACCATGTCCAAATTATCACACAAGTTGCCAACAAAACTTGTGAGTAGTAGTAGTAGTAGTACTCCATGGTTGGAGACTTGGAGGATCTTGGATGTGTATTCTTGTTAGAGATATATAAATATATGTTTGTGCATTAGTATTATTTATCCACACAGAATTGAGTGTGTTAGCATGTGAGATTAGAGTGTTGGTGAGGAGTACTGGAGTTTGTTTCATTTGGGGATATTTATTTTTGTTAAGATACTTTTAAACATCTTTGTCGAAATATACATCAAGTCTCCTCATGCATATGTTCAAGATAGTTTCATGGTTTATAGATACCGTTTCATCTACAATTCCTAAATTACCATTCAGGCTCAAGTCCGGCTAATACAAAACTAGTGGGCCACCAAGTTCAACGTTAACTTGGTCTGGGTCATAAACAAGCAGCCAACTTAAAAATGTATGCTCTGCGTGACTAATGGATTGCAGGGTGTTATGGATAACTACCAATCTACCATCATTACATATCTACACGCGAGTTGCATGATGATGAATTGATGAGGATAATATCTGTCCTACACACAAAGTCTTACAAAACGGTCCCTTATAAATTAACCGAACACTGTGAATTAACTGTGAATTAAGGCTGATGTTGTTTTTTATTATCAACTTTTTAAAATATGGATATCGTTTATTACCGACTATATGTAAATATATTTTTCACGTTTAATAAATGTCGATGTTCTTTGTAAAAACTATCATATGTCTGGCTAATATAAACTTTGGCCACTATTTTAGTCCTTTTAAAAGAACATCCCCATTCGACTATTCTGCTCTTGATACGAGCGAGCATAACCGAATCGAACTAAATTGTCTTATAAAATATAAATAACCGTAATGGAAGCAGGCGAATCTAAACAGAACTGAAATTAATGATTTTCAGATGAAAATAACAGATCCTCATTAGATTTCATTTATAATAATTGTCTTTACGTATACGGAAGTGTCCACATGATTTATGCGTATATTTACAAATATCAATTTGATCAAAACTGTGCAGACTAAGGACTATTTAGAAATAGCATTTTGAAATCTAGAGAGAGAGACTAATGCAAGTTATAGTAAAGTTGGAGAACACGTCTATGTTGAGATTCAAGAATGTGTTAAAAAACTGGGAAACATAAGTGGATCGTGTTCTAAGAACACCAGTCTGACGCCTATGTCAAAGTTATTCAAGTTAGTCTGCCGATGCTTCTTTTTTCGGTTGCCTGCTCTTCTGTTTAGTTTTTTGGTTAAGAGCGTGCGTTATGTATGACAAGCTCTGGTATGGACGATATCTTAGTTTCTTTGGGTCTCTGCAGTATGATTGCTTATAAATAAAAAAATTGAGTCTTGCACTTCTTTCATGCATATTACTCTATATATACTATACTTGTTCTTAAACAGCCAAGCTTGCTTGCTAGCAGACTCGTGTCGTCTGAGGTCGAGTTAACTAACCATTGATCCAATTTCCTTGTAACTTTCCATACAAGGTCCATTTTAAAAATGGACCGGACCTCAGTATGAAATTAAGTATTGCAAAATATGGGCTCATTTCAAACAAGGTCCATTTTCGAAAATAGGCCATACAATTTATTCGGCCCAAATTCTGCAACACTTATTTTCTCTCTTTCCGGTTGAATCAGAAACCCTAGAACCTCGTCTCTTGCCCACCACACCTCAACACTCTTTCTTCCCGTCACTCTTCTTCATCACAATCACAGTGTGTTATCGGGAGGAACGAAAATGGCGTCGAGCAAACCAACAGTGTTGCAGTCATCAACAAGCGTGACAGCTAGGGTTCATCCTTTGGTCATTTTCAACATTTGCGATTGCTTCGTTAGGAGATCCGACCGGCAGGACCGTGTTATCGGTACTTTGCTCGGCTCTGTTTTGCCTGACGGTACCGTCGATATCCGAAACTCTTACGCCGTTCCACACGATGAGTGCTCGGGTCAGGTACCTCTTCGTTGATTTTCGTTTTCAATTTTGATTTGTTTGATTCGGTTGCTATTTGATTTTAACACTAGATTTTTGGTGTAGGTTGCGTTGGAAATTGACTATCATCACAATATGCTCGCGGCTCACCAGAAGGTCAATCCCAAGGAAGTCATTGTTGGATGGTAATTTTGCATTTTGTTGCTACTTAGATCATCACAATATCTGATGTTCTGTAATATTGCACCTCAGTATACTATAGTCTATTAGCATGAAATTTTGGTTTCGTAGAATAGCTTCGAGTTTTGAGCTGATGTTTCTGCCCTTTACAACTCAAAAAATGATGATGAGATGCTTACTATTAGAATTTATGTCATCTAGATGTCAATGCAATAGCTGTTCACGGGATATTGATACCAATCTTCATGATTTGAATGACAATGAAAATTATCTGGATAACAAATAGAAAGTAGACTATGAGAAGAAGGTCCTAAACGGGGAGAAGAAATATATGCTTGTTATGCCTTTAATATAGTGTATCTCTTTGTGGTATATCTGAACGACTATGTTTCTCATTTCTATTTCTCCACCCAGCTATGCAAGGAATTTTGCTTTATGTAGTTACAGTGGATATGGCAGATGTTTATGAAGTTATGGTTATATGAGATTTATTCCTGTGGTTTCTTTTGTTATGCTGGATATTTTTGCTTATAAGATGAAGGTCTTAGAATTACCGTTAAGTACTTATATCTGATGATATAAGTTGTGATGGAGTGACAATAAAGTATTCCCTCAGTCTCGGAATATAATGCCACTTGTGCCTTTTGTGCTGTCCTAAGAACTCCTACCCTTTACTTTATTCATTGTATTCATAAAATAATACTCACTAAAATTTTCCCAGTTCATCATTTTCTAGTAAATCATATGAATAGTAATTGGGCAATATGTTACGGGACAGAGAAGTACATTATATACAATGCTGACTTTTGTATCTGCGCTTATATATTTATCTCCACATTCCATCTGCCGAGAACAATATATTGGCGAGAATCATGCACCAGTTTTACGGTTTATACTGAGCTTGTGACCATATTCTTATGTTTATAGGTATTCTACTGGTTTTGGAGTCACTGGTCATGGAAGTGTTTTGATTCATAACTTCTACTCTTCAGAAGTTACTAATCCTGTTCACTTGACCGTGGATACTGGCTTTCAGAATGGGGAGGGTGCAATTAAGGGATTTGTCTGTGGTTTTTTGTCTCTTGGAGACCAACAACTCGCAGCACATTTCCAAGAAATTCCATTGGATCTGCGCATGGTTGAGGCTGAAAGAATTGGATGTATGTGCTTTACCTGATCAATATTAGCATGTGTAGAGGCACGCACAACAAATATTGCATCATGTGCATCAGGGCTTGCTTTCCTTTATTTCACAGATTATGCAGTGGAAATTTTCTTTTCTCTTTTTCTTCTCGACATGTACAGCTATCTGTTTAACAAGAACATATAGGTTTGTGAACCTTTGTTTTGTTAGCCAATCTTCTCCTGCGTTTTGATGATCTGCCTCCCTGCTTATATTTTCACTCTATATGCATAGTTGTTCAATAAGGATCACTGCTATGTAGCACATCTATAATCCTGTCATGGTGACTCATTTCAAAATCTTCTGTTTGAAATGGTTTTCAATTCTAGCTCATTGGGTGTTCCTGGTTTTGAATGAAAATTGTTAATAATCACAAAGTCTTTAAAGAGACGGATATTAGTGAGAGACCTGAGAGACGGATTTATGTGTCATGTTTTAAACTATATCAGTAATGTTTTATGAGTGAACATTTTATATCATTTTTTATGTAATGTATATCACCGATGTTCTTAATAAAACGTGTAATGTTTTCGGCTATAACTGTAATGTTTGTCCGTCTTTTTTAGTCTTTTTGTAACACCGTCTCTCTAGAGATTTACTCGTTAATAATTTAATCAATCATGCTTGTCTGTAACTTGAGAATGATGCATAGTGCAGGTCATTGTTGATTTTACTTTATATCCTAGATCTTTGGTTTTATGGGATTGTTTTGTACCATTTCAGTTGATGTTCTGAAGTCAACCAGTGTTGACAAGCTTCCCAATGACCTGGAAGGAATGGAAGCATCAATGGAGCGGTTGGTTGCTTTAATAGATGATATATACAAATATGTGGATGATGTTGTGGTGAGATAGCTGCTTGAACGCCTTGATTTCCTCCTGCTAGGCCATGTGATAAACTCAGCCTTTTATTTATTTCTTCATATATTTTCAGGAAGGACGTGTTGCCCCCGACAACAAAATTGGCAGATTTTTGGCTGATACTGTAGCATCTCTTCCTAAGCTACCATCGCATACTCTTGATAAGCTGGTCAACGATGGTCTTCAGGTAAACTTCCTTAGTTTAAGGTGGTACATGTTCATTACGGGTAAAGTGTGGGATCCTACATCTAATTTTCATCAATTTGTCTCTCTTTCGGCCTACTTTCTGTTGGAGGAAGTAAATTTGAACTTTTTAAGATTGTGTAGAAAATACGAACCTGATTTCGAATTTAGTTTGTATTGATTACTACCTAACATGGAGGAAACCTTTTGGCAAATATGGATAACTGGAAACTGGCTTTAGAATTGAGGTTTTAAACTTTTAATTTCATTTAATGATGATACTTGTAAGTTGTAACCTTTGATAGTTGGTAATATCTGTATAAGAGAATACATGCAAGACAAGATCTTTGACCGTTGACTTGATGCCACTCAAAACGTTTAATTGGAGTATGCAGACATTAGATTCAATCTTGAGCAACTTCTTTTTTTGCAGGACCAACTTCTTTTACTATATCTGTCAAGCATTACAAGAACACAACTTGGTCTAGCTGAAAAGTTGAATACAGCTGCTCAGATCCTTTGAGTGAGACATCTACCAATTTTGCCTCCATGAAAGCTTTCTAGAGGATAGCTCTAGCTCTTATAATGTTGGTTTCTTGTGTTGGTGTATGCCTATCATTTGATTGTTGGTGTTATTCTAAAAATCACTAAATTTAAGCTGACTCCGTTCCTGAGCAAATATTTTACAGTGAACTGACTTGTATCCTTCTCGTTTTGATTTTTGTAGAGATTAGTGATCGATCTTCTTTTGTGCATGTTTCATGTTTGATGGAGTCTACAGACTTTTAATCGTTCAATTACTTGACTAGTTACTGATACTGCCTAACTTCTGAAGTAGAGCACTAAATTATAAGTTGGCATGTCAGTTTTTCCTACTCGGGCAGAAATCTTTCATCCAGTGATTTGCATTGCATAAAACTCTGGAGCTTCTCGTACTCTTTGAGAATAATTCTTGCCTGGTTGAGCAAACTAGATTAGTATGCAAACAGTCACGTTGGGTGGGGTTTTGTAAAATCAAGACATTCAAATTATCTCAACGTACAAGACTGGGTGCATGTTTAGTTTAGTTTTCTCATTTAAAACAGAGTTAGTCTATGTTCTCTTCATCTGAAAATTCATTAATTTCAGTTCAGTTAAGATTCATTTAGTTCAGTTCTGGCTAGTTGTTTTTTATACTACAATTCAGTTCCTTTTAGTTCAGATCAGTTATGTTCAGACGAAGATAACAAAGCTTAAGTTATTCCACAACCAATAACTTTTTTATATATTTTGTCAAAAAAAGTGCATCCCACTTAAAGTAAATTTTTTGTCGAACTTTTTATGTTTATCATTTATTTTGACTTTTTAATTAAAACCCTATAGTATTGTTCGAGACGGATGGAGTAATAAATAGTGTTAAATAATCTCAAATGCATGCATCATGAACATCAACATCGTTGAACTGGGGTTATGCGAAAGTCTGGAATTTAAAAGAGAGTCCATTTGGGACCTGATTTATTTTTATCATTTGGATTGAGTTGCATGATAGCGGATAAATTGACATAAAATCTGTGCACATCTGTTTCTTTAGTTTTTTTTTTCCCCCTACAACAGTATGGCAGTTTTTTGGAAAAAAGAGAACGAGTTAGTAATGAAGATAAGAAAAGACAAACATACCAATAAGCCAGCCTAAACTACAAAAAATCAAACGAACAAACCAGAGTAGCACCTTTTAATCTAGAAGAAACTAAGAGCGGTAACTACACAAATGTTAAATGCGAAACACGTTTACTAAATACAGTAGTACATGTTTCGATATTTTAAGAAAAATGTCAATAGTTTAACAATTTGTTAATAGGACGCATTGAACTACTTGAGAGGGTAAAAATTTGTTGATACGTCTTAAGTCCTCTCATAAAGAATAATAAAAGTTGGGAAAAGTTTAAGTAAAGTCTTTCGATAGGGTCTTGTATTTTTAATTCTTGGAGATTGCTCCTTGGAGGGTGTTTCTCAATACTTGCACACTAAAATTGGGTGGGTTAGTCTGCTTTGTCGGTCTGACTGTGGTCATACTGGTCGGAGACTTAACTGTAGAGGTTCGAGTTGTAAAGCTCTAGGCCCTCGAACAGGATGTAGTTAGTGCGAGGAGAATGAGGAGATTAATCTATTTTACCTGGTCACTTGGGGAAATGATCCTATTTATAGATGGTGTCACTGTCCTAAGTAGTAGGATGCCACGTGTCAACCTGAGACTGGTCCAAGTGTACGAAAGCATGCTCCTCGAGTGCCTTGGGGTTGGAGATAGTTTCCTGTCTTTTTTCGTGGAGATGCTTCCCTTAGATTTGCTAAATATAGCAGGTTGGATTCAAGTTGCTCATCGGACTCGGATGGGTTCCCTCTTGTGCAAATGATCCAAACCGTATGACGTAGTTCGTCTTGGTCCGTAGGAGACATATTTTAATCCAACATATGTCCCTCGAGTTTCCATGTATCTGGTAAAGATAGTTGTAGAATTCTTGAAGTAGTAGTATAGGGTGAAGCTTTTAATTCCTCGAAATGTTTAATTCTTGTAGGTCTTCAAATCTTGGAAGAAGCTTTTAGCTTCTCAGAATTTTTCATTCCTGTAGGTTTCACATCCTGAAAGAAGCTTTTATGCCTCTTGCTATGGAACTTGTAATCTTGGCTTTTGATTTATGACTTGTGGTGTTGTGGTGTCTTGAAAATGGGGCTAAAATTCAGCGACGATCTAGAAGCGTTCTTCGTGGAGTTCATCAATTTCCCAAGAAGTTCGTCATCGTTCGCCTCGAACACTCCCAAGTTCACGATTCGATCCGAGATCAAGCTAATAAGCGCTCGAATCAACGTTTTCCCGACTTTGAAGTCACAAATTCTAAAACGAAGAATTTGAAAATCCAAGTTCACTGCTTTAAAAGACTAAAATCAGAGGATTATATTAAAGAATTGTACATGCTTTCACCAAATCAATAAAATTATCATTTGTCCAATTTTACTGGCTACGCTCCCCTCTTATTAGTCTGAGGAAGATTCGTCAGAGTAATTAATTGAATAGAGGAGGAAATTGCGATCCAGGGTAGGTATGTTGTCCGTGAGGATCAGTGTCACGCGGCATCTCCCGAATCAACGCTATTTTGAGATCCTTTCCGTTGATACGCTGGGCGGGAAACATTGAAATGGAGAATGGCAGCAGAATATTGATCTTTGCAATGGAAGTCCAAAAAGTCTCTTGTGTTTGGACAAAATTACCCTTGGGTGCTCTGTCCATGCTGCATGCAAATCGAAGGAGAAAAAACAGAGGAACTGAAATAGATCGACCGAGAACTAAGTAAAGAAGAAGACGTCCTAGTTCTTCCGTTCGACCGCAAGCTACAGTTTCAGAATTCTCCCTAATGCATGCGCAGAATGCGAAAGCGATTGATTCAAACTCGGTCGGTTCATGAAGACTAGCTATGGCAAATTGTGAAATGTACCAAAATCGTACTCCATTTCTAGGGTTTTGCAGCTCCTGCTTCGTTAACAACATTTCAGGAGAATTCGAATTGTTACCGGTAAATTGATTCGGGGTTTTACTTTTTGGTGGGGAGGAGAGTAATTCGCCTAATGTAATTTCAAATTTACGGTTTGATGATAGGTAGAATTCGACTATAAATTAGCCGTCTAGGGTTTCTGTTCAGGTATCAATTTATTAATCTTCTTTTCATTAATGGAAGCTTTGATATTTCGGAAAATATATACTACATGGCCCAAATATCCAATGCAAATGTTGTGGTCTGCAGATCTGATGTACAGTCAAAAGAGCTGGGAATATCTGATTTTTTTTTTTTTGAAACGGCATGTAAAATGAGGCGGAGCTCGGATTTTTCACCATCTTGAAAAATGAGGCGAGGCTCGAATTTTACGGATGGGGCGGAGCTCGACTTTTGACCTTCTTGAAAAATGAGGCGGAGCTCGAATTTTTCACCATCTTGAAAAATGAGAAGGAGCTCGAATTTCACGGATGGGGCGGAGCTCGACTTTTGACCTTCTTGAAAAATGAGGTGGAGCTCGGATTTTTCACCATCTTGAAAAATGAAACGGAGCTCGACTTTTGACCTTCTTGAAAAATGAGGTGGGGCTTGGATTTTTCACCATCTTGAAAAATGAGGCGAGGCTCGAATTTTACGGATGGGGTGGAGCTCGACTTTGACCTTCTTGAAAAATGAGGCGGAGCTCGGATTTTTCACCATCTTGAAAAATGAGACGGAGCTCAACTTTTACGGATGGGGCGGAGCTTGAAGACTTGATGAATTGGACCGTATATGAGTTTGAGTTTATTGGCCCATGGGCTTTTATGGTTCAACCCATTTGATCACACATATATATATGCCATACACTCCTTGTAGAACTCAAAATCTCAGCCTCCAATTTGTCTCGGTCTCCAATTTACAAATCAGCTCCAAAATAAATATAATTAATTAGCATAAGTAAGGTGTAGTAGGACTTCCTACAATTTTCATCTCCTTGCACAATTTCGAAAGAGCAGCTTCAAAACAAATTCCTGAAATAGTATGCCTTGGTGGTCCCAAACTCCAATGAATGGCGGATCTTTTGAAATATCAGTCTCGAAATCAAGCTTAGTGTCGGCCTCCTCCCCTTTTCAATCTCGAACCTCGGTCAACCTTGGTCCAATTTCTGCCTCGGTTTCTCAAAGTCGGCCTCAATCTCAGAAAATAGCAGTGACGGTCTCAAACTCAGTCTCGGACTTAATATACCTCCGAGCTCAGCCCCTTTTCAGATCACGAATCCCATAAAATGGCAGCCTCCAAGCTGCCTCTCTCTCGGTCCTTCTCCGTCTCGGATCTCAATGACAAGCTTCGGAATTTGGCTTTCATCAGTTTAATCAACAAAGCAAATCGGAAATTGGAGTAACAGATCTCGAAAATCGGAAATGTCGAATCTCGGCCTCCAATTCTCTCGGACCTTCTTGCTCCAATGGCCTCTTCTCGTGAACAATAAACCCTTGTCGGTCTAAATGGCGAATCTGTCTCTCTCTCGGTCACAAATCTCAACGTCGGCCTCTTCACGAAAATGTCAATCTCGATCTCTCAAAGTTGGATCTCGGATCGAAGTGAATTCCAAGCTCATATCTCGGGCTCCGAAATCAAGCTCCAACTCGGATCTCGGCCCCGAATCGAAAGTCAGCGCCGGTCTCCATGGTCCTTCAATCTAGGCCCTTCATTCAAGTCTCTATCATATCTTGAAAAATGGACGGATGAAAAAGTCCGAGCTTCATATTCTAAATGGGTCCGACCCGCAACTCCAGATCCGGCAAAAGATTGGTCCGAGACTGAGCTTGGATTTGGCGCCCAATATATCAAATCCGACATGTCAGTGACAGTGGCAAAGTCTCACACCAGCTATGTTAAATGAAGCTTCTGTGTATACTTGAGATCAATTCTTTTGACTAGTTCGACCAGGGGTACGTCCTCGTGTAATTTTTGTAATGTGTCTAGCCGTCTGAAAGTTCTAGCTTTGGATTTATTTCTTGATTGGTTATCCCCTCGACCTGTGAGGGGGATTGGATCGAAACTTTTATTGATCAGAGATGACCGCCACTATGAATGCTTTTGCACTTAAAGATATTTTCATGACTTTCGATCATATGCTCATTGTTAATATTTACTCTGTGTTTCGGACTCTATTTTTTCATCTTGCTAGTGCTTGCACTTTGCACAATTTTAGTCTTGCTTTGTCTCCATCTCATCGAGTCGTCTAGGACTCTTGGGTCATAGACACTTTAAGTTGTCTCTTCTTGTTGAGTATTTAGTCATCAAGGACTCTCGGGGTCCTAGACGCTTTGAGTTGTCTTCTTCATCTCATTGAGTTGTCTAGGACCTCAGGGTCCTAGATACTTTGAGATGTCTTCTTTTTTCATTCCAGGGTTGGCTCTTTAGAGGAGGACATCTTGTAGGAGTTGAGTTTGTCACCTGTTTGAACTGAAGGAGGAATGTCACTCCGTCCTGGGTAGTGGTCCGAGGTGGAGAGGGGGGCCTCGTTCCCATCTCTCTCATAGTGTTTGAAAATGATTCAGTTTTCATCGATTGGTCCGACTTCGAAAGAAGATTGGGTTCGGACCTGCTGGTTAGAGGGGCCGACGTCGGATGCTGCTGGCCTTAGACTTGTAGTGGCGGTGCCATGACTTTTCGTCCCGATTCCCACAGACGGCGCCAATATGATGTAGGGTAAATCCGGTTAAGTCAAAATGCAAGGTTAAGGTCGAGGTAAATCGTACTAAGTCGTAGGACCGTTCGATTCTCCTTAAGTCGTTGTGTTTAGACCATCATATAAATCGTGATAGAGCGGATCGAATAAAAACATGATAATATGACAATGACATAAGGATTACGTGGTTCGGCCAATGTGCCTACATCCACGGGAGTAACATGGTAATCTTTATTGATAGTGTTTAGTACAAGTATCGTAAGAGTCGATAGTCGATCTCTTATTGTGTTATGATGTTCCGAGTGTAGAAGTCTGTCGGTACTTGGAAGGGTCCGTCAATACTTCGGGAGTCCGAGTGTAGAAGTCCGTCGGTACTTGGAAGGGTCCGTCGGTACTTCGGGAGTCCGAGTGTAGAAGTCCGTCGGTACTTGGAAGGGTCCGTCGGTACTTCGGGAGTCCGAGTGTAGAAGTCCGTCGGTACTCCGGGAGTCCGAGTGTAGAAGTCCGTCGGTACTTGGAAGGGTCCGTCGGTACTTCGGGAGTCCGAGTGTAGAAGTCCGTCGGTACTTGGAAGGGTATGTCGGTACTTCGGGAGTCCGAGAGAGGGGGGAAGGCCGGAAGAGGATCGGGCTTCGGACTCAACGTGGTTTAGAAGCTGATCGAGCTCTGGCTCGGACCTCTAAACTTAGAGAGTGAAGTATGGAGAAGTTCATTCCCCTTTTTTTATGAAGAGTGGATGAGCTCCTATATATAGGTGAAGGCTCTTTGAAGTGTACGGTCCAGATTCATCCAAGCTTGGGCTCATGGGCTTATGGGCTCTTAATGGGCTTGGCCCAATTAAGTAGATGGCTTTGGATTGTAGTCCAAAGGTTAGGAGCCCAAACGTTGAAGTATTAGAGGGTCGGCCTCTTGACTTTGGTGGAGTCGGACTCATTTGAAACCCGGGTTCGAACCTTCTTTGGGATTCGGGGTAGGACATTAAATCTTATAACGTACTTAAGTCGCCTTAATCCGTCAATCCTTAGGTCGGACTTATTTGTACATATCAACATCCATCCACCCAACTTCGGCCTGCTTGATAAACTTGGCCAATGTCTCTTCTCTTGAGGCTGAGTGTTGTTTCATGTAGCAATCAACACCTGTCGGCATCTGGCCTCTGCTCTCACGCTTCCAGACACTACAAGAAAAAAGGGCTTCCGTGACGGTGATTTTCGTTGCTATTTTGTTGGAGAAGCCCATCACCAACGGATTTTGTCCTTGCAAATTTGTTTGTGAAAGTGGTGTGGCTAAGCAACTGCGACAAAAAAGATTTTTGTTGGTAAACATTGCGACGACCATTTTTTGTTGGAAAAGTGTTGTTATTCTATTGGTAATGATGCAAACATTCAACAAAACAATTCCACTTTCTACTACAGGATTATATGTTGGAAAATCTGACGCAATGTTACCAACACATTTTAGCTACCACGTTTTTTGTTGGAAAGTCAACTACACAAATTTTGTTGGTATTTCGTCACAATTATATGGATACGTTCCAACGAACTTAGCAACAAAATAAATTGTTGGAAAATTAACTACAAAAAATTTGTTGGTATTTCGTTGCAATTATATGGATACATTGCAATTAACTTACCAACAAATATAGTGTTGAAAAATTAACTACGGATTGTTGCCGTGCCGTTGGTTTGTTGGAGAA
The DNA here is from genome assembly GCA_026545765.1 of Plantago major. Lineage (NCBI taxonomy): Eukaryota > Viridiplantae > Streptophyta > Magnoliopsida > Lamiales > Plantaginaceae > Plantago > Plantago major. The sequence continues at coordinate 97,822,135 of CM048839.1, forward strand.
GAATTGGAATCTCAACAACGAACATGGAAACGAATTATATTTATTTATTTATATGTATATGTAATTTGATATTATTAATTTATTAGAATTTCATCCTAAACTAGAAAACAGGTAAATGGTAATGCAAAAGAAAATTTCCATAAAATTAAGTATAATTTTGCATAGTGAGACGTGCAAAAGTTAGAAGAGCACTGTGAATATACTATAGATATTGTAGATGTCCCAGGCACATCATCCTTCCTATCATTCTAGGAAAACTATAGATGAACCCATGTACATCTTCTCTATCACTTAGGAACTTCATGCTCAAACTCGTCACTTGTGTTCACAGATTGAGTAGATGGTGCACATGTCTCCTTGATTAGATGCCATCTCAAGTTCTACAGCTCAAAGGTTCTGATTTCTTTCTTCATTTAGTCACCTTGAGGTAGAAACATTTCTACCCATGTACAATACGATAAGTCATCATCATTCGCCTGGGACTAGGAAAATTAGTTCATTCACTTTAAGGCCATCCTGTAATAAACTGATACATACAAAACATCTTTGAGTATACATCACAAAATCCAGATTCGAGCACAAAGTTCATTCTTCTACTCTACCCCAATATTCAACACCTCATTGTAAATAAGTCGGACAAAGTGAGTTTAAGCTCATGTATAATATCAAAACTCAAACTAAAGTCAGATATAGTGGATGAAAGTGAATGATAAGTACTTAAAAACTTGGGCAATACCACCCAAAAACTCAAACTTTAACGCAATTCTAAGTGATAGCAAAAGGCAAGCTATTAAAAGTCTACAGACAAAATGCATTGTCTAACAACAAAATATTTTGTTTAATTCTTGATGCAATAATGACCTTTAAAGTTACAGTACCAAACCATAGAATTCCTTAGATAAAGCATTTGAAAAGTCATACCTGTATTTTACTAGCTCAAACCTAACAGGAAACCAGCTTAAATCCCAAAACACATGACACCTGCATATCAAAAATAAAGGCAAGCTAAAACGATTCAGTGAGATAGATCAACTTAGACAAGTTGCAACATAACCGCTCACAAGACTCAAAATATTTATTTAACTCTGACCCTTGTCATGTCTTATTGTCTTTCACAAGCACAAAATTTGCAACTTAACCAGAATACATGACTCAAAATTAAAGAAACCTTATGAAACCAAAATACTCCCAGTAGATAGATGGCTTATGACCTACGAGAAGGAGATTACACATAGATAAACCAATTCAAAATTTCAGTGAGAACACAAAATTATTATGTTAATTGAGAACAGAAACCAAATTCTAAGATAATAACAGTGTTCGCATACAACCAAATTCTGAGACAGATTTGCAAATCATAAACTGATAAATAAGGATAACATAAGAGAATTAGGATGGCTCACCATTGTTGAAACATGAAACCCAAGGACTGCAGAGGCTTAGTGATAGAACAGATCGATTGCTTTCAGCATTAGGATTGAAATTAAATTTTAGCATTTTGGGACTGAGTCACCGATTGTGCGCCAGCGGATTTGAGCGGCGGATTTGGTGTGAAGTGCTGAAGTGCGGATGGAAATTTTGGTGTAGTTGTAGGTTACTTAAGCGGGTATTTGCATGGGCCTCACTCTTGGGCCAGTAAAATATTAGTATAAATTGTCAAACTAATTTCAAATTTCCACTTCTAATTTTGTAATTTAACCTTCTCGAAAAACTTTATACATTAAAATGTGTGATAATTTTATGTTAAAGTTTTTATAAAATGATAAAAGAAATTAGAAAGTGACAAAATGTAAATTTTTTGTACAAATATAATATTTTTTATTTGTTGCTCAATGTGGAGTACCTTAATTTCTTAATAGTATATGGACTTTTATTATACGATAAAATATAATATATGTATAAAATTAGTAATCACTCCATTCCACAAACCTTCATACATTAGGGCTGGCGCATAGTTTTAGGTGAAAAGTTAAAGTAATTATAAGATATTAAAAATGTGGGGAAAATTGTATTCTTAATGGCAAAATAAATATTTTGTGTGTAAAATTGATGTTGTTTATTACTCCCTCTATTTCAGAAAAAGTGTTACAACTTTCCGTTTCCGGCGTTTCACTAAAAGTGTTACAATTTCCATTTATGGAAACTAATTAAATAATAAAACTCCCTACCTTTCACTTTTATTACAATATGCCACTCATTTAATCTCTAATAATCATGGGGCCCACTTGTACTTTCTACTTTTTCTTAAAATTGGTGCAAATCCAAATTGTAACACTTTCTCCGAAATGGAGGAAGTATTTGTTAGGTGTTGATAGCTTCATTTTTAGTAGTGTATGAAGTTCTATAGGACGGCTATAAATATCAAATGTATGAATTTTTGTGGAACAGACTTATTAGAATGTGTATACTTGTATAGTTTTGAATAACAAAATTTATGATTATTTATCTTTCATATATATGTGAACAATAGACAAACCATCACTTATCTTGTTAGCTACCTTTTAAAGCACGCTTAACATTAAAGTTCTTATGGATGGACACCAAAAATAAGGTGTGCGTCATTTACATGGATAGCGTTTTCAACCCTTATTACCTTTATGAAATTTTTGGTGTTACATTCATCCCCTTCTTTCAAACGATGTCTCTGATGTGCCTTGTCCGGACCAATCAACAACCCCCTTTGTCGGTTAAGGGTTGGCTCGTCTTTAAGAATGACCCGTCCACCAATAAGTCGATACATACCATTTTGGTCGACACGGTTAGTGATAGACTACTCTGTATGTTGTACCCACTATACCAATGCATCTCATCTGTCACGTAATTTCCTAACTCATGCGCGCTTCGGAACACGTCCCAGCATGTCATCCATACTAAGATTATTCCAGAGCAAGTACACGAAACTCTAGAATTTTTATGAATGTATTTTCAAGAAGAAAGTTGGACCTTGTTGATATGTGTAATGTTTTGAACCCCTTATACCAAAAGGTGAAAATAATCAAATTCGCATAAAAATGTAAGGGCGTTACTACATTTCATCGGCTTGCCAAGGATAAGCTGGGAGTAATTTAACTTCTAAGTAGGTTGGTCACCCATTCTAAGATTGTTCCAGGACAAACACACTTAACTCTAGAGTTCTTATGAGTGAATTTCCAAAAAGAAAGTGTACCTTGTTGGTATGAGTAGCGTTCTCGATCCCTTTAAACTTTTTGTACTTAACTTGAAACTTTGGGGCATTACATAGTATATATTTTGACATTATAGGTATAAATTTGATTTTTTTTATATTTTATCATTTATTTCAAATTTTCACCTAAATATATAATTTTTCGGGATGAAGTGAGTTATGAGTATGAAAAGTTACCAATGCTCTTGTAACTATTATGAGGCCACATCTACTAATCCTGATGTTGAACATCAAGTCAATTTGCCTAAGAAGTTTGGCTTTTTTGAGATACAATATTACAATTACAATACTTAGTCTTGGACAAATTTTATTGTCAATAAATCTCTAATCACCAATCATATTCTATACCAAGAGATTAATCATTCATTTCGGGGATTAAACTCGTGATCTATTGGGAAAGGGGTGTCTCAACTTGCCATGACTCTGAACACTTTGATGTTTGGCTTATCTTTTCAAATTAGACTAAATTTAATATATAATCTTTAGGAATTATGTTATAATTTTCTTTATCTTGACCTCTTTAATATATACTCCAGATTACACAGATGACTAAACTCTCTGAATGAACCCTAAAAGCAGGGGTGTGCGTGTGTTGTTCAATCTATTTTTCAACTTACCCGCGCAGACTAGGCATTTAGCGCGCCAATCTGTCTTTGTTTCCCGCTTTCCTTTCCAACTCCAAGGGTAAATTGAAAGATTTCCAGACTCCAAACGTGTTGTATTGGCTACAACAATATAATGGATTGCTGACAAATATTCTGGAAGATGTTAATTGTATTTGTATGGTGATTATTGCCTGCTTATCTATCACAACATTTCACATATGCAAATATTTGTTGCTTATATTGTGTTCTAGTAACTTGTACTACTGTTGTTGGTGCAGTCAAAGTGAATTCTTCTACAGATCAACCTCGATGTCAACTTGTAAGTGATATGCTTAAGTATATTTGATCATCCTTTAAATAGCCCACTCATGGCAAAACAGAGCCTAGGAGAATTTAGAAAACTACACTCAGAGAGGTATGATAGTTATTTTTCATTAACATGTGATGCAATGGCAAATTTGAAAGTATTTTGTGAAAAGCAAAGATTTGTTAGAAATTAACTACTATTAGAGACTAGCCACCTCAAATTTCTCTTGGTTGCTTATCTTCTTGATTATTTCAGTAATGAGGATGTGTGCCTTCTGTCTTGGCTGCTGATGGTGGTACTCTCTTTCACGCATTTGCTTATTTACATTACTTTATACTGTCGGTTCAAGTATATTTTATAGTCCACCCTAGTAATTACATGTTCTGTTCTCTATTGACAAATGTATATTCAATCTATTCATAAGTCACAAGTAACACCATATGTGAAGGATCAGGATTAGTACATGATAGATAATGCAGAATGAGTATGATCAACATTCTTCCTATAATTTATTTTCTTACCATGATCCTTATTGATACCTTAACTCCATCAAGAATAAGCACTTGTGATAATTGAGCTCACACTACAAAGTAGTCCAAGATTCTCATATTTCTGGAAAATGACTTTTTGAACATGTCAGTTGTTCACTAGCCGAAATCCGAATATCATAATTTCTAGATTTCCTCATCAGTATTGCAATCAAATTAAAGGTATGCTTGCTGAATTTATATGTTCTCAAGTGCTTTCTATTCGGCGTAAAGCCGGCAACTTAGCCCATTGTTTCTGTCATAGTTTCGCTACGGATGATATTTGTTTGGGATTCTACCATTAGAGTATGCAGAGGTTGGTACAGTGTCAAAGAATGTTTATGTTGTTCCTTCTATAAATCTAGTTTAGAACTTTTGTGAATTCTGTTTTTTTTTTCAGTTTGGATATCACTGTATGTACTATTACTAAATGACATTCAAGAATGAATGCATTCTGCTTTTTCTGGAAAAAAAGAAGTTGGATAATCATGACATTTCTAGCACAAACTTTCTTAATGGTATAAAGATCCAACAATTCTTTCCAACTGTTCTTATGCTAAAGTTGTAGTACCAGCATAATGCGAGACTCTTTGCAAATTTGAAAATTTTGTGTGACAAAACAACCGTATAGAAACCATAAATTCGTTGGACATTTTGTTTGAATGTGGTCACTGATAACATAAGAAATGTGTGTCGAAATTATATGTTGCTAAATAGTAGGTATTCTGTCACAACTAGTGACAAAGTAAATTTTGTTGGAATGTTATCGTCACAGATGCCTTGTTTTGTAACGAAAAATTTATTTGTGGGAAATTTGTTAGTATTTTGTAGCTAATGGCATAAGAAATATCAGTGAAAGAAATTCGTTGGTATTTTGTCGATAATCTGTGACTACTAGCGACGACTTCAAATTTTGTTGCAATTTTATTGTCACAGATGCCTTGTTTTCTTGTAGTGAGACCAAATATAGAAACATATTAGTAAGAATAGTAATATTTGAACTTGCATGTGTAATAATTGCATGATCAACATATATAAATGTGAAAATTTGTTGCTTACTTCCCAGCTGCCCAAGTCTTCAGCATGTCGAATCATCTTATTCGTAGCCACCAATATTTTGGGTACACTGACCAACCATTCGATGGTTTCCAGTGAAGCACATGGCATTCCTATGAAACAAGGGATAAACATGATCTCAATGGCACTGGTGATCACTGTGTTTGCAAGATACTCTTCAAACATGGGCAGTTTTCCTCCATTAAACCACTCGTTCTCCTTCAAGTATGCCCGACTAAGCTGTTTCGCCTGAAAAAGGTTCAGAAAAAGTGATCATACTAAATCCGTAAGTATGGAAATTTAAAGAAAACAGTAATTGCAACAGTGAGTAGTTTATGATCCATACTGCTTCAATGCCATAAGGAGTCATAGATGTTCTTGCTCGCTTGGATGCTTCATGCTCAAGTTCTTGATATGTGCTTAATACAAATTTGTAAACAGTCTTCATGTATTCTGGTAATTGATCAATCTCACTGATATCCCACCTGAGCAAATTAAATACGACTTCATATTCAAATTGTACGTGCATCGACTATATATGTGAGTTACAAGTATTTGAGATGCATACTTGTCAAAAATCTTTGTGAAAAGTTGCCCTTCTTCAATGGTAGCATAGTTATCATATGTATCATCTACCACTGAAACAAGTTTCATGATTTTACAAATAGATGATCGAACAAACGCATGTTGAGGTTCAAAATGGTGCGAGACGCCCCAAAAGTAGCATTCCACCAATCTATCTCTTATGTATGGGAGTTTAGATTTTAGGTCGAATTCGTTCCACCACCTTGCAAGTAATTTCCGAACAATATAACACATTAATTATATAAATTACTTAAATTACCTTTCATGTATGGTTGTGTGTAATAATTACCTTGTGATTTCGCAAAGCTCTTTCTTGTACACATTAATTCTGCAAAAAATTAAAATTTATTTTTGCGAATTTGAGAAGTAATTCATTCTTCCTTCCATCCTTTTCATAGATGTTAATATAATGGCGTGCTTCTATTATTGGAACCCCTTTATGGAGTGGCTGCTCGAGAGCTCGTTTTACTTTATCTTGGAGAGATGACTCCAAATGCGGTAACATACGATTCAAATGTTGAGTCGCAAAGACCACAGCCCTGTCTAAGGTTTCTTCCCCATGAATTCGAGCATGTGCTGCTTCATACAGGCCTAGCAGGCCCTCTGCGTCGCAACTTATGGCTTCATTGAACTTTTCGTCTTTGTTCTTGAATTTATCAAAAACACCTGTTTCAATCATATTAAATGTATACTATGTTTACAACTTTTCCTTATAACATGTCAAGAAATCAGGGCCGGAACCTGGAGGGGACATAGGGGGTAAACACCATTAAATTTTGAAAAAGAAATTTTTTATATATAATATTTTCGCTAATTTAGAATTTTGCCCCGTGAAATAACCTCATATATATATATATATATCCCCACCAAAGTTCGAATTCTGGGTTTACCCTGCAAGAAATGTGTTATATAAGTTTATACCACAAGAAACATGATATCGATGTTGTCTAAGAAGGCGAAATTCAAGTGAAACAATGAAGAGATCGTTGTTGTTGCACTCCATCAGATCAATGCTATCTTTTTTGGAATCTGCAGAATTGTAATGCTTGAAAATGAGTTGAAGTGCTCTTCGATCTCTTTCTCAAAGTGATATGCGATCCCTAAACGCTCGAGCGTGTCAATCAGTATCAATTTCTCATTTTTCGCACTTCCAGCACTTATTACCATTTTCCTAACTTCTTCCTTCAACCTTTCAATTGCTTCGGTGTACTTGTCCTGTAACTGGTGAGACGACAATTAAAGATGGTTATCATCTTAAGCTGCAATTTCTGTGTAACAGAACAATAGTCGACTCATAAGCTGATAAATAAACTTGAATAAAAAAATATTTTAATGATTCTTTTACTTACTTGAACACTTGGAACGCTTGGGTATTACTTGGAACACTTTACTTGAAGTAATAGCCAAACGTTCATGATGAAAACATAATGGAAACAATATATTAGGATACTTAAGTGGTTGTTTGGGAGTATAATATTAAAAAAAGTAAGTTAAAAGAAAAAATTTAGTTAGACATGCGGATACATGTGTGCGCCCTTTGTATACACGGGTTTTTTAGTGATCCGAAAGCGATGTGTATAGAAGTTATGAGAGTTACTATTAATTTTTTGTTTCGTTGATAAATAGTAACCAAGTTAAATGTAGTTATAGAAAATTGTATTTGCAAATTAATGTACTTAAGCTACCCCTTAAATTGAGCCTAATTATAGATGCAACCCTGGATTGGCAACAATTACATCCAAATTCAAAACCGATTTTTTGAGTTGACCAACTAAAAATTAAATGGAAAAGAATACTGGTTGGACTTAATGCAAATTTACAAGTTTCATTTTACTACACGTTAGACACAAATGTTATATAACTTACAAAAATAACCTAAAATATTTTTAAATATCCCATAATTTTACAATTCATATAATTAACCCACAAAATAAATTTTATTTCAAAAATAAAAAAGTAAAAGAAACTCCCTTCCCCACCAATTCGTCGGAGCTCCGTTTCCGACAAAGTCACCGGAGTTGGAATTGCAACTCCAACGAGCTGAAATCGCAGCTCCATTGGAGCTGAGCTGCAATGGCAGCTCGTCGGAGCTGCAATTTATTGCTCCGATGAGCTGCAATTTACAGCTCACCGGAGCTGTTAAAGGAGAACATTTGGTGGGGAATTGGTGATGGTGTTTTGGTGGGGAATTGTTGGTGGTGGTTTGGCGGCGAAGAAGGGAAATGGAGGTGGTGTGGTGGGGAATTGGTGGTTTGGTGGGGAAGAAGTGAATTTGTGATGGTGGTGTGGTGGGAAAGGAGGGTAGAATTTTAATAAGTGAAACTTTTGGGCATTTATTTATAAAAGTTATAACTGCTGGGGCTTATACTGCAATGAAATAAAATTGATTTAATTGTGAAATTATAAAGAAAATATAAAATGGGAGAAAATGTTGACAAGGCTTAGATGTAATTTTTGAATTCCGTCTTTATAAAATTTGGTCTAATAAGTAATAATCGTCAATCCCAAGTCTTAGGGCCAAATTTAAGGGGTAGTATTTATAATTTTCACAGGTTTATAGACTAGTGTGTGTAATTGGACGAACCTGTTGATCGACGGAATGCGAGCGGAAAGTATCAGGCCAGAGACTACGGCTTAAAGTCACGACGGGTGGCCTAAAATCCGTTGAGCCATTGGCAGACCCGTCAACAGCAGTCGTGATAGCTGGAGTGAACATTATTATATAGTATGTGCCTTAATTAATTGACGTTTAATTACTTCGTACTATAATATATAGCGGCACAACGAAGAGCACCGTCATATATATAGCGGCTTGGGATGCTTATGATTTTTCTGGGTAAAATCAGAAAAAAGTTGCACCGTAGACACAAAATTGCAAACCAGCCTCTATGTTTTGACAAACTTTATTATGACCACACCTTATGATTTTTCTTCGAAACAAACACCATTTTATGAAAATGTGTTGCAAAATAAAGTAATAAACACGACATTGAAAAATAATTTTAATAAAAAGTTACAACTATTTTACTGAAAAAAGATATAAGGGGTTGAAAATTCTACTAATATCAATAACGTAAACCTTTCGTTTCGCAATTCATCCATAAGAACTTAGAGTTAAGCATGCTTACTTTAGAGCAACCTTATAATGAGTGACCACCTGGAAGTCTCCCAATGCGTGTACGAGTAAGGACAAAGTGCGTAAGAAAGGACATGTGTTGGTACAACATGACCAGCATATCACCCGTAGAATAGTGCATGAGTAATTGTTCCGGTCCAAAGGGTTGAGTGTCCATTAATTAGTGGTTGAGTCGCTATAGAATTATTTTTTACTTCAAACTCCATTCGGGCTTCAAAATGGCATTGAAGTTCCATTAATAGAGCTTGAAAAGTCTCCATTAACATAGCTTCAAAGCTCCACATAATTTCATCTTTGTTGTGTTGTTGATTTTTCAAAAGATGAATTTACGCTACCAATACTCATCTAAAAACTTGAATTTGAAGAGGAATGATGAATCTATTTATTTAATATTAATTTTTTAATATTTCCATGCACTCGCAGGTCGAATTCAACCTCTTTGGGGGTGATAATCATCTATTTTGATTGCATGCATAACGCTTGATAATTTCACCAATAAAGACGGATTGATTCATATAGATAACTTCACCCGACATTTCATTAAAATCTTTGGGGAGGCAATCATCTATTAATCAATTTTAGAATTGATGACTCCAAACTCAGCGAGCGGGAGCACGGTAGCGTAATTCCAAAAGTGTCAAAATTTGAAACGATATGAAATCGTGAACGCCTTAAAAGCGTGTTTTAACAATGAGAGTTGTTAAACGCATCACCAATTCGGTTAAACGCAACACCAATTATTTGAGTACTTGCCCAAAATGCCCCTAACTTAAAAAAATCGTATAACATTAACGTAAAATCGTAATAACTCGTTTACGCGAACACAATAACATTAACATGCACGATTCATCCCGAATTACAACAATTAAAAACATCGAAATTTTTTAACAAACTTTGCTTATTGGAACAAAATTATAAAATACCTAAATATTTGAACACTATATACATAATTAAAAAAAAAAGAGAAAAAATTTCCGATGGGCGGATCTGAAATTGCTTAGCCAGTTAGAATGGCAGTGTGATACCCGATTCACAAAATGGCCGGGTGTGCAACCCGGCCATTTAAATAAATATTTTCTAAATATATATATATATATATATATATATATATATATATATATATTTATATATATATATATATATAATATATATATATATATTCAAACCGGTATATATATTTCTCAATATTATATTCAAACTTGAATCGAAATTCTTTCGAATAAAAGATTACAACTTGAACACGGACGAACGAACTTGAATCGAAAATATTACATGTCATGACTAGGTAATGATGGAATAACATCTTTAAAGTGTTCACAAATTTCATCGAGAATGTCGAATACGTCATTTTGGCTCATACAACGCCTGTTTGGCTCAATGATGCGTGCAAGTTGGCTACCGAGCCATTGTATCCTCTACAAAATAAAAAGCGACCCATAATAAGAATTGAGAGATGAAATGCTAACGCGTTGAATGTATATGTATTGAATGTTTAGGAACCATACCACGGTAGGATTCATGTCGGATGGTCGGTAATGTTCTCTTCGAGTAAAGGTTTGTTGGCGTGTCACTTGCCTATGCGTCCTTGCGTGAAACCATTTGTTGTAGTTTGGAAAACTTTCATATCCGTAATGCACTCGTAGAGCTTGATTTTGGAAATTACATCGAACATTTTGAAAGTTCTCGAAGGAGTCTTGAGCAGGATATGAACATTTGTAGAATGCCGGTTGTGGTGGCCTTGAGACAACTATTGGTTGTATGAGTGGTTGTGGAATTAGTTGGGGATATCCGAACTGGCGCATAACACGGTCTGGCATGTAAGCCTCTGTAATCTTTAAACAATGAATAATTCCTCTAAATTGAGAAATGGGGACTACTTCCTCTGCTGCACGTCCAAATGGTGTCCACATAACCTATTACATAAGAGGTAAGTATGTTAAATAATTTTAACATAGTTTCAATCATAATGAAGACAAGCGTGACAAATGTGATGACATACTTCATTCGAAGCAACATTGTCTAAGGCACTTCTGTATGCAAGATGTAGAGCATCTTGATCTTGGTGGACGGTTCCTAAGTTCCATGATTCAAAAGAAGGAAAGTGCTTGTAGATCCACATCTGAAATCATATAAAGACTTCAACAAAAATGTATTCTCTTTTCAAGTTATGATAAAATGTAAAAATTATATAGAGCTAGCAAACCTGCACAAGTGAGAAACATCCATCTATTTGATTGCAGTCAATACGTGATGCAATTCCCAACTGTCTATACTGATTGGCAAGTCGTGACTCCCCATGCGTACGTTTGAACCTCTTCCAGTTGATTTAGGAACGGTAGAAATCCAGCTGGTACTCGTGTACTACTCTTGTCGACAAACAACGATGTGCCTAACAACCACAACAGGTACATGACAGCAATGTGAATGGGGTGGTAGAGTTTGTGCTTTTAAAGCATCCTCAATTGTGCTACGCTTGAACCCAGCACTTTTGTAGTTGGCCCTCACCAATGCATCATTCATTTGCATATGAGTTGACAATAAGTGCCTGATTTGTTCTGAGATGTGAGTCACCACCTTCACCGCACATGAATTCCTAATAGAAAATGGACATCATGCAGAGTTATAGTCATCTCACCGAATGGCAAGTGAAAGCTATTAGTTTCAGGATGACACCGTTCAACAAATGCACTAATCAAAGGCATGTTGATCTTCGGTTGCATAACGGTGGGCAAGTGTGAGAGAAGGCTGTTGTTGACAACATTGTTGACATTGTCGTTCAAATAATCTTTGAACTTGGTCAATTTTTTGTGTTGATGAAACCCCCTTAGAATATTGCGATCCTGCGACATTTTAAAGTAAACAATAAATAAGAATGAGTTAACTATAGTGAATATGAATCGTCGGATTTTAAAGATCAGGAATGGAATGGCTTACATGTCCAATCCATATGGAGTGAGCAATGTGGCCTAGAAATCCTTTGAGTAACTCCGGATCTGACGGGCCTCCATCAACAGCATGTGTTAGCTCTTCCCAGGGTTGATTGGTGGGATCATTACGAGCTTCCTCTCCATGTTGGCTGCCAGAAGCATAGGAACAATTGGTGTCGTTAAAATGTGTCGATGCCCGGTACCGGTACGAATTGGTGTCGTCGACATTTATATTTGGCCGGTACGAATTGGTCGGGGGTGACTTGTTACCCCCTGTTCATTCATTTCACGTTCAAGTGCTGCCCTTGTTTGGTTGTCAATGGTCGGGGGTGACTCGGTTGAGTCCCTTATTAAGTTCTCAGTCGCATCCGAACTTAAATCAGGATTGGCCATGCGTCGACCTTGAGCTCTTCTTTGAGCGACCCAGCCCTCTTTCCCTTCATCAATCTCTTTCAATCGTCCAGAATATTTGTCGACTGACACATGTGGGATATCCGGGGCGTTTCTTTTTGATGGACCGCCGCGATCTTTAGATGAATCGCCCTTAGTGAAGTGCTGAAACAATCAAATAAGAATGATCGGAGTGTTAGAATTCGACGAGAAACATGAACAATCAAATATCTTAATACAGTTTATTAATGTTTTATCATATCTTTACCTTCCAGATTCCTGCCATTTAGATGCTTAAGAATTTGGTGGTGTTTAAGTGAAGAAGAATAATATGTTTAAGTGAAGAAGAAAGAAGAGAATGGTGTGGTGCAAATTTGTTGACAAGGTGTAGAGTATTTATAGGGAAAAACGACCCGACCCGACCCGTATCCAAGGGTCAAATCACCCTTGGATACTCTTCCAAGGGTCACTTGACCCTTGGGAAAGGACAAAGCATGGGCATGCTTTGTCCTTGCTTTGTCTTTAAGGACAAAGCAAGATGCTTGCTTTGTCCTTAAGGACAAAGCATGCATGAATTGTCCCATCTGGGACAATTCATGTATGCAATTGTTCTGGCTTTGTCCGTTTTAATGACAAATATATCCCATTTTTTCGATTCACGGTATGTTTCTAGTAACACAACACTAACACAATCAACTGAGGTACATTTCAATTCATTCATTTTCTCTATAAAATGGTCCCCTACCTAATCATATTCAATTCATTCACCCTTCTTTTCTCTAACAAATGGTCCCCTGCACTAATCATATTCTAAACACTTGAAACCCGAAACACTAATCATATTCTAAACACTTAAAAAACACAATGAGTCACGCCCCAGATTCATATATTTCATCCGACGGTGAACCTGAATTCCCCGATTGTAGTTCCTATTTTCAAAATAATCAGACTTTTGATACTCGGGAAGCTGCAGAAACTTGGGTGCGAGATATTGGTGTCCAAAACAATATATTTTTCGCGATCTCACATTCGGAAGCAAGACACGTTTACATGGGTTGTGAGCGAGGTGGTGAATCTGGCTTCAACTTGATCCGAGTAAAATCCGAAGTTCACTGGGTCAAAGAAAGTCAAGTGTCCATTTGAGGTTAAAATTTGCGAGAGGTATCGAGGTGTGGAGAGTGTTTCTCGAGAGGGCCACGAAACACAATCATGCACTTGGGAATTCCCCATGGGCACGTCGCCACCAAGCTCCTTTGGCGAAAAATGCAATAGGGTGATTGAGATGTTGAAGTGCGGAATGGCACCTAGACAAATTCTCGATCAACTTAAGCAGGATTTTCAGGGCACATGTACTAACCTACGACAAATATACAATGCTGACCAACGTTTGGAGATGGGATCCCTAGCCCCAATGGTGTATTTCGAGGAACTCTTGAGAAGAAACCATTACATATATACACATTTAGAAGTGGAGGGTACCAACATATTGGAGGGAATTTTCTTATCTCATCCAAATACAAGGGAGCTGATCCGTTTGTTCCCGCAAGTTGTCGTGATGGATGCAACGTACAAAGGCAATTTATGCGACATGCCTTTGGTGGAACTCATTGGCGTCTTACCTACTGGGCAAAACTATCACATAGCCTTCATTTTCCTATCCAACGAAAGGACTTCAAGTTACGTTTGGGGGCTTAAACAATTACGGGTGTTGTTTGCTGAATGTGGTGTATCACCCGGGGGTATTTGTTACCGACAGAGAGTTAGCGAAAATGAATGCGATTAAACTTGTCTTTCCAGAAGCAGCACACCTACTGTGTCGGAGACACATCTCAAAGGATGTGCAGGCTCACTTATCCAAGATGGTAGGTACTAAGTATCAACCCGTAATCAAATCCAGATGGGATCACATCATTATATGCAGAACCGAGGAACTCTATGAGCGGTATTGCGAAATGGCGGAGGCATGGCATAGGCATCCAGGTTGCATGGCCTATGTACGGAACCAATGGTTGGATCCATACCGTGACCGATTTGTCCAGGCGTGGACAAAGAACATCCTACACTATGGAACTAACACGACCAACAGGTTATTCCTTCATTTATTCCACCACTCATACCTTAGTTTAGCTTATTTCGTAATATACAACTACCCTATAATTACAGTTATGCCGAAACTGACATTCAACAATGTAAATTATTTGCAGAGTCGAAGGTGCTCACGCTAGGTACAAGTTGTGGTTGGGTCCTTCAAATCAGAAGTTCCACCGTCTATTCCCGAAGCTAAATGGCCTACTTCGAATGCATTTTGATGAAATCCGCACACAGTTTGAGAGATCTCTTAATATCGTCCCTCATTCCACATCAACATTGCCGATCTTCAAAAAACTCGGAGGTGTGCTTTCACATCTCGCCATCGAGAAATTGGTCAAAGAAATAGACAATGATCCAAGTGATTGCGGTCACATACTGTTTACAACTTTTGGATTAATGTGCGCATGTCAATTGCATGTGAAGCTGCAAATCAGGAGGACCGTCGACCCGGTTCATGATGTAAACGTGTTTTGGAGAACTCTTCACATGGGGGAACCGCCTGAGACTAGACAGCAGAGTATAAAGGATCAGTTTCTTCCTTTGGGCGGACGCAATGAGGCGCCACGGAGGATGAAATGAGATCGTATTTCGACAATTCAAATGCATCACAATCGTTCGTGGACGAGCCATTCGTAGCACAACGGAGAGGAAGGAAACCTAAAGCAATAGGGAAAAGGCTACCGAGTGGTTGGGAAACCCCGAATCAGTCTCAAAAGAATTCCGCCCCAAGCAATGACGGTTCAGGTTCTCTAGCAAGTACTGGCAGAACATTCAAATATCAAAGTCAAATGCCACCCCAAACTCAATTCTGGATTAGAGGCCATAATGATGTCATCGGCGACGGAAACTGCGGTTTTAGGGTCATAGCTCAATACCAATACGGTCAACAAGAGCGTTGGGCAGACGTCAGGCAAGACCTCATTGATGAGTTACTACAGCGAGATGTATATCGACGAAATGACAGAAGCACGGGTAGATGAAATAAATATCCGTCTAAACTGGTTTCATGGCGCGTGTACACAACCATGGTATTTCACATTACCAGATATGGGGTGTCTTGTAGCAACAAAGTATCAACGGGTCTTATGCGGTTATTCTCCGTTAGGGAGTATGACATACTTGCCATTGGAGTGTCGTTCTCAAATGGACTCACCGGCTCCGGACCCTCCATCAACAGCTCAAGAGTGGACAATGGCTCACATTGGTAACAATCACTGGATCAGGATCCACGTGGTAACAGAATGTCCAATTCCACCAATATGGTTGGCCTGGAGAGGTACTAGAGAGGCAAGAATAAGCCACTGGGAAGCACATTATGGCGTTCGCCTACGTCAATGGCATAGGTTCTAGTTTATGTTTTCAATGTATGTTGTATTCCGATTTTCATGTTCTGTAATTCAAATAAATATGAAAAATTTACAAAACCACAAAAAAACTTGCAAATCATTAAAAAAATAAATAAATAAAAAAAATGGCGAAACAGTGAACTGGCCGGGTCTATATGGCCGGGTGTGTAACCCGACCATTTAAAACAATGGCCGGGTTACACACCCGGCCATTTAGTGAAACCCGGCCAGTTCACGATATGGGCTGCATTTTGCAGCCCAGATCCGGCCCTTTTTTTTTTAAATTTTATTTATTTGAATTTATTTTGATAAATTTATAATTATTTTCAATAAGTAAAGTTTGTTCAAAAATTTCGATGTTTTCAATTGTTGTAATTCGTGATGAATCGTGCATGTTAATGTTATTGTGTTCGCCTAAACGAGTTATTACGATTTTACGTTAATGTAATACGATTTTTTTACGTTAGGGGCATTTTGGGTAAGTACTCAAATAATTGGTGCTGCGTTTAGCCAAATTGGTGCTGCGTTTAACATTTCTGTTAACAATATCAAATACATAATATGTTTAAAAAATGTAATGTAATTTAGGTAGAACAGAATGTGCAAAGTATGAATTATATGCATATTATTTAAAATGATAACAATATACTACTCCCTTCGTTCCATTAATAACTTAATAACTTTACTTTTATGGAGTTCCATTAGAAACTTTCTAGGGGTTTTCTACGGTCAATCAAGGTGTCGTCCCGACTAACGTTAGTCACTTATTTTTAACCATTAGATGATAGATCTAATGGTAGAGATTGTTTGACCTTCTACCTGTTGCACCAAGTGTCGCAATTTGCGGTTGCTCCTATCAAATATTACTAAGAAAAAAATATGAACGTTTTAAAGCAAAACATCTATGTCACTAACAAAATGCATTTTTTAAATGATTCCGGGCAAGTCGATTGTAGCCGGAGCAGTGGATGTGACGTGGTGGTCGGAGACGCGAGTCTAAGTTTTCTCTTCCATCATATATGAACAGAATTAAATGATTAATTGAACTGTTTAATCTTGAATTTTTAAATGATTAATTAATTTTTTACTAAAAAGGGAAGTAAATTGATGTTCTAAATATATTAACAATTAGCAAGTTAGGGCGATGGATGGCAATGACATGTGTCGGTTGTCGACACCCTGACTGACGATAGTCAGGACGACATATCGACTGCCGATAGAAGAACTTTCTAACCCATAAATGGAAATGTTTTATCCCACTAACTAATTTTTTATTAATTCTCTTTTCTATTGTATCATCACTTTATTCAACCTTTTATTACTTTATCACACAATTACAACTTTACCAACTTTTTCTTACAAACTACTTCCTCCGTCCTTGAAATATATTCCCATTTTGCCATTTTTGGTGTCCCAATCAAAACTTTTAATTTCATTTTTTGACAACCACTCACCCAACTAAATCATTAAATATACTCAAAGATAAACTCACTAACATTATTTTATCCTACTTTCAACTTTAAAATTAATTTGAGGGACCCACTAGAACTATTTTATCCAAAAGTAATATATACTTTATTTTCTCCACCAAAAAAGTAAATGGGAAGCTATTCCCGGGACATAGGAAGTATTATTTTACTACAATTTCTTAATTTAAGATAAATCAAGTGTTTATGAAGCTTTTAATGGATCGGAGGGAGTAACTTTATAACTATTTCTAAATACAAATTCTAGTAGTACAGTTTGAGAAAAATATCAAATGTAAATAAACAATTTTAAGGCGTCATAAGACACACTAATAGTGTCATAAATCGTGACCGATACCACTTTAAAAGCTTTAAGGTGATTTAGCTCCAATTAAACTATATTCCGAACTTCCGATACACTCATCCAACATGGGAAGGGACTTGCCTATCTTTTGAAATCAACATAACATTATGAGAGATTACGGGAGACGATCCGGAGGTTAAAGAAGTTCAACAAATTCAAAATTACAGTATTTTTCTCAACGGCAAACGCATAAATGTTTTAAAGGGGCACAATATCATTTGTGAATTAATATTGATTAATTTTAATAAAACAATTAATTCAATAAAAATTTATTTATATGAAGTATATGTTTAAAAACTATGAAGCAATAAGAAATAGTGTCATTGATTTAAGGAGAATAGTGAAAAGGATTCCTGAAAATTAAAAATTAAATCAAGCGAGAAGAGAACACATGAACTAGGAAAGGAGAAAAAGTAAAGGAAAGAAAAATGTGTCTGTGAAAGGAATCGATAGCCTACCAACAATGGAGAGCTATATATTATGCTCAATCCAATTACCATTAGGGCACAATTAGGGTAGTTAACAAGTCGAGCCGAGCCGAGCTTTGGCTTAATGAATCAGTGATCGTCAGAATTTCAGTCTGCTCGTGATCGTCGAGCTTTTCATAAATCGTGCTCGTGATAGGCTCGTTAAAATATCGAGTTGCTCACGACAAAGTAAAAGACTGGGGGGGGGGGGTGAATAGTCTTTTAAAACTTTTGTCGATAAACACAGTTTCTCAGAAACTTGGGGGGTTTTTGATACTTAAATTCAGAGCGCGGAAGACTTTAAGATAGGTAAGTGCAGAAACAAAAAGTATGTGTGTGTGCTTTGCTGAAAGATAAATGCAGAAAGGTAAATAACACAACAAGTATAGTGGTATCTGGAGGTGGCGTAATCCTCCAACTAATCCACTTCGGTCTTTCTGAGACCTAGAATTCACTAGAACAGATAATTGAGTTCACCTTACAATAATCCTATTCTAAGATTCCTAAACAAATGGTTCCCAACCAAATGTTCCCCCTGAGTTATTCCCCAGCTCCTAGAGCTAAGTACTTCCTCTACTCAGATAACCTTGGAGTTATTCCCTGATTTCCCAAATCAAGTACTTCCTCTACTCCACGCCTTGATGGTGTTGGTTATAAGGTTTGTCAGAGAGGCTTCTTGTATAACTTTTCAGTTATGTTTCCAGAGAGCCTAATAGAACAAGACTACTTAATACACTTGTTCAGTGTATGGCAATCAGCTCTTCTTGACCCAAGTAATTGATGTCCGTTCTGTAGAATGAGCTTCAGAAAGGTTATCTGATAGTTCAACTCTTTCACGAATAACAATCTCTTGTTAAGGTTCAGGACAACTTAGAACTACTAGTGATTCTTCAAGCAACAGAAAGCTTTCAGAAAGGGTAGTAGAGTGCTTGAGAGAATACTTTGCTAGATTGTAAGTTTGCAAGTTAGATCGTTCTTTTGGTCGTTGTATTTCTCAGTATCTAAGTGTTTGATATTTATAGATGAATTGGAGAGTCGTTGGGATGTTATCCGTTAGACACAATTCAAATTCAGTCTATACTTATCTTGAAAAGAGTACTCAGAAGTCCTTGTCTCATATCTCAGAGAGGACTGTGCTTTAGCGGCTTTTCTGCCGATGCAATTAATGCATATGTACTATTTCTTGTCCTGTAGTCTTCAACGGATACATTAGCCTTTCTGATGGCTTGCATGCTCCATACTCATGATGTCATATGTTCCAGAATCATGTTTCAAAAGTAACTAAATGCACTTGAGAAAGGATTAAGGACATAGTCTTTCCGAGTGAGACTAAACCTTGGTGTCTTCATAAATCTTGTGCAATCACCGGTCTTGTAATCTTCAGAAAAGCTCCATTGCTAGGATTGATCTTCATGGTCTTCTTGGAAATAAAAATTACATTCAGAGACCTATAATCCTAAAACAAGATTTACTAGACTAATCATACTCAGTGATTTCCTCTTTTACAATGTTCAAGTGAACTAAGAGTACTTAATCACCTTTCTGGCAAAGATAAGAACATGTGATGAATGATCAAAATACTAACAGATATTCCTAACAAATTTCCCCCTTTTTGATCAGTCATCCATGACTATCTTTTAAAGTCCTATTACAAATTTGTAATCCTGGAAGAGAAAACAATCCACCACTTAATCATTTCAAATGATATTCAATTTTAGTTGAATTAAGTGCAGAAAGTAAAACATCAACCAAATCACAAGAAGTGACCTTTGCTGATAAGTTGTCATCTATTAAAATGTATCTGAGAGTATGATCTTCAGATAGGTACAGTTTACAGAACGAGATGCAACTTTTACAGATAGAGAAATTCAGAAACAATCAGCAAGATTACAAAAAGTAACAAAACATACTAAGTAAATTAGAACAACAGGAGAGTCCAAGCTCTAAGTAAACATTCTAAGATACTAGTCTTCAAGTCTTCAAAAATAACTTAGGTTCAGAAACCTCAAGTTCTTCAGCATCCTTTCTGGATCAGTTGGCATAATCATCCACTTTTCTGCATTCTTGGACATAGTCATAAAGAGTCCTTCTGACAGAGAGTTCTGTCTTTCTGGACAAATCACATATTTCTTGGTAACTCTTGCCAAGTTTATGATTTTTCCTCAGAAAATGTTTGACCCAGAAGTATTTTCCCCAGACCCAGGCATGGTCTACTTGCAGCTGAGATAGGTTGAAATATTTGTATATTTCTTCCAGATAGTGTATATCATCTAGGTATTCATCCAATGTCATATAGAATGACTCATAGGTTGAAACTCCTAGTTTGTTCTTCTTGCTGTAGCTACCATCCATTTTTCGTACCTTGTGTACATCATCGGACTTTAGGTAAGGCGAGCAAAGGAGAGGTCCATCTTTCTGGCATCGTTTCTCTTCTCTACTTCAAAGTTTAGCCAGGCATGAAGGTGCTCAGATTTTAGCAATTCTGGCTTGCCTTCTCTCCATTTCAGTATCTGGTTGAGGATGGGAGTTGGAAACTTATCATTGACAAGTAAATGTTGTAGTTCCAGAATCCAATACCCTCTCTTGTTCAGAATGCACCTATATGAAGACTCTTCATTACTCGTCTTCACATATTCAATGTGGGCATCAGTTGGCTTTTCTTGAACAATTTCTCTGCTTGTTCTGCCAAACTGGGAATCCCTTCTTGCTTTTCTGTTGGGTGGCCTTCTGTCAGGAGATCCTCTAACCCTTTCTTCCTGCCTTGGGGCTGTGCTGGTGGAAGTTCCTTGTATTGACTTGGTATTTCCAGAAGGAGTTGTTAGGAAATTTGTTAGATATTTTGTCAGAAATATCTGTTTAGATTTTGACCAGCAACATGATGACTTATCTTAGTCTCAGAAAGGTGATTAGTACTCTTGGTTCACTTGAACATTGTAAAAGAGGAAACCCACTAAGTATGATAGTCTAGCTAATCTTGTATAGGATGTTAGGTCTCAAAATGTAATTTTTATTTTATGAAGAGAAGACCAAGAAGAAGACATCCAAGCAGAACAAGCTCAACGACATTGAAGACTTGAAGAAACTGCACAAGATTATCGAAAGCATTTTTGATACCTTAGCCAGATATCTTGAAGACACGAATAGTTTTAAACAAATTGTGTCACAAGAGATATCTGAGAAATGAAAGGTCTATCTGAAAACAAGGAAAGTGTCCACAGATATCTATTCTCAGATACCTTGAGCTTTAACCACATTTCTGAAACAGAAATATATATATATTGCAAACAAAGTTGTTTCAATAAAAGTGGTATCTAAAGATTGAAGATAAGGACGTGCAAAGAATCAGATAATACTAGTCTCTGATACAAAGCATAGTTCCGATTGGCTCTGAGACAAAAGTATAGTACAATGCATTTAATGCACGGACGAAATGTACGAACAAAAGCGTGGCGACCTACGAAGAAGAAGACAAAACCTGCAACAGTACTATACACAGATATCTATAGTTTGAATTTGAGCCTAACGGATACTATTCAAACGGCACTCAAATTCATCTATAAATATCAACACTTAGACACCTTGAGAAGACACGACGCTGAAACACAGAACTTACTGAACATCTTACTCTCTCAATGCAAATTACTTATCCTCAAAGCATTCTGTTACGACCAAAGCTCTTGATCTTAAGTAGCACTAAAGTTCTAAGTGTCCTGATCCTAAACAAGCACAGCTATCTGTGAAAGAGTTGAAACAAAAGATCAAGTATCTGAGATTCATTCTCTTGAACAGTTATCTGAGACTTGGTCGATAAAAGAACAAGATACCATACATTGCAAAGTGTATTAAGTATACTTGATTCACGAGCTATCGATTAGCGAAAAGTTATTAAAGAAGCTCATCGACAACTCAAACCGAAACAACACCATCATTTGGCGTGGAGCTGAAGTACTTAGTTTGAAAAATCAGGGAACAACTCCAAGGTTAACGGAGTATAGGAAGTACTTGATTTGGGTAACTAAGGAATAACTCCAAGGTTACTGAGCACAGGAAGTACTTAGCTTGGGAAGCTAGGGAATAGCTCAAAAAGGTTTCTGAGTACAGGAAGTACTTGGCTGTGAAAGCCGGGGAACAACCCAGGGGGAACATTTGGTTAGGAACCATCTGTTTAAGGAATCTTAGAATAGGATTTTTGTAAGGTGACCTCAATTATCTATTCTAGTGAATTCTAGGTCTTTGGAAGACTGAAGTGGATTAGTTGGAGGATTCATACCTCCGGATACCACTATACTTGTGTTATTTACTCTTACGTACTTATATTTCAAAGAACACACACACTTTAAGCATTTACGCACTTATCTATCTTAAGTCTTGGCGCTCGATTATAAGTATCGGATATCTACTCGGATATCGAGAAATAGTTTTATCGACAAAAGTTTTAAAGACTATTCACCCCCAGGTCTTTTACTTTGTCGTTATCTGGACCAACAAGTGGTATCAGAGCAGGAGGTTCACAAGCCTTCTGCACTAAACCTAGATCCCCAGATAGGTGAAGGAACTTTGTCCATTTTCGAGGACTATTTAATTTGTGTGTTAAGTGTGCAGGAATGTCTCTGAGTGATGCACCCGTTCTCAAACCAGAGAATTACGAGAAATGAAAAAATAACATGATGCTCCACCTTGAAGCTATAAGTGACGAAATGATCGAAGTGATAAAGAATGGCCCAATAGTCATTCAACAACTCAAACAAGTCATGGAGGTTTCTAATGGTAGAGACAGAGATCAAAGCGAAGGATCTTCACAAACCGATGCGTCAACAAGTGGGAGATCTACTAGTCAAGTTATTTACGAACCAAAGCCCAGAGAACTCTGGACATCGAAAGATGCCAAGAGGAATCGTCTGGATGGTCAAGCTCGTAATATCATCATCAGATCGACACTTGAGCACATCTGATGTAAAGCGTAGGTGCTAAAGCGGCGAAAGTTGCTGGCGGTGATTGAAGAAATCTGTGCGGGCCGAGAAAACCAAAGAAAACAAGTTCGAAGTTCTCAAGTTGAAATTTCAAAATTTCAAACAAGGACCCACTGAAACTCTGGAAGAACTTGATTTCAGATTTACCACTCTCATGAGTGATATGGCAGCACTTGGGGAAAGCAACAGATTTACCCACTGAAATCTGTCTTATGGCTGATGAGGTAACACATACTTCTTGTTATACTTATGAAAGTGATGAAGAAGAAATAAAAGATCTAGAAAATCTCAGGAAAGAACTTGACATCTATGAAAGAGAATTTCTAATGATCCGAGCTAGAGCCGAAAATCTTGAAGAAGAAAAGAATTCTCTTGCAAAGGAAAATTCTCAATTAGTTAAGTTATCTGAGAAAAAGGATGCTGAAAATGCATTTCTCAAAGCTCAGATATCTGAGACTGAAAAGTCACATAAAGAAGCAATGGCTGAATTACGAAAGAAATATGAAGATCTTCTTTCTGAGAACAAGGAACTCAAGAAGAAAGAATTATCTTTTCAATCTTATGCCAATGCTAGTGACACTCTTACTGAAGTACAATCTTACCTACGAGATCCTTCAGAAAAGAAAGGACTTGAATTTGAATACTGCAGATGATTGTTCTATCACTCTGAATAAGAGTAAGGAAAGAAGAACATTTGTAAGTACTCAGCAAGATGGTTCCCATGCAATCTATAGTATCGGTGAGAAGACGAAGATTGTTGACAAAGGAAAGGCAGTTGTGACTAAACCTTTGTGGGAAAAACAAGTCAAAAACAAAACTGTTGGGCACGTCTCTGAAAAGAAGCACAACATTGAAAAGTGTAAACACCCACAGTGCTATGTCTCTCAAAAGAGTAGAATTGCAGGAGCTGGCAAATTATCCCATGTCACTTTTTCTGGAAAGAAATTGGACCAACCAGAGACTAGCAAAGGCTGCTGAGAAAAGATCTCGAGATAGCTTCAAGTGCTCAAGCAGTATTGGCTATAAAGGCATCGAAGCGACTTGCTCATGAATACAACAGGGAGCAAGAACGATGGCTAAAGGCTAGAATTGCTCAAAGCAATTATCGAAGTGGAAGTTAAATCAAGCCACTGAAAATCGAATGCGAGGCTAGAAGAAATCAGCGAGGAAAGCTAAGTTCTTTGAAGCAAACTCGAAACTGACAGTATCTGAAAGCACCAAATGGAGCACCTAGGAACACACCAAGGAAGAAAATAATTCTCAATAATGATAATCATTCAATTAGAATTCCTCCTTATGTTCCTATCAGATGAAAGAATGTTCCAAGAAAATTCATCCAAAAATGGATTCCTACTGGAAGATTGTTTAGTCCTGATGGTTCCAATTGTAAATTGAGAACCTAATCTCCTGCTTCATTGTGCGTAATGCTTCACGGACTAAAGCACAATGGCTATTTGATAGTGGATGCGAAAGCACATGACAGAGATAAAAGCAACTGTCAATTACAAAGCTTGCAACACGGGACCGGATATCGATTTTGGAGGAGAATTAAATCCTCTCTCGATTTGGCAACGTAAATTGGGAACATTAACAATCACTGACGTATTACATGTTAAGGATTTGAAATATAATCTATTTAGCATGAGCCAGTTTGCAGACAAGGGTTTTACTATAAAATTCAAAGCAAAATACTGCGAACTAATTGACAATGAGTCAAAGCAGACAGTCTTGGTTGCTCGGCGGAAAGGCAGTCTTTATGTTGCCGATTGGGCATCTGCCACAACTGAAGAATGTCTCATGGTGAGTCAATCTGGTCACACAGAAGAGCACTGGTTATGGCACAAAAGAATGAGTCACTTGAACTTCAAAACTCTGAACAGATTTGCCAAGAAAGAGTTAGTGGTTGGCCTTCCCAGAACATCTTTCAGAAAGGATGGTATCTGTTCTGCCTGTCAGATGGAGAAACAATCTAAGATCTCTTTCAAGTCCAAAATCAGACACTCTAGTGTTAGACCACTGCAACTATTACACATGGATCTTTTTGAATCATCTGTAACTAGTTATGCAGGAAAGAAGTATGGTGCGTTGTTGTAGATGACTTCTCAAGATTCACTTGGGTTGTCTTTCTGAAACACAAATCTGATGCCAGGGTGGAGATACCAAACTTGCTGAAAAAGCTTGAAATCATGAAAAATGACAAGGTATCTGCAATCAAAACAGACCATGGTACTGAGTTTGTCAACCAGTACATAAAAGAGTTTTGTACCTGCAAAGGTATACAACACCAACTTTCCTCTGTAAGAACACCTCAACAAAATGGTGTTGCAGAAAGGAAAAACAGAACCCTTAAAGAAGCTGCAAGGACGATGCTAGGCGACCTTTGAAATAAGTGAAATTTATTGGGTTGAAGCTGTAAACACAGCTTGCTACACTCAGAACAGATGCTTGATAAACAAACACCATGACAAGACCCCTTATGAAATCTTGGTTGGTAGACCCCCTAATATCAAACATCTGAGACTATTTGGTTGTAAATGTTTTATTCTAAACAACGGGAAAGATTATCTGAGAACATTTCAACCAAAGGCAGATGAAGGTGTATTTCTTGGTTATTCCACGAATAGCAAAGCCTACAGAATTTACAACAAAAGAACAAAGAAAATTGAAGAATCGGTTCATGTTGTATTCTATGAAGGAAGTGAAAACACCTCCTAATGATGAACTCTCGAGAAAGGTTCAAAGAACTATTAACTTGAGGATTCAAGAAGAATCCTCGAGAAAGGAGAAATATCATTATGGA
Source organism: Plantago major (assembly GCA_026545765.1). NCBI lineage: Eukaryota > Viridiplantae > Streptophyta > Magnoliopsida > Lamiales > Plantaginaceae > Plantago > Plantago major. The sequence goes on from CM048839.1 coordinate 97,848,356, forward strand.
AAGTGAGGATGACTACGGCGTAGAAAAGCATGAAGTGCCTAGTAACAACAAGATGACTCACAAACACGATGAAGAATTTCCTATGAAACTTCGAGAAATGGGCGAAGATGTTCATCATGAAGCTATCTCTGAAACAATCTCTCGAAAGACATGTTCGAGATAGCTCAAACATTTGAGCAAGTGTCGGACATTAATTGCCCTTACGAGGAGCAAAATGTCTTGAATCTTGAAATAGTATCAAATCAAAATCCTAGTGATTCACATTCAAATCATTTGGATATTGATCCTACTAGCACTAAATCTATGATGAGATGGATCAAGGATCATCCCGCAAAGATGTGATTGGACCAATTAATCAAGGTGTTAGGACTAGGAGCAATAGCTGAAAATGCTAATTCTCTCTTTGGATGTTTCATCTCAAATATTGAACCTAAAAATATAGAAGAAGCATTAGGAGACCAAGACTGGATCTCTGCAATGCAAGAAGAGTTGGATCAATTTGAGAGAAACAAAGTCTGGAAACTAGTTCCATTTGTAGAAGGAATATCTGTGATTGGAACTAAATGGGTTTTCAGAAACAAAATGAATGAATCTGGTGAAATAACCAGAAACAAAGCAAGATTGGTTGCGAAGGATTTACCGGTGAAGGCTTAGATTTTGATGAGTCATATGCACGGTTGCAGATTGGATGCAATAAGACTCTTTCTAGCCTTTGCAGCTCATAAAGATTTTAAAGTTTATCAGATGGATGTCAAAAGTGCATTCTTGAACGGTGAACTTGCAGAAGAAGTTTATGTTGAGCAACCACCGGGCTTTGAAGTTTCCTCAGAAAGTAGAATGGTCTATAAACTACAGAAAGCTCTGTATGGACTGAAACAGGCTCCAAGAGCATGGTATGACACTTTGGCCAAATACCTTCTGGAAAGTGGTTTCAAGAAAGGTAAAGTTGATAAAACTTTATTTACCTTAAATCATGACGGGAAACTACTCTTAGTTCAAGTATATGTTGATGACATCATATTTGGATCTAAGGACAAGCAACTTTGTAACGACTTTGCAAATCTCATGAAAAGCAAGTTTGAGATGAGCATGGTGGGAGAAATGAATTATTTTCTAGGATTGCAAGTCAAGCAACTCAATGATGGAATATTCATTAGTCAAACAAAGTATGCAACATATATGCTCACAAAATTCAATCTTAAGCCTTCTGAAAAGAATGCTAAGATACCTATGAGCATTGGAACCAAAATGACCTATACTGAATCAGATAAGAGTGTGGAAGAACATACGTATAGGAAATTGATAGGTTCACTACTTTCCTCACTGCAAGTAGACCTGATATTCAATACGCCGTTGGAGTGTGTGCTAGATTCAGACAAATCCGATGCAAACACACTACAACGTTGCTATGAAAATATTAAGGTATGTAAAAGGTACAGTAGATGTAGGATTGTGGTATCCTAAAGAAAGCGGATTGAGTTTATTTGAGTGCAGAGGCGATTATCTTTGGATCAACGCTTGATAGGAAAAGCACCTCGGGAACTTGTCGGTTTACGGGTACTAGACTTATCTCGTGGTTCAAAGAAGAAGCAAACTCAATTGCAACTTCTACCACAGAGGTGAATATATTCTGCTTTGGTTGTTGTGCAACAAAATTACGTGGATACAACAACAACTTAAAGACTATGGACTCGATGAGAAGAAAACTCCCATTTTACGACAACACAAGTGCTATTGCGATTACGAATCCTAAATTTCATGCCGAACAAAGCATATTGATGTTAGACATCACTTCATCAGAGACCATGTTGAAAAAGGCAATATAGAGATACTCAAGATTGGCACTGAAGACCAACTTGCAGATATCTTCACTAAGCCACTACAAGAAAGTAGATTCTTAGCCTTAAGACATAGTCTTGGACTAATGGAACTACCAATGAACTGAAAGAGTTCGAGAATGCAGGCAGGCATCCAGAGAAGAGGTATCCGGAGCGGGTATCGAGAGAAAGAGAAATGCAGGAGCGGGTATCCGAAGTCAAAAAGGTTAAGAGCAAAAAAGCGACTTAAGATCTACGAGGCGGAACTCGATATCTGAATCACTCTATAAGCAGGGAACACAAAGAGAATAGTACAACTATCTCTGCGATAACTCTCTTGAAATTTGCATTATTTCTATCTTGATGAAAAACTTGGAAAAATCCTAAGTACAAGACAGATCCAGATGCAAACAGTGTTCTTGGTCATACAAAAACGTGATTCAGATAGCTATTAGCCAAAATTCATTAAATGGGCACAATTACACTTGTTGATTGTGATCATTGTTGAAGAATCAATGGTGACCCTTGATGAAATTAAGCGATTGATCTATACGGTGGAAATTAATTCACAGTAAATAGTGGACTGTAAAAATTCTAACAAGGCCCACTTTGCATTTAATGCCGAACTAGCTTTTGCTCACGCTTACTTGCAAAACACATATACGTACACACAAAATTAATTTGTATGCATATGTCTGTTGAAATTCTATTGCTATATATATAGGATTTTGGCATAGGAAATCACTTTTGCCTAATCCGAAAACTCATCTTGCACAAAAATAGCAAAACCTTCTCTTGATTCTCTGCAAACCTTCTACAATCTCTGCAAATCAAGATTAAGTTTTTACGAAAAATTCTTGAATCAAATCTCTTTCAAACACCAATTTCAAATCCTACACTATATAAAGAGATGGCCCTAAAAGTTCAACCACTTTGAAATCTCAATCCTCCTTTGATGCTTTGAAAAGCAAGCACCAGAGTTGGTTATTGTGAACAACCGTCTGGTAGGAAATTTTAATCCTGCATTGGACTTCAAATCACAGAATGATTTGGGGTGGTGCAATGGTTGAGGAATACCTCACGGCTGCAATAGAAAACCAGTGGTAAAGCTAATTCTTGACATGCTTGAAAAGGCACAAATCAAGGTTTTCTATCACTCGCCTAGTGGAATTTCATCACTCGATGTGTTGGAATTCTACAACAACTCGAGATAATTTCTGTGTTTACGAAAACCTTTGAAATAGTGTATTAAAACCTCGATCGAGGAAAGGAAATCCTTCTAGACTTAACAACTTTCTGTAAGTTGTTTGAGTTTCAAAATCTTGGAAAGGATTTTGAAATAAACACCAAGGATGATGATCTCCTTGAAGGTGTTAACAAATTGTACAGTGATGTGTGTGATCTTGAAAAATCAGATACACCCACTGAGTTCAAGCTTCTCGACATCCGAACGGACATCGATGGTTCTTTGGGATGTATTGGCTTGCATTCTTCACGGATGCTTTGATGGTCTACAAGGAGGTCTTGACCGGATAAGCGAAACGATGGATCATGATGTTCTTCTTTGAATCAACAAGACAAATTTGGAAAACCCTTTTAAACTAGGGAAAATGCGCCTTCATGAAGTTTGTGAAGAAGATTCAAGGCTTCGAGCCTAAGATTGCCAAAGGACTAGCTGAGCCAAAGGCCACAGTAGGCTATGGTCTGAAGATATGCTACTTGCTGGAGAAGCTTGGCATTAAGCTTAGAGAGACGGCTGAAATAGCCAATAACAACCTACTCTACAAATATGAGTATACAAACTTGATGAAAAAGGTTACTGGGTCTCAGAAAGGTTCTAAGAAGCGAAAGTCTGAAAAGGTATCTGAAGAAAAGGTTGCGACCAAGAAGCCCAGAACTTCAAGAAAGAAGTCTGCTGGCAAATCAGAAGACACACCCAAAGAGGTTGTCGATTCTCAGATATCTACATGCCTTGCCGATGAACTGATAAAGGCAGATCAACTCATCAATGCTGCAAAAGAATCATCAACTACTGCACAAGTAGACTCAGCAAGAGAAAGTGCGTTCAGAAATGTTGCGACTAATGCAGAATGCCTTGCTAATGAACTCATAAATGCTGCCAAAAGTGGTGAAAAACACCAAGCCCTATCTGCAGAAACCGCAGGAGTTATGGACCAATCAGTTCCTAATGCTGATGAGAGCTCTGACGATGAAGATGATGAACTAGTCATCTCTCAAGTCCTAGAAAGAGCAAAGAGGGCTAAGGTTACTGAAATAGTAACTGGTGAAAAGGTATCTGAAAAAGAACCTACACCACAGGTTGCTGAACAAGCACCTATAGCAAAGGTTGTTGGTACAAATACTTCATCAGGGAACGTTTCTTATGCACAACTTCAAGAAGCCCTGATGAGTGGTAATTTAGTCTTTGGCGGAATCTTGATGAAAATGCCACATCTAAAAATCTGGAAGAACATTCTACTGACCAATCCTCTGCTTCCAGACAACCACAACAACCACAAACACAACAACCACAACAGCCACAAGTGGTTGATGAAATGGTAAATGAACTCCATTTTGAATTACCAGCAATGCAGTATGCTGAAGAAAATCCTGCAAAAGAGCAGGTTCCCCAACTCAATGAGAGGAATCAAACTGAGATATCTACTCAGAATGATCAACCAGGGGAGGCAACTGAGTTGCATACTCAGGAAAGGTGTGAAGTACCTGAAACTTCAAACAAAGAAGAAATACTGGAACAAGAAGACCAATGTATAGAAAGGTCACAAGTTTCAGAGACCAATCAGCCTGACATGGATCAGGTAGTTGAATGGTTTAACTCTTATCTTGTGCAACTTTTATGCTTGTACATCTTGTTATTTATAGAAATTCTTTGTTACAGGCTGAGTTGGAAACACAAGGACAAGAGGAAGCTGGAAAGCTTGCCTCAAGAACTGAGAAAGAGATCTCATCAACCTCACCTCTTAAGAAATCTGAGCCTGTCCTACAGGTGATAAAATGTTTCTTAAGTTGTCATTTTTCAGTTATACGATAATTTACTTAACCAATTAAGTGAATGTTTCTAACAGGCTCCAATTGAGAAAGAGGAAGATAAGGCAGAAATGCCAGAAGAAAACCCAGAAACCAACAAGGTTTCTGAAGAACAGATCATTGAGCCTTCCAGTATAAAGGTATACGAAAATCAATGATAAATATTCTTCACCTTGGGTTAACTAAAACTTCTTCTCTAAATTACTCAATATTTTCTACTCACAGGCTCACTCAGAAGTAGAAGTGCAAGGGGACAGAGTTGCGACATCCCCTGCACCTATGGAAACTGATGAGGCATCAAGGCCTTCATCAAAAGAAAAGATTCCAGAGACTGCACAAGTCTCTGAGAGACAAATATCTGAGCCTCCCATGGAGGTAATTGACCTCTCAGATATCTGTTTTGTCATCTAAAGTTTTCTTGATAAAATTTCCTAAGTATTGTGATAATTTTAATTCTCAGGCTCAAGAAAGAAAGGTTGATGAGGACCAAACTTCCAAGTCTCCGCCTCACAACAAGATATCTGAGACACCAATTGTCTCAGTAGCACAAGTCTTTGAGCCTGAAGTACTTACTCAGGCTCAAACAAGTGCAAAGCAGGCTCCCAATGATGAGAAAAGGGACCTACTTCCCTTCTTCAAAGCTCACACCCTGCCAAAGCATATTCAATGCTTCAAGAAATGGCAAAGGTTAAGGTGCTCTGATCTCTCTGAAATATTGAGAATCACAGATCAACCAAACAGACGAGCACGAGCTCTTGACTTGGAGACATATATCCATGCAATGTTCCCTACCGAGCGATACGATTCGACTCTATTGCATAAGGATTTCTCCGGAGAAGTGGCGCCTGATGATTTGATACAAGCCTTTGAACAGGTAGATGGTCAGACAAGATTACAAATGGCATTCAAGCCAGTTCTGCCCCAAACTCTGCAATTTATACCTTCTGAACAAGACGAGGTTAATGGGCAGAAGATCACTATTCCTGAAGTGATCAATCTTGTATCTGAAGATGATGAGGAGGAAGAGATAAACGAAAATGACTTCGATGAACCTCCCACTGACCATCACCAAAAGGATGACCTGAACAAAAGGATGATGATGATGCCCCTGCACCAGGGACCGGAGGAATTTCGCTAAGGAATAATGCCTCAGCTGCTGAAAAGCACACTGAGAAGACTTCACAGAAATCTCCGTCTCCATCTCCTCAGAAATCTACTCATCCATCTTCCCAACACCCAGTTACTACTGAACAAGTATGAAAGTGCGATTTAGTGCACTTTGTTTAGTAATTCAACCTTTCTTCGTAACATAACCGGTTCAATGTTTGTAGTTGTTTTTCTATGAATATTTTGTAGGATATATCAAGTTGGGCTCAAACATGCTTATTGGATCAAAAGGAATCAATGAGCCCAAAGGAATGCTATTGCTTGATGAAAGACTAAGATTAAGGGGGAGATTGAAAATGCAAGTTGCACTTGATTAGTTAATCTTATCTTTCATGATTCAGTTCAATGTTTGTGTTTGTTGTTGTTGTTTGTGAACTGCAGGATTTCAATGTTGTGCAACATTGCGAAATAGTGCCGATACAATGTTGGAACAACATTACGGACAACAGCAAACAACATAGAAACAAGCAGGCCAATTGGATTGATGACTTGGACTGGAAGCAATCAATTCGAATTTCTGCAGGAATAAGGAAAGAGTTTGAGCTGCTTTGGACATAAGGAATGCAATCTAAAAAGAAGGAAAGAGTTTGACAAGTTATGGGCACCTTGAAAGAAAGAAGGAAATAAAAGATTCTCTAGAGATAATCTTGGAAAGATTTTCCAGCCAGCCATATACAGAGAAACAACGTTAGTTTCTTCCTGCTGAAATCTAAAGAGAGAATCTTTCAAGAATATTATTGAAGAAAGCAAGAAGGAAATATATTGTTGAAGACACTAATATGGGAATTTCCTTCTAGCTGATTATTGAAGAAAACAAGAACATGGAAAATTGCCTTTGCTGAGATCCTATTGCCTTTCGACTTGGATGGGAGCTGTCGATATCTCAAGTATATATACAAGGATTCAGCCGAGCAATCATAGAGCCTTTCTTAATGATCAATCGAGATTTTATTAAAAGAGTTTAGGCTTCTTGTTTTCTGCTAGCTTTAGAGTTTGTCTAAGAGTATTCATTGTTGGAATAACTCTTTCAAACATCGACCTAGAATAGCTTTTACTGTTGGTTCTTCTAGGGCTAGTTTTGGTTGTTTAATCAATAAATCGTGATTGTATTAAACCCACTTGATTAGATCTACTTTTCCTGTCAGTAGATATTTTGCCTACGGCGCTGCCAATATATTTTTCTATATATTGGCTTGGTAATAGAAGTTTCATTCGTATTCATCCGCTGCCATATGTTTACTGTAGACATTGTTGAACAACATTGTTGGCAACATTGTCTATTGATCTTGTTTCAAGTACCAATCCGGGATCTTAAGTTATAACAAAGTAGTTGAGCTTTCTGAAGAAACCAATCAGAAAATATTAAACACTCAAACCAGAACTGCTCAACTCAGACAACTGTTGGAAGAAGAACAACAGCTCCATCTTCAACTGGAAGATCAAATAGCTAGATCCAGAGACAAGCTTGATCAACTACAAGATCAATACTTATAAGAAATGATTGCTTACTCTGAGGTTAAAGAGCTACAGGATGCTGTGAATGCTATCACCAAAGAACTTGATACTGAAGAAGTATCTGAAGTCAAGCATGATGCTAAGGCTGCATCATCTTCAAAAGAAGTACCATCCTCCTCCCAGAAAGGGAAGAAACCAATCTCTGAGATGGTTGCTGGACTCGATACAATCGATGAGAATGTCCAAGAGGATGAAGATCACTGGGTTGATTACTCAGATGATGAAGAAGATAAGACTTTGGTAGAGCACCGCAATGACCATCTAGCGGTCTCTCACTTGAAAAGGAAGCTGATTGCTCCTGCAATATTCAGCAAACTGCCAAATGTCCACTCCCATGAATACATGAACAGATACCAAGTATTGGCTCATCTGAAAAAGGAAATGTCTTCACAAAACAAGGAAGTAATTGCCTCCGTCCCCTCTGAAATGAAAAAGTTCACTGAGCTCATCACTCAGAGAACAACTAGCATAGTCATTGCTCAGAAAGATCTGGGAATGATAAGGGACGATGATGCGTCTTTAGCTGAAAAAGCTTTCCAAGAGGCAAGTTACACCGCTGAAGCAGATGCCATCCTAGGCTATTAGCGGAGCTCAGATAAGGACAATGGACTTATCAAGCAAAATCGAGAGCTCAAAGCCGAACTTGAAGTTGGTCAACGCTATAATTATTTACAAGGGCATTTTAACTCTTTCGATTCTTTTATGAGGTGAGTCGATGACAATGACTAAGGGAAAGAGTGTACAAATCTGGACCTCAAAGTCGATTAGGAATGGGAAGAAGGAGAAGAAAACAAGAAGAAATCTGAGTAGTGCGGCTCGGAGAGGAAGAAGAAACATGAAAACTTCAATACCACCACTCGAATCAATGAACCCTCCTCAAGCCAGTTGCCCATGAAATAGTAGGCGCTTCGAAACTACTTAAGGAACTACAATGATAACAAGGGCCATGGCACGAAACCTCCAAGGAGTACCAAGGCTCGAGGAGAAGACAAGTTAAAGGGATTGATGAATCTTACGAAGGCGAAGAAGGCAAAATCAAGTCCACAGGCAATGAAGAAGGTCAGTAAAACTCTCACAAGATTTAATCTTGATGATGATGATGAAGCTGATGAAGATGAAGCTCCTCTTCACAAGAAAAGGAAAATTGAAAGCCTAATCGAGCCCATAGTGCAAAGCCCTAGCGACTAAAACACCCTCTGGAAATACCAAGTCTATCCGGTGGTTCTTCAAGCAACAACCCCAAAGAGAATTCAAGGCGGAAGAAACGGTGAGAGTGAGCAAAGACAAAGTCAACTTCCACTCGGGCGGAAGAAGCGAAATAGAGTATGTGAAGTATGACAATGATTCCTCATCTCTGGTGCATCAATCGGAAAAATGGCTATTGGATTACGGAACTTAAGCATCTATTGGTAAATTCAAGATTTCGAACCAATCCATAAACAACTTATGGCATGGAGAAAAGATAAGCGACCTTGATCAACACCAATCACATTAAAGCACTGGTTGGATTTTGAAGTTGTCAAGATAATGAAGCCATTAGAAAGGACCTCTCGATGAATGTCCATATGGAAAGCGGATGATGTGCACGAATTACGAATATCACAGAGCGCACAAGAGCAAGACTCATTGTGGAACCCATGAGTCGTTCTATCTAGCGAAGATCAATACAGGTGACATCGGATATCCGAGGATTATCTCTGAATACTTCAAGATTTGAGATATCGAGAATAGAGCATGCACGGAAGTGGGGAAAGTATCGTGGGTCAAACATTTTGTCAAGAAAAATCCTACCAAAACCTACAAAGAGGTCGTGGATTTGCGGAGACACCGAGATGCTCGTCGAACACTTCTCTATGATTATTCGATGACATCAAAAGGTTTGGAGATAGGAAATTTGGTGATCCGTAGAACTACTGTTGAAGACTTGAAGAGTTGAAGACTAGTCTATTAGGATGTTTACTTGGAGCTTGGTTACTCCTGTTGTCCTAATTTACTATGTATTTTTGTATTTTTGCTGACTGAGCTAAACTTGGTTTATGTATTGAAGTTATCTGTAATCTCTCTTTGTAACTTATCTGAAGAACTTACTCTCAGATAGTATTCTATAAAAGATAACTTGTCAGCAAAGATCACACCTTGTGATTTGGTTGATGTTTACTACGCATTTAATTGAATGAATTGAAAAATCTTAAGAAATGATTAAGTGTTGGATTGTTCACTCATCCAGTTTGTAATAGGTCGATAGTCATCGTTGGTGATCAAAAGGGGAAATTTGTTAGGAAATTTGTTAGATATTTTGTCGAAATATCTTTAGATTTTGATCAGCAACATGATGACTTATCTTAGTCTCAGAAAGGTGATTAGTACTCTTGGTTCACTTGAACATTGTAAAAGAGGAAACCCACTAAGTATGATAGTCTAGCTAATCTTGTATAGGATGTTAGGTCTCAAAATGTAATTTTTATTTTATGAAGAGAAGACCAAGAAGAAGACATCCAAGTAGAACAAGCTCAACGACATTGAAGACTTGAAGAAACTGCACAAGATTACTGAAACAGTTTTTCAGATACCTTAGCCAGATATCTTGAAAACACGAATAGTTTTAAACAAACTGTGTCACAAGAGATATCTGAGAAATGAAAGGTCTATCTGAAAACAAGGAAAGTGTCCCCAGATATCTATTCTCAGATACCTTGAGCTTTAACCACATTTCTGAAACAGAAATATATATTGCAAACAACGTTGTTTCAATAAAAGTGGTATCTGAAGATTAAAGATAAGGACGTGCAAAGAATCAGATAATACTAGTCTCTGATACAAAGCATAGTTCCGTTGGCACTGAGACAAAAGTATAGTACAATGCATTTAATGCACAGACGAAATGTTCCGAACAAAAGCAAGCGACCTCAAGAAGAAGACAAAACTGCATAAGATTACTATACACAGATATCTATAGTTTGAATTTGAGCCTAACAGATACTATTCAAACGGCACTCAAATTCATCTATAAATATCAACACTTAGACAGCTTGAGAAGACACGACGCTGAAACACAGAACTTACTGAACATCTTACTCTCTCAAAGCAAATTACTTATCCTCAAAGCTTTCTGTTGCGACCAAAGCTCTTGATCTTAAGTAGCACTAAAGTTCTAAGTGTCCTGATCCTAAACAAGCATAGCTATCTGTGAAAGAGTTGAAACAAAAGATCAAGTATCTGAGATTCATTCTCTTGAACAGTTATCTGAGACTTGGGTCAGTAAAAAGAACAAGATACCATACATTGCAAAGTGTATTAAGTATACATGATTCACAGAGCTATCTGATTAACTGAAAAGTTATTAAAGAAGCTCATCTGACAACTCAAACCGAAACCAACACCATCACTGGCGTGGAGTACATGAAGTACTTAGTTTGAAAAATCAGGGAACAACTCCAAGGTTAACGGAGTATAGGAAGTACTTGATTTGGGTAACTAAGGAATAACTCCAAGGTTATTGAGCACAGGAAGTACTTAGCTTGGGAAGCTAGGGAATAGCTCAAAAAGGTTTCTGAGTACATGAAGTACTTGGCTGTGAAAGCCGGGGAACAACTCAGGGGGAACATTTGGTTAGGAACCATCTGTTTAAGGAATCTTAGAATAGGATTTTTGTAAGGTGACCTCAATTATCTATTCTAGTGAATTCTAGGTCTTTGGAAGACCGAAGTGGATTAGTTGGAGGATTACGCCACCTCCAGATACCACTATACTTGCTGTGTTATTTACTCTTCTGTACTTATATTTCAGCAACACACACACACACTTTAACTGTTTCTGCACTTATCTATCTTAAGTCTTCCGCGCTCTGATTATAAGTATCAGATATCTACTCAGATATCTGAGAAATAGTTTTTATCGACAAAAGTTTTAAAAGACTATTCACCCCCCCCCCTCTAGTCTTTTACTTTGCCGTTATCTGGACCAACAGGAGTTCTGGCTGCCAAAGGCATTGCTGCCAGAGGGGGTTGTGAGGTGCTTGCTTGCCTTCTTCTCTTGTGAAGTGGATGTTCATCTGTATCAGATTCATCCTCATCATCATCATTGAAGTTCAACAAAGGAGGCTTGCAGCTTTCTTGGTCTCTCACTTCTCCTTCTTCTTGATCTTCTCCTTTTTCAGGATTATTTTGGTTGTTCCCTTCTGAGATCCTAAGAGACTTGGTTCCCCTAGTGACCATACTTCTCAGCCTTCTAGCTGGTTGATCTGGAACAACTTCTTCAACAGGGGTGTCTCCAGTGGTGTCTTTAATGACTAGTTGACTTGAGGAGGGAGGCATAGATTGTTTTCTCTTTCTTCCTCTGCCTTTCTGAGGCATCTCTTCTTCTTCCCCCTTAGTCATGAATGACTGACTCATAATGGCATAAGCTTCAGAGAGTGAGTCAAAGTTTTTCTGGAGATTATTGTGCACCCTGACCAATTCTTGGATTTCTTTCTTCAGCTCGTGGTTCTGCTTAACCAGTTCTTGCTCCTTTATGTTGAGCTCTTCAAGTGGCCTAAGAATGGCGTTGGCTTGCAGAACAACATGGCTGGCTTCATTGAGTGCTGCATTAGCATTGTTACAATCCTCATCCCTGACCAACCCTAGGTCTTTCTGAGAGAGCTATCTTTGGTTGCTCTGTTGAATGTAACGACTAATGACTTCATCTCTTCTGGGACGGATTTTAGCACTTCTGTGTCTTGAGCAATTAGTGTCTTTCTGAGTTCCAAAAAGATACTATTTCTGGCATGGTGCTCTTCACTTCTTGAACTACTTGGTGTAGAGAATATATGAGGAGCAAGTAGAGCTCTCTTGTGTTGAGTGACAAGTCTCTCATCTTCTGCGTCAGTAATCAAGTTTTGGTTGTTTTCAGCATCACTCTTATTATCTTTTTCTTGAATAGTTTGCAGATTGACAACCTTTTTCTGCTTTCCATCAAGTGTGCTGGCCTTCTGAGAAGATGTAGAAGGTCTTTCTGATGCAGTCTCAGCATCATCTTCTTCATCATCATTGTCATCCATGGCATCTATTTCAGCAGCTGTGACAACAATGGCATCTTTCAGATTTCTTTGCTCATCTAGGTGCGCCAATTCCTGGGTGTTAGCTTCTTTGAGCTTTTAAATTTTGGCTTCCTTTTCATCAACAAGAGCTTGGCACTCTAAGTTGATTCTCTTCTCTTCTTCCAACACCTTTCTGAGTTGTTCAATCCTGAACTCAGCGGCAGATATCTCTTCAAGTATATCGTTCTGTTCTGTCTGTTGGGTTTTCTGATGAGACTTTGAAGGTGATGATGATGGGGCTTTCTGAGCATTGGAAGGAGTGGCCTTGTCTTTACTTCCTTTGCTAGCCTTCTGAATCCCGCCTTGTCCAGGTTGGGGATCATCATTCTGATCATTATCATCATCATCCTCCTTGTTTTCTTGACTTGGATGCTCAGAAGGGGGTTCTTGATAATCATTCTCGTCCATTTATTCTTCATCTTCTGAAATAAAGTTGATCACATTTGGGAATGTAATCATTCTCCCATTCACTTCTTCTTGCTCAGCTGGGTAAGTAGTGAGCTTACTAGGCAATGCGGGATGGGTTACCATCTGCTCTTGGGTTTGAGCATCTGCAGTTTTGAAATCTGCTAGAAGTTTTTGTGCTACTTCATGAGTGAAGTCTTCATGCATCAGATTGGCAAAAGAATAAGACTCTGTTGGGAACAATGCATGGATGTAGTCTTCCAGATTTAGGGCTATTGCTCTCTTTTCTGGGACGTCGATTACTCGTGCTATTTCAGAATGGTCAGCCTTTCTGAGTTTCTACCATTGTCTGAAGCACTTTAGATGTTTCTTGAGAGTGTGCTTCTGGAAAACCTTGAGTAAATCAACTGGCACAAAACTTTGAGCCTGAAAGAAAGGGGTCAAGTTAGTTTTGTTCAAACCACTTGAGTTGGTATCTGTGTGCAAAAGTAAGCTTTCTGAGCATACCTGTGTAGAAACACCAGGCTCATTTGCTTGGACTATCGCTTGTTTTGGTACAGAGGCCTCAGATACCTTGTTGTGAGGAGAAGTCTGATCCTCAACAACCTTTCTTTCTGCTTGAGCCTGAGAAACAAAATCAAGTATGTTTAGAAACTATTATCAGAAAAGATAAATAGAGAGATGCTTTCTGAGACTTCACTTACTTCCAAGTGAGGAAGCTCAGTTGCATCTTTCTCAGAAACCTTGGGGGTTCGACACCTTTCTGAGAATCTTGCTTGTTCGTGATTTCGGTTTCTATTGGAGGAGTTTTCAAGAATTTTCTCCTTCCAATTGTTCTTGGTGAGCACTGTAAGAACAAACATAAGAGATTTAGTAGTGGGATTTCAGAGCATTCTTGAAGAAGATTATTCTTGAGTGCTTACCTTCTCATCGAAGGCTCGATAAATGCTTCTTGAGCTTTTGATAATATTAGTCTTTGGTATTGTGAATGTGGAAGCAATGCGGTATCTTCCATCATTCTATCTTCCTCACCGGGCCTTCTTCTTCTGCTTTGAGGGCTCTTATCTTTCTGAAGAGCTAAGTTTGATGCTCCTCCTTGGGTCTCAAGCTTAAATCTTTTGAGCACTGTTGCGATTACTTCATCGTCCTCAGAATCACTGTTCTGTGTTGGCGCAGACCCATCTATGATATTTCTATCATCTCGGGAGAGTTCTGGAGCAGTCTGTTTCAGGATTCTTGGGGCTTTTTGGAACTCCCTTTCTGGGCGAACAACATCTTCTGAGACCTTGTCTCCAGAAGGTTGTGCCTCTTGAATGTTTATGGACTTGGAGGTCCTTTTGCCTTGAGCCCTTTTTCTTTTGGCAGCTGGAGTTTAGCTTGAGCTTGCTCAGAAACCTCCTCACCTTGTAGTGTAGTTTCTTCATCCTTTCTGAGTACTTGCTCAGCAGCAATTCTCTCCTTTTCTTCAAAGGCGGAGTTGGTGGTGGGATTTCTTGTTTCTCTCTAAGAGTAATCCCCATGGTTTCCAGAATGTAACATATCCTGAGACCAAAGTGCATATTGGCTTTTGGCTCAGCAAGGCCATTGATGATTTTAGGCTTAAATTCCTCAATGTGTCCAAGGAATTTGTTGAAGGCGTACTTCCCCCAATTGAAGTGGGTTTCCTGCCCTTCATTCTTCTGGTTCAGAAGATGCATCATCATCCATCTCTCCATACTTATCTGGTCTACTCCACCTTTGTTGCCATCAAAGCAACGGACCGGGATGAGAGCTAAAGTACTCGGTGTTTGAAGATGACTTACGATAGCTTTCAGAATAAAGTCTCCTGGGCAACCTTTTGCATTTTCCAACTGGATTGCCTCAAAAAATTCTTTAACGCCTTGAATCATTAAGGCGTCCTTGATGTTGATATCTTCAATAGTTCCTCGATTTTTCAATCGGAACAATTTAGAAAACTTGCGATAAGAACAATTTCTTGTCCTTGGACTTGATCTGCAAGTACTTTTCTTCTTTATCATTCACAACCTTTGTGAAGATTTTGGAGTTGTTGTAGAACTCGGTACATCCAATGTGGATAGGCCTTTGGAGTGCGCAGATAAAACACAGAGATATGGGAATTCTTCAACATCCCCAATATCGTTTCCTTTACGGTTTTGAAGGTATAGCTATTTGGTACATATTTCTTCACTAAGAATGCTCCCCAATTCATTTTATGACTAGGGTTCCAGTCCGAAGGAGTGAATTCTCCCAGAAGGCGTTTATTCAACACCTTAAGTTATTTTCCTCCTTGCTTTTCAGCAGGAGTAGATGATCCGACCTTAGGGTTCTTGGTGGTCATCTTCTTGGGTGCCATCTCTTTATATAAAATTTTGAATAAGTGGTTTTTCAGAAGGATTTTGCACAAGTAATTGAGATTAGTTTATCTTTTCAGAAGACTAAGCACAAAAAGTTGAGTTTGCAGAAATCTTGAGAGATTTTGCTATTTTGATGCAAGTTTGAAATTTCGGATTTGGTAAAAGTGTTTGTCTTTTGCCCAATTCCTATATATATAGCAGACAAAACATACATAGATACAACATACATATAGCTGAATATGAATGCGTGTCTTTGCATCTGCATAGGCGTGGTACGTCCTTTGTACTTCATTAAATGCTTAGTGGGCCACGTCTGAATTTCTAAACAGACATTACTTGCTTTGTTTTAATCTCAGCCGTTGAGATCAAACGTTTATACATCAAGGGCTTATATTGAATATCTTGTAATGATATCAATCCACAAATGGTAATGTGCCGACTTGATGGATTTTTAATATGCTACATTCATTGTGTCACTAAGTAAAGAGTAGGAACACTTAATCGTTTGAGCTTATCATTCTGAGTGTCAAGTCCTTATCTATATATATTGTTTATCATGAAAATGGTAAAAATACAAGACATTGGACATGTTTGACTTTCAAAACTTATACCTTTTTTGGGCTTTGTGTGTCTTTTCTCTTTATGACTAAATAGTTTCTTGAATTCAAGAATCAGAAACTTCAGTTGTTTGAATGTATTTGACCCACTCTTAGTAAGTAAGTTCTAGTCTTATTTACTCATTGAGTGTGTACCAACCTTTGCCTTTCTGGATACCCGTTCCAGAAATTTTTTTGCTCGAGTATTGCTACTCAGAAACCTTTGCATCACTTCTTATCAACTTGGCTTTCTGAGAGCATGTTCTCAGAGGCCTACTTCTTTTCTCCCTTACTAATTCTGACTTTAGAGATTCAGGAAATTTTTCAGTCCTTAGGCAACTCCATTAATCCAAGATTATGTCTTAAGGTCAAGAACCGGCTTTCTTGTAGGGGCTTGGTGAAGATATTTGCAAGTTGGTCTTCTGTGCCAATCTTGAGTATCTCTATATTGCCTTTTTCAACATGGTCTCTGATGAAGTGGTGTCTAACATCAATGTGCTTTGTTCTGGCATGGAACTTGGGATTCTGTGTGATTGCAATAGCACTTTTGTTGTCACAGAAAATAGGAGTTTTCTCTTCATTGAGTCCATAGTCTCTGAGTTGTTGTTGAATCCACAGAATTTGTGTTGCACAACAACTAGCAGCAATATATTCATCCTCTGTGGTAGAAGTTGCAATTGAGTTTTGCTTCTTGCTAAACCATGAGATAAGTCTTGTTCCCAGAAACTGACAAGTTCCTGAGGTACTTTTCCTATCAAGCATTGATCCAGCATAGTCAGCATCTGAGTAACCAGCCAAACTTAATCCACCTTGTTTAGGATACCACAAACCTACATTTACTGTACCTTTCACATACCTTAATACTTTCATAGCAATGTTGTAGTGTGATTGCATTGGATTTGTTTGAAATCTAGCACCTCGACTACATACATATTGAATATCCGGCACCTTGCGATGAAGGTAAAGTAGTGAACCTATTAATTTCCTATACTTGTGTTCTTCAACACTCTTATCTGATTCAGTATAGGTCATTTTGGTTCCTATGCTCATAGGTATCTTAGCATTCGTTTCAGAGGGCTTAAGATTGAACTTTGTGAGCATGTCTTTTGCATACTTTGTCTGACTAATGAATATTCCATCATTGAGTTGCTTGACTTGCAATCCTAGGAAATAGTTCAATTCTCCCATCATGCTCATCTCAAACTTATTTTTCATGAGATTTGCAAAGTCATCACAAAGTTGCTTGTCCTTAGATCCAAATATAATGTCATCAACATATACTTGAACTAAGAGCGGTTTCCATCATGATTTAAGGTAAATAAAGTTTTATCAACTTCACCTTTCTTGAAACCACTTTCCAGAAGGTATTTGGCCAAAGTATCATACCATGCTCTTGGAGCCTGTTTCAGTCCATATAGAGCTTTCTGTAGTTTATAGACCATTCTACTTTCGAGGAAACTTCAAAACCGGTGGTTGTTCAACATAGACTTCCTCAACAAGTTCACCATTCAAGAATGCACTTTTGACATCCATCGATAAACTTTAAAGTCTTTGTGAGCTCAAAGGCGGAAAGAGTCTTATTGCATCCAATCGGCAACCTGGTGCATATGACTCATCAAAATCTAAACCTTGATGCAGGTGAATCCTTGGCAACCTTGCTTTGTTTACGGTTATTTCACCAGATTCATTCATCTTATTTCGAAAACCCACTTGGTTCCAATCACGGATATTCCTTCTACAAATGGAACTAGTTTCGGACTTTGTTTCTTTCAACCGATCCACTCTTCTTGCATTAATTCGGCGTAGATCCGGTCTTGGTCTCTTAATGATTCTTCAATAGTTTTAGGTTCAATGTTTGAGATGAAACATCCAAGAGAGAATTAGAATTTTCGGCTATTGCTCTCCTAGTCCTAACACCTTGATTGATTGGTCGATCACATCCTTTGCAGGATGATCCTTGATCCATCTCATCATGGGTTTGGGGCTAGTAGGGTCAACATCTATGTGATCTGAATGTGAATCACTATGATTATGACTTGATACTTCTTCAGTATCTATGACATTTTGTACCACATAAGGGTGTTGAATGTCTGACACTTGCTCAGTGTGAGGGCTTTCTGGGACATGCACTGTCGGAGGTCATTTCGAAATTAGCTCTGATGAACATCTTCAGTTTCCATTTCTGGAATTCTCATAGGGAATTCTTCATCATGTCTGAGACTCATCTGGTTGTTACTAGGCATTTCATGCTTTTCTTCGTCAGAGTCATTCTCTCTTTCCATAATGATGTTTTTTCTTTACGAGGTTCTTCTTCAGAATCCTTTAACATTAGTTCCTTGAACCTTTCTGAGAGTTCATCATCAAGGGGTGATTTCTTGCTTTCTTCATAGAATACAACGTGAACTGATTCTTCAATCTTCTTTGTTCTTTTGTTGTAAACTCTTTAAGCTTTGCTATTCATAGAATAACCAAGAAACACTCCTTCATCTGCCTTTGGTTGAAATGTTCTTAGATACTCTTTTCCATTGTTAAGAACAAAACATCTACAACCAAACACTTTCAGATGTTTAATATTAGGGGGTCTACCAACCAAGAGCTCATAAGGGGTCTTGTCATGGTGTTTGTTTATCAAACATACATTACGAGTATAGCATCTTTGTGTTTACACTTCAACCCAATAAACTTCACTTATTTCATTGTCATTGACATTGTCCTTTGCTTCTTTAAGGGTTCTATTTTTCCTTTCCGCAACACCATTTTGTTGTGGTGTTCTTCTGAGAGGAAAGTTGATGTTGTATACCTTTCTTTGGTACAAAACTCCTTTATGTCTTGATTGATAAATTGATTACCATGGTGCTATACGATTGCAGATACCTTGTCATTTTCATGACTTGAGCTTATTTAGCAAGTTTGGTATCTCCACCCTAGCATCAGATTTATGCTTCAGAATGACAACCCAAGTGAATCTTGAGAAGTCATCTACAACAACAAGACCATACTTCTTTCCTGCATAACTAGTTACAGATGATTCAAAAAGATCCATGTGTAATAGTTGCGTTGGTCTAACACTAGAATTGTCGATTTTGGACTTGAAAGAGATCTTAGATTGTTTCCCCATCGGCAAAGCAGATACCATCCTTTACGAAAGATGTTTTGGGAAGGCCAACCACTAACTCTTTCTTGGCAAGTTTGTTCGAGTTTTGAAATTGAGTGACTCATTCTTTTGTGCCATAACGGTGCTCTTACGTGACTGATTGACTCACCATGAGACATTCTTGATTGTGGCGTACTTGTAATCGACAACATAAAGGCGCCTTTCCGCCTAGCAACCAAGAGTATGCGGTTTGACTCATTGTCGATAAGTTTGCAATACTTTGCTTTAAATTTCTGATAAATCCCTTATGCAAAGCTGGCTCATGCTAAGCAGATTGTATTTCAAACCCTTAACATGTAATGCCAAGAATTGTTAAGGATCCCAATTTGACGTTGCCAAATCCCAGAGAGGGATTTAATTCTCCTCCAGCAAATCTGATGTCTGGTCCATTGTTGCAAGCTTTGTAGTTGACCAATTTGCTTTGTCTCCTGTCATGTGCTTTCGCATCCACTATCAAATAGCCATTGAGCCTTAGTCCAAGAGGCGTTACACAAAACAGAAGCAGGAGTTAGGTTCTTGCCTCGGAGATAGAACCACTTAGACTAAACATTCTTCGGTAGGAATCCACATTTTAGTGAATTTCTTGGGAGTTTGTTTTGTCTAACTTTATCGAAGGAGAAACAATAGAATCGATAATTTTGATCTCAATCTTCCTTCTTGAGGTGTTTCTAGGTGTTCCTTTTGGTGCTTTACGGACCACAGGTTTCGGGATTGCTTTTGACAAACTTAGCCTTTCTAGCGAGTTCCTTCTAGCTTTGGCATTCGTTTTTCGATGGTTTGAGATTTCTTCCACTACATTTTGTACTCGTGCAATATTAGCCTTGCGCCATTGTTCTTGTCCTTCCTTATATTGTTGTAAAGGACTTTTCCAATAGCACGATAGCGATGCCATTTCGAACACCTTTGGCTTTACGAATGCGGTCTTGAAGCCTTACTAGTTTACGAACCGTCTTTATTTTCATAAAATGGTACAAGAGAGAATTTGCCTATTCCAAAATTCTTCCTTTCCTAGTAATATGGCAATGTGGATGGCTACATGTCCGAGGGTTGTATTTCTTTTCGAGCTTCACCCACAAGTTTCTTGTGAACTTGTTGTTCTTTCAAAGGTTGGGTTGCTACTCCTTTTCCTTTGTCAACTACCTTAGCTTTCTGACCAATGCTATAGGTGGTTGAAGAACCATTCAGTTGACTATTTACAAAGGTCAACCTTTCATCACTCTTCTTCAGAGGAGATGAATTACTCGATTGTTCATCAAGTCCAAGTCCACCTTTCTCAGAGGGATCTCTCATATATGATTGAACCTCAGTGAGAGTGTCACTAGCCTTTGCATAAGATTGGAAGGATAGCTCTTTCTTTCGAAGTTCCTCATTCTCGAGCGACTTTATCATTTTCTTATTAAGTTCATTCAAGGTTAGTTTGTGAAAATTTTCATTTTCGGATATCCGATTTTCGGAAGGCTATTTCATTCGTGTTCTCAGATACCCTGGTTAGCTCAGAAACCTCTTTTTCAAGAGTTTCTTTGCTTTCCTCTAGAATTCTGGTTTTGGATTGTGCTTCCAGAAATTCTTTCTCATAACGATCCAATTCAGTCCTGATTAACTCCAGATCCTCAATTCCATCATCACTCTCATAGTACAGAAATTGTGAAATGTTTGTTACCTCATCAGCCATAAGACACATTTCAATGTTGGAGATGTCTGGACCAACAATCTCAGCAACTCCACACATTTCATTCTTCTTAAGGCCGAAGTCGATTACGTCGTGGGTGATTCCACACAATTCTGGTGATGGTAGGTTTGAGTTATCTGAATCTCCATCTTCAGAATCTGTCTCAATATCTAGAGCATCAAGTTGGATTTGAATCTTCTTCCTTTCTTCAGTCAGTAAGGCCCTTTGATTTCTTTTGTAATTTCTTCTGTCCTTCTTGTCACATGTCTTGAGCTTGTTTAAAGCAGGGCAATCTCTCTTGAAGTGACCAGGCTTTTGACAATAGAAGCAGATATCATTTCCTATCTCTGCTGATTCAGTACTAATACCTTTCTGAATGGGGGTCTTCAGAGAGTTGTTTAGTTGAATGTTCTTGTACTGATGATAGTTTGGGCCAAGATGCTTTTTCAGCTTTTCTTTAGCTTTTCTTCTCTCAATCTCTTGACTCACAAATTTATTCATGTGTCTTACTGCAAGAGCATTTTCTTCAGATGCGTCTTTGGTATCTTTCTTTTCAGAAGTACCTTGAGAGACTAGAGCAACACTTTGCAACTTCTCAGCTGTTTGTTCTCTCTGAGTTGTCTCATAATCTACAGTAGCAAGATGAGAGAAGAATTCTACTGGAGTAATATTTGGCATTCCTTGGTTGAAATAAAAGAATTTAGTGTGTTCCCAGTTGTGATTGAGACTTCTGACAATAGTCTTAATCTTTTCTGGCTGGGAGTATCTGTTGCTTTCACCAAGTGCAGCCATATCACTCACAAGAGTAGTAAACCTGAAATCAAGTTCTTCCAGAGTTTCAGTGGGACCTTGCTTGAAGTTTTGGAACTTCAATTTAAGAACTTCGAACTTGTTTTCTTTGGTTTTCTCAATTCCGGCACAAATTTCTTCAATCAATTGCCAGGCAACTTTCACCATTTTAGCACCCCACAGTTTACACTGTATGTGCTCAGGTGTCGATCTGATGATTATATTACGAGCTTGACCATCCAATCTGTGTCTCTTGGCATCTTCAGATGTCCAGAGCTCTCTTGGCTTGTCTTCATACATAATGCTTCCACGAGCAACACGACCACTATCACTAGCAGTCGCATCCTCGCTTTCATCTTCCTTGTCTGAGGCTTTTCCTCCATCAGACACCTCAGTAACTTGTTTAAGTTGTCTAATTTTAATAGGCCCTTCATTGATGACATAGATCATCTCATCACTAATGGCCTCCAGATGGATCATCATGTTGTTCTTCCATTTCTCGTAGTTTTCTGGCTTCAGAACGGGTGCATCACTCAGAGACATTCCTGCGCACTTAACACACAAATTATATAGTCCTCAGAAAGGGACAAAGTTTCTTCACCTATCTGGGGATCTAGGTTCAGTGCAGAAGGCTTGGGAACTTCCTGCTCTGATACCACTTGTTGGTCCAGATAACGGCAAAGTAAAAGACTAGAGGGGGGGGTGAATAGTCTTTTAAAACTTTTGTCGATAAACACAGTTTCTCAGAAACTTGGGGGGTTTCTGATACTTAAATTCAGAGCGCGGAAGACTTTAAGATAGGTAAGTGCAGAAACAAAAAGTATGTGTGTGTGCTGTGCTGAAAGATAAATGCAGAAAGGTAAATAACACAGCAAGTATAGTGGTATCTGGAGGTGGCGTAATCCTCCAACTAATCCACTTCGGTCTTTTTGAGACCTAGAATTTACTAGAACAAATAATTGAGTTCACCTTACAATAATCCTATTCTAAGATTCCTAAACAAATGGTTCCCAACCAAATGTTCCCCCTGAGTTATTCCCCAGCTCCTAGAGCTAAGTACTTCCTCTACTTAGATAACCTTGGAGTTATTCCCTGATTTCCCAAATCAAGTACTTCCTCTACTCCACGCCTTGATGGTGTTGGTTATAAGGTTTGTCAGAGAGGCTTCTTGTATAACTTTTCAGTTATGTTTCCAGAGAGCCTAATAGAACAAGACTACTTAATACACTTGTTCAGTGTATGGCAATCTGCTCTTTACTGACCCAAGTAATTGATGTCCGTTCTGGAGAATGAGCTTCAGAAAGGTTATCTGATAGTTCAACTCTTTCACGAATAACAATCTTGTTAGGAAATTTGTTAGGAAATTTTGTTAGATATTTTGTTAGAAATATCTGTTTAGATTTTGATCAGCAACATGATGACTTATCTTAGTCTCAGAAAGGTGATTAGTACTCTTGGTTCACTTGAACATTGTAAAAGAGGAAACCTACTAAGTATGATAGTCTAGCTAATCTTGTATAGGATGTTAGGTCTCAAAATGTAATTTTTATTTTATGAAGAGAAGACCAAGAAGAAGACATCCAAGCAGAACAAGTTCAACGACATTGAAGATTTGAAGAAAGCGCAAGAGTTCTTGAAACAGTTTTGCAGATACCTTGGTCAGATATCTTGAAGACACGAATAGTCTTAAACAAGCTGTGTCACAAGAGATATCTGAGAACTGGAAGGTTTTCTGAAAACAAGGAAAGTGCCCACAGATATCTACTCTCAGATACCTTGAGCTTTAACCACATTTCTGAAAAAGAAATATATTGCAACAAAGTTGTTTCAATAAAGTGGTATCTGAAGATTGAAGATAAGGACGTGCAAAGAATCAGAGTAATACTAGTCTCTGATACAATGCATAGTTCCGTTGGCACTACAGGACAAAAAGTATAGTACAATGCATTTAATGCACGCGGGAGATGTGCGAACAAAAGCGGTAACCAAGAAGAAGAAGACAAACACCTTTCTGATACTACAGATATCAATAGTTTGAATTTGATTTGAGCCTAACGGATACTATTCAAACGGCACTCAAATTCATCTATAAATATCAACACTTAGACTGCTTGAGAACACACCTTGAACTGCATAAACAAGCTGAACACCTTACTCTCTCAAAGCAAACTACTTATCCTCAAAGCTTTCTGTTGCGACCAAAGCTCCTGATCTTAAGTAGCACTAAAGTTCTAAGTGTCCTGATCCTAAACAAGCACTGCTATCTGTGAAAGAGTTGAATTGAAAGATCAAGTATCTGAGATTCATTCTCTTGAACATTTATCTAAGACTTGGGTCAGTAAAAAGAACAAGATACCATACATTGAAAAGTGTATTAAGTATACTTGATTCACAGAGCTATCTGATTAACTGAAAAGTTATTAAAGAAGCTCATCTGACAACTCAAACCAAAACCAACACCATAACTGGCGTGGAGTACAGGAAGTACTTAGTTTGGAAAATAAGGGAATAACTCCAAGGTTATCGGAGTAGAGGAAGTACTTGATTTGGGAAACTAAGGAATAACTCCAAGGTTACTGAGCACAGGAAGTACTTAGCTTGGGAAGCTAGGGAATAGCTCAAAAAGGTTTCTGAGTACAGGAAAAGGAACATGCAAAGTCTAGAGCTGAGTTGGATACGTGGTGTAAAAGGCCTGAGTTGACAAAGAAGGATGAGAAAGGTAAGTGGCCGAAAGCGTGCTACACAATTGATAATGCATCTAGGTCAATTCTGTTTGATTGGGTGAGGGCATTGAGTTTCCCAGATAATTACGCCTCAAATTTAGAGAAGTGTGTGGATTTGAAGAAGACAAAGGTTTTTGGGATGAAGAGCTGCGACTGTCATGTGTTCATGGAGAGGCTTATCCCGGTAGCATTTCGAGAGCTGCTACCTAAACATGTATGGACTGCTATCACCGAGTTGAGCTTATTTTTCAAAAATTTAGGCACAAGGGTGGTTCATGACAAAGTGTTGGAAAATCTTGAAAAGGACATACCATTGATTCTATGCAAGCTCGAGCGTATCTTTCCACCGAGCTGGTTTGATTCTATGGAGCATTTGCCGGTTCACCTTCCACATGAAGCGAGACTTTCTGGATCGGTTCAGTATCAATGGATGTATCCATTAGAGAGGTACTTGGGGAAATTGAAGAATTATGTCAACAAAAAAGGTAAACCTGAAGGATCGATTGCCAATGCCTACATTCGAGAGGAAACTGCAACCTTATGCTCTTATTACTTTGATGAGCACGTCCATACGAAGACATCAAGGCCGGCTCGAAACGTAGACACATTCGAAGTTCAAGCGGATGATGAGTTTTCCCTATCTGTCTTTAGAGTATCAGGGAGACCTAAGCAAGAATATCTTACGGGGAAGGAGTTGAAAGCAGCTCAATTTTATGTCCTCACGAATTGTGCTGAGGTTGACAAGTATATGGTGCTATTTGCGAGGTGAGCTTGGTTTTCTTTAAATTTTAATATAGCTACGTAAGTCTCTACTTCAATTATAGACTTATCATCGAATCAATGTTTGCAGTGTTTTCAAAAAGTGTTGTCTGGAAGAAAATCCTCAGATGACAGAGGATACACTAGAGGAACTACTTGACTCAAAAGTGGAATCAGAATTTCCAGATTGGTTCAAAGAGTATGTCCGGAATCCTATTAACAAAGTCACATGCCTATACTTAAAGGCTCTCGCAGAGGGGCCATTCAAAAAGGTCTACACATTCCCAGGTTATATAGTCAATGGCCTTAGGTTCCACACGACTGAATGTAACACGGCCATGGCGACAAGCAACTCCGGGGTGTGTGTTAAGGGTGCAGATTATGGAGACGCTGCTTTGTTTGATTTCCACGGGAAGCTAAAACGAATAGTGATGATTGAATATCCCGGCTTGCCATTGAAACGAACCTTCTTGTTTGATGTTGAGTGGTATGATCCTAACCCAGGAGGTACGAGGAAGAACGAGCAGTATGAAATGGTTGATGTAAACCAAAAGAAGAGGTACAAAACCAAGTATGAACCATTTATTTTGGCGACTCAAGCACGACAAGTGGTGTTTCTTGAATATCCAAGCAGGAAACGCGATAAGGCGGAATGGTTAGTTGCGATACCTATTCGTGCTCGCTCGAAAGTGGAGTACATTGAGAAAGACGACTCAATTACCAACTCGAACCAACAAGAGGATGTTGATAAACAAGCAGAAAATCCCATAGACGCGGATGATGAGTTGTTTGATCTGCACAAGTACCAATATGTAGACTTAGAGGATGGCGATAACGGTATATCATGTGTATTATAACTAGTTAGTAGTTGATAACACTTGAGTAATTCTATTCTGCATGAAAAATGGTTACATGTGTTATTATAATTTGTTCTGTATTATAACTCGTACTAACACATTTTATTGTATTTGTTACATGTTTTTGCAGATGCCGCGACAGAGAACACGCACCTATAATTTGTTACATGTATTATAATTTGTTATGTATTATACATTCTTCTTAAATATGTAAAATATAACTTATGATAGTTGACAAGTATAAATTGTTGTACTAAAGTAATTAATATTTGTTTCTTGTATCTTATACATTGACAACAGTTTATGGCCTCGGGAGGTCCATAATAAACTCGGTGACATCATTCGGAGCAGGAGAGAGCCACCGGGGAAGGGTGGTGAGTGTTGGTCTCACATTTCGGACCGCATGAGGGCCGAGTACTTTGATGAGCTGCGGGTAAGTTAAAATATGACATTCCTTTATTCGCTATTATAATCGTTGTTTTAATATGAGTGGTATGTTAGCCACTGTATGTGAGTGGTATGTTAGCCACTTTATTTGGGTGATATGTTAGTCACCATTGTGTTAGTAAAATTTAGGACAATGTGAGTGGTATGTTAGCCACTATATGTGAATGGTATGTTAGCCACTTTGTTTGGGTGAAATGTTAGTCACCATTTATGTTATGTTGTTGTATCTTATTAAATTGATGTAACATGGTGACGTTATATATATTGACTTTGGATGTTGTATGAAATTGGGAATGTAGAAGGAGTACTTCATTCCCAGGAGATTGATCCCCCAGATATGGCGTGTTTACGAGACCGTGGGGTCTAAATTATACAGGGATATGGTCCATACTTGGAAATGCATTCGGGATCGGAAAGGCCCAATGCCTCCACAGGTTGATGCAGAGGAGTGGGCCCTTTGGGATGCCTACTGGGCTCGAACTGATGTCAAGAATAATGCCTACATCAACAAACAGAACCGGGCATCTCAGTCTGAGGCAGCAGGAAAGGCCGTTCACCACCTTGGGATGCGATCTACTGTCACTGATTATTATAAATCGGTAAGTATATATATGTTTTTTTTTCAATCTAGCATTACGTGTATGTATTGTGTCTCTGCTCTATTACTTGTGAGATGATAAATGGTTGACTATATATGTTGTTCAGATGTCAGAGGGGGAGGTGAAATCCAAGTATGACATCTTCAAAAAGGCCAAGCTGAAGGACGGGATGTGGGTGACTCTGTGGCCGAGTCTATTGCGGTATGTTTATGTTGGTTAAAGTTCATATTTGTACACTACTACAAGTTATTTTAGAAAAATAGTAACTGATCATGATATCTGCTATTTACGATTTCAGGCTGAGGTTGATGCTCAAGTAGTGAGGCAGGAGGAAGAGACGGGTGAGGTGCTGTCAACTGAACAAGTTGACAAAATCTTCTTAGAGGTGAACAAACCGGACAGTAAATGACGAATATATGGACTCGGGAGCCTTGGTTTGAGCTGGGCTAGTCCTAACTACTCCTCATCATCATCCCAGCAGTCTAGACACCAGGTTTTCACACAGGACCAGGTCTCGGAGATGGTGCAGTCGCAGGTTTCAGAACATGTTGCACGGCTAACAGAAGAGATGGAGCGGTGCGACAGAGAACGAAGGGAGGAGAACGAGCGTCTTGATTCTGGATGGCTTTCATGTCCCGATTCGGCACCCACCCCCCTCTGGTAGCTAGTTATGTTTATTTGACTTTAGAGTATGTACGTTCGGATATATTATATTTACACTTGTTCGGATAATTAAGACTTATTTGGATCTTCGGTTTGTTAACTTATGAATGATTTATCATTTATTGAAACATTTTCCGTATTCTTGATTTATTATCGAGCATTATATTCATTAAATAGGTGAAATACGAAAAACAGGGATTAATATAAAAAAATTATAAAAAAAAAAATAGTGACGGAATTAGTGACGGAATTTGAGATTCCGTCACTGATTCACACCAATAATGTAGCGACGGATAAATTATCCGTCGCTACATTTAGTGACAGAATTAGTGACGGAATTTCAAATTCCGTCACTAATTCCAAAAATTCATTATCCGTCGCCCACTGTAGCGACGGATAAAATCTATATGTCGCCCCCTGTATCGACGGATAGAATCTATCCGTCGCCAATAATCGAATTTTAAAAAATAAAAAAAAGTCAAATTAGATAATCCGTCGCAATTTGGGCGACGTATTATCTATCCGTCGCAACAGCTCCAGCGGGGCGACGAAAAGTTAGTAACACTACTCACCTGACAAACCATCATAACCAACACCTTAAACGGTGTGGAGTATAAGAAGTACTTAGTTTGGGAAACTAAGGAATAACTCCAAGGTTACTGAACATAGGAAGTACTTAGTTTGGGAAACTAAGGAACAACTCAAAGGTTTCTGAGTATAGGAAGTACTTGGCTGGGAGCCGGGGAATAACTCAGCGGGAAACACTTGGTTGGGAACCTAATGTATTTAGGAATCTAGAGAAGATATTTGTAAGGTGAACTCAATTATCTGTCTTAGTGGATTCCAGGTCTGAGAAAGACCGAAGTGGATTAGTTGAAGGATTACGCCACCTTCAGATACCACTATAAAAGACGTGTTATTTACTTTCAGCAATTTACTTATCGTTCTATTTATCCTGCTAAGTATTTTAACACATTATATCTTGCTGAGCACGTGCACTTATCACAGAAAAGTCTTCTGCTCTCTGAAATTAAGTATCAGATATCTTCACAGATATCTGAGAAATTGTGTTTATCGACAAAAGTTGTAAAAGACTATTCACCCCCCCCCCCCAGACTTTTCCTTTGCCGTTATCTGGACCAAGAAGTGGTATCAGAGCGGGAGGTTCCCAAGCCTTCTGCACTGAAC
The DNA here is from genome assembly GCA_026545765.1 of Plantago major. Lineage (NCBI taxonomy): Eukaryota > Viridiplantae > Streptophyta > Magnoliopsida > Lamiales > Plantaginaceae > Plantago > Plantago major. Next base: position 97,877,180 of record CM048839.1, read on the forward strand.
CTAGATCCCAGATAAGTGCCCACTAACTGCTTTTCACCTACACTTGATTTGTCTGTTTAGTGTGTTTGCTGAGTGACGCTTCAATTCTCAATCCAGAGAACTATGAGAAATGGAAGAACAACATGATGCTCCACCTAGAAGCCATCAGTGACGAAATGATCGAAGTGATAAAGAATGGCCCCATAGTCATTCAACAACTCAAGCAGGTCATGGAGGTTTCTAATGGTAGAGACAGAGTTCCCACTGATGAAGAACCAAGTGGTGGTTGCTCACAAACAGGTGCGTCAACCAGTGGAAGACCTACTGGTCAAGTTGTTTATGAGCCAAAGCCCAGAGAGCTCTGGACATCGGAAAATACCAAGAGAAATCGACTGGATGGTTAGGCTCGCAATATCATCATACGTTCCACTCCAGACCACATACAGTGTAAACTGTGGGGTGCAAAAATGGCGAAAGTGGCCTGGCAACTGATTGAAGAAATGCGTATGACCTTTGAAAACAAAGGAAAATAAGTTCGAAGTTTTGAAGCTCAAATTCCAAAACTTTAAACAAGGTCCCACAGAGACTCTTGAAGAACTAGATTTCCGGTTCACAACATTGATGAGTGAAATGGCTACACTTGGTGAAACTGAGAGATACTCTAACTCTGAAAAGGTTAAGACCATCCTGAGAAGCTTGAATCAAAACTGGGAACATACTCAGTGCTTTTATTTCAACCAAGGCATGCTAAATATCACTCCAGTAGAACTCTTTTCCCACTTAGCTACTGTCAACTATGAAACTACTCAGAGAGAACAAATGATTGCTGAGAAAGTTCACAATGTTGCTTTAGTAACACAAGGTACTTCTGAAAAGAAGGATACCAAAGAAATGACTGAGGAAGATGCTCTTGCTGTGAAGCAAATGAGAAAATATGTCAGTCGGGAGATTGAGAGAAGAAAAGCCCAAGAGAAGTTGAAAAAGCATCTAGGCTCAAACTATCACAGTACAAAAATATGCAACTGTCAAGCTCGCTGAACAAGCCGGCTCAGCAAGCATCTAGTACTAAGGAAGTAGATTTCGGAAACGATATATGTTTCTATTGTCAGAAACCTGGTCATTTTAAAAGAGACTGCCCTGTTTTCAATAAGCTAAAGACAGGTGACAAGAAAGATAGAAGAAACTTCAAGAGAGGGCGGAGAGCTATGCTCACTGAAGAAAGGAAAAAGATTCAAATCCAACTGGATGCTCTTGATATTGAGTCAGAATCTGAGGAAGAAGACTTAGATGACTCCAAACTACCTTCTCCATAATTATGTGGCATCACTCATGAATTGGTTGACTTTGGTCAAAAGAAAAGGGAATTATGTGGGGTTGCTGAGGAGATCTATCCAGATTGCTCCAACATTGAGCCTTGCCTAATGGATGACGAGTACATTTCTCAATTCATAAATTATGAGAGTGATGAGGAAGAAATCAGAGATTTAGAATATCTCAGAAGAGAACTTGATCTCTACAAAAGAGAATTTCAAATGGTCCGAGCTAGAGCCGACATTTTTGAAGAAGAAAAGAATTCTCTTGAGAAGGAAAATTCACATTTAATCAAGATATCTGAGAAAAAGGATGCTGAAAATGCATTTCTCAAAGCACAAATATCTGAGACGGAGAAGTCACACAGAAAGGCAATGGATATACTCCAAAAGGAAAATAAAGATCTTTTTTCTGAAAATAAGGAACTCAAAAAGAAAGAACTATCTTTTCAATTCTATGTCAAAGCTAGTGACACTCTTACTGAAGTACACTCTTATTTAAGAGATCCTTCGGAAAAGGGAGGACTTGGGCTGGACACACAAATAAATAGCTCTACTACTCTGAATAAGAGTGACGAAAGAATAACATTTGTAAGTGCTCAGCAAGATGGTTCTCAAATAACCTACAACATTGGTCAGAAAGCTAAGGTTGTTGACAAAGGAAAGGAAGTTGCAACCAAACCTTTGTGGGAAAAACAAGTCCAAAAGAAAACTGTTGAGAACGTTTTTGTAAAGAAACATAACACTGAAAAGTGTAAACAACTATGTCTCTCAGAAAGGAAAAATTGCGGGAGCAGGCAAATTTTCCAACATCACGTTTTCTGGAAAGAAAGACGTTCCAGAGACTAGCAAAGCTGCTGAGAAGAGAACTCAGACAGCACCAGGTGCTCGAAATGGCATTGGCTATAAAGCCATCGGGAAACAACTCGCTCGTGAGTATAAACAAGAGCAAGAACGATGGATGAAAGCCAGGATTGCGCATAGCAATCATCAGAAGTGGAAGAAAGAACAGGTTGCGACCACTCTGAATGCCAGGGCTAGAAGAAATCTGGCAAGGAAAGCTAAGTTTGCTGAAAAGCAGACTCAGCAATCTGACAGGTATCTGAAAGCACCACGAGGAGCACCAAGGAACACACCAAGAAGGAAAATAGCTTTAAATGATAATGACACTAATCATTTACCTAAAATTCCTCCTTATGTTCCAACAAGACAAAAGAATACCCCAAGGAAGTTCATTCAGAAATGGATTCCTACAGGGAGATTCTTTAGTCCAGAAGGTTCCATTGTTGGAATGAGAGCCTAACTCCATGTTTCCTGTTTTGTGCAGAACACTCTGAGGAAGAACCCGAAGTGGCATTTTGATAGTGGATGTGGGAAGCACATGACAGGAGACAAAGCAAATCTGGTTAACTACAGAAAATGCGATAAACGACCAATTATTAGATTTGTTGGAGGATATGAAAATCCAACCATACATTTTGGCAATCTGAAGCTTGGAGCTCTTACAATCTCTGAAGTACTACATGTAAAGGGATTGAAATATAATCTCCTAAGCATGAATCAATTGGTAGACAAAGGGTATACTGTAAAGATCAAGTCAAAACTATGCAAATTAATTGACAATGAGTCAAAGCAGACAGTCTTGGTTGCTAGGTGGAACGGAAATCTTTATGTTGTTGACTGGGCATCTGCCACAACTGAAGAGTGTCTCATGGTGAGTCAATCTGGCCACACTGAAGAAAACTGGCTATGGCATAAAAGAATGAGTCACTTGAACTTCAAAACTCTGAACAAGCTAGCCAAGAAAGAATTGGTGGTTGGTTTACCCAAAATGGCATATAGAAAAGATGGTATATGCTCAGCTTGCCAAATGGGAAAACAATCCAAAACATCTTTCAAGTCTAAAACTAGACACTCCAGTGAAAGGCCACTGCAAATGTTACATATGGATCTTTTTGAATCCTCTGTAACTAGCTATGCAGGAAAGAAGTATGGTCTGGTTGTTGTTGATGATTACTCAAGATTCACTTCGGTTGTGTTTCTCAAACAAAAATCTAATGCAAGGGTTGAAATACCCAACTTGCTAAATAAGCTTGAAGTCATGAAAAATGACAAGGTATCTCTAATCAGAACAGACCATGGTACTGAGTTTGTGAACCAGTACATAAAAGAGTTTTGTACATGCAAATGTATACAACATTAACTATCTTCAGTAAGGACACAACAACAAAATGGTGTTGCTGAAAGGAAGAATAGGACCCTAAAAGAAGTAGTAAGAACAATGCTTGCTGACACTAAATTAAGTGAAATCTATTGGGTTGAAGCTGTTAACACAGCCTGCTACACTCAAAAAAGATGTTTGATTAACAAACACCATGAAAAAACTCCTTATGAACTTTTGATTGGTAGACCCCCTAGTATCAAACATCTAAGGGTGTTTGGTTGCAGATGTTTTGTTCTTAACAATGGAAAAGAATACTTGAGAACATTTCAAATCTACAACAAAAGAACGCAAAAGATTGAAGAATCTGTTCATGTAGTTTTCTACGAAGGAAACAAGAAAGTACCCTTGAATGAAGAACTCTCAGATAGGTTCAAAGAACTAATGATTAAAGATTCTGAAGAAGAATCCTCAAAAGGAAACAACTCTGTCATTTACTTAGAGGATGACTCTGACGATGAAAAACAACCATTGCTTAGTAACAACCAGATGACTCTAAGACATGATGAAGAATTACCTATGAGAATTTCAGAAATGGAATAGGTTACTGAGAACCTTCATCATGAAGAGTTTTCTGAGAATGAGATTGCTGAAAATTCAATCCCAGATATCTCTAACACTGAAAAAGTGTCAGATATCAATGACATTTCCCGTGTGCCAGATATATCAGATACTGAACAAGTATCCTGTCAAGATCATATTGATTCACATTCAGATCAAAATGATATTAGTCCTACTAGTTCAAAACCCATTATAAAATGGATAAGAAATCATCCTGCCAAGGATGTGATTGGTCCTTTAAACCAAGGGGTTAGAACAAGGAGAGCAATTGCTGGAAATGCAGACTCTCTTTATGGATGTTTCATCTCAAACATTGAACCTAAAACTATAGAAGAAGCATTGAAGGATCAAGATTAGATCTCTGCAATGCAAGAAGAGTTGGATCAATTTGAGAGAAACAAAGTCTGGAAACTGGTTCCATTTGTTGACGGAATATCTTTATTTGGAACCAAGTGGGTTTTTAGAAACATAATAAATGAGTCTGGTGAAATAACCAGAAACAAAGCAAGGTTGGTTGCCAAGGGCCCAAATTGAAGGACTAGTGACGAGTCATCTGCTCCAGTTGCAAGATTGGATGCAATTAGACTATTTCTAGCCTTTGCAGCTCATAATGACTTTAAAGTTTATCAAATGGATGTCAAAAGTGCATTCCTAAACGGTGAACTTGCTGAGGAAGTCTATGTTGAACAACCACAAGGCTTTGAAGTTTCCACAGAAAGTAGAATGGTTTATAAGCTTCAGAAAGCTCTGTATGGACTGAAACAGGCTCCAAGAGCATGGTATGATACTTTAGCCAAATACTTGCTGGAAAGTGGCTTCAAGAAAGGAGATGTTGATAAAACACTCTTTACTTTGAACCATGAAGGGAAACTACTTTTAGTTCAAGTATATGTTGATGACATTATATTTGGATCTAAAGACAAGAACTTTGTGAAGACTTTGCTGCGCTCATGAAAAGTAAATTTGAGATGAGCATGATGGGAGAATTAAACTACTTCCTAGGATTGCAAGTCAAGCAACTTAATGATGGAATATTCATTAGTCAAACAAAGTATGCAAAAGATATGCTCAACAAGTTTAATCTAAAGCCTTCTAAAAAGAATTCTAAGATACCTATGAGCATTGGAACCAAAATGACCTATACTTAATCTGACAAGAGTGTTGAAGAACACAAGTATAGGAAATTGATTGGGTCTCTATTGTACCTCACTGCAAGTAGACCTGATATTCAATATGCAGTTGGAGTGTGTGCTAGATTTCAGACAAATCCAATGCAATCACACTACAACATTGCTATGAAAATATTAAGGTATGTAAAGGATACTGTAGAAGTTGGATTGTGGTATCCAAAAGACAGTGGATTGAGTTTAGTTGGCTATTCTGATGCTGATTATGCTGGATCATTGCTTGATAGAAAAAGCACCTCAGGAACTTGTCAATTTCTTGGTGCCAGATTAACATCATGGTTTAGCAAGAAACAAAACTCAATTGCCACATCTACCATATAGGCTGAATATATTGCTGCTGGGTGTTGTGCTTCACAGATATTGTGGATACAACAACAACTCAGAGACTATGAGATCAATGAAGAGAAAACTTCGATTTTCTGTGACAACACAAGTGCTATTGCCATAACTCAGAATCCTAAGTTTCGTGCAAGAACAAAGCACATTGATGTTAGACACCACTTCATTAGAGACCATGTTGAAAAAGGCAATATTGAAATACTCAAGATTGGTACTGAAGACCAACTTGCAGATATCTTTACAAAGCTTTTGCAAGAAAGCAGGTTCTTAACCTTGAGACATAGTCATGAGTTAATGGAGCTACCAAAGGAACTGAAAAGTTCTAATCTCTGAGACGAAAACTCAGAAAGGAGAAAGATATCTGGAACAGGCATCTAGATATCTAAGGTAAAAAGGTATATGAGACGAGAACTCATATACTAAAAGGATGGGTAAAAGTGTATTTCAAAGATCTCTGAGACGGGTACTCAAATATCTATGAGATCACAAAGTGAGGGGGAACACAAAAGATAAATGTGATACAATTGTATTCAGTCAACTACACCACTGGTGTTTTGTATCTTTCCATTTATATGTTAAGTTACACACAGTCTCTGAACTGACTACATAAGTCCAAAGACTGTCCCCTAGTCACAGAAAAGAGATGTGATTCAGAAAGTCATTCGCCAAATTTCATTAATTGGGCACAATTACAATTACTGATTGTGATCATTGCTGAAGAAGCAAACGTGACCCTTGATGAAATGGGCATTTGATCTTAACGGACGAGATTAATTCTCGGTAAAATAGTGGATTGTAAAAACTCAGACGTGGCCCACTAAGCCTTTAATGCAAAACGATTTTTACCCATGTCTACCTGCATTTGCACAGATACATATGCACAAAATCAATTTGTATATATATATCTGCTGAAAGTACAATGCTATATATATAGGATTTTGGCAAAAGAAATCACTTTCACCTAATCCAATATTCACACTTACACAGAAATAGCAAAAACCTTTCAAAGTTTTCTGCAAATCTATGTTCTTCGCTTAGTTATTCTGCAAAGAATCACTAAACTCACACCTTAATCTCTTTTTGACTTTCAAAAACGTTCACTATTTAAAGAGATGGCTCCAAAACGTGCTTCTACCCAGAAATCTCAAGCTACTACCTCTGGTACTGCTGAAAAGTAAGCACCAGTGTTGGTTATAACAAACAATCGGTTGATTGGAGAGTTCAATCCTGATCATTGGACTTCAAATCACAGGATGATTTGGGGTGGTGCCATGATTGAGGAATACCTCGTTGCTGCAATTGAAAACCAAGCTGATAGGAAGTTGATTCTTGGTATGCTTGAAAAGGCACAAATAAAGGGTTTCCTATCTGCTATCCCCAGTGGAGTTTCTTCACTGGATGTGTTGGAATTTTACAACAATTCCAGGATTATTTCCTGTGTTGATGAAGGCACTGAAATAGTGTCTATAAAAACAAAAGTTCAAGGAAAGGACATCCTTTTGAACTTAACAATTTTCTGTGAGTTGTTTGAACTTCAAAATCTTGGAAATGATTTTGAAATAAACACCAAGGATGATGATCTCCTTGAAGGTGTGAAGCAACTATACAGTGATGTGTGTGATCTTGAAAAATCAGATACACCCATCGACTTCAAACTTGCTGACATCAGAACCAGACATCTGTTGGTTCACTGGGATGTGTTAGCATGCATTCTTCACATATGCTTTGATGGTCTACAAGGTGGTGCCGACCAGATAAGCCAAGAACGCTGGATGATGATGTTCTTGTTGAATCAACAGAACAAAAGGCTGGAAAACCCTTTCAATTGGGGAAAGTATGCCTTTATGAAATTTGTGAAGAAAATTCAAGGCTTTGAGACTAAAATCGTTAAGGTCCTTTCTGAGCCAAAAGCCACAGTAAGCTTTGGACTGAAGATATGTTTCTTGCTGGAAAAGCTTGGCATTGAGCTCAGAGAGAAGGCTGACATAGCCAACAGTAACCTGCTCTACAAATATGAGTATACAAACATGATGAAAAAGGTTACTGCATCTCAGAAAGGTTCCAAGAAACGAAAGACTGATGAGGTATCTGAGGGTTCCGTTGCGACCAAAAAGCCCAGAACTTCACGAAAGAAGTCTACTGGCAAATCAGAAGGCATACCCATTGTGGATGTCGACTCTCAGATATCTGTCGCCACTGCTGATGAACTCATCAATGAAGATGAACTCATCAATGCTGCAAAAGATACAACTGCTGATGAACTCATCAATGCTACCAAGGAAAGCCTTGTTGATGAACTCATTGGTAAAAATGAGAGTAGTGGCAGGTATCAAGCCCTATCTACAGAAACCGCAGGAATTATGGATCAATCAGTTCCTAATGCTGATGAGAGCTCTTATGATGAATTGGTCATCTCTCAAGTCCTACAGAAATCAAAAAGGGCTAAGGTTGTTGAAAAAGCAACAAGTTCAAAGGATGCTGAAAGAATAGAGGTATCTGAAGATGAACCTACACCACAGGTTGCTGAACAAGCACCTATTTCAGAGGTTGCTGAGAAAGCACCCATTACTAAGGTTTCTGGAGAAGCACTTAGTACAGAGGTTGCTGAGATAGCACCTAAGTCCAAGGAATCTGGACACGACACACTCAAGCTGGTAGAAGAAGCTTTGAGAAGTGATATAGTGATGGAGGATTCTGACATTGCCTCCACACTATACAAACTGTCACAAAAGGATCAGGATGAGCCGCACTTTAATTCACCTTCCAGATCCAATTCACATGATTCACCAGATGATAATGAAGCCATGGTGAATGAATTGCAGTTTGACATACCATCACTTCTAATTGCTGAAGAAAATCCTGCAAATGAGCAGGTTCCCCAACTCAATGTGAGGGATCAAACTGAGGCATCTGCTCAGAATGATCAACCAGGGGAGGCAACTGAGTTTCACACTCAAGAAAGGTCTGAAGTACCTAAAACTTCAAACAAAGAAGCTATAATGGAACAACAAGACCAAAGCATAGAAGGGTCACAAGTTCCAGAGACCAATCAACCTGACACTGCTCAGGTAGCTGAATGGTTTAACTCTCTACTTGTGATATTTTGTGTTTATTAATCTTGTTATTTAATAAAATTTCTTTGTTCAGGCTGAATTAGAAACACAAGAACAAGAGGAAGCTGGAAAGCTTGCCTCAGAGACTGAGAAAGAGGCCACTACAACCTCACCTCTTAAGGAATCTGAGCCTGTGCTACAGGTGATAGAGAGTTCCTTAAGATATTACTTTTCAGATATATGTTAATACACTTAACTAATTAAGTGGATGTTTCTAATAGGCTCCAACTGAGAAAGAAGAAGTTAAGGCAGAAATGCCAGAAAAGGACCCTGAAACCGTCAAGGTTTCTGAAGAGAATGTCATTGAGCCTTCTAGTGTGAAGGTATATAAAAATCAGTGATAAACATTCTCCATTATGGGTTAGTATGAATTCTTCTCTAATTATTCAATACTTTCTACTTAAAGGCTCATTTAGAAGTAGAAGTGCAAAGGGAAAAAGTTGCGACATCCCCTGCACCCATGTAAATTGATGAAGCCCCCAAGGCAACATCACCAAAAAGAACACTAGAAACTGAGAAAGTTTCTGAGAAAAATGATTCTGAGCTTCCTATTGAGGAAGTAAGTGAAAAACTCAGAAATCATTGAAGCTTAAATTGCATACACTCTTTCATAACAATTTCCTAAGTATTGTGATAATTTTAATTCTCAGGTTCAAGCAGAAAGAAAGATCACTGAGGATCAGACTTCCCAGTCTCCTCCCCATATCCAAATATCCGAGGCACCTGGAACCTCAGTAGTCAAGTCATCTGAGCCTGTCACACAGGTAACTCAGATACATTTCTACTCTAAAGCCCAGATATCTACCAAAGTTTTGAAACTAATTTAAGAAATGGCAAAAGCTTCGATGCTCCGATCTATCTGAGATCATAAAGGTGACTGATCACCCCGTAAGGAGAGCACGAGCCCTTGACTTGGAAAATTATGTCCATGCTATGTTCCCCACTGAATAATACTCTTTTGGAACATTAATGCATAAGGACTTCGTCAAGAAAGTAGCCAATAAGCTTATTCAAGCTTTTAACCAAGCAGATGGTCAGACCAGAATGCAGATGGCATTCAAGCCTATCTTGCCCCAGACCCTACAGTTCATACCCTTTGAGCAAGAGGAGTTAATGGGCAAATGGTCACTATTCCAGAAGTGATCAATCTGGTCTCTGAAGATGAAGAAGAGAAGGAGACTGATGAGAATGATTATGAAGAACCTCCTTCTGACCATCACAAGGATGAGGATGATAAGAAGGATGATGATGATGCCCCTGCACCAGGGACAGGAGGGATTGCACAAGGAAGCAATGCCTCAGTTGCTGAAAAGCACACTGAGAGGACATCACAAAAATTCCCTCCTCGATCTCCTTAGAAATCTACCCATCCATCTCCCCAACAAAAAGACTCTACTGAACAAGTAGTTGAGCACTCTGAGGACAACACTTAGAAAATATTGGATGCACAAGCCAGAGTTGCTCAACTCAAACAGTTGTTGGAGGAAGAACAACAGCTAAATCTTCAACTGGAAGAGAAGATAGCTGAATCCAAAGCAAAGCTACAAAAGATTGAAGATCAAACCATCAAGGAAATGGAAGCTTATGCTGAAATGAAAGAACTCCTGCTTGCTGATCAGGCAATTGTTGAGGAATTAGATACTGAGCAAGTATCTGAAGACAAGCATGATGCTAAGGCTGCATCACCAAAAGATGTACCATCCTCCTCACTAAAAGGAAAGAAGCCCATCTCTGAGATGGTTGCTGGACTAGAAAACATTGATGAAAATGTCCAAGAGGATGAAGATCACTGGGCTGATGACTCAGATGATGAAGAAGAGAAGAAATTGGCAGAACACCGAAATGAGCACTTGGTGGTGTCTCATTTGAAAAGGAAGCTGATTGCTCCTAAAATTTTCAACAAGCTGCCAAATGTCAACTCTAATGAATACTTGAACAGATATCAAGTACTGGCTAAAATGAACAAGGAGTTGTCTTCTCATAATGAAGCCGCCATTGCATCAGTCCCTGCAGAGATGAAGAAATTCACTGAGCTCATCACTCAGAGAACAACCAGTCTGGTCATTGCCCAGAAAGACATAGGCATGGTTAGGGATGATGACCAAAACTTGGCTGCAAAAGCCTTTGAAGAGGCTAGCTATGCTGCTGGAAAAGCAGATGCTATTCAAGGTCCACTAGAAGGGCTCACTGATAAGGACAATGGTCTTATCAAACAAAATCAGGAGCTCAAGGCTAATCTGGAAAAGTTGGTTGCTGCTTACAACTATCTGCAGGGCAACTTTGACTCACTTTCAGAATCTTTTGTGATTCTTAGTCAGTCAACAATGACTAAGGGGGAAGGATTTCAAGGTGCTCAGAGAGGAAGAGGAAGAGGAAAGAAAAGAAAAACTGAACAACCACCTCTCAAAATAAATGATCCCTCCTCCAGTCAGACTGCTCTACAGATAGTGGCCACTACTCAGAAACTTCCTGAAAAAGGAATGACAACAAGGGCCAGGGCACAGAAACCTCCAAGGGGTACTAAGGCTCTAAGGAGAAGACAAGTGAAAGGGGTTGATGAGTCTTCTTAAGAAGAAGAAGAAGAAGAAGAAGAAGAAGAAGAAGAAGAAGAAGAAGAAGAAGAAGAAGGACAAATCAAATCACAGGGCAATGAAGAAGGCTGCAAATCACACAAGAGAAATCTGGAGGATGATGAAGAAGAGGATAAAGATGAAGATCCTCTTCACAGAAAGAGAAAAAGGGTTGATAGCCTAACTGAGCCCTTAGCTGCAAAGCCAATAGCAGCTAAAACACCCTCTGGAAATACCAAGTCAATCCAGGGTGGTTCTTCAAGCAATCCCCCAAGGGAGAATTCAAGACAAAGGAGGAACAGGCTGAGAGCTGAACAAAGAAAACTTCAACTACTACTCGGGCCTGAAGAAGCCAAGATTGAGTATGTGAAGACCAACAATGACTCCTCTGTCTACAGGTGCATTAATCAGAAGAATGGCTACTGGATTCTGGAACTCAAGCACTTACTGGTAAATGAAAAATTTCCAGAACCAATCCATAAACAACTCATGGCATGGAGAAAAGACAAGCCAGTATTGATTAACACTAACCACATCAAAGCCTGGTTGGATTTTGAAGTGATCAAGAGAATAGAAGCCATAAAGAAGGACCTCTCTGATGATTGTCCTTATGGAAAGCCAGATGATGTGCACATAATTCCCAACATCACTGGAACATGCACAAGAGCAAGACTTGTTGTGGAACCATATGAGTCTTTTTACATGACTCAAGAGCAATACAAGGGTGACATAAGATATCTGAGGATCATATATGAATACTTCAAGCTATCAGATATCAGAATTGAGCATGCCTGGAAATGGGGAAACTATCTGTAGGTCAAACACTTTGCCAAGAAGAATCTCACCAAAACCTACAAGGAAGTATGTGGATTTGCTAGAAACACTGAGATGATAGTCAGGACCTTGCTCTATGACTACTCAGATGATATCAAAAGGTTTGGGGATAAGGAATTTGCTAATTGATCCATAGATCTGCTGATTGAAGACTTGAAGATTTTGAAGACTTGAAGACTAGTTTATTAGGATGTTTACTTGGAGCTTGGGTACTCCTGTTGTCCTAGTTTACTATGTAATTTTGTATCTTGCTGACTGAGCTGTAATGTGTTTTATTTATTAAGTTATCTGTGAACTTTCTTTGTAACATATCTGATGAACCTACTCTCAGATATCAATCTATAAAAAGATAACTTGTCATCAAAGATCACACCTTGTGATTTGGTTGGTGTTTACTTTCTGCAGTTAATTAAATGAATTGAAAAGATCATAAGAAATGATTAAGTGTTGGATTGTTCCCTCTTCCAAATTGTAATAGGTTTTAAAGATAGTCATCGTTGACTGATCAAAAAGGGGGAAAGTTGTTAGAAATATCTGTTTAAATTTTGATCAGCAACCTAATGACTTATCTTAGCTCAGAAAGGTGGTTAGTACTCTTGGTTCACTTGAACACTGTAAAAGAGGAAAATCACTAAGTAGGTTAGTCTAGCAAAACTTGTATAGGATGTTAGGTCTCTGAATGTAACTTTTATGTCTTTGAAGAAGACCAAGAAGAAGGCATCCGGCATGAGAGTTCAACAAATTTGAAGATTTGAAGACTGCATAAGATTGCTAAAGACGAAGGAAATTGGTCTCATCAGATACCAACAAGTCAGATATCTTAAAGAAACAAGTGTTTCTCAATAAACAAGTTTTGCAAAATATATCTGAGAACACAAGGTTTCTGAACGAGGAAAAGTGCCCACAGAAACCTACACTCAGATACCCTGGATAAAACTATGTTTCTGGGAAACAATGTTTCAACAGGTATCTGGAGATGTGAAGGTCTCTGGAAAGGGACATGCAATGCTTCAGAAAGCGTGCATAGTTTCGTTGACACTACAGGACAAAAATAGTACAATGCAATAAATGCGCAGACAGAGACATCTGAACAAAAGAGGAAATCTATGAAAAGAAACAACGTCTTCTGCAGTACTATTTTCAGATATCAATAGTTTGAATTTAAAATTGAGCCAAACGGATACTATTCAAACAGCTTCAAATTCAACTATAAATATCACCACTTAGAATGCTTGAAATACACCTTGAACTTACACACAGAACGAACTTATTCATTCAAGCATACAAGCCTTCAACCTACTTACTCTTTAGCTTACAGTTGCGACTAAGCTCTTGAATTCTAAGTAGCACGAAAGTTCTAAGTGTCCTGATCCTTAACAAGCATTGCTATCTGTGAAGGAGTTGAATCAAAACATCAAGTATCTGAGTTTCATTCTCCAGAACATTTAACATAGACTTGGGTCAGTAAAGAACATATCACCATACATTGTGAAGTGTGTTAAGTGATTCTTGTTCTATAGAGTATTCCTAAATGACTGAAAAGTTAGTAACACTACTCTCCTGATAACCCATCATAACCAACACCTTAAATGGCGTGGAGTACATGAAGTACTTAGTTTGGGAAACTAAGGAATAACTCCAAGGTTACTGAGCATAGGAAGTACTTAGTTTGGGAAACTAAGGAACAGCTCAAAGGTTTCTGAGTATAGGAAGTACTTGGCTGGGAGCCGGGGAATAACGCAGGGGGAACACTTGGTTGGGAACCTAGTGTATTTAGGAATTGAGAGAAGATATTTGTAAGGTGAACTCAATTATCTGTCTTAGTGGATTCCAGGTCTGAGAAAGACCGAAGTGGATTAGTTGAAGGATTACGCCACCTTCAGATACCACTATAAAAGACGTGTTATTTACTTTCAGCAATTTACTTATCGTTCTATTTATCCTGCTAAGTATTTAAACACATTATATCTTCCTGAGCACGTGTACTTATCACAGAAAAGTCTTCCGCTCTTTGAAATTAAGTATCAGATATCTGAGAAATTGTGTTTATCGACAAAAGTTGTAAAAGACTATTCACCCCGCCCCCCTCTAGTCTTTTCCTTTGCCGTTATCTAGACCAACACATTTGATCTTTCTTCATAATTCAGATCTTCTGTAGCAATTTGTTGCTCAGTTAATAGATTATCCATGTGATGTATTGCTTGATTTTCATCATTTACTGGTATATTGACATTCTTTCTTTTGTCAATCAAGTCATATTCATCTGTATTTGGTGTTCTAAAACTTATCTCTTCATCTGTTACGTTTTCTCCTCTGTATGGGAAGACAGTTTCTATAAACACCACATTTCTTGAAATGAAAATATTTCTTTTATCTAGATCAAAAAGTTTATACCCCTTCACATTAGCAGCATAACCAATAAAAATGCATTTTTGTGATCTAGAGTCCAATTTTGATCTTCCTATCTTCTCAGTACATGAGAAGCATAGACATCTAAATGTTTTGATGATTGAATAATCAGGTTTCTTATTGTGAAACAATTCAAAAGGTGTTTTGTTTGATAACAGTACACTTGGTGTTCTATTTATCAAGTATGCAACTGTTAGGACTGCATCTCCGCAGAAATGTTTTGGTAATTTTGATTGAAAGAGCAATGCTCTTGTGACATTTAATAAATGTTGGTGCTTTCTTTCAACTACGTACACCATTATGTTGTGGTGTATAAGAACATGTTCTTTGATGGATTATTCCATATTTATTGGTGATATCTAGCATATGAAATTCCATTCCATTATCAGTCCTTAAAATCTTAATGTTCTTCTGACATTGATTTTGTATCAATTCTATGAATTTTTTAATTGTTTCCTTTGTATCAGACTTGAGTTTTAATAGAAAGATCCATGTCATTCTACTGTAATCATCCACAATAGTTAGGAAATAGCTATGATTATTCAGAGTAGGCACAGGGTATGGTACCCAAAGATCACAATGTAACAACTCAAGTATTGAACTAGAATTTTTATTACTGATAGAAAATGGAAGTTTCTTTTGCTTGGCTTGCATACAAACCTCACAATAAGTAAACTCTCTACAGGAAACATTGGGATTTAAAGCTTTAATAGCTATTAATCTACTTGGACTGAGATGACCTAATCTAAAATGCCAGATGTGATCTTTAACTGCTGCTGATCCATCTTGTGCATTAAGATTGGTGATAGCTAGTGCCTTAGGTAATGCAAATAAATCTTCAACCAGATATAATCCTTTTTTAGCTTCAATCCGTCCAATCTTTGTCATTGATGCTTTCAATGAAGAGCTTGTCTGCAGTATTTGACAAAAGTTGTTAGAAAACAGGAATGCTACTGCATTATCTCTGCAAACTTTGTTAACTAACATCAGGTTCAGTCTGAAAGTGGTACACATAGTACTCTCTTTAATATGCATTTGTAATTTAGTCTAATATCTCCAATATGACTAATAGGAATCCTAGTAAGATTAGGTAACTGAACAAAATCATTGATCATTTTAACATTATTAGTATAAAGGCTTTTATCATAAATGATGTGATATGAAGCACCTGAGTCTAGGATCCATCTATGTAAAGATCCATTAGACATAATATTAGCAGTAAGTTTCATACCTGCATAGTTGAGTTCTGGTGTACCTTCTCTGATGATAGGACCAGGTGGAGTGCTTGTGCTAGCATTTTGCTGACCAGAGTGAACAGCATTAGCATTCTGATTTTGTTGTGCAAAGCTCATCAGTTGATGAAGCTGATCATTAGTGAGATTCACTGAGTTTCCTTGTATGGTATTTCCACCATAAGATTGATTGTTGCTTCCTCCATAATGGTACCTTCCTCCGAAATTTCCTCTTCCAGTGCCTTCATAAGGCTTCTTTAAGTTGTTCAATGGAAAACCATGAACTTTGAAACAATTTTCAACTGTATGATTATTGAGATTTGGACAATTTGGACATGATAATCCCTTCTTGTCTTTTCTCTTATAACCAATGTTCATAGCCAATGGCTCAAATGGTATGATAGCATTTTCTCTTGATAACTTTTGTGATTCTTCTTGCAAAACCACTGAGTATGCTTTATCTAGTGGAGGTTTTGGATCCATTAGCAAGATCTGACCTCTCACCATATCATATGAATCATTGAGACTCATTAAAAACTTGAAGATTTTATCAATCTATCTCACCTTTTCAACTTCTTCAGAAGTTTTGCAAGTATTATCTTTGCAAAGACCAGTTGGTATTGGTCTGCAATCATCAAGTTCTTCCCAGAGAGCTGATAGTTTTGAAAATAAATCAGTCACAGAAGTGTTACCTTGTACAGAAGTCATTATTTCTTTTTGAAGCTGAAAGATTCACATATCATTAGGTTGTGCATACCTCATTTTTAGTTTGAGTCAGCCTTATGCTACTGTCTTGACATAGAACAAAGAACTCTTTATTTTAGGTGAAACTGAATTCATCATCCAAGAAAGAATGATAGTGTTACAGCGTTTCCAGGCTTCTTTACTATCTTCATTGTTTTCTCGAAAAGTAACAGTTCCATGGATGAAACCCAACTTGTTTCTTATGCTGAGAGACATCAAGAAAACTCTGGACCAAGTATGATAGTTATTTTTGGTTAGCAATGGGATGATGGCGCTTAAAACAGAGTTGTTGGAGTGATGTAAGAAAAGAGGATTATTGGTGTTTTCATGTTCAGGGGTAGTGGTGGTGGAGCTAGAATTAACTGGAGTAGTTTCAGCCATGGCTTTAGAATTTGACAAGCAAAGAGAAGGCGAAGTTAAAGACTTTTAGGTGAAGAAACAGATACTTTTGTTTGAAAGAGATGGTTAAGAAAAGCATAATTTTTTTACTGAGATGGCTCTGGTGCCATGTTAGAATTATCAGATATAAGGTATAATGCACTGAAAGAGAGAGTTGTATTTTTTATGATAAAAAACAAGTTACAAAGAGGCTAATTTATACAAGAAATGTAATACGAAAAACTTGGCAAACAAGTCGAAAAATCCAGCTAACATACAGAGGCATTGTGCTCGATTACTCACATCTATAATCCTTGGTGAACAAGTCTGCGATTACAACCATTGATTAAAGTTTTTACGGTCCAGATGAAATAGTACCAAATGTACAGTCTGAAACCCTATCTACAGATTTTTGTCTTCTTTGCGGAGGAGGAAGACGAACTGAGCTTGGTCGGAAGAATCGTAAGATCGTTTGACGACTTTGCCTTTGTGTGAGTTTCATTTCTTTTCCACTTTTCAATTTGGTCCCTCTCCATTTCTTGCTTGATCGATTCAGTCTCTTTTTCGCGCCTTCAACTCTGGTCCTTGAACTTTCAAAATCTTTGCAATTAACTCTTGTTAAATTGCATTTCTCCAACCTTTTGTTATTTTTATCTTTAAATCTCCAATAGGTATACCAGATATGGCGATTATGCGTGAGATCTGGGTTTTAGTGAAGAACAAATGATCACTAGCATACGGGTAGGTATTTCGAAAACACCCTTCAGGCTTCAATCATGAGTACGCTAATTTAGGTGAGCAAGTGGAAATGCTAATTTTCATTGCTTTTTGTTGGATGCAATGGCTATAGGCTAGTTCACAAACCAAAATTTATTAGCTCAAGAACTCATCAGAATGAAACTAGGTGAAATTTACTTGAGTGCATGATAAATTTGGCATGCATCACCATTCTACAATTTGAAGTACTCCGGAAATTAACCATGCACATTTTATACAGGAACTCACAAACTTGCAATGAAAGAAGGAGAAGGAGAAGCAGGAGATTGTCCAGATAGAAAAGTTATATATCAGGCTGAGGATGCATATGGAGTGTTGGATTACAAAAAGGTTTTCCTTTCTTGCAGCTGATAATTTGAAGGCCTCCATCATGTTTAAGTTTTTTTGGATCCACACCATCAGGCAGCTTCCAGTTGAAGTGGTAGAGGAGTTGAGCTAATAAAAGCTTCCTGTTAATAAGAGTTTTTTTTTTTTTTTTTTGGATGAGAAGTAACTTGTATTGAAGAACCAAAAAGATTGCAAAACGATCTGGTGGCAGAACAGAACTACCATCAACATTAATGTCTGTGTGTTTTGCTAGCATATGAGCTATAGAGTGTGGCCAGCTCTGAATACATGACGGAAAGAAATGGAATGAAAGAAACACAATTACTCAAAATTTGGTTCACAAAAATACCAGCAGAATGATGGGTTGCCTGCTTGTATCATTTTAATCAGATTGGCCCAGTCCCCTTCCAGTTCAATATTTCAGAAGGCCCTGTTTTGTTGCCCACTGGATTGCACAACTTGTTGCTATAGCTTCTGCCGTCTCAGGTCCTGAATATATGAAATCCAGCCTTCTCCATATAACCACATTCCCAGTAGAATCTCGATAAAGTCTACTAAAAGGCTGATTTTTCTTTTTTATTTTTTATTTTTTTTATTTTACACTGGTATCCGCTACATGCGACTAATACAACCGAGCACTTTGGGACCTTTTTGAAGGGACAGCTCCCAGGGTGTTTTTTTTTAAGTACCACTTGAGCCAACAACCGTTGGTAAAAGGCTGATTTTTCTATACAATAGGAATAACTACATTAGACTAGTATAATCCATATGACTATGCTAAACACTTATGTTAAAGGAATATGATATTTTCTATATGTATGAAAATCAGACCTTTTTCTTGTTCAACTAATTCGTGCTCTTCAAATTGATTTTTGCTTTCTTTGAACGGTTCCTCACAACAACAATTGGAATCATCCCCTCTCAAATGAACAACTTTTCCCTAATTATTGGACCTTCAACAACCCAATGGAACAAACCCTAGATTCGCTCCAGCCTGATCCTTCTCTCTTCCACCTCATTCCACCATAACTCAGCTCAATGTACGACCCCAGTTGCTTGTACGGGCTATGACCTTCGTTTGACGGTTCCTTTTGTGTACCAGCTCAACAAGAGTATTGATGCAGTTCAATGAATGTTGAAGGAACGAGTAGGCATACAGTAAAAACTCCATATATAAATACTCTATAAAGGAATAAACTCTTTATAGTAATAAAAATTCCGTTGGTACTAAATGAATTCGGAAATGTACCCTACCGTACCCGAAACACACAATTTTATTCGGTTCGGGTAGTATCTCAACGGTGTTTAAAACTTGTAACTTGTATATGATTCATGCCTAATGTAACTATGGAAGCTATTCTGATTGTGCTACTTTTACTATGAAAAATTGCTAAAACTACTCATAGTTGGTCACCGAGTGGTTGTGGTCGTCAGGGCAAGTTTGTATTGAGTCTTGTGATCGGAATCCTGAAAATTGTTTCATATTGAATAGTGAACACTTAATTCTTTTTTTCCTTTTACATATATAATACTTATGTTATAAATAGTCATAATAGTATAATAATAGTATAATAATTTAAATGGACATAACATTGCACGTCAACCATAATATATCTCCATGAGAGCAATACTTTATCTTCAAACAAATAGTAAGGCTCTGTTCACTTTGGCTATATTTAGCACGAGCTTATCAGTTTGACGAACTTATTTTCGTAATAAGCTTATTACATGAACGCTTAGTTTATAGCTGATAAGCTTGTTCAGAAAGCTTATAAAAAAAATAAGTTAGCTGATTTGTTTTTTCATACCATATTTAGCAAATCAACTAACTTATCAGCTAATTGATTTACGAAACACTTTTATAAAAATCAAATCAGCTACCTTATCAGATACCAGCTAGCTTATTAGCTAGTTTTACTAAACAGAGCCTTTGTCTAAACTGAATGGAACTGAACTGAATTATAGTATAAAAAACAACTAAGCTGAACTGAACTAAAATTAATGAGTTTTCAGATGAAAATAGAGAGCCTAATTCCTTTTATACTTCCGGATAAATCATTTCACAAACCGACTTTCTTATCATTATTACTCCCTCCGTTCTTTTATAAGCTTTACTATTTGCCATTTCGAGCGTATTTTTACAAGTTTAACGTTTTCATTTTTGGAAACCCACTATCTCCACTTATTAATTTTTAAACACTCTTTTCATACTTTATCTATTCTCTTTCTTACCTTTTCTATAATCCCTCTTACCTTTTACCATCTACTTTATTTTTTATTATATTTCCTTAAAATTTTGACAGAGTGAAATGGTAAATCTTCCAATAAATTATTATTATTTTTATTTTTAATTTGTGACCTTGCTATCTCTTAGAATCCAAATATCTACTCCCCCTAGATATTTTGTAACTCAGAGAGCTGAGCTGAGCTTCATCTTCGATCCCAATCTGCAGATAACGAACTCGGACCTTAAAAACCTAGGGTTTCTTAAACTGCATTAACAATTAAATAAATGGATAATAATCATCTCCACAATCGCCCATCTGACAATGATCAACCGGCGGACAACGGAGCCGATCAAAATCGCCGCCGAGAGGATTCGTCGACGCCGTTGTCTGTTACTCGGAGGTTAACACGGATACTGGTGGAGGAAGGTGAAGGAGATCTGCTTTTGCAGGATGAGCACAGCGTTCTGCAATGGCTGCGAGCTATGGATATGCAGCTCATTGGAGCTTGCCGTGCCGACGAGAGGTTGAAGCCTTTGCTCAAGCTTAATGCCTCTTCTGGAGTTGTGGATGATCCTCTGTTATCTCATCTTAGTCAGGTTGTTTTCATAATCATATTGTGCTTCTTTAAATCACTTTCAACTCAATGCATATGCTTCATGAAATTATGTTCGAATTTGTGATGTTGTTGATTGGAAGAACCTCTTCTAGTTTGAGCCTTTTAGTTTTGGTGTAATGATGTTATGTTTGTGGAACAGCATTTTGAGCCGTTCGAAGTTGGTGTGCTTGCCAGGTGCTTGTGCGTGCCTCTTGTTTCGGTTCGGGTTGGGAAAGTTATCAAGCAAGGAACTCGGTTGTCACCGACTTCTGTGAGGTAGTTGCAGACAGGCTTATATCTTTACATTGTATCATTAGTTCTTTTGTCCAGTTGCTTTGCCTTGGATAAATCTATCGTTTTGTAATCTAGATATTTTAGTGAGACCCTTCATGAACCGTGCTGTATGAGAGAGAGGTGAAGGTTAACGAATTTTTCGTTCTCATCTTGTGTTTTCCCTTGATTCATCCTTTTACAGTGTGTTGGGGCGTTGGTCACATTAGAGTAATCGTTGTTTTAATCAACAAAATGGGGAGTAAGTTTGTGTTTGCTCATGTTAGTCTATGCTTGAATATGGATTATACTCCTGGTCTTATTTTACACTGTCCCATAGCCAACAATTGATTGCAAATATCACATGGCATGTATATTCTGCAATCACTATTGTGGGTCCTAAAGATTTATATTCTCTTGATATTGGAGGCAAATGAACTATTTGGGCTAATTTGAAGTTCACAAAATTTGAAGTTCACATCAGGAAGTTAATTGAACCCAGTTTATGTGTATCACTTGGACTGTGCATATCTTCTCTGTAAGTCATTAATCGTATAGTAGAATATATGCGGCCATGAAGCTGTGTGTATCTGTGCTTGTACTTACCATCTAGAGATTAATTTATGGTGTATCTTCATGTATACGCTATTTCGTCATTTTCTTTAGGAGATAGTATTACTTTTTTCCAATCATGTTATTTGGATGTATTAATTATCACCTTTTAGCGTCTCATAGGCTTGGTGTTATATTATAATATCTGATCCCTAACGTGGTTAGGAATCATACCTAAAAGTCTTGTACGTGAATTGCAGACATACTTTTTAACAATCTTTTGATCGGAACTACATCCTGGGTTATATCCTGGATGCTAGAATCATGTATCTTGATATGACTGTTCATGGGAGGTGCATTTGATGGAGACGCCTTGGAAGGTTGGTGTATAATATGCTTCCTATATTGGTAGCCCATGGAGATTGTTTTGACTTCTCTGATTTGATACAGTCTTGTTCTGTAATTCTACTTGAGATGATCAAGTTGGTGAAATGAAATACAAAATTGACTCTATGCTCTAGTACGGTATTGTGCGTGGATCTTCCTCCAGCATCATTCTCTGTTTGCTAATGTAATCTCAGTTTTCTTACCCTTCTGCTCTGTAGATTGCACTGTTTAATTATGTACGTGTGAGACTTTTTTAGTTTTTGTCAGTAAGGTATTCAAGTTTACACGTCATCACTACTTTTTTGGTGCCTAAACTTGTGGGCTGCTGTGCTCAAATTGTATGGACTATGGACTCTGATAGTAATATTGTTCATCCTGCCAAGTGAAATATCTTTTGACGTGTAGGTAAATTGTGCGTATACTGTTATTTAAGTTAAGAAGGTAGCTTCGTGCTCCTATGTCAATGTATTACTTCCTCCGCCCTGCATCAATGTTCCCATTTTGCCATTTTCGCATCCCGTACAAAGTTTCACGGTTCATATTTGATAAATATTACTTCTACCCCACGTAACTAACACCCACATAATACACTCATATTTGCAACTTTACCAATCCATTGTCTTTTTTTTTTTTTCCTTTCTCCATTTAAATAATACTCAACTTTCTACTTTAACAATCCACTATCAATTTTTTATTCATTCTTTATTATTTTTCCATTTAAATTTAGTCACTTTCCAACTTTATTTTGTTGACCAAAAAGCTAAATGGGACCTTGTCGCCGGATGGAGGAAGTACAAATTTACATGTACTGCTTGAATTTTTCTGTTATTAGATACTACCTCCGTTCCATTAGTCACTTCCTAAGTAGTAACTTTATCTAGGATTTAGGAAAATTAATAAAAAAAGTTGTTTGTGTGGGTATCATGTTGATAAAGTGGTAAGTGGGTGATAAAGTAGGAGAGAGATGAATAAAGTAGTGATAAAGTAGGAAATAGAAATAATAAAGAATTGGCAAGTGAGATGAAAACTTTCCTTTTATGACCCAGTAAGTTTCTAATTGAACGCCATATAAGGAAAGAAAGTTTTTAATGGAACGGAGGGAGTACTAAACTTGTATACTTGCCTTGTTAATTTCTTCATGTTTTCCACGTTACTGAATATCTAGTTCACATTTACTTGCACATTTTGTTGTTGCATGGACTGTGATTTCTTCTGCTTCACTTGTGCCACCACTGCAGTGGAGTCCAAATTAATTCATACGTTTTTCTTGTGTAACCATCTATTCGAATCTCTCCATTGATGTTTCCAAGCATGCACAGTGCACACATGATTGGGATTGTTAATTTTCTATGGAGTATGTTACAGTTCCGATGAATATACAATTTATATTCTAAGCCAGCATCTAGTACCATCTTGATTGCAGCTCCTGGCTTAGGTTTATCGGCAGTTATTTTGTATGTGCACCGACTCTTCAGTTTAAAACCAACAGAGTTTACACTTTCTCTTAAGATTAATGGGACATTGACATCAAATTCAAATTATATAGGTTGGCATATTGAGTATTTTTGGTCTGGATTTCCATAATTAAGAATATTGGTGTTAGTTGGTCCCTGGTAGCAGGGAAGCTGGTCAATTTTTTACTGCAACTTTTTGGAGATGCAAGTTGATATATCTTTGGTTATACAGTGTCTGGTTCCATTGTGCTTGTATCATAACTTTAGTTGAACATTTTGAGAAGTCGTTTGGAATTAAATACCTAACTATTGCTATATTAGGTAATACAGTAGCTAGTTGCTGGCATGCGTGGGCTTAAGGTGACAACAGATTTAAATTTCAATTCGTTTGATTTAATTAGACAGATTTTGAGTGCTTCATGTTTTATAATATGTTTGGTCCTTGTTGGTTCATATTATTGGGTAGTAAGGGGCAAGATAGAAAAGAGCAAATAGGTTAATGTGCCAAACTATTTTTTTATTTTTTTTGTGCTCATCTTCTTATTTACTAGTGCTGTTTTTGAACCTTCCATTTGTTTACCCATTGAATAGGGGGAACTTGTGTCTCACACTTTTACCAACTTCTGATCTACATATCTCATTTAATGGAGATGATGGGTGTACTGAGAGACTTGCAACATTAAGCACTAAAAGTTCTTGCCCTGGCATTAAAATTGAAGAGATATCCGCTGACAGGTCTGGGAGGTCTTTTCTGATTAGGACATCTGATGACGTGGTTTCTTACTATTGGTCCTCTGAGAAATCTAAACTTCTTGGAGACGAACTGCTCCTTAAGGTAAGAACTGCAGTCTGCAGCAACCCACACTGGTCAACTTTTGTAATGGAAAGCGTTAACGCATTTATTTTGTGATATAGATGAAGGATTTACTTGTCAGAAAACCTTCTTTGGCTGAGTTATCTGGAATTAGTGAGGCCCGCCTGAACTGTTTTGCAAGTCACCTTCGAGCTCATCTTTCTGAAAGCAATCTAACTAGTACTCGAGCCAGTGTCATTCTGGAAGCTTCCTTTCTGCCAGATGACCCTGAACGTCATTGTTGTCAATCATCATTCAATTGCCTGAAGGGTTCACGACCGGTCCAGTATGGGGGCTTCAGCTCAAAGACAAACCTTCCCTACCAAGGCAGTCTAAGTCCCAGGCCAAGTTCATTTAAAGAGAACCTGCCAAAAAGTTTGTCCTTCAATAGAACTGCTGCCAGAGGTAAATTGAGGCGGCGAGGAGAGAGTTATGCTCCACTAAGTATTGTTTCATTAAATTGTGTTAAATCATCTCGATCTGACTGCTTTCAGAAAGAAAAACTTCCTGAAGCAAACAAGACCCTCGCATTTACTTCATCAACAATTTTGGATGTAATTCCAATATCTCTAGATCTTCTTCCATCCCTAGGCTTGGATAAACAGGCTCCTGCTGCTGGACCATCTCATTTATTCCCCCACCACTGTTGGTCTCCTCCTGTGGCATCAGGTTTGCAATACACTCTGAATGGTTCAACCCTTCCAATTTTATCAACTGAATCGCTATCTTTACCTCCGCTATCTTCACTAATGGCCTCAAAATCTTCCCTCAATGTATCCGATATTCCACCTTTAAATTTTCCTTTTCTACCCGGTCCTTTGGTCAGATTACCAACGCTATCTAGTTCTCAGCAGATACCTACTTTTACTCCTCTAATATGTGACCCAATTGTCCATATTCCAGTAATTAATGTATGCTCGTCTGGCCAAGGGTATCTAGTAAGTGCGGGCCCAGCTATGCCTACCACAATTCAACCATTAAAACACAATCGTGTGGATTCGTTACATCCAAATGCGGAGTCCATGGTAGAGAAAAGTGCCAGAGAGACACTTCAGATGCTGATTAGTGGCAGCTCAAACCAACATAATGCACGGTTGTTAATGCCTTCTTTCTTGAGCTGCAACGATGACAAGCAAAATGCATATGTTGCTGGAACTAGGGGTGTTTACAGTGGAACTAAAGGTGTTGGTTCAATTAGCAGTAGATTGAGTGGAATTGGTATTGGCAAAAGTTCTTCTAGCAGTGATGGTATGAATGACCCTAAGGAGACGCCATATAGCTCCGGTTCATCTAGGTCCAGTTCATGACTGGTTGATTTTGATTTGAAAGAACATTAGTCTTCTGGAATTCACAGGTTTCAATCTTTCATAGAAATGTAGTTACGTTTTGCATATTGCTGATGCCTGAAATGTGTGATCAGTCTCAAATGTAGCAGCAGCAACTGCTCCTTTGCTTAGAATGTGTACACCATTATTTGTTCAATGAAAAGAAAATTAAATGAAAATTTGGTCTGCCTTTCTTCCTTAAAACATACTCCCTCTGTCCCGGAGAACTTCATATATTAGGGTTAGCACGCAGTTTTATGTGAAAAGTTAAAGTAATGATAGAATATATAAAAGGTGGGAAAAAGTGAACTTTTAGTGGTAAAATGTGTAATTTGAGTGTAAAGTTGAGATTGTTTATTACTCCCTCCATTCCACCTGTTTCTTTCCATTTTGTTTTTGCACAAATTTTAAGAAATTTGAGTAAAAAATGGGTTTATATAGATAAAGTAGTAAGTGTATAGTAAAAAGTAAGAAAGAGAATTGAAAAAGTATGAAAGAGAGAGATTAAAATATTAATAATGGAGATAGTGGGTTTCCATAAAAGGAAATGGAAAGTTTTTAACGGAACGCCCAAAATGGAAAAATGGAAAGAAATCTATGGAACGGAGATAGTATTTGTTGGGTGTGGGGTAGCTTACTTTTTTGGTAATGGATGAAGTTACATGGGGCTTAAAATGGAAACGAAAGTATGAAGTTACGTGGAAAGATTATATTCATTTGCATCTGAGCCTCTTTGATGAACAAACTTTATGGAGCTTCATTTTAGGTGCTCTCCGGTGTTTGCAGCCTACGGACAAGCATATTGATTTTTTTAAATTTTTTTTTTTTTTGAATAAGTAAATTATATTACAAGGGTTCAATTACCACTACTTCTTGTCTTCTGCATCAACCACCTTATAACTACTTTCAATGCTGCCAAGGTTCGAACTCTGCACCTTCTGCATACAACCTCAACTCCTTACCACTAGACCACCTTATAACTCCCTAACAAGCATATCGATGTTGACATGTGGGTAACTCACCAGAATTTCCAGCTCTCTGTGAGTTTGAATTCTTACTTCGCTCTCTTTTTTATCTGCCCAGTATATGTATGTGCATACTTGGAACATAACTATTAAGAATATTCTTTATGTTTGTGTGCACATGTAGTGTTTATTCCCTACCTGAAAGAAGAAAAAATGCCAAGGTAATCCTATTAACAAAATTTGTTAATGGATTAAATGACCAAATTTAGAGTAGTTTCAAGTTGCGGCTATGATGATCCTGTATTTAAATTGGAAAGAAATAAATATGTTTAATACGAAAATGAATGAATCTTCTTAGACCACTCCTAATGGGTCGTGAGTTAAGACCGTGAATAGTACGCGAAATGACTAATGATTTAACGACTAACTGCAGAAAAATCATTCAATGCGTCGGACGACCGTGAATAGTGTTTTTTTATTATTTTTTTCGTATTTTTTGTAGCTTGCTTCACATATTATAAGAGCGTTTAGAAGTTGAAATTACTCAAATTGAATTCTTAAAACTCGTTTTATAATTTATTGAGATTGAAATCAGAATGAAAAAAATGAGAAATGAGTATCGAAATGAGTTGTGAATGAGTTGTATTTATAGATCTCGAAAAAATATAGCCGTTGGGATATTTTTTATTTAATATTACTTTATAAATTAATTTTAAAAAATAAAAAAATAAATAAAAATAAAAAAGGGGTGGGACCCACCCGGTCGTCCGGTCCGTTGGGCTGGGGCTCATGGGGCCAGCCCAATGGTCGGGACGACCGACCCCAAAATTCGGCCTTGTTAAGGCCGAATTTTGGGGTGGCCGTGCCTCACGGCCGGCCGTCCCGACGACCACTCCCATTGGGAGTGGTCTTAAACCAATATGTTGTGGCTGCCAATATTATTGGAGTTCGTATCTGTATTATACTGAATACTATGCTAGTCTGTGTCATTAATCTTGAAGTCAGGTTTATTCTTTATGAATATTCTTTATGTTTGTGAGCACATGTAGTGTTTATTCCCTATCTGAAAGAAGAAAAAATGCCAAGGTAATCCTATTAACAAAATGTGTTAATGGATTAAATGACCAAATTTAGAGTAGTTCCAAGTTGCGGCTATGATGATCCTGTATTTAAATTGGAAAGAAATAAATATGTTTAATACTAAAATGAATGAATCTTCTTAAACCTATATGTTGTGGCTGCCAATATTATTGGAGTTCGTATCTGTATCATACTGAATACTATGCTAGTCTGTGTCATTAATCTTGAAGTCAGGTTTACTATGCTTCACAAGCATCATTGCCCTTGTGTCCCAACATCAATGTCATCAACTACACTGATGTTTTGTTTTTTGTCCTGGAATACAGCCTGTTTGGTTTTTACCTTGGGGTAGAGTAGAACAGGAGTTGTCGATAGGATATCCCTTGTGTACTATGGAGACGTCACTGAAGTTCACATCGCTGCCTGGTCCTTGATCTGTCATGACATTATTATTATTATGTCCCAAGTAACTGTGTTGTAATGATACACTTGGAAATTTCTTTAGGTTTCAGTTAAAAATTGCCCCTCGGGTGGAAATTTCAACATCAGCAGTGAGGTGTTTTTGCATTTTCTCTACTCAGTGGTAGGGGGGACCCTATATCCCCATATATATTACCCTGGACTCCTGAAGTAGAGTACGTCATTTATGCAATTTCAAAAGAAGGTTTGGATGGTTGAGAAATAGACATGGATTGTGTTCGAGCGCAAAGACCATCTCAATGATAGTTTAGTTTTAACCCACTTATATATGTAAAATATCGATAAACTATGGTGGAGTTGTTTGATTATCAACCACTATGATGATGGATATCTTCTAGTACAAATTTGTATGGTGAGCCAGTTGTTTTGACATTGGCGTAAATAGCAAAAATCAGCCCCCGGTTTTAGTACTTGTTCTAGTGATATTATTTGAGTTAATCTGCTCTAGTGAGGGGGTGGATCTAACCCCTAGGTCTAATAAACACTGGACTTGTCATATCTCGATCTGAAAGTTTGCTTTTGGTATGGCTCGTTAACAAAATGAGGGAATATGCATGTTTGAGCTGAAAATATCATAAATAAGCTTATACTCGATTTGTTTGGATCGAACGTGATCGATTCAGTGTGCAAATGATAAAGAAAGAAGATGCGAGTTATATATTTTGCACGGATCCAGTTACATCACTCATCACGTAGAACTTCATAATTTAAGGGTTGGCGTGCAGTTTTAGATGAAAATTTAACATAAGTGTTAAAATATGAAAATGTGTAAAAAAATGTACTTTTAATAACAAAAAAAATACTCCCTCCGTCCCGAAAAACTTCATACATTAGGGTTAGCGCGCAGTTTTATGCGAAATGATAGAATACATAAAGGGTGGGAAAAATGTGTAATTTTAGTGGCAAAATGTGTAATTTAAGTGTAAAGTTGAGATTGTTTATTATTTGTTGAGTGTGGGGTAGCTTCCTTTTTTAGTAATGTTTGAAGTTCTATGGCACAGTTAAAAATGGCAAATGTATAAAGTTCTGCGGGACCGAGGGAATATAATTCATGTGTAAATGTAAGATTGTTTATTATATAAGATTTCTATTTGAAAAAAGTTACATTTTGATTGACCATTAATTGTTTCGAGTTGATTAATAATTACTCATAAACGATAATAGTAAATAATTTAATAAAATCATATAATAAAAATTTAATTACTAAATTTTCATTATATAATTTTAATAATTTATTTATTAATATCGTTTAAGAGTAAATTGTGATCAAACACGGAGACAGTTGACCGCAGAATAGTAAAATGTAACAATTTTTCTGAAATTGAGGGAGTATTAGATATGAATAGCTTCCTCAAACGCATGAAGTTTACATGTGATTAGTATTACGAGGCTGTTTGTGTAGCGGCTAAAACCCGATTTTGATTGAGTTATCATTTTTATCCTGTTTGCCAGGCGGTTTTAATCGCGTTGAACAGTAACCGTTTTTAATCACCAACTATTCATAATTCAATTAAATTTTATCTTCATACCTGCTATTTTTCTCTCACTTTATTTTTCATTTATTATAACAACCTTAAACCAATTGAATAACATTAAAAACAATCAAATAATCCTAAAAACTCTTACACTTCACTTCACTCTTGCACACCCTATATAACAACCCTATAAAACTTTAATTCCATTTCAAACACAATTTTTCAAAACTCAAACGGTTAAAACCAAATTAAAACCATGTCTATTTTATTCGATTTCCAAACAGCTACTACATGTGTTTATTCGAATAGCTCGATTATCAATCATGTTGAGCATTTGTTAAAAGTCAGTTTGTATGACAACTCTAAACTGAACTAAAACTGAAACAGACAAAGACAACATCATTTTTCGTTCTAATTAAATGGAAAAAGGTGACTAAAAGAGGGACATTGGCATCATCACCATCATCATCACAATGTTAGAATAATTGACAATAGCTTCAATAACAAGCTGGCGATGGAGAAAATCATAACCATGGATGATGCACAACTACTCTAGTATTAAAATTCGATCAAGTACTTCCTGTCCATCAAGTGGATAAATGAATGTCAAATTAACAAACAGTAAGAGTAGAAAAGCCAGCCCAGCAACTTGAATCGTAAATAAGTCTATCGAATGTGTATTATTGGGCTATAAAGTCAAATTCACTAATGCTAACCTAAAAGTAAAGCATAATGATAATTTTAACTTGATCGATAAATTAAATTATTAAGTGATGTGGAATGGAGACATCTTTTCTCGATACAAAGCGATAGATTCTCGTACATTTGCAAGTGTTTAGAATTTAGATTAGGCTCATCCGGGGTCCACCATAATATTGCAAGAATAATTTTCTTTGGCTGATCTCACTCATAGCTGCAGCTACTTGTCCTCTTCAGCCTTGAGTTCAGTGGTTTTTTTGCCCGGCTCGTCGTCTACTACAAAACTTGGTCCAAATTTTGCATTTAATACATACATACGTTTTCAAGTCATTAGCGACCGCGATCGTATGGAATAAGATTGACCATGTTAGCCGTGAAACTTGTAGCCGGACCAATTTTTTATACAACTGTGTGTAGTTGGCAATAACTTGAACAACGATGAAAATTTTGAAGCAACTTTTGTACGTGCCAACGAATCAGCCCCACCACCGTTTTGTGAAGTATTGTAAATTAAATATAATCAAAAGTAAACCTACTAACATATTTTATTTCACTTTCAACTTTAAAAATCAATTTGAGGGACCAACTAGTACTATTTTATCCAAAAGTAATATATACCTTATTTTCACCACACAAAAAGTAAACAGGAAGCTATTTCTGGGACGGAGTAAGTATTAAATTTGCTAGAGGGGTAAAAGGTTGTATATTGTGAACGATTTGTACCTTATACAAATTAGAAGAGAAGAGGCTCCACTCAATGCAAATATTTGCATAGACCAGTTATGCCGCATCATATTCGTCCCACCCAATTCTTTATGTTTTCTTTTCCGAGTTAAATGCATAACACCCCTGAGTTATTAATAATGTGCGCGAAACCCCCCTGAGTTACCCAATTAGTACCAAATCCCCTTGAGTTATTAAAAATGGGCACAAAACCCCCCACCCTTTATTTTTAAAGTGTGTTAGGTACACTCTCATTAGGTACGACTATATATGTTTGTTTATGTTATCTTATACCAAATCAATGCCAAAAAAACAAAAAAAAATCATAGTTATTAAAAATAATCGCAAAATCCCATGAAATTCTTATAAAGTTATTGCAATACCCCTTACATGAATACTAAATATACATGATGAATTTGTATTATGTGCAGTTTAACTCGTTTGTCCAAATTTTTGAAAATATTAAAATGACTTAAATTTGAGCTATTAAAAATAGTAAAGCTCTACTTTTTTCATGGTTAAATGAACAACAAAAATCGATCACACCACACACTACTGGTTATATAACACTGAAATATATAAATAACAACCATAGATAATACTAATTAAAATTGTCACTACATATCAACAACATATACCAATTAGTCACGTAAACGGAAAAAGGTGAATGCAAAAGATAATAAACTGAAACTATGAATGTCTAATCCACCTAGTTGCGTTAATTTGGAGTAAGAAAACCTAAAAGAACATCCATTGTCGCACCTAACACGAGCACGCCGAAAAAAAAAGGCTGAGGGGGTTCCACGCACATGTTTTAATAACTCAGAGGGGTTTCGCGCATATTTTTCATAACTCAGGGACTAATTTATTAACTTAGGGGAGTTTCGCGTACATTTTTTAATAACTCAGAGGGTTTGGTACTAATTTGTTAACTCAATGGGGTTTTACGCACATTTACAATAACTTAAGGGGTATTTTACATTACCCTTTCTTTTCCCTGTCTAGTTATGTTATGCAATCCTGTGGGAGGTAAACTTTATCCATTCAATTTCACGCGTAGTATTAATTGGAAAATAAAATAAATTAAAAATTAAAAATTTCATTAAAAAAGTGTAGTTTTAGTGAAAAATGTGTAATTTATGTGTAAATATAATATTTTATATTATTTGTTGAGCGTATGGTATTTACTTTTTTAGTAATGTAAATTCTTTGGTAGTACTAAAAATGACAAATGTATGAATTTATGCGAAATAAAATGAGTACCATTCATATTTTTACATTTTCTATTTTTCCTGTAAAATCTATCTCCAATATGAGTTTTTGTGGGAAGAGTGACGTTAGATGAGGTTGCGTTATGAATTATTGAAGGATAACTGATGTTAGAGATGTGACAAACAATTAATAGGACTTTTGTGAATTGCGACAAAGGTGAATTGATATTACATAATGTTGAAAAGCCAAATGAAATACAAGCGGCTATTTTAAAAGTCCCTTTCATCAAACACTGGGATTATTTAATTCCTATTCTTCAAGCAAATCTTAAGAAGAAATTTTTGCAATTATTCATTTAAAAATCCCTAATAGAACCATCAATCAATTTTAGAAAAATAAACCTTCGACGAAATTATTGATATGTCTGTCAGTCTGTGCAATGAAGTTCTTCAAAGATATGGAGTATATGAAAAGTTTCTAGGTGTTGCAATCACATCTTTGTTGATGAAATCCTCGTTTGAAATAATCAAAATAATATTATAGCTATGGGTACTTTTTAAAATTATGTGTAATTAATTTAGAGAAGCATACAAAATTTCTTAATTGGCCTTTTTTACGGTTATGGAGATTTATTTATGCACTTACGCCATATATTACAAGATCCTCTAGAATCTTTGCTTTTCGGTGATCACTTACCCATGGATTATGGATATAGGTATATATTGGTAGTAATAATAAGAAATACAATCAAGTTTGTCCGAACAGTTTGGAAGGCTGTTAGAACTTAGAGCAACTCCAGCAGTGTTGCAACTCCATATTGCAACACTGCTGGACCTTGATTTGGGACTCCAGCAGAATCCCAAATCGAGGTCCAGCGCTGGGTTTTGCTTTTTTTTTTTTTTTTTTTTTCATTTCTTTTCTTGTTTTCTTTCTTTTCTTTCCTGTTTCTTATTTCCCTTCCTCTTTTCTTGTTTTCTTTCATCTTTTCTACTTTTATCTTTTTTATTATTTTTTATTTTTCTTGAATATTTTCATATGATAATAATTATATGTAGCAATAGAAATATACTTATACATTACTTCTCAAATTTAAAATACATATTATTTGAATTTAAAATTACACCTGTAGAATGTAGTATTTTAATTGTTGTAATTTTCATTTTCAGTTATTGTAATTTTCAATTTCAAGTATTGTAATTTTCAAGTTTAAGTATTATAGTTTTTTTAAGTAATGTAATTTTACTTTCAAGTAATGTATTTAAAAAAAATTAATGTGATTTTGTTATAATTAATTAACTACATTTAAAATAAAGCCAAGAATAAAGTTTAAAAGGAAATGAGAAAAGAAAATGAAATGACTAATTAAGTTTGAAAGAAATGTTAAAAGAAAATAGATTTTGGGCCTCACTGTTGGAGTAGAGAATTGTGAAGAGTTGCAAAGTGAGTTGCAGTGAGTGGAATGCTGACGTGGCGGAGAGAGTGGGTTGCAGAAAGTTGCAACTGCTGGGGATGTAAGTAGGAGCTTCTACGTTCAAGTGTCATGTTGTCAATTTTTCTCCCATGAAGAATCAATTGTGCACATTTTTTATAACTGACATTTTGCTAGAATTGTGTGGGCAATTTCACCTTTATCTAATATGCTTTTCACTACAGATGCAAGCAGAATATGGGACTGGTTTCTTTCTGTCCGATCTAAAGCCACTCAGGAGGAATTTGAGTTATTCATTTGTATTTGCTGGAGCTTATGGCGACATAGGAATACTGTGGTGCATGAAGGAAAACGAATGGAACCGGCTAGTACAGTCAGTTTTGCGGTGGAGTATAGGCACCAATACACAGCAGCTCAGTACCATTTCCCGCATCCTCGACCACCAGACGAAGTACCGGCCTGGATTCCACCTGAAGACGACGAGGTAAAGGTTAATTTTGACGCATCAGTAGTTTCAACCTCGCCATCGGTTGGATTGGGTGTGGTAGCTCGTAATAAACATGGGAAGATTATCGCATGGCGAAGACGGAGACGAAATCATTTTCAGCAACCTGAATTAGCGGAGGCTTTGGCAGCAAAATTGGCAGTTGAATTAGCCATAGAGTTGCGGCTACATAAGGTAATCATAGACGGTGACTGCAGTAACTTGATCAGGGACTTGCAATCGTCAACGCCATGTTTTTCTGTAGCTGGAGTGATAGTTGAAGAAATTAAGAGTTTAATTCAAGGTTTTGATTGTTTTCGTTTCCAATTTACTCCAAGACTTGGTAATACTCTAGCCCATTCTTTAGCTCGCAATTTTTGCGAAGATGCTGATGGAGATACTTTACTCCCATTTTGATTTCTGATGTAATGTTTTGATGATTTTATAATGAGAATGAATTCATTTGATAAAAAAAAAAAAAAATCCTTCCATGAAGGCTGACTTGAGCATCGTTTTTTTCTTTCTTCCTGGGTATATTTTGTCAGTTTTTTAAAAAGAAAACAAACCGGGATTATATACAACTAACTTAAATTGTGACATGTGTGTCCAGAACAGTGAATCCTGACAATACAGCTTTTTAGTGTGTTCGACACACTGAACGCTGACTGTAGAAAACACATACAAATGAATATTAAAGAGAGAACAATATTACAACCGCGGAAAATTAAAGAAAAAAAATATAAGTTTCTAGCATATTATATTCTATAATTCACTAATTCACCGAGTCTCAAGTCGAAAATATTCACTATACGATGATTGATAATGAATACAAAACTACTCTAGATTTATTCTCTACGAATATCTCTAGATGCTAATCAACCGAGCAACGAAGAGAACTACCTCTACCAATCTCACTTCCTGACTGTGAATCACAAAGAGAATGATGCTAGAAAATGCTCAAGAAATTCTTGATAGAAATCATGAATCTAAGAATATAAACTCTCGGTTTTGCTGGCTATCTTCATGTGTTATGTTTTGATGTGCTCTTGTTGTATATATAATATCCAAAAACATCCAGCAACATAGCAAATCTGATTTGTTGTGATCTCATACTTTGTTTACTCTAGGATTCCAAGTTCTAGTCGACCTTAACTTCAAGTATTCTTGTATCGATCTAAGAACTCACATATCTCGTTTGCTTCGTCCCTATGCTGCAAAAACTCTTAGCACCACGTTTTTCTCTCAGCAACAAGTTTTCTTTCAAGACCCCAGCAACAAGAAGCAACCCAGATCCTTTATCACTTAATTAACTTGTTGGATATGTTTAAAGTCTTCCCAACAAGCCAACCAAGATCTCGTGAGTTCTCCAAACTCGTTCAACCTACATATATCTGCACAATCGTGAAATCGATTAGGAAAGTGAATATAGGCAAAATCTAATAAGAAAACTGATGTAGAACAAACTGTTCCCGCACATAAAAAAAAACTGCCGAATCTGGTGTTCCCGAAACACCAAACAAAACACTAAGAAGATAGTCTTATGTTGTAGTGTACAACATGGGTGTTTTCACTAAGGGCATCGATCTATTAATAAACATGTTATATTTGTACCCAAGGGCATCTATTAATAAACATGTCATTTGTGTATCTAAAGATGCATCTATTTAACTGTCATTTTACATTTACTGCTTAAGATTTATTCATAGTCAAAGTTCAAAACGGTTTAACGAAAAAAGTCAAAATGGTTAACTTGCCAAAAACTAGTAATGCTCTGTTTACCACTAGCTTTTCAGCTCCATGATCTTTTTTTGACCATTGACTAATAAAAAACTCGTTACGTGAATGCGCAGCTTCTTTAACCAGCTAGCTGGAAAAAGAAGCTAGTCAATGTAGCTTTTTTTTTAAAGAAGGAGCTTCTTATCTTTTTCATTCCGAAAATATCCCTAACCTATATTAACCTAAATTAGAATAAAGAAAATAAGAAACCATCGCCGTCAGATCAAACTTTTCAACTTATACCCCCACAAATTTCGAATGACGACAGATACATGCCCTACTTTAAGGTACTGATTTTATTATTATCATATCTTATTGCTATAACATTAATATACACTATTTGTATACTACTTTTACAAGTTTCATATAATATCTTTAAATAAATCGTGTAGGATTGCATTGGATGTATTGATGGTACACACATACATGCATGTATTCCTGAGACAGACCAGCTGCCCTATAGCGGACGAAAGGGGATACCTACCTTTAATGTCATGGCATGTTGTGACTTTAATATGTGTTTCACATTCATTTCAGTAGGTTGGCCTAGATGAGCTCATGATACTCGTGTTTTTCTTCATGCGATCAATACGCCGGCAATGAACTTTCCAAACCCACCACATGGAAGGTATTATTTGGTTGACAAAGGATATCCAGAAAGAGACGGTTACTTGGTCCCTTACCCAAATACAAGGTACCACAAATCTCAATTTGAGCATGAACAACCTTCTAATGGGCAAGAAGCATTTAACAAGTTACATTCATCACTTAGAAGCTGCATCGAAAGATCATTTGGCGTGTTGAAGAAAAGATGGAAGATATTGGCTGAAATGCCACAATATAGCATGGGGACTCAGATTGATGTTATTATGGCTGCGGTTGCTTTACATAATTACATTAGGATACACTCAGAAGATGATCTAATATTTAATGTACTTGAGAGTCATCCAGATTATATACCCTTTGAAGAACTCCACGAATCGCTAGTGCTACCAACCATGGAAATTCAAGAGAAACATCTATTGAGATGAATATAATCCGTGAGCATTGCAGCTTTGATATGGGGAAGTGATGATCTAGCTTAGTTACGTTTTCTTTTTGTAAACCGGAAGGTCATTAGAATTCTCAACTTATATTTTATATTGTTGGATCCTTTGTTATACATTTTGTGTACTTTTTTGCAATTAACATAAGGATTAATGTATCCGCACCTCTTTAAAATGCATACATGTAGTACACATCAAATACTGTTTTTTTCATTACTAAGTTAAAATGCTCAACGATTATTTCTTTCAACTTCTGATAATTTTGATGATGTTATTAAAGTGGCGATGTAAAGTACATTAAATATACATTATATTATTGGACAAAATATGATATATTATTATTTAAAAAACTATAGACTAATAATACGATAAGAAAGGTTAAAGACAAGAAAAATAAGAGTAATGCCCTTTTATGTCATTTTACAAAATACCAGCTAGCTTTTCAGCTAATTTGCTAAACACCTACATTTAAAACCAGCTAGCTTTCCAGCTACCAACTAGCTTTCCAGCTAGTTTTGCTTTGCTAAACAGAGGCTAAGGCTCTGTTTACCACTAGCTTTCCAGCTCCATAAGTTTTTTTTACCATTGACTAATAAAAAGCTAAGATTGAATGAGCTGACTTTTTTTCCAAATTAATGGAAAAAGCTTCCTCGAGAAATTTTTTTGAAAAAGAAGAGCTTCTATATTTTTATTCAAAATATCCCTACCCAAATTAACCTAAATTAGACTAAATAAAATAAGAAGTAAACACCCATATTACCAAGAACTAATTCTATACATCATGCACAACATTATCACCGAGATTCATCTTGCAAAGACGCAACAAGTTATGACATCTAGTTTTAATTTAGGTCTTTGAAGCCATTGTTATAAGCATAAGGATCCTTTCATATACATTTTGTGTCTTTTTTGAACTAAGATAAGGATTAATATATTCGCAACTCTTTAAAATGCATACGTAGATACATCAATTCTCGATTTTTTCATTACTAAGTTAAAATGCTCAACGATTATTTCTTTCAACTTCTGATAATTTTGATGATGTTACTAAAGTGACGATGTAAAGTACATTGAATATATATTATAATTATTGGACAAAATATGATATATTATTATTTAAAAAACTATAGACTAATAATACGATAAGAAAGGTTAAAGAAAAGAAAAATAAGAGTAATGACTTTTATGTCATTTTACAAAATACCAGCTAAGTTTTCAGCTAATTTGCTAAATATCTACCTTTAAAACCAGTAGCTTTTCAACTAGTTAACCAACTAGCTTTCCAGCTACCTAACTATAGCGTAAGAGAGAGAAAAATTTGAAAAGAAGTTGGTAAAAATCAAAGGAAAGGAAGCTCTCAGATATCTCAATCAAAGCCGAGACACACAAATCTAACAAATCATCAATTTCCTCCTTTTTCTTCTTCTTCTTCTTCTTCAACTTCTTGTTCCACAAAATCATCCCTACCGTTAATCCACTCCACTCTATTCCATTGCTACTACTACTACTCCTCCTCTCATCATCAAACACCACCATACCATTATTACTCATTATTATTATTATTATTATTATTATTATTATTATTATTATTATTATTATTATCATGCTCTGTTCCATTTGTCCAGTGGATCCAAACAACCATACAAAATGAAGGAATCAAGAAAAAGACCCAACGGAATAACTTCGAGCTCCTCCACCTCTGGCCAATACGACACCGTATGGGAGTGCGTCATCCCCTACGTCTCCGACCCTCGCGACCGCGACGCCGTCTCACTCGTTTGCAAGCGATGGTACGACATCGACGCCATAACCCGGAAACACATCACCATCGCCTTGTGCTACACCGTCAAGCCACAGCGTCTCTCTCGCCGTTTCCCTCATCTCGAGTCGCTCAAGCTCAAGGGTAAGCCACGCGCCGCAATGTTCAACCTGATTCCGGAGGATTGGGGCGGATTTGTGGCGCCTTGGGTGGACGATATTGTCAGGTCGTTTGGGAAGATGAGAGCGCTCCATTTTAGGAGGATGATTGTGTTGGATCAGGATCTCGAGAAGCTTGCGAGATCCCCTTGTGGGAAGGTGTTGGAGGTTTTGAAGCTCGATAAGTGCTCCGGGTTTTCGACTGATGGGTTGTTGCATATTGGGAAGCTTTGCAGGTATATTGATGATAAAAATTTGATCTTGTTTTGTATTGTGTTGGATTGGTCAGTTGGGAATTCTTGGGGAATTGTTGTGTGTCAGTTTTCAGCTGATGTGTTTTGATGAGTTTGGTGAATCTTGGTAAAGCTGAAAAGTTTTTGGGTAGTCAGCAATTTTTGGTGATGGGGTGAATTCAAAATCTTGACTTTTTGTGTGTGATGGGTTTGGTGAATCTTGATCAGTTCACTAGTCCAGGTTTTCTGCATCCTAATCACTAAAATGATTCATTTTCAAATTTCAACTCATAGAAGATGAAATCATTATGGAGTTTCTATACTCAAATTCTGTTTCAGAAATATTCCAAAACCTTTTGCTTTTTCAAGAATTCAGAATACAGCACGGATTTTAGGTAATGGATTTTCTGCTCCATTGAAATTGATTGTCTGGCTACTTGGGTCTTACTGTTCTTTTCCATATAATATATTTTTTAAAAAAATGTAATCTTTGGTTTTAAAGATGCGTATTAATATGGATAGTATCAAGTGATTCTGGGATTTTTTTTTTTTTTTTTTTTTTTTTTTTTGTGTATGGGCTTAATGGTTGGTCTTTTATTGGGGAGATCATGATAAGTATCAAAAGACTGTGAACTTAAAAATTGATCTTGTACTTTGATTTTTCAGAGCTTTCATGGTTTTAATGGCTGAAACTGTAACTTGTTAATGAACGTTGTTGGTTTGGGATATGATTTTGAATTTTGAAGTACTATTTGAACTGGCTATTTTGCTTGTTATGTCTACAGTCAGAAACTTGAAAGTATCATATGATATTTGCACTTATGAACCTGTTAATGAATGTAGTTAGTTGGGCAGATCATTTTATTTTTGCTTTTAATGTTCACAGTTTGAATGTACTATGTGAACTGGCTACACTTTGCTTGTTATATAGACAGCTAGAAACTTGAAAGTACATGAGAATGGTTTTTGTCCTTTTATGAACTTGTTAATGAATGTTATTGGTTGGGCATATGGTTTAGTTTTTAACCTTTTTTTTTTTCCTACGTGAACTGGCCACTTCATTTGATTGTTTTGTGACTTCATGAAACATCATGAACTGCCAAAAATCCTGATTAATAGAAAGACCGATGTTTGCATTTGGCTTTGCAGCATCAAAGTGCTAGC
This sequence comes from Plantago major, assembly GCA_026545765.1. Classification (NCBI taxonomy): domain Eukaryota; kingdom Viridiplantae; phylum Streptophyta; class Magnoliopsida; order Lamiales; family Plantaginaceae; genus Plantago; species Plantago major. The sequence goes on from CM048839.1 coordinate 97,917,508, forward strand.
TCCTTTATATTCATAGCCATGGAAAAAAAATTCAGATAATTACAAAACCCACCCCTCCAAGATGACCACTTTGCAGATTCATACCCGCAGTTTGAACAATTACAAAACCCTCCTCTACGATTCAAAAGTGGTTACATATGCACCTATTGGTCAACGCCGGAGCTGATGTCAGCCCGTCTCTTGGCCGGAACACACGCCAATTGATGACATGGACTGCCATATCATTAATTCCTCCTTTATTAATTAATTTTGACTGGGTTTATTTGTAATTGATTTAAAAAGTAATTTGTGATGTTAGTTACTAGTTGGCCAAAAAAATAAAAATAACTTATTCTCTATTTCTATACTTTACATATTTGATATTTATGTTTTATAATTCACAAAATTGACCCAAAAATTTAACAATAAACACCCCAATATAATAATTATTTTGTTAGATTAATCCAAACATTATTGCAATACAATCCTCCAATAATATCATATTCTCAATATAGAAATCCAAAAAAAAAAAATTAAAAATCACAAAGAAAAAGAAAAAAAGAAAATTGAATCTCCATTGAAGACCCATTTCAAAACCTTGAAATGGATCTTCAATGGAGACCCACCTTGAAATTGAATCTCCATTGAAGACCCATTTCAAAAGCTCCAACATTGAATGGGTCTTCAATGGAGACCCACATAAGCTCCAATTGGGACAGCCCCAATCGGAGCACTAAGCAGCTCCGGTTGGAGCTGTTGATCAGCTCCTATTGAGCTCTCGCCGGAGCTCTTTTACAGCTCCGTAAGCCCCAAACGGAGCTATTGAACGGCTCAGGCTCGCTGGAGCTCTTTTTTTACAGCCCCAAACGGAGCTGTAAATTGCTCAGTTTACAGCTCCGGTTGGAGCTCTGTCTTGTACTCCGATTGGGGTTGTTTTTACCCCAATCGTAGCTTGGTTGGGTTTCTCCATTGGAGATCCATTCTCAAGCTTTTAAGCTTTTGAAATTGGTCTCCAATGGAGACTCAATTTTTTTCCTTATGTTTTTGGTCCGTAATTCTTGTGATAGTGGTGGTTAGACGGAGATGGTGATGGTCGTTATGGACCGGAGGGGATGGTGGTTGTTATTGGGTGGTGGAGCTAGGTTGTTTAAGTGTTGAAGAAGAAGGGATGGAGGAAGAAGAAGAAGAAGAAAGGAATGAGATTTTTCTTTTATTTTTTTTTTTACCTAAAAGTCCACATATATGCCAAATTCATATCCACATTATCATTAATTGACACGTAGGAGCCGGAGTCAACGCCGGAATGTGAAATTGGGCATGGATGTAATTGTTCAAATAGCGGGTATGAATCTGTAATTGGAGCAAAATGCAGGGGGTCTGTATGTAATTGCCATATGGCCTTGCAAAAATGCATCAATTTTGTAAACGAATATTACTACTGTACAGGATGTGTATTGTAGCTGTTAACTTACCTTCACTTAGCTGCTTATTTTCAATGGTGTCTACTCTGAGAAACTTTCAGCTTAGTGCTGCATAATGGACATATCTGCTTTATGTGTTGCATGAGTTATTTTATGACACGTTTGGTAACACGAAAGATTGATTGTATAATGGAAGAAACTGATCTAATGGCTAATGCAATAGCAGCAATTGTACTGAGGATACTTCCTGGAATGTGGATCATTCTTTCGTTCTCAGCCTTGTTATATTTTCTTAGTCTGGAGCTGTATATTTTGTGTGTGAAAAAGCCGAATTTAGATTTAAATTAATGGAGGAAGCATGCTGATTGCATGCTATCTGTTTTCCAAGAGATGTCTTGATTAAATTTGGCATCATAAAAGGAAATGCACATTTGTTATTCAAGTATACCAATAGTTATACTTTGCAAAAAATTTGAAAATTTTGTCGGCCAATGTGCAGGAATATGAGACATTTGTTTCTGGAAGAGAGTTCAATAATTGAGAATGACGGAGAATGGCTACATGAGATGGCTTCAAACAATACAGTTCTTGAGCATTTAAATTTCTATATGACTGATCTCACTAGGGTCAGCTCTGGAGACCTTGAACGTATAGCAAGAAGATGCCCATCACTGGCCTCAGTGAAAATTAGTGAATGTGATATTTCAGACCTTATTGGGTTTTTCCGAGCTGCTGTGTCATTGGAAGAGTTTGCTGGAGGTTCGTTTAGTGAGCCTCCTGGGCAGGTTGGTGAAGGAATTTTTAATGAGCAATTAGAAAGATATGGTGGTGTAAGTTTCCCTAAAAGATTGAGCGGCTTGGGCATCACTTATCTGGGGAAAGCAGAAATGCCCATTATCTATCCTGTAGCTTCAAGGCTTAAAAAGTTGGACCTCCTCTATGCTCTGCTCGACACCGAAAGCCATTGTATCTTACTTCAAAGATGTCCTAACTTGGAGTTTCTTGAGGTAAATCCGAAGGATGTATTAACCCATTTTATTACTGCATATACATCTGTTTCTTGTGCACATGAATTTTATATGCTGTTATATTTGGTCTGTAACCGCTTGTATAATTTAGTTAGCATAAGAAAACCCTGTTTCTCAGTTCTCACCTTGTCCGTCATTTGTGTTGTCTCACCTTATCCGTTAAACTTTATCAGTTGTCTCTTCTTTCTTTTACAGTATTGAATCAATCTGTAAGCCTAACTTCTGCGTTATAGTAAGCTGTGAATTAGTGACCTCTTGGGCTCCTTTCAAAGCATAAAACAGACTCTTTACAGAAATGCATCGGTAATGCTCCATATAACACAGTAGCATGCCCCCAGCCGCCCCAGGACCACTTAAATGTAGCAAGGATATTAGTCTTTTGTGTTAGTTTTGTGGCTACAAAATTGATAGACTCGAGTGATAGGTTACTTTGCTCAATAAGTTGAACCATTGGACTGGAATTGGCACGCCAGAATGTTCGATAGTTTGGTACAATGTGACATCTCCTTTCTGTGTATGCATTGGTTCAACTACTTTGTCAGATTATACGGCTTACATATGTGTTGACATTTCCTTTCTGTGCATACATTGGTTCAACTACTTTGTCAGATTATACGGCTTACGTATGTGTTGACATTTCCTTTCTGTTCATACGGCTTACATATGTGTTGTCCCTTATTGAACAGACAAGAAACGTCATTGGTGATAGAGGATTGGAAGTCCTTGCTCAGTTTTGTAAGAAAATGAAAAGACTTAGAGTAGAACGAGGAGCTGATGAACAAGAAATGGAAGATGTAGAAGGCATAGTCTCACAGAGAGGCTTAATTGCTCTGGCTGAAGGATGCCTTCAACTGGAATACCTGGCTGTGTATGTCTCAGATATAACAAACGCATCTTTGGAGAGTATGGGCACACACTCAAAAAATCTGTGTGATTTTCGGTTAGTCTTACTTGACAGAGAGGAAAGAATAACAGATTTACCCTTAGACAATGGAGTTCGATCTCTATTAATGGGATGCCAGAAACTTCGAAGATTTGCTCTTTATCTCAGGCCTGGCGGTTTGACAGATGCAGGCCTCAGTTATATAGGCAGATATAGCCCAAACGTGAGATGGATGCTATTGGGTTATGTTGGTGGGTCTGATGCGGGTCTTTTGGAGTTTTCTAAAGGGTGCCCCAATCTGCAGAAGTTAGAAATGAGGGGTTGTTGTTTCAGTGAACGTGCATTGGCTAGTGCAGCATTACAATTGGTTTCGTTGAGATACTTGTGGGTGCAGGGATATCGGTCCTCTGGAGATGGTCGTGATTTGTTAAGGATGGTGCGGCCTAATTGGAACATTGAGTTGATACCAGCTAGACACGCTTATGTTCAGGATCAGGATGGAGAGCAAGTGGCTGTCGAGCACCCAGCCCACATACTGGCGTATTATTCTCTTGCTGGACCACGTACAGATTTTCCTGCTTCTGTTAAGCCATTGGAGGTTGCTTTAGGCAATTGCTAGATTTGTATATATGTGTTGCTTGTTATTGCATACCCTCCTATAGGCGTGTTCATAAAGCAATGTTAATCGTCTTTCTGTGGATCTGGTGAGAGTCTTTGTTACCATCGTCTTGCTGATGTTTAGTTAGTTTTCGATTTAGAGAATTTGATGTAATAAAATTTTGATGTCTTTTGTTCGAGTCAAATTATTGTAAATTCATGATTTTCTTCATATAATGGAAAATCATATCCTCCCAGTGGCTTTATTTACACTAATGTGATGTGATTTTCCTATTATCTAATGAAAATCAAGACTTTTTACAAGAATTGCTCTTGGTTCGAAACTTGCTCTGGTACTAGTAGTAATACCGGGGCAAATAATCATCTGTGAAACTTGCATGCATTCTGTAAATTTATGTAGTTTGGCTTCCTTTCAAGTGTATATACCTTTTCTACCTGTGTTTATCCTATCTGTGACCAAATCTTGTTGAGTTTAGTTTTGTATTCGTGGTTTTCTTTGTGGCAATTTTGCTTGGCATTTGTATCAGTTGGGCATTGTTGTTTCTCAATTTGAGAATTGACAATAAGTCACAAATAGACCAGAAAAAATAGGGGTGACCAGGAATTTAGTTTAAGATGGGCGAGATTGTTGGGGTAATATTTTACCATGGTCAATAAGTCAGGTGGAGTCTGTTACACAGGAAGCTTGAAGTTTTAAACTGTTTTTGTTAAATAAATCGAAAAGCGTGTTTCATGTGTTACGATTTTAGTTGCGTTTTTTGTAAGCTGAGTCAACTGAGTCAACGGCTGGGATCATTTCTTGGCTCGAATGATCGGACAGTTCCTGTGTATTAGTTAGTTAGTCTTGTAACTAACTATAAATCAGCCTTGTACTCCATTTGCATCGATCATCAATGAACTGAGATACTTCTAGCATAATTCAGTAGCAATTACTCCCTAGAATCGTCGTAGCTCGTAACAGGTGGTATCATGAGCCACGGTTTTTCCTGCTGTGCAATGGTGACGGCTATGAACACGGTGCGGATCGAATCGCTGGAGAAGACGGTGGCGGAAATGCAATCCGAGCTCAGGCAGCTGGTTGCAAGTCAATTGGAGCAAAATACTGCTCAGAATCGCCGATTCGATGAGATTCTGACGTTGATTCGCTCGAATCATTCAGGTAATCCTCCTCCTGAATCTCGAGTTGAGAATGTCGATAATGCTAGTGTGCGATCTGATATTCGTGGTCCTCGTGTCGATTTTCCTAAATGCGACGGTGTTGATGCTAGAGGTTGGGTGAGGAAATGTGCTAAGTATTTTATGTTGAATCCTATGAAGGATAGTGATAAAATACTAGTTGTTGGCATGTATTTGGAAGGATCGGCAGAGTATTGGTTTTTAGATCATGTTGAAGGTATCGATATGAGTTGGCAGGTGTTTGTTGAGTTGTTTGTAGCTCGATTCACGTCGGTTCGGAGTGATGGCGTGATCGGGGAGTTTAACAAGCTCAAACAAATAGGTTCAGTGGATCGGTATATTGAGAAGTTTGCCGAGTTGAGGATGCTTATGTTGCAAAGGAATAGACACTTGGATGAGTTCTATTTTATGAGAAGTTTTTACAGTGGCTTAAGGGAGGAATTAAGCACATGGTAGAGCTTTTATGTCCTCATACTCTCGAGCAGGCTTACTTAGTGGCGAGGAAACAGGATGTTATGTTGGAATCGATGCAGAAATTGAATAAACCTGCTAGTTTCAGGCCACCTGTTTGGCAAAATGAGAGTAAAATTGATGGAGCCAAACCTAAGAATGAGTCTAAGGATAGAAATGTGCCAGTATGGAGGCTGAGTAAGGAGGAATTAGATATAAGAAGGAAGAAGGGCTTATGTTTCAACTGTGATGAGGTCTACTCATTTGGACATCAATGTAAAAAATTGTTTGTCATTTTGATGGATGATGATGGAGAGGAGGAAAGCTCTATCAGGAGAGTCACATTGTTGGATGGCACTGATGATACGAATTGTGGAGTATCTTTGCATGCTCTCAAAGGACAGGTTCCTACAGGCACAATTAAGCTGGCTGTGATGGTTAATAATAATCAGTTGATTATTTTGGTGGATTCTGGTAGCACACATAGTTTTTTGGATCCTGCAACTACCAGAAGGCTTAGTTGTGAAGTGGAAGTCATCAACCCACTCAATGTGTCTCAGAATGGGAGGGAACATTGAGTGTAACTCAAAATGTCCAAGGTTGGAGTGGGATATGGCAGGGCACTGTTTTGCTGCTACCTTGAGAATTTTTCCTTTGGGTGGGTATGATATGGTGTTGGGTGTGGATCTGTTGAGGAAGTTGGGTCCTATTGAGCTAGATTATGATGAGCACACTATCACATTCAACACTAAAGGAGACAAGTTCACAATGACAGGCATAGACAAAGAATCATCTATACAAATGATGACTACTGAGGGGATGCATAAATTACTGCAGAAGAAGAATTAGACCTGTTTTAATTGCTACTGTATGGTTAGCTCTATGGAGGGGAAGGAGCAACCACCTACAGATAATGAAGAATTACAGGAAGTATTGGAGAAATTTGAGTCTCAGATTTGCAAGTACAAAGTCATTACCACCAATGAGAGATTGTAATCATGAGATTAAATTGAAGGAGGGAGTGGAACCTTTTAAGCAGCAGGCTTATAGGTATCCTTACATGCAGAGGCAGGAAATTGAAAAGTTGGTTAAGGAGATGTTGGAAATGGGAGTGATCCAACCCAACCATAGCCCATTTTCCAGCCCTGTGCTCTTAGTTAAAAAGAAAGATGGCAGTTGGAGATTTTGTGTAGACTACAGGAAGCTCAATTCATTGACTGTGAGGGATAATTATCCTATTCCCTTAATAGATGATTTGTTGGATGAGTTGAGTGGAGCTACTGTGTTTTCTAAGATTGACCTGAGAGCTGGCTACCATCAAGTGAGGATGAGGCCTGAAGATGTTGAAAAAACTGCATTTGTGACCAGTTCAGGGCTATATGAATTCACAGTGATGCCATTTGGGCTCACTAATGCTCCTGCCACCTTTCAGAATATGATGAATTCTGTATTCAAAACACATTTAGGGGAATTTGTGTTGGTGTTTTTTGATGACATTTTAGTCTATAGCAAAGACATGGAAGTGCATAAGTCTCACTTGTTGAAGGTGTTTGAGTTACTGCAGATGCATTCCTTGTTTGCTAAGAGAAGCAAATGTGCTTTTGGTGTGCTACATGTAGAGTACTTAGGACACATAATCAGTGCTCAAGGGGTGGCTGTTGACCCAAATAAGGTGAATTGTATCATGGATTGGCCTGTTCCTAGTACACTTAAGGCTTTAAGATGATTTCTGGGCATGATTGGCTATTACATGAAATTTGTAGCCAATTATGGAGTTTTATCTAAGCCATTAACTGATCTGACTAGGAAGGGCATGTTTAAGTGGAGTGAGGCAGCTCAGCAGACCTTTGAGTTACTTAAGAGGTTGATGTGCTCAGTGCCTATTTTACAATTGCCTGACTTCTCCAAGAGGTTTGTAGTGGAAACAGATGCCTGCTATGGGGGTTTGGGTGCAATACTCATGCAAGATAATCATCCCCTAGCTTATGTGAGCAAAGCTTTAGGGCCTAAAAATTTGGGTCTGTCTATATATGAAAAGGAGTTCTTGGCTATTTTACTGGCAGTAGAGAAGTGGAGAGCCTATTTACTGCATGCTCCTTTCACTATAAGGACAGATCAGAGAAGTCTCAAATTTTTGGTGGATCAAAAAATCACTACCCCAGTGCAACATAAATACATGACCAAGCTGCTTGGGTTGGAGTATGTGATTGAATACAAGAAAGGTCCTGAAAATCAGGTAGCAGATGCTTTGTCAAGAAGGGGTATTGATGAAGCTAATACTGAGTATTATGCTATCTCTAGCACACAGCCTCAGTGGATGAATGAGTTGCAGAAGAGCTATGAGGGTGATGTACTAGCTGAAGAGGCTATAATGTTGTCTATTCAGGAGCCATTTAGTATGAGCTTGTTGACATACAGGGCTGGAGTATTGAGATACAAAGCTAAACTGTATGTAGGGAAGGGCAATGATTGCAGAGAATTATTAGTAAAGGCAATGCATGAAGGTGTAGATGGAGGGCATTCTGGAATACTAGCTACTCTTCAGAAAGTTAGCAGTATTTTTTACTGGCCTAATATGAAGGAGATTGTGCAGAAGGTGGTGAGTGAATGTGTGACATGTCAGCTATGCAAATCTGAGCATGTCAAATCCCCTGGTTTATTGCAGCCTTTACCTGTACCTGAGCAAGCATGGCAACATGTGTCCATGGATTTTATTGAGAAGTTACCTGTTTCAGGAGGTATGAATACTATTTTAGTGGTGGTGGATAGATTCACTAAATTTGCACATTTTGTGCCATTAACTCATCCTTTTACTGCATTGAACATTGCTCAACTATACTTGAATTCTGTGTGAAAATTTCATGGAGTGCCATTGAGCATAGTCAGTGATAGAGATAAGATATTCACTAGTGCACTGTGGAGGGAATTGTTTAAATTGTTGGGAGTTAAGCGATTCTTTGAAAGAATCGCATATCACCCACAAACTGATGGGCAAATTGAGAGGGTTAATCAGTGTCTTGAGAATTATTTGCGGTGTATGTGTGGACAGGCTCCAAAAAAATGGCATTCCTGGCTCTCACTGGCTCAATGGTGGTATAATAGTGCATATCATTCTGCTATTAAAATGAGCCCCTTTCAGGCATTATTTGGTTATGCACCCCCTCCTTAATCATGGGAGACTTGAGCAATTCTCATGTGATTGGTGTAGAAGAGTTGCTCAGACACAAAAATGAGGCATTGAGTAAGATTAAAACTAACTTGGAGCTATCTAAGCAGAGGATAAAGGAACTGGCTGATAGGAACAGGAGTGAAAGGAGTTTTTCTGTGGGAGATTGGGTGTATTTGAAGATGAGGCCTTATAGGCAATTTTCTATCAGAAACAGCCATGTTTGGAAGTTGAGTCCCAAGTTTGCTGGACCATTTCAAGTCATTGAGAAGGTAGGAGAAGTGGCCTACAAGCTGATGTTGCCTTTGGAGAGTAAATTGCATCCAGTGTTTCATGTGTCTCTTATGAAGAAACATGTAGGAGCATCTAACAGTGTGACTGCTACATTGCCAGAGATGAGTGATGATGGAGCAATAGTACGTGTGCCTGTCAAAATATTGGCTAGGAGGATGGTCAAGAGAAACAATGCTGCTGTGCCACAAATTCTGATTCAGTGGGAGCATTTGTCTGCTGAAGAAGCCACATGGGAGGATTATGCTGTGATAATCCAGAAGTATCCTGGTATTGAAGCTTGTGGACAAGCTTGAGAGGAAGAAGGATGGAATGTTACACAGGAAGCTTGAAGTTTTAAAATGTTTTTGTTAAATAAACCGAAAAGCGTGTTTCGTGTATTATGTTTTTAGTTGCGTTTTTTGTAAGCTGAGTCAACGGCTGGGATCATTTCTTGGCTCGAATGATCGGACGGTTCCTGTGTATTAGTTAGTTAGTCTTGTAACTAACTATAAATCAGCCTTGTACTCCATTTGCATCGATCATCAATGAACTGAGATACTTCTAGCATAATTCAGTAGCAATTATTCCCTAGAATCTTCGTAGCTCGTAACAAAGTCTTGCTATACATAAATTGAGGATGAATAAGTATATCCCAAGAGAATATCATAGCAAGGCAACAAAAACAAGATTTGATATGCAGAATGTGTAATTACTGTCAGGAAATGCAAATACAATGATCTTCAAAATCAATTGCAAACACTTTCACCAAAGCTCAACCCCATCAATTATACATTACTCCCTCCACCCCGAATTGAACTTCATGCGGGCCCATACATAAATTTTATGAAACGATTGAAAAAAATATGAGAGATGGTGATAAATTATGAAAAATATTGAATAAAATATGCGAGATAATAACTAAAGTATGAGAGATAATGAATAAATAGTCCTTAGGGTGTGTTTGGTTTGAATGTGCATTTGAGATTGGTCAAATAGCATTTCTCAGGTCCGTGTGCATTTGAGAGGTTTGAAATGCAGTTTGACTATGAAAATTGATGTTTGGTACGACTTTTGCGACATGCATTTTAGGTGCATTTCGGAGCTTCGAAATGCACTTACGAAAGCAGTTTTGATGTTTGGTTTAGATGCATTTTGTTTGATGGGACACACTTTTCTTTTAAATAGTACCAAAATGCACCTCAATTTACATTGTGTGATTGGTTGTTTATACTATAGTATGACATAGAAGTGCATTCAAATTAAATAAACAAATTGAAATATAAAAGAGAGAATTAACACAACATTCAAGTAAAAATGCATCACCATTATCCATGATTATCAACCGCCTATATTCACATGATGAAAACCATATTTGTCCGAATTTAATCTAGGAGACTGTTTGTTTGCAACTGGAGTTGCTTAACTAAGTTAAAAAAAAAAATTAGAGGTGTTTACCATGAAGTTAAATTACAAACATTTTAACTCAATTTTTATCCATAAAAACAATCATACCTCCTTTTCAATCCTACTATTTATCTGTCTTTACTTTTTCAATCATTTTAACAAATTTGAGTCAATCAAACAACATTACAATCAATCAAATAACCTCACTAAAACCAAACTTATCACTTCATCCTTATACATATCACTTCTTTTTACACATCATATATAACAACCCTATAAACTCTATAATATTTTAACTATCCCAAACATTATTTTATATAACTTACTTTTAATTCAGTTATCATTAATCAACTAAACTTTTTCCTCAAATTATTTTTTATTATATGCCAAACAGTCATTACTCATTAGGAATATACATTTTTTATTACTATATATATACCAAACATTCATTACTAATTAGGACTACATTGAATTTGCATGCTTAATAATTAATCTAGATTGCCACGTGTATGCAGGATTAATTTTTACACATATAATTAATTAATTGATTAATTAATTTCTATGCACATTTGGGTTTATATATGGGATACCTAGGTTTTAAAAATCGGGGGTATAATAGTCCATTTATTAAATGTAAGAAATGCATTTGAAACACACTTCTCAAACACACCAGGGTTCTCATGTATTTGAAAACGCTACTCGGAGTGTGTTTCGAGCAAATGTGCACGGGCTTTCACGGACTTTTCCAAACGCACCTTACCAAACACCAGTTGACATGCGGTCAACCATTAAATAGCACCACTTCGCATCAAACCAAACTGGCCCTTATTTATTTTCAGGTTAACTTCGTATTGACCGAACATAGATCTTCATTAGACAATTGTCATGTACGAAGCCAACCTGTTTATTCACCTCACTTGTACTTCTCTTTATTCAACTTTACATTTTATTTACTCTTTAAATTCCTGTTTAGATTAATAGGAAATTGATTCTATACGGAGGGAGTATTAGTTAATGAGAAAATTTTGCGAGAAACCGTCTCTTTCGTAGAAACTAGATTAAACATCACATATTTAATTATAAATATCGCATGTTTAACTATAAACATCGTACGTATAACAATCATGCATTTTATTTACATTTCTATTCATCTGATGTTTGAAGTTAATCATGTGATATTTATACACGTTGTTTGATGTGATCTTTTAGACGATTTCTTCGCAAAAGTTTGTATTTGTTAATTGTGGATTACAAATACATGGAGGCGGCCATACATGGATGGTTGTGGATTTAATCCCACATTCCCACCTCTTTCCTACTTGGCATAATTAGTTGGAACAAGGCGATAACTCCGGGGCAATCCAACTCTAATCGTGTTCGGTGGTCCAAAACACTCGAACCGAACACATGAGAAAGACCCCTTTTGCTATAAAGCTTTGGATTTGATAACGAGTGTGCGTCCAATAACACAGAGAGCCTCATAGGCCTCATGTTGAACTTTTAAAAAATGGACCTGAATAACAATATAAAGGGAATTTTACATACAACCTTTTTAGATGCACCTAAATTCCTATCGTTTCAAAATTTACATTGAGGTCCATTATCAGCCTCAAGGTTGACTTTATGTGGAATGTCCACTTTACCCCTCGAATAAAACTTTTCTTGTAAATTCGTTTATTGAATTAAGGAGGAATAAATTATTTCTTTTAAATGGTATAATTAAAAATAGAAATAAAATATTTATTTTAAAATTGAGAAGAAGTAATAAGTAGGGTTTATCCAGTTACATTACATTACTCCCATTTCCTCTTTTCTCTTTCTCCCGCCAAAACCCTTCTCCTCCATTTTCGTCTTCAAACCTCCATGCCTGCAACAAAAAAAGCTCCATAATCGATTGATTTTGACGTCTGAAAATGATCGACCTGACGTGATAAAGTACTAGCTCATCTCGGTGTCTGGAAAAAAAGGGAAAAATAGAGAAAAGATTAAACGCAGGTACAACGATCGTGTTATCCGATTTTGTTACTTTCGGTTATGGTGAGTCGTTCATTCTTTCACTAATTGCTAAACTGTTAGTGGGTTTTATTGTTTCTTCAAATTTGGTTTTCCATTCTCCTCAGACGTTGGAGTTGGCTGTGGAATTGGTATCGGTGCTGGCTTTTTTAAAGGTCTGTTCTTGATTTACATTCTGTGTTTGCTTTAACCTTGCTTATTTCTGGGTAAATTAATCATTACCATGTTTTCTTCAAATGCTACAATCAGCCTTTCAGTATGTTTGTTCTAGTAAATATATACAGTTATGAGTATATCCAATGAGGAACTTAAATCGATTAGAAACACCATATGTATTTTGCAACTTAAAAATGAAACTTTTAGTTGAAAATTATGAATTGGGGCTTGGGCTATGCTAAAATTCAGTTCAATTAAAGAAAAGAAAAAATCAAATTCAGTAATTAAAGAAAAGGGAAAAGAAAATGAATATTTCTCTCTCCCTCCCTCCCTCCCTCCTATGACATCATCACGAGTGTTGACTTTTGTCCTCCAGTGAAAATATTTGTTTACTTCAGTTCAAAGTTTGTCCTTCGTCGTAAAATTTGAAACGTTAGGGACCTAATCATTTATATGGTATATAAAAAGGTTGTTGGATGTAAATCGCCCTAATATAAAAGAAGGAAGTAAGAATGTAAACCATCATCTAAATCTAATTAGTTTTTATTATAAGTGTACCTACTTATTCAGTATGAGTGTGTCCTCCCTTGCTTTATGATTATCATGGTGTTTTAACACGAAATTTTAATTGAGAGAATTGTAATAACTAAATTTATATTGAGTTGTGTAAATTTATATCTGGTATATAAAATTAAAAGTTTATAAGGTATTGTAAGTGCTCTAAGTTTTAATTGAGTTTTGACTCAATTAAAAAAGTTAAATATTACATCAACTAAAATGATAAGTCAAATACAAAAATATGTCCAGTTCAATTAAAATGAGCTTTTAAATGTATGTTAAACAACCCATATGATTTTATGGTAGAGTTCAAATTTCTTTTGACACTATGTAGTCGAACATGTCGCATGTGACTAGAACCGGACTTAGTGATAACCATGAAAGCATATATCATACTCTTTGCTAGTTGTCTTGTCCATATTATTTAACTGATGAGAAAAGTTCATTGTAATGTCAATCACAAAAGAAAAGATGCAAAGTGATTCCCTCCTTGTGCAACTTGGCAAAAAGCCGACTCCTATCAGAATGCTACAAAGTTGATAGTTTTGTCATTCAGGGCATCGTCCCCTCTATCAAAATGGCGTAATATACGTATTACAAACACCTTTAATTACTTTACTCTCCATTAATCAAGTTTTATAATTAATTAACTAGAATTAAAGATTATACATGCAACTATGCAATGTGACAGGAAAACCATTATTCCTTTCTTTAATTGTTAATGTAACAAAACAGGACAAGCTGCCACATATAGTGTATAGCTCGTATTAAGAATACAGCGAACAATATTTTATTCCCCAATTCAATAATCACTTGATTTGTTATAACGAAAGCAAGAAAGATTATAAATAACGTGAAGAAAGAATACAGAGATTTAACGTGGTTCACTAACAATAAGTTAGCTACGTTCACAGACAGAGAAGAGAACAGTTTTATTGATCTTGAGGAACTCAGATTACAGAATGATATCACTGAATGATTTCTGAATGATCTCAAAAACATAATGATCACAGAATAACAGAATGATCATCACAGAATGCAGAATGAATTTAACTAAACTAAGAGGAAGTATATATAATACTTCTCTAGACAGATACCGAACAGGACTAGGACATAGAACCCACTTCTGACAAACCTAGTATACAAATAACCTAATGAACAAATAAGCCCAAAACTGATAAACCTAGGAAATAGGTCTAATCCTGATTCAAGGCATATTCTAAGAAATCTCCACCATGACGTGAATTATCTCACAAATAACAGATGTACCAGATGCACCATAACAATGCCAGATGTACCAGAAAACTCCTCTGTTTGCAATATATATTTCTCTTTGTTTGCAATATATATTTCTCTTTCAGAAACGTGGTTAAAGCTCAAGGTATCTGAGAATAGATATCTGTGGACACTTTCCTTGTTTTCAGATATGTATCTTATTTCTCAGATATCTCTTGTGACACAGTTTGTTTGAAACTGTTTGTGTCTACAAGATATCTAGCTAAGATATCTGAACAACAAATTCAGTAATCTTGTGCAGTTTTCTTCAAGTCTTCAATTGATGTTGAGCTTTCTGCTTGGATGTCTTCTTCTTGGTCCTCTCTTCATAAAATAAAAATTACATTTCGAGACCTAACATCCTATACAAGATTAGCTAGACTATCATACTTAGTGTGTTTCCTCTTTTACAATGTTCAAGTGAACCAAGAGTACTAATCACCTTTCTGAGACTAAGATAAGTCATCATGTAGCTGAACAAAATCTAAACAGATATTCTTACCAAAATATCTAACAAAGATAAATGAGGTAACCTTACAGATATCTTTTCTTGATTCCTAAATACACTAGGTTCCCAACCAAGTGTTCCCCCTGAGTTATTCCCCGACTTTCACAGCCAAGTACTTCCTGTACTCAGAAACCTTTTTTAGTTGTTCCTTAGTTTCCCAAACTAAGTACTTCCTGTGCTCAATAACTTTGGAGTTATTCCTTAGTTTTCCAAACTAAGTATTTCCTGTACTCCACGCCGTTTAAGGTGTTGGTTTTAGGTTTGTTTGTCAGGTGAGCTTCTTAAATAACTTATTTAGTTATTCAGATAGCTCTATGAATCAAGTATACTTAATACAATTTTCAATGTATGGTATCTTGTTCTCTACTGACCCAAGTCTATTGTAAGTGTTCCAGAGAATGAATCTCAGATATGAAATCTTAGTTCAACTCCTTCACAGATAACAATGCTCGTTAAGGATCAGGACACTTAGAACTTTTGTGCTACTTAGAATCAAGAGCTTTGGTCGCAACAGAAAGCTTGAAAGTAAGTAGTTTGCTTGAGAGAGCTTGTGTGAGTATTCAGTATAAGTTCAGTGATCTAAGGTGTTCAGTGTGTGTTCTCAAGCAGTCTAAGTGTTGATATTTATAGATGAATTTTGAGTGTCGTTTGAATATATAGTATCCGTTAGGATTAAATCAAATTCAAACTATTGATATCTGAGTATAGTACTGTAGCAGGTTTGTCTTCTTCTTCAGAAGCTACAGCTTTGGTTCAGACATTTCTGTCTGCGCATTTAATGCACTATACTATACTTTGTCCTGTAGTGCCAACGGAACTATGCAAGCTTTCTGAGGCTTTGCACGTTCTTTTCCAGAGATCATCATTCTCCAGATACCACTTGTTTAAACAACTTGTTATAATATGTTTCTTTTTCAGAAGCATATTTTATGTCCAAGGTATCTGAGTGTACATATCTGTGAGCACTTTCCTCGTCTCAGAAACCTTTTATTCTCAGATATCTTTTACAACACGTGTGTTTCGAAACACTTGTTTCTTCAAGATATCTGGACACAGGTATCTGAAAAACCCTTGTCTTCAGCAATCTTGTGCAGTCTTCAAATCTTCAAATCCGTTGAACTTTTCCTGCTGGATGCCTTCTTCTTGGTCTTCTTCAGAAAATAAAAATTACATTTCGAGACCTAACATCCTATACAAGATTTGCTAGACTATCATACTTAGTGAGTTTCCTCTTTTACAGTGTTCAAGTGAACTAAGAGTACTAATCACCTTTCTGAGCTAAGATAAGTCATTAGGTTGCTGATCAAAATCTAAACAGATATCCCTAGCAAATTTCCCCCATTTTGATCAGTCAACAATGACTATCTGACCTATTACAAATCTGGATGAGGAAACAATCCACCACTTAATCATTTCTTATGATCTTTTAATTCATATAATTAAGTGCAGAAAGTAAACATCAACCAAATCACAGAAACTACTTAGTTAAATAGAACAACAGGAGTTACCAAGCTCCAAGTGAACATTCTAAATGACAAGTCTTCAAGTCTTCAAAAATCTTCAAGTCTTCAAAACAGCTCCATGGATCAGTCTGCAAATTTCCTATCATCAAACCTTTTGATATCATCAGAGTAGTCATAGAGAAGAGTTCTGACAATCATCTGTGTGTCTCTGGCAAGTCCACAGACTTCCTTGTAGGTTTTGGTGGGATTTCTCTTGACAAAATGCTTGACCCACAAATACTTTCCCACTTCCAGACATGCTCGATTCTGATATCTGATAGCTTGAAGTATTCATAAATGATCTTCAGATATCTGATGTCACCCTTGTATTGATCTTCAGTTAAGTAGAAGGACTCATAGGGTTCCACCGCAAGTCTTGCTCTTGTGCCTGTTCCAGTAATGTTGGGAATTCTGTGCACATCATCTGGCTTTCCATAAGGACATTCATCAGAGAGGTCCTTCTTCATAGCTTCTGTTCTCTTGATTACTTCAAAATCCAACCATGCTTTGATGTGGTTGGTGTTAATCAAGATTGGCTTATATTTTCTCCATGCCATGAGCTGTTTATGGATTGGTTCTGGAAACCTTGAATTTACCAGTAAGTGCTTGAGTTCCAGAATCCAGTAGCCATTCTTCTGATTAATGCACCTGTAGACAGAGGAATTGTTGTCATTCTTCACATACTCAATTTTGGCTTCTTCTGGCCTGAGTGGAAGTTGACTTTGTCTTTGTTCAGCTCTCAGCCTGTTCCTTCTTTGTCTAGAATTCTCCTTTGGGGGATTGCTTGAAGAACCACTCTGGATTGACTTGGTATTCCAGAGGGTGTTTTAGCTGCTAAAGGCTTTGCAGCTATGGGCTCAGTTAGGCTATCAATTTTCCTTTTTCTGTGAAGAGGAGCTTCATCTTCATCAGTCTCTTCATCATCATCATCAAGATCAATTCTTGTGAGACTTTTGCAGCCTTCTTCATTGCCCAGGGATTTGATTTGGCCTTCTTCTTCTTCAGAAGATTCATCAATCCCTCTTACTTGTCTTCTCCTTGGAGCCTTGGTACTCCTTGGAGGTCTTTTTGCCATGGCCCTTGTTACCATTGTAGTTTCTTCAGTTGGCTGCTGGGAAGTAGCTACTATTTGCAAAGCAGCTTGATTTGATGAGGGATCATTTATTCTGAGTGGTGGCTGGGAAGTTTTCTTGTTTCCTCTTCCTTTCTGAGCGGCACCAACTCTAGATTTCTTCTTTCCTTCCCCCTGATCTTGAGATCCAAATTCTTCCCCCTTAGTCATTGTTGACTGACTAAGTACCACAAAAGAATCTGAGAGAGACTCAAAATTCTTTTGCAAGTAGTTGTAGGCAGTAACCAACTTCTGAAGTTCAGCCTTGAGCTCCTGATTTTGTTTGATAAGTCCATTTTCCTTATCAGTGAGCTCTGCCAATGGGCCTAGTATGGCATCTGCTTTTCCAGCAGTGTAACTTGCCTCATGAAAAGCTTTTTCAGCTAATGACACATCATCGTCCATTATCATTCCCAGATCCTTCTGAGTAATAACCATAGTGGTTGTTCTCTGAGTGATGAGTTCTGTCAACTTCTTCATTTCTGAGGGGATGGAGGCAATTACATCTTTGTTTTGTGAAGACATCTCCTTTTTAAGATGTGCCAAAACTTGGTATCTATTCATGTATTCATGGGAGTGGACATTTGGCAGTTTGTTGAAAACTTCTGGAGCAATTAGCTTCCTTTTAAGATGAGAAACTGTCAAGTGTTCATTGCGGTGTGCTGCCAAAGTCTTGTCTTCTTCATCATCTGAGTCTTCAGCCCAGTGATCTTCATCCTCTTGGACATTTTCAAGATTTTCTAGTCCAGCAACCATCTCAGAGATGGGCTTCTTTCCTTTCTGAGAGGAGGATGGTATGTCTTTTGCTGGTGATGCAGCCTTAGCATCATGCTTTTTTTTAGATACTTCTTCAGTATCTAATTCCTTAGCAATAGCATTTACAGCATCTTGGAGCTCTTTAACCTCAGAGTAAGCTACTGTCTCTTGTAAGTATTGATCTTGTAGTTGATTGAGCTTAACTCTGGATTTAACTAGCTCTTCTTCAAGTTGAAGATGGAGCTGTTGCTCTTCTTCCAACAGTTGTTTGAGTTGAGCAGCTCTGGTTTGAGTATTTAATATCTTCTGATTTGTTTCCTTAGAGTGCTCAACTACTTGTTCAGTAGTGTCTTTTTGTTGTTGCAATTGTTGTGAAGGATGGGTGGATTTCTGAGGAGATGGAGGAGGGGATTGATGTGATGTCCTCTCAGTGTGCTTTTCAGCAGCTGAGGCATTGTTTCCTTGTGGAATTCCTCCTGTCCTTGGTGCAGGGGCATCATCATCCGTCATATCATCATCCTCCTTTTTGTGATGGTCAGAGGGAGGTTCATCAAAGTTATTCTCATCTATTTCTTCCTCCTCATCGTCTTCAGATACAAGATTAATCACTTCAGGAATAGTGATCTTCTGCCCATTAACCTCTTCTTGTTCAGAAGGAATAAATTGTAGTGTCTAGGGCAGGACTGGCTTGAATGCCATCTGCAATCTTGTCTGACCATCTGCCTGTTTGAAGGTTGCACCAATTTGTGTGCCACTTCCTTGGAAAAATCCTTACGCATTAAGGTCGCAACTTGATATTGCTTAGTAGGGAACATTGCGTGGATATAGTTTTCCAGATCAAGAGCTCGTGCTCGTCTTGTTGGTTGATCTGTGATTCTCAGTATTTCAGAGAGATCAGAGCACCTTAACCTTTGCCATTTCTTGAAGCATTGAATATGCTTTGGCAAGGTATGAGTCTTGAAGAAGGGAAGAAGGTTTTCATAGTCATCATTTGACTCCTTCTTGGCACTACTTTGAGCCTGAAAGAGAGAGTTTTGAATTAGTTTCAAAACTTGTGTAGATATCTGAGTTTTAGAGTAGTCAAGTATCTGTGTTACCTGTGCAACAGCAACAGGCTCAGAAGGTTGGACTACTGAGGTTACAGGTGCCTCGGATATCTTGGTGTGAGGAGGAGACTTGGAAGTCTGATCCTCTCTTTCTTTTTGAACCTGAGAATCATAACACTTAGGAAATTTTATCAAGAAAAATTCTATTTACAAAATCAGATATCTGAGAGGTCAATTACCTCCACTATTGGAGGCTCAGATACTTGTTGCTCAGAGACTTGTGCAGTCTCTGGAAATTTTTCTTGTGATGAAGGCTTTGATGCCTCATCAATTTCCATTTGTTGTGGGGATTGAGCGAGCAATTCCCCAGCAACTTCTACTTCTTTTTGAACCTATTAAGTAGAAAGTGTTAGTTTGAGAAAAATGACCAGAGATTTGTCTTTGAAGATTATAGGTATCTGAAATATATATATATATATATATATATATATATATACCTTCTCAATAGAAGGCTCAGAAACTTGTTCCTCAGAGACTTTGTGAGTCTCTGGTTGATTCTCTGATGAGTTAGGCTTCTCAGCCTTATCATTTTCCTTCTCAGTTGGAGCCTATTAGAAACATCGACTTGATAAGTTAAGTGAATTAACAAATATCTTAAAAGTAATGTCTTAGGGAATTCTCTATCACCTGTAGCACAGGCTCAGATTCGTTAAGAGGTGAGGTAGTAGCCTCCTTCTCAGTCTCTGAGGCAAGCTTTTCAGCTTCCTCTTGTTCTTTTGTTTCTAATTCAGCCTGTAACAAAGAAATTTTTATAAGTAACAAGATTGATGAACATAAAATTTCACAAGTAGAGAGTTAAACCATTCAGCTACCTGAGCATTGTCAGGCTGATTGGTCTCTGGAACTTGTGACCCTTCTATGCTTTGGTCTTGCTGTTCCATTATGGCTTCTTTGTTTGAAGTTTCTGGTACTTCAGACCTTTCCTGAGTGATCGACCATTGTTTCCCTTGTTTGATCATTACGAGGTGTGTCTCAGCTTGATCCCTCTCTAGGAGTTGGGGAACCTGCTTGTTTGCAGGATTTTCTTCAGCCTGTTGCATAGCTGATATGTCGAAATGGAGTTCATTTACCATTTCATCAACCACTTGTGGCTGTTGTGGTTGTGGTTATTGTGGTTGTCTGGAAGCAGAAGTTTGAGCAATTGAGAGCTCTTCCAGATTTTTAAGTGTGGTGTTGACATCAGCGTCTACCAACACTAGGTCACCACTCATCAGGGCTTCTTGAAGTCGTTTATACGTGACTTTCCCTGATGGTGTGTTGGCACCAACAACCTTTGCTATAGGTGCTTGCTCAACAACCTTTGAGCTGGTTGCTTTCTCAGCAACCTTGGACCTTTTGTTCTTCCCCTTTGCCTTGGTTACTTTTTCAGTAACCTTGGGGTCTGGGATCTTCTCCTCGTCCAATTCGTCATCGAAATCTGGAACAGAGTTATCAACAATCCCTGCTGCTTCTGCAGAGAGAGTTTGAAGTTTTTCAGCATTTATGAGTTCATCAGCAAGGCTTTCGACAATAGTCTTAACATTTCTGAAAGCACTTTCTCTTGCTGAATCTACTTGATCAGTAGCCGATGCCTCTTTTACAACATTAATGAGTTCATCTTTATTGATGAGTTCATCTGCAGCGACGTCAGGTATCTGGGAATCGACAACCTCAATGGGTGTGCCTTCTGATTTTCCAGCAGACTTCTTCCGTGAAGTTCTGGGCTTCTTGGTCGCAACTTTTCCCTCAAATACCTCTTCAGTATTTCGCTTCTTGGAACCTTTCTGAGATCCAGTAACCTTTTTCATCATGTTTGTATACTCATATTTGTAGAGTAGGTTACTGTTGGCAATATCTGCCGTCTCTCTGAGCTCAATGCCAAGACATTCCAATAAGTAGCAAATTTTCAGTCCATAGCTTACTGTGTCTTTTGGCTCAGCAAGGCCCTTAACGATTTTAGGCTCAAAGCCTTGTATCTTCTTCACAAATTTCATGAAGGCGAACTTCCCCCAATTAAAAGGGTTTTCCAGCCTTTTGTTTTGTTGACTCAACAAGAACAACATCATCCAGCGTTCTTGGCTTATCTGGTCAGCACCTCCTTGTAGACCATCGAAGCCTCTGTGAAGGATACATGCCAACACATCCCAGTGGACCAAAAGATGTCTGGTCCTTATGTCAGCAAGCTTAAAGTCGATGGGTGTGTCTGGTTTGTCAAGATCACACACATTACTGTATAGTTGCTTAACACCTTCAAGGAGATCTTCATCCTTGGTGTCAATTTCAAAATCCTTTCCAAGATTTTGAAGTTCAAGAACTCACGAAAAAGCTTGGCGTCCAATGATTTCTTGTCCTTGGACTTTGGTCTTGATAGACACTATCTCAGTGCCTTCAGAGATCTTGAAAATAATTGTGGATTTGTTGTAAAACTCCAGAACATCCAGTGAAGAAACTCCACTGGGAAGAGCAGATAGAAAGCCCTTGATTTTTGCCTTTTCAAGCATATCAAGTACCAACTTCCTGTCAGTCTGGTTTTCTATTGCAGCTACCAGGTATTCCTCAATCATGGAACCACCCCAAATCATACTGTGATTTGAAGTCCAATGATCAGGGTCGAATTCTCCGATCAACCGATTGTTTGTTATAACTAGCACTGGTGCTTGCTTTTCAGCAGTAGTAGCTTGGGATTTCTGAGAAGAAGCACGTTTGGGAGCCATCTCTTTAAATAGTGAAGTTTTTGAAACGAGAAAGAGATTTGGGTGAGAGATTAGTAATTCTTTGCAGAAAAACTAACAGAGATTTGTAGAGGTTGAAGAAGAGTTTTTGCTATTCTTGTGTAAGTCTATATGTTGGATTAGGCGAAAGTAATTTCTTTTGCCAAAATCCCATATATATAGCAATGTAATCTCCACAGACATATACATACAAATTAATTTTGTGTGTAAGTATCTATGAATTGCAGGCAGGCGTGAGTAAAAGCTTGTTCGGCATTAAATGCATAGTGGGCCTGCCGAATTTTAATACCCACTATTTACTGAGAGTTAATCTCTGCCGTAAAGATCAATCGCTCAATTCATCAAGGGTCACCATTGCTTCTTCAGCAATGATCACAATCAAAAAATGTAATTGTGCCCATTTAATGAATTTTGGCTATTAGCTTTCTGAATCACGTTTCTGTATGACCAAGAACACTGTTTACATCTGAATTTATCTCACACTTGGTATTTGTCCAAGTTTTACACAAAGATAGAAATAATACAAATTTCAAGAGAGTAGTTGACTGCAGACAGTTGTACTATTCTCTTTTGTGTCCCCCCTCACTGAGTGATCTAGATATCTGAGTACCCGTCTCAGAAATCTTTGAATAGCCATTTTACCCTTTAGCCTTTAGTTTCTGGATACCCGTTCCAGATTCCTTTTCTCGCTTCTTTGATATCTTCTTCAGATATCTCTTCTCTGAACTTTTTTAGTTCTTTGGTAGTTTCCCATCATGGTTCAATGTGAAGAGTGTTTTATCAACATCTCCTTTCTTGAAACCACTTTCTAGTAGGTATCTGGCCAATGTATCATACCATGCTCTTGGAGCTTGTTTCAGCCCATACAGAGCTTTCTGAAGCTTATAGACCATCCTAATTTCTGAGGGAACTTCAAAACCTGGTGGTTGCTCAACATAGACTTCCTCAGCCAGTTCACTATTTAGAAATGAACTCTTGACATCCATCTGATAAACTGTAAAGTCATTATGAGCTGCAAAGGCTAGAAAGAGTCTTATTGCATCCAATCTTGCAACTGGTGCATAAGAGTCATCAAAATCTAGTCCTTCAGTCTGGGTGAATACCTTGGCAATCAACCTAACTTTGTTTCTGGTTATTTCACCAGACTCATTCATTTTGTTTCTGAAAACCCACTTGGTTCCGATTATAGATATTCCGTTAGCAAATGAAACCAGTTTCCAGACTTTGTTTCTCTCAAATTGATCCAACTCTTCTTGCATTGCAGAGATCCAATCTTGATCCTTTAATGCTTCTTCTATTGTCTTTGGTTCAATTTTTGAGATGAAACATCCATAGAGACAACTTGCATTTTCAGCGATTGCTCTTCTAGTTCTAACTCCTTGGTCTATGGGACCAATCACATCCTTTGCAGGATGATTTCTTATCCATTTCATAATGGGTTTTGAACTAGTAGGATCAATATCATTTTGATTTGAATGTGAATCAATATGATCTTGATGAGATACACAAATATCTGAGATATCTGACATATGGGAAATGCCATAGATATCTGACACTCTTTCAGTGTTAGAGATATCTAGAACTTACATTTCAGCAAACTCTCTTTCAGATACCTCTTCATGATGAAGGTTCTCAATAACCTGTTCCATTTCTGGAATTCTCATAGGAAATTCTTCATCATGTCGTAGAGTCATCTGGTTGTTACTAAGCATAGGTTGCTTTTCATCGTCAGACTCATCCTCTATTTGAATGATAGAATTGTTTCCTTCTGAGGATCCTTTTTCAGAATCTTTAATCATTAGTTCTTTGAACCTATCTGAGAGATCATCATTCAAGAGTACTTTCTTGTTTCCTTCATAGAATACTACATGAATAGATTCCTCGATCTTTTGTGTTCTTTTGTTGTAGATTCTGTAGGCTTTGCTATTCAGAGAATAACCAAGAAATACTCCTTCATCTGCCTTTGGTTGAAATGTTCTCAAGTATTCTTTTCCATTGTTAAGAACAAAACATCTGCAACCAAACACCCTTAGATGTTTGATACTAGGTGGTCTACCAATGAAAAGCTCGTACGGAGTTTTTTCATGGTGTTTGTTAATCAAACATCTATTTTAAGTGTAGCATGCTGTGTTTACAGCTTCAACCCAATATAATTCACTTATTTCAGTGTCAGCAAGCATTATTCTTGCTGCTTCTTTTCGGGTCCTATTCTTTCTTTCAGCAACACCATTTTGTTGTGGTGTCCTTACAGAAGATAGTTGATGTTGTATACCTTTGCAGGTACAAAACTCTTTGATGTACTGGTTCACAAATTCAGTACCATGGTCTGTTCTGATTACAGATACCTTGTCATTTTTCATGACTTCGAGCTTATTCAGCAAGTTAGGTATCTCAACCCTTGCATCAGATTTGTGTTTGAGGAAGACAACCCAAGTGAATCTTGAGTAATCATCAACAACAACCAGACCATACTTCTTTCCTGCATAACTAGTTACTGAGGATTCAAACAAATCCATATGTAACAATTGCAGTGGCCTTTCACTGGAATGTCTAGTCTTAGACTTGAAAGATGTTTTGGATTGTTTTCCCATTTGGCAAGCTGAGCATACACCTTCTTTTCTATATGCCATTTTGGGTAAACCAACCACCAACTCTTTCTTGGCTAGCTTATTCAGAGTTTTGATATTCAAGTGACTCATTCTTTTATGCCATAGCCAATTTTCTTCAGTGTGGCCAGATTGACTCACCATGAGACATTCTTCGGTTGTAGCGGATGCCCAATCAGTAACATAAAGATTTCCTTTACGCCTTGCAACCAAGACTATCTGCTTTGACTTATTGTCAATCACTTTACATAGTTTTGACTTGATCTTGACAGAGTACCCTTTGTCTACTAGTTGACTCATGCTTAGGAGATTATATTTCAATCCCTTTACATGAAGTACTTCAGAGATTGTGAGGGCTCCGAATTTCAAATTGCCAAAACCTATGGTTGGATTTTCATCTCCTCCAGCAAACCTGATAATCGGTCCATCATTGCACTTTTTGTAGTTAATCAGATTTGCTTTGTCTCCTGTCATGTGCTTCCCACATCCACTATCAAAATGCCACTTTGAGTTAGTCTTTAGAATGTTCTGCACAAAACAGGAAACAGGAGATTAGGTTCTCATACCAACAATGGAACCATCTGGACTATAGATTATTCCAGTAGGAATCCATTTTTGAATGAATTTCTTAGGAACATTCTTTTGTCTAACAGGAACATAAGGAGGAATCTTAGTTAAATGATTGGTATCATTGTTGTTAAAAACTATTTTCTTCCTTGGTGTGTTCCTAGGTGCTCCATTTGGTGCTTTCAGATACCTGTCAGATTTCTGAGTTTGCTTTCCAGCAAACTTAGCTTTCCTAGCCAGATTTCTTCTAGCCCTAGCATTCAGATTTTCAGTGGCTTGATTTATCTTCCACTTCTGATAATTGTTGTGAGCAATTCTAGCCTTTAACCATCGTTCTTGCTCTTGTTTGTATTCGTGAGCAAGTTGTTTCCCGATGGCTTTATAGCCAATACCATTCCGAGCACCTGATGCTGTCTGAGATCTCTCTTCAGCAGCTTTGCTAGTCTCTGGATGATCAATTTTCTTTCCAGAAAACGTGACATAAGAAAATTTGCTACTCTGCAATTTTTCCTTTTGAGAGACATAGCATCGGGTGATTGCACTTCACAGTGTTATGTTTCTTTTCGTAGACATTTCCACGCTTTTTTGGACTTCTTTTCCCACAAAGGCTTGAATCGCTTTCCTTTGTCAGCAATCTTAGCTTTCTGACCGATGCTGTAGATTGTTTGGGAATCCCCTTGCTGAGCACTGACGAATGTTAGTCCTTTATTACTCTTATTCAGAGTGGTGGAACTATCTGTTTGTGTGTCCAGCCCAAGTCCTCTCTTTTCTGAAGGATCTCTTAAATAAGATTGTACTTCAGTAAGAGTGTCACTAGCTTTGGCATAAGATTGAAAAAATAGTTCTTTCCTTTTGAGTTACTTATTCTCAGAAAGAAGACCTTCATATTTCTTTTGAAGATTAGCCATTGCTTCTTTATGTGACTTTTCGGTCTCAGATATCTGAGCCTTGAGAAATGCATTTTCAGCATCTTTTTTCTCAGATTTCTTGATTAATTGAGAATTTTCCTTTGCAAGAGAATTCTTTTCTTCTTCGAATTTTTCGGCTCTAGCTCGGAACATTAGAAATTCTCTTTTGTAAAGATCAATTTCTTTTCTGAGATTTTCCAGTTCTTTGATTCCTTCTTCATCACTTTCATAAGTATAACAGGAAGTATGTGTTACCT
This sequence comes from Plantago major, assembly GCA_026545765.1. Classification (NCBI taxonomy): domain Eukaryota; kingdom Viridiplantae; phylum Streptophyta; class Magnoliopsida; order Lamiales; family Plantaginaceae; genus Plantago; species Plantago major. Next base: position 97,943,940 of record CM048839.1, read on the forward strand.
CATTAGCCATTAGACAATGTTCAATATTGGATATATCGGGGAAGATTTCTTCAGCCATTCCACACACTTCTTTCTTCTTTTGACCAAAGTCAATTACTTCATGAGAAACACCGCATATTTCTGGGGAAGGCAGTGTAGAATCGTCTGAATCCTCATCCTCTGAATTAGACTCAATATCTAGAGCATCCAGTTGAAGTTGAATCTTTTTCCTTTCTTCAGTGAGCATAGCTCTTTGACTTCTTTTGAAGATTCTTCTATCTTTCTTGTCACCTGTCTTAAGTTTGTTGAAGGCAGGATAATCCTTCTTGAAATGACCAGGTTTCTGACAATAGAAACATATATCATTTCCGATTTCTGCTTCCTCAGTACTTGATGCTTTTTGAGCTGGCTTGTTCAGCAAGCTTTGCATATTTTTGTACTGGTGATAGTTTGAGCGAGCCTAGATGCTTTTTCAGCTTCTCTTTGGCTTTTCTTCTCTCAATTTCTCGACTGACATATTTTCCCATTTGCTTTACAGCAAGACATCCTCAGTCATATCCTTGCCTTTCTTCTTTTCAGAAGTTCCTTGAGCAACTAGAGCAACACTCTGCAACTTCTCAGTTGTTTGTTCCCTTTGAGTTGTCTCATAGTCAACAATGGCAAGGTGAGAGAAAAGTTCCACAGGAGTGATATCTGGCATTCCTTGGTTAAAGTAGAAAAACTTTGTGTGTTCCCATTTATGATTAAGACTTCTCACAATGGTTTTAATCTTTTCTGACTAGGTATATCTATTACTTTCACCAAGTGCAGCCATGTCACTCATAAGTGTTGTAAACCGGAAATCTAGTTCTTCAAGAGTCTCTGAGGGACCTTGTTTAAAGTTTTGGAATTTTAGCTTCAAAACTTCGAACTTATTTTCCTTTGTTTTTCAAAGGCCGATGATTTCTTCGATCATTGCTGACCACTTTCGCGTTTTTGCACCCCTACGCTTAATGTATGTGCTCGGAGTAGAACGATGATGATATTACGAGCCCGACCATCCAAACGATTTCTCTTGGCATCTTCCGATGTCCAGAGTTCTCTGCTTTAGTCGTAAATGACTTGATCGCGTGTCTCCATTACCGACGATTTGTCTGTGAAGACCCATCACTTTGTTCTCTGTCTCTCTACCATTAGAAACCTCTATGACTTGCTTCAGTTGTTGAATGACTATTGGGCCATTCTTTATTACTTCGATCATTTCGTAACTGATGGCTTCTAAGTAGAGCATCATGTTGTTCTTCCATTTCTCATAATTCTCTGGCTTGAGAATTGGGGCGTCACTTAAAGACATCCTGCAGCAAACACACTAAACAAACGAATCAAGTGTAGGTGAAAAGCAGTTAGTGGGCACTTATCTGGGATCTAGGTTCAGTGCAGAAGGCTTGGGAACCTCCTGCTCTGATACCACTTGTTGGTCCAGATAACGGCGAAGTAAAAGACTAGAGGGGGGGGGTGAATAGTCTTTTAAAATTTTGTTGATAAGCACAGTTTCTCAGATATCTGTGAAGATATTTGATACTTAATTTCAGAGAGCGGAAGACTTTTCTAAGATAAGTGCATGTGTTCAGCAAGATAAGTGTAAGTACTTTGCAATATAAGTAAAACAAGTAATAAGCTGCAGAGAGTAAATAACACAAGTCTTTTTATAGTGGTATCTGAAGGTGGCGTAATCCTTCAACTAATCCACTTCAATCTTTCTCAGACCTAGAATCCACTAAGATAAATGAGGTAACCTTACAGATATCTTTTCTTGATTCCTAAATACACTAGGTTCCCAACCAAGTGTTCCCCCTGAGTTATTCTCCGGCTTTCACAGCCAAGTACTTCCTGTACTCAGAAACCTTTTTGAGCTGTTCCTTAGTTTCCCAAACTAAGTACTTCCTGTACTCCACGCCGTTTAAGGTGTTGGTTTTAGGTTTGTTTGTCAGGTGAGCTTCTTAAATAACTTATTCAGTTATTCAGATAGCTCTATGAATCAAGTATACTTAATACACTTTTCAATGTATGGTATCTTGTTCTCTACTGACCCAAGTCTATTGTAAGTGTTCCAGAGAATGAATCTCAGATATGAAATCTTAGTTTAACTCCTTCACAGATAACAATTCTCGTTAAGGATCAGGACACTTAGAACTTTTGTGCTACTTAGAATCAAGAGCTTTGGTCGCAACAGAAAGCTTGAAAGTAAGTAGTTTGCTTGAGAGAGCTTGTATGAGTATTCAGTATAAGTTCAGTGGTCTAAGGTGTTCAGTGTCTGTTCTCAAGCAGTCTAAGTATTGATATTTATAGATGAATTTTGAGTGCCGTTTGAATAGTATCCGTTAGGCTTAAATCAAATTCAAACTATTGATATCTGAGTATAATCTTGTAGGTTTGTCTTCTTCTTCTTGAAGCTCGACTTTTGTTCAAATATTTCTATTTAGCATTTAATGCAATCGTACTATACTTTGATCAGTAGTGCCAACGGAACTATGCAAGCTTTACGAGGCTTTGCACGTTCTTTTCCGAGATCATCATAGCTCCAGATACCACTTGTTTAAACAACTTGTTATAATATGTTTCTTTTCGAAGCATATTTTATGTCCAAGGTATCCGAGTGTAGATATCTCATGGGCACTTTCCTCGTCTCGAAACCTTTTATTCTCGGATATCTTTTGCAACACGTGTTTCAAATGCTTGTTTCTTCAAGATATCTGGACATATGTATCTGAAAAATCCTTGTCTTCAGCAATCTTGTGCAGTCTTCAAATCTTCAAATCCGTTGAACTTTTCCTGTTGGATGCCTTCTTCTTGGTCTTCTTCAGAAAATAAAAATTACATTTCGAGACCTAACATCCTATACAAGATTTGCTAGACTATCATACTTAGTGAGTTTCCTCTTTTACAGTGTTCAAGTGAACTAAGAGTACTAATCACCTTTCTGAGCTAAGATAAGTCATTAGGTTGCTGATCAAAATCTAAACAGATATTCCTAACAATAAAGAACACAGAGATTTAACGTGGTTCACTAACAATAAGTTATCTACGTCCACGAGCAGAGAAGAGAACAGTTTTATTGATCTTGAGGAACTCAGATTACAGAATGATATCACAGAATGATTTCTAAATGATCTCAGAAACAGAATGATCACAGAATAACAGAATGATCATCAAAGAATGCAGAATGATCATCAAAGAATGCAGAATGAATTTAACTAGGCTAAGAGGAAGTATATATAATACTCCCTCCATTTCAGAAAAAGTGTTACATTTTACTATTCTGCGGTCAACTGTCTTCGCGTTTGACCACAATTTACTCTTAAACGATATTAATAAATAAATTATTAAAATTATATAATGAAAATTTAGTAATTAAAATTTTATTATATAATTTTATTAAATTATTTACTATTATCGTTTATGAGTAATTTGTGGTCAAACTCGAAGACAGTTGACCGGTCAAAGTCAAAATGTAACACTTTTTCTGAAATGGAGGGAGTACTTCTCTAGACAGATACCGAACATGACTAGGAAATGGAACCCAATCCTGACAAACCTAGTATACAAATAAGTCCAAAACTGATAAACCTAGGAAATAGGCCTAATCCTGATTTAAGGCATATTCTAAGATGATTAAAATATAAGAGTAATATATGCTCCTAATCTGAGGTTCAAACTCGATAGAAATTGAATTTGTAATACGTTCTTTTGGTTTCAGACTCAACCTGATGCAGAAGTGCAGAGTAATATCCTCCTGATTTCATGTTCAAATTTAACTGAAAGTGAATTTGTACAATGTTGTACAATAATACAATGAATAAAATTATTTCACCACAATGTAACTTGGTGCGTTTGTTTAATTTGAATTTATAGGAGTTTGTACATGTTACAATATAACATAACATTTACAAACTAAACTCAAATCATAATATATTCTTCATGGCAAGATATTAATATGATTCTCAAATATCCTTAAGATTTTCTCGAATATATTCAAATATGGTTAAACTTACTTTTATGGCTTACTACATGATTGCTGGACCCTGAAGTTCATGGATTTTGAGTCTGTCACATGGTTTAATTTAGTTTCGTGATTTGCAGCGGATTTTGTCATTCAAGAAAAAGAAAGTAAAAAGTGTGGGCCAGCAGTGCTAGCCCACAGTATATCCGTTGGGCTGGGCTGGTGGTTGCATTTGTTTTTGCCAAACGTGTGACGGAGGCTCCCGATGGAAGTGGTCTCAAATTCCCTATTTCTCAATCACGTTAGCATTCCACTAACTTCATTCCCAAACTCAAAATCAACTACAATGATTAAAACATAAATTTCATTTATCTTCTCATTTGTTTTTAAATTTGAATAATTGATTACACCTTGCACATTTTAATTTAAATCGATTAATTTATACTCCGTCCGTCCCAATTTCATCTTCCCGCATTTCGTTTTGGACCGTTCCAACTTCATCTTCCTATCTCTTAAATGGAAAATATTTCTCATACTTTATACACTATCTCTCATACTTTATTCACTGTTTGCCATACTTTATTCATTCTCTTTCCTACTTTATCACAATTTCTTCTACTTTATTCACTTTTCTCTTAAATCTTGTGCCCGGACCTGCGGAAGTTGAAACCGGGACGGAGGAAGTATAAGATATTATTATATACAAAATGCTTATGCTGAAAAATATTATACAAAATTTATTCGAAAAAGTGTCTAAATTATCAACACGTGAAAATATAAAAATTTATACAATATAAAAAATATTTCATATTATTAATATAACAAATAAAGATAAGAATTAAATTAAAGGAAAAGTAAAGAAAAATAACTAACACTATACCCTGAATTTTCCAAATATTTACATGGGATACCACCTTACATTTTTTAAACATGGCATAAAGTGAATAATGATTCTTAAGAAAGTATGATATCTAACTAATGCAATATGCCATCATGGACCAATGAATGTGGAAAGAAGATGGTGTGACCTAGAAATGCAAAAGGGCCTTCCATCAAGAAAATATATACACATTCTATTTCACTTATATTAATATGGTTTTCTTTTTTAGATTTAACAAAATTGTTAATGTGAATTTTTTTTATATCGATAAAGTAGTTAGCCGATAAAAATAGTTAGTAGAGGGTTATAAAAAGTAAGAGATACAACACATATACGAGCGATTGATTAAAAAATTATTCATGGAAGGTTGTGAATTTCCATTTGGAGGGGGGGGGGGTATACCAATGAAAATAATCTGCATTTTGTCTATATTAATAAAGTTTTGAGACTGGATAAAATTAATGGACTATGCTCATGCTTAGTGGAATACACAATCAGATTAGGTAATTTAATATAATCAATCTTGGCTAGATTGTGTCCTAATTGACTGGATTTAACAAACGCATTGGCTATACTGATGAGTCAATTAAGAAGCTTGCAGTTGTGCACAGAGGTATATTCCAAATGGCAAAATAATTAAAGGACCAGCTTAACACTGACGGTCCTAAATTGACTTTGCGGATGAAAAAACTATAATCGGAAAAATGCCACATATAATTACACATGTAACACAAAGATGGTAAATAAGGCGGTTTGTTTAGAGAAATTAACACTCGATGAAACACAAGGTTTGTTGATATACAAATGTAACATGAAGATTCAATTAAACGACTTGACTTCTAATTGACATTTTCCAATCTAATCTGCCAAACTTTCAATGAAATAAATTTGGTGAGTGGATGCTGAAAGTCGGGCCATAGTCTCTGATATTAAGTAAGTAACGACTCTTCATGGCAAGACTATGCGGATATGCCACCAAGGAATGGCCTCTAGTTGAATTATACATCATTGAAGCTCTATCATTGTTCTGAGTCCAGTCCATTACAATTTTTGAAGTGTCAGTTGGCTTCTGCAATAACATGAGGTCATTAGATTTACCCGAAAGTGGACGTTCACAGTTGTCCACATGCGAAATGTCGTCCAGATGGATGTCGTGGATGCTCGGCCTCCTCTTGTCTTTCGCTCCAGAAAGTTGTCTGAGATAGTATTTTTGAGCATGGCTTGCTACTTGAGTTGGCGTTTTAGAGATCACAAAATTTCTAGAGATGTTCCTCCAATCACCTTTACCGTACTTTTGAAGCCCCAGAAGGAAACGCCTACACAAATGTCCCGATAGAGTAGCATTTTTTGAAGGAACTCAATTAAGGAAATATACATTTGTAACCATTGATTGAAGTTTACGAGATACTCTTTTGAATTCTTTAAATGTCTTTAATTTGATTTTTTGACTTATCGAGATTGATGTAATACTATGAAATTTCAAATTATATAAATCACTAGAAACTTGTGTCTCCTTCATAAACTTAATGTTACTAGAGCCTCAGCTAAACCAAATCTTAGAAAATCCAATTCAAGCGTATAGCATTGTTTTTTGTATTAGGTGACGCTTTCTTACTACAATAGAGAAAACGTCGTGAGAGCATTCAGGTAAGAAGCCTTCCACAAAGTGCCGCAAAAAGTTTTTACAGTCAAATTCTGGAAATGGATGACGACAAAAATGTTAATTTGTGACATTATAGTAAGATCCTTTTTTCTCGGTCACAAATTTACTACTAGAATGTTGAACAGGCTTTAGAATTTGTTTACACTTGTTCTACCATCACCATTATATAAAAATGCCAAACACAGTTGAAGATAAGATTGCCAGAAGCAGCTAAAAACACGAATGCAAATGGTCGATTACATACCTATGTTCCTCCTCTGTCCATGGCACGCCTTTCCTCCGTTCATGATCCCAACTTCTGCCCCTCTTCCTATGCACGTCAAGACGGTCCTGATCTTCCAATTCCAATGAGAACGGAGAGGCCAAATAACCTGGAATTGGAACCAGACCTGCCTCTATGTCACTAACATCGGCCACTAACTCTCTATACTGATTTATTACATCAGAAACTGTCTTGCCAGGGATCATTTCTGCCACCATATACCATCTGTTTGGAGTTTTCTCGTCGAACATTGCAATAGCACTCTCGAACATCTTGTTCTCTTCCTTTGTCCATGTGGTGCTTTGGCCCTGGTCTAAACATGACCAGCTTGCATCCTGTACAAGTGAACTTGGAAACAACATTTCCATACTAAAAACTCTATGACAAACTTGTTCAATGGTATTATGTATGGTACTAAATGCAGTATGTTTTGAAAATTCAGTTCTTTTCTTCAGAGTATAAATAATTGGAGCACGGGTAAGAAGTTATGATCGCTTGGATACGAAAAGCTGATAAAATCGGAATCGTTTACTGGGAATCAGGCTGTTTCGTTATCTTTTTAGCATATATTGTAGAATCTAAAAAGACTTAACCTTTTCAGAATCTTTGGAAAATCTAAGCCAATCCAAGATCAAGATTTTAAAGATGGATGCAAGTAGGAGGAGATTTCGACCGAAGCAATCCCTTTAGAGAAGATTTGTTTTAGCTAGCATCTTGAAGAGCTACCTCCCAAAGAAGTGAGAGTGAATATTCTAGCTAGTACAAGGTTTATTGATTAGTTCTTGAGGCTAAGGAAATAATAGAACCAGTTTTATTGCTGTGGATGAAACCAAAAGATTGTAAGATTAGGAAGAGAAACAGAGACATGTGCAAAAGTTGAACTTTACTAGCAAGTGATAGTGTATAGTTTGGAGTTGATGTAAAATGGTGTGTTTCTCTTAATATAGTGATGATGAGTTGATTGAATTGAATGTTTGGTCATTGGTGTGGCTGCTGAGCAATCTGCATAGCTTTTTGCATCAGCAAATTATCAGCACAGAAGTGTAAAGAAACATAAAGGAGTTGCAATAAAAATGTCATGCTAGCTCCTTTATCTAATCATTGTAAATACGTTACTTTCTTGATTTTCTATAGTACAAGTAGGATACACCACAAACAGTGTTTACAAATACCATATTGATGTCAATATTAATTGTCTAGCGCCTGTAGCTCAGTGGATAGAGCGTCTGTTTCCTAAGCAGAAAGTCGTAGGTTCGACCCCTACCTGGCGCGTAATAATTAATTTTTTAATTTTTTTTTGTAATTCTTTTACTAATATTTATGTAACTGAATTTTTCAAGTCCATTTAAAATTATATATTGTCATCTCCGTTGAATTTTTCAAGTCCATAGTCCATTTGATATTATATTTTTTAAATTTTTTACTAATATTTATGTAACTGAATTTCTCAAGTCCATTTAAAATTATATATTGTCATCTCCGTTAATTATGTAGTCCATTTGATATAAAATTTTCAATTCCATTTGATATTATCTCTTGACCTCTCTGTTAATTATGTAGTCCACTTGACCTCTCTGTTAATTGTGTATTTATATGTCTTCTACTATGCCCTTTTGGTACTATAATCTTGACCTATGTTTTAAAAGCCGGAACCGGAGGTTGAGCCGGCCACCCTCAAAAAAAGGTTCAACCGGGTCGGACCGGTTCACCCGGATAGAGCCGGTATGACGTTATTTTAATATATGTATATATATATATATACCCTAAATTATTGATATTAAATTAAAAGGTTCCAAACATAGATAGATCATAGAATTGTAGAAATGAGTCCAATGACATAAATATAAAGAGTCACAACTTCAAATCATCATAAAAATGACATCAAGCCATCAAGTCATCCACATTACAATTATAAAAGTCTACAATCAATTAATGAGATAATAGAGTTCCAAAGATCAAACTCAACAATAATACGAGAGTTCAACATCATCGTTCTCATTTGTTGTAACATTTTCCGCATTTCCTAAATACAAAACATATAGATTATATAATGACCAACAAAATGAATAACTAATAAATAGAACAAACATGAATTTTATGTTTGATTTGCATTATAAAGTATAAACCTAATAGAAAACTCAAAATATACATAACAATTAACAATAAACTCAACAATAAAATATATTTAATTTATATAGTTCAAGAATAAAAAATACAGGCACAAAGAAAAAAAAGGACATCTTTTTTTTTATTCTAGTCGAGTCGTGAGGGTCTGGGGCTTTTATTTTTTTTAAAATTAAGGGCTGCTTTTGCAAAAAACCTTTTTTCCTAATTAGTTCGCACCTGACGGGGTTTAGTTGCAAAAAAAAAAAAAAAAAAAAAAGCCCAACCGGCCCAACCCGGTTTTGGGCCGAGTTTGCCGGTTTTGGTGGCAGCGGCTCAATACCGGTTTTTTAGCCCTATTTGGGCCGGACAAGGCCGGTTTACCGGTCCAATCGGCCGGTCGTACCCGAATTTTAAAACATAGATCTTGACCTCTCTATTCGTTATGTATTACTCCTTCGTTTCTGTATGAGTGAAACAATTTTCATTTACACAATTTTTAATAAAAATGTGTGGTTCCCTAATAGTATGTGGTTAAGAATGAGTTTGAGATATTAATTGAGTGAAAAAGTACATGTGGACCCAAAAATGTATGGTTAAAAATGAATTGTATTATAGAATTAATTTCCATAAAAGGAAATGTAACACTTTTAGTGAAACGTCCAAAACGAAAAATTGTTACACTCTTACAGAAACGGAGGGAGTATATGTCTTCTACTATGCCCTTTTGGTACTACTCCTTCCGTCACGCAGAACTTCATACATTTGCCATTTTTAGCCGTTCCATAGAACTTCATACATTACTAAAAAAGGAAGTTATCCCACACCCAATAAATAATAAACAATCTCAACTTTTCACTCAAATTACACATTTTGCCATTAAAAGTACATTTTTTCCTACGTTTTCAATATTCTATCATTACTTTAACTTTTCACATAAAACTGTGCGCTAACCCTAATGTAAGAAGTTCTCCAGGACGGAGGAAGTATAGCTTTTCCACGGCCGCTTTTAACATTGTAAGTCACGAACAATTCAAATGTCGCTACTAGGGGTGTACACGGGCGGTTATTTACCAAAATTCTAACCGACCCGCCTATGGCGGGAAAGCAAAATCACTAACCATGGCGGGTGAGATTTTCTCCAAACTGTCGCGGATCGGTTGACTATTTTATACGGGTGGATGGCGGACGGTTTGGCAGTTTTTACACGTTAAAGTGAGAACATATATTACATGGTTCAAAATAGAGTAAATAAGTTTAAATATAAAATAAAACATTCCATAAGATATTGTCAAACATTGAACAAGTTTGAAGTTTGATAATAGATAAAATACAGGTACATAAACATTGTCAAACATGTATTTGGGTACTGGAGTATTTGCAATTTGGTTCATATTCTCTATGTACATGATGTATTGCCGTTGTTGGTTCGATTGAGAAGCATTCATTTTGTTGTGAATCCCTACTATTTAGAATACTTCTTCAAGCATTCAAGCTTAAAACACTTTTTAAGAAACACAATTCCTAATCCTCCGTGCAAACAAATGTTAAAGAAATAGAGATTTTTTTTTTTACAATAATAACTTTTGCACTTTTTTTTAACTTACCCCACAAATTTATTTTTTTCATTTCACACTAAAATGTTTAGCAAAATTTTGACGTTACACTTAAAATTGACGGTCATTAAGTTTGTATTTTAAATCACACTAAAACCTTTTAAAAAATTTGCACCCGCTACCAAAATTTTTCTCCAGTTTTTTAAATCACACCAGAACCTTTCTTGACTGGTTTTAGTTATCAAAATATATATTCGCATGAATTGTTTAGGGTTGCTGGTCTAGTGGTGGTTGGATTATGCATCGTATTCGGTGTGACTTTTGCCTTTTGCAATCAAATTCTTCGTAGAATTTGTTGGTTCAGTGTAGAGATTTAAGGCACTGCATGTGTGCATATGTCAATTGTGTATCTTCCTGCGTTTGGATCTAAAAAACGACACAAAGCTACTCATATATGTGGAACGAGCATATAATTTTGGTGCCTTCTTTTTTGTAATTTTATTGAAGTAACTAGGAGGGATGGAATGTTAAGAGAGTTCGAACACTTAGTTTTATAGATAGAATTGAAAACATATGAATGCCAATTAATATACTAATAAATTTTGTCATTTATTATCCGTGTACTCTGAAATTTGACATTCACCATATAATTATGTAGTATCTTATTGATATATTTATCATAAAAGAAAATTATTGTTATATTTAGCAAACAAAGGAAGAAAGTGTGTTTGGTAGACAAAATACACTAGTGTATCATGTTTATGGAGTGAGTGATAAGAGTTGATCATTCTATTTTAATTTTAATGGATGCTCGTTAATATTGTTTATATTAAGTTTAATGGATGCTCGTTAATATTGTTTATATTGGTAGACAATAACGACGACGACGACAACATTAACAAGTAGGAGGTTTGTTGTTTAGCATTTGTGGTTGTAAAGTAAAGTGCCGTTGTTGGTTTGTGACTCGTATTGTAATCCTTGTTTTTCAGAACACTTCTGGTATTCTTTTGATTGGAATAAAATTTTAAATTTTTCAAAAAAAAAAAAATTATTATTATTATATAGAAAGGTTCTGGTGGCGAGTACAAGTTTTTTCAAAGGTTTTGGTGTAATTTAAAAATAAGTTAACAGTAACTTAACTGCCATCCAACCTTTGTGTCAAGTCAAATTTTATATAAACTTTTTGGTGTAAAATGAAAAAAAAAGGTTATAGTGTAAACTCAAATTAGCCCAAAAGGTTTTAGTGTAAAAAAGAAATTGCTCAAAGAAATACATGCAATGCAAGTATAATTCAGGTTTATTATACACACGATGTTTGAAGTTAAATACTTCCTCTGTCCCGGTTTTAATTATCCACGGGGCCGGACACAAGTGTTAAGAAAAAATAAAGTAGGAGAGATGGTAATAAAGTAGGAAAGAAATTGAAAAAAGTATGATAAATAGTGAATAAAGTATGAGAGATAGTGAATAAAGTAGTAGAAATGTTTTCCATTAAAGGAATGAGCAATTGAATTTGGGACAGACCAAAACGGAATACGGGTAAATGAAACTGGAATGGAGGGAGTATATGATATTTGTACGTAAATATGTGATGTTGAATTGGTCTCTCCAAGAGATGGTCTCTCGCAAAAGTTTGTAGATTTTTTAATTGATGAACTAAGGAAAATATCACTCGCACTAATTCGTGCATGACTTTATAAATTCGACCAACTTATATTTACAAAAATTTAAAACGTGGTTCAACTTCTTGTGTGTTCTGATACTTCAAATGGAACTTTTTTAACAATGATTAATGTAATAGTAAAATTAATCAGCGAAACTATAAAACTTTCAATAGTACAAAGTCTTGAAAAATGTCAAATGCAAAATATAAAAGATACTTATGATATTGATCACTACGTACACTCCACTACAATTAGTCCGGTTTCATACCTAAAATATGATATTTTAGAAAGGGGCCAATCATGACAGCTGACTAAGTAAGCTATATGCACGTGTCATGATTAATGTTCTATCTTCATGTCATTTTAAATATTTTGTTTTTTAAAGTTTAATGCAATGCAACTATCTCTACTTTAAATTGTTTAACTTAAATGTTCTTCTTTAAAACTCTTAGTTTGAATTTGAAACTTTCTCTTTAAATATCTTAAAAATGTAATATGATCGCGAGCTCACTTGGCATCCCAATCCTGGTTGCCTCTTAAAACTCTTAAAATACGACTATGTCTATACGCCATTGACTATAGACAAATCACACTCTAGCCGATACTGTTGATATGGCACAACGGTCTTTAGAACCCTTACTTTTCTTTTACTTTATAACTCACATTATGGTTATATGTGTGTGTATAAACATCGTTTAACTTAGGCCACAATATATAATTAATATGTGAATAATGTATAAATGAGTGTGTATCTGGTGCTCCGCTTGTGAAACCCATCGCCACATAGCACAATTTTATCGTTGGGATGGAGAGTGGGAGAGGAAGTGACACATAAAAATCTCATTTGCCATACATCTGAAAGATATGATTAACCTCATATGTTTAGGTAGAAATATTTAATATTAATATCTAATATCTGCTGCTAGCCAACGCGTCTCACCAGACGCTCCAGCCTTTTTTGGGATTTTTTGCTTTTCTTTTAATTGTTCTTGTTTGTTTTTGTTTTTTTCCTTTTCTTTTCCTTTTTCCTCTCTTCTCATTTTATTTCCACTTTTCTTTTTCGTGGTGACCAAAATATATTTATTTCTTTTCATAAAACAATAGAATATATTCTAAATTAATAAATTACACACTTACTGAAAATCCCCAAAGTTTCAAGTCAAGTCCAAACAGTTTAAAGGGATCGAGAACACTCCTCATACTAACAAGGTGCACCTTTCTTTTCAGGAATATATCCATAAGAACTCCAGAGTTAAGCTTGCTTGCTCTGGAGCAATCTTATGATGGGTAACCAACTGGGAAGTCTCCCGGTTCACGCATAAGTGAAGACAAAGTGCGCGGAAAAGTACATGTGTTGGTACAGTGCGGTCAGCATATCACCCGGAGAGCTGCCCATGAGTAATCACGCCGACCCATTATTGGTCCGGGTCGTTACACTTACATATTTTTCTTTTTAGAGTTCCAAATTGTGAAAACGAGAAACACACAAGCTACAATTAACAGTATTGCAAAATTTCTTGTAATGTTATTTTTTATCTCAAGTATTGTATTTTTTTTTTATTTTCTAAGTATTGTAATTTTTTTATCAAGAATTTTTTATTTTTCAAGTATTGTATTTTTTTAAAACAAGTATGTAACATTTTCGATATTTATTTGATGTTGTTACAATTAATTAATGGTAATAATAATAAAAATAAAGTATTCAATTTAAAAGAAATGAAAAAAGAATAGCGTAGTTTATTAAGAAATGAGAAAAGAAAAAAGGAATTTGGATTGAATGGGTGGAGAGAAAGTTGGATAGAGTTGGACGATGAGTGAAATACTTACGCCACAAAAAAAATTATTTTGGTGGAGTTGGAAACATGCACCGTGATGGTCTAACTAGATATGTGGTGTTGATTTAATTACACCAAGACAGGGGCGGTGCTACACACACCCCTAACCCGTGCTCGGCACGGGGTGCTTTTCAGAATTTTTTTATTATATATGTACTAAATTTAGAGTTTCGACAATTAAAATGGTCTATTTTACAATGAAATTTAAAAGAGAATATGACATAAACTTTAATACAAGTGTTCAAAGTGATTTTTCTAATATATTTAAAACACATCGTCATGAGACCGTCTATATTTAACTTAAATATTATAGGACATATATTATTAATAAAAACACCGATATTTTTAAGTTAAACATCTACTAATGTACTATGTTGTTAACAAAATGCATTTTGAAATATTTGTTCGTCTTTTATATTAAGAGACGATTTATAACATACAATTTTTCCTAAAGTACTTAGAAAATTTTGGTTGTTTCATTGAATTACAAATATGCTATATTTATTAATTTTAAAATTTTAAATAATAATTCATTATTAAAATTAGTTTAAGGTGAGCACGGGATGGAAAAAATTCCTCACTTTGCCCTGCACCAAGATAATATTACAAAATAAATTGAAGTTGGGATGCATAAACCAAAACCAGTGATTATATCTGAATCTGTTCACAGGAGTTAAACTATTGCAAAGGCAAAGGTGTACCAACAGTCTGCAGCCTTTCCAACCACGCAATCCTCGTGCTGGACTTCTTCAAGTTGAGGAATATTTCACGATATTCCTTCTTCAGGAAAACATCAAGTGCAAACAAGTAGAGTTCACTCCCTTGTTCCACTTCTTCAACTATATCTAAACACTTGATGCATTCTTCAATGCTATAGCAGAGTTTCGGTGGTGGAGATCGAACCGTGATAACACTTCTTGATTCTACTGCATCGAAACACCGGTCAGGGTTGCTATCAGGCCTTGCACCATCTGGCAGTTCAAGAGGCGTGTCGTTTGGCAACCTAGATTGCTGCTTTCTAGGATGCTCCGGATGGCCGTTTTCAAGTCCGTTATTTTCATGTTTTCTACGACAAGGAGTAGTAGTAGGATCTCCCTCGGTCGCCCACTTGGTGTAGTTCTTCCTAGGCGCTCTTGCTGCTTGTTCAGGATCTACAGTACCAGCAAACACAATGTCCAACTTGTCAGCAAATTGGAGTTCTTTTGCTCGAAATGGTGCAGCCTCCGGATGTTCCTGCATCATCATTACCGGCAATAGTTATACTAGTACCCCAGATAAAGATAGACCAAATAGTTTATTCAAGATTAACAACATCAATTCCTTAGTTTACAGGATTACTAGCAACCCTTATGCCCTGCAGCTTATGAGATACGTGCTTAGTAGATGACACTTGAACTAGAACTAATCTATGAAGGATAGGAACATAAATCAGTTGTTACTGGACATGTCTATAGATCAGATGATAGAAGCAAAAAGAGAGACCTTGAGATACTGATCCCATTCTTGACCACTCGCACCAAATGTTCGAGTATTTGGATCCCATTTCATTGTTTCAGTAGTGATTAGTTTCTGCCAGATTGTCCAATGTTTCTTGGTAATATCCCAATGATTCTTCAACTGAGTCTTTTCATAGTTCAACCCTGTCATGGAGTGAAACGCTTCCAAAATATTGTTCCACCCTTCTCGAGTTAAGAATGTAGTAGGTCTATTTCCCAATGATATCTGCTCAAGACACAAATCAATAAACAACTCATGGTTGTCTGGTGTCCAATTGGCTTTTACTTGGTTAACCTTCTCCTTGCTAGGTTTCCTCTCCCTGCTTGCCATTCTTATACGACCACAACACGAATCTGAATAAATAACAACAGTCGAGTCAAGCTCCAACTTCATACAGATAAAATAGATTGGCTTCTAGTCATAACAACAGAAGATTAAATAACACGAAATGACATATCAAGTTTATATGTTCAGCAATATAGCTCAAGATACCATGTTACGAACATAATTGCAAACACGCGGAATAAGCATCATTGACAACAAATGACCAGTGCATCTATAACAGTTTTGACAATCGAGGAAAACGATACCAGAAGACTGATTCCAGTTCTGTAGTAAATCACTGGCCAGTTGCATTGTAGCCAATTATATCAGAAATTAATTCCGTAAGAAATTGAAGCATAAATTACATTTCGATTCCAGTTCATAAGAAAAATAACAGCGTTTCACAAAGGAGTCCAGTAAACAAGGGCACAAAAAAATGAAACTTTGGTAAAGATAAATAGAACTGTAGAAGTATCATAAGAAATCAAGAATTCATCTAAAAATTCCAATCCAAAACATGTCACTGGAAATTAAACTCAGATATATAGCAGATGAACGTAACAGGTAATTGGATTTCAGAATATAAATAATCAAAACACATCAAGCATTTGAAATTGATGAAAAGCGAAAGATCGAAAGAATTACCAGATAACAAAAATGTTTCATTCACATTTTCCGAACGTCTTTTGGTTTCGATTATTATGGAGAAGTGACCAGCAACTTAAATGACACCGTTGATAGTTTGGGCTTCAATTTAAGATTTTACCCTAGAAGGCCCAATTAAGTTACTATTAACATAGTATGGTATAAATGAGAATGACTCATGTTAACACTATGGAGGGCTAATTTATTTGGCTATCCTTTGAATTTGAGTCAATTATGCTTTTTCCCCTTCTTTTAAAACAATTAAATAGAGTCGCAAAATCTGATTTTGAGTTGACCTGCCAAATTATATTTCACTCTCCACTTGACATTTAATTTCGCTCTCCTTACAAGAAAAGGTACATTTTCTCTTTTCAAAACTAATTAAGTAAAAGCTAAATAAAATACAGAAAGAAGAATTATTACCCATTTCTGTTTTTTGCGCAAAAATCTTGATTTCACCCTCCTTCCGTTTTATAACGTAATCACCCATTTTTACATAATTGAAGGCATAAGCTGTATAAGAAGAAACCCATAATTCAAACATCTGGAGAGGTGTACCATAGAAAATTGACGATTCCACTAAGTTAAGGTTCAAGACACGCCATTTAGATGTAAAATTCTTTGACAATGCTTTAATTGATGTATTTGAATGCACCAATTAGTATTGACTATTGATTCAATGCAGATTACTAGAGGGCGGTGAATAGTCTTTTTTTTTTGTTTTGTCTGTCAATATTTCTCAGCAAACACGAGGTTGTTGATACTTATCGTCAGACTGCAGAAGACTTTTGTTAATTGTTGTGTGTCTTTCGAAAGCAGTACAATAAAGCAGATATATAGATAGTAAATAACACCTGAAAGAGTAAGTGCAGTAGTAATAAACACAAGTTCATAGTGATTTGTTGTTAACTGCCTAACATTTTCCAGATTTCCATTCAATAATTGCAGAAACAAGGGCATAATTTGGAATGAGAATCTTGCTTAGAATTGGCAAGTTTGTAACTGGTGAAGTGTCATGTTCTTCGAACCATTCTTCTATCGCATTCCTGTCGTAAGTAAACCCATCTGCTGCAACACACGGCTCATTCATCACACGCTGTAACAGTGAAACCAACCACAAAAATCAGAATGTTAATTTGCTATAACAAGTTCGAAAATAATGCTTTAGGCCTCAATGCCTCGTTGAAATGCACCAGAGAAAATTTAATTGATGATACTTCTTTGGGACGGAGGGAGTATGTACGTACCTTGAGTATTGGGCATATGAAATGGTTAGAAGGACCTGAAGATGTAGGAGAGAATTTGAAACTCCGTGCCTTATCCGCAACAACCTTTAACTTCTCCAAGGCCGGAAAAATCTGATTTTTCAAATCCGGCCTATCTCTATGGCGAAGCTCTGTGCACCTAAGTGCAAGAATCGCAAGCTCCTTCGTCTCCTCAATGGGCCAGTCACCAGCCTCATTGTCCAGTATCTGTGAGAAACGATCATCTTCAATGGCCATTTCGACTTTGTGAGCTAGCGCAATGGCTGGTTTTGCGGTGAGCAACTGCAAAACCACCATTCCGAATGCATAAATGTCAGACTTGGGAGAAACTATGCCCGTCCTCTGGTACTCTGGATCGATATAGCAAAGTGTCCCCACGGGGCTCGTGTCTTTGTACATCATTGTTGTATTTGGCATTCCCGAGAGGAGCATGGTAGAGAGGCCAACATCTCCGATCTTGCTCACAAAATTGTGGTCGAGCAATATGTTTGCCGGCTTTAGATCTCGGTGTATAATTGGTTTTGGCTTTGAGTTGTGGAGAAAGATAAGGGCCAATGCTACCTCGCGAGCTATACGATACCTCTCGTACCATGGAATGGAAGGGGTACCATTTTTCCGAAACAGTCTCTCTTCCAGGCTGCCATTTTCCATGTACTCGTATACCAGGCAACTGTGGTCAGAGCAGGCGCCAAGCAGTGTTAGCAAGTTGGGATGACGAATCTTGCTCAGTATCTCAAGCTGCATATAAGAAGTAGAAAAGTGTCGTTTTAGCATGTGATATCAGTGTTTGCTAGAGCCTTCGGCTCATCGTCTTTCTGCCTTGAAAGTCATTTTGCAGTGGTCTGCAATAAGCTTATGCCTCTTGCTTATTATGCTTAAAAATGGTAAGTTCTGTAGGCCTGTCAAATGGACTGTTCCAATCCGACCTGGTTCAGTCCACGTTGGTCTGACCAATCGACGGATCAAAATTGCCAGTCTTAAAGTAGAGATTCAGAAAAGGTTTGTGCAATTTAACATAACAAATGTTTTGAATAGTATTGTTAGAAGTTTCTCATTACCTCGCGCTCATACTCTTTCGTATTATTAGCTGCATTTGGATGAAGGATCTTCACTGCAGCAGTCGTATGACGCATTGTGCATTTGTAGACAGTTCCATACGATCCCATTCCAACTCTAAGGTCACTGGAGAAAGATGAAGTAGCAGTTGTAATTTCTTCCCATGAAAATTCCTGGTACTGTTGCACTGGAGCTCCAAATGTATTTTCAAGCTTCTCTTTCGCTTTTGCATCATGCATAGCTTTTTTCTCTGCAGCCATTCTTAAAGCTGCTTCTTTTTCTGCACATTCCCTTGCGTATTCAGCTTCTCGTCTTGTAGCATCATACCTTGTCCTTTCATGCTCAGCAATTGCTTTTGCTTCTTCCTCTTTAATAGTTATCTCGTTCAGTTTAATTGTTTCCTCTAACCGGATCACTTGTAGATCGTTTAGCTGAAAGGAAGAGAAACCATAGAACAAGCTATTAGGACATCAACAATTGTTGCAATATTCTTGAACAAGTCTAATATGGTTTGCACTAATTTGATGTATCCGATGTATACAAGTACCTTTCGAGAGGCATCTATCACCTCTGTTTGAGCTTTAGCATACATTGCTTGTACATGTCTGAGTTCCGTTCTCAGCTGTTCTAGCTCGAAATTTTTGTTGACCTGAAATTGAAAAAGAAATAAAAATATTGAAAAACAGTTCACATATAACAGTGAGCTAGCTTAATATGATGTTCAGATGGTAAATCAGTATCATGTCATATTACCTGACTCCCTGATGAAAAATCTATTGAAGAAGCACTTAAGATCGAATATTGATCGGTCGTGGGGTTGTCTGTTGTCCAGCTCTTAACGCTCGATGCCTTGATCTTTGCATCATTCATATCTGAGCTACTGGAACCACCAGAAATTGTTTCAACGTCCCTGTCTCCGATAAAGAATGACAATGTTTTGATGTCACTTGAATTTGATGTTCTGTTAAGACTCTCGTTCATCATTGTGACAGATTTAAACAGTTCCGGTGGTGGTGAAGAAGGTATAACTTGTGGGTATGATATAGGCGAACCTGGAGTTGTCCAAACTGAAAATACAGGTAATATTCTGGTTTTCAGAATTAAAACTGGTGAAGTTTGAGACAGAATCAATCAGTTCTACTTTTTTGCCTTGACAAAGAGTACTTATGTTATGAGTTGAAAGCTGAAATCGGAAGAGAATACCTGGCGGAGACTTAGACATATGGTTTGGAGAGTAATTGTTAAAGCTACTTGCATCACTGCTGTCATCGGCAATGCTTGAGGCGGCATCTAAATCAGACGAGCGAACAGATGCCAGTCTTGCTTTGGAAATAACATATACAGTGCAGAAGCTTGGGCAGGATTCTGATATCCTTGCTGATAGATTACGAGTTCTAGATGTCCAATAAGAACTGTTTTATTCATCAGATACATGATGATGGTGACAATATCAAGTTGAAAAATTGAAGACAATACAAAACATCAACCAATATGGTCTCACCTTGACAAAATGCCACCCGTTGCTGAAGCTCCTATTACAATCGTGTTGATGTTGCACCTATCAATCTCATCAGCTATTGCAGTAGCGGTATCATCTGATTCGATCTGTACAACTTCTACTTGAACCTGCATTCGCAACGAATGTATGATATCGTCTTTCCTTGAGACTTCCTTCCATTGGAGTACGTACGTCATGTAATTGGTACCTTTTTCTTTATGCACACCAACTTGTAAGGAAGAAGCTTTTCACTTGTCTGAAGTTCCACTTCCTTTCTATAAGCAGCTGCAACATCATCTCTTACTTGAGAAATTGGGATTCCACCTCCCACTGCAGTGACAGAAAATCGTCAGTATTTGCAACGTTCCTAAACACACTATACAAGTTGAAAACAAATTAGAACACCATGAGGCTAGCTGTTTAGTATACGTTCAAGAACAGCATATATACTGTTCCTTAACTCGCGAAGCTTACATGGCATTGGGACAGAACGGATAGCAGGAAAGACATGGATCAACTTGAAGCAGACTTTTTCAGGCCCTCCCTCTGGGATCATATTTGTGAACGCCCATCTGATCACATACTTGCTATTCTTGCTTCCGCTGATAGCTAACGCGACAACAGAAGTTACAGTTGAAGGCCGTAATCCGTTGAGGCCATTGCCATTTATCTTGTGGTTGTTCATGTTGTCCATTTCAGTTATAAATCACCTTCCTTAGAAACAGAATGTTTTATAGCTGTTGTGAAATGTATATATATATGGCCACTTGATGGCTTCTAAATATGACTTGTATGATCATTTAGCTGCATAAACGTGCTTACAACTGAATAGGTATTAGCTAAAACAATGATTTCTTTTAATTTTTGTTCTTCTTTACTCTTTTGACTTTTTTTTTCTGCATAAATTTAGGGTATTTTGCACAATTTCTATGAACAAGTGCTATTTTTTTTTTTTTTTTTTGGATTTTAAGCAAGTAATTAGTCAGTGCAATTAGCTTTATAGTTCAGTTGTAGCATTAGGGGGTGGTTTTAATGTAGTTGCTTGCATGTTCTGTTATTGGAAATATCAATAGTCTAAGTAACAAATAATTAAACAATGCTAATATAGCTCTAAAAGACTAAAACTATGGGGAGTAAAAATCAAAAATCACAGTTATGGCCTAACAAGCTAAACATCTATCTAGCTTAACTATTCAGAAAATAAATTTATGAATACCCCCTACGGCATAACTTCTTAAATTGAGATTTTTAACCGTACCATCGAACTTCGTATATTATAAAAATGGAATCTATCTCACATTCAAGATATAATAAACAATATATTAACTTTACATACAATTTAAACATTTTACCACTCAACGTATACTTTTTGCTACTTTTTTAATCTCTCACATTTATTTTAATTTTTCACATAAAAACTACGCGATAATTCTAATGTGTTAAGTTTTCCGGAACAGAGTAATTATAACTTATTAAACCAACTGGTTTATAAACTACTCCGTCACCCTCATTAAGCATGTCTTAGTTTTACTTTTACGGTCAATAATTTTTCACTTTAACTATGATTAATTAATTTTAAATAGTAAATGTAAAATGTTTAATTAAATTATAAATGAAACAAAAAAGTTTTATATTTATGATTTAAAATTAATTCATAGTAAGATTATTGATAAAAAAAGTAAAACTAATACATGATTAACGGGACAGATTGAGTCCACAAACCTTGGTCAAATAGCTTGTTACTACAAACCATGGGAATATGGGATTAACCAGGCCTATAGCATAAATAGAGAAACACCTCGCCGGCATCTGGAAGCTTCCAACTAAACCAAGGATTATGTACATCGATCGGAAGGGGATTTTACAGATATTGTTTCATCACCAACTGAATACTCAATACCACCAGTAGCTGGTGGTCCTTAATTGGTTCATCATCAGCCACTTGTAGACGAAGGAAATTCTTCTACTCTAAAGTGACATTTAAAAATATACAAAGTCTTCTAAGAGATGGTCTCTAGATAAACTATCTAGAGACAGGACTATATTGCAATTAACCACTTTACATTACTTTTTGGCATAATTTTGCGGATCCTACCCGGCCCGGCCCGGCCCGGCCCAACTATTATGGTTGGTATATAAACTCTTTTCAACAGTTTTTTCCATTTCTTTCTCTCTTTCCCCTCTTTTCTCTCGTTTTTTTTTCCTCTTCTCTTTTTTCTCTTCTCTTTTTCTCTCTTCCTGATTCTCCTTGCAACTGTTCAATCTTGATGCTTTCACCCCTGATTTTATTTGAGACTTGAATGTAAGTGTTTTGTTCGAGATTATCTTCGTGATTTTGTTCTTTTTCGTCACTTTTATACTTGTTAGGGTCTTTTTGTTCTGATTTGGGGATTTTTGTGGTTGTTTATCTGAGTTTTGCAGCTATTCGTACTATATTGGTCGGTAAGAACGACATGGAAGGTTCGACGGATGGTAGCCGGAATCGAAAGCGGAAGGCGGTGACTTGCGGTGAAGGTTTTTCTCGTTTTTTTTGTGTTGTAAGCATTTTTCTGTGTTGACTACGGAAGATAGGGAATACATGATTTTTTTTTTTGTGATATTGTATGGTATGCTTGAGATCATAGGTAAATTCATTGGAAACTTGGGTTACTTCTTTGATATCATGGTTTTGTGAGAACATTTTTTATGTGTTCACTGGGGAAGATACTAATGACTGTGGTACCTGATGAAGCACATGGAGATGTTTAAAGTGAAACAAAAATCAAATGTCCTGAGTTGATGATGGTATTTGTTTTCAGTTTTGGTTTTTTTTTTAGTTTGTTATTAGCATAGGTTGTTTGTTTGACAACATGGTTGATTTTCATTCAAAATCTGACTTAAATCATGAACTCAGATCTGAAAAAATAAGGTGCAAAACGTTTTTATGTTCTTTCCGATATGTGCTATGTTCTCAACGATACTACCCATGTTCTCTGGAATATGTCCTATGTTTTCATTTAAAACCTGACTGTCGTTTTATGCTCTGTTTTTTTACAACATCATATTGAGTTCTTTTTTTTACTGTACGCCCTATGTTCTTACGTATATGTACTATCTTCTCACCGATATACCCCATGTTCTTAACATTCCACTATGTTTGCTATGAAATAGTTGCCATGTCCGTGTGAAAATATTATATGCAACATAGTCCATGTTTTTCCACCATTTTTTTACTTGTGTTCTATGTATTATCTATTTTTTACTTGTGTTCTATGTAAAATCCTCTATTGGTTGTTGACATGGGTTGTTTGTTTGATAACATAGGTGATATGTTTGAAAAGATAGATTTGTCTTCTTTGTAGATGTCGAAAAGGATGGTGCTGAGCGCTCAAATTATATGCAGTAATGTGATGTCTGGCGAAGACTGTTGATTTATATGATGTAGATGACCAGATGGAGCGAGAAGATGATGAACCTAAATTTAATTGATAGACATCAAGAGGAGGACTGGAGAGTACATGCAGAAGAAATAGATCTTTATGTTTCTTTTTCTCGTAGATGATCATAGTACAACTTGTAACTGAATGATCCAGTTTTCGTTTGAATGTATCTTGTCTGTCGGGATCATGATTTTATATGTTGAAAACATGGATGGAAGAGTTGAGAATGTTGGTCCAGATAATGGCAAAGTAAAAGACTGGGGGGGGGGGGGGGGTGAATAGTCTTTTAAAACTTTTGTCGATAAACACAGTTTCTCAGATATCTGTGAAGATATCTGATACTTAATTTCAGAGAGCGGAAGACTTTTCTGTGATAAGTGCACGTGCTCAGCAAGATAAGTGTAAGTACTTTGCAAGATAAGTAGAGCAAGTAATAAACTGCAGAAAGTAAATAACACGAGTCTTTTTATAGTGGTATTTGAAGGTGGCGTAATCCTTCAACTAATCCACTTCGGCCTTTCTCAGACCTAGAATCCACTAAGACAGATAAATGAGGTAACCTTACAGATATCTTCTCTTGATTCCTAAATACACTAGGTTCCCAACCAAGTGTTCCCCATGAGTTATTCCCCGGCTTTCACAGCCAAGTACTTCCTGTACTCAGAAACCTTTTGAGCTGTTCCTTAGTTTCCCAAACTAAGTACTTCCTGTGCTCAATAACCTTGGAGTTATTCCTTAGTTTCCCAAACTAAGTACTTCCTGTACTCCACACCGTTTAAGGTGTTGGTTAAGGTAAATTGTCAGGTGAGCTTCTTTAATAACGTGTTCAGTTATTCAGATAGCTCTATGAATCAAGTATACTTAATACACTTTGCAATGTATGGTATCTTATTCTCTACTGACCCAATTCTATGGTAAGTGTTCAAGAGAATGAAACTCAAATATGAAATCTTAGTTCAACTCTTCACAAATAACAATGCTCGTTAAGGATCAGGACACTTAGAACTTTGGTGCTACTTAGAATCAAGAGCTTTGGTCGCAACAGAAAGCTTGAAGGTAAGTAGTAAGCTTGAGAGAACTTGTGAGGGTATTCAATATAAGTTCAGTGATCTAAGGTGTTCAGTGTGTGTTCTCAAGTAGTCTAAGTGTTTGATATTTATAGATGAATTTGAGTGCCGTTTGAATAGTATCCGTTAGGCTTAAATAAAATTCAAACTATTGATATATGAGTATAGTACTGTAGCAGGTTTGTCTTCTTTTTCAGAAGCTACCGTTTTTGTTCAGCCATTTCTGTCTGCACATTTAATGCACTGTACTATACTTTGTCCTGTAGTGCCAACGGAACTATGCATTGTATCAAAGATCTTATTCTATCGGAGTTTTCTGAACTTTGCATGTTCTTTTTCATAGATTATCACAACTCTAGATACCACTTGTTGAAACAGCTTTGTTATAATATATTTCTTTTCAGAAACATATTTTATGTCCAAGGTATCTGAGTAGAGATATCTGTGGGCACTTTCCTCGTCTCAGAAACTTTTTATTCTCAGATATCTTTTGCAACAATTGTGTTTCGAAACACTTGTTTCTTCAAGATATCTGAACATAGGTATCTGAAAAACCTTTATCTTCAGCAATCTTGTGCAGTCTTCAAATCTTCAAATCCGTTGAACTTTTCCTGCTGGATGCCTTCTTCTTGGTCTTCTTCAGAAAATAAAAATTACATTTCGAGACCTAACATCCTATACAAGATTTGCAAAACTATCATACTTAGTTTTCAGAAAATAAAAATTACAATGTTCAAGTGAACCAAGAGTACTAACCACCTTTCTGAGCTAAGATAAGTCATTAAGTTGCTGATCAAAATCTAAACAGATATTCCTAACAAATTTCCCCCATTTTGATCAGTCAACGATGACTATCTGACATATTACAAATCTGGATGAGGAAACAATCCAGTACTTAATCATTTCTTATGATTTTTCAATTCATATAATTAAGTGCAGAAAGTAAACATCAACCAAATCACAAGGTGTGATCTTTGCTGATAAGTTATCTTTTATAGAAAATAGTATCTGAGAGTAAGTTCATCAGATATGTTACAGAGAAAGTTTACAGATAACTTCAGTACATAATACAATTTAGCTCAGTCAGCAAGATACAAAAATACATAGTAAATTAGGACAACAGGAGTAACCAAGTTCCAAGTAGACATCCTAATGAACTAGTCTTCAAGTCTTCAACACTTCAAGTCTTCAAAAACAGCTCCATGGATCAATCTGCAAATTTCCTATCACCAAACCTTTTGATATCATCAGAGTAGTCATAGAGAAGAGTTCTGACAATCATCTCTGTGTCTCTGGCAAATCCACAGACTTCCTTGTAGGTTTTGGTAGGATTTTTCTTAACAAAGTGCTTGACCCACAAATACTTTCCCCATTTGTAGGCATGCTCGATTCTGATATCTGATAGCTTGAAGTATTCATATATGATCTTCAGATATCTGATGTCACCCTTGTATTGATCTTCAGTTAAGTAGAAGGACTCATAGGGTTCCACAACAAGTCTTGCTCTTGTGCCTATTCCAGTAATGTTGGGAATTCTGTGCACATCATATGGTTTTCCATAAGGACATACATCAGAGAGGTCCTTCTTCATGGCTTCTATTCTCTTGATTACTTCAAAATCCAACCAGGCTTTGATGTGGTTGGTGTTAATCAAGATTGGCTTGTCTTTTCTCCATGCCATGAGCTGTTTATGGATTGGTTCTGGAAATTTTGAGTTTACCAGTAGATGCTTAAGTTCCAGAATCCAGTAGCCATTCTTCTTATTAATGCACCTGTAGACAGAGGAGTTACTGTTGGTCTTCACATACTCAATCTTGGCTTCTTCAGGCCTGAGTGGTAGTTGAAGTTGTCTTCGTTCAGCTCTCAGTCTGTTCCTCCTTTGTCTTGAATTCTCCTTTGGGGTATTGCTTGAAGAGCCACCCTGGATAGACTTGGTATTTCCAGAGGGTGTTTTAGCTGCTAAAGGCTTTGCAGCTATGGGCTCAGTTAGGCTATCAATTTTCCTTTTTCTATGAAGAGGAACTTCATCTTCATCAGTCTCTTCATCATCATCAATGTCAATTCTTGTGAGACTTTTGCAGCCTTATTCATTGTCCAGGGATTTGATTTGGCCTTCTTCTTCTTCTTCAGAAGATTCATCAATCCATTTTACTTGTCTTCTCCTTGGAGCCTTGGTACTCCTTGGAGGTTTCTGTGCTCTGGCCCTTGTTGTCATTCCTTGTTCAGGAAGTTGAGTGGTGGCCACTATCTGTAGAGCAGTCTGACTGGAGGAGGGCTCATTCATTCTGAGAGGTGGTTGTTCATATTTTCTTTTGTTTCCTCTTGCTCTTCCTCTCTGAGCATCTTGATATTCTCACAAATGAATCTGAAAGAGAGTTAAAGTTGCCTTGCAGATAGTTGTAAGCAGCAACCAACTTTTTCAGATCAGCCTTGAGCTCCTAATTTTGTTTGATAAGACCAATATCCTTATCAGTAAGCTCTGCTAGTGGGCCTTGAACAGCATCTGCTTTTCCAGCAGCATAGCACGCCTCTTCAAAGGCTTTTGCAGCCAAGTTTTGGTCATCATCCCTAACCATGCCTAGATCTTTCTGAGAAATGATCAGACTGGTTGTTCTTTGAGTGATGAGCTCAGTGAAAGTTTTCAATTCTGCAGGGACTGATGCAGTGGCGGTATCTTGAGAAAACAACTCATTTTTCAATTTAGCCAGTACTTGATATCTGTTCAAGTATTCATTGGAGTTGACATTTGGCAGTTTGCTGAATATTTCAGGAGCAATCAGCTTCCTTTTTAAATGAGAAACTGCTAAATGTTCATTGCGGTGTTCTGCCAATGTCTTGTCTTCTTCATCATCTGAGTTATCAGCCCAGTGATCTTCATCCTCTTGGACATTTTCATCAATGTTTTCTAGTCCAACAACCATCTCAGAGATGGGTTTCTTTCCTTTCAGTGAGGAGGATGGTACATCTTTTTGGAATGCAGCCTTAGCATCATGCTTGTCACTATATACTTGCTCAGTATCTAATTCCTCAGCAATTGCCTGAATAGCAAGCTGGAGTTCTTTCATTTCAGCATAAGCTTCCACTTCCTTGATTGTTTGATCTTCAATCTTTTGGAGCTTTGCTCTGGATTCAGCTATCTTTTCTTCCAGTTGAAGATGTAGCTGTTGTTCTTCCTCCAACAGTTGTTTGAGTTGAGCAACTCTGGCTTGTGTATCTGATATTTTCTGAGTTGTTCCTTCAGAGTGCTCAACTACTTGTTCAGTAGTATTTTTGTGTTGGGGAGTTGGATGATTAGATTTCTGAGGAGATGGAGGAGGGGATTGATGTGATGTCCTCTCAGTGTGCTTTTCAGCAGCTGAGGCAATGTGTCCTTGTGGAATCCCTCCCGTCCCTGGTGCAGGGGCATCATCATCATCCTTATCATCATCATCCTTTTTGTGATGGTCAGAGGGAGGTTCATCAAAGTTATTCTCATCTATTTCTTCCTCCTCATCGTCTTCAGATACAAGATTAATCACTTCAGGAATAGTGATCTTCTGCCCATTAACCTCCTCTTGCTCAGAAGGAATAAATTGTAGAGTCTGGGGCAGGACTGGCTTGAATGCCATCTGCAATCTTGTCTGACCATCAGCCTGATTGAAGGCTTGAATCAACTTGTGTGCCACTTCTCTGGAGAAATCCTTATGCAATAAAGTCGCAACTTGATACTGTTCCGTGGGGAACATTGCATGGATGTAGTTCTCCAAGTCAAGAGCTCTTGCTCGTCTCGTAGGTTGATCTGTGATTCTCAATATTTCAGAGAGATCAGAGCACCTTAACCTCTGCCATTCTTGAAGCATTGAATGTGCTTTGGCAGGGTATGAGCTTTGAAGAAGGGAAGTAGGTCCTTTTTCGCATCATCAGGGACCTTCGTGGCACTTGTTTGAGCCTGAAAGAAAGAGTTCTGAGTTAGATTCAAAACTTGTGTAGATATCTTAGTACAAGTGTAGTTAGGTTTCTGAGTTACCTGAATGAGTAAATCAGGCTCAGAGACTTGTACTATTGAGACAGGGGTTGCCTCAGATATCTTGTTGTGAGGTGGAGACTTGGAAGTCTGGTCCTCATCAACCTTTCTTTCTGCTAGAACCTGAGAATTAAAAAAACATAACACTTAGGAAATTTTATCAAGAAAATTTTTATTGACAAATCAGATATCTGAGATGTCAATTACCTCTGTTGGAGGCTCAGATGTTTGTCTCACAGAAACTTGTGCAGATTCTGGAATCTTTTCTTGTGATGAAGGCCTTCATGCCTCATCAATTTCCATATGGTGTGAGGATTGAGTGGGCAACTCCTCAACAACTTCTACTTCTTTTTAAACCTGTTAAGTAGAATGTGTTAGTAAAAAAAAATGATCAGAGATTATTCTTTGAGGAGTGGAAATATCTGATTGAAATACCTTCTCTACAGAAGGTTCAGATACTTGTTCCTCAGAGGCCTTGAAAGCCTCTGGATTCTTCTCTGAAGAGATAGACTTTTCAATCTCTTCATTTTTCTTCTCAGTTGGAGCCTATTAGAAACAAACACTTATTAGTCAAGTGTATCAACAAATATCTGAAAAATTATATCTTAAGGAACTCTCTATCACCTGTAGCACAGGCTCAGATTCCTTAAGTTGTGAGGGTGTGGAACCCTCCTTCTCAGTTTCTGAGGCAAGCTTCTCAGCTTCCTCTTGTTCTTGTGTTTCTAATTCAGCCTGTAACAAAGAAATTCTATTAAATAACAAGATTATGTGGCAAAAAATATTACAAGTAGAGAGTTAAACCATTCAGATACCTGAGCAATGTCAGGCTGATTGGTCTCTGGAACTTGTGACCCTTCTATGCGTTGGTCTTGTTGTTCCATTTCATCTTCTTTGTTTGAAGTTTCAGGTACTTCAGACCTTGCCTGAGTATGTAACTCAGTTACCTTGGACACTGTTGCTTCTTTAGCAACCTTTGAAATAGGTGCTTGTTCAGCAGCCTGTGGTGTAGGTTCTTCTTCAGATACCTCTACACCAGTTACCTTTTCAGTAACCTTAGCCCTTTTTGATTTTTCTAGGACTTGAGAGATGACTAATTCATCATCTTCATCGTCAGAGCTCTCATTAGCATTGGGAACTGATTGGTCCATAATTCCTGTGGTTTCTGCAGATAGGGCTTGGTATCTGTCACTACTTTCTTTAGCAGTATTGATGAGTTCATCAGCAAGGCTTTCGGCAATAGTCTTAACATTTCTGAAAGCACTTTCTCTTGCTGAGTCTACTTGTTCAGTAGTCGATACCTCTTTTGCAGCATTGATGAGTTCATCTTCATTGATGAGTTCATCCGCAGCGACGGCAGGTATTTCGGAATCGACAACCTCAATGGGTGTGCCTTCTGATTTGCTAGCAGACTTCTTCCGTGAAGTTCTGGGCTTCTTGGTCGCAACTTTTCCCTCAGATACCTCTTCAGTCTTTCGCTTCTTGGAACCTTTCTGAGATCCAGTAACCTTTTTCATCATGTTTGTATACTCATACTTGTAGAGTAGGTTACTGTTGGCTATGTCTGCCTTCTCTCTGAGCTCAATGCCATGCTTTTCCAGCAAGTAGCATATCTTTAGACCATAGCTTACTGTGGTCTTTGGCACAGCAAGTCCTTTAGAGATTGTAGGCTCAAAGCCTTGAATTTTCTTCACAAATTTCATGAAGGCGTACTTTCCCCAATTGAAAGGGTTTTCCAGCCTTTTGTCTTGTTGTTGCAACAAGAACATCATTATCCAGCGTTCTTGGCTTATCTGGTCAGCACCTCCTTGTAGATCATCAAAGCATCTGTGAAGAATGCATGCCAACACATCCCAGTGAACCAGCAGATGTCTGGTTCTGATGTCAGCAAGCTTGAAATCAGTGGGTGTATCTGATTTTTCAAGATCACACACATCACTGTACAATTGTTTTACACCTTCAAGGAGATCCTTATACTTGGTGTCTATTTCAAAATCCTTTCCAAGATTTTGAAGGTCAAACAACTTGCAGAAAGTTGTTGAGTCCAGAAGGATTTCCTTTCCTTGGACTGACGGTTTTATAGACACTATTGCGGTTTTACGTAATACGTGATATAATCCACAGTTGTTGTAAAATTTCAGTACATCCAGTGAAGAGACTCCACTGGGAACATCAGATAGAAAACCCTTGATTTGTGCCTTTTCAAGCATGTCAAGGATTAACTTCCTGTCGGCTTGACTTTCAATAGCAGCCGTGAGGTATTCCTCAATCATGGCACCACCCCAAATCATTCTGTGATTTGAAGTCCAATGATCGGGATTGAAGTTCCCTACCAATCGATTGTTAATAACTATCAACTCTGGTGCTTGCTTTTCAGCAGTACTAGTGGTAGTATTTTGGGATTTCTGGGTAGTTGATCGTTTGGGGGCCATCTCTTTATATAGAGAGAGTTTTTCGAAGGTCTGAAAGAGATTAATGTGAAAGATTAGTGATTCTTTGCAGAAAAACTAATTTGGGAACAGAGATTTGCAGAGAAAATAGAAGAAAGAAATTTGCTATTCTTGTGCAAGTCGGAATGTTGGATTAGGAGAAAGTGAATTCTTTTGCCAAAATCCTATATATTTAGCAATGTAATCTCAACAGTCACATACATACAAATTAATTTTGTGTGTAGTTATCTGTGTATTGCAGACAGGCGTGGGTAAAAGCTTGTTCGGCATTAAATGCATAGTGGGCCCTGTCTGAATTTCAATCCCACTATTCTTCGAGAGTTAATCTTCAGAAAAGATCAATCACCCATTTCATCAAGGGTCACCATTGCTTCTTCAGCAATGATCACAATCAACAATTGTAATTGTGCCCGTTTAATGAATTTTGGCTATTAGCTATCTGGATCACGCTTCTGTGTGAATGAGAACACTGATTGTATCTGATTCTATCTTATACTTGTTGTCTTTTCAAAGTTTTTCACAAAGATAGAAATAATTCAAATTTCAAGATAGTAGTTAACTGTAGACAGTTGTACTATTCTCTTTTGTGTTCCCCCTCACTGAGTGATCTAGATATCTGAGTACCCGTCTCAGAGATCTTTAAATAGCTATTTTACCCTTGGGTTTCTGGATACTCGTTCCAGATTCCTCTTTTCTGGAAACCCGTTCGAGATTTCTCTTCTCTCTCCTTTGATATCTTCTTCAGAAATCTGAACTTATTCAGTTCTTAGGTAGCTCCATTAGTCCAAGACTGTGTCTTAAGGCTAAGAATCTACTTTCTTGTAGTGTCTTAGTGAAGATATCTGCAAGTTGGTCTTCAGTGCCAATCTTGAGTATCTCTATATTGCCTTTTTCAACATGGTCTCTGATGAAATGGTGTCTAACAGCAATGTGCTTTGTTCTAGCATGAAATTAGGATTCTGAGTTATGGCAATAGCACTTGTGTTGTCACAGAAAATGGGAGTTTTCTCTTCATTGAGTCCATAGTCTCTGAGTTGTTGTTGTATCCACAATATTTGTGAAGCACAACACCCAGCTGCAATATATTCAGCCTCTGTGGTAGATGTAGCAATTGAGTTTTGTTTCTTGCTGAACCATGATATCAATCTGGCACTAAGAAATTGACAAGTTCCTGAGGTGCTTTTTCTATCAAGAAATGATCCAGCATAGTCAGCATCTGAATAGCCAACCAAACTCAATCCACTGTCTTTTGGATACCACAATCCAACTTCTACAGTACCCTTTACATACCTTAATCTTCATAGCAATGTTGTAGTGTGATTGCATTAGATTTGTCTGAAATCTAGCACACACTCCAACTGCATATTGAATATCAGGTCTACTTGCAGTGAGGTACAGTAGAGACCCAATCAATTTCCTATACTTGTGTTATTCAACACTCTTGTCAGATTCAGTATAGGTCATTTTGGTTCCAATGCTCATAGGTATCTTAGCATTCTTTTCAGAAGGCTTTAGATTGAACTTGTTGAGCATGACTTTTGCATACTTTGTTTGACTAATGAATATTCCATCATTGAGTTGCTTGACTTGCAGACCTAGGAAGTAATTCAATTCTCCCATCATGCTCATCTCGAATTTACATTTCATGAGTTCAGCAAAGTCTTCACAAAGTTGCTTGTCTTTAGATCCAAATATAATGTCATCAACATATACTTGAACTAAAAGTAGTTTCCCATCATGGTTCAATGTGAAGAGTGTTTTATCAACATCTCCTTTCTTGAAACCACTTTCTAGTAGGTATCTGGCCAATGTATCATACCATGCTCTTGGAGCTTGTTTCAGCCCATACGGAGCTTTCTGAAGCTTATAGAACATCCTACTTTCTGAGGAAACTTCAAAACCTGGTGGTTGCTCAACATAGACTTCCTCAGCAAGTTCACCATTTAGAAATGCACTTTTGACATCCATTTGATAAACTGTAAAGTCATTATGAGCTACAAAGGCTAGAAAGTGTTGGTCCAGATAACGGCAAAGTAAAAGACTAGAGAGGGGGGGGGGGGGTGAATAGTCTTTTAAAACTTTTGTCGATAAACACAGTTTCTCAGAAACCTGGGGGGGTTTCTGATACTTAAATTCAGAGCGCGGAAGACTTTAAGATAGGCAAGTGTAGAAACAAAAAGTATGTGTGTGTGCTTTGCTGAAAGATAAATGCAGAAAGGTAAATAACACAGCAAGTATAGTGGTATTTGGAGGTGGCGTAATCCTCCAACTAATCCACTTCGGTCTTTCTGAGACCTAGAATTCACTAGAACAGATAATTGAGTTCACCTTACAATAATCCTATTCTAAGATTCCTAAACAAATGGTTCCCAACTAAATGTTCCCCCTGAGTTATTCCCCAGTTCCTAGAGCTAAGTACTTCCTCTACTCAGATAACCTTGGAGTTATTCCCTGATTTCCCAAATCAAGTATTTCCTCTACTCCACGCCTTGATGGTGTTGGTTATAAGGTTTGTCAGAGAGGCTTCTTGTATAACTTTTCAGTTATGTTTCCAGAGAGCATAATAGAACAAGACTACTTAATACACTTGTTCAGTGTATGGCAATCTGCTCTTTACTGACCCAAGTAATTGATGTCCGTTCTGGAGAATGAGCTTCAGAAAGGTTATCTGATAGTTCAACTCTTTCACGAATAATAATCTCTTGTTAAGGTTCAGGACAACTTAGAACTACTAGTGATTCTTCAAATGTAAAGCTTTCAGAAAGGGTAGTAGAGTGCTTGAGAGAATACTTTGCTAGATTGTAAGTTTGCAAGTTAGATCGTTCTTTGGTCGTATTTCACAGCATCTAAGTGTGTGATATTTATAGATGATTTAGAGAGTCGTTGGGATGTTATCCGTTAGACACAATTCAAATTCAGTCTATGCTTATCTTGAAATGAGTACTCAGAAGTCCTTGTCTCATATCTCAGAGGGATCGTGCTTTAGCTTTTTCTGCCGATGCAATTAATGCATATGTACTATTTCTTGTCCTATAGTCTTCAACGGATACATTAGCCTTTCTGATGGCTTGCATGCTCCATACTCATGATGTCATGTTCCAGAATCATGTTTCAAAAGTAACTAAAAGCACTTAAGAAAGGATTAAGGACATAGTCTTTCCGAGTGAGACTAAACCTTGGTGTCTTCATAAATCTTGTGCAATCTCCGGTCTTGTAATCTTCAGAAAAGCTCCATTGCTAGGATTGATCTTCATGGTCTTCTTGGAAATAAAAATTACATTCAGAGACCTATAATCCTAATACAAGATTTACTAGACTAATCATACTCAGTGATTTCCTCTTTTACAATGTTCAAGTGAACTAAGAGTACTTAATCACCTTTCTGGCAAAGATAAGAACATGTGATGAATGATCAAAATACTAACAGATATTCCTAACAAATTTCCCCCTTTTTGATCAGTCATCCATGACTATCTTTTAAAGTCCTATTACAAATTTGTAATCCTGGAAGAGAAAACAATCCACCACTTAATCATTTCAAATGATATTCAATTTTAGTTGAATTAAGTGCAGAAAGTAAACATCAACCAAATCACAAGAAGTGACCTTTGCTGATAAGTTGTCATCTATTAAAAAGTATCTGAGAGTATGATCTTCAGATAGGTACAGTTTACAGAGTAAGATGCAACTTTTACAGATAGAGAAATTCAGAAACAATCAGCAAGATTACAAAAAGTAACAAAACATACTAAGTAAATTAGAACAACAGGAGAGTCCAAGCTCCAAGTAGACATTCTAAGATACTAGTCTTCAAGTCTTCAAAAATAACTTAGGTTCAGAAACCTCAAGTTCTTCAAGACACCTTCTGGATCAGTTGACATAATCATCCACTTTTCTGCATTCTTGGACATAGTCATAAAGTATCCTTCTGACAGAAAGTTCTGTCTTTCTGGATAAGATACAAATTTCATGGTAACTGTTGCCAAGATTGTAGTCTTTCTTCAGAAAGTGTTTGACCCAGTAGTATTTTCCCCAGACCCAGGCATGGTCTACTTGCAGCTCAGATAGGTTGAAATACTTGTAAATTTCTTCCAGATAGTGAATATCATCCAGATATTCATCCTTTGTCATGTAGAATGATTCATAGGGATGAAAACCTAGCTTGTTCTGCTTGCTGTAGCTACCATCCAGTTTTCTTGTCTTGTGCACATCTTCTGGCTTGGGGTAAGGACAAGGAAAAGAAAGGTCCATCTTTCTGGCATCATTTCTCTTTTCAACCTCAAAGTTTAGCCAGGCATGAAGGTGCTCATGTTTTAGCAACTTTAGCTTGCCTTCACTCCATTTTAGGATCTGGTTGAAGATGGGAGTTGAAAACTTATCATTGACAAATAGATGTTGCAGTTCCAAAATCCAATACCCTTTCTTGTTCAGAATGCACCTATATGAAGACTCTTCATTACTGGTCTTCACATACTCAATGTGGGCATCAGTTGGCTTTTCTTGATGAGTTTCTTTGTTTGCTCTTCCAAACTGAATATCCCTTCTAGCCTTTCTGTTAGGTGGCTTTCTGTCAGGAGATCCTGTGACTCTTTCTTCCTGCCTTGGGGCTGTGCCGGTGGAAGTCCCTTGAATTGACTTGGTATTTCCAGAAGGGGTTCTGGCTGCTAATGGCCTTGCTGCCAGAGGAGGTTGTAAGGGGCTTGCTTGCCTTCTTCTTTTGTGAAGTGGATGCTCATCTGTATCAGATTCATCCTCATCATCATCATTGATGTTCCAGTTGTGAGGCTTGCAACTCTCTTGACCTCTTACCTCACCTTCTTCTTGATTTTCTTCTTCAGAAGCTTTTTGGTTGTTCCCATTTGAGATCCTAAAGGACTTGGTACCCCTAGTGACCATACTTCTCAGCTTTCTGGCTGGGTGATCTGGAACAACTTCTTCAGCAGGGGTGTCTCCAGTGGTGTCCTTAATGACTAATTGACTTGAGGAGGGGAGATTTGATTGTTTTCTTTTTCTTCCTCTGCCTTTCTGAGGCATCTCTCCTTCCCCCTTAGTCATGAATGACTGACTCATGATAGCATAAGCTTCAGAGAGTGATTCAAAGTTCTTCTGGAGGTTGTTATGCACCCTGACCAATTCTTGGATTTCTTCTTTCATGTCCTTGTTTTGCCTAACCAACACTTGCTCTTTTCTGTTGAGCTCTTCAAGAGGCTTTAGAATAGCCTCAGCTTGTCGAGTAGCAAAGGTAGCATCTGCTAGTGCTTGATTGGCATTGTTGCGATCTTCTTCCCCGATCGAGCTAAGTCTTTACGAGAGAGAGCTATCTTTGGTTGCTCTATTTAGCAATGCAGTGCCAAATCTTTCATCTCTTCTGGATCGATCAGGACTTGGTTGTCTTGAGCAACAAGTCGTATCTTAGTTCCAAGAAAATTATTCTTGACTGCTCATCACTTCTTGAAGCACTGGAGCAGAGAAAATTTGAGGAGCCGGAAGGGCTAGCTTTTACTTAGTGATTAGCCTCTCATCTTCTTACGGGTGATCAAGTTTGGTTTTCTTCAAGATCACCATCATAATCCTTTTCTTGGATTGTTTGCAGATTGGCAATCTTCTTCTGTTTTCCATCAAGTGTGCTGGCCTTCTGAGAAGATGTAGAAGGTCTTTCTGATGCAGCCTCAGCATCATGCTCTTCATCATCATTGTCATCCATGGCATCTATCTCAGCAGCTGTGACAACAATGGCATCCTTCAGATTTCTTTGCTCATCTAGGAGTGCCAATTCCTTGGCATTAGCTTCTTTGAGCTTCTTGATTTTGGCCTCCTTTTCATCAACAAGAGCTTGACACTCAATGCTGATTCTCTTTTCTTCTTCCAACACCTTTCTGAGTTGTTCAATCCTGAACTCAACGGCTGTGATTTCTTCAATTGTGTCTTGTTCAGCCTGTTGGGTATTTGGATGAGACTTTGGTGGTGATGATGATGGGCCTTTCTGAGCATTGGAAGGAGTAGCCTTTTCTGCACTTCCTTTGCTAACTTTCTGAATCCCGCCGTTTCCAGGTTGGGGATCATCATTCTGATCATCATCATCATCCTTTTTCTTGTCTTCTTGACTTGGATGCTCAGAAGGAGGTTCTTGGTAGTCATTCTCATCAGTTTCCTCCTCATCTTCAGAAACCAGGTTGATCACATTAGGAAGTGTGATCATCCTCCCATTTACTTCTTCTTGCTCAGAAGGGTAGGTTGTGAGCTTGCTGGGCAAGGCAGGATGGGTCACCATCTGCTCTTGGGTTTGAGCATCAGCAGCTTGAAAGTCTGCTAGGAGTCTTTGTGCTACTTCATTTAAGAAGTTATCATCCATCAGAGTGGCAAAAGAATATGATTCTGTGGGAAACATAGCATGGATATGGTCTTCCAGATTGATTGCTATGGCCCTTTTCTCTGGGATGTCAATTACTCTTGCAGTGTTAGAAAGATCGGCCTTTCTGAGTTTCTGCCATTGTCTGAAGCACTTTAGATGTTTCTTGAGAGTGTGCTTCTTAAAGGCTTGGAGTAAGTTGAGTGGCACTAGACTTTGAGCCTGTGTAGAAAGGGATCAAGTTAGTTTTGTTCAAACTACTTGTGTTAGTATCTGTGTGCAAAAGTAAGCTTTCTGAGCATACCTGTGTAGAAACACTAGGCTCATTTGCTTGGACTTCTGCTTGTTTGGGCACAGAGGCCTCAGATACCTTGATGTGAGGAGAAGTCTGATCCTCAGCATCCTTTCTTTCTGATTGAACCTGAGAAATAGAATCAAATATGTTTAGAAACTTGTTATCAGAAAAGATAAGTGGAAAAATGCTTTCTGAGACTTCACTTACTTCCAAGTGAGGAAGCTCAGTGGCATCTTTCTCAGAAACCTTGGGGGTTTCTGGAACCTTTTCTTCAGATACTGCTTGTTCAGCAGTTTTAGTTTCTCTTGGAGGAGATAAGATCACATTCTCTTCGTCCAAGTGTTCTTCGGATTGAGCCTGTAAGATAGAACAAACATATTGATTAAGTAGTGAATTTTACCAAAATTTTCTTAAGGAAAGTTTACTGATACTTACCTTCTCAACAGAAGGCTCAGTAACTACTTCCTCAGAGTGCTTTTCAGCCTCTGGAAACTCTTGGTGTTGGGGTGTTGATTCCACCTCCACTACTTTCTAAGTTGTAGCCTAATAAGAGACATTTAAGAATATCAGAACATAAGATTTAGAGCAAATTTAAGTTAGTTATTTCTTGTGCAGAGATAACTTTACACCTGTGGAACAGGCTCTTCTTGATGTTCTGAGGTTGGAGTAACCTCTTCTTGATTCAAGGGAGTGGACAAGTTTTCTTCCCCCTGAAATTGTGTCTCCAAATTGGCCTGTAACAAATGAAGCTTATGAGTAACAAGTTAACATTTTAATGTTGACAAGTTAGATACAAACTTCTTCTGTTACCTGAATAGAGTCAAGCTGAGTTGGGTCTCTTGGACTAGTGGAGTTTCCACAGCCTCTCTTTTGCTCATTGTTGGTCTCCTCTACAATATCTTTCTGAGTCTCCATCTCAGTTTGATCCCTTTCTGAGAGTTGAGCTCTCTCAGAAGGTTGAGGAACCTGTTCAAGAACAGGGTTTTCTTCAGCCACATTAAGTGCTGGCATTATGAATGTGGAAGCAATGTCAACATCTTCCATCACTCTATCTTCCTCATCCAGGCCTTCTTCTTCCTGCTGGACAGAGGGGCTCCTTTCTTTCTGAGGGGCTGAGCTTGATGCTCCTCCATGGGTCTCAATCCTGGACTTTTTGAATACTTGTGTAAGTACTACATCATCATCAGAGTCACTGTCCAGATTGGGAGCTGACCCATCTATGATATTTCTATCATCTCTGGAGATTTCTGGAGCAGCCTGTCTCAGAATTCTTGGGGCTTTCTGGTGTTGCCTTTCTGGCCGAACAACATCTTCTGAGATCTTGTCTCCAGAAGGTTGTGGTTTTTGTACATTTTGGGACTTAGAGGCTTTCTTGCTTAGAGTCCTCTTTCTCTTGGCAACTGGAGGTTGAGCAGGAGCTTGCTCAGAGACCTCTTCACCTTGCTGGGCAGCTTCAAGCTCTTCTGCCTCTTTCTGAGCTTTCTCAGCAATTCTCCTTTTCTTCAAAGGCATGTCTGAAAAGAGAGTTGGTGACTGGAATTTCTTGTCTCTTTCTGAGAGTTATTCCCATTGTTTCCAGAATGTAGCAAATTCTGAGACCAAAATGCATATTGGCCTTTGTCTCAGCAAGGCCATTGATGATTTTAGGCTCAAATTCCTCAATGTGCCCAAGAAATTTGTTGAAGGCGTACTTCCCCCAATTGAAGTGGGTTTCCTGCCCTTCATGCTTCTTATTCAGAAGATGCATCATCATCCATCTCTCCATGCTTATCTGGTCTATCCACCTTTGTTGCCATCAAAGCAACGGACCAGAATGAGAGCCAAGGTACTCGGTGTTTCGAGATGACGGTTCGATGGCTTTCAGAACAAAGTTTGCTGGGCAACCCTTTGCATTTTCAATCTGGATTGCCTCAAATAGCTCCTTAACACTTTGAATCATTGAGGCATCCCTGATGTTGATGTCGTCGATTGTTCCTCAATTTTTCAATCGGAATAAGTTGCAGAAAGTCTTGCAGTCTAGGACAATTTCTTGTCCTTGAACTTCAGTCTGCATGTACTTCTCTTCTACATCATTCACAACTTTTGTGAAGATTTTGGAGTTGTTGTAGAACTCCAACACATCCAGTGTGGATAGTCCATCGAGTGCAAGACACGAAACTTGTAGATATGGGAATTTTCAACATTCCCAATATCGCTTTTCTATCGACTTTTGAAGAAATGATGCAGAAACATATTTCTTCACAAGAAAAGCTCCCAATTCATCTTGTGACTTGGATTCCGGAAGGGTAAACTTTCCTGTATATGCGTTTATTCAACACCTTGAGTTCTTTTCCTCCTTGCTTTTCAGCAGGAGCAGAAGATGTGGCCTCAGGGTTCTTGGTGGTCATCTTCTTTGGTGCCATCTCTTATATAGAGTCTTTGAGTGAGTGTTTACAGATGGGTTTTGCAAGAATAAACGAGATTAGTCTATCTTTTCAGAAGACTAAGCACAAGAAGTTGAGTTGCAGAAGAAGTTTTGCAGAAAATCTTGAGAGGTTTTGCTATTTTGATGCAAGTATGAAATTTCGGATTTGGTAAAAGTGTTTGTCTTTTGCCCAATTCCTATATATATAGCAGACAAAACATACATAGATACAACATACATATAGCTGAATATGAATGCGTGTCTTTGCATCTGCATAGGCGTGGTACGTCCTTTGTACTTCATTAAATGCTTAGTGGGCCACGTCTGAATTTCTAAACAGACATTACTTGCTTTGTTTTAATCTCAGCCGTTGAGATCAAACGTTTATACATCAAGGGCTTATATTGAATATCTTGTAATGATATCAATCAACAAATGGTAATGTGCCGACTTGATGGATTTTTAATATGCTACATTCATTGTGTCACTTAGTAAAGAGTAGGAACACTTAATCGTTTGAGCTTATCATTCTGAGTGTCAAGTCCTTATCTATATATTGTTTATTATGAAAATGGTGAAAATACAAGATATTGGACATGTTTAACTTTCAGAACTTATACCTTTTGGGCTTTGTGTGTCTTTTCTCTTTATGACTAAATAGTTTCCTGAATTCAAGAATCAGAAACTTCAGTTGTTTGAATGTATTTGATCCACTCTTAGTAAGTAAGTTCTAGTCTTATTTATTCATTGAGTGTGTACCAACCTTTGCCTTTCTGGATACCCGTTCCAGAAATGTTTTGCCTTTCTGAGTGTTGCTACTCAGAAACATTTGCAACACTTCTTAACAACTTGGTTTTCTGAGAGCATGTTCTCAGAGGCCTGCTTCTTTTCTACCTTGCTTACTCAGACTTTAGAGATTAAGGACATTTTTCAGTCCTTAGGGAACTCCATCAATCCAAGATTATGTCTTAAGGTCAAGAACCGGATTTCTTGTAGGGGCTTGGTGAAGATATCTGCAAGTTGGTCTTCTGTGCCAATCTTGAGTATCTCTATATTGCCTTTTTCAACATGGTCTCTAATGAAGTGGTGTCTAACATCAATGTGCTTTGTTCTGGCATGGAACTTGGGATTCTGTGTGATTGCAATAGCACTTGTGTTGTCACAGAAAATAGGAGTTTTCTCTTCATTGAGTCCATAGTCTCTGAGTTGTTGTTGAATCCACAGAATTTGTGTTGCACAACAACCAGCAACAATATATTCAGCCTCTGTGGTAGAAGTTGCAATTGAGTTTTGCTTCTTGCTAAACCATGAGGTAAGTCTTGTTCCCAGAAACTGACAAGTTCCTGAGGTACTTTTCCTATCAAGCATTGATCCAAAGATAGTCGATCTCGAGTAACCACCAAACTCAATCCACCTTCTTTAGGATACCACAAACCTACATTTACCTTTTCACATACCTTAATACTTTCATAGCAATGTTGTAGTATGATTGCATTGGATTTGTTTGAAATCTAGCACACTCCCAATTGCATATTGAATATCGTGTCCTGCGAGAAGGTAAAGTAGTGAACCTATTAATTTTCTATACTTGTGTTCTTCAGCACTCTTATGTGATTCAGTATAGGTCATTTTGGTTCCTATGCTCATAGGTATCTTAGCATTCTTTTCAGAGGGCTTAAGATTGAACTTTGTGAGCATGTCTTTTGCATACTTTGTCTGACTAATGAATATTCCATCATTGAGTTGCTTGACTTGCAATCCTAGGAAATAGTTCAATTCTCCCATCATGCTCATCTCAAACTTATTTTTCATGAGATTTGCAAAGTCATCACAAAGTTGCTTGTCCTTAGATCCAAATATAATGTCATCAACATATACTTGAACTAAGAGCAGTTTCCCATCATGATTTAAGGTAAATAAAGTTTTATCAACTTCACCTTTCTTGAAACCACTTTCCAGAAGGTATTTGGCCAAAGTATCATACCATGCTCTTGGAGCCTGTTTCAGTCCATATAGAGCTTTCTGTAGTTTATAGACCATTCTACTTTCTGAGGAAACTTCAAAACCAGGTGGTTGTTCAACATAGACTTCCTCAGCAAGTTCACCATTCAAGA
Source organism: Plantago major (assembly GCA_026545765.1). NCBI lineage: Eukaryota > Viridiplantae > Streptophyta > Magnoliopsida > Lamiales > Plantaginaceae > Plantago > Plantago major. The sequence continues at coordinate 97,986,244 of CM048839.1, forward strand.
ATGCACTTTTGACATCCATCTGATAAACTTTAAAGTCTTTATGAGCTGCAAAGGCCAGAAAGAGTCTTATTGCATCCAATCTGGCAACTGGTGCATATGACTCATCAAAATCTAAACCTTCAGTCTGGGTGAATCCCTTGGCAACCAACCTTGCTTTGTTTCTGGTTATTTCACCAGATTCATTCATCTTGTTTCTGATAACCCACTTGGTTCCAATCACAGTTATTCCTTCTACAAATGGAACTAGTTTTCAGACTTTGTTTCTTTCAAACTGATCCAACTCTTCTTGCATTGCAGAGATCCAGTCTTGGTCTCTTAATGCTTCTTCAATAGTTTTAGGTTCAATGTTTGAGATGAAACATCCAAAGAGAGAATTAGCATTTTCGGCTATTGCTCTCCTAGTCCTAACACCTTGATTGATTGGTCCAATCACATCCTTTGCAGGATGATCCTTGATACATCTCATCATGGGTTTGGGGCTAGTAGGGTCAACATCTATGTGATCTGAATGTGAATCACTATGATTATGACTTGATACTTCTTCAGTATCTATGACATTTTGTACCACAGAAGGGCGTTGAATGTCTGACACTTGCTCAGTGTGAGGGCTTTCTGGGACATGCCTGTCAGAGAGGTTATTTCCAGAACTAGCTCTCTGATGAACATCTTCAGTTTCCATTTCTGGAATTCTCATAGGAAATTCTTCATCATGTCTGAGAATCATCTGGTTGTTACTAGGCATTTCATGCTTTTCTTTGTCAGAGTCATCCTCTCTTTCCATAATGATGTTTTTCCTTTCTGAGGGTTCTTCTTTAGAATCCTTTAACATTAGTTCCTTGAACCTTTCTGAGAGTTCATCATCAAGGGGTGATTTCTTGCTTTCTTCATAGAATACAACATGAACTGATTCTTCAATCTTCTTTGTTCTTTTGTTGTAAACTCTGTAAGCTTTGCTATTCATAGAATAACCAAGAAACACTCCTTCATCTGCCTTTGGTTGAAATGTTCTTAGATACTCTTTTCCATCGTTAAGAACAAAACATCTACAACCAAACACTTTCAGATGTTTAATATTAGGGGGTCTACTAACCAAGAGCTCATAAGGGGTCTTGTCATGGTGTTTGTTTATCAAACATCTGTTCTGAGTGTAGCATGCTGTGTTTACAGCTTCAACCCAATAAACTTCACTTATTTCAGTGTCAGCCAGCATTGTCCTTGCTGCTTCTTTAAGGGTTCTATTTTTCCTTCCTGCAACACCATTTTGTTGTGGTGTTCTTACAGAGGAAAGTTGATGTTGTATACCTTTGCTGGTACAAAACTCCTTTATCTACTGGTTGACAAATTCAGTACCATTGTCTGTTCTGATTGCAGATACCTTGTCATTTTTCATGACTTCAAGCTTATTTAGCAAGTTTGGTATCTCCACCCTAGCATCAGATTTATGCTTCAGAAAGACAACCCAAGTGAATCTTGAGAAGTCATCTACAACAACAAGACCATACTTCTTTCCTGCATAACTAGTTACAGATGATTCAAAAAGATCCATGTGTAATAGTTGCAGTGGTCTAACACTAGAGTGTCTGATTTTGGACTTGAAAGAGATCTTAGATTGTTTCCCATCCGACAAAGGTAATGATACCATCCTTTCTGAAAGATGTTTTGGGAAGGCCAACCACTAACTCTTTCTTGGCAAGTTTGTTCAGAGTTTTGAAATTCAAGTGACTCATTCTTTTGTGCCATAACCAGTGCTCTTCTGTGTGACCTGATTGACTCACCATGAGACATTCTTCAGTTGTGGCAGATGCCCAATCGGCAACATAAAGACTGCCTTTCCACCTAGCAACCAAGACTGTCTACTTTGACTCATTGTCAATAAGTTTGCAATACTTTTCTTTGAATTTCACAGTGAATCCCTTGTCTGCAAACTGGCTCATGCTAAATAGATTGTATTTCAAACCCTTAACATGTAATACGTCAGTAATTGTTAAAGATCCCAATATGACGTTGCCAAATCCCAGAGAGGGATTTAATTCTCCTCCAGCAAATCTGATGTATGGTCCATTGTTGCAAGCTTTGTAGTTGACCAGATTTGCTTTGTCTCCTGTCATGTGCTTTCTGCATCCACTATCAAATAGCCATTGAGCCTTAGTCCAAGAGGCGTTCTGCACAAAACAGGAAACAGGAGTTAGGTTCTTGCCTCAGAGATAGAACCACTTAGACTAAACATTCTTCCAGTAGGAATCCACATTTTAGTGAATTTCTTGGGAGTTTGTTTTTGTCTAACTTTATCAGAAGGAGAAACAATAGAATCAGTAATTTTGATCTCAATCTTTCTTCTTGGGGTGTTTCTAAGTGTTCCTTTTGGTGCTTTCTGGACCCTGGGTTTCTGGGATTGCTTTTCAGCAAACTTAGCCTTTCTGGCCAGGTTCCTTCTAGCTTTGGCATTTAGTTTTTCAGTGGTTTGAGATTTCTTCCACTTCTGTTTATTGCTACGTGCAATGTCAGCCTTGCGCCATTGTTCTTGTCCTTCCTTATATTGTTGTAAAAGGACTTTTCCAATAGCACGATAGCCAATGCCATTTCGAACACCTTTGGCTTTCTGAATGCGGTCTTCAGAAGCCTTACTAGTTTCCGTGCACCGTCTTCATTTTCATAAAATGGTACAGTAGAGAATTTGCCTATTCCAGCAATTCTTCCTTTCCTAGTAATATAGCAATGTGGATGGCTACATGTCTGAGGGTTGTATTTCTTTTCAGAAGCTTCATCCACAAGTTTCTTGTGAACTTATTGTTCTTTCAAAGGTTGGGTTGCTAATCCCTTTCCTTTGTCAACTACCTTAGCTTTCTGACCAATTCTATAGGTGGTTGAAGAACCATTCTGTTGATTTTTTTACAAAGGTCAACCTTTCATCACTCTTCTTCAGAGGAGATGAATTACTCGATTGTTCATCAAGTCCAAGTCCACCTTTCTCAGAGGGATCTCTTAGATATGATTGAACCTCAGTGAGAGTGTCACTAGCCTTTGCATAAGATTGGAAGGATAGCTCTTTCTTTCGAAGTTCCTCATTCTCAGAAAGCAGCTTCATCATTTTCTTATTAAGTTCATCCAAGGCTAGTTTGTGAAAATTTTCATTTTCAGATATCTGATTTTTCAGAAGGCCTATTTCAGCGCTCTTTTTCTCAGATACCCTGGTTAGCTCAGAAACCTCTTTTTCAAGAGTTTCTTTGCTTTCCTCTAGAATTCTGGTTTTTGATTGTGCTTCCAGAAATTCTTTCTCATAACGATCCAATTCACTCCTGATTAACTCCAGATCCTCAATTCCATCATCACTCTCATAGTACAGAAATTGTGAAATGTTTGTTACCTCATCAGCCATAAGACACATTTCAATGTTGGAGATGTCCGGCCGACAATCTCAAAGAACTCCACACATTTCATTCTTCTTAAGGTCAAGTCGATTACGTCGTGGGTGATTCCACACAATTACGTGATGGTAGGTTTGAGTTATCTGAATCTCCATCTTCAGAATCTGTCTCAATATCTAGAGCATCAAGTTGGATTTGAATCTTCTTCCTTTCTTCAGTCAGTAAGGCCCTTTGATTTCTTTTATAATTTCTTCTGTCCTTCTTGTCACCTGTCTTGAGCTTGTTTAAAGCAGGGGAATCTCTCTTGAAGTGACCAGGCTTTTGACAATAGAAGCAGATATCATTTCCTATCTCTGCTGATTCAGTACTAACACCTTTCTGAATGGGGGTCTTCAGAGAGTTCTTTAATTGAATGTTCTTGTACTGATGATAGTTTGGGCTAAGATGCTTTTTCAGATTTTCTTTAGCTTTTCTTCTCTCAATCTCTTGACTCACAAATTTATTCATGTGTCTTACTGCAAGAGCATTTTCTTCAGATGCGTCTTTGGTATCTTTCTTTTCAGAAGTACCTTGAGAGACTAGAGCAACACTTTGCAACTTCTCAGCTGTTTGTTCTCTCTGAGTTGTCTCATAATCTACAATAGCAAGATGAGAGAAGAGCTCTACTGGAGTAATATTTGGCATTCCTTGATTGAAATAAAAGAATTTAGTGTGCTCCCAGTTGTCATTGAGACTCCTAACAATAGTCTTAATCTTTTATGGCTGGGAGTATCTGTTGCTTTCACCAAGTGCAGCAATATCACTCATAAGAGTAGTAAACCTGAAATCAAGTTCTTCCAGAGTTTCAGTGGGACCTTGCTTGAAGTTTTGGAACTTCAATTTAAGAACTTCGAACTTGTTTTCTTTGGTTTTCTCAGTTCCGGCACAGATTTCTTCAATCAATTGCTGCAACTTCGCTGCTTTAGCACCCACGTTAATCTGTATGTGCTCAGGTGTCGATCTGATGATTATATTACGAGCTTGACCATCCAATCTGTGTCTCTTGGAATCTTCAGATGTCTAGAGCTCTCTTGGCTTGTCTTCATACATAATGCTTCCACGAGCAACACGACCACTATCACTAGCAGTCGCATCCTCGCTTTCATCTTCCTTGTCTGAGGCTTTTCTTCCATCAGACACCTCAGTAACTTGTTTGAGTTGTCTGATTTTGATAGGCCCTTCATTGATGACATAGATCATCTCATCACTAATGGCCTCCAGATGGAGCATCATGTTGTTCTTCCATTTCTCGTAGTTTTCTGGCTTCAGAATGGGTGCATCACTCAGAGACATTCCCGCACACTTAACACACAAATTATATAGTCCTCAGAAAGGGATAAAGTTTCTTCACCTATCTGGGGATCTAGGTTCAGTGCAGAAGGCTTGGGAACCTCCTGCTCTGATACCACTTGTTGGTCCAGATAACGGCAAAGTAAAAGACTAGAGGGGGGGGGGTGAATAGTCTTTTAAAACTTTTGTCGATAAACACAGTTTCTCGAAACTGGGGGTTTCGATACTTAAATTCAGATGGAAGACTTTAAGATAGGTAAGTGCAGAAACAAAAAGTATGTGTGTGTGCTTTGCTGAAAGATAAATGCAGAAAGGTAAATAACACAGCAAGTATAGCGGTATCTGGGGGTGGCGTAATCCTCCAACTAATCCACTTCGGTCTTTCTGAGACCTAGAATTCACTAGAACAGATAATTGAGTTCACCTTACAATAATCTTATTCTAAGATTCCTAAACAAATGGTTCCCAACCAAATGTTCCCCCTGAGTTATTCCCCAGCTCCTAGAGCTAAGTACTTCCTCTACTCAGATAACCTTGGAGTTATTCCCTGATTTCCCAAATCAAGTACTTCCTCTACTCCACGCCTTGATGGTGTTGGTTATAAAGTTTGTCAGAGAGGCTTCCTGTATAACTTTTCAGTTATGTTTCCAGAGAGCCTAATAGAACAAGACTACTTAATACACTTGTTCAGTGTATGGCAATCGCTTCTTGACCCAAGTAATTGATGTCCGCTCGAGAATGAGCTTGAAAGGTTATCGATAGTTCAACTCTTTACAAATAACAATCTCTTGTTAAGGTTCGGACAACTTAGAACTACTAGTGATTCTTCAAGCAAAAGCTTTCGAAAGGGTAGTAGAGTGCTTGAGAGAATACTTTGCTAGATTGTAAGTTTGCAAGTTAGATCGTTCTTTGGTCGATTTCAAAGATCTAAGTGTGTGATATTTATAGATGATTTAGAGAGTCGTTGGGATGTTATCAGTTAGACACAATTCAAATTCAGTCTATACTTATCTTGAAATGAGTACTCAGAAGTCCTTGTCTAATATCTCAGAGAGGACTGTGCTTTAGCGGCTTTTCTGCCGATGCAATTAATGCATATGTACTATTTCTTGTCCTATAGTCTTCAACGGATACATTAGCCTTTCTGATGGCTTGCATGCTCCATACTCATGATGTCATATGTTCCAGAATCATGTTTCAAAAGTAACTAAAAGCACTTAAGAAAGGATTAAGGACATAGTCTTTCCGAGTGAGACTAAACCTTGGTGTCTTCATAAATCTTGTACAATCTCCGGTCTTGTAATCTTCAGAAAAGCTCCATTGCTAGGAATGATCTTCATGGTCTTCTTGGAAATAAAAATTACATTCAGAGACCTATAATCCTAATACAAGATTTACTAGACTAATCATACTCAGTGATTTCCTCTTTTACAATGTTCAAGTGAACTAAGAGTACTTAATCACCTTTCTGGCAAAGACAAGAACATGTGATGAATGATCAAAATACTAACAGATATTTCTAACAGAAAGAGTCTTATTGCATCCAATCTTGCAACTAGTGCATAAGATTCATCAAAATCTAGTCCTTCAGTCTGGGTGAATCCCTTGGCAACCAACCTAGCTTTGTTTCTGGTTATTTCACCAGACTCATTCATTTTGTTTCTGAAAACCCCCTTGGTTCCGATTACAGATATTCCGTTAACAAATGGAACCAGTTTCCAGACTTTGTTTCTCTCAAATTGATCCAACTCTTCTTGCATTGCAGAGATCCAATCTTGATCTTTTAATGCTTCTTCTATAGTCTTTGGTTCAATGTTTGAGATGAAACATCCGTAGAGGCAATTTGCATTTTCAGCGATTGCTCTTCTAGTTCTAACTCCTTGGTCTATGGGACCAATCACATCCTTTGTAGGATGATTTCTTATCCATTTCATAATGGGTTTTGAACTAGTAGGATCAATATCAATTTGATTTGAATTTGAATCAATAAGATCTTGATGAGATACTTGTGCAGTATCTGAGATATCTGACATATGGGAAATGCCATGGATATCTGACACTTTTTCAGTGTTAAAGATATATGGGACTTGCATTTCAGCAATCTCATTTTCAGATACCTCTTCATGATGAAGGTTCTCAGTAACCTGTTCCACTTTTGGAATTCTCATAGGAAATTCTTCATCATGTCTTAGAGTCATCTAGTTGTTACTAAGCATAGGTTGCTTTTCATCGTCAGACTCATCCTCTATTTGAATGATAGAATTGTTTCCTTCTGAGGATCCTTCTTCATAATCTTTAATCATTAGTTCTTTGAACTTATCTGAGACATCATCATTCAAGAGTACTTTCTTGTTTCCTTCATAGAACACTACATGAACAGATTCTTCGATCTTTTGCGTTCTTTTGTTGTAGATTCTGTAGTCTTTGCTATTCAGAGAATAACCAAGAAATACTCCTTCATCTGCTTTTGGTTGAAAGTTCTCAAGTATTCTTTTCCATTGTTAAGAACGAAACATCTGCAACCAAACACCCTTAGATGTTTGATACTAGGGGGTCTACCAATGAAAAGCTCGTAAGGAGTTTTGTCATGGTGTTTGTTAATCAGACATCTATTTTGAGTGTAGCATGATGTGTTTACAGCTTCAACCCAATAGATTTCACTTATTTTAGTGTCAGCAAGCATTATTCTTGCTGCTTCTTTCAGGGTCCTATTTTTTCTTTCAGCAACACCATTTTGTTGTGGTGTCCTTACAGAAGATAGTTGATGTTGTATACCTTTGCAAGTACAAAACTCTTTGATGTACTGGTTCACAAACTCAGTACCATGGTCTGCTACGACACAGATACCTTGTCATTTTCATGACTTCGAGCTTATTCAGCAAGTTAGGTATCTCAACCCTTGCATCAGATTTGTGTTTGAGAAAGACAACCCAAGTGAATCTTGAGTAATCATCAACAACAACCAGACCATACTTCTTTCCTGCATAACTAGTTACTGAGGATTCAAACAGATCCATATGTAACATTTGCAGTGGCCTTTCACTGGAATGTCTAGTTTTAGACTTGAAAGATGTTTTGGATTGTTTTCCCATTTGGCAAGCTGAGCATACACCTTCTTTTCTATATGCCATTTGGGGTAAACCAACCACCAACTCTTTCTTGGCTAGCTTATTCAGAGTTTTGAAATTCAAGTGACTCATTCTTTTATGCCATAGCCAATTTTCTTCAGTGTGGCCAGATTGACTCACCATGAGACATTCTTCGGTTGTGGCGGATGCCCAATCAGCAACATAAAGATTTCCTTTACGCCTTGCAACCAAGACTGTCTGCTTTGACTCATTGTCAATCACTTTACATAGTTTTGACTTGATCTTGACAGTGTACCATTTGTCCACTAGTTGACTCATGCTTAGGAGATTATATTTCAATCCCTTTACATGAAGTACTTCAGAGATTGTGAGGGCTCCAAACTTCAAATTGCCAAAACCTATGGTTGAATTTTCATCTCCTCCAGCAAACCTGATAATTGGTCCATCATTGCATTTTTTGTAGTCAATCAGATTTGCTTTGTCTCCTGTCATGTGCTTCCCACATCCACTATCAAAATGCCACTTTGAATTAGTCTTTATAGTGTTCTGCACAAAACAGGAAACAGGAGATTAGGTTCTCATACCAACAATGGAACCATCTGGACTAAAGAATCTTCCAGTAGGAATCCATTTTTGAATGAATTTCTTAGGAACATTCTTTTGTCTAACAGGAACATAAGGAGGAATCCTAGTTAAATGATTAGTATCTGTTAGGAATATATGTTAGTATTTTGATCACTCATCACATGTTCTTATCTTAGCCAGAAAGGTGATTAAGTACTCTTGGTTCACTTGAACATTGTAAAAGAGGAAATCACTGAGTATGATTAGTCTAGTAAATCTTGTATTAGGATTATAGGTATCTGAGTGTAATTTTTATTTCCAGAAGACCATGAAGATCAATCCTAGCAATGGAGATTTTCTGAAGATTAGAAGACTGAAGATTGCACAAGATTTATGAAGACATCAAGGTTTAGTCTAACTCAGAAAGACTATGTCCTTAATCCTTTCTTAAGTGTATTTACTTAATTTTGAAATATGATTCTGGACATATGACATCATTAGTATGGATCATGCAAGCCATCATAAAGGCTCATGTATCCGTTGAAGACCACAGGACAAGAAATAGTACAAGTGCATTAATTGCATCGGCAAAAAAGCCGCTGAAGCACAGTCCTCTCTAAGACATGAGACAAGGACTTCTGAGTACTCATTTCAAGATAAGTATGGACTGAATTTGAATTGTGTCTAACGGATATCATTCCAACAACTCTCAAATTCATCTATATATATCACACACTTAGATGCTGAGAAATACACCTTAGAACGCTCTATCTTGCAAACTTACCATCAAGCAAAGTATTCTCTCAAGCACTCTACTACCCTTTCTGAAAGCTTTCTGTTGCTCGAAAAATCACTAGTAGTTTTCTAAGTTGTCCTGAATCTTAACAAGAGATTGTTATTCGTGAAAGAGTTGAACTATCAGATACCCTTTCTGAAGCTCATTCTCCAGAACGGACATCAATTACTTGGGTCAGTAAAGAACAGACTGCCTCCACTGAACAAGTGTATTAAGTAGTCTTCACTACAAGAAATCCGACATTTAGCGACGGAAGATAGCGACGGATAGATTCCGTCGCTATTTAGCGACGAATCGCTAATTGTAGCGACGGAATGGAGACGGATTGAGCGAATTCGCTCAATCCGTCTCTAATCCGTCGCTATATTAGCGACGGATGTTTTTCCGTCACTATTTGGCGACGGATGAAAAATTCCGTCGTTATTTAGGGACGGATATTAAATCCATTTAGGGACGGATATTAAATCCGTCCCTAAATAAGTTGACCGGATTTAAAAAAACAAAAAAAAAATTAAAATTGTAAATAGCGACGGATCGCTATCCGTCGCTAAAATCAATATGTATCATCGGCTTCGTATCCAGTAGAATCATTTCTGCGTTTTTCTTCTCTTCCTTCTTCAATCGCCAATTCCAAATTTCGGCCAAATCTCGACTGTTTCGGCCAATTTCGGAGTCTTCTCGAAGCCTGTGGGACAAGGAGCTCGTGTGGTCAACAAATTTCTCCTTTTTCAGCTAAATCGAAGGTATGAACCGCTAAAACCCTAACTTTGCCAAATTTGGAGATTTTGTTAATTTCGACTAATTTGAGCAATTGCATGTTTATTGTAAGTATGTTGTAGTTAGTTAAGCTTATATTACGTAGTGTGTTAACTTTGAGATGTTCAATTGATATATTGATTGTGAATTTGGATTTTTAGTATAATGTTAAGATGTTTGGAAGTATGTAGGGTTGTTAATTTGATATTTTCGTATATGTAGTAGGATTAGAATGATTTAGTTGAGTGTTTTGGAAACCTTACTTGTTGTCAAAATTGGGAATTTTGTTAATTTCGACTAATTTGATGAATTGTATGTTTATGGGAGCTATCGTATACTAGCTAGTTAACTTTGTGCAATTGATATATTGATTGTGAATTTGTATTGTTAATTAGTATAATGTTAGGATGTTTGTAAGTACGTAGTAATTTTGATTCGATAAATTCGTATATATACACTAGATTATGAAGGTTTAATTAAGTGTTTTGAGACTAGTTGGTGATTATATTAACGTAAAATGCATGTTATAAATCTAATAATTGTAGACGTGTCAGGCTAATCATGGTAGTCCTCTCGTTGGATACGACATTGGGGGGAGCAGCAGCCAGTCTCAGGTACCAGAGACTCCACCAGCCTACACGGCTTCTACTCCTGGTGACTACCCTCGACGGTGTCCGTGCCAGCGTTGACGGACGGTGCTACATTTCAGGGGAAACCGGTGTTGTTCCCCAATGGCAGGAACAAGTAAGTATTATGGAGTTGTAGAACATACACTTGATAAATATATGTTACATGATTTTACTAATGAATATTTGTTTCTTGTTTGTCTCATTGATAACAGGTTTTGGCCTCCGGATGCCTCGGACAAACTAGGCAAAATATTCAGGGGGAGGCGGGAGATGCCGGGACACGGAGGCGAGAAGTGGTCAAACGTCCCGGACCGGATGAAGCACTTTTACTTCGACGAGCTGCGCGTAAGCTTAAATTTTACAATGAATGCTTTATTTGTTCTTTTAAACATTGTGTTAATGTGTGTGGTATGTTAGCCACTATATCTGTGAGTGGTATGTTAGCCACTGAGCTTGTTTTGATGTGTTAGTCACCATTTATGAACTTGTTGTGTTGTTTGAGTGGTATGTTAGCCACTGAACTTGGGTGATATGTTAGTCACCATTGTGTTAGTCAATTTTAGGACAATTTGAGTGGTATGTTAGCCACTGAGCTTGTTTTGATGTGTTAGTCACCATTTATGAACTTGTTGTGTTGTTTGAGTGGTATGTTAGCTTGAACTTGGGTGATATGTTAGTCACCATTGTGTTAGTCAATTTTAGGACAATTTGAGTGGTATGTTAGCCACTGAGCTTGTTTTGATGTGTTAGTCACCATTTATGAACTTGTTGTGTTGTTTGAGTGGTATGTTAGCCACTGAACTTGGGTGATATGTTAGTCACCATTGTGTTAGTCAATTTTAGGACAATTTGAGTGGTATGTTAGCCACTAAGCTTGTTTTGATGTGTTAGTCACCATTTATGAACTTGTTGTGTCGTTTGAGTGGTATGTTAGCCACTGAACTTGGGTGATATGTTAGTCACCATTGTGTTAGTCAATTTTAGGAAAATTTGAGTGGTATGTTAGCCACTAAGCTTGTTTTGATGTGTTAGTCACCATTTATGAACTTGTTGTGTCGTTTGAGTGGTATGTTAGCCACTGAACTTGGGTGATATGTTAGTCACCATTGTGTTAGTCAATTTTAGGACAATTTGAGTGGTATGTTAGCCACTGAATTGAATTGTTGTAGGACTACTACATTTCAGTTTCATTTGAGTGTTATATTTAAATTGTTGTCTTCCTTTATACTTGTGTAATTTTTACTTTGAATGGAATTGTTGTAGAAGGACTATTTCATTCCCAATGCGCTGGTGTCCCAGTTGTACTGCGTTTTCGAGACTTTAGGGTCCGACATCTACAGGAAAATGGTATACAAAATGAAGGAGACACGCAGGCAGCCAACTTGGGTGGGGGATGACGAGTGGGCACTGTGGTTGACGTACTGGAATGATCCTTTCGTCCAGGATCAAGCGTACAAGAACAGACAAAACCGTTTATCTGAGCCGCATGATGGTAATGCAGACATTTTTTATCACTATGGGTCATGTTATTCTGAGATCACGTGATGGAGGTTAGTAAATATGTTGTTTATGACTTGGAATATGATACATAACAGTTTTTAGCTTTCATTTCAATCAACTAACTACTTGTTTGCACATATGTTTGTTTAGGCCAATAGAGGACAGCCGAAGAGTGCTCTGTACCACTTCAAGAAGGCTAAGCTGAAGAATGGCATCTGGGTGGACGTGAGGCGGCGTGTGCGATGCGTTCTTTCTTAAGGTTAACATGTGTATTTGAGTATTTTAAAGTGATTCCTAAAATTGCATCTCATTTCGTATGCAACCAACAATTGCAGAGTGAGGTTGAGAGGAGGATGGACGAGAGGATGATTGACGGTCATGAGCTGTCAATTGAAGAGAAAGACCAGATCTTCTTCGAGGTCAACCCAATGGACAACAAGGGTCGAATGTATGGATTGGGAAGTTTGGGCCCTTCCATGAGTTCTGGTAGCTTCTCAGTGTCCCAGGGATCAGGATCGCAATCTAACCTCTACACGCAGCAGCAGGTTAACGAGATGATGACTCCTCTCCAACAGGAAATAGTTGCGACCAAGGCAGCTTACGAGCAAGTGCTTGAGGAACAGGCTCGTATGGCCCAGCGGATGGACGCTTTGACCCAGATGTTCAGTAGCTCTTCCCAGTCTCACCCACCGCCTCCTCCCGATTATTCTTAGTTACATCAGACTTGTTATGGATAATTTGACACTATTTCACATTCTAATTCTTGTTTCGGATTATTTGTAGATAATTTATATTGTTTCGGATATATTAATGCAATTTAATTGTTTCGAGTATATTATCTATGACTATATTATGTGAAAAAATAGGTCAAACAGGTGAAAAAACAGAAATATAAAAAAAAATTTAAAACAGTGAATTTAGCGACGGATAAATTCACGAACTAAGGCGAATTAGCCCGTTGACATTTAGCGACGGATTTTTTCCGTCGCTAAATGTCAACCGAACTAAGCCGGTTTAGGGGTGGGATTTAGCGACGGAAAACACCCGTCGCTAAATGTCGTCTCTAATTAGTGACGGATACCGAATCCGTCGCCAATGCGGACGGACTGGTCAACGGATTAATCCGTCGCCAGTTCGTCGTTATTTAGCGACGGAAATCTATCCATCGCCAAAAAAAATTGTGACGGCTGTTTTGGAGACGTAGGGTTATCCGTCGCTAAGGATTTAGTGACGGATCGGCCCAGTTTTAGCGACGGATAATTCCGTCGCTAAAACTCTTTTTTTTTTGTAGTGCTTGTTCTATTAGGCTCTCTGAAAACGTAACTGAAAAGTTATACGAGAAGCCTCTCTGACAAACCTTATAACCAACACCATCAAGGCGTGGAGTAGAGGAAGTACTTGATTTGGGAAATCAAGGAATAACTCCAATGTTATCTGAGTACAGGAAGTACTTAGCTCTAGGAGCTGGGAATAACTCAGGGGGAACAATTGGTTGGGAACCATTTGTTTAAGAATCTTAGAATAGGATTATTGTAAGGTGAACTCAATTATCTGTTCTAGTGAATTCTAGGTCTCAGAAAGACCGAAGTGGATTAGTTGGAGGATTACGCCACCTCCAGATACCACTATACTTGTTGTGTCATTTACCTTTCTGTATTTACATTTCGGCAAAGCACACACACATACTTATTGTTTCTGCACTTACCTATCTTAAAGTCTTCCGCGCTCTTAGTATCAGATACCCCCAGGTTTCTGAGAAACTGTGTTTATCGACAAAAGTTTTAAAAGACTATTCAACCCCCCCCCCCCCCCCCTAGTCTTTTACTTTGCCGTTATCTGGACCAACAAGTGGTATCAGAGCAGGAGGTTCACAAGCCTTCTGCACTGAACCTAGATCCCCATATAGGTGAAGGAACTTTGTCCCTTTCTGAGGACTATATAATTTGTGTGTTAAGTGTGCAGGTATGTCTCTGAGTGATGCACCCGTTCTGAAGCCAGAAAACTACGAGAAATGGAAGAACAACATGATGCTCCATCTGGAGGCCATTAGTGATGAGATGATCTATGTCATCAATGAAGGGCCTATCAAAATCGACATAACTCAAACAAGTTCTTGAGGTGTGCGATGGAAGAAAAGCCTCGAACAAGGAAGATGGAAGCGAGGATGCGGTACGCTAGTGATAGTGGTCGTGTTGCTCGTGGAAGCATTATGTATGAAGACAAGCAAGAGAGCTCGACATCCGAAGATGCCAAGAGACATGATTGGATGGTCAAGCTCGTAATATCATCATCGGATCGACACGAGCACATACGATTGTAAAGTGGGGTGCTAAAACGGCGAAAGTTGCCTGGCAATTGATTGAAGAAATCTGTGCCGGAACTGAGAAAACCAAGGAAAACAAGTTCGAAGTTCTTAAATTGAAGTTCCAAAACTTCAAACAAGGTCCCACTGAAACTCTGGAAGAACTTGATTTCAGGTTTACTACCCTTATGAGTGATATGGCTGCACTTGGTGAAAGCAACAGATACTCCCAGTCAGAAGTCTCAATCACAACTGGGAGCACACTAAGTTCTTTTATTTCAACCAAGGGATTCCAAATATTACTCCAGTAGAGCTCTTCTCTCATCTTTCTACTGTAGACTATGAGACAACTCAGAGAGAACAAACAGCTGAAAAGTTGCAAAGTGTTGCTCTAGTTTCTCAAGGTACTTCTATAAAGAAGGATACCAATGATGCATCTGAAGAAAATTCTCTTGCAGTAAGACACATGAAGAAATTTATGAGTCAAGAGATTGAGAGAAGAAAAGCTAAAGAAAAGCTGAAAAAGCATCTTGGCCCAAACTATCATCGATCTGAACATACAAATGAACAACTCTCTGAACACCCCATTCGGAAAGGTGTTAATCTTGAAGTCTGAAATAGGAAATGATATCTCGCTTCTATTGTCAAAAGCCTGGTCACTTCAGAGAGATTTCACTTTAAACAAGCTCAAGACAATTGACAAGAAGGAGAAGAAATTTCAAGAGAAATCAAAGGGCCTTACTGACTGAAGAAAGGAAGAAGATTCAAATTCAACTTGATGCTCTAGACATTGAGACAGATTCTGAAGATGGAGATTCAGATGACTCAAACCTACCATCACCAGAATTGTGTGGAATCACTCACGATGTAATCGACTTCGGCCTTAAGAAGAATGAAATGTGTGGAGTTGCTGAGATTGTTGGTCCAGACATCTCCAACATTGAAATGTGTCTTATGGCTGATGAGGTAACTAGCAATTCACAATTTCTGTACTATGAGAGTGATGATGGAATTGAGGATCTGGAGTTGGTCAAGAGTGAATTGGATCGTTATGAGAAAGAAATTCTAGAAGCACAATCCAAAACCAGAATTCTATAGGAAAGCAAAGAAACTCTTGAAAAAGAGGTTTCTGAGCTAACCAGAGTATCTGAGAACAAGAATGCTGAAATAGCCTTTCTGAAAGCTCAGATATCTGAGAATGAAAATTCTCACAAACTAGCCATGGATGAACTTAATGAGAAAATGATGAAGCTGCTTTCTGAGAATGAAGAACTCATAAAGAAAGAGCTATCCTTCCAATCTTATGCAAAGGCTAGTGACACTCTCACTGAGGTTAAATCCTATCTGAGAGACCCCTCTAAAAAAGGTGGACTTGGACTTGATGAACAATCAAGTAATTCATCTCCTCTGAAGAAGAGTGATGAAAGGTTGACCTTTGTAAAAAGTCAACAGAATGATTCTTCAACCACCTATAGCATTGGTCAGAAAGGTAGTTGACAAAGGAAAATGAGTTGCAACCCAGCCTTTGAAAGAACAACAAGTTCACAAGAAACATGTGGATAAGGTCTCTGAAAAGAAACACAACCCTCAGACATGCAACCATCCACATTGATGCATTACTAGGAAGGGAAGAATTGCTGGAATAGGCAAATTCTCTACTGCACCATTTTATGAAAATACAGATGGTGCAGAAACTAGTAAGACTTCTGAAGAGCGCATTCAAAAAGCCAAAGGTGTTCGAAATGGCATTGGCTATCGTGCTATTGGAAAGGTCTTTCTGCAACAATATAAGGAAGGACAAGAACAATGGCGAAAGGCTGATATTGCACGTAGCAATAGACAGAAGTGGAAGAAATCTCAAGCCACTGAAAAACTGAATGCCAGAGCTAGAAGGAACCTGGCCAGAAAGGCTAAGTTTCCTGAAAAGCAACCCCAGAAACCCAGGGTCCAGAAAGCACCAAAGGGAACACCTAGAAACACCCCAAGAAGGAAGATTGAGATCAAAATTACTGATTCTATTGCAACTCCTTCTGTTCAAGTTAGACAAAAACAAACTCCCAAGAAATTCACTAAAATGTGGATTCCTACTGGAAGAATGTTTAGTCTAAGTGGTTCTATCTCTGCGGCAAGAACCTAACTCCTGTTTCCTGTTTTGTGCAGAACGCCTCTTGGACTAAGGCTCAATGGCTATTTGATACTGGATGCGGAAAGCACATGACAGGAGACAAATCAAATCTGGTCAACTACAAAGCTTGCAACACTGGACCAGACATCAGATTTGCTGGAGGAGAATTAAATCCCTCTCTGGGATCTGGCAACGTCAAATTGGGATCATTAACAATCACTGACGTATTACATCTTAAAGGTTTGAAATATAATCTATTTAGCATGAGCGGTTTTGCGACAAAGGATTCATCTGTGAAATTCAAAGCAAAGTATTGCAAACTTATTGACAATGAGTCAAAGCAGCAGGTCTTGGTTGTTCGTGAAAAGGTAGTCTTTATGTTGCCGATTGGGCATCCGCCACAATCGAAGAATGTCTCATGGTGAGTCAATCAGTCACTGAAGAAACCGGTTATGGCACAAAAGAATGAGTCACTTGAATTTCAAAACTCTGAACAAACTTGCCAAGAAAGAGTTAGTGGTTGGCCTTCCCAAAACATCTTTCAGAAAGGATGGTATATGTTCTGCCTGTCAGATGGGGAAACAATCCAAGATCTCTTTCAAGTCCAAAACCAGACACTCTAGTGTTAGACCACTGCAACTATTACACATGGATCTTTTTGAATCATCTTTAACTAGTTATGCAGGAAAGAAGTATGGTCTGGTTGTTATATATGACTTCTCAAGATTCACTTGGGTTGTCTTTCTGAAGCAGAAATCTGATGCTAGGGTGGAGATACCAAACTTGCTGAATAAGCTTGAAGTCATGAAAAATGACAAGGTATCTGCAATCAGAATAGACTATGGTACTGAGTTTGTCAACCAGTACATAAAGGAGTTTTGTACCAGCAAAGGTATACAACACCAACTTTCCTCTGTGAGAACACCACAACAAAATGGTGTTGCAGAAAGGAAAAATAGAACCCTTAAAGAAGCAGCAAGGAAAATGTTGACTGACACTGAAATAAGTGAAGTTTATTGGGTTGAAGTTGTAAACACATCATGCTACACTCAGAACAGATGTTTGATAAACAAACACCATGACAAGACCCCCTATGAACTCTTGGTTGGTAGATCCCCTAATATCAAACATCTGAAAGTGTTTGGTTGTAGATGTTTTGTTCTTAACAATGGAAAAGAGTATCTAAGAACATTTCAACCAAAGGCAGATGAAGGTGTGTTTCTTGGTTATTCTATGAATAGCAAAGCATACAGAGTTTACAACAAAAGAACAAAGAAGATTGAAAAATCAGTTCATGTTGTATTCTATGAAGGAAGCAAGAAAACACCCCTTGCTGATGAACTCTTAGAAAGTTTCAAGGAACTAATGATAAAGGATTCTGAAGAAGAACCCTCAGAAAGGAAAAACATCATTGTGGAAAGAGAGGATGACTCTGATGAAGAAAAGCATGAAATGCCTAGTAACAACCAGATGATTCTCAGACATGATGAAGAATTTCCTGTGAGAATTCCAGAAATGGAAACTGAAGATGTTCATCAGAGAGCTAACTCTGGAAATGACCTCTCTGACAAGCATGTCCCAGAAAGCCCTCACACTGAGAAAATGTCAGACATTCACTGCCCTTCTGAGGTGTAAAATGTCACAGATACTGAAGAAGTATCAAGTCATAATCATAGTGATTCACATTCAGATCACATAGATGTTGACCCTACTAGCCCTAAACCCATGATGAGATGGATCAAGGATCATCCTGCAAAACATGTGATTGGACCAATCAATCAAGGTGTTAGGACTAGGAGAGCAATAGCTGAAAATGCTAATTCTCTCTTTGGATGTTTCATCTCAAACACTGAACCTAAAACTATAGAAGAAGCATTGAGAGACCAAGATCTATCGCAATGCAAGAAGAGTTGGATCTTTGAGAGAAACAAAGTCTGAAACTAGTTCCATTTGTAGAAGGAATATCCGTGATTGGAACTAAGTGGGTTTTCGAAACAAGATGAATGAATCGATGAAATAACCGTAAACAAAGCAAGGTTGGTTGCAAGGATTCACCATTTGGTCAAGGTTTAGATTTTGAGGAGTCATATGCACCAGTTGCCAGATTGGATGCAATAAGACTCTTTCTGGCCTTTGCAGCTCATTTAGACTTTAAAGTTTATCAGATGGATGTTAAGAGTGCATTCTTGAATAGTGAACTTGCTGAGGAAGTCTATGTTGAACAACCACCTGGCTTTGAAGTTTCCTCAGAAAGTAGAATGGTCTATAAGCTACAGAAAGCTCTATATGGACTGAAACAGGCTCCAAGAGCATGGTATGACACTTTGGCCAAATACCTTCTGGAACGTGGTTTCAAGAAAGGTTAAATTGATAAAACTTTATTTACTTTAAATTATGATGGGAAACTACTCTTAGTTCAAGTATATGTTGATGACATCATATTTGGATCTAAGGACAAGCAACTTTGTGATGACTTTGCAAATCTCATGAAAAGTAAGTTTGAGATGAGCATGATGGGAGAATTTAACTATTTCCTAGGATTGCAAGTCAAGCAACTCAATGATGGAATATTCATTAGTCAGACAAAGTATGCAAAAGACGTGCTCACAAAGTTCAATCTTAAGCCTTCTGAAAAGAATGCTAAGATACCTATGAGCATAGGAACCAAGATGACCTATACTGAATCAGATAAGAGTGTTGATGAACACAAGTATAGGAAATTGATAGGTTCACTACTTTACCTTACTGCAAGCAGACCTGATATTCAATATGCAGTTGGAGTGTGTGCTAGATTTCAAACAAAACCAATGCAATCACACTACAACATTGCTATGAAAATATTAAGGTATGTGAAATGTACAGTAGATGTAGGTTTGTGGTATCCTAAAGAAAGTGGATTGAGTTTGGCTGGTTACTCAGATGCTGATTATGCTTGATCAATGCTTGATAGGAAAAGTACCTCAGGAACTTGTCAGTTTCTGGGAACTAGACTTATCTCATGGTTTAGCAAAACGCAAAACTCCATTGCAACTTCTACCACAGAGGCTGAATATATTGCTGCTGGTTGTTGTGCAACACAAATTTTGTGGATTCAACAACAACTCAGAGACTATGGACTCAATGAAGAGAAAACTTCCATTTTCTGTGATAACACAAGTGCTATTGTAATCACACAGAACCCCAAGTTCCATGCCAGAACAAAGCACATTGATGTTAGACACCACTTCATCAGAGACCATGTTGAGAAAGGCAATATAGAGATACTCAAGATTGGCATAGAAGACCAACTTGCAGATATCTTCACCAAGCCCCTACAAGAAAGCCGGTTCTTGACCTTAAGACATAGTCTTGGGTTAATAGAGATGCCAAAAAAAAAAAAAAAAAAAAAAAAAAAAAAGGGGTAGGCCTCTGAGAACAGGTTCTCAGAAAGCCAAGTTGATAAGAAGTGATGCAAAGGTTTCTGAGTAGCAACACTCAGAAAGACAAAACATTTCTGGAACGGGTATCCAGAAAGGCAAAGGTTGGTACACACTCAATAAGTAAATAAGGCTAGAACTTACTTACTGAGAGTGGGTCAAATACATTCAAACAACTGAAGCTTCTGACACTTGAATTCAGAAAGCTATTTAGTCAAAAAGAGAAAAGACACACAAAGCCCGAAAAGTATAAGTTCTGGGAAGTCAAACATGTCCAATGTCTTGTATTTTTGCCATTTTTATGATAAACAATATAAAGATAAGGACTTGACACTCAGAATGATAAGTTCAAACGCGAAAGTGTTCTTACTCTTTACTAAGTGACATAATGGATGTAACTTGTCAAAAATCCATCAAGTCGGCACAATACCATTTGTTGATTGATATCATTACAAGATATTCAATATAAGCCCTTGATGAATAAACGTTTGATCTCAACGGTTGAGATTAAAACAAAGCAAGTAATGTCTGTCGAGAAATGCAAACATGGCCCACTACGCATTTAATGGAGAACGTGTGTGATACCACGCCTATGCAGATACAAAGACACGCATTCATATTCAGTTGTATCTATGTTGTATCTATGTACATTTTGTCTGTTATATATATAGGACTTGGGCCAAAGACAAACACTTTTACCAATTCCGAAATTTCATACTTGCATCAAAATAGCAAAATCTCTCAAGATTTCTGCAAAACCCCTTCTGCAAACTCAACTTCTTGTGTTTAGTCTTCTGAAAAGATAGGCTAATCCCGATTAATCTTGCAAAACCCCTCTAAAAACACTCACTCAAGACTCTATATAAGAGATGGCACCCAAGAAGATGACCACCAAGACCCTAAGGCCGCATCATCTGCTCCTGCTGAAAAGCAAGGAGGAAAGGAACTTAAGGTGTTGAATAAACGCCTTCTGGGAAAGTTCACCCCATCTGACTGGAATCCAAGTCACAAGATGAACTGGGGAGCTTTTTTAGTGAAGAAATATGTACCTGCAGTCATTTCTTCCAAACCAGATAGGAAACTGATATTGGGGATGTTGAAAAGTTCCCATATCTTCAAGTTTCTGTCTGCTGCACCCAGTGGACTATCCACACTAGATGTGCTGGCGTTCTATAACAACTCCAAAATCTTCAGAAAGGTTGTGAATGATGAAGAAGAAAAATACATGCAGACTGAAGTTCAAGGACAAGAAATTGTCCTAGACTGCAAGACTTTCTGCAAGATATTCCGATTGAAAAATCGAGGAACAATTGAAGACATCATCAGGGATGCTCCCATGATCCAAGGTGTTAAAGAGCTATTTGAAGCAATCCAATTAGAGAATGCAAAGGGTTGCCCAGGAGACTTTGTTCTGAAAGCCATCAGAACTAGTCATCTCCAGAAACACTGGAGTACTTTAGCTCTCATTCTAGTCCGTTGCTTTGATGGCAACAAAGGTGGAGTGGACCAGATAAGCATGGCGAGATGGATGATGATGCATCTTCTGAACAAGAAGCATGAAGGGCAGGAAACCCACTTCAATTGGGGGAAGTACGCCTTCAACAAATTCCTTGGACATATTAAGGAATTTGAGCCCAAGATCATCAATGGCTTTGCTGAGCCAAAGGCCAATATGCACTTTGGCCTTAGAATTTGTCACATTCTGGAAACAATGGGAATCACTCTCAGAGAGAGGCAGGAAATCCCAGTCACCAACTCCCTTTTCAGACACGCCTTTGAAGAAAAGGAGAGACTTGCTGCTGAGAAAGCTCAAAGAGAGGCAGAAGAGCTTGAAGCTGCCCAGCAAGGTGAGGAGGTCTCTGAGCAAGCTCAAGCTCAACCTCCAGTTGCCAAGAGAAAGAGGACTCAAAGCAAAAGAGCCTCCAAGTCCCTAAACATACAAGAGGCACAACCTTCTGGAGACAAGGTCTCAGAAGATGTTGGACGCCCAGAAAGGCAACTCCAGAATGCCCCAAGAATTCTGAGCCAGACTGCTCCAAAACTCTCTAGAGATGATAGAAATATCATAGATGGGTCTGCACCAACACTGGATAGTGAATCTGAGGATGATGAAGTACTTTCAAAAGTACTCAAAAGGTCCAAGTATGAGACCCATGGAGGAGCATCAAGCTCAGCCCCTCAGAAAGAAAGGAGCCCTCGCCAAAGAAGAAGAAGAAGGCCTGGGTGAGGAAGATAGAATGCTGGAAGATCCTGACATTGCTTCCACATTCACTATGCCAGCACAAAAGGTTGCTGAAGAAAACCCTGTTCTTGAACAGGTTCCTCAACCTTCTGAGAAAGCTCAACTCTCAGAAAGGGATCAGACTGAGATGGAGACTCAGAATGATACTCTAGAGGACAACAACAATGAGCAAAGAGAGGCTGTGGAGACTCCACAAGTCCAAGAGACCCAAGCCCAGCCTGACTCTATTCAGGTAACAAAGATGGTTTGTATTTAACTTGTGAACATATGTATATGTCAACTAGTTATTCATAAGCTTTGTTTGTTATAGGCCAATTTAGAGGCAATCTTTCAGGGGGAAGAAAACTTGTCCACCCCCTTGAATCAAGAAGAGGTTCCTCCAACCTCAGAACATCAAGAAGAGCCTGTCCCACAGGTAGTAAAGTTATCTCTGAACAAGAAATAACTAACTAAAAATGCTCTTATCTTATGTTCTAATATTCTTAATGTCTCTTCTTAGGATCCAACTGAGGAAGTAGTGGTGGTGGAACCAACACCCCAAAACCAAGAGATTCCAGAGGCTGAAAAGCTCTCTGAGGAAGTATTTACTAAGCCTTCTGCTGAGAAGGTAAGTAATCAGTAATAGTCTCCTTCAAGAATGCTCTGGAAAACCCACTACTAAATCTTTTATGTTTGTTCTTACAGGCTCAGTTAGAAGAACAATTGGATGGAGAAACAATTGTGTTATCTCCTCCAAATGAAATTGAAACTGCTGAACAAGCAGTATCTGCAGAAAAGGTGCCAGAAACCCCCAAGGTTTCTGAGGAACATGCTACTGAGCTTCCTCACTTGGAAGTAAGTGAAGCCTCAGAAAGCATATTTCTATCTATCTTTCTCTGATAAACAAGTTTCTGAAACCATAATTGATTCTAATTCTCAGGTTCAAGCAGAAAGAAAGGATGCTGAGGATCAGACTTATCCTCACACCAAAGTATCTGAGGTCTCTGAAATCAAACAAGCAGAAGTCCAAGCAGATGAGCCTAGTGTTTCTACACAGGTATGCTCAGAAAGCTTACTTTTGCACACGGATACTAACACAAGTGGTTTGAACAAAACTAACTTGATCCCTTTCTCTCAGGCTCAAAGTCTAGTGCCAATCAATTTACTCCAAGCCATCCAGAAGCACACTCTCAAGAAACATCTAAAGTGCTTCAGACAATGGCAGAAACTCAGAAAGGCCGACCTTTCTGAAGTTGCAAGAGTAATTGACATCCCAGGGAAGAGGGCCATAGCATTCAATCTGGAAGATCATATCCATGCTATGTTTCCCACAGAGTCTTACTCCTTTGCCACTCTGATGGATGACACCTTCATAAATGAAGTGGCACGAAGACTTATAGCAGATTTCCAAGCTGCAGATGCTCAAACCCAAGAGCAGATGGTGACCCATCCTGCCTTGCCCAGCAAGCTCACTACTTATCCAGCTGAGCAAGAAGCAGTTAATGGGAGGATGATTACATTCCCAAATGTGATCAACCTAGTTTCAGAAGATGAAGAGGAGATGGACGAGAACGATTACCAAGAACCCTCTTCTGAGCATCCAAGTCAAGAAAACAAGAAAAAATGATGATGATGATGATCAGAATGATGATCCCCAACCTGGACAAGGCGGGACTCAGAAAGCTAGCAAAGGAAGTGGAGAAAAGGCTACTCCTTCAAATGCTCAGAGAGCCCCATCATCATCACCCCCAAAGTCTCATCAGAATACCCAACAGGCCGATCAGCAAGACATAATTGAAGAAATCTCAGCCGCTGAGTTCAGGATTGAACAACTCAGACAGAAGTTGGAGGAAGAGAAGAGAATCAACTTAGAGTGCCAAGCACAAGTTGATGAGAAGGAAACCAAGATTCAAAAGCTCAGTGAAGCTAATGCTAAAGAATTGGCCCTTCTGGATGAGCAAAGAAGTTTGGAAAGAAAGATTAGCATTACCGCAGCTGAAATTGATGCCATGCGTACTGTTGATGAAGAAGCACAAGATGCTGAGGCTTCATCAGAAAGACCTTCTACATCTTCTCAGAAGGCCAGCACACTTGATGGAAAACAGAAGAAGATTGCCAATCTGCAAACAATCCAAGAAAAGGATTATGACAGTGATGCTGAAGAAAACCGAAACTTGATCACCCTAGAAGAAGATGAGAGACTTATCACTAAGGAAAAGTTAGCCCTTCTGGCTCCTCAACTATTTTCTGCTCCAGGTGCATCAAGAAGTGATGAGCACAGGTCTAGAACAAGTGTTTTCTTGGAACTAAGAGACAGACTTGTTGCTCAAGGCACTCAAGTCCTACGATCCCAGAAGAGATGAAAGATTTGGTCCGCATTGCTAACAGAGAACCAAAGATAGCCCTCTCTCAGAAAGATCTATCTTTGATCAGGGAAGATGACTGCAACAATGCCAACCTAGCACTAACAGAAGCCATCCATGCTACTCAACAAGCAGATGCTATTCTAAGGCCTCTTGAAGAGCTCAACAAAAAAAAGAGCAAGAATTGGTTAGGCAAAACAAGGACTTGAAGAAAGAAATCTAAGAACTGGTCAGGGTGCACAACAACCTCCAGAAAAACTTTGAATCACTCTCTGAAGCTTATGCTATCATGAGTCAGTCATTCATGACTAAGGGGGAAGAAGAGATGCCTCAGAAAGGTAGAGGAAGAAAAAGAAAACAATCAATTCCTCCCTCCTCAAGTCAACTAGTCATCAAGGACACTGGAGATGCCCCTGCTGAAGAAGTTGTTCCAGATCAACCAGCCAGAAGACTGAGAAGTATGGTTACTAGGGGAACCAAGTCCCTTAGGATCTTAGATGGGAACAACCAGAATAATCCTGGAGAAGGAGAAGACCAAGAAGAAGGAGACGTAAGAGGTCAAGAAAGCTGCAAGCCTCACAACTGGAACCACAATGATGATGAGGATGAATCTGATACAGATGAGCATCCAATCCACAAGAGAAGAAGGCAAGCAAGCACCTCACAACCTCCTCTGGCAGCAAGGCCTTTGGAAGCCAGAACTCCTTCTGGAAATACCAAGTCAATACAAGGAACATCCACCAGCACAGTCCCAAGGCAGGAAGAAAGGGTTAGAGGATCTCCTGACAGAAGGCCACCTAACAGAAAGGCAAGAAGGGATTCCCAGTTTGGCAGAATAAACAGAGAAACTTATCAAGAAAGGCCAACTGATGCCCACATTGAGTATGTGAAGACTAGTAATGAAGAGTCTTCATATGGGTGCATTCTGAACAAGAGAGGGTATTGGATTCTGGAACTACAACATCTACTTGTCAATGATAAGTTTCCAACTCCCATCCTCAACCAGATCCTGAAATGGAGAGAAGGCAAGCCAGAATTGCTAAAACCTGCACCCTCATGCCTGGCTAAACTTTGAAGTAGAAAAGAGGAATGAAGCCAGAAAGATGGATCTTTCTTTTGCCTGTCCTTACCCAAAGCCTGATGATGTACACAAGGCAAGAAAACTGGATGGTAGCTACAGCAGGCAGAACAAACTAGGTGTTCCAACCTATGAGTCATTCTATATGACATTGGATGAATACCTAGATGATATACACTATCTGGAAGAAATATACAAGTATTTCAACCTATCTCAGCTACATATAGATCACTCCTGGGTCTGGGGAAAGTACTTCTGGGTCAAACACTTTCTGCAGAAGAATCACAAGCTTGGCAAGAGTTACCATGAAATATGTGACTTATCCAGAAAGACAGAGCTCTCTGTCAGAAGGATTCTTTATGACTATGTCCAAGAATGCGGAAAAGTGGATGATCATGTCAACTGATCCAGAAAGGGTGCTGAAGAACTTGAGGTATCTGAACCCAAGTTGCATTTCTGAAGACTTGAAGACTAGTAACATTAGAATACTCTCTTGGAGCTTGGATTCACTTTGTTCTAATTTACTTAGTATGTTTTGTTACTTTTTGTAATCTTGCTGATTGTTTCTGAATTTCTCTATCTGTAAAAGTTGCATCTTATTCTGTAAACTGTACCTATCTGAAGATCATACTCTCAGATACATTCTAATAGATGACAACTTATCAGCAAAGATCACTTCTTGTGATTTGGTTGATGTTTACTTTCTGCACTTAATTCAACTAAAATTGAATATCATTTGAAATGATTAAGTGGTGGATTGTTTTCTCTTCCAGGATTACAAATTTGTAATAGGACTTAAAAGATAGTCATGGATGACTGATCAAAAAGGGGGAAATTTGTTAGGAATATCTGTTAGTATTTTGATCACTCATCACATGTTCTTATCTTAGCCAGAAAGGTGATTAAGTACTCTTGGTTCACTTGAACATTGTAAAAGAGGAAATCACTGAGTATGATTAGTCTAGTAAATCTTGTATTATTAGGATTATAGGTCTCTGAGTGTAATTTTTATTTCCAGAAGACCATGAAGATCAATCCTAGCAATGGAGCTTTTCTGAAGATTAGAAGACTGAAGATTGCACAAGATTTATGAAGACATCAAAGTTTAGTCTAACTCAGAAAGACTATGTCCTTAATCCTTTCTTAAGTGTATTTACTTACTTTTGAAATATGATTCTGGACATATGACATCATGAGTATGGAGCATGCATGCCATCAGAAAGGCTCATGTATCTGTTGAAGATCACAGGACAAGAAATAGTACAAGTGCATTAATTGCATCGGCAGAAAAGCCGCTGAAGCACAGTCCTCTCTGAGACATGAGACAAGGAATTATGAGTACTCATTTCAAGATAAGTATGGACTGAATTTGAATTGTGTCTAACGGATATCATTCCAACAACTCTCAAATTCATCTATATATATCACACACTTAGATGCTGAGAAATACACCTTAGAACGCTCTATCTTGCAAACTTACCATCAAGCAAAGTATTCTCTCAAGCACTCTACCCTTTACGAAAGCTTTACATTGCTCGAAGAATCACTAGTAGTTCTAAGTTGTCCAGAACCTTAACAAGAGATTGTTATTCGTGAAAGAGTTGAACTATCAGATACCCTTTCTGAAGCTCATTCTCCAGAACGGACATCAATTACTTGGGTCAAGAAGCGATTCGCCATCCATTGAACAAGTGTATTAAGTAGTCTTGTTCTATTAGGCTCTCTGAAAACATAACTGAAAAGTTATACGAGAAGCCTCTCTGACAAACCTTATAACCAACACCATCAAGGCGTGGAGTAGAGGAAGTACTTGATTTGGGAAATCAAGGAATAACTCCAAGGTTATCTGAGTAGAGGAAGTACTTAGCTCTAGGAGCTGGGGAATAACTCAGGGGGAACAATTGGTTGGGAACCATTTGTTTAAGAATCTTAGAATAGGATTATTGTAAGGTGAACTCAATTATCTGTTCTAGTGAATTCTAGGTCTCAGAAAGACCGAAGTGGATTAGTTGGAGGATTACGCCACCTCTAGATACCACTATACTTGCTGTGTCATTTACCTTTCTGTATTTACATTTCAGCAAAGCACACACACATACTTATTGTTTCTGCACTTACCTATCTTAAAGTCTTCCTCACTCTGAATTTAAGTATCAGAAACCCCCAGGTTTCTGAGAAACTGTGTTTATCGACAAAAGTTTTAAAAGACTA
This sequence comes from Plantago major, assembly GCA_026545765.1. Taxonomy (NCBI): domain Eukaryota; kingdom Viridiplantae; phylum Streptophyta; class Magnoliopsida; order Lamiales; family Plantaginaceae; genus Plantago; species Plantago major. Next base: position 98,013,988 of record CM048839.1, read on the forward strand.
TTCACCCCCCCCCCCCTCTAGTCTTTTACTTTGCCATTATCTGGACCAACAGTATCATTGTTGTTAAGAACTATTTTCTTCCTTGGTGTCTTCCTTGGTGCTCCATTTGGTGCTTTCAGATACCTGTCAGGTTTCTGAGTCCGCTTCTCAGCAAACTTAGCTTTCCTAGCCAGATTTCTTCTAGCCCGGGCATTCAGATTTTCAGTGGCTTGATTTATCTTCCACTTATGATAATTGCTATGAGCAATTCTAGCCTTTAACCATCGTTCTTGCTCTTGTTTGTATTCACGAGCAAGTTGTTTCCCGATGGCTTTATAGACAATACCATTCCGAGCAACTGATGTTGTCTGAGATCTCTTCTCAGCAGCTTTGCTAGTCTCTGGATGAACAATTTTCTTTCCAGAAAACGTGACATAGGAAAATTTGTCAGCTCCTGCAATTTTTCCTTTTTAAGAGACATAGCACTGTGGGTGATTACACTTCTCAGTGTTATGTTTCTTTTTCAGACACATTTCCAACAGTTTTCCTTTGGACTTGTTTTTCCCACAAAGGCTTGGTCGCAACTGCCTTTCCTTTGTCAACAATCTTAGCTTTCTGACCGATACTGTAGATTGTTTGGGAATCACCTCTTTGAAACCGACAAATGTTCGTCCTTCATTACTCTTATTCAGAGTGGAGGAACTGTCTGTGTGTGTGTCTAGCCCAAGTCCTCTCTTTTCTAAAGGATCTCTTAAATAAGATTGTACTTCAGTAAGAGTGTCACTAGCTTTGGCATAAGATTGAAAAGATAGTTCTTTCTTTTTGAGTTCCTTATTCTCAGAAATAAGATCTTCACATTTCTTTTGAAGATTGGCCACTGCTTCTTTATGTGACTTTTCGGTCTCAGATATCTGAGCCTTGAGAAATGCATTTTCAGCATCCTTTTTCTCAGATATCTTGATTATTTGAGAATTTTCCTTTACAAGAGAATTCTTTTCTTCTTCAAGGTTTTCGACTCTAGCTCGGATCATTAGAAATTCTCTTTCGTAGAGATCAAGTTCTCTTTTAAGTTTTTCCAGATCTTTGATTCCCTCTTCATCACTTTCATAAGTATAACAGGAAGTATGTGTTACCTCATCAGCCATTAGACAAGGTTCAATGTTGGAGATATCTGGAAAGATTTCTTCAGCCATTCCACACACTTCTTTCTTCTTTTGACCAAAGTCAATTACTTCATGAGAGACACCGCACATTTCTGGGGAAGGCAGTGTGGAATCATCTGAATCCTCATCCTCAGAATCAGATTCAATATCTAGAGCATCCAGTTGGATTTGAATCTTTTTCCTTGCTTCAGTGAGCATAGCTCTCTGACTTCTTTTGAAGATTCTTATGTCTTTCTTGTCACCTATCTTTAGTTTGTTGAAGGCAGGGCAATCCTTCTTGAAATGACCAGGTTTCTAACAATAGAAACAGATATCGTTTCCGATTTCTGCTTCCTCAGTACTTGATGCTTTCTGAGCCGACTTGTTCAGCAAGCTTTGCATATTTTTGTACTGGTGGTAGTTTGAGCCTAGATGCTTTTTCAGCTTCTCTGTGGCTTTTCTTCTCTCAATTTCTCGACTGACATATTTTCCCATTTGCTTTACAGCAAGAGCATCCTCAGTCACCTCCTTGCCTTTCTTTTTTTCAGAAGTTCCTTGAGCAACTAGAGCAACATTCTGCAACTTCTCAGTTGTTTGTTCTCTTTGAGTTGTCTCATAGTCAACAGTGGCAAGGTGAGAGAAAAGTTCCACATGAGTGATATCTGGCATTCCTTGGTTAAAGTAGAAAAACTTTGTGTGTTCCCAGTTATGATTTAGACTTCTCACAATAGTCTTAATCTTTTCTGACTGGGTATATCTATTACTCTCACCAAGTGCAGCCATGTCACTCATAAGTGTTGTAAACCGGAAATCTAGTTCTTCAAGAGTCTCGGTGGGACCTGGTTTAAAGTTTTGGAATTTGAGCTTCAAAACTTCGAACTTGTTTTCCTTTGTTTTCTCAGTGCCGGCACATATTTCTTCAATTAATTGCCAGGCCAATTTCGCCGTTTTTGCACTCCACAGTTTACATTGTATGTGCTCTGGAGTAGAACGTATGATGATATTACGAGCCTGACCATCCAGTCGATTTCTCATGGCATCTTCCGATGTCCAGAGCTCTCTGGGCTTTGGTTCGTAAATAACTTGACTGGTAGGTCTCCCACTAGTTGGCCGTCATGCATGAAGACCCATCGCTTTGTTCTCTGTCTCTACCATTAGAAACCTCTAGGACTTGCTTGAGTTGTTGAATGACTATTGGGCCATTCTTTATTACTTCGGTCATTTCGTCACTGATGGCTTCTAGGTGGAGCATCATATTGTTCTTCCATTTTTCATAATTCTCTGGCTTGAGAATTGGGGCGTCACTTAAAGTCATCCTGCAGCAAATACACTAAACAAACAAATCAAGTGTAGGTGAAAAGCAGTTAGTGGGCACTTATCTGGGATCTAGGTTGGTCACGAAGGCTTGGGAACCTCTCGCTCTAATACCACTTGTTGGTCCAGATAATGACAAGTTAAAAGACTAGAGGGGAGGTGAATAGTCTTTTAAAACTTTTGTCGATAAACACAGTTTCTCAGATATCTGTGAAGATATCTGATACTTAATTTCAGAGAGCGGAAGACTTTTCTGTGATAAGTGCACGTGCTCAGCAAGATAAGTGTAAGTACTTTGCAAGATAAGTAGAGCAAGTAATAAACTGCAGAAAGTAAATAACACGAGTCTTTTTATAGTGGTATCTGAAGGTGGCGTAATCCTTCAACTAATCCACTTCGGCCTTTCTCAGACCTAGAATCCACTAAGACAGATAAATGAGGTAACCTTACAGATATCTTCTCTTGATTCCTAAATACACTAGGTTCCCAACCAAGTGTTCCCCCTAAGTTATTCCCCGACTTTCACAGCCAAGTACTTCTGACTCGAAACCTTTGAAATGTTCCTTAGTTTCCCAAACTAAGTGCTTCCTGCGCTCAATAACCTTGGAGTTATTCCTTAGTTTCCCAAACTAAGTACTTCCTGTACTCTACGCCATTTAAGGTGTTGGTTAAGGTAAAATGTCAGGTGAGCTTCTTTAATAACTTGTTCAGTTATTCAGATAGCTCTATGAATCAAGTATACTTAATACACTTTGCAATGTATGGTATCTTGTTCTCTATTGACCCAAGTCTATGGTAAGTGTTCAAGAGAATGAAACTCAGATATGAAATCTTAGTTCAACTCTTTCACAAATAACAATGCTCGTTAAGGATCAGGACACTTAGAACTTTGGTGCTACTTAGAATCAAGAGCTTTGGTCGCAACAGAAAGCTTGAAGGTAAGTAGTAAGCTTGAGAGAACTTGTGAGAGTATTCAATATAAGTTCAGTGATCTAAGGTGTTCAGTGTGTGTTCTCAAGCAGTCTAAGTGTTTGATATTTATAGATGAATTTGAGTGCCGTTTGAATAGTATCCGTTAGGCTTAAATCAAATTCAAACCATTGATATCTGAGTATAGTACTGTAGCAGGTTTGTCTTCTTTTTCAGAAGCTACCATTTTTGTTCAGTCATTTCTGTCTGCGCATTTAATGTACTGTACTATACTTTGTCCTGTAGTGCCAACGGAACTATGCATTGTATCAGAGATCTTATTCTATCAGAGTTTTCTATAGCTTTGCATGTTCTTTTTCATAGATTATCACAACTCCAGATACCACTTGTTGAAACAACTTTGTTATGATATATTTCTTTTCAGAAACATATTTTATGTCCAAGGTATCTGAGTATAGATATCTATGGGCACTTTCCTCGTCTCAGAAACATTTTATTCTCATATATCGTTTGCAACAATTGTGTTTCGAAACATTTGTTTCTTCAAGATATCTGAACATAGGTATCTGAAAAACCTTTATCTTCAGCAATCTTGTGCAGTCTTCAAATCTTCAAATCCATTGAACTTTTCCTGCTGGATGCCTTCTTCTTGGTCTTCTTCAGAAAATAAAAATTACATTTCGAGACCTAACATCCTATACAAGATTTGCTAGACTATCATACTTAGTGAATTTCCTCTTTTACAATGTTCAAGTGAACCAAGAGTACTAACCACCTTTCTGAGCTAAGATAAGTCATTAGGTTGCTGATCAAAATCTAAACAGATATTCCTAACAGAGAACATAATTTTAGTTTTTATGTTTTTTTGATATACATGTGATGCAAATGTTGAGAACAAGTAGTAATATGTTGAGAACTTGGTTTAATATGATGAGAAGATGGGCGAAAATATTGAGAACATGGAGTAATAATATGTTGATAACATGGATTAATATCGTGAGAACATGGTGTAATATGTTGGGAACATGGATTAATATCATGAGAACATGGATAAAAAATGCAGATAGAATGGTCTTTAATCTACAAGTATATAACATGACTTCAAAAAATTTTACTCCATAAAATGTTGAAAATATTGAAAACATGGGTGAATATGTTGAGATTAAGGATGGATATATTGAGATCATGGCTTTATAAATAACATTGAAATAACATATAAACCACGATCCAAAAACAAGATTATATTCAAAATAAACCTAGACCATTCATTTACATCATGTTGTACTTGTGTTCATACATCTGCAAAAATAAAGGAACATATAACTCCTCCTCCTCCTCCTCCTCCTCTTCTTCTTCTTCTTCTTCTTCTTCAAGTTGATGAATTCAGTAACCTTCATCAACAAATAACCCCTCGATGCATTAATATCAACCAATCACAAATTGCAAAAATTTCAACGTGCAACACCATCATTTTTTATACCTGCAAGGGACATAACTATCGTATCAAACAAACTACATATATTATGGTTCAAATAGCAGAGAACATGAAATGTTATGCAAACAAATGCCTCATGTTGGCAGACCAACTGCTACATTACAATCATGGGTTAAACTTCAGAAAACATGGAGCAAATAGCAGAGAATATGTAATGTCATGCACACAAATTACTCATAATGGCAGATCAACTACTATATTGTTATCATGGGTCAAACTGCAAAAAACATGGATCAAATTGCAGAGAACATGGAATGTCATGCAAACAAATTCCTCATAATGGCAGAGCAACTACTACATTGTAGTCATGGGTCAAACTGTAGGAATCATGGATCAAATAGCAGAGAACATGGAATGTCATGGAAATAACAGATCAACCACTACATTGTAATCATGGGTCAAACTACATAAAACATGGATCAAGTAGTAGAGAACATGGAGTATACTACAAATACGATTTTCATATGGATATAGCACAACTATTTCATAGCAAATATAGTGTATATTACACAGAACATAGGAAAAATGGTAGAGAACATGGACTACGCTGCAAAAAATATTTTCTCACGGACTGAGCAACTATTTCATAGCAAACTAGTGGGTGTTGATGAGAACATGTGGTATATTGGTGAGAAGATAGTATATATACGTAAGAACATATGAAATACAGTAAAAAACAGAACTCAATATGATATTGTAAAAAAAACAGAGCACAAAACGACAGTCAGGTTTTAAATGAAAACATAGGACATATTCTAGAGAACATGGGTAGTATCGTTGAGAACATGGAACATATACGAAAAAACATAGAAACGTTGTATACCTTGTTTTTCATATCTGAGTTCATCATTGTGGTAAGATTTTGAATGAAAATAACATCCAATCCATATGCAAGCACATCAGCAACCTCAGTTGTCGAATTTGCTCCAGCTGAATCCAGCATCTACGATCAACAACTAGTGAAAATTACAAGGAAAACATACTAAAACCTTCATCTACGATCAACAACAACTGAAAATCACAACGAAAACATACGATCGATCAACTATCTAGCTAAATCCTCAACGAAAACATGAAAACAAATACGTAGCAGTGTAACAACACGATCGATCAACTATGTAGCATTATTTTTCAATCAAATCACAAAAAAATCATAGTAATATGTTTGAACCTTTTGTATATACGTTTTTTACTATTTTCGGAACATATAACAGCAGATCGAGAATGGTGAGAGCACAATCTTCAATGGCGAGATGAATCGATGAATTTCACGGCTGAATTCTGGTGGTTTTCACGGTTTTTCCGGTGGTTTTCACCGTTTTCCGGTGATAGAAACTAGAGAGAGAAAGAAGAGCGAGAAAGAAGAATGAGAAAACGGCAGATTAAATGCGTTAAAGCTAGGGTTTTAGCTGATGGTTTTGTGTATTTATACCAACCCGTATTACTATAGTCCGACCCACCTTCTGGCCCTTGGGTTGGGATGTTTTTGGCAACTAATTTTTTATTGGGGTTAATATGTAATATTAGAAAGTATGTTTTTATGTCTTTATCTAGGGGGGTGTCTCCTAGGAGACCTTCTCTTAAAAATATATATTAAAAAGTAAAATACAATTTTCTAGCTTTTTTTTTTGGAATTTTACTAAATTAAATTCTTAAATAAAATTGCTAGATTATTTTCTAATATATAAATTTAAATTAAACTATGTCCCATGGCAAATATGGAAGTAAACATGTAAATTAGGCCATGTATGAATGGATTGGGCTATACATGAATGGGCCAGGAATGGATCCTTCTCTTTTCATATATGGAAATGATTCTCCTCTAACAATTATAAATAGAAGAGCACCATCATTCTTTTCCACACACCAAGACACTGGAAGCTGCAGAGCAAGAGCACAAGCAAGAGCAAGAGTCCAGAATCCTCTCATCCTCTCAAGATTCGCCTTGAAGTTTGAGCAAGCATTCAAGAAGTTCATCTGGAAATCGAAGAGAAGTCCCTGTTTGATCCAAGAAGAAGCCCCTATGCACTTGGAAAAATGTTATTGGAAGGTCCACCGCGGCCAAAGGAAGATCAAATCCAAAAGCGCTGACGAAGCCCGATCAACGTTCTTGAAGTTCTTTGCAAAAAGCACCATTTGATTCAAGATCAAGCTGAAAAGCCCTTGAAGAAACGTTTTCCGGTGGCCAAACTTTCTCTAAAGAAGATCAAAGGCCAAACTCCGCAATGATTTAGAAGCGTTCTTTGTGGAGTTCATCCAATCCCCAAGAAGTTCGTCATTGTTCGTCTCAAAACACTCCCAAGTTCACGATTCGATCCGAGATCAAGCCAAGAAGCCCTCGAATTGACGTTTGCATCGACTTTGTAGCTAAAATCCTAGAACAAGACTTTGAAGATTCAAGTTCGCCACTTACGAAGACTAGAATCAGAGGATTTGTAATAGAGATTATACTTCAAATTCATCAAATCAATAATATTATCATTTGTGCAAATTTACTAGCTCCAAATTTTTGGCACGCCCAGTGGGATAATCTCTACCTCTCATCTCATCTCTTCAAAAGCAAGAAAACCATCTTCACTTCCGCAAAGATCGTCTAGCAGTGGGGGCAAGATATTCTCCTCAAATCAACTTATAGCGAGGGCAAAACACAAAGAGACACTTATGGCGGGAACAAGTTCGATGGAAGAGCAAATTGCAAACTTGACAAGCAACATGTTGCGGCTCATGAAAATGTATGAGGACCGAGATGCCAAGCTGGACATGCTTTTGAACGAAAGTGACGTTGCGAAAACAAGTCATGAAGACAAGAAGAAACGTCAAGAATACGACGAATGTTCAAAGATGCTCGTTCTACAACAAACAAGCCTCAAATTTATTGCTAAAGAGTCGCAAAAGAATACCAATGCCAATCTCCCCACCACCGATGTGAAGGAGTTGATCAACCAAGCCATCAAGGAGAAGTTAAAGGAGAAAGCAAGACCTTCTTCTAGCTGTGTCAAGCCATATACGCCCAAGATTGATGCACTAAAGATGCCAAAAGACTACCAACCTCCAAAATTCCAGCAATTTGATGGTAGTGGCAATTCAAAACAACATACAACTCACTTTGTCGAGACTTGCAACAGTGTTGGAACTCATGGTGATCAACTTGTCAAGCAGTTCGTTCGATCACTTAAAGACAATGCTTTTGATTGGTACACTGACTTGGGGGCAAACACCATTGACAATTGGGACCAGCTGCAAACGCAATTCCTTAACTGCTTCTATAGCACGCAAAGGAGAGTCAACATGTTCAAACTCACAAGTGCACATCAAAATGAAAAAGAACATGTTCTCGACCTGAGCCTCAAATGCAAGGACTAAATATCTGAAGCCACGGCCATTGAAATGTGCACTCAAGGAATGAACTGGAGTCTCTCTTACATTCTCCAAGGAATCAGGCCGACTACTTTTGAAGAGCTTGCAACTCGTGCTCATGGAATAGAAATAAGCATGGACCTTGAAATGCATGAAGATGGCTACAAAAGCGAAAATGAAAGTGGCGATGATGAAAGCAAAAACGAAAATCAAAGTCACAAAGACAGTGAAGATGATGAAGGTGAACCGTCCTCATATTTGATCTCCTCAAGTTTGCTCCAGGATATAAGCTTAAACTATCTAAGGCCCTCAAATTAAATCTTCTCAAGTGCCACTCCTTGATATGAGTATAAACTATCTGAAAGCTCCTTAACATGAGCATAAATTGTTTATAAAATCAAATCCAAGTCAAAATCAAGTGCGCTCCTCAATACGAGCATAAACTGTTAAAAGCTCCTAAACATGAGCATAAACTGTTTACAAATTTAAACCCGAAATCCAAATTAAGTGTGCTCCTCAATATGAGCGTAAACTGTTTGCAGCTCCTTAACACGACCATAAACTGTCTACAAATTTATATCCAAAGTTCAAATCAAGTACACTCCTCGATATGAGTCTAAACTATTAGCAACTCCTCAACACGAGTATAAACTGTCTTGAAGTTCAAATTAAACGCTCCTTGACACGAGTAAAAACTGTCTTCAAATTCAAATCAAAGCTCCTTGACACGAGAGAAAACAGTCTCCAAGTTCAAATCTTCCTTGACACAAGAAAAAATGCATGCTCCAGTCCAGGTGGCTTCTTAAAAGATAAATAAATCTGCTCCATGGGCTTCCCAAAAGCACGCCTAAAATAAACTCTCACCGGCATCTTGAGGCTGAAAAATATCCAAGAATGGCAGCCTTCTGCTCCTCCAGAATATTTGTGACTCCAGTCCGGCTGGCGCACCTCATGCTCATCACCCATGCATGCCATGCCTCCGGCCAGGCTTATCTTGTCCACGAGACTCACTAGTTCGCTCAAAGAAAAAATCAAGAAAATAAATGTCTATATTGGTGTTTTTCAAAGTAAATTGAAGTTGAGCCCTACACAATATAATTTTTATTAATATTAAATGTTATATTTCATAATTATTTGACTAAATTAATCATGACTTGTTTAATATTTTATCTATTTAAAAAATTAAATTTGTAAATTTTAAAAAATACAGTATATATATAAAAATGGAGCCCGAGGTACTTAAAATTCCAGGCTTCGCCCTGCTCATAAGTGCAGCTCATCTCTGTCAGACACGCCTCGCAACACCACTGCTCCTGGTCTGCTGAATCGGAACTCCAAGATCGATGAGTGTTTTGTTAGTTGTTAATGAAACCGTCTGTCTCTGAAAGATTCGGCTATGACTGCAAGTTCAAGAAATCTCCACCTCGAGTGAACCGCCAGGTATCTAGTCGTGCCTCAGTGGATTCCGCCAAATGTTTGATCGAGCCTTTCTCGGCCTCCAAAACAAGCGAATGGAGTTTCTCGCCTTGCTCTGCAGCATCAACAAGCATGAGTCGCGGTCATCCCCCGGTTCTGTGGTGCTCCGCCCTGCCCCAATATCCTCCACGAGCAGACTGGTATATCGCCTTGCTCCAGCCATCTGTGTTCGACTTGCTCCCTCCGCCATTGTTCGCTTGCTCTGCCTTGCGGGGAAGTAAAAAATCATCAAAGCAACCTCTTTATATAGACTCGAGAATGGGCCTAATTTCACAGTTGACAGAAAATTACAAACTATGATTTCCTTCCTTTCGATACTTGGAGCCAAAGATTTTCCATTTGAAAGTGAAGCTAGATGCTGCAAATTTCCTAAATATGGAATGAGATTCACGGAGTTGGGAATGGTGAATTCAAATTCCCAATTAGCAGATCTCAGTACTTGCCTGAGGAAGGAAACTCTCGAGCTATATCATCCTTCACGAAATATGAGCGTTCTCATCACAAGATTGCGGCCAAGTGTTCTGTTTTGCAAAAGGAAAGAAAATCAATAGGAGAAGAGAAATTGTATGGCTGCTCGTGAGATTGAAGAAAGAGGAGTCAACAAGTCAAACTTTTTGTCTAACCTAATGGACCGGATGAGAAAAAGAAAAGAGAGGCCCAAGTGAACAAGCTCAACAATGAAAGCCCACTTGATAGTTCTATCTACTTATTACAGGTCCTGACAAAATACACACGGTCAACTCAAGTCCAAACATTTAATTTGATCATAACATGCAAGTTAATCAACAAGCCTCGTTGGTTTCCAAATTTCAATATCATTGGACAAAATTTGACTGGAGCAATGCGCACACGTAAGGAATTTGCGTACGCACAATGATCCTGTCGTGATTCGTTTACTTCAACTTGCGTCTCCACAACATCATTCGTGAACCGTTACGAGGGGGCATTTGTAGACGAACGAAATTCGTCTACTCTAACGTGACATTTAAAAATATATATTAAAAAGCAAAATACAATTTTCTAGCATTTTTTTTTTTTAGAATTTTACTAAATTAAATTCTAAAATAAAATTGCTAAATTATTTTTCTAATATATAAATTTAAATTAAACTATGTCACATGGCCAATATGGAAGTAAACATGTAAATTGGGCCATGTATGAATGTATTGGGCTATACATGAATGGGCCAGGAATGGATCCTTCTCTTTTCATATATGGAAATGATTCTCCTCTAACAATTATAAATAGAGGAGCACCATCGTTCATTTCCACACACCAAGACACCGTAAGTTGCAGAGCAAGAGCACAAGCAAGAGCCCAGAATCCTCTCATCCTCTCAACATCCGCCTTGAATTTCGAGCAAGCATTCAAGAAGTTCATCTGGAAATTGAAGAGAAGTCCACGTTTGATCCAAGAAGAAGCCCCTGCGTACTTGGAGAAACGTTATTGGAAGATTAACCGCGGCCAAAGGAAGATCAAATCCAAAAGCCCTGACGAAGCCCGATCAACGTTCTTGATGTTCTTCGCAAAAAGCACCGTTTGATTCAAGATCAAGCTGAAAAGCCCTTGAAGAAACGTTTTCCGAATGCCAAACTTCCTCTAAAGAAGATCAAAGGCCAAACCCCACAACAATTTAGAAGCGTTCTTCATGGAGTTCATCCAATCCCCAAGAAGTTCGTCATCGTTCGCCTCAAAACACTCCCAAGTTCACGATTCGATCCGAGATCAAGCCAAGAAGCCCTCGAATTGAAGTTTGAAGCCAATATCCTAGAACAAGACTTTGAAGATTCAAGTTTGCACTTATGAAGACTAGAATCAGAGGATTTGTAATAGAGATTGTACTCCAAATTCATCAAATCAATAATATTATCATTTGTGCAAATTTACTTGCTACACTACTATCTGGCAGTACAACCTTGGAGACCAAGTATAGAAAGGGGTTCATCTAACCTCTTAAAAGGTCTTGTAAGAAGAGATAGTTGCTACACTACTATCTGGTAGACCCGAGCTCAACACGTGGCAATCGAGAGGGGCAAATTCATAGCAGGCAGATACGGACCAGAGCAATCCAAGACCCAACATCAACTTGAGCAGTCCATAAGCTCTGATACCGTGTAGAAAGGGGGATCATCTACCCATTAAAAGTTCTTGTAAGGGAAGAGAGTTGTCCATATCTTATAGAGGGGCAAGCCCATAGCAGGCAGATACGGACCAGAGCAGTCCAAGATTCAACATCAACATGAGCAGTCCATGAGCTCTGATACCATGTAGAAAGGGTGTCATCTACCCAGAATATTCTTAATCGATGTGGGAAATTTAACACCAAGCTTTAAGCCAACACAAGGACTTGCCAAACAAATTGTCTTTTGGATACAATTCCATGGACTACCAATGGATTACTATGATATGGAGGTCTTATATGACATATATAGCTAATATCTTACGAAGGCCTATATATAAAGGTGGATGTCCACACCAATGATGCATCAAAAGGAAGATATGTGAGGATTTGCATGGAAATGAGGATAAGCAAATCACTGCTCACAGCTATACAAATTGGTAATATTTCAGCCCATTGCCTATGAGATAAAAGCAGAATTTTGCTTTAGTTGTGGCATGACATTTCAAGAATAGATGTACTGAGAATTCTAAAGGCACTGGGAACCAAGATGATCAATGTGTGCAGACAGTAAAGGAAACTTATAACTTAAAGGAAAAACAAAATGTACAATTGGTGGAGGAATTAAAAGATAACTGGAGGGTTGTGAGTTCAAGACAAGTTACTCTAAAAACAGGCAGAGTAATATCAAACCAAAGAATGGAAATGAATACTCCCACAATAGCCTGTATATAGCCAAGGGAAGATAAGCTAGCTTTGTCCAGATCAAATGCAGGCAGGGTGACTCAAATATGGAAGAGGAAACAACCAAATTCTGGTGACAATATGCTATTGGAGCTATACAAAAACAAAGTGGTCAAACCACCGAAAGAATACAAATAACAGTGTGAGGAGTTGCTTTGATATCCTACTGCAATCTCTTGATGGAGAAGATTTGGACACCATTGTAAAACCCATCAACATCGTGCAGGAAGGACATAGGGTGATGATGCAAAAAAATGTATCATTTTGCCTTTGTTTGTTTGACCAAAACCTGGGCTAACAATTCTTTTTAACACATCTATTCCCATTTGGTTGGATAGCTAATTGGGGTTAGTGGCACTCCTAATTGCGCTTTAGAGATGGCAAAGATTGGATTTATGTTGGGTTTCGAGCTAGCCCACAATTAATACATGTCCACAAGCCAACTTTACCTAATGAATAATTTTCAGAATTAGGTTAGTATAAAACTGCAAAAAAATAAAAATAAAAAATGAAAACACAAACGCAACAGCAACAATGAAGCTTCAATCGGGAAATTGAGCAATCCTGCCTAATCATCTAGCAATAAAGACGAAGTTGCATACAACGACGGTTTCTCGATCGGAACACTAATTGTAAGTTTCTTGTTTCAACAGCGGTGACTTTTTTTTCCGATTTTGTAGTGAATTTCTGATGTTCACAAAAACAACTTTCCTTTTTGTTTGTGAAATTAGGTGATTTAGGGGAGATTATTGACGGGTTAACCTATCAAATTGGTTTCATATCTCCCTTTCATTATCAAAGATAAATTACACATAGACTCGATGAATCGGTAATCTAACTCATAAAGAAACCTAATTGTTTGCTAAAATTGTTAGGCCCAACATTTATATCTTCAGCTTAAAGTTATCCATTGGAATTAAAACTGTGAGTTATTGCGTTGATTATTTGATTTAACTGCGTTTAACTTGTAGGTTTTGATTAGTATTGATTTGAAGATTATGATTACTTACTGGTGGTTGCTTTTAGGTTTTTTTTTTAATTTTTTGAAGAAATTAAGAATTCATTAATTTAAATGAGCACATGTAGTGCATATTACATCACAATTTGATTTCTCACTGGTATCCGCTACGAGATTGCATCACATTTTGATCCTTACATCTTACATTCTAAATCATGAGCCCAAGTACATCTTACACATTCCGCCTAAACAATAACCTCATGACTAGAATTTCAGCTTCCTACTTGATCCTTATTGCAAAGCATCACCTGTTAAAACCCACAAATTACCACCTGGCTATGTTGCTCTACTTTAAGACCTCTCTAGGAAATTTCTCCCAATCCGTAAACTTATACGAATGATGCGCCATGTTCCTGCTTTTTATCCCAAACCAAACGTTAGGCTTGTTGGCTTCAAACGTTTCAGTTGGTGTTGGTAGATTTCCTTGAAAGATACGCTCGTTCCTTGCTTTCCAAATAAACCAAATAATTCCATGCCACAACATTATCCATTCCTACTTTCTTCTGACTAGATTAGTGTTTGCAAAGTGCATCATTAGCCCTTCCATGTTATCCGCCTTCTCGATGTCCAGCTCCAGCCACTCCTGAATCTTGGTCCAAATTGCAGCAGCAAACTTACACCTGTGGAATAAATGGATTGTGTTTTCTTCTTCTTGTGAATCACATTGACAACAAACTACAGAATCTTCAGCATTTAAGATTTTTCTCCTCAGCAAATTCGGCCTTGTCGCAATTCTGTTAAGCCTTTGAGCTAAGCCTTTGTGGAGTCCGATGAATACAAACCAAATTCGCCCAGCACTTGCCTGCTTCCAATCCTTCTGCTTTGTAAATTGCTATTTGAGTGTATCTATCCTTAGCAGTATACTCATTCCCTGTTGCCTTGACCCAATTTCACATGTCTGTACAATGAGGAATAACATATAACCTATTCACAAAAGTTAACAATTCTTCCACCACTTTCTCCTCCCAACAAAAAGATTTCTTCTCCACTTCCAGCCTTCAAACCGACCCAAATTAATATCACAATCCTATCAAATACAACACAATCTTTATCTAATTTTAAAGTAAAAAAGTCTAGGGAATCTATCACATAACCGAAACTCTTCATTAACCCAAACATTCTTCAAAAAAATGCGATGACCTACCATCCCCTATCTTCCTCACTACCCCAATTCAAAACCACTCACTACACCCGACTACTTTGACAACGTCCCTCCACCAAGAGGACCAATTTTTACCCCACACCTTCTTTTCTCTACAAGACTCCACAATCTTCTTGAAAATCTCCATATATTTAGACTTTATCACTTCAACCCAAAGAATCTGTTTCTCGGTTAAAATCCTCCAGCCCATTTCCCTAAAAGTGCTAAGTTGAACCATTCTAAATTTTTTACACCAAGACCACCTTTCTTTTTTTGGTTTACACACAACCTTCCACCTTACCCACGTACTTTACCCCCCCCCCCCAAAAAAAAAAAAAAAAAAAAACTTAAAAGTGGAATTGAATCTTTTTTAAACGGGTAATAACAAAAGAAGAGATCTTGAAAAAAGGATATATAATGGATAGGTAAGGATGTAAGCACCGCATTGATCAACGCCAATCGACGGCCCAAAAAGAAAATTATACTCCCATTTCTCCAATCTTTAACCATACTTGTTTATCACTTGGTTTTTCTCCAATCGGCAGCCCCAAGTATAAGAAAGGAATTTCCCCCACCGAACACTTTAGCATACTCGCCCAATATACAAGAACTTCATCTTCCACCCGATGCCTATCAAGCAACTCTTCCTAAAATTTATCTTTAGTCCCGAGTACCACTCAAAGCAACGCAAACACTCTTCAACACTCCAATGTTCTCCTTCTTTGCTTCTCTAAAAATTATCGAGTCATCGGCATATTGCAAGTGAGACACTACAACTTCATCTCTTCCTACTTTCAATGGTGAAAACCCTCCTTTTGAACATACCCAAATTCATCAATCTACTCAACCCTCCTGCCACAACAAGATATAATAAAGGTGATAACGGATCGCTTTGTCTAAGACCTCTCCCCAATCTAAAAACCTTCGTAGGGCTCCCATTGATAAGTACCGATGATGCTTTTCGCTGTGGAAATACACTCTCTCATCCAACAACACCACTTCTCTCCAAAACCAAGCATCCTCATCATATCCAAAAGAAATGACCAACTCACCGAGTCATAAGCTTTTTCAAAGTCAATCTTAAACATGAATATTTTTTTTTCTTCTTCTTCTTCCTTGCCTCGTCTACCACTTCGCTTGCCACTAACACTCCATCAAGAATGTCCCTCTCACCCAAAAACACATATTGGTTCCAACAAATTACCTCGCTAAGCACTTGAAGTAAACGATACGATAATACTTTAGTCACCACCTTGTATAATCCACCGATGAGTGATATGGGTCTAAACTCCTCAATAGCCGTCGGATTAGCACATTTGGGAATAATTGTAATGAAAGAGGAGTTTAGACCACGAACCAACCATACATGTGCATGAAGTTCCCGGAACACTGCCAAAAATTCCCCTTTAATTACCTCCCAAAATCCCCAAAAAGAGGTGGTGTGTTACCATCATGAATTACAACATGCAATCAAAGTTAACATAACAACTACACTATAAATTCAACCCGTTAAATACTCCAACATAAATCAAGTTTATATTACGACTACACTACTAATTAGATGCGTCATAGCATTTTATTGCATGGAGGGTATAGATCCACAATGTCCATCGACAGCAAACTCACCTTTATTATCTTTTAATGCTATTTTTTTAAAAATTCTATTAGTAAGATTTCTTCCTGACATGCAATTTTGTTTTCTTTCTTGATATGCTTAATTAGATGTTTGAGTTTTTAAAGAATATAAGTACCTGGACTTGTACTTCTTTACTGTACATAAATGTTGGTACAACAGTTGATGTAACAGACGAACAGCTAAAACAATCAGATATGCAGCGGAAATAAAATTAATTAAACACACAAAAGATAATTTCTTACAGGTTTATGAATATATCACCGAGGCATAGACAAAATATCCACTATATGAAAGAGTATTTATACAAACTAGATTTAAGACTTTTCTATGAGAAAAGCTTAAACTGCAAAGCTAGTCAGAATAGCAACCTATTCCAAAGTGACTAATCTAGACGCGGCTAGATAACCAAGATCACTATTCCCGATCCAATAGTAACTTCAAAGACTAGCAAAAGAAAGTGAAGATTCTAACTAAGACTATTATGCGAAATAATGTCTTCACTCGTTAATCTTCACAACATACTTGATCTTATATATATATATATATATTTTCGCTCAGCCACGAAGAATCAAGTATGAGATCTTCTTGTTAACTTGTTGCTTACCCTTATCTTCAAGAGTCCAGCATATATTTTCTTCAAGAGTCCATTGCATTATGACTTCTTTTCTATCAAGAGTCCTATTGCACTAAGCTTCCTTATCTTTCTCAAACTCTTTCAGTCAAACTCCTGTCATAGAAACATAACTAAAAACGTGGAATTAGGTCAAGGTTAGTGAAGAAGTCAATATAACATAAAAGCCATATAAAGTATACAAATTCTGAACATGTATTGCTATGACAACTGAACAGTATGATTATATGCATAAACGGTTAGAAACGTCAGTGGGTGACTTTTTTTTCCCTCAAATTTAATCATCAAGCAATCAAATAAATTAAAAGTACAATCTTGCCTATGTCATGTAGTATTTGTAAAGGCGAAAAATGTTTGAGTGTTTTCAACATGATGTTAATTTTGCTAAAACGAATATGTGAATAGCTAATGGCAACTTTATCTTGGACATCATGAGTATTTATTAACTATTTAACTAAATTATTAGGAATCAATTTAGCACTTCAATTTGTTTTGGATAGATATTTGATATACTGATCTAAAAATCAGATCTCAAATTTGTCCATGATCGGAGAAGAGATTGTAAGACACTCAAAAGTGGGTCGTGGAGTAATGATCTGGCGGTCGTGCCCGAAAAAATTCTGAAAATTCTTCTGCAGTGGGTCGTGCCCCAAATGTGATCGTCTAAATTTTTTTTTATTCTTTTTTTTTTTTACATATTTAACATGTTAAATATATTATAAAAGTTGAAATTAGTGAAAGCTCAATTGAAAATATTTAAAATTGAAATAAAGGAAAAAGTTGAGGTGTGATGAAATGTGCGAAGATCGGCGCCAATTTATAGATCTCAAGAAAATATGAAATTTAGTATAATTTTTATATTTTATTATTCAATATTTAATTAATTATTAATATTTTAAAGAAAAAAAATTTAAAAAATGGATGGGCCAGCTGGGGCTTTAGCATTCCCTATGATCACATTTCCCCCGCCGTGTCTCGTGGTGGGGCCATAACGGGGGACGACCGCTCCCACTGGTAGTGGTCTAATATACAGCAATCGTAAACTTTGGTAGGTTTTTTTTGGTCTCTTCCAATTGTAAGGTCATTTCAGAGAATTAGTAAAAAATTTGTTGTACTACTAATTATGTAAATGGAAGAATTGATACAAGATTTGACACATTGAGATTTACTGATTTCATGTTCTCATTAGATGACAGAGTCACCTGAGCAATTTGAAGTATCATGTGATGGGGAGAAGTCAAGAAAGGCAATTATCTTTCTTATTGAAGAAAATTTTGATCCTTATTATGAACTGGTAATTAATCATTCCAACATTCATGATTTTATTTTCTTGAGTTAAAAATTAATTGCATCTTATCACAGGTTTTTTTTATGTTGGGGTTCTCCACTAGTTCACATTCTCCAAAATTTAACAAGTGTCAACTCATTTAATTCTTTTTTATTTTCTTATTTTTTTCAACATTTTAACCTTAACCATAGTTAGAGTCTAGCCATGTTTTTAAAGTAACTTATCTGGAAATTTTGGAAGAAACATCAGATCCCGTCACAAAATTTCAGTTTAACATGTATTTTCATATAATAAAATAAATATATAATTGCAAAAAAATGATAAATAAAAGGGAGAAAATCGTATCTAACTTGACTCAGATCTTACGTCTTCAATTAAAAAGTTAAACATGTATGCACCAGATTGAAATTGAATTAGTAAGATAAATTAACTCCTGATGTCCACTTGATGTTGATGCCATTAAAAGTCTTCTTCTTATTTAACATAAAATGGTTCAACTTTTTGGAGCAATTGAGGCTTTCAACCTCAAAATAAAATTCTAGGTTGACGGATTTTGATTTTGAAGATTCAATTTGAAATTGAAATTTTGTGACGGAGTCTGATGTTTCTTCCAAAATTTTCAAATAAATTAATTTAAAATCATGGCTAGACTCTATCTATGGTTAAGTTTAAAATGTTGGAAAAAAAAGAAAATAAAAAAAATTAGATGACTTAACAGTTGTCGAATTTTGAAGAAGGTGGACTAGTGGGAATCCTTACCATCAAATAAACCCTTATCACATGGAAATGATGTTGATTATAACAATTAATTATTAAATTGTGTATGATCTAATTTATGGTTTATAACTTCCAGCACTTGGACTCCCTGACTAGTTCCCACCTTCGACTACCATCCATTGATACCATGGCAACGGTGAGGTGGGAAACAACGGGAAAAATATATGCTATTTATTTCCATGGAAAAGGTAAGAACAAGTGGCTCGGCTTGGGCTGGAAAAAGTTTGTTCTCGACCATAACCTGCGTGTAGGACATCGACTCAAATTCAAGAGGAAGGTATTCGAACGTGGAACACTTGAACTTGAAGTTTCTACGTTTATCCAGCCTTCCAAAGTCCCTCTTCATAGTAGGACATGGGCTAAGGACTTCGACCCCTTGAAATATCGCAATCATGTGAGCAACAATAATGTTGTTGAGAACAATGGTTCTCCTGCTGAACATACTGAAATTCAACCCAGGAGGGGCAACCTCAAGGTAATTTATTCGGTATGCTAGTTTAGAGTTTGGTTATGTGCAATGTGAATAATAATGGTCATAACTACACTTGGATTAATACACTGATGTTTCTTATTTTTGTTACTTTATTGAAACGTCAAGTTGTTTCCTAATATATATTCAAATAACTTCAACTTTCTATGTGTAGGATACTTATGAAAAATCTGTTGAAGAGGCATACTCGGATTCCGAATCAAATTCAGAGTTTGTACCTAATCACGGAGTAATGACACACTTGCCGGAATCTCAAGTGTGTCTTGAGCAAGATTCGGAAGAAATGGAATCATGGAGATCAGATACATTGGAATATCAAGTGCTAGCCGTGATAAAAAAACATGTGGATATAATGTTTCGGTCGATCTTAGGAGAGCTAGGGCTCACTGACATTGCAGATCTTGGTGGATCAGGACCTAATCAAAGGCCATTGATGGGCGATGATGAAAACCAAGAAGAAAGTGAAGATGCTAGTCTTCATAGGAGAAAAAAACGCAAAGGTAAAGGAAAAATGTATGGAAAGAATTGCAAAAGACTTGGTGGCTCACATAAGTAGCTAGACTATAGCTCATTTCAATATGTGCTCGGTCTCAATTTTTTATGGATAATGTTGTGACTTCAAAACATCATATGGTATATTTGTGAGGGAGCAAAATGTATTGTTGAATACTATTGTAGGCAACGCTATAAGGGGATTGAACTCACTTGAGGTTTGATATGCAATTGTTAAACTTAAAGATCTTTCTAGACTTTATAAATTTTAGTCAATGTTGAGTCCCATCATGATCTAATGTTTTTAAGATTTATTTTTTATTTAAATTTTCAATTTCCATATCTTTTGGGTAATTGGGATAATTTGTTTGTCATGATAATCCAACAAGTGTACTGGATAATTTGTGTGGGTAGTGTATGTGTTTTTTTTTTTTTTCTTTTCTTTTTTGAGTATATTTCACCAACTAGTGTATCGTTTGTTTCTTTTGTGAATGTAAGATTGCAAATCAATCGGTATAAGGTTGGCAAAATCAGTTTTCAGATAGTACCCAAATAAATATGTTACCTAACTAGAGTAGCAAAAATGACACACGAATCCCCGCATACTATTTAATGGCATGTACCTGTTTTATTTATTAATTTCTCGGGAAAAATTCAAAAATGGTACCCTAAATTGTACCATTTCACGTTTTGGTACTTTAGTTTGACGCTGTCCAATTTCTATACCTTTCATTAACCTGCCGTCCAATTTTTATACTATGTTAGTCAAAATTGACGGAAACGTCAATTTTGACCGAACTAAAGCGAATTAGAGTGAATTCGTCCAATTTGCCATGCGAATTAGAGTGAATTCGTCCAATTTGCCATAAAAATAAACTGAAATATCAAAATTACACTTGATGCTATCTTCTCCAAATCCAAACCGAAATGATAAACAGAAATAGGAACGATTCTTCTGCCTCACATATATCTGTTTACACATCATAGATCATCACATCAGGATCAGATTAAGATGCTAATAATTTGAAACTGAATCTCTCAACTAAAACATAGCATTTCAACTCAGTCCATTCCCCAGATTCCTTAAACTCTTCGGTAATCTTCACTTGCCTTTCATCTCCTCCTCTCTTTACACCTCCACTCCGATCCCAATCACCACCACTCCACCGCCACGCGCCACCACGATCTCACCGGAGCAAAAATGTCTCACATCGACACGATCCCTCTCCATCCGAGCTCCCAATCGAACATCGACGAGATCGAGAACCTAATGAACTCCAGCTACCCAACTTCCGTCCTTCCAGCTCGCCCCTCTTCTCCTCCACGCGCAGAAGCATCACATACAGCAAAAAGGAAAGCAGGAGATGGCATCATATATGGTCACTATTTGGCTCAATACAATTGTAGAAGCTCAATTATATATCCTTGAAAGCAAAGGGAAGAAAAAATCATATCACCAGAGCAGTAAGCACCAAGTACAGCACTTGGACTTTATAGGAAGCACTGTAAACAAGAATTTTGAAGGAGAATGAAGCATCAAGGGTAATTTTGGTATTTCAGTTTATTTTTATGGCAAATTGGACGAATTCACTCTAATTCGCATGGCAAATTGGATGAATTCACTCTAATTCGCTTTAGTTCGGTCAAAATTGACGTCTCCGTCAATTTTGACTAACAGAGTATAAAAATTGGACGGCAGGTTAATGAAAGGTATAAAAATTGGACAGCGTCAAACTAAAGTACCAAAACGTGAAATGGTACAATTTAGGGTATCAGTTTTGGATTTTTCCCTTAATTTCTCAGTTCCAAACTAAATTTTCCATCTTGTTTTTATTGTCTTCTTTACAAACTTTGTTTGACTGTAAGTAAATTAATTTTAAATCATATGGTAAAAAAATTAAAAATTATACTTATGAATGGTAAATTAATATTATTAATTATGTTTACAATATAATTTAGGATTAATTTATAGTGAAAGAAATTGAAAATTTTAACAAAAAAATAAATGTGGAATTTAGCTTGGGGCAGAGGAATTATAAATTGTCGAGCGCATTCTTAAGCATATCACTTGGAAAAAAAATTGTACATGTGAATTGGTTGTTTGAAAATACTTAGCAAAAAAAAGTGATTGATTTATATTGAATTTATCAGTACTCCATATATGGAAATGAAGAACCCTTTGATATTTTTTCGTTTCTGAGAACTTCATACATTAAGTGTTGACACGTAGTTTAAGGTGAAAAGTTAATGTAATAATAATATATTAAAAATGTTGGAAAAAATATAATTTTAATGGCAAGATGTCTAAATTTAGGTGTAAAGTTTTATTTATTATTTGTTAGGTGTGAGGTAGCTTCATTATTTAGTAGTGTATGAAATTATGTAGGACGGTTAAAAGTGACAAATGTGTAAAGTTTCGTGGGAAGGATTAATTACTGTTTATGAGAATGAATAATGATGTCTTATGACCACAATAAATTAACTTTGAGCAAAACTTCTGTGTAGCAAACCATGTTGGCTTAACTAAGCTTGACAATATGAATTTTGTGTTAATAAATACATCTTAGATTTCAGACCTCATGCCCCATTTGCAGCAGCTAAATGGTAAGCTCTACGGCTGGCCATCCTATATTGTAACCGTATTTCAGCCTTTCAGGTGTTGAATCACATTAGATATCGCGGCATCATGTCCTTCAATCACATTAGGGCTTCACATATGTAATTTAAATGGGTTGACCCTCCAAAACCCCAATCTCCTACTAAACGGTTGGTTTGTGTTGAGGTGATTATACATGTACATTAGATGAGAGAAAATGAAACACCGGATCTGAGAATTTAAAACTATCCCTTAACCCTTTCAAGTAATATCGATCCGTCTCTAAAATATTTGTTGACACGGATGATTTTTACAACTCTTGGAAATACAGAGGACAAAATTATATATGGAAATAATTATAGTAAGAAAGTATTCATTCCGCATACAAATATGATACTTTTAGATCACACAAAATTTTCAATCAAAGTCAGTGTATACAGTTAGTTCCATTTGCAGTTTGTAATGTCATGACAAGAAATAATAGTGTCAGTATTTAGTGAATGTTTGGCTCTCCCATAAATACAACACAAAGTCTTCAAATTGTGAGAGAATTGTATAACTTTAAATTGATCATTCAAGGGTATGTTTGTCCTTTTGTTTGAAAAGTAAGGTTATAGTGGGTATTTCATACAAAATTTAGCCCAGCCCAATCCCTACCCCCACTGGGCTTATTCTTGTGGCCTAAATCAAACAGCCAAAATGAGCTGCTTGGCCCAACCTATGGAACCATATCCAGTGTCAAGAACAGTAAATTTGCCCGTTTCTACACCAAACGGACTGGAAAGGACTTACGATATTAATAACGACTAATTTTATACTAAAACTTAAAAGAGTCCTATATACTATGAGAGTTCATGAGAGTCCTGAACAAATATACAATTATACACAATTTGGGGATGACTTGGTTTCTATTCAAATTCGCGGGCCAATTTGCGGATCCTGGGTTGCGGGTTCGGTAATATGGATCTAAAAACGGGTTGTCAGATTAATATAAATACCCTATCTTTATTTTTTTTCTTTCATTTCCTTCTTTCTTCTCTCTCTCTCTACCCTCTCCTCTTCCTTTCTCTCTCTCTCTTTTCCGATCACATTTCCGGCGATATCTCCGTCGTCCGACCACCAATCTTCAATCCGATCGCATATTTGAGTAGCCCATGGCCCGATCTACATTTCTACCGGTTTCGTTTTTTTATTTGGTCGACTTTTGAAATGGTTGGTCGGAATTCGAAGGCTTTTCCGGCGATATCTCCGTCGTCCGGCCACCAATCTTAAATTCGATCGCATATTTGAGTAGCCCATCGCCCGATCTACCTTTCTACCGGTTTTGTTTTTTCATTTGGTCGACTTTTGAAACGGTTGGTCGGAATTCGAAGCTTTTCCGGTTATCTTCTCCGGCGGATCTCTCCGACTACACAACACATATAAGCCATAACCTTGTCGTTTCCTCGATTTTCAGGTTTCTTCTCTCGATTCTTCAGTTTTTTTCATTTTTTGTTTGGTTTTGGTGATTTTTATTGATTTCGCGTAACTTTATATTTCATGTGTAATTGTTGATATTTTAACCTTAATTGTGCATGCTTGACCTGTAATTGTTGATGTTTGCGTGTTTGAACTCTATTGATAATGTTGAAGTGATTGTTGTTGTGCATGATATGCTTCGTTTTCTGTTGTTTTGGTTGTAATTGTTGATTGTTAAGGGAAAATTGGTGATGTCTATGTTTATGCTTCATTTTTGCTTCGGTTATTATGCTTCATTTTTTGCTTCAATTATTATGTATGAATAGCATATATTTATGCTGTAATTGTTGATTGTTAAGGGTAAATTGGTAATGCCTATGTTTATGCTTCATTTTTGCTTCGGTTATTATGTATGAATAGCCTATGTTTATACTGTAATTGTTGATTGTTAAGGGTAAATTGGTGATGCCAATGTTTATGCTTCATTTTTGCTACAGTTATTATGCTTCATTTTTGCTTCGATTATTATGTATGAATAGCCTATGTTTGTACCTATGTTTTAAAAGTCGGAACCGGAGGTTGAGCCGGTCACCCTCCAAAAAATGTTCAACCGGGTCGGACCGGTTCACCCGGATAGAGCCGGTATGACGTCATATATATATATATATATATATATATATATATATATATATATATATATATATATATATATATATATATATATATATATATATATATATATATTAAAAGGTTCCAAACATAGATAGATTATAGAATCATAGAAATGAGTCCAATGACATAAACATAACGAGTCACAATTTCAAATCATCATAAAAATGACATCAAGCCATCAAGTCATCCACGTTACAATCATAAAAGGCTACAAGCAATTCATGAGAACTTCATACATTTGTCATTTTTAGCCGTCCTACAGAACTTCATACATTACAAAAAATGGAAGCTACCCAACACCCAACAAATAATAAACAATCACAACTATACACTCAAATTACACATTTTGCCATTAAAAAATACACTTCTTCCCACATTTTCTATATTCTATCATTACTTTAACTTTTCGCCGTTTTGAACCATATTGAGCCGGTATATATATATATATATATATATATTACTTCCAACCAAATTTGGTATTTTAGATTGTTCTTCTATACACGCTTTGTTGTGTGAACAATTAATAGTTGTTCCTTTCTAATATGGGCCAATCATTTTAATAATTAAATTTTCATTATATAATTTTATTAAATTATTTACTATTATAGTTTAAAAGTAATTTATGGTCAAAGTTGAAGACAGTTGACCGCAGAATAGTAAAATAGAAAGATTTCTTTAGAACAGAAGGAGTACTTTTGAAATATGATATTGAAATGTTTGAATAAATTGCATAACATGAATTTAATATAAACTTTTGTCATATAATCTTGTTAATATTTTATTTGAACATTAAATAAACATCAAATAATTCAAATATAATTAATTACTCCATCAAATACAATTC
The DNA here is from genome assembly GCA_026545765.1 of Plantago major. Classification (NCBI taxonomy): domain Eukaryota; kingdom Viridiplantae; phylum Streptophyta; class Magnoliopsida; order Lamiales; family Plantaginaceae; genus Plantago; species Plantago major. The sequence continues at coordinate 98,039,587 of CM048839.1, forward strand.
CCAAGTAACGAGAGATTAGAAAGGTATTAGTCCAATATTTATTATTTAATTAAAGTAATTGAATATCTCTTATTTTATCTTTCTAACCTAATAGATCCACTCATCCACACCACCACAACAACAGCCGGCCCTCTCTTTCAGTTTCTATCTCACATGTTTCATCCACTCTCACTCACTCCTTGTCAATATCATGAAATTTTAAAACTCAAGCAGCTATGGAGTTTAGGAGAATCAATAAAATAAAAGATGAAAATTGGAAGAAAAGGGAAGGAATTCAAGGGAAGATGGAAGAAAGCTAGAAAACAGATCCACACGTCTCCACCCCCTCTCTTCATCCTCTCATAGCAACTTAGCAAAAAAAATTTGCTCCTTTTTTGTCAAAGGCCGGCGAAACCGACGGATTAGCGGTTCCGGCCACGGTTTCACCGGTTTTACCTTGCTCAGCGATTTTTCGTCCTCCGGTTTTAAGGCGGTTTTCAGGCACCTATCCGCCCGTTCCACGACGGTTCTCCGGTCCGGCCGGCCGGCCCGATCGGGTTTTTAAAATAAAACATAGGTTTGTACTGTAATTGTTGATTGTTAAGAGTAAATTGGTGATGCTTATGCTTCATTTTTACTTCGGTTATTATGCTTCATTTTTACTTCGATTATTATGTATGAATAGCCTATGTTTATACTGTAATTGTTGATTGTTAATGGTAAATTGGTGATGCCTATGTTTATGCTTCATTTTTTCTTCGGTTATTATGCTTCTTTTTTGCTTCGATTATTATGTATGAATAGCATATGTTTATACTGTAATTGTTGTAATTGTTGATTGTTATGGATAAATTGGTGATGTTTATGTTTGTACTGTAATTGTTGATTGTTAAGAGTAAATTGGCGATGTCTATGTTTATGCTTCATTTTTGCTTCGGTTATTATGCTTCATTTTTTTCCTTCGATTATTATGTATGAATAGCCTATGTTTATAATGTAATTGTTGATTGTTAAGGGTAAATTGGTGATGTTTGAATATAGGTATTTTATTTCATCTTTTGAAAAAAAAAATTGTTTAGGTTTTTATGTAAATTGTGTATGTCTATATGTAAATTGTTGATGTTGGTTTTTTTTTTTTTTTTTTGGTTGCATATAGAAGGTTTTTGTAAAAATTGTGGTTGAATGATTGATGATAAAGATGGAGGCGTGGATGGAGGAGTTGACGAACAAGTCAAGGATTTTTTTTTTTTTTTTTTTTTGTGAGGATGAATGTAGTTTGGATATAGTGATTTTAAATTTTTTGTATTGTTTTTTATGTCATGACATTTTATTGATTGATGAATGAAATTGATTTCTATGTTTATTTTATAAATATTGAGTTTTTTGAGATAAATAGCTTGTCATCAATAATTTTACGTTAAACATAGACAATTATATACCAAATATAAGCAATTTGTCCCAAAGTATCAATATCATTGGATGGACACATGAAAGCGGGTTGTGTATTATAAGGGAAAAATGTGGGTCGACCCGGGTCAAGCGGGTCAACCCGCGAAAAAAATCATATTGTATAGTTTTATGTATACATTGTATATATTTGTCTATTATATAGGACTCTCAAAGACTCTCATTATATTGTGGACTCTCAGGAGACGGACTCCTAATTTTATACTTTGAAGTTTGAACAATTGACATGCGACTTGCTGTTATTATTGTTCCTATTAAATTTAACTTTTTTCCACTCATTTTCCATTTTCAATTTGCATCTCTCACTCGAATTAAGTTTGACAATTTTAAGATACACATGATGTGTTTAGCACAAGGTTATCAGCACGATTAGTTTATTTTCATAATAAGTTTGTTACGTGAACCCTTAGCTAGTAGCTGATAATCTAGTTAATCGTAAAAAAAATTCCAGGAAACTTATCAAAAAAGAAAAACTAACTGATTTGTTTTTACATATCATATTTAGCAAATTAACTAATTTATTTACTAAATACTTTTATAAAAATCAATTGGCTTATCATCTACCCAATCAGCTACCATCTAACTTATCAACAACCTTATCAGCTATCATCTAGCGTAACATCTACTCAATCAGCTACCAACTGGCTTATCAGCTAGTTTTGATAAATATAGTTGTGAAAATACAACATTCAAGGAAGAACAGCAGAAGAAGAAAGCGTGTTTCATTAAATGCGCCTTTAGTCACCTAAATAATTGAACTTGTACCTACAGCTTTAATATTTGTACATAAAACGGTTAATTAGTTGGTTTTATATGTTAGTTAGTTTTTCCTCTTCTTTTTAAACAGGGCTTGAGCTCATCTGTAATCACTGATTCATTTTGTAATCATTTTTTTCATTCAATCAATTCAATATACTTCTTGATTAAGAAGTTTTAATATAGTATCAGTTTAGCCGGAGTTTTTCGATAACTGCCGATTTTCCGTTCTTATTCGATTCTGTGAAGCTTCGTCCGTGAAGTTTGTTTGTTTTCGCTGCGTATCACGATTTTGTTTCGTGTTTTTTCTGTGAGTTTCTTCATTGTTTCATCAATGGCGGAAACTGATCGTGCGAATAACCGTCCAAATCCATTGGAGGTTGGGCTTGATTTGCCAAGCTCGCCGTATTTTTTGCAATCATCCGATCAACCGGATTTTGCGATCGTTCTTGAGCAGTTGGATGAGAGCAATTATTAGTCATGGAGCAAACAGATTATGATGGCTCTTGATGTTAAAAACAAGACTAGATTTGTTGATGGAACGATCAAAATGCAGGATGCTTCTGCTACTTCGATTTTGTATGCTGCTTGGAAGAGGGCCAATGCACTAGTGCATATTTGGATTATTAATTCATGTACACTAGATATTCGTTCATCTCATCTTTCTGTTAATTCTGCTTGATATTTATGGCTTGAATTGGAAACTAGATTCACTCGTAGTGTTGGACCTCGAGTGTTTCATTTGGAGAAATCTTTGAGTAGTTTTCGTCAAGGTGCAAATACTATATCTGTGTATTATGGTGGTTTTAAGAAGCTATGGGATGAATATGTTTCTTTAAGGCCAGTTAGTAAATGCATCTGTGGTGGAAATCATGAGATTATTGCTTCTCAACATAGTGATGGTGTGATTAAATTTCTGGTTGGTTTAAATGACTCATATGCTTCGATTAGGAGTCAGATTTTAATGCAAGTTCCTATACCAAGTTTGGTTAAGATTTACTCGATCTTGTTACAAGAGGAAGGACAGAGAGGCTTGAGTACTTATGATCATAATATGAATAGTCAAGATTCAATGGCAATGATGAGCAAACAACAGGTTTCTGGTGATTATGAGAACATGGCTTGTGCGGTTAAAAACACTTATTTGAGAGGACAGAATAAGGACAAGGCTAAGCCCAAATGTTCAAATTGTGGTCTAAATGGTCATACCATGAAGACTTGTTATCAGCTTATTGGGTATCCACCTGGTTGGCAAGGGCCTAGAGGTAACAACAGTAGAAGATTTGCACAACAAGGCCAGGGTTCTAACTATCATCAAGCTCATGCTGCTGTCCAGGAAGATAATGTGGTGGATAATGCTATTCAAGGTGATATAACACCTGAACTCTATCACCAGTTTCTTCAGTTTAGCAGGTTTCATCAGGCACAAGTGCATCAACCTGTAGCTCAGACCTCTAGTCCAATTCATAAGGTTGCAGTTGCTGTGTCAGAGGTTAAGTCCACAGAATCAGGTATCACACACTTTGCTTTATCTTCTATTGCATTGAGTGGACAAAATTTTATGTGGATCCTTGACACAGATGCTACAGATCATATGATTTGTGATATGTCATATTATACAGGAAATATTGTGAATGTTGAGATAAGTATTCAATTACCAACTGGTGATAGTATTATTGCTACTAAGAGTGGAGATGTAAAGTTTTCTGAGCTGTTAACTTTGCACAATGTTTTATATGTGCCAAGGTTTACTTTTAATCTTGTTTCTGTATCTCATTTGACACATTATGAGAATTTGAGTTGTCATTTCTATAAACATCATTGTGATCTGCAGGATATGAGAACAGGAAAAGTGACTGGATATAGTCAATACAAGGATGGACTTTATCATCTTTCTCAGGACATTACTCAGACCAGAGTCATCAATTCTGCTGTCAACTCAGTCAACACAAATAAGATGGAAAATTTTAAACTGTGGCACATGAGATTAGGCCATACTTCTATAACTAAAATAGATAGTATACCTGAGATTTCTACCACAAGTTGTAACCAAAGTTTTAATTGTGACATTTGCCATTTCTGTAAACAAAAGAAACTTAGTTTCTCTGAATGCAATAAAATTTCTGCAGACATTTTTTATTTGATCCATGTTGACATCTGGGGGCCTTTCCATACTCCCTCTTATAATGGCAAAAGATATTTTTAACAATTGTGGATGATAAATCCAGGTGTACTTGGCTATATCTCATGACACACAAATCTGAAGTTAAAACTCATATACAACATTTTTATAACATTGTGTTGACACAGTTTGACAGGAAAATTAAGTGTGTTAGGTCTGACAATGGACCTGAGTTCAATTTACATTCTTTTTACTCTTCTTTTGGTATTATACACCAAAGGTCTTGTGTTGAAACTCCTCAACAAAATGGGAGAGTTGAGAGAAAACATCAACATTTGTTACAAGTTGCAAGAGCTTTATTATTTCAATCTCACTTACATTTGAATTTTTGGTCTGAGTGTGTGCTTACTGGATGCTATATCATAAACAGGCTTCCTACTGATGTATTACAGGGTAAGAGTCCATTTGAGGTGTTATGTAACACCAAACCTGATTATACAAATTTTAGAGTATTTGGCAGTCTTTGTTATGCTTCAACATTGCAGGTACACAGGACTAAGTTTGATGCCAGAGCTATCAAATGTGTTTTCATTGGATATCCCATGGGATATAAAGGTTATAAATTACTGAATCTCAGTAATAACCAGGTATTCATATCAAGGAATGTACAGTTTGTAGAGTCTGAGTTTCCTTTTCAGCAAACACAGGAAAATACTACTTTTAAACCACTTTTCACACCTGTTTCTCTTGATAATATTTGTATAGCCAATGATTTAAATGACAAGAATGTTTCAGGTGGTGCTCAGGATATTCAGAAACAGGAGAATATCACAGAAGAACAATACTTATACAATGCTGAGATAGAAGAAATCCATGACATTAATATCAATACAGACACGATTCTGACATACGTCATACCCTCGAGCCTGTGATCAATGATTCTGTTGACAATGTCAGAAGGTCAAGTAGAGTTAAAACTCTTTCTTCTCATCTTTCAATATATGATTATACTCTCCCTCCTTCTGTAGATCATAAAAGAGCAAGTATTGCAGTGAATTCAAGAAAAAATACAAAACCTGTAGTCAGGTATCCTATTACTAATTATATCTCTACTGACAGATTATCTAGTGAATAATTTTGCTTTACAGCTGCTATTACAAATGTAACTGAGCCTACAACATATAAACAAGCATCACAACATCCTGAATGGGTGAAAGCCATGGATTTAGAGCTTGCAGCTTTGGAGAAGACTCAAACCTGGCAGCTTGTTGATTTACCACCTGGTAAACATTGCATTGGTTCTAAATGGGTTTTTAAAATTAAGTTTCATGCAGATGGTACCATTGAAAGGTACAAAGCAAGGATGGTAGCTAAAGGTTACACTCAGGAGAATGGCCTTGATTACTTTGAGGCATTCTCTCCAGTTGTCAAACTAACCACAGTTAGGTGTATTTTAGCTATTGCTGAAGTAAAAAATTGGCATTTACACCAACTTGATGTCAACACAGCATTCCTGCATGGTGATTTAGATGAGGAGGTATACATGTCACCACCTTTAGGGTATACCAAAGCTGGTGGTAAGGTTCGCAAGTTGATAAAGAGTTTATATGGCCTTAAACAGGCTAGTAGGCAATGGTATTTTAAATTACAAACTTCTTTAATTGAGTTTGGTTACATTCAGTCATCTGCTGACAGTTCACTCTTTATTAAATCTCATGATAATTCCTTTACAGCTCTTATAGTATATGTAGATGATGTGATACTTGCAGGAAATGATATACATGAGATTAAAGCTATGAAACAGTTCCTACATGACAAGTTCACAATCAAAGATCTTGGAGAATTGAAGTGTATGCTGGGATTAGAGGTGGCTAGAAGTAATGCATGCATTACCATTTGCCAGAGGAAGTATGCACTTGATTTGTTGAAAGAAACAGGCTATTTGGCATCTAAACCAGCTGACATACCTCCTGATTCAAAGATCAGATTGGTTAAAGATGCAGATGATTTACTACCTGATCCACAACCATATAGAAGACTCATTGGTAAGATGATATATCTTACTATAACTAGACCTGACATATATTTTGCTTTACAATTTCTCAGTCAGTTCATGACACTACAAGAATTCTGGTTAAATGCAACGAATTGGGGTGACAGATTTTATCCATCGCCCCATAACGACGAATCGCTTATGTTGGCGACGGATAATGTTATCCGTCGCTATATGGGCGACGGATTTTATTAATCCGTCGCCCATACTTTGACTTTAAAAAAAAATTAAATATTAACGACGGATAAATTATCCGTCGTTAATATTTATATTTAAAATTAAAAAAAATAAAAAAGGCGACGGATAATTTATTCGTCGCTACGGGGCGACAAAAAACTATCCGTCGCGCCCGTAGCGACGGATCGGCCTTGGGGCCGACGGATACGTTTCCGTCGGCCTAGAAGGCCTTTAGTCGGACTGAAGCAGAAGCAGAAGCCATTTTCGCTCTTCTGCTTCTTCCTTTCTCCTCCGTTTTTCTTCATTTCTCCTCCGTCAAATCCGGCCAATCGTTGACGATTCTTCTCAATCTTGGTGTCAATTCGAAGATCGTTGGACGAGGAGCTCGTTTCTTCCATCAATTTCAAATTTCACCCGCTATTTTCTTCGGAATCAACGGTATTTTGGCTAAACCCTAACTTTTGGAAATTTGGGATTTTTTTGATTTTTGACTACTTATTCTCAATTGTATGTTTATATGAAGTATGTAGTAGCTTGTTTAGTTAATTTGATCAATTATATGTAATTTGATAGTTAGTTTAGTTAATTTGATATGAATGTATGTAGTAATTCAATATGTGTATGTTAATTTGATAAGTATGTATGTAGTGAAGTATGTATGTTAATTAATTATGTATGTAGTTAGTTTAGTTAATTTGATATGTATGTTAAGTATGTATGTAGTTAGTTTAGTTAATTTGATATGTATGTATGTAGTAGTTTTGGTTGATTTGATAAATTCGTATATGTACTAAATTACGAGGATGTAGTTAAGTGTTTTGAGCGACGGATAATTTGTTGATTATATTAACGTGTAATTTATAATTTATAACTAGTAGTAGTAAAACACTTAATAAATTTTGTAACATATCGAACACTTAATAATTAATTTATAAGGAACGTATAATAATTAACAATTAATCTCTACAATCTTCTTATCCAAATTGGAATCGATCTAATCAATTGGAACGTGTCAGGTTAAAAAAGTATACAATAAATTCCGACCGTTCATGGATGTACGATCGTACGGCAGTAAATGGCAGAGTTTCTAGGAGTTTTGTCGAAGGGGTTAAAGGTTTCATCTCGTTTGCCATGGGACGTCCGGCTTGTGCAACTGGGGGTTTGATAAAGTGTCCTTGCACATTGGAAACCTGCAGAAACAAGCAATTTATGACTCCTACAGCAGTATTCGAGCACTTGCGACGTTATGGATTCATGCCTGAGTATCATATATGGATTCATCACGGTGAGGAAGCACCGTCCATGGCATACCTCCAATGGAGGGAGAGGCGGGGTTTGGGGCCGCCTATTGAGTACGTTTGTGGTTGTCGGAACATGTGCATGGTGTATTGGGAGGAGGATGTAGATCTGTTGGAATGCAAGTTCTGTGGTAGGGAGCGTCACAAGTGATGAGGAGGGGAGAGAATGATGAGTTTTATCCGTTTTGTCTCTAGGCTTGTATAACTAGTAATCATTAGTTGATATATGAAACCAAACATTATGGTAAAATTGAAGCTAATGTAACTTATATTATGTAATGCCGTAACAATTGATTGAAGCTAATATAACTTATATTACGTAGCAATTGATTGAATTATTGTGAAATTGATTTATTATCGTAAATGATAGACCTCGATCTAATGAATTCAAATGTGTCAGGTTATTATCTAATTATTCAATGAATACCGATCATTCATGGATGTATTGTCGTACTCTAAATGGCAGAGTTCAATCGAGTTTTCTGAAAGGGGTTGAAGGTTTCATTGCATTTGCAATCTCAAATCTGGCTTGTGTAAAGGATGGGTTGATAAAGTGCCCTTGTGCCCTTGTATTTATTACATGTTTTTGCAGATGTCGTGACAGAGGAAGTCCACCTATCGTCCCCCCCCCCCCCCCCACGCAGCCAGCCACATGATAGTGCTGGGTCGGGGACAGGGTCAGAGGACAGGGAGGGCTCTGGTAGTCAGGCCAGTAGGTCTCGAATTCCTGAGACCCCCCCATCAGGTGATAGCAGCAGGGGCTCTACCATTCAGCCCGGATACATACTGGAGGGCGACCATGACGATTATCCCTACCTCGTGTTTGATCCACTGAATCCCAACGTCACGTGGGACGGGTTGACTGTGATTTTTCATGTTGGTCCTGCCAAGTAAGTATTATACATTCTTCTTAAATATGTAAAACATAACTTATGATAGTTGACAAGTATAAATTGTTGTACTAAAGTAATATATATTTGTTTCTTGTATCTTATACATTGACAACAGTTTATGGCCTCGGGAGGTCCACAACAAACTAGGTGACATCTTCCGGAGCAGGAGAGAGCCACCGGGGCAGGGTGGTGAGTGTTGGTCTCTCACATCTCGGACCGCATGAGGGCCGAGTACTTTGATGAGCTGAGGGTAAGTTAAAATATGGTCTCCTTTATTTGTTATTATAATCGTTTTAATATGAGTGGTATGTTAGCCACTGTATGTGAGTGGTATGTTTGCCACTTTATTTGGGTGATATGTTAGTCACCATTGTGTTAGTAAAATTTAGGACAATGTGAGTGGTATGTTAGCCACTATATGTGAGTGGTATGTTAGCCACTTTGTTTGGGTGATATGTTAGTCACCATATCTATTATGTTGTTGTGTCTTATTAAATTGATGTAACATGGTGACGTTATATATGTATTGACTTTGGATGTTGTATGAAATTGGGAATGTAGAAGGAGTACTTCATTCCCAGCAGATTGATCCCACAGATCTGGCGTGTTTACGAGACTATGGGAACTAAATTGTACAGGGATATGGTCTGTACTTGGAAGGCCATTCGGGATCGGAATGGCCCAATGCCTCCACAGGTTGATGCTTGAGTGGGGGGGATACCCGCGGCGAATCGCCGATGATCGGACAATGCCTACATCAACAGACAGAACCGGGCGTCTCAGTCTTATGTGGCAGGAAGGGCCGTTCACCACCTCGGGAGGCGATCTACTCTCACTGATTATTACCAATCGGTAAGTATATATATGTTTTTTGTCAATCTAGCATTACATGTATGTATTGCGTCTCTGCTCTATTACTTGTGAGATGAAAATTTGTTGACTATATATGTTGTTCAGATCTCACGGGGGGAGGTGACATCCAAGTATGACATCTTCAAGAAGGCCAAGCAGAAGGGCGGGGTATGGACCGACTGCCGGGCCTCGTCTATTGCGGTATGTTTATGTTGCTTAAAGTTTATATTTGTACACTATTACAAGTTATTTTTGAAAAACAGTAACTGATCATGATATCTGCTATTTAGGATTTCAGGCTGAAGTTGATGCTCATGTAGCGAGGCAGGAGGAAGAGATGGGTGATGTGCTGTCAACTGAACAAGTTGACAACATCTTCCTAGAGGTCAACAAATCGGACAGCAAAGGACGAATATATGGACTCGGGAGCCTCGGTTTGAGCTTGGCTAGTCCGGGGTGCTCCTCATCATCATCCCAGCAGTCTAGACGTCCGGTTTACACACATGACCAGGTCTCGAAAATGGTGCGATCAGTCCGGAACAAAGTTGCTCTAACTCAAAAGATGGAGCGGCGCGACAGAGAACGAAGGGAGGAGAACGAGCGCCTTCGGTTACAGATGGAGCAGTTCATGTCCCGGTTCGGTCAGCACCCACCCCCGTCTGGTAGCTAGTTATGTATATGTACTATGTACGTTCGAATTTATTAGATTTACACTTGTTCGGATAATTTAGACTTATTCGGATATTACATTTTTTATTTATCATTTATTGAAATATTTTTCGTATTATTGATTTATTATCGAACATTATATTGATTAAATAGGTGAACTACGAAAAACAGGGATTAATATGGAAAAAAAACAAAATTTAAAAAAAATTAGTGACGGAATTTCAGATTCCGTCACTAATTCCAATAATATATTGGGCGACGGATCGCTTCTATCCGTCGCCCAATTTAACGAAGGATAGAATCTATCCGTCATTACATAAGGCGACGGATAGATTCTATCCATCGCCTTATTTAACGACGGATAGATTCTATCCGTCGTTAAATTGGGCGACGGATAGAAGCGATCCGTCGTTAAATAAGGCGACGGATAGAATCTATCCGTCGCCAATAATCAATTTAAAAAAAATAATAATAAAAAGTAAAAAATGATAATCCGTCGTTCAATCCGTCATGAATTGGACGACGGATTATTTATCCGTCATACAGGTAATGGGGCGAAATTTCTATCCGTCACGGTAGGCGGCGGATCTATCCGTCGCTTCTGAGACCGATTTTTGTAGTGTGAGCTGCCCCACACACAAGCATATGGAAGCTGCTCATCATGTCCTGAGATACTTAAAGAGAGCACTAGGCCAAGGGATCTTTTATTCAAGCACAAGTGAGCTACATCTAAAGGGATTCACTGACAGTGACTGGGCTGCTTGTCCAGACACAAGAAGAAGCACATCAGGCTACACTATCTTCTTAGGAGATTTTTTAATCTCTTGGAAGTCTAAAAAGCAGACCACCATTAGTAGATCAAGCACAGAAGCAGAGTACAGAGCTGCTGCTACAGCTACATGTGAAATACAATGGTTATGCTATCTTCTCAAAGATCTGTGTATGTCCCACCACAACCAGCTTTGTTATACACTGATAGCCTCTCAGCATACCATTTGGCTCACAATCCTGTGCAACATCAACGTACTAAACACATTGAAATCGATTGTCATGTGATTCGAGAGAAGGTTCTTAATGGTACAATCAAGCTTGTTCATATTTCCAATATTGATCAATTAGCTGACATTCTCACGAAGCCGCTTCCATCAGCCATGTTTCGACATTTTCATACTAAGCTGGGATTGATTAACATCCACTCTCATCTTTAGGGGGATGTGAAAATACAACATTCAAGGAAGAACAGCAGAAGAAGAAAGCGTGTTTCATTAAATGCGCCTTTAGTCACCTAAATAATTGAACTTGTACCTACAGCTTTAATATTTGTACATAAAACGGTTAATTAGTTGGTTTTATCTGTTAGTTAGTTTTTCCTCTTCTTTTTAAACAGAGCTTGAGCTCATCTGTAATCACTGATTCATTTTGTAATCATTTTTTTCATTCAATCAATTCAATATACTTCTTGATTAAGAAGTTTTAATAATAGTAGCTTATTTTCGTAATAAGTATGTTACAAAAACACATGCCTGATAGCTGATAAGCTAGCTGATCTGACAAGCTTGTTCATGAAGCTTATAAAAAAAATAAGTTAGCTGATTTATTTTTACATACCATAATTACCAAATCAGCTAATTGATTTATTAAATAATTTTATAAAACCAACTAAATTATCACCTATCTATTATTGCTAAATAGAGCGATAGAGGGAATGATTATAGTGGTAATTAATTGGTAAGCACTTTGCAAAGATATAACAGTGCCATAGAGATGTCACAAAAAAGAAAGGAGGGGAAAAAACAGGAAGAACAAAAAAAAGGAAACCTTTCCTTAGTTAAAACGTACGGCTACTTGTGAAAAGGAAGGAAACTATCCTAAAATCAAGTTTCCTAAATCCAATTTGCAACAAACTATAAATATCTCGTCTCCTATACTCACGAGGAATCATAATCTACTCAGAAGCCAAAACTCAGTATATAACAGAGAGAACAGAGGAAGAAGAACAAGATCAAGAAGAATCAAGGTTACTTAGTCAGTGTGTTCGCTTTCTTCCATTGTTTGTTTGTGTTTGTTTGTCGAACAATCACTCGAGATTAAGGTTTCTTGCATGATCTTGGATATCGATCAGAACAGAATAGATTAGTTTGTTTGTGTTTTGTTTTGTCGAACGAACGAGATTAAGGTTCTTGCATGATCTTGGATAGAAACAAACTGAGAACAGAACAGATTAGTTAGTTTGTGTCGATCTCTTCACTCTTGAGAGTTGAGAGGAATTGGACTCAACTGATTCGTGTTTCCACCTGTTGTGTGTTGATAATATCAGATATATCGAGTTTTCAAACTGAGAACAGAACAGATTAGTTAGTTTGTGTTGATAATAATGGACACGAACGGATTTCCACCTGGGATCAAGTTTTGCCCGAGTGACCAAGACCTGATTGGATACTATCTTACTCTTAAACTTTCCGATCAGCTTGTTCTTCCCAACTTCATCCAAATCTTGGACAGACAAATGTATGGGAAACAACTCCCATGGGAAGTTCTAACCCAAGACGATCCGTGGTATTACACTTGGGAGGATGGTTTCATTCTCAAGCAGAAAGAAATCAATGTTTTCTCCGATTAATCCAATCCGGAAATAAAAAACGTGCAACGAGGATAGCAGGCTGTGGTACGTGGGGCGGAAAGCAGGTAAGCCACAACATCAAGCAGCGTGAAAACGTCATCAGGAAGATGAGAAGTTTCACTTTTCTACACCAATGATGGAGTCTTGGAGTCTAACTAAGGGCAGATGGAGGATGCATGAGTACTCCATGGATAACACTGATTTGGTTATTTGCAAGATTATTGTCGATAATTTCCATCAAAGTAAAAGTACTGCTGCTGATCAATTCGTTGGATGCAAAAAGAGGAAATACTCGGATGATGAAACGGTGGATCATGATTTTGGTGATCATAAGCGTCTGCGAGAGAATATTGATGATGATCAGCACAGGTCATAACTGGACAACATGAGGTTTTCAGCACGCCTGGAATTATTGAAGTCCATAATAGTACTATTGGAGCTTCAACAAGTAATGAGAAGGCCACACATGATGATCTTAATGGTGGTTATGAGAGTAGTGGTGCCTCGACAAGTTATAATGCGAAGGCCGTGAATGATGACTTTGGTCTTGACTGCAGCTGGGCACAACTTCTTGCGAAATATGATCCGGAGAATGTTGAAGGTGCTGGTGCTGAAGGGTTACCAACTCCTCCAATGGACGAATCCATGACGATGACATATATGGAGCCGATTTTTCATCTGGATGAATCCGGTGAACTGGAGTTTACATAGAGGCTTTATGCCACAACCAAACATTTGATTAGTGACTTACAGCAGCTCTTATTCATTTTCGATGTACCATTCTTGAAAGTGCGATTTATTGCACTTGTTTTATTAATTCGGTCTTTATTCGTTTAATTAACCGGTTCGACAATTGTAGTTGTTTTTCTATGGATATTTTGTAGGAATAACAACTTGGGCTCCAACATAAGTCAATGGACTGAAGTTGGTGGATTTGGGCCTTAAGGAAAGGATTTTGAAGAATCAGAAACCAATGTGAAGAAGTATGGGCACTGTAGCAAAACGTCACTGTAGCACATTGTAACAAAACGGGCACTGTAGAAAAAAGGAAAATAAGAAGCATAATGCAAGAAGGAAGCTGCCATATTATTCAAGGAAGAATCTAATGCTATAAAGAAAGTGAGATTTAAAAGAGATTGATATATAGATACTCCTTATACTAAAGATAAAAAAGAAGGCAGTTTCCTTATGAAAGAAACCCAACAGGTTTCGACTTGGGCTTGAGCCTTCTCCATGAGATCGATCCTGGCATCTATATATATGAGAAGATCAAGCCAATGCAAGAGGCCGGATTGCCGAGGTCAAGAACAAAGATAGTTCATTATATATTACGGCGTCTTGCTTTACTAGACTTTTATTTCGGTGTTACTTGTGAGTGTTCTCTAAAGATTGAGAATTACTCTAGTATCATTGAACTAGAATAGGTTTTTCTTGTCTGTTCTAGGTCTAGTTTTCCGTAAGTTTAATCAATCGTCTGTGATTGATTTAAACTTCGTTTTGTAATTCTATTTTTCATATCTAGTAGAAATTTTGCCTACGGCACTGTCGGTATCTTTATATATACCGGCTTGATTAATTTTGTGTTCAGTTTTATTCCGCTGCACTTTACTGAGTTTTGTCGATCACAGTTCACTGTTGTCGCAGTTTAGTTGAACACTGTTCACTGTTGTCGTAACGGTGTTAACTCAACATCAATAGTCAACAGCGTTCAAAACTGTCCAGAAGTACCAATCCCGGTCCTACTGTTCTAACAAGTGGCATCAGAGCCAGCCACCTAATTAATTGGTGTCTGGATTTGGTACTACTACAATGGACGTTGTCAATTCAAGTGTCAACAGGCCACCTGTGCTAGATGGGTCAAACTACCACTATTGAAAAATACGGATCAGAACGTATATCAAATCCATTGAAGGGCGTGCATGGAAATCTGTTCTTGAAGGCTATGTGTGGCCTACCATAGGATCAGACGCTGATGGAGATGTCGTTCCTAAACCAGAAGCTCAATGGTCAGGTGATGATTTTCTTGCTAGCTCTTACAATGAAAAAGCTTTGAATGCTATTTTTTCGCATATTGATCCACATATGTTTAAGCTCATTCAGAATTGCACTACTGCTAAACAAGCTTGGGATTTGTTGCAAAATCATTGTGAAGGTGATAACAGTATTAAGCAAACTAAACTTCAACTGCTTTGGTCAAAATTTGAAAACTTGAGAATGGCTGAAGAAGAAACCATTGATTCTTATTTTGATAAACTGCTCACTATTTCAAATGATATTCAACTGCTAGGTGATGCTATGTCTAATAAGCAACTGATTTTCAAAGTTGTTCGTACTCTTTCTTCAAAATTTGACATAAAACGAACTGTTTTGGAAGATACTCAAAACCTGGCTACTATGGATTTTCATACTCTGATGAACAATTTGAAAATTTTTTGAGCTCCAACAGAATGAGCACAAAGGTACGAAAAGCCATAGTATGTCTCTTCACTCAAAATCAAAAATCTCTGAGTCTGAAAGCAGTAGTGATGAGTCTGATGAAATGACTGAAGAAGCCTTTGGTAAAGTTATACTAAGTTGCTTAGAAAGTTCAACAAAATCAGCTTTAGGAAGAATTCTAACAATGCCTCCCCAAGTAATCCTAAGGCTACTGGCAAGTTCAATAAGGCCATAGAACTTCCTGGTTTTGATTCTAAACGACTAGAAAAAGTTAGGTGTTTTGAATGTTAAGGATGGGGTCACTTTCAGAATGAATGTGATAACACTCTTCGTAAGAAGGGAAAAACGTTTCTTGCTTGTCTTAGTGATAATTCAGGTGACGAACAGGAAGCTGATACTACATAAGGTCGTGTTGCAGCTTTGTCCTATGTTCTGGACGATGTTTGAAATCAATGTTTGGTCAACAATGAAAACTCAACATCGTCACAGATCCTCTTCTTTGATTATGATGACTCACAGAACTGTGAAGAGATATTCCGAGATAAATCTTTGGACTCTGAAAACTCTGTGTCTACTAACATTTACTGTTTGCATGGCTCAATTGATTTATCTGTAGATTGTCCCTTTGAAGAAGAGTTCACTGATGAACATATGGTGGAAGAGCTGAAACTGAAAGATGCAGAACTTGAAAAAGATGAGACAGGTACTGAACCAGATTCCCCAGTCACTGTCACTGTTAGAGAAGATGGAGTCAATGTTGACTCAACATTGCGCCCAACATTGCAGGGGGAGAGCTCATCAGATGAATATGTCTCTGAAAATGAAGATGAACCTATTCTGGAACCGACTGTGCCTCTGGATTCCATCAGACGTGATCCACCCCCAAGGATTCGCAAAGATCATCTAAGTTCTCAAGTCATCGGAAGCACCAGTGGGAGAATGACCTTAAGAGGAAACACTCCGAAAAACTACAAGGACACGGTAAGATATGCAACAATCTGCCAATCTGTAAGTTCCTCTTGTTTTGTCTCTCCTAAAGTGTCTGGTCCAAAATCTGTGCCTTTGGGTGCTCCTGTTAAGCAGAATGAAAAATCTAATGTTGAGCACTCTGTTGAGTCAACATCGACATCAACATTGTCTGTTTCCAGAAAGTCTGTTTCTAAAACTGCTTCTTCTACTGTCACTGTCCAGAATGGTAAACTTACTGGAACTGAAAAAAACTCTAGAGCAAAGTATAAGGGAATTTGGGCTCCTAGGGAAAAGATTGTCTGTAATGTTGCTTTTTCTGTTGCTACCTCTCCTAACAATGCAGGTAAATGGTACTTTGATAGCAGATGTTCAAGACATATGACAGGTACCAGGTCTCCTGACAACTGCTACGTGGTGGATGATCCCCACAATTGCAATCATGCAAAAGAAGATTATATTGTGCTTGACTTGACTGATCTTTCCATAGGACATCAGTTTTTGCAAACTATGATAAGTACTTTTGAGATGAATATGATCGGTAAACTCAGCTTCTTTCTTGGACTAGAGAACTCAAAACCATGCAGTACTCCTATGGCTACCTCTGTGAAGCTGAGCAGAATCGATGTTGGACAGGATGTTGACCCAACGTTGTACTGATCAATGATCGACAGCCTTTTGTATCTTTTAGTCAGCCGTTCTGACATCATGTTCTCTGCATGCATGTATGCCAGGTATCAGTCCAACCCTAAAAGCCCCCTTTTAACTGCTGTTAAAAGAATCCTTAGATATATATATCAGGAACTGTTAATCTTGGATTATGGTTTGCATGTGATACAAACACTAGTGGAGGTTGCTTTTATCTTGGTCCAAATTTGGTGTCTTGGTATAGCAAGAAACAGAACTGTGTGTCACTTTCAACTGCTGAATCTGAATATGTAGCAGTTGGGAGTTGTGTGTCTCAACTAGTCTGGTTGAAAAATATGCTGCATGACTATGGTCTACAAAGTGCTACCCTTTTGATGTTCTGTGATAACCTTAGTGCCATACATATTTCTAGGAACTCTGTTCAACACTCTTACACTAAGCACATAGATATTAGGCATCATTTCCTTAGGGACTTGGTCAATAAGCAAGTGATTGACATAGAACACATAGATACAACAAATCAACTTGCAGATATTTTTACCAAACCCTTAGATAGGGAGAGATTCTTCAGTCTTCGAAGATCTCTCGGTCTCTGCTCTCTGTGATTGTCATTGTTGAGTACCAATGTTGACTCAACATCACTGTCAACATTGGAAAATTAGAATAAGTGATGCTGTTTTCTTTTTGCTTTTTAGTTCTCTTGTGTTTCGTTCTCTGTGATTACATCTTGGTCTATGGCTGTTCTTGGTTTGTAGCTTACAATGGTGATGCTTAGGGTTTGAAAGGCTGTTTGAAACCAAGGTTGAAAGGTATCGATTCTCATGTGTGTTTGCTTTATGTAAAACCCACTTTTGCTGCTTTTTGGCTATTTTTACTCGTACCTTGACTCGCACTTGATGTTGCCTCCTGTCTTTTATGCTTAATAAATCTAATGAATTATGATAAAAAGGGCTCAAAGTGTTTCCGTCGAGGATCATGTTGGGAAGGTTTCAAATACTATCCAGATATCGACGTGGCCAATGTGTCATATGTCGTGAGGGTTGATGGCCTGTACTGGAAACCGACACGCACAAAAGTGCCGATTCTCGTAATGTTGCTGATTCACTTTCTGAGTACCAAATTACCCAATGTGGTCAAATGAGTGATCTTTATGCCATGAGACGTGTGTTTGCCTAACTCCGCATAGGCTTCGGCTTTGGAGCGGATTCATACGTGTTCCAATTATTTGACATGGTTCACGGTCTTATGGTCACCCCCACTCAAACTTATGCTAATTGTTCAATTTACTTTTTGAGGCAATGCTGGGTGTGTTTCTTTGGTATTCCTTTCTCTTTCTGTTTTGCTTGCAGCATCAGTGGTGTTAATTGAATCTGCACATTTTGAGACTTGGTTTCCTGGCTGACTTACATTAAGAGTGGTCTGATTTCCCGATGTTGTCATCAATGTTGAGTCAACATTCAGGTCAACATTGACTGTGCTTGAAGTACTATTTGCTCTTTTATTGTGATCCATTTTTTTTGTGCTCTAATTCTGTGTGTTTTTGGGTTTGAGGGGGAGTAGGTCTAAGGTGTTTCCTTGGGGTTTTGGGTTACTGCATTCCTGTACTTGCATTTCAAGTCATTTTCTTTAAGATCAAGATTTTTGGTCAACCTCCCTAGGGTTTATCTGTTTATCTGATTACGTTGACTTGATGGATAACTGTTTTACTTGCAACTTTAATCTTTAATTAACAGTTGTGCACAGTTTTTCGTTACTTTGATATATATCTGCAGGAATCTACCTTGAAGCAAACCCAACAACACCCATCATGACTTATTTTGTAAGTTGTGTTCATGACTATCCACTCTTGTCCTAACACTGCCCTCCAGCTGATCCAACCTCTATTCCTGATTACTGCCCTCCAGCTGATCCGACCTCTATTCCTGCTTTTGCTACTTCCTTTGCCAGTGTTGACTACAATGTTGAGTCAACATCGTTTCTCTGCATTGGTACTTTGTCTGCAGGTCCTCAACAGATTACCAAGATGGTGAAGTTTTTTTTTAAAAAGAACTTTGTTTTCTTTCCTTCCTCCCAAAAAAGGGGGAGAGTGTTTGTACTCTTGGTTTTCTGTATTAAGGGGGAGTTCTTGGAGCAAGGGGGAGTTGCTTGATATTGTCTTGAATTTCCCTACTAACTACTATCAGTTTTTGTGAAGAAAGGCAAGAATTAAGGGGGGATTGAAAGTGCGATTTATTGCACTTGTTTTATTAATTCGGCCTTTCTTCGTTTAATTAACCGGTTCGACAATTGTAGTTGTTTTTCTATGGATATTTTGTAGGAATAACAACTTGGGCTCCAACATAAGTCAATGGACTGAAGTTGGTGGATTTGGGCCTTAAGGAAAGGATCTTGAAGAATCAGAAACCAATGTGAAGAAGTATGGGCACTGTAGCAAAACGTCACTGTAGCACATTGTAACAAAACGGGCACTGTAGCAAAAAGGAAAATAAGAAGCATAATGCAAGAAGGAAGCTGCCATATTGTTCAAGGAAGAATCTGATGCTATAAGGAAAGTGAGATTTAAAAGAGATTGATATATAGATACTCCTTATACTAAAGATAAAAAAGAAGGCAGTTTCCTTAATTATGAAAGAAACCCAACAGGTTTCGACTTGGGCTTGAGCCTTCTCCATGAGATCGATCCTGGCATCTATATATATGAGAAGATCAAGCCAATGCAAGAGGCCGGATTGCCGAGGTCAAGAACAAAGATAGTTCATTATATATTACGGCGTCTTGCTTTACTAGACTTTTATTTCGGTGTTACTTGTGAGTGTTCTCTAAAGATTGAGAATTACTCTGTATCATTGAACTAGAATAGATTTTTCTTGTCTGTTCTAGGTCTAGTTTTCCGTAAGTTTAATCAATCGTTTGTGAATGATTTAAACTTCTTTTTGTATTTCTACTTTTTATATCTAGTAGAAATTTTGCCTACGGCACTGTCGGTATCTTTTTATATACCGGCTTGATTAATTTTGTGTTCAGTTTTATTCCGCTGCACTTTACTAAGTTTTGTCGATCACAGTTCACTGTTGTCGCAGTTTAGTTTAACACTGTTCACTGTTGTCGTAACGGTGTTGACTCAACATCAATATTCAACAGCGTTCAAAACAATTCTTTATATTTTTACGCGTAATGCTGACTGAGTATCAATGTCAATTGTTGTTTTATGAAGAAGCAATGGAAAGAGTTGTTGTTTACTTATCCTTCAATTTTTTTTTGGGTGTTCTGCATCATTAGCATATATATCATCATGCACCTTGACACCTTGTTACTCGTGTCCTTGTTCTGTTTTCTCCAGGTAAACTTTCATATTTAATTCATAACGACTAAGTATTTATAATAACGAGTATATCTCAAGAAGTACAAACCAAGAACAAATCACATATAACAATTACAGGGCTGCATGAAAGCTGTCTCAGGGTTGTTTCCATTGATTTTCGACTGTGGAGGGAAATCAAAAGGCAGGGCAGAGAATCCGGCTTCATCAAACACTTTGACGACTTCTTGGAAAACAATTGCATTCCCTTCAGGTGTTAAATGCAATCCATCACTGTAAATGAAATTGAAACATAAATGTGATCAACAGCTCTAAAATGCAAGCTTGGACAATTTACTGTAGTTATAATTATTGACCTCAGATACTTTTTCTGCCAGCCCTCGGTTTTCTGCATCTTGGACCATAAATTGATGGAAGGGAGACCGAGTTCCTTGGCTACAGCAACACACTGCTCAGCATATTTTCCTGTCTTTTCGTTTGTCCGATCAGGCAATGATGAGGCCTTCTTACCATATAGCGACCTGTTTAAGATGACTGAATCATAAGATTCAATGTAACAGGCTTTAGAAAGTACAAAAATCGAATACCTTGCATATGCTCTACGACCATGCAAATCAATGGGAGGTGGAGTTAT
Source organism: Plantago major (assembly GCA_026545765.1). Classification (NCBI taxonomy): domain Eukaryota; kingdom Viridiplantae; phylum Streptophyta; class Magnoliopsida; order Lamiales; family Plantaginaceae; genus Plantago; species Plantago major. The sequence goes on from CM048839.1 coordinate 98,060,476, forward strand.
CAGCAGAATAAGCGCAGTTGGCGAACAGTTCTGTGAAATAAACTAGAACAGAATTAGGATGCCAAAGCAAAACTATTAGAATTCAGCAACTGCTTGGTAGTCTTTTGGCATCGAAATTTTTAGGCAACTAATGAGGATTATTGTCTCAGTTCGGTCCTCTTACCTGGTAATCGACAAACAAGTCATACGGACAAGCATTAAGAATACAGACCTTAATATGCTGAACAATTTTTCTTAGATTTTCCTTGTATTCCTCAACAGGCACATGCTGTCTTTCACATGCAGCTCCTAGAAGAGCAGCATCGTTAGCACCGAAGAATATGGCAACAGCTAGAGGAGGTGTTCCAGATCCCTGATTGAGACAGGAAAAATATGAAAAATCCTACGGTTAGTTTCATAATGCGCTACATAATACGATACAGAAATGCATTAGGCTTATAAGCCTCCTCTAGCAAGTGCAGAAATTGTTTAGTCCAAGAAACATAACAATTGAAACTTCTTCCATTTAACAGATGACAATGAACATCAAAGCACATTCGAAATCTTCAAAACTGCATATCCCATTTTTTATGAGTAAAAACTCCTGGCAGCACAGGCACAGCATACATATATTCGCAACTACAGTTTCCCGATTTCTGGAAATAATCTTGGTGCTCCAATACCTTAAAAGACCACATTTATGCTTTGGCATCTAAGTGAAAATATTACTAAGGGCAAGATAAAGGTAGGCAAATCTTGCTTGCAATTCCAGTTAAGTTGTTTGCTTTACATAGTACAGTTGATTCTTCTGAAATTAGACTAAGCTTGGATCAAACAGATGTTAAATCTATTAAAAATCTACCAATCAAACTTTCACTTATAAATCTACACTTGGATCATCAAACAGACATTTCCATTCAAAATTTAAAGTTGGGAGATGAATTTTACCAGAGGAAAAAGGTGTTGCAACAAGAACAAAGCCCATCTGGTGTTGTATCCACTATATCCACGAAGAACAACATCAGCCTGCAAAACACAAGAAATAATTAAGAACATAAACAGAGATAGTGAATAAGAAGACAACTATATGGAAAAGGTAAGAACAGAAGAATTACATTTCTGGAGTAATTATCTGCAAGTGCAGCACCCCATCCACCTGAACCGAAGGAATACTGAGTTATTGAATCTCCAAACAGCACTATTTCAGGCCTTAGCATTTCTTCTTTTTCTCCTTCTTGTTAAAAAAAACTGAAAGTGCCAACTGATGATTTCCATTGTTATATAGAGGATGCTGCTCTCTGAAATGAAACGCCAAACGTTTTCCTCATTTGGTGATTTTGCTACCGATTTTAAACAAATATTTTCTTCTATTATTACTTTAATAATAATTAGTAATTAATACTCCAATCACTACTACTACTACCAAAAGAATAGGTACATCTTTAGTTCTTTACTTTCGAAAATCTATCGGTAAGAGTTTTAAATTTAGGCGTGTTTGATGTTGAACAATTTTCATCTTAGAATGTGTAATCATTTAAAAGTTTTTTTGGTGCCTGTACGAGTGAGAACAAATTGGGCATGAAATTATATGTATTGGTTTCTGGCCAAGTATATCAAATAGAGATCTGATGGCCAAGTGATTGAACCTTAGCACACAAAAGGATGGGGCATAATGTCAGTTTCTAATGCGATGATTTCTAATTATTACTAATTTTTAGACATGTGATATTAATTTCAAGCTAGGAAAGAATATTTTATTTTATATTCGACATTTACCATGGAGCATCGCTTTGTATGGTCGCTCATGAAAAATAAGGAAAATTATATTAACATACTGCTTTTGTTAACACCAAATATAAGTGTAATCAAAATATCATAGAATAGGAAATCAATGTAGTTAATAAAAACAGCTTTAAAATATAATTTCTTGTCGAAAAAGGGTGTTTATAGTTTTACTAGGCTCACTTGCATGCACCTAGGTGATTGATGAGAATTCGAGGGGATAAGTGAAATTGATTGAGGGTAAACTATACTAGCCGTACTTGGATTTTATTAATCAACAGGGAATACCGGATTATATTGATATAGATTGGGTGAGTATGACAAACACGAGAGTTCGTGAGAATTTCACAACATTAGAGACGAAACTAATTGTGCAACAAGTAACATAATCACCACCTATTGGCAACAAAAATAATTGAATTTTCCCGCTCCACTGCTGCTGCTTATAAAAAAGCTCTGCTCAACAACACAACAAAACTCCAATACCCAATTCACCCTACTAGTTCTGAGTTCTGACTCCATGGTCACGGTTCCATTCTTCCCCCCCTCTGCATCGGAGTTTTGGGAACCCATCTGGTCTATGATCACTGATCATCCATCAACTGCTACAATTCCTGAAAGAAACCAATTATTTTTTGTGTCAGTTTCGATCCCTACAATAAGTTGTACAGGCAACTACCAGAATCATTTCTATTTTCAGAAAATCAACAAAATTCCTTGTTGAAATCACAAAAGAAGCTTCAAGCATAAGCATAATGGAAAAACAAATTAATACGTCCATGTTTAATATTCATACACTATGAACGGACTGCATTTTACAATTGCTTGAATGCATGAAAGCTGCCCCAGGGTTGTCCGGATCGATGTCTGAATGTGGAGGAAAATCAAACGGCAGGGCTGAGAATCCAGCTTCATCAAACACTTTGATGACTTCTTGAGAAACAATTGAATTGCCTTCAGGTGTCAGATGTAAGCCATCACTATGAACAAAATTTAAACAGACAAATAATCAGAAACTTAAAATATGGAAGTCATCAATGCATCTTACTTAAAACGACAAACCTTAAATACTTTCTCTCCCAACCCTCAGTTTCCTGCATCTTAGACCATAAATTGATAGAAGAGAGACCTAGTTCCTTGGCCACAGCAACGCACTGCTCGGCATATTTTCCAGTCACATCATTGGTTCTATCAGGCAACGATGAGGCTTTATCTCCATACAGAGACCTGTTTCAGATTATTGAATCATAAGATTCAAGTTTGCAGACATTGAGTATTCCTGAAAGATAGCAAGTACAAAAATTAACATGCATAGCAGCAAGTACCACAATCAGATATATTAGATACCTTGCATACTCTCGACGCCCTTGCAGATCAATAGGTGGTGGTGTTATAAAAAGAACAAGCGCATTGGGTGAGCATTTCTGTGATATCCAATAAAGTCAAATTAATAAGCTACTCCATAGAAAATCAAAGTGGAAAGATGCTGCACTCACATGGATTTTGAGAAATTTTGACAACCAGGCCAACATACAATTGTTAAATGCCAATAGATAACATAGATTTATAGGCATTTGTATATATGATGAACAAGCTGTGAAATCAAGCCATAAAATTCTGATACCACTCAGAATTTTTATAGTACTACTTTGCAAAATAAAATACAATGTTATTCTCTCATAACCTGTGACAAGTTCTATGATATAAAATAAAGCCAAATTAGAAGAGCTGCATGGAAAGTCAATGTACAAAAGCTGCTGCCCACATATAGATTTTGAGAAATTTCTTCAACTAGTGAAATAATGGGTACCACAGATTTGCAAGTCTAGTATATACTATAGTGAACAAGCAGTGAAATCAAGCCATATTTAGATGGATTGAGTGTGTATCAAAATACCTTAGTTATCCAGAAATTACTCAGAGTTGTTATATCATTAGTTTGCCAAATAATACTACAGGTTATAAGAATGTTTAATTCTTCCCCGATAAGTGATAAACAAGTCTTAAACCAGAAAATTCCAGAAAACAAACCTTAATATGTTGAACCATTCTTCTTAAATTTTCCTTGTATTCTTCAATAGGCACATGCTGCCTTTCACCAGTGGCGCCTAGGAGAGCAGCATCATTTGCCCCAAAGAATATGGTAACAGCAAGTGGGGGTGTTTCAGATCCCTGCTTTAACAAAATCATACACGTTGGTCATGTGTACTAAGTATAATCCAAAAGCAATTGTAATTGAAGTGGCCAGCATGAAATTAGATAACTTCTCATGGACCAAAAACGAATCCATCATGTCCCTAACACTCAGAATTAGAGTGACACTGATCAACTTTAGTTATTGATCCATTTACCATGGAGATTATTTTACAAAAACTTTGCCATGTTTGAATTATGTGAAAAGAGAATTGACACTAGCACCTTCAGTGAGAAATTTTTACTAGTTAAATTGACTTAGGTTAGTTATAAGCATTTTGAAATTGAAGTAACTCTTACTAGTTGAGTTTACCATCTCGAAACAAATTTTTCATTATTGATCTTTAAGTACGGTTGTACAACCTAGAATTGTTAATGATAACGAGTTATAACTCAATATTCTTACAGTTAATCCGCAATTCTGAATAATCTCACTGCTGCAAAATATATTATTAATGACAAAAGGTAGGCAGCATTGCAGTTCTGGTTTAACTGTCTTACTCTTCAAGTTAACTTCGTAACAGCATAAGCTCTTAAGCTCAAATAGGTAAGAACTATTCAAATCTCATGCCTCTTCATCTTCACCATTGTATTAATTTCATATTAGAATTACTTGGACTCCTTAAGCTCCACATAAGAGCATAAACCACAAGACTAGTGTGAATATCTTCGCAATCCTCCATTCTAAGATTTACGCTCAAACAGGACAGTCGTTTCACAAAATTACACAGCTGCAAAATGCAGGCTACTTATGTCGAGAATACAGAAAAACCAGATTATCAGAAAGCTAAAAGCACAAGCAAAATGTAAGTTTTACAATGAACTCAAGAATGAACAACACTTTATTAACTCGACACAAAGACAGTAGTGGCCTCTTCATATGCAGACTAAACTATAATGTAGATCATTATTCCAATTTCCAATTACAAAAGTAGTATTCAGGAATCGAGAACCACAGTAATTTGCTAACTTATACATTACCAAGATAGTTTACAACTACAGTTTCAAATCCAAATGCACCTAAACAATTTATCACCGAGAAATCGAACAAAGAAAGACCATATACAATATCTTTTAGACATAAATAACTCATTCGAATGGGGAAGATCAATCAAGAGCTAAATTAGGCGAGCGAATGAGCAAGTATTACCAAAGGGAAGAGATGTTGCAACAAGAACATAGCCCATCTGGTGTTGTAACCACCATATCCACGCAGTACAACATCAGCCTGCACCGAAAATCAAACGATGAGATGATACATTTCATCAGAATCAGATTGCGCACTGTACTATAGATACATACCTTTCTGGAGTAATGATCGGCAATAGAAGCACCCCAACCACCAGATTTGAAGGATTGTTGAGTGATCGAGTCTCCAAACAACACTATTTGAGGCCTAATCATTCTTCTATGTGTGATTCTCTCTCCTTCAATTGAGGTCTAATCAACGACAATGGCGATGATATTATCTGATTTTACTTCACTGTTTCCTTTTCGTTTTCATTTTTCATCTTTGATTTGTTTACAAGTTTTGATGGGTGAGAGCGGAGAATTGGAAATCAGAAGTTAAATTCGCCTCCTTTCATGGATATTAGGTCTTCTGAACTTTGGGGATTTTCACGAATTAGGTAGACTTTCATCTGTACGACTTTAATCACCGGGCGAATTAGCCCTTAAGTCCTTGATGTGTCATATTTCTGATCTTTTATGTACAGGATGTCATGGATGATCAATTGACTAACAAGGTTTGCTGTGAGAATTTACAGGCCTTCAAGAAATATGTTTTCGGTGGCTTGATTACCGACTGGCGACTGCTAAATTTTGGTCTAAATTCTACAAGTAGCAAACTATAGTCTGGTTCAACTCAAGATAGTTAGTTCTGTAGAAGTTGGAAATGAACATGATGACTCCTATCATTCATTTTGCTTGAACGGATAGTTCAGCTGAGTTTCACTATGGAGTTGCGAGTTGCTAAGGTCTTCAATTGACTTTTCATCTCCTTTACGATCTTATGTGAATCTCTTGGACTCTCAGAACTAGTTATTCATATCTCGAATATGATTTAGATGTCCTTGTCACAGGTTGTTAGCAGGAGAATTTGCCAGAGTGAGTTGTTCATTGTTTGCGGATGTAACATGTACACTTAGATGGACAAGTCTAACTTTTAACTTTCGTACACATTTCCAAGTCTAAAGATGCTATGATCAAATCGGTAGTAATTAGTCGAAAGATGATGATAATACAGAATTTACCAGCAGCAGAAACGATTTGAAGATGCATCTACTAGCCATAATTTCCAAGTGGCATATCAGAAAAAATTCATATATTGGCTACAAACAGAACAATGTTAGGGGAAATCTGGAACCTTCAACCAAACAATGAAAATCCAAAACATGACTCTATATCTGAAAATTGACATTCATTGAAATCAAATCCAAGATACAAGATTATGCTTTACCAGAAGAACATCTACATAATGTCTTTTAAATTGCCAATTACATTCAAAGACAAGAACTGTAGCGCCAATCTAGCTAGCTACCTAATGGCCAAAAAGAAAGTGAGAGAACACATGACCAATCCGCGAACGCATAGCAACTCTGCAATTCTTCCTCTCACAATCAGCCCCCTTCTTCTTTTTCTTCAACACCGTCGAATCTGCAGCTGAAACTGAAGGCACATCACCTTCTTGACCCGTGTGATCATGCACAACCGTAACTTCAACAAGAACATCCAAAGCATTGAATTCTTCAGGAACCGTCTTAACCATGTCTCGTACAGAAGACAGGACGTTCTTGATCATCCATTCACGCCAGTAGTTGGACATATTCCAGCCTGCGAGTTCCTTCTTGACAGCTTCGTGTGTGGTATCTGAGTACAAGATTTGAGGACGATCCACACGAACAGTGTTGAACATCAACGGCTGCTCTTCATCCGTGACGATTGGTGTTGAATCTTGATTGGAAATCGGAATCTTGAATGTTGTTCGGCAGGAGAAGTTGATGGTGATAGAATCAACTCGTTTGATGTGGGATGGAGTAATGGTGCTGATGATGGAGCGTTCTCGTTGCTTCTTCAACTTCAAGAAAACCTGTTGACGACAACCGTCAGTATCCTCCATGATTGAGGTGTATTGTATGTGGAAGAGAAGAAGAGAAACAGAGAATCTGATTTCGTTTCTTTCTTTTGCTGTATTTATATACTCGCTCCAGGTAGTTAAGGTTTATTCTGATTCCTATTGGATATTGGCTTCATTCGATTTAGCTTAACATTTACGACATCAAAGTTCTTGCATCTTCACAACCCAAATTAACGGTTTTATAGAGAGACTAAAAATAACGGATAAACATTATAGTTGTATTTAAAAACTTACTAAAAACATCTGTGATATATATATACATAAAAATAATATAATATGTTCGCACATAAAATATTACTGATATTGTTTAAAATATTATATATATATTTAATAACATCAATCCGTCTTCCAAATCTCTCGCTAATACACATCTATTCCAATACTTTGTGATTAACTTTAGATAATCACAAGGTCTTTGATACTTGTATTGAAATATCATAGATATGGAACGGATTGATGTTATTAAGTATATGTATAATATTTAAATAATATTAGTAATGTTTTATGAGTATATATTTTATATCATTCTTTATCTGTATGTCTATTACCGATGTTTTTAGTAAATCCTATAATGTTTTATTAATATAACTGTAATTTTTTTAAATTATTGTCAACTACATCCTTCCGCTCCGTTCCGAATTCAACTTTCCGTATTTTATTTTGGGACATCTCAATTTCAACTTCCCATCGCTTTATTCAATCTCTCAACTTACTATCTCTTCTATTTTATTCACTCTCTTTCATACTTTATTACTATTTTTCCTACTTTATTTAATTTACTCTTAAAACTTTTGTCCTGACTCGCGTGTAACTAAATCTAGGACGGATTACTCAATTTATCACAAGTCACAACTAGCATACACTTAGATTACAAATCCGTTCTCCACTGGAATCAAACTCATAACTTTTGACATTATAAATTTGTGACACGTCAGCCTAAACGATGATAAATTATTAAACGGGTGCCAATAGAAGAAGAGTGAGACACTGGATATAGGGAGTATTATACAAATTGCAAGTGAGTCATAAGACAACATTACATTACATCAAATCTTGAAACAAATTGTGAATTACATCTAAAAAATATACAAGAGCATCGCAGTCGACTCTATATAATGGCCAAAAAGAAATCGAAAAAACACATGACTAATCTGCGAACCACGGGCAGATTATAACTATTCGTTTACGAAAAATATATATAAAAATATAATAAAACATTACAATTATTGAAAAAAATCTTGCATCGTAAATTTCCAGTGTCGATGGGTCCGCCCCTGCTGCGAACGCGTCTTCTTCTTCTTCAGGATTGATGAATCTATAGCTGGAACTTTTCCGTGCCCAGTGTGATCGTGTACAACCGTAACTTCAACAAGAACATCCAGCGCATTGAATTCTTCAGGAACCATCTTAACCATGTCTCGTACAGAAGACAGGACGTTCTTGATCATCCATTCACGCCAGTAGTTGGACATATTCCAGCCTGCTAGTTCCTTCTTGACAGCTTCGTGCGTGGTATCTGAGTACAAGATTTGAGGACGATCCACACGAACGGTGTTAAACATTAGCGGATGCACTAGCTCTGTCGACACAACTGATGTTGAAGGATCTTGATGATGTGGAACGGGAAGCTTGATTCTTGTTAGGCAGGAGAAGTTGATGGTGATGGAATCGACACGTTTGATGTGATTCGGAGTTATGCTGGTGAAGATGGAGCGTTCTGCTTGCTTCTTCACCTTCAAGAAGACCTGTTGATGACAACGTTCGATGTCGTCCATGATTGTTGGAGAGAACTTGACAGCAATTGTATTTGGAAAGTCTGGGGATATAATGTTCTATTTGCCTGATGGTGTCTCAGTTTTGTGTTTATATAAGGTCAGTGTTGGGGGTAAATATTAAACTCTATCGGACAGTCTCTAGGAATATGGTAATATTATTATTCTAAAAGGAAATAAAAAAGGTAATATTAAAGTCCTACATAAAGTAGTAAAGGTAAAAATTATGGCGGTGACCTTCAAAATTACAACTTCTTATATAAATGGTATTCCCTCCGTTTAAAAAAAAAAATTCCATTTTGACTTTCACCGGTCAACTGTTTTCAACTTTAACCGCGAATTACTTTTAAACTTTAATAGTAAATAATTTAATAAATCAGATGTTTAAACTATAATAGTAAATAATTTAATAATTTAACCGCGACTTTCACCGGTCAACTGTTTTCATTATATGATTTTTATTAAATTATTTACAATTGAGTAAGTTTCCTAAAAAATGCACTTTAGATATTGACATAGAAACATAGTTTCTATATATTACATATTAACCCCAATAAAAAAAACCACTTGCCAAAAACACCCCAACCCAAGGGCAAGAAGGTGGGTCGGACCGTCTATGATACAGGTCGGTATATATATGCTAGAAACCAGCAAAAATAATCACAAATCGCCAATTACATCTGTGCTTCTTTCTCTCACTACTTTCTCTGTCTAAATTCTCAAGAGAAAAAGCTCGATTCAACCGTAAATTCACCGGAAAAATGCTACAATCGATCGATCGACAACGTTAGCCGCTATTTCTCCAGGAATCTGCAGAAGAAATGAACAACAAAAAAGGTTAGACATGATTCAAACGAATTTGTGATTTTTTTCAACGTTTTCAACTGATTTGATCGAGAAATCAAACTATATAGTTGATATTATGATTGATTACAGACTGATACATAGTTGATTCATATTTCAAATGATAAAATAACTTTGAATCCACATAGATATGAAAAAATCAAGTTCGAAAAATTGTAGATCTAGAACTATTTATCTATATTTTCGTGTTTTGATGGTAACTCATTGATGTTGTTGTTGTTTATGCATTCACAAGGTGTAATCATACTTGCATAAGAATCAGACGGTGTCTTTATTCAAGATCTGACCTCAATCATCAACTCAGATCTGAAAAAATAAGGTGTACAACATTTTTATGTTAATTCCTGTATGTGCTATGTTTTCAAGAATATTACCTATGTTCTCTGAAAAATGTCCTATGTTTTCATTCAAAATCTGACAGTCATTTTGTGCTCTGTTTTTCGACATGTTATTTTGAATTCTGTTTTTTACTGTATTTCCTATGTTTTTACGTAATGTACTATGTTCTCACCAATATACTCTATGTTCTCAACAATATATGCTATGTTTGCTATGAAATAGTTACCCATTAATGTTGTTGTTATCTATGCATTCACAAGGTGTAATCATGTTTGCATAAGGATCGGACAGTGTTTTCTATCAAGATCTGACATCAATCATCAACTCAGATCTGGAAAAAAAAAGGTACAACGTTTTCTATGTTCTTTCCTATATGTGATATGTTCTCAATAATATTACCTATGCTCTCTAGAATATGTCATATGTGTTCATTCAAAACCTGAAAGTCGTTTTGTGCTTTGTTTTTCGACATATTATTTTGAATTCTATTTTTTTTACTGTATTTCCTATGTTTTTACGTATATGTACTATCTTCTCACCATATACCCAATGTTTTTTCAACAATAACTACTATGTTTGCTAGGAAATAGTTGCTCATTGATGTTGTTGTTAATGCATTCACAAGGTGTAATCATGCTTGCATAAGGATCGAACAGTGTTTTCTATCAAGATCTGACCTCAATCATCAACTCAAATCTGGAAATAAAATGTACACAACGTTTTCTATATTCTTTCCTGTATGTTCTATGTTCTCAATAATATCACCTATGTTCTCTAGAATATGTCATATGTTTTCATTCAAAACCTGATAGTCGTTTTATGCCCTGTTTTTCGACATATTATTTTGAATTCTGTTTTTTTACTGTATTTTCTATGGTTTTACGTATATGTACTATCTTCTCACCAATATACCCTATGTTTTCAACAATATCTACTATGTTTGCTAGGAAATAGTCGCTCATTGTTGTTGTTATTGTATTCACAAGGTGTAATCATGCTTGAATAAGGATCGGACGGTGTTTTCATTCAAAATCTGACCTCAATCATCAACTCATATCTGGAAAAAAATGTATACCACGTTTCTATGTTCTTTCATGTATGTTCTATGTTCTCAAGAATATTACCTATGTTCTCTGGAATATGTCATATGTTTTCATTCAAAACCTGACAGTTCTTTTGTGCTCTATTTTTCGAAAATATTATTGTTGATACGGATATATGTCCAATCCGTTAAGGGCGCCATAGAGCGTGTCCTAGAGCGCATCAAGGCTAAAATAGCCAATTCAGTACTTATCCGACCTTGGCTAGTCCGCCTTAAGGAAAGCCTTCCAGGTCAATCAGTACGCTCAAGTCAACACACATTTTCAGCTGGTCCGACCTAGCTAAGTGCACGACTTCCGAACCTGACAAAAGGTCACATGGTCTCACCAAGGACCACACACTATCAGTCCTAGGATGCCAAATGGACCGGACGAGATAAACTCGGACGCCACCTTAATAATAAGACCAAACGTATACACTGGAACCTCCAAGATACTTCCGAGCAGCTAGTATCTCAGACCGTCACTGAGCTACCTAGGAACAGACCAACTCAATAGAGCTCTGATCATTCTAAAGGGTCTCACACGGATCCATCAGCGGAAATAGTACTCTAAGGGGAGAAAGGACCAATCTATCCTCCCAGGCCCATCTCATAGTGTTAGACCCTCACATACTATTGGGCCATGGGCCAAGGGAGCATTGTTGTCCAAATCCTGAACATACACTTGGCCTCATCTTATGAACCACTTCATAAGTACATGATAACTATAAATATAGCACAAGGTCCCATACATTAAGATAAGTCAACTCTTGTCATAACTTCCCTCATAACTACTACATTGAGAGCCTTCCTCTCTCTCTTGAGTAAAGTCTCTTCCCGGTTTGACATCTAGCAAACCGGGTTACCTATCTAACCCCCCTCACTTAGTCTTTTCAGGTATCCCGGCTCGGACCAAGTCACCAGGTCGGACTCCAAGTTGGAGGCGGACCTTAGAATAGGGATTTGTAGTAGTTTAGTTAGTGTTTGAGGCTCAACCCCTCAACATTTGGTGCCGTCTGTGGGAATCGAACAAAAGGGTCCGTGTTTAAGCTGAGTTGATGGTGAGAACAAGACGGACAACACGGACCAGTGCTGCTGGCATCGGAACTCCACCTCCATGCCCACGCGGACATCCACCCAACAGAGGACGGAGGGACTTTGTAGCAGAAAGTAACGCTGAGGGAAGGAGATACCCGAGCGACGGTCACACAGCAAGCCCATCCTCTGATTAGGGAAGAAACGTTCCGTCCAGGGGAATCCGCAATGTTCATGAGAATGTTGGGCCTGAAAATCACGGAGAAGGGGCCGCTCAAGTTCTTCCGGCAGGGACACAAGGTCCTCCACTAGGTCAGCACTTTACCATGCCAAATGGTCGTATAGTCCGCACTAGTGACTTCGGATTAAGTGAGAATCAATTTGGCCGACTGCTCACGATAATCCAGGGTTGTCTGGGGTCTAACAATGTCCAACCCCAGCAAGCCACTCCGTCAGTGGCTAATCCGAGGCAAGTAGAGCCCGTTCTATCAAGGAACGAACAACGTCCGATCCAGCAGAGGTTGGGGAATCAGCTACCACAGGAGGATTTGCAGAATCTCCTAGACATGAGAGCCTCTGCTTCCTAGGCTCGACGAGAAGGAAGCCCAAATGGGCAGAGAGCATATCAAGAAGACGGAAATAGGCAACCTAGAGCTCCACAACAGATACCTCCACGTGCTAGGGATCACGTGGCGAAGACCATTCCACTGGTCCACTTGGATGAACTTTCCGCGGATGTAGCAATTCATCCTAGAACGGAAGAGATGATGACTGCGGAAGAAATCTATGCTCAACAAAAAGCCTTGGAAGCCCAGATTCTCAATCTCAGACGCTTGGTAAAGGATCATGAGCAGATAGCTACTAGTGCGCCAAACCCTTTGTGTGACGATATCATGAAAGAAAAGGAAAGAAACAAGAACTTGGATCAAGTGATTCCGAACTTAGAATACTATTACGGAGATACTTGTCATGTGGGCCACCTGACAAGGTACAATAGTAAGATGAATTCCAAGGGGATGCGTGATAATACAAAAGCTCTCACTTTCTCATCCACTCTCTCCGGAACAGCCATGGATTGGTACACTACTTTGCCAAACAATTCAGTAAGATCCTATGCGGACCTCTCTTCCAAGTTTCTGAGACGATTTGGAAAATCGAAAAGAAGGAAACGAACTGTGGAGCACCTGGAAGAAGTAATACAAAGAGAACGGGAGGATCTTAGGACTTTCCTAGATCGCTTCAATACAGAGGTCCTCCGAGTTGAGCCTCACAGTATTAAGGAACGGGTCCGTCACCTGTATGCCAATACTTACAACGCAGAACTCCGCAGGAAACTTTCTAGCCAGGAAGTAAGAAGTGAAAAGCATTTGGATGACATTTGTGAAGAGGTAATGTACGGAGAGGAGTACCGAAGGAATGTTCCAGTGAGAGCTGGTTCTAAGAGAGGAAAAGAGAAAATGAAGCAAGAGCAACGTCATGGAAAGATCTATCCGAAGAAGGATTACAGAGATAAAGGTTTCAACAGGGAAAGGAGTCCGCCAAGAAGATTCGCGGATTACACCCGTCTCAATCGACCAAGATCCGACATCTTGACAACCATTATTGAGAAAAAGTTGGATATTCAATGGCCAAAGCCATCTCACAATAATCGGAAGAACAAGAATGCGAAAGGGTATTGCAAGTTTCACAAGAGTCGTGGCCATGAGACGGACGATTCCATTCAACTGAAAACTGAGGTTGAGCACTTAATAAGAGAAGGAAAGTTGAAGGAGCACATCTATACAGGCGAGCCTTCTAGGCATGATAGGACGGAATGGAGAAGGGAAGACGGAACCGTAGAACCGCAACCATATCCGATATCCTTGCCACCTCCACCAACCAATCATCCACCTTGGACAGATCATCACCAGTACATGTATGATGATGATATAGAAATGGAGAATCTTCCATACAGTGGAGTGATCAACACCATAGCAGGAGGACCGACTAGAGGCGATATCAGGAACGCAAGAGAACGGACAGCTCAGAATCTGCGGAATAATGATAGAACCTATGCTACTCCGGCAATCCTTGGAACCAACACTATATCCTTTGATGACAGTGAGATTCCCCCTCCTACGGCATGAGGTGAGGACATAGATGATCCGGATGTTCCACTGGTGGTCTCTTTAACCATAGCAACTTATCGGGTGAACAAGATCCTGGTAGATACAGGGAGTTCCTCGAACATCATTGCCAAAAGAACAATAGATCAGATGGACCTGGGAAGAATTCGATATGAGAGAGTCAATACCTCCATACTAGGGTTTGGAGGATGAACTGTCTGCCCTCTAGGAAGCATCATGTTACATGTATCGTTGGGGACACATCCCTCGAGAGTGACACAGCTGGTCCATTTTGTAGTGGTGGATCGAACTTTTGACTACAATGCCATCTTTGGTTGTCCGAGACTCAATCAATTCCGAGCTATACCTTCCACCCTCCATAATAGAATGAAGTTTCCGACTCACTGCGGGATTGGAGAAGAAGTAGGAAACATCCTAGAAGCTTGGGAGTGTTACATCATGTCTACCAGGAGAGCATCCGCTCCCATGTTCGTAGTCTCTTTGACTTCTGATCCGCAGATTATTCTCCCACCAAAAAAGGAGAATCCCAACATTGGAATAGGGAGCCAGAAGGACAAGTTTCCCAAAACTGCACGAATCGAACCTCATGAGACTCTCAAGGATGTTGAACTTGTTGTTGGAAGCCCGGACAAGAAGACTAGAATCGGAACGGAGATGAATGCGGAAGTAGAAATGAAGCTCATTGCTTGTCTCCGAGACAACAACGATGTCTTTGCTTGGAGTACTGACGACCTAAAGGGGATATATCCGAGAGTCGCTGTTCAACGTCTGAACATGGACCCCTCGATTAAATATATCCACCAGAAGAGAAAAGATTTTGGTCTAATCAAGGATGCCATCATATCCGCGGAAGTTGACCGGCTCATGAAGGTCGGACACATCGAAGAGGTCCGTTATTCCGATTGGGTTTGCAACGTTGTCCTAGTTGAGAAATGACCGGGAAAATGGCAGATGTGCAATGATTTCACCAGGCTAAATAAGTTTAGCCCAAAGGATCCATACCCTTTGCCACGGATTGACCAATTGGTTGATTCCACGGCCGGATGCGCATTACTGAGTTTCATGGACGTGTATCAAGGCTTTTACCAGATTCGGATGGCCAAGGAGGATATTAAGAAAACAGCTTTCTTTGCTACGAGAGGGGTGTATTGCTTTAAAGTGATGCCCTTCGTATTGAAAAACGCGGGAGCTACTTACCAATGGCTGGTAAATCAAATGTTCAAGGAAGAAATCGGCAAGACCATGGAGGTGTACGTGGATGACATGCTTGTTAAAAGCAAAACTGAGGAACAACATATAGAGCACTTAAACAAATGCTTTGCTATCCTTAGGAAATACGGAATGAAACTCAATCCGGAAAAGTGCACCTTCGGAGTAAAGGGCGGGAAGTCCTTATGCTACATGGTCACAGAAAGGGGAATAAGTGTAAATCCTGAGAAGATAAGATCCATCCTAGACCTGCCTCATCCGAAGAACCTCAATGAGGTACAACAGCTTATCGGACGCCTCATGTCCTTAAGTCGTTTTATTTCGCGATCCCCAGAGAAGAATCTTCCATTCTTCAAAATACTCCGGAAAGGAGAGAACTTTGAGTGGACAGTGGAATGTTCCGAGGCTTTTGAAAACTTGAAAAAGTACCTCCATTCCCCTCCACTGCTCTCCAAACCCGTAGAAGGAGAACCACTCTACCTCTACCTAGCAATTACGAAAGAGGCAATGAGTTCCGTATTAGTACGGATCCAAGCTAATGATCACATGCCAATCTACTATCTTAGTAAAGCCCTTCCTGGGGCGGAGACAAGATACGTAAATATTGAGAAATTTGCATATGCTTTGGTTTACACCGCAAGGCGGTTAAAGCCCTATTTCAAATCTCATAAGATAGTATTACTAACTACGGAACCTTTGAAACAGGTCCTGGGAAAGCCCGACCAATCCGGACGACTCTCTAAGTGGGCAATTAAGCTGAGCGAATATGACATTAGCTATTAAGCTCCGACAGCTAGGAAAGCTCAAGTTATTGCTGACTTCCTAGCGGAGTACCCTGAAGCGGAGTCAGAGAAAGTCTCGGATAAACAGGCATTTGAGTGCCTGGTTACCAAGCAGATCAAACTAAAGTCAGTTCCGCCAAAGATCAACCCAGATAACCTTGAAGATGCTCAGTTCATCAATCAATCTCGGATTACGTCATGGGAAGAAACTCAGGTCAACTAAATGTTCCTCCTTGATGATACCACAAGAGAATCAAATACTGATAACTCTGACCGGGATACTAAAAAGGAGGAGGAACAAAGGTTAAAAATTCAGGAGCTTATAGAAGACCCCCAAACCAAGGAACAACCCATCGATATTTGGACATTGGAAGTGGATGGTTCATCCACCAGAAGAGTGGGAGGCATTGGAATCTATATTAAAAGCCCTCATAGAGCGGAACTCGACTATGCGATATCCTTGGACTTCAAGGTTACAAACAATGAAGCTGAATACGAAGCACTGTTGGTCG
This sequence comes from Plantago major, assembly GCA_026545765.1. Lineage (NCBI taxonomy): Eukaryota > Viridiplantae > Streptophyta > Magnoliopsida > Lamiales > Plantaginaceae > Plantago > Plantago major. The sequence goes on from CM048839.1 coordinate 98,077,286, forward strand.
GACTACGTATAGACAAGTCCCTACAAGTCCAAAAACTCAAAGCTTACACAGATTCACAGTTGGTTGAAGCCCAGTTTTCTGGTGCTTTTGCCACAAAAGGCCCTTCAATGATCAAGTATCTTGAGCTACTGAAGCAAGAAGTGAGTCTCTTCGATGAGTTTACCCTGGAAAAATTTGATAGGGAATGGAATGAAAGAGCGGACACTCTGGCAAAGTATGCGTCCGCAACAGCTACTTTGGATACAAGGAGAGTCATTCTACTCAAAATTACGACCCCATCCATCATGAGTCCTACTCCAACCATTATGATCACTGGAACAGGGAAAAATTGGATGACTGATATCTTTAGTTACCTCAAGGACGGATCATTACTTGCTGATCCGAAGGAGTCAAGGAGTGTACAGCGCCGAGCAAACAGTTATTTCATACTTGGGGAAGATTTGTATAAGAAATACTTCGCTGGGACACATATGAGATGTTTGTATCCACAAGAAGCGAGGACGGTGCTTTAGGAAATTCACAGTGGAAGCTGCGGAAGTCATTCTGGTGGGCGGACTCTCGCTCAAAAGATCATCCGACAAGGTTACTACTGGCCTACCATTGATAAGGATTCCGCGAGCTTCGCCCGAAATTGCCCTGATTGTCAGTATTATGCAAATGTCCCCATCGTCTGACACATCCTATGATTCCGTCAGTCATAGCATGTCCGTTTGATCAATGGGGCATTGATATTGTCGGATCTTTCCCAAGAAGCACTCAACAGAAGAAATTCTTAATTGTAGCTGTGGAATATTTCACCAAATGGGTAGAAGCAGAAGCAGTGGCCAATATCACGGAAAGCCGTGTGCGGACCTTCATTTGGAAAAATATCATTTGTCGCTTTGGCTTACCGAGAGTTCTTGTCTCGGATAATGGTGCTCAATTTTCAGGCAACACACTCAAGGAATGGTTGGCCTCTTTCAAGATTGAGCAACGCTTTACATCTGTCGGATATCCACGGGCTAATGGACAAGCTGAATCCACGAACAAAACAATTGTTAAGATCCTAGAGAAGCGACTAAGGACCTCTTAGGATAGTTGGGCAGATGACCTGGACGGTGTACTCTGGGCTCACCGCACCACATCACGGACTGCAACTAGGGAGACCCATTTGCTTTAGTTTATGGCACGGAAGCAGTCATACCAGCGGAAATTGCAGTCGAAACAATGAGGGTCCAAGAATTCCATGATTCCGCCAATCAGGAAGCTCGGACCTATGACCTAGATATGCTAGAATAGAAGAGGACCGAGGCATTGACTAATATCCACAGATATCAAGCAACTACAACTCGGGCCTACAACAAAAATATTCAAGCTAAAGATTTACAGGTCGGAGACCTGGTGCTCCGCAGAGCTGATATCTTGAGCAATGTTGGGAAGCTCAAGCCTAAGTGGGAAGGACCCTACAAGATTGTTGGTGCAAGAGTGAATGGAAGTTACGAATTGGAGGACGAGCACGAACACCCACTCAGGCGTACTTGGAATGCCAAGAACCTTCAAAAGTTCTATGCTTAGGGCTTGTTATACGGAACTCCGTCAGTTGTTTTGACATTCTAGGCTTAAACCGTTTGTTACACGGAACTCCTTCAGTTCTATTTTTGTTAACTCTTTTGTCATTGGCCATGTAGCTCACAAGTTGTAATTGAATTTACGCCAAATCAATACAACTTTCATCTTTCGATTCAAAACGAAATTTGATTATTTACATGGCAGAAAGATTCTAACAACAATCTTGTTTGTAGAAATGAACAAAGAAACACACAATCTCCTTTGCACATACTACGATCCAACATAAATATACGGATCACTACAATATCTACACTACAACGGAAGAGCCTGTCCTATTCTCCGAGATATACTATAAATTCACCAAAATATCTCTCAAGCAAACCGGACACTAAGATTCTTCAACATATCCATTCGTTTGAATCCAAAACACGGATTTGACACATTGATCGTATCATGATCCACCCGCCAACAGCTCTTCGGATAGGACAAGGTCCTACCGGGTGGATCACGCATACGACCGATGGGGTCGTCTGTCAGTTTACTCAGATCAAAAAATTTGCCAAGATCTACGTGTCCTAACAACAGATCTCGAATAATCTATCCCTCTAGACCCACGCCACTCTCAAACTCAAAACAATACATGCCAATTAGTGGACGGGAGTCTCAAGGGGGGGACTAGTCAAGAAATCGTCTTCCTAATGGGACCACTAGGCTCAAACTGCAAGATCAGTCCGAGCTTGAGAAAGAAGGATGAAATTTTCAACAAGATGAAAATTAGAATCAGATTTATGCTATCAATGCAGTGGGGGACTCGGGTATTTATTGATAGGACGAATCAATTAGCGTCCGCCACGTAAAAAGACTGACGTCGACGATGGGCTTGGGCCATCCGTAAGGGCCAAACAGTATTGGATCATTTGGGCTTACCCCAGCTGATCATATTGAGCCCATGTTTTTAACTTCCCTATAGAAGTGTCCGATTATTCATTCATCGGCAAGTCCGACAAACTTTATTTGCGGAAACACCCGAAGGTTAAGTCTATCGAGTAGTCCGAGGATCAGACTACTTGCTTAACATCAAATATTGCTCAAAGTGATCCGAGCTTGCAAGAGTTGTGTATTTATGTAGCCTACTAAGACTATGCATAACATGACGGATCAAGAAAGCTTAAGAACAGAAGCATTGATATATCAAAAGATGCATATTGTACTGCATTACTAATACAGAACGGGAAATCAGTGTACTTGGCAACAGATCCGTGCCATTAAAAATTAATATTCAAAAGTTACAGCATTACTACGGGGCATACCCCGGACTTCTCATTGAGGAGGGGGCTGGCTTGGGCCGGCTCCATCAGTTCTAGGCGGATTGGTGGAGGACGGATTGACATTTGAGGCACCCGCACGTGACTCAGGAACAGCATCAAAGGAAGCCTTTATGCTTTCGAACAAGTTAAAGTCCGCGTTATGGCCAACAATCCGAGAAGGCATGAAGTACCAATTCTTCAGATAATTCATGTTATCATGGAAAGGCATGAAGCATACCTTCCCTATAGCTCCCGGGACACATTTAGGAAGAAAAAGGTCCGCCGTTGGTGATTTCAATTTCACCTTCCTCGGTGACCACCTCCGCAAACTCACACGCCGCTAACTGCTCATCCGGGACGATTTCCACCGGGATTTCAATTCCACCAGCGTTCGCGGAAGGATCCAAAACTTCTGCCTTCCAGTCAAAGTTTGGAGGCACCAACCCCTTTGCTTGTAATTGGCCAATGGCGGATGAGAACCCCTCCAGGCGGAGAGCGTCGGCCTTGTCCGCCATGAAGAACTTGAAGGAGTCCGACTTCATGAAGTCTTTAACAACTTCGAGCCGAGCAAACTGGAGATCTTCGAGAAGCGCATCCTTAGACTCTAGGAATGCCTTCATCGATGTATCAATGAAGTTCTCCTGCCATTCCACGTCCGACTTTGCCTCTTCCCAGCGAGCCTTCAGCTTGGCGACGAGCGTATCCTTCTTCTTCTTCAATTGGGCCTCCGCCCGCTTAACCTTTTCCGCCTCCTCCGCTGATGCAGCCAAAGCCTTATGTAGGTCCTCCTCAATAGTGGCCCGCTCACTGGCCTTCCACTGCATGGCCTTGATCATGCATCCGAGCTACAAGAAGTCCGTAAAGTCAGAAGTTATATTTTTAGCCAAAAGCTGAAATCAAATGAGGAAAACAGGCGGAAGGTACTTACGCTTTGATGGAGTTCATGGATTTCTCCGACCCTCTCAACCTTAGGAAGTCCGCAACTCCATTCATACTCCGCGTCAAGGGCCGCCTGGTCGGATAACGGCAGAACTGCTGAGAAAAGCTACCTCTTCGATGCAGGAGAAGCATCCGAGGTCACGCCCCTTTTCTTGCCAGAGACGATGGCATTCCGCATCAACACATCCCGTGAAGGCACGGACGCAGCGGAAACACCAAGCCCAGACGTCCTCGGAGCACCTGCGGTTGGTGGCTTCGACGCAGTAGTACTGCGGGTCGCAGGACCTTTGCCCTTGTCGGGCACCTCCAAGATCTGCGGATCCTCACCCGCCTTCTTCCGCCTCTCCTCCTCAGCAGCAAATAGGGCCGCATTTTTAGGGTCCGCCATAGGCAAACCCGCGGAAGTATTGATGATCTTGGCCCTTTGGCCAGTAGCAAGTTCAAGAGCTTGCTGCTCCCTCTGTTGCTTCTTCTTCTCTCGGAGGGTCGACAATATATATTCGAACCAGTAAGCAGCGAAAGGAACAAATGATATCAACAACGGATCTATAAAACTACGAACGACAGTCTCATATGGCAATTATATATGACGCTCAACAGATAGAAAGAAAACATGAACCCTAAAAAAAAAAAATTCCTTACAGAAGTCGGTCTTCCCTCTGACCTCAACAACGTCAGTCAGTCTGCACAAATAGGGCAGTGGCTGACAAATCAATCCGTGGAATGAATAGGTTGGCGGGTTATTTTTCTTGTGGATCTCCGTCACCCACGGAGCCACGTTTTTAGGAAGAGGGTGCCAATCCGGAATGCTCTCCCTCAAAAATTTTGTGGGCAACCCCCACTGTTCTCTCCTTCTCGCGGACTCCCCAGGCTTTAAAGCCATCCGCACAAAGATGTACTTCTCCCACCATTTAGATCCAAGTGAGGAGATGGGATCAGAGATAAAGTTATACGATTTTCTATTCACAAAAGTGTACAAGAGGGGATTCCCCGGACTAAAAGTTACATTAAAGAGCTGCCTGAAGTTTTCAAAATTCACAGACTGCCCCTTCTTCGCACAGAAAACCGTGAAGCAAATCAGGTTTCCCAAGGATTTGGGGATAACCTGGCTCGGACCTATTCCGATGTGATTCAATATATGCTTGAACTCGGAGGCAATGGGGACCTTCCATCCGCAGGAGAAAGCCGCTTCATGCACGCACATATATCCAGCTGGTGGATTATAGAATGCATGCCCGGGCTCCGGAACCATAATTTCTACGGACTTGGGAATTTCCTACTTCCGCCTCCTCTCCGGAATATCCTTAGACTTCACCTTGGATGGATAGGTGGGGAGCAAACCATCCGCATTCAATTCACCATAGGGATCCGCAATAACGACAGCAGACGCAGGACGAGGGAATTTAGTCCGCGCCGCCTTAGCCCCACGACCCACAACCAGTGGCGGATTAGGTTGAGCGGGCACCCCTGGGTGCAAAACAAGTCGGCGCCCGGAACGTCCCTGCGGACGAGCAGCTTGAGGGGCTTCCTCCTCGTCATCATCCTCTTCTTCTCCACCTTCGGGTCTCCCAGATGTACTTGGGTTGGTCGGACCTGTTTCCGTCGCAACACAGTCCTCCTCACCAGCCTCGAACATTTCTACATCCTCCGCCTCACGATCAGTATCACCTCCTTGTTCCGTCCAAGGCACGCTCATGTCAGCAGGCATGCCACCTCTGTCAATGGTCTGAGATTGGACTCGTACCTTTGTTCTCGCGACATTTGTCTCATTTCTCACAGTCTTGTTCCGGGTAATAACAGAGTCTCGGACCCCATGCCCAGCATCTGAATCTCCAGAAGAGACAACCTCCACAACATCCGCGTTACGTTTCTCCGCAGGAAGGCTGTTTTGCAGAATCTCCAATTCCAGGTGGTCTGATGCGGACGAGTTTAACATAACAGACTCGGATCCTTAGTTTATTCCATCATCATAATCGTGAGCTTCGTGTTGATTCTGACTATCACTCTCGGACATCCTAGGGCACAAGGAAACGGATTAGAAAAAGATATTGTGGTCATCCGAGAGTTTGTTTACGTATCTTATTAAATCCCATGGTCCGAAAAAACGTTACTTGATTGTGTGTTCCTATGGGTCATTGTCTCTACCTATTGGCATGCAAGGTCACGCCACAGGGGAGTTCTACGTGCCAATTGGCACTATTATCTACCATGCAAGGCGCAATAACAGAAAGTTCAACAAGATTACTGGCGCTATATTCTACCATACATGGCACATTTACAAGGCAAATCTACGAGTCATATCTACAAATTGATACCATAGTTCAACTACGGAACGCATGCAATACTAGAGTCACCAAAACTCAACATACGACACATCACTTGGCAAAAAACACCCTATCTCTACAGCATATGAGCACGGAAATTCCACAAAGCATACATGCATCCGTGGTAGAAGAAACAATACTCTAAATTTAGAGAAAGCCAGATTTACTTACTTGATAAAGTAGCTGGAGAAAGATTGACGGACGACGAGGCCTTGCTAGCTCTCTGACAGTGACTTGCACGGCAGATCTGATTACTCACTGGAAACCTTGCTTGCTCGGAAGTTAGTTACTTGCTCGGATTGCTTAGGAGTGCTCTGGATTCAATTCGGCTAAAGCGTGACAATGAAAGATCTGGCGATCTATTTATAAAAGGTTAGTTGGGGAAGATGAAGCGTCGCATTACTTGGATTCTAACCCTAGCCGTTGATCATTTCAATCTGACGGTTGCATCGGTTCACATTTGGCGAAATTACAGCACGCCCCATTAAATTTATTTCGGAAATTCTCCACTATCTCGGGATCCTCACTCTGGGCTGGACGGACGACTTACTGGGCCTCTTGGATCACTATTCATCAGCCCAGATGAACCATTTCACATATCCAGCCCAACGGATGACTTCTTTAAATCCTAAAACCATACTCGGATCGCGATATATCTCGGATACAAATACCTTTTCCTTCTACAGTCTGCGATTTTTCCTATCCCGGACTGTAGAATGAACCGGAGGGGGGGGGGGGGCAAGAGATATATTAATTTCTGAAGAAGAAGACAAACCTACTACAGTACTATACTCAGATATCAATAGTTTGAAATTGAGTTAAGCCTAACGGATACTATTCAAACGGCACTCAAATTCATCTATAAATATCAACACTTAGACTGCTTGAGAACACACACAAAACTTACATTGAATACTCTCACAAGCTCTCTCAAGCACACTACTTACCTTCAAGCTTTCTGTTGCGACCAAAGCTCTTGATTCTAAGTAGCACAAAAGTTCTAAGTGTCCTGATCCTTAACAAGCATTGTTATTTGTCAAAGAGTTGAACTAAGATTTCATATATGAGATTCATTCTCTTGAACACTAATCATAGACTTGGGTCAGTAAAGAACAAGATACCATACATTGCGAAGTGTATTAAGTATACTTGATTCATAGAGCTATCTGAATAACTGAACAAGTTATTAAAGAAGCTCACCTGACAAACTACCTTAACCAACACCTTAATCGGCGTGGAGTACATGAAGTACTTAGTTTGGGAAACTAAGGAATAACTCCAAGGTTACTGAGCATAGGAAGTACTTAGTTTTGGAAACTAAGGAATAGCTCAAAAGGTTTCTGAGTACAGGAAGTACTTGGCTGTGAAAGCCGGGGAATAACTCAGGGGGATCCTCAGAAGGGTTCCAGGAAGCGAAAGACTGAAGAGGTATCTGAGGGAAAGGTTGCTACCAAGAAGCCCAGAACTTCACGAAAGAAGTCTGCTGGCAAATCAGTAGGCACACCCATTGAGGTTGTCGATTCCCAGATACCTGCCGCCGCTGCAGATGAACTCATCAATGCTGCAAAAGAGGTATCGGCTACTGAACAAGTAGGCTCAGCAAGAGAAAGTGCTTTCAGAAATGTTAAGACTACTGCCGAAAGCTTTGCTGATGAACTCATCAATGCTGCTAAAGAAAGTAGTGATAGATACCAAGCCCTATCTATAGAAACCGCAAGGATTATGGACCAATCAGTTCCTAATGCTGATGAGAGCTTTGACGATGAAGATGATGAATTAGTCATCTCTCAAGTCCTAGAAAAATCAAATAGGGCTAAGGTTACTGAAAAAGTAACTGGTGTAGAGGTATCTGAAGAAGAACCTACACCACAGGTCGCTGAACAAGCACCTGTTTCAAAGGTTGCTGAAGAAGCAACTTTGTCCAAGGTCACTGGACAAATTACACCATCAGAGCAAGAAAGACTGAAACTTATTGAAGATGCTCTGATGAGTGATAGCTTAGTGTTGGAGGATACTGCCATTGCCTCAACACTCAACAGTCTGTCTCAAGCACAACAACCAAAACAGCCAGATGTGAATACTGCTGAAATGGTACTCGAGTTACATAAACCAACATCTTTCATTGCTGAAGAAAATCCTGCAAAAGAGTAGGTTCCCCAACTCAATGAGAGGGATCAAACTGAGGCATCTGCTCAGAATGATCAATCAGGGGAGGCAATTGAGTTGCATACTCAGGAAAGGCCTGAAGTACCTGAAACTTCAAACAAAGAAGCTGAAATGGAACAACAAGTCCAAAACATAGAAGGGTCACAAGTTCCAGAGATCAATCAGCCTGACACTGCTCAGGTAGCTGAATGGTTTAACTCTCTACTTGTGATAATTTGTGTTTATTAATCTTGTTATTTAATAAAATTTCTTTGTTACAGGCTGAATTAGAAACACAAGAACAAGAGGAAGCTGGAAAGCTTGCCTCAGAGACTGAGAAGGAGGCTACTACAACCTCACCTCTTAAGGAATCTGAGCCTGTGCTATAGACTCCAACTGAGAAAGAAGAAGATAAGGCATACATGCCAGAAAAGGACCTAGAAACCGTCAATGTTTCGAAGAAAATGTCATTAAGCCTTCTAGTGTGAAGGCTCATTCAGAAGTAGAGTGCAAGGGGAAAGAGTTGCGACATCCCCTGCACCCATGGAAATTGATGAAGCCCCCAAGGCAACATCACCAGATTGAACACCAGAAACTGAAAACGTTTCTGCGAAAAATGATTCTGAGCCTCCTGTTGAGGAAGTGAGTGGAAAACTCAGAAATCATTGAAGCTTAATTGCATAAATTCTTTCATGAATATTTCCTAAGTATTGTGATAATTTTAATTCTCAGGATCAAGCAGAAAGAAAGGTTGATGAGGACCAGACATCCAAGTCTCCACCTCACAACAAGATATCTGAGGCACCCCCTGCCTCAGTAGTACAAGTCTCTGAGCTTGATGTACTCATTCAGGTAACTCAGAAACCTAACTACACTCGTACTCAGATATCTACACAAGTTTTGAATCTAACTCAAAACTCTTTCTTTCAGGCTCAAACAAGTGCCACTAAGCTCCCTGTTGATGAGAAAGAGGACCTGCTTCCTTTCTTTAAGGAACACACTTTGCCAAAGCATCTGAAATGCTTCAAGAAATGGCAAAAGCTCCGATGCTCCGATCTATCTGAAATCTTAAAGGTGATTGATCACCACACAAGGAGAGCACGAGCCCTTGACTTGGAAAACTACGTCCATGCAATGTTACCCACTGAACAATATTCTTTCGGAATATTGATGGATAAGGATTTTGTCAAGGAATTGGCCAGAAAGCTGATCCAAGCTTTCAAACAAGCGGATGGTCAGACCAGACTACAGATGGCATTCAAGCCTACTTTTCCCCAGACTCTACAATACATACCCTCTGAACAAGAGGAAGTTAATGGGCAAACGGTCACTATTCCAGAAGTGATCAACCTGGTCTCTGAAGATGAAGAAGAGAAGGAAACTGTGAGAACAATTATGAAGATCCTCCTTCTGACCATCACAAGGATGAGGATAAGAAGGATGACGATGATGCCCCTGCACTGAGGTGAACAGAAACAATGCCTCTCAACGAAAAGCACACTGAGAGGACATCACAGCAATCCCCTCCTCCATCTCCTCAGAAATCTACCCATCCGTCTCCCCAACACAAAGACACCACTGAACAAGTAGTTGAGCACTCTGAGGAAACAACTCAGAAAATATCAGATGCACAAGCCAGAGTTGCTCAACTCAAACAACTGTTGGAGGAAGAACAACAGCTACATCTTCAACTGGAAGAAAAGATAGCTGAATCCAGAGTCAAGCTAGACAAACTTGAAGAACAAAAACGGAAGGAAACGCAAGCTTACTCTGAGATTAAAGAGCTCCGGGAAGCTGTTGACTATATTACTAAGGAGCTAGATGCTGAACAAGCATCTGAAGCAAAGCATGATGCTAACGTTGCATCTTCACCAAAGAAACCATCCTCCAAAGGCAAGAAACCCATATCTGAGATGGTTGCCGCTTTCAGAAACCTTGATGAAGAAGTACAAGAGGATGAAGATCACTGGGCTGATGACTCAGATGATGAAGAAGACATAACCTTGGCAGAACATGCAAATATTCACTTGGGAGTTTCTCACTTAAAGAGAAAACTGATAGCTCCTCAAAGCTTCAGTAAGAAACCAAATCTCAACTCCCATGATTACATGGCCAGATACCAGGTTCTGGCAACTCTAAGAAAGGAGTTGTCTCAACAAAATGAAGAAGTAATTGCATCAGTCCCTGCTGAAATGAAAAAGTTCACTGAGCTAATCACTCAAAGAACAACAAGCTTGGTCATTGCTCAGAGAGACCTAGGCATGGTAAGGGATGATGACAATAATCTTGCTGAAAAAGCCCTCAATGAGGCTAGCTATGCTGCTGGAAAAGCAGATGCTACTCAAGGCCCACTGGCAGAGCTCACTGATAAGAATACTGGTCTTATCAAACAAAATCAGGAGCTCAAGGCCACTCTGGAATAGTTGGTTGCTGCTTACAACTATCTGCAAGGCAACTTTAACTCCCTTTCAGAATCCTTTGTGATTCTTAGTCAGTCAACAATGACTAAGGGGGAAGGATTTCAAGATGCTCAGAGAGGAAGAGGAAGAGGAAACAAAAGAAAATCTGAACAACCACCTCTCAGAATTAATGAGCCCTCCTCCAGTCAGACTGCTCTACAGATAGTGGCCACCACTCAGCAACTTCCTGAAAAAGGAATGACAACAAGGGCCAGAGCACAGAAACCTCCAAGGAGTACCAAGGCTCCAAGGAGAAGACAAGTAAGAGGGATTGATGAGTCTTCTGAAGAAGAAGAAGAAGAAGAAGAAGAAGAAGAAGAAGAAGAAGAAGAAGAAGAAGAAGAAGAAGAAGAAGAAGAAGAAGAAGAAGAAGAAGAAGGCCAAATCAAATCCCTGGGCAATGAAGAAGGCTGCAAAAGTCTCACAAGAATTGATATTGATGATGATGAAGAGACTGATGAAGATGAAGCTCCTCTTCACAGAAAAAGAAAAATTGATAGCCTAACTGAGCCCATAGCTGCAAAGCCTTTGGCAGCTAAAACACCCTCTGGAAATACCAAGTCTATCCAGGGTGGTTCTTCAAGCAATACCCCAAGGGAAAATTCAAGACAAAGGAGGAACAGGCTAAGAGCTGAACAAAGAAAACTTCAACTACCACTCAGGCCTGAAGAAGCCAAGATTGAGTATGTGAAGACCAACAATGACTCCTCTGTCTACAGGTGCATTAATCAGAAGAATGGCTACTGGATTCTGGAACTCAAGCACTTATTGGTAAATGAAAAATTTCGTAACCAATCCATAAACAGCTCATGGCATGGAGAAAAGACAAGCCAATCTTGATTAACACCAACCACATCAAAGCCTGGTTGGATTTTGAAGTAATCAAGAGAATAGAAGCCATGAAAAAGGACCTCTCTGATGAATGTACTTATGAAAAGCCAGATGATGTGCACAGAATTTCCAACATCACTGGAACAGGCACAAGAGCAAGACTTGATGTGGAACCCTATAAGTCCTTCTACTTGACTGAAGATCAATAAAAGGGTGACATCAGATATCTGAAGATCATATATGAATACTTCAAGCTATCAGATATCAGAATCGAGCATGCCTGGAAGTAGGGAAAGTATCTATGGGTCAAGCACTTTGCCAAGAAGAATCCAACCAAAACCTACAAGGAAGTCTGTGGATTTGCCAGAGACACAGAGATGATTGTCAAAACACTTCTCTATGACTACTCTGATGATGTCAAAAGGTTTTGTGATAGGAAATTTGCAGATTGATCCATGGAACTGCTTTTGAAGACTTGAAGTGTTGAAGACTTGAAGACTAGTTTATTAGGATGTCTACTTGGAGCTTGGTTACTCCTGTTGTCCTAATTTAAACTATGTATTTTGTATTTTGTTGACTGAGAAGAAATGTTGTTTTATCTTGTATTAAAGTTATCTTTGAACTTTCTTTGTAACATATCTGATGAACCTACTCTCAGATATCAATTTCTATAAAAGATAACTTGTCAGCAAAGATCACACCTTGTGATTTGGTTGATGTTTACTTTCTGCACTTAATTATACGAATTGAAAAATCATGAGAAATGATTAAGTGATGGATTGTTCCCTCATCCAGATTTGTAATAGGTCAGATAGTCATCGTTGACTGATCAAAATGGGGGAAATTTGTTAGGAATATCTGTTTAGATTTTGATCAGCAACCAAATGACTTATCTTAGCTCAGAAAGGTGGTTAGTACTCTTGGTTCACTTGAACACTATAAAAGAGGAAACTCACTAAGTATGATAGTCTAGCAAATCTTGTATAGGATGTTAGGTCTCTGAATGTAATTTTTATTCTCTGAAGAAGACCAAGAAGAAGGCATCCAGCAGGAAAAGTGTTAGGAATATCTGTTAGTATTTTGATCACTCATCACATGTTCTTATCTTAGCCAGAAAGGTGATTAAGTGCTCTTGGATCACTTGAACATTGTAAAAGAGGAAATCGCTGAGTATGATTAGTCTAGTAAATCTTGTATTAGGATTATAGGTCTCTGAGTGTAATTTTTATTTCAAGAAGACCATGAAGATCAATCCTAGCAATGGAGCTTTTCTGAAGATTAGAAGACTGAAGATTGCACAAGGTTTATGAAGACACAAAGGTTTAGTCTAACTCAGAAAGACTATGTCCTTAATCCTTTCTTAAGTATATTAACTTATTTTCGGGGATATGATTCTGGACATATGACATCATCAGTATGGAGCATGCAAGCCATCAGAAAGGCTCATGTATCCGTCGAGACTAAAGGACAATGAACAGTACTATGCATTAAATGCATCGGCAGAAATGCTGCAAAAAGCAGTCCTCTCTGAAAAATGAGATAGTGACTTCTGAGTACATAGTTCAAGATATAAACGGATATAATTTGATAGAGAGCACAACGGATACAATTCAAACGCCTCTCAAATTTATCTATATATATCACACACTTAGATGCTTGAAGAACATACCTTAGAACGCCTATCTTCTTGCAAACTTACCATCAAGCAAAGTATTCTCTCAAGCACTCTACTACCCTTTCTGAAAGCTTTCTGTTGCTTGAAGAATCACTAGTAGTTCTAAGTTGTCCTGAACCTTAACAAGAGATTGTTATTCGTGAAAGAGTTGAACTATCAGATACCATTTCTGAAGATCATTCTCCAGAACGGACACCAATTACTTGGGTCAAGAAAAAGCATCGTCATCCATTGAACAAGTGTATTAAGTAGTCTTGTTCTATTAGGCTCTCTAAAAACATAAGCGAAAAGTTATCTGAGAAGCCTCTCTGACAAACCTTATAACCAACACCATCAAGGCGTGGAGTAGAGGAAGTACTTGATTTGGAAAATCAGGGAATAACTCCAAGGTTATCTGAGTAGAGGAAGTACTTAGCTCTAGGAGCTGGGAATAACTCAGGTGGAACATTTGGTTGGGAACCAATTGTTTAAAAATCTTAGAATAGGATTTTTGTAACGTGAACTCAATTATCTGTTCTAGTGAATTCTAGGTCTCAGAAAGACCAGTGGATTAGTTGGAGGATTACGCCACCTCCGGATACCACTATACTTGCTGTGTTATTTACCTTTCAGATTTATCTTTCAAAGCACACACACATACTTATTGTTTACGCACTTACCTATCTTAAAGTCTTCCGCTCCTGAATCTAAGTATCGAAACCCCGTTTCGAGAAGCTGTGTTTATCGACAAAGTTTTAAAGACTATTCACCCCCTCTAGTCTTTTACTTTGCGTTATCTGGACCAACAAGTGGTATCAGGCGGGAGGTTCTAAAGCCTTCGCTGAACCTAGATCCCAGATAGGTGAAGGAACTTTGTCCCTTTCTAAGGACTATATAATTTGTGTGTTAAGTGTGCAGGTATGTCTCTGAGTGATGCACCCGTTCTGAAGCCAGAAAACTACGAGAAATGGAAAAACAACATGATGCTCCATCTGGAGGCCATTAGTGATGAAATGATCTATGTCATCTATGCAACTACTAGTGATAGTGGTCGTGTTGCTCGTGGAAGCATTATGTATGAAGACAAGCCAAGAGAGCTCTGGACATCTGAAGATGCCAAGAGACACAGATTGGATGGTCAAGCTCGTAATATCATCATCGATCGACACTGAGCACATACGATTATGGCGTAGGGTGCTAAAAGCGGCAAAAGTTGCTGGCAATTGATTGAAGAAATGCGGTTAACCGAAAACCAAAGAAAACAAGTTCGAAGTTCTTAAATTGAAGTTCCAAAACTTCAAGCAAGGTCCCTGAAACTCGGAAGAACTTGATTTCGGGTTTACTACTCTTATGAGTGATATGGCTGCACTTGGTGAAAGCAATGATACTCCCAGAAAAGATTAAGACTATTGTCAAAAGTGTCAATCACAGCTGGGAGCACACTAAATTCTTTTATTTCAACCAAGGAATGCCAAATATTACTCCAGTAGAGCTCTTCTCTCATCTTGCTACTGTAGATTATGAGACAACTCAGAGAGAACAAACAGCTGAGAAGTTGCAAAGTGTTGCTCTAGTCTCTCAAGGTACCTCTGAAAAGAAAGATACCAAAGACGCATCTGAAGAAAATGCTCTTGCAGTAAGACACATAAATAAATTTGTGAGTCAAGAGATTGAGAGAAGAAAAGCTAAAGAAAAGCTGAAAAAGCATCTTGGCCCAAACTATCATCAGTACAAGAACATTCAACTAAACAACTCTCTGAAGACCCCCATTCAGAAAGGTGTTAGTACTGAATCAGCAGAGATAGGAAATGATATCTGCTTCTATTGTCAAAAGCCTGGTCACTTCAAGAGAGATTGCCCTGCTTTAAACAAGCTCAAGACAGGTGACAAGAAGGACAGAAGAAATTACAAAAGAAATCAAAGGGCCTTACTGACTGAAGAAAGGAAGAAGATTCAAATCCAACTTGATGCTCTAGATATTGAGACAGATTCTGAAGATGGAGATTCAAATAACTCAAACCTATCATCACCAGAATTGTGTGGAATCACTCACGACGTAATCGATTTCGGCCTTAAGAAGAATGAAATGTGTGGAGTTGCTGAGATTGCTGGTCCAGACATCTCCAACATTGAAATGTGTCTTATGGCTGATGAGGCAACTAACATTTCACAGTTTCTGTACTATGAGAGTGATGATGGAATTGAGGATCTGGAGTTAATCAGGAGTGAATTGGATCGTTATGAGAAAGAATTTCTGGAAGCACAATCCAAAACCAGAATTCTAGAGGAAAGCAAAGAAACTCTTGAAAAAGGTTTACGAGCTAACTGAGTATCTGAGAACAAGAGCGCTGAAATAGCCCTTCTGAAAAGTCAGATATCTGAAAATGAAAATTTTCACAAAGTAGCCTTGGATGAACTTAATAAGAAAATGATGAAGCTGCTTTCTGAGAATGAGGAACTCCGAAAGAAAGAGCTATCCTTCCAATCTTATGCAAAGGCTAGTGACACTCTCACTGAGGTTCAATCATATCTGAGAGATCCCTCTGAGAAAGGTGGACTTGGACTTGATGAACAATCAAGTAATTCATCTCCTCTGAAGAAGAGTGATGAAAGGTTGACCTTTGTAAAAAGACAACAGAATGGTTCTTCAACCACCTATAGCATTGGTCAGAAAGCTAGGGTAGTTGACAAAGGAAAAGGTGTAGCAACCCAACCTTTGAAAGAACAACAAGTTCACAAGAAACTTGTGGATGAGGTTTCTGAAAAGAAATACAACCCTCAGACATGTAACCATCCACATTGCTATGTTACTAGGAAAGGAAGAATTGCTGGAATAGGCAAATTCTCTACTGTACCATTTTATGAAAATAAAGACGGTGCAGAAACTAGTAAGGCTTCTGAAGACCGCATTCAGAAAGCCAAAGGTGTTCGAAATGGCATTGGCTATCGTGCTATTGGAAAAGTCCTTTTACAACAATATAAGGAAGGACAAGAACAATGGCACAAGGCTGATATTGCACGTAGCAATAAACAGAAGTGGAAGAAATCTCAAGCCACTGAAAAACTGAATGCTAGAGCTAGAAGGAACCGGCAGAAAGGCTAAGTTCTTTGAAAAGCAACCCGAAACCAGTGGTCGAAAGCACCAAAGGGAACACCTCGAAACACCCCAAGAAGGAAGATTGAGATCAAAATTACTGATTCTATTGCTTCTCATTCTGATAAAGTTAGACAAAAACAAACTCCTAAGAAATTCACTAAAATGTGGATTCCTACTGGAAGAATGTTTAGTCTAAGTGGTTCTATCTCTGAGGCAAGAACCTAACTCCTGTTTCCTGTTTTGTGCAGAACGCCTCTTGGACTAAGGCTCAATGGCTATTTGATAGTGGATGCGGAAAGCACATGACAGGAGACAAAGCAAATCTGGTCAATTACAAAGCTTGCAACAATGGACCAGACATCAGATTTGTTGGAGGAGAATTAAATCCCTCTCTGGGATTTGGCAACGTCAAATTGGGATCTTTAACAATTACTGACGTATTACATGTTAAGGGTTTGAAATACAATCTATTTAGCATGAGCCAGTTTGCAGACAAGGGATTTACTGTGAAATTCAAAGCAAAGTTTTGCAAACTTATTGACAATGAGTCAAAGCAGACAGTCTTGGTTGCTCGGCGGAAAGGCAGTCTTTATGTTGCCGATTGGGCATCTGCCACAATCAAGAATGTCTCATGGTGAGTCAATCTGGTCACAGAAGAACCGGTTATGGCACAAAAGAATGAGTCACTTGAACTTCAAAACTCTGAACAAACTTGCAAGAAAGAGTTAGTGGTTGGCCTTCCCAAAACATCTTCGAGAAAGGATGGTATCATTACTTTGTCGGATGGGGAAACAATCTAAGATCTCTTTCAAGTCCAAAATCGAGACACTCTAGTGTTAGACCAACGCAACTATTACACATGGATCTTTTGAATCATCGTAACTAGTTATGCGGGAAAGAAGTATGGTGCAGTTGTTGTAGATGACTTCTCAAGATTCACTTGGGTTGTCTTTCTAAAGCACAAATCTGATGCTAGGGTGGAGATACCAAACTTGCTGAATAAGCTTGAAGTCATGAAAAATGACAAAGTATCTGCAATCAGAACAGACCATGGTACTGAGTTTGTCAACCAGTACATAAAGGAGTTTTGTACCGAAGGTATACAACACCAACTTTCCTCTGTAAGAACACCACAACAAAATGGTGTTGCAGAAGGAAAAATAGAACCCTTAAAGAAGCAAAAGGACAATGTTGGTGACCTTTGAAATAAGTGAAGTTTATTGGGTTGAAGCTGTAAACACAGCATGCTACACTCAGAACAGATGTTTGATAAACAAACACCATGACAAGACCCCTTATGAGCTCTTGGTTGGTAGACCCCCTAATATTAAACATCTGAAAGTGTTTGGTTGTAGATGTTTTGTTCTTAACAATGGAAAAGAGTCTCTAAGAACATTTCAACCAAAGGCAGATGAAGGAGTGTTTCTTGGTTATTCTATGAATAGCAAAGCTTACAGAGTTTACAACAAAAGAACAAAGAAGATTGAAGAATCAGTTCATGTTGTATTCTATGAAGAAAGCAAGAAATCACCCCTTGATGATGAACTCTCAGAAAGGTTTAAGGAACTAATGTTAAAGGATTCTGAAGAAGAACTCTCAGAAAGGAAAAACATCATTGTGGAAAGAGAGGATGACTCTGACGAAGAAAATCATGAAATGCCTAGTAACAACCAGATGATTCTCAGACATGATGAAGAATTTCCTATGAGAATTCTAGAAATGGAAACTAAAGATGTTCATCAGAGAGCTAATTCTGGAAATGACCTCTCTGACAGGCATGTCCCAGAAAGCCCTCACACTGAGCAAGTGTCAGACATTCAATGCCCTTCTGTGGTACAAAATGTCATAGATACTGGAAAAGTATCAAGTCATAATCATAGTGATTCACATTCAGATCACATAGATGTTGACCCTACTAGCCCCAAACCCATGATGAGATGGATCAAGGATCATCCTGCAAAGGATGTGATTGGACCAATCAATCAAGGTGTTAGGACTAGGAGAGCAATAGCTGAAAATGCTAATTCTCTCTTTGGATGTTTCATCTCAAACATTGAACCTAAAACTATTGAAGAAGCATTAAGAGACCAAGACTGGATCTCTGCAATGCAAGAAGAGTTGGATCAGTTTGAAAGAAACAAAGTCTGAAAACTAGTTCCATTTGTAGAAGGAATATCTGTGATTGGAACCAAGTGGGTTTTCAGAAACAAGATGAATGAATCTGGTGAAATAACCAGAAACAAAGCAAGGTTGGTTGCCAAGGGATTCACCCAGACTGAAGGCTTAGATTTTGATGAGTCATATGCACCAGTTGCCAGATTGGATGCGATAAGACTCTTTCTGGCCTTTGCAGCTCATAAAGACTTTAAAGTTTATCAGATGGATGTCAAAAGTGCATTCTTGAATGGTGAACTTGCTGAGGAAGTCTATGTTGACTGAAAAATGTCCTGAATCTCTAAAGTCTGAGTAAGCAAGGTAGAAAAGAAGTAGGCCTCTGAGAACATGCTCTCAGAAAGCCAAGTTGTTAAGAAGTGATGCAAAGGTTTCTGAGTAGCAACACTCAGAAAGGCAAAATATTTCTGGAACGGGTATCCAGAAAGGCAAAAGTTGGTACACACTCAATGAGTAAATAAGAGTAGAACTTACTTACTAAGAGTGGGTCAAATACATTCAAACAACTGAAGCTTCTGACACTTGAATTCAGGAAGCTATTTAGTCATAAAGAGAAAGGGACACACAAAGCCCAAAAAGTATAAGTTCTGAAAGTCAAACATGTGCAATGTCTTGTATTTTTACCATTTTCATGATAAACAATATATAGATAAGTACTTGACACTCAGAATGATTAGCTCAAACGATTAAGTGTTCCTACTCTTTACTAAGTGACACAATGAATGTAGCATATTAAAAATCCATCAAGTCGGCACATTACCATTTGTTGATTGATATCATTACAAGATATTCAATATAAGCCCTTGATGTATAAATGTTTGATCTCAACGGCTGATATTAAAACAAAGCAAGTAATGTCTGTTTAGAAATTCAGACGTGGCCCACTAAGCATTTAATGAGAAACGTGTGTGATACCACGCCTATGCAGATACAAAGACACACATTCATACTCAGTTATATGTATGTTGTATCTATGTACGTTTTGTCTGCTATATATATAGGATTTGGGCAAAAGACAAACACTTTTACCAATTTCGAAATTTTCAAACTTGCATCAAAATAGCAAAACCTCTCAAGTTTTCTGCAAAACTTCTTCTGCAACTCAACTTCTTGTGCTTAGTCTTCTGAAAAGATAGACTAATCTCAATTATTCTTGCAAAATCCATCTGTAAACACTCACTCAAAGACTCTATATAAGAGATAGCACCAAAGAAGATGACCACCAAGAACCCTAAGGCCGCATCATCTGCTCCTGCTGAAAAGCAAGGAGGAAAAGAACTCAAGGTGTTGAATAAACGCCTTCTAGGAGAGTTTACCCCTTCTGACTGGAATTCAAGTCACAAGACGAATTGGGGAGCTTCTCTTGTGAAGAAATATGTTTCTGCAGTCATTTCTTCAAAAGCAGATAGAAAACTGATATTGGGAATGTTGAAAAGTTCCCATATCTACAAGTTTCTGTGTGCTGCACCCAGTGGACTATCCACACTGGATGTGTTGGAGTTCTACAACAACTCCAAAATCTTCACAAAAGTTGTGAATGATGTAGAAGAGAAGTACATGCAGACTGAAGTTCAAGGACAAGAAATTGTCCTAGACTGCAAGACTTTCTGCAACTTATTCCGATTGAAAAATCGAGGAACAACCGACGACATCAACATCAGGGATGCCTCCATTATTCAAAGTGTTAAGGAGCTATTTGAGGCAATCCAGATTGAAAATGCAAAGGGTTGCCCAGCAAACTTTGTTCTGAAAGCCATCTGAAAATGCAAGTTGCACTTGATTAGTTAATCTTATCTTTCATGATTCAGTTCAATGTTTGTGTTTGTTGTTGTTGTTTGTGAACTGCAGGATTTCAATGTTGTGCAACATTGCGAAATAGTGCCGATACAATGTTGGAACAACATTACGGACAACAGCAGACAACATAGAAACAAGCAGGCCAATTGGATTGATGACTTGGACTGGAAGCAATCAATTCGAATTTCTGCAGGAATAAGGAAAGAGTTTGAGTTGCTTTGGACATAAGGAATGCAATCTAAAGAGAGAATCTTTCAAGAATATTGTTGAAGAAAGCAAGAAGGAAATATATTGTTGAAGACACTAATATGGGAATTTCCTTCTAGCTGATTATTGAAGAAAACAAGAACATGAAAAATTGCCTTTGCTGAGATCCTATTGCCTTTCGACTTGGATGGGAGCCGTCGATATCTCAAGTATATATATAAGGATTCAGCCGAGCAATCATGGAGCCTTTCTTGATGATCAATCGAGATTTTATTAAAAGATTTTAGGCTTCTTGTTTTCTGCTAGCTTTAGAGTTTGTCTAAGAGTATTCATTGTTGGAATAACTCTTTCAAACATCGACCTAGAATAGCTTTTACTGTTAGTTCTTCTAGGGCTAGTTTTGGTTGTTTAATCAATCGTTTGTGATTGTATTAAACCTAGTTGATTAGATCTACTTTTCCTGTCAGTAGATATTTTGCCTAAGGCGCTGCCAGTATATTTTTCTATATATTGGCTTGGTAATAGAAGTTTCATTATTATTCATCCGCTTCTATCTGTTTACTGTAGACATTGTTGAACAACATTGTTGGCAACATTGTCTGTTGATCTAGTTCCAAGTACCAATCCGGGATCCTATGTTCTAACAAGTGGCATCAGAGCCAGCCACCTAACTACTGGTGTCTAGATTTGGTACTACTACAATGGAAGTTGCAAACTCAAGTGTCTACAGGCCACCTATGCTTGATGGATCGAACTACCACTACTGGAAAATCAGGATGAGGACATACATCAAGTCCATTGAATGTCGAGCTTGGAGATCTGTTCTAGAAGGATTTGTCCGCTCTTGAAGGACACGATCTTGATGGAGATATTGTTCCCATACCTGAAGAACGCTTCACTGCAGGTGACTTTCTTTTAAGCTCTTACAATGAAAAAGCTTTAAATGCCATTTTTGGACATGTTGATGCTCATATGTTTAAAATCATTCAAAATTGCACTACAGCTAAACAAGCTTGGGACTTACTTCAGAATCATTGTGAAGGTGATAATAGTGTCAAACAAACTAAACTTCGAATGCTTTGGTCAAAATTTGAAAATCTAAGAATGGAAGAAGCTGAAACCATTGATTCTTATTTTGAAAAGCTTTTGACTTTGTCTAATGATGTTCAACTTCTTGGTGATGCTATTTCCAACAAGCAACTGATTTCTAAAGCCATACGTTCTCTCTCTTCAAAATTTGACACTAAAGTTACTATTTTGGAAGACACTCACAATCTGGCTACTATGGATTTTCATACCTTGATGAACAATTTGAAAAATTTTGAGATAATTGATAACGAAAGAAAAGGTACGAAAATCCTTAGTATGTCCCTTCACTCTAAATCTAAAGCTAAAGTTACTGAGCTTGAAAGCAGTAGTGATGATTCTGAAGACATGACTGAAGAAGCCTACAATAACTTGGTTAGGAAAATTGAGAAACTTAGATTCAAGAAGAATTCTAATAGAGGCTCTTCGAGCAACTCAAAAGGAACTAGAAATTTCAAAAAAAAAACTGGTGTGTCTAACTCTAGCCCTAGTCTTAGTAAACTTAGTAAAGTTAGATGTTTTGAATGTCAAGGATGGGGCATTATCAGAATGAATGTGCTAACACTCTTCGAAAGGAGAAAAAGACTATGCTTGCTTGTCTCAGTGATGTTTCAGATGACGAACAGGAAGACGATGATCCAGAAGTTCATGCCAAAGCCCTATCTACTGTTCTGAACAATGTTGAGAAACAATGTTGGTCCAACATTGACAAAAGAAGTCTTTTTCGACTATGATGATTCTCAAAACTGTGAAACACTTTTCGGGACTAACCCTGAGGAATCATTTTCTACTAATGTTTTGTGTCTACATGGTTCAGTTGATCTATCTGCAGATTATCCCGGAAGAGCTGAAATCGATGAATGAAAACAATGTTGAGTCAACATTGACATCAACATTGTACATTTTAAACTGTCTTTTCGATGTCTCTGTCGTAAAGACCTGTACCAAGAATAAACAGGTTGTTGCAGTCTTGAGCAGTTCTGACACTACTCACGAAAGCGACATCGAACGAAAGGTGTCTAAACCAAGAACTCCAGCTGGTGTACAAGGAGAAATTGTCAATGATGACACAACATTGAGCTCAACATCACAGGCAGAAATTCCATCTGACGGTACCCATGAGATGAGCATGATAGGTGAACCCAGCACTCCTATGGCTAATGGTCTTATGCTCAGCAGAATCGATGTTGGAGATGATGTTGACTAACATTATCGAACAATGACTCATGACCTTCTATATCTATCAACCAAAGATACCTCACATCATGTTTTATGTGTGTGTTTGTGCAGTATCGCCTAACCTAAAATCCCACACACGATTGTTCTTAAAAGATTTTTCATATATATATCACGAACTGTTAATCTTAGATTATGGTATGCATGTGATACAAACACTAATCTAGTGGGATTTAGTGATTCTGATTGGGCTGGTGTTCTAGATGATAGAAAATACACTAGTGGAGGTTGCTTTTATCTTGATTCTAATTTAATGTCATGGTATTTCAAGAAACAGAACAATGTGTCACTCTCATATGTTGAATCTGAACATGTAACATCTGGGAGTTGTGTTACTCAATTGATATGGGTGAAAAATATGATGCATGACTTTGGTCTTCAATGTGATACCTTGTTGATGTTCTGTGATGACCTTAGTGCCATAAATAATTTTAAGAAGCCTGTTTTGCACTCACGCACGAAACACGTAGACATTGGGTATAATTTTCTTAAGGATATGGTCAATCTGCAAGTAATAGTCATACAACACTTAGATACAACCAATCAACTTGCAGATATTGTTACCAAGCCTTTGAATTGTGAGAGATTCTTCAGTCTTAGGAGATCTCTTGATTTGTGCTCTTTGTGATCTTCGATGTTGAAACCAGTGTTGACTCAACATCACAGTCAACACTGGCTGCAGAAAAGTGATGTGTTTTTTGTTGCCTTTTGATTTTCTTTATTTTTTTTATTTTTTTTTGTGTGTGTCTATGTGCTTTCTGTGCTTCTGTACTGGTCTATGGCTGTTCCTGCTTTGTAGCTTACAGTGGTGATGCTTAGGGTTTGAAAGGCTATTTGAAACCAAGGTTGAAAGGGATCGAGTCTCCTGTGTGTTTGCTTTATGTAAAACCCACTTTTGCTGCTTTTTGGCTATTTTTACTCATACCTTGACTCACACTTGATGTTGCCTCCTGTCCTTTATGCTTAATAAATCTAATGAATTATGATAAAAAGGGCTCGAAGTGTTTCCGTCGAGGATCGTGTTGGGCAGGTTTCAAATACTATCCAGATATCGACGTGGCCAATGTGTCATATGTCGTGAGGGTTGATGGCATGTACTGGAAACCAACACGCACAAAAGTGCCAATTCTCGTAATGCTACTGGTTCACTTTCTGAGTACCAAATTACCCAATGTGGTCAAATGAGTGATTTTATGCCATGAGACGTGTGTTTGCCTAACTCCGCATAGCCTTCGGCTTTGGAGCGGATTCATACGTGTTCCAATTATTTGACATGGTTCACGGTCTCATGGTTACCCCCACTCAAACTTATGCTAATTGTTCAATTTACTTCTTGAGGCAATGTTGAGTGTGTTTCTTTGGTATTCCTTTCTCTCTCTGTCTTTGCCTGCAGCATCAGTGGTGTTAATCGAATCTGCACATTTTGAGACTTGGTTTCCTGGCTGACTTACATTAAGAGTGTTCTGATTTCCCGATGTTGTCATCAATGTTGAGTCAACATGCTGGTCAACATTGGCTGTCCTTGGAGTACTTTATGACTTATATTTGCTATTTTTTATATGTGCTTCTCTATCTGACCTTTCTGTGTGTTTTTGGGTTTGAGGGGGAGTAGGTCTGAGGTGTTTCAGGTCTAAGGTGTTTCATTGGGGTTTGGGGTTTTTGCTTTCCTGTTCTTGCATTCCAAGTCATTATTTAAGATCAAGATTTTTAGTGTCAACCTCCCTAGGGTTTATCTGTTAATCTGATTACTATGACTTGACGGATAACTGTTTTACTTGCAACTTTAATCTTTTATTAACAGTTATGCACACTTTATGTAGCATTGATATATATTTGCAGGATCTTTTAAGGCAAACCCAATAACACCCATCATGACCATCCACTCTTATCCTAACACTGCTCTCCAGCTAATCCAACCTCTATTCATGATTACTGCCCTTCAGCCGATCTAAACTCTTTTCCTGCTTCTGCTATCACCTTGGCTGCCAGTGTTGAACTCAATGTTTTCAACATCATTCTCCAACATTGCACAGCTCTTATTGCAGGTCCTATAGTCCACAACTCATTGCATGTCTTCTTGTCTCCTTCTGTGAACTTGGTTGAATAATCTGAGAGATATCTTTCTTCTCAAAAAAGGGGGAGAAGAAAAGAGATTGAACAAAAAGCTAACATACTTTATTTTATTATATTGCTCTCGTCTAATGTTGAGGGGGAGTTCTGTAGTTTCATGCCTGTTATATTTGTGTGTTTCTAACAAGTTTGTTCAGGTGTGTTTTTGTTGTTTGTT
Organism: Plantago major; assembly: GCA_026545765.1. Taxonomy (NCBI): domain Eukaryota; kingdom Viridiplantae; phylum Streptophyta; class Magnoliopsida; order Lamiales; family Plantaginaceae; genus Plantago; species Plantago major. The sequence continues at coordinate 98,102,375 of CM048839.1, forward strand.
TCTAACAAGTTTGTTCAGGTGTGTTTTTGTGAAGAAAGACAAAGGGGGAGATTGAATAGTGCAGTGTTGACTGCAATGTTGTGTCAACATTGCAGACGACTTTGGTTACTGCACTTATACTGCGATTCTACGCAAGTTTGTCTTTATTCACTAACTACTGAGTGCAGGAATTGTCACAAGAAGTATGATATGATGCCCATGATGAGTTCAAAGGAGATGAGTAGACAAAGACATAAGAGGGAGTTTGAAAGTGCATATTTACAGCAATGTTGAGTTTTGTGTTGACTCAACATTGTCCATCAGCATCGATCGATTGCACTTTATCTTTCAGTTCCCAACAAAGGATTCCTCTTGACTTGTTTAAATCCTACTTGTTCGATTTGACTAACAAACTGGTTTTAGGTTGTGTGAAGAAAGATCAGAATTAAGGGGGAGATTGAAAGTGCAATTTAGTGCACTTTGTTTAGTAATTCAACCTTTCTTCGTACCATTACCGGTTCAATGTTTGTAGTTGTTTTTCTATGAATATTTTGTAGGATATATCAAGTTGGGCTTAAACATGCTTAATGGATCAAAAGGAATCAATGAGCCCAAAGGAATGCTATTGCTTGATGAAAGACTAAGATTAAGGGGGAGATTGAAAATGCAAGTTGCACTTGATTAATTAATCTTATCTTTCATGATTCAGGTCAATGTTTGTGTTTGTTGTTGTTGTTTGTGAACTGCAGGATTTCAATGTTGTGCAACATTGCGAAATAGTGCCGATACAATGTTGGAACAACATTATGGACAACAGCAGACAACATAGAAACAAGCAGGCCAATTGGATTGATGACTTGGACTGGAAGCAATTAATTCGAATTTCTGCAGGAATAAGGAAAGAGTTTGAGTTGCTTTGGACATAAGGAATGCAATCTAAAGAGAGAATCTTTCAAGAATATTGTTGAAGAAAGCAAGAAGGAAATATATTGTTGAAGACACTAATATGGGAATTTCCTTCTAGCTGATTATTGAAGAAAACAAGAACATGGAAAATTGCCTTTGCTGAGATCCTATTGCCTTTCGACTTGGATGGGAGCTGTCGATATCTCAAGTATATATATAAGGATTCAGCCGAGCAATCATGGAGCCTTTCTTGATGATCAATCGAGATTTTATTAAAAGAGTTTAGGCTTCTTGTTTTCTGCTAGCTTTAGAGTTTGTCTAAGAGTATTCATTGTTGGAATAACTCTTTCAAACATCGACCTAGAATAGCTTTTACTGTTGGTTCTTCTAGGGCTAGTTTTGGTTGTTTAATCAATCGTTTGTGATTGTATTAAACCTAGTTGATTAGATCTACTTTTCCTGTCAGTAGATATTTTGCCTAAGGCGCTGCCAGTATATTTTTCTATATATTGGCTTGGTAATAGAAGTTTCATTATTATTCATCCGCTGCTATCTGTTTACTGTAGACATTGTTGAACAACATTGTTGGGAACATTGTCTGTTGATCTAGTTCCAAGTACCAATCCGGGATCTTAAGTTCTAACACCATCGGAACCAGTCATCTCCAGAAACACTGGAGTACTTTGGCTCTCATTCTGGTCCGTTGCTTTGATGGCAACAAAGGTGGAGTAGACCAGATAAGCATGGAGAGATGGATGATGATGGATCTTCTGAATAAGAAGCATGAAGGGCAGGAAACCCACTTTAATTGGGGGAAGTACGCCTTCAACAAATTTCTTGGGCACATTGAGGAATTTGAGCCTAAAATCATCAATGGCCTTGCTGAGACAAAGGCCAATATGCATTTTGGTCTCAGAATTTGCTACATTCTGGAAACAATGGGAATAACTCTCAGAAAGAGACAAGAAATCCCAGTCACCAACTCCCTTTTCAGACATGCCTTTGAAGAAAAGGAGAAAATTGCTGCTGAGAAAGCTCAGAAAGAGGCAGAAGAGCTTGAAGCTGCCCAGCAAGGTGAAGAGGTCTCTGAGCAAGCTCCTGCTCAACCTCCAGTTGCCAAAAGAAAGAGGACTCAAAGCAAGAGAGCCTCTAAGTCCCAAAATGTACAAAAAGCACAACCTTCTGGAGACAAGATCTCAGAAGATGTTGTTCGGCCAGAAAGGCAACACCAGAAAGCCCCAAGAATTGCGAGGGCAATTTGCTCAGAAATCTCCAGAGATGATAGAAATATCATAGATGGGTCAGCTCCCAATCTGGACAGTGACTCTGATGATGATGTAGTACTTACACAAGTATTCAAAAAGTCCAGGATTGAGACCCATGGAGGAGCATCAAGCTCAGCCCCTCAGAAAGAAAGGAGCCCCCCTGTACAGCAGGAAGAAGAAGGCCTGGATGAGGAAGATAGAGTGATGGAAGTTGTTGACATTGCTTCTACATTCACAATGCCAGCACTTAATGTGGCTGAAGAAAACCCTGTTCTTGAACAGGTTCCTCAACCTTCTGAGAGAGCTCAACTCTCAGAAAGGGATCAAACTGAGATTAAAACTCAGAATGATACTGCAGAGGAGATCAATAATGAGCACAGAGAGACTGTGGATTCACCACAAGTTCAAGAGACCAATGATCAGCCTGACTCTATTCAGGTAACAAAGATAGTTTGTATCAACATAATTGTATGTTAACTTGTTACTCATAAGTTGTATTTGTTACAGGCCAACTTGGAGACACAATTTCAGGGGGAAGAAAACTTGTCCACTCCCCTGAATCAAGAAGAGGTTACTCCAACCTCAGAACATCAAGAAGAGCCTGTCCCACAGGTAGTAAAAGTTATCTCTGAACAAGGAATAACTAACTTAAAATTGCTCTAATCTTATGTTCTGATATTCTTAAATGTCTCTTATTAGGCTACAACTGAGAAAGTAGTGGAGGTGGAACCAACACCCCAACACCAAGAGTTTCCAGAGGCTAAAAAGCACTCTGAGGAAGTAGTTACTGAGCCTTCTGTTGAGAAGGTAAGTATCAGTAAACTTTCCTTAAGAAAATTTTGGTAAAATTCACTACTTAATCAATATGTTTGTTCTATCTTACAGGCTCAATCAGAAGAACACTTGGACGGAGAGAATGTGATCTTATCTCCTCCAAGAGAAACTAAAACTGCTGAACAAGCAGTATCTGCAGAAAAGGTGCCAGAAACCCCCAAGGTTCCTGAGGAACTTGCTACTGAGCTTCCTCACTTGGAAGTAAGTGAAGTCTCATAAAGCACTTTTCCATCTATCCTTTCCATTAACAGTTTCTAAACATATTTAATTGTAATTCTCAGGTTCAATCAGAAAGAAAGGATGCTGAGGATCAAACTTCTCCTCACATCAAAGTATCTGAGACCTCTATGCCCAAGCAAGTAAAAATCCAAGCAGATGAGCCTAGTGTTTCTACACAGGTATGCTCAGAAAGCTTACTTTTGCACACAGATACTAACACAAGTAGTTTGAACAAAACTAACTTGATCCCTTTCTTTCAGGCTCAAAGTCTAGTGCCACTCAACTTACTCCAAGCCTTTAAGAAGCACACTCTCAAGAAACATCTAAAGTGCTTCAGACAATGGCAGAAACTTAGAAAGGCCGATCTTTCTGAAATTGCAAGAGTAATTGACATCCCAGAGAAAAGGGCCATAGCAATCATTCTGGAAGACCATATCCATGCTATGTTTCCCACAGAATCATATTCTTTTGCCACTCTGATGGATGATAACTTCTTAAATGAAGTAGCACAAAGACTCCTAGCAGACTTTCAAGCTGCTGATGCTCAAACCCAAGAGCAGATGGTGACCCATCCTGCCTTGCCCAGCAAGCTCACAACCTACCCTTCTGAGCAAGAAGAAGTAAATGGGAGGATGATCACACTTCCTAATGTGATCAACCTGGTTTCAGAAGATGAGGAGGAAACTGATGAGAATGACTACCAAGGACCTCCTTCTGAGCATCCAAGTCAAGAAGACAAGAAAAAGGATGATGATGATGATCAGAATGATGATCCCCAACCTGGAAACGGCGGGATTCAGAAATTTAGCAAAGGAAGTGCATAAAAGGCTACTCCTTCCAATACTCAGAAAGCCCCATCATCATCACCACCAAAGTCTCATCAAAATACCCAACAGGCTGAACAAGACACAATTGAAGCAATCACAGCCACTGAGTTCAGGATTGAACAACTCAGATTTAAGTTGTAAGAGGAGAAGAGAATCAACTTAGAGTGTCAAGCTCTTATTGAAGAAAAGGAAGCCAAACTTGAAAAGCTCAGAGAAGCTAATGCTAAGGAACTGGCACTCCTAGATGAGCAAAGGTTGTTGAAAAATGCCATCGTTGTCACTGCTGCTGAGATAGATGCCATGGATGACAATGATGATGAAGAGCATTATGCTAAGGCTGCATCAGAAAGACCTTCTACTTCTCAGAAGGCCAGCATACTCAAAGGCAAACAAAAGATTGCCACTCTGCAAACAATCCAAGAAAAGGATTATGAGAATGATGCTGAAATAAACCCAAACTTGATCTCCCAAGCAGAAGATGAGAGGCTAATCACTAAGGAAAAGCTAGCCCTTCTGGCTCCTCAAATTTTCTCTGCTCCAGGTGCTTCAAGAAGTGATGAGCACAGGTCAAGAACAGCTGTTTTCTTGGAACTAAGAGACAGACTTGTTGCTCAAGACAACCAAGTCCTACAGTCAGTCCCAGAAGAGATGAAAGATTTGGCTGCTGCATTGCTAAATAGAGCAACCAGCATAGCTCTCTCTCAGAAAGACTTAGCTCTGATCAGGGAAGAAGACTGCAACAATGCCAATCAAGCACTAGCAGATGCTACTTATGCTACTCAACAAGCTGAGGCTATTCTAAGGCCTCTTGAAGAGCTCAACAGAAAAGAGCAAGTGTTGGTTAGGCAAAACAAGGACATGAAAGAAGAAATCCAAGAATTGGTCAGGGTGCATAACAACCTCCAGAAGAATTTTGAATCACTCTCTGAAGCTTATGCTATCATGAGTCAGTCATTCATGACTAAGGGGGAAGGAGAGATGCCTCAGAAAGGCAGAGGAAGAAAAAGAAAACAATCAAATCTCCCCTCCTCAAGTCAACTAGTCATTAAGGACACCACTGGAGACACCCCTGCTGAAGAAGTTGTTCCAGATCAACCAGCCAGAAAGCTGAGAAGTATGGTCACTAGGGGTACCAAGTCCCTTAGGATCTCAGATGGGAACAACCAGAAAGCTTCTGAAGAAGAAAATCAAGAAGAAGGTGAGGTAAGAGGTCAAGAGAGCTGCAAGCCTCACAACTGGAACATCAATAATGATGATGAGGATGAATCTGATACTGATGAACATCCACTTCACAAAAGAAGAAGGCAAGCAAGCCCCTTACAACCTCCTCTGGTAGGAAGGCCATTAGCAGCCAGAACCCCTTCTGGAAATACCAAGTCAATTCAAGGGACTTCCACCAGCACAGCCCCAAGGCAGGAAGAAAGAGTCACAGGATCTCCTGACAGAAGGCCACCTAACAGAAAGGCTAGAAGGGATATTCAGTTTGGCAGAGCAAACAAAGAAACTCATCAAGAAAAGCCAACTGATGCCCACATTGAGTATGTGAAGACCAGTAATGAAGAGTCTTCATATAGGTGCATTCTGAACAAGAAAGGGTATTGGATTCCGGCGCAACATCTACTTGTCAATGATAAGTTTCCAACTCCCATCTTCAACCAGATCCTAAAATGGAGTGAAGGCAAGCCAAATTTGCTAAAACATGAGCACATTCATGCCTGGCTAAACTTTGAGGTTGAAAAGAGAAATGATGCCAGAAAGATGGACCTTTCTTTTTCTTGTCCTTACCCCAAGCCAGAAGATGTGCACAAGACAAGAAAACTGGATGGTAGCTACTGAAGCGTAACAAGCTAGGTGTTCATCCCTATGAGTCATTCTACATGACAAAGGATGAATATCTGGATGATATTCACTATCTGGAAGAAATATACAAGTATTTCAACCTATCTGAGCTACAAGTAGACCATGCCTGGGTCTGGGGAAAATACTACTGGGTCAAACACTTTCTGAAGAAAAACTACAATCTTGGCAAGAGTTACCATGAAATTTGTATCTTATCCAGAAAGACAGAACTTTCTGTCAGAAGGATACTTTATAACTATGTCCAAGAATACAGAAAAGTGGATGATTATGTCAACTGATCCAGAAAGGGTGCTGAAGAACTTGAGGTTTCTGAACCTAAGTTATTTTTGAAGACTTGAAGACTAGTATCTTAGAATGTTTACTTGGAGCTTGGACTCTCTTGTTGTTCTAATTTACTTAGTTTGTTTTATTACTTTTTGTAATCTTGCTGATTGTTTCTGAAATTCTCTATCTGTAAGAGTTGCATCTTACTCTGTAATCTGTACCTATCTGAAGATCATACTCTCAGATACATTTTAATAGATGACAACTTATAAGCAAAGATCACTTCTTGTGATTTGGTTGATGTTTACTTTCTGCACTTAATTCAACTAAAATTGAATATCATTTGAAATGATTAAGTGGTGGATTGTTTTCTCTTCCAGGATTACAAATTTGTAATAGGACTTTAAAAGATAGTCATGGATGACTGATCAAAAAGGGGGAAATTTGTTAGGAATATCTGTTAGTATTTTGATCACTCATCACATGTTCTTATCTTAGCTAGAAAGGTGATTAAGTACTCTTGGTTCACTTGAACATTGTAAAAGAGGAAATCACTGAGTATGATTAGTCTAGTAAATCTTGTATTAGGATTATAGGTCTCTGAGTGTAATTTTTATTTCCAAGAAGACCATGAAGATCAATCCTAGCAATGGAGCTTTTCTGAAGATTACAAGACCGGAGATTGCACAAGATTTATGAAGACACCAAGGTTTAGTCTCACTCGGAAAGACTATGTCCTTAATCCTTTCTTAAGTTCATTTAGTTACTTTTGAAACATGATTCTGGAACATATGACATCATGAGTATGGAGCATGCAAGCCATCAGAAAGGCTAATGTATCCGTTGAAGACTACAGGACAAGAAGTAGTACATGTGCATTAATTGCATCGGCAGAAAAGCCACTAAAGCACAGTCCTCTCTGAGATATGAGACAAGGACTTCTGAGTACTCATTTCAAGATAAGTATAGACTGAATTTGAATTGTGTCTAACGGATAACATCCCAACGACTCTCTAATTCATCTATAAATATCACACACTTAGATGCTGAGAAATACATACCTTAGAACACTCTATCTTGCAAACTTACCATCAAGCAAAGTATTCTCTCAAGCACTCTACTACCCTTTCTGAAAGCTTTATGTTGCTTGAAGAATCAATAGTAGTTCTAAGTTATCCTGAACCTTAACAAGAGATTGTTATTCTTGAAAGAGTTGAACTATCAGATAACCTTTCTGAAGCTCATTCTCCAGAACGGACATCAATTACTTGGGTCAGTAAAGAGCAGATTGCCATACACTGAACAAGTGTATTAAGTAGTCTTGTTCTATTAGGTTCTCTGAAAACATAACTGAAAATTTATACGAGAAGCCTCTCTGACAAACCTTATAACCAACACCATCAAGGTGTGGAGTAGAGGAAGTACTTGATTTGGGAAATCAGGGAATAACTCCAAGGTTATCTGAGTAGAGGAAGTACTTAGCTCTAGGAGCTGGGGAATAACTCAGGGGGAACATTTGGTTGGGAACCAATTGTTTAAGAATCTTAGAATAGGATTTTTGTAAGGTGAACTCAATTATCTGTTCTAGTGAATTCTAGGTCTCAGAAAGACCGAAGTGGATTAGTTGGAGGATTACGCCACCTCCAGATACCACTATACTTGCTGTGTTATTTACCTTTCTGTATTTATCTTTCAGCAAAGCGCACACACATACTTATTTTTTCTGCACTTACCTATCTTAAAGTCTTCCGCGCTCTGAATCTAAGTATCATAAACCCCCCAGGTTTTTGAGAAACTGTGTTTATCGACAAAAGTTTTAAAAGACTATTCACCCCCCCCCCCCCCCTCTAGTCTTTTACTTTGCCGTTATCTGGACCAACAGATACCTATGAGCATAGGAACCAAGATGACCTATACTGAATCAGATAAGAGTGTTGATGAACACAAGTATAGGAAATTGATAGGTTCACTATTTACCTTACTGCAAGCAGACCTGATATTCAATATGCAGTTGGAGTGTGTGCTAGATTTCAAACAAATCCAATGCAATCACACTACAACATTGCTATGAAAATATTAAGGTATGTGAAAGGTACAGTAGATGTAGGTTTGTGGTATCCTAAAGAAAGTGGATTGAGTTTGGCTGGTTACTCAGATGCTGATTATGCTGGATCAATACTTGATAGGAAAAGTACCTCAGGAACTTGTCAGTTTCTGGGAACTAGACTTATCTCATGGTTTAGCAAGAAACAAAAATCAATTGAAACTTCTACCACAGAGGCTGAATATATTGCTGCTGGTTGTTGTGCAACACAAATTCTGTGGATTCAACAACAACTCAGAGACTATGGACTCAATGAAGAGAAAACTCCCATTTTCTGTGATAACACAAGTGCTATTGCAATCACATAGAACCCCAAATTCCATGACAGAACAAAGCACATTGATGTTAGACACCACTTCATCAGAGACCATGTTGAGAAAGGCAATATAGAGATACTCAAGATTGGCACAGAAGACCAACTTGCAGATATCTTCACTAAGCCCTTACAAGAAAGCCGGTTCTTGACCTTAAGACATAATCTTGGATTAATGGAGTTGCCTAAGGACTGAAAAAATTGTCCGAATCTCTAAAGAATAAGTGAGTAGGCCTCTGAGAACAGGTTCTCAGAAAGCCAAGTTGATAAGAAGTGATGCAAAGGTTTCTGAGTAGCAACACTCAGAAAGGCAAAACATTTCTGGTACGGGTATCCAGAAAGGCAAAGGTCGGTACACACTTAATAAGTAAATAAAACTAGAACTTACTTACTGAGAGTGGGTCAAATACATTCAAACAACTGAAGCTTCTGACACTTAAATTCAGAAAGCTATGTAGTCATAAAGAGAAATGGACACACAAAGCCCAAAAGGTATAAGTTCTGAAAGTCAAACATGTGTAATGTCTTGTATTTTTTACCATTTTCATGATAAACAATATATAGATAAGGACTTGACACTCAGAATGATAAGCTCAAACGATTAAGTGTTCCTACTCTTTACTAAGTGACACAATGAATGTAGCATATTAAAAATCCATCAAGTCGGCACATTACCATTTGTTGATTGATATCATTACAAGATATTCAATATAAGCCCTTGATGAATAAACGTTTGATCTCAACGGTTGAGATTAAAACAAAGCAAGTAATGTCTGTTGAGAAATGTAGACATGGCCCACTACGCATTTAATGAAGTACAAAGGACGTACCACGCCTATGCAGATGCAAAGACACGCATTCATATTCAGCTATTTGTATGTGTATCTATGTACATTTTGTCTGCTATATATATAGGATTTGGGCAAAAGACAAACACTTTTACCAATTCCGAAATTTCAAACTTCCATCAAAACAGCAAAATCTCTCAAGATTTCTGCAAAACCCCTCTGCAAAACTCAACTTCTTGTGCTTAGTCTTCTGAAAAGATAGACTAATCTCGATTAATTGTGCAATATTCATCTAAAAAACACTCACTCTAAACTCTATATAAGAGATGGCACCCAAGAAGATGACCACCAAGAACCCTAAGGCAACATCCTCTGCTCCTGCTGAAAAGCAAGGAGGAAAGGAACTTAAGGTGTTGAATAAACGCATCGGGAAAGTTTACCCCATCATTGGAACCCTAAACACAAAATGAATTGGGAGCCTTTCTAGTAAAGAGATATGTACCCAGCTATATCTTCAAAACCATAAAGGAAATCGATATTGGGAATGTCAAGAATTCCCATATCTACAAGTTCTATCGATGCACCCAGTGGACTATCCACATTTGGATGTCCGGAGTTCTATAACAACTCCAAAATCTTCACAAAAGTTGTGAATGATGAAGAAGAAAAATACATGCATCAAGTTCAAGGACAAGAAATTGTTCTGATCGCGACTTTCGCAAGATATTCGATTGAAAATCGAGGAACATTTGAAGACATCAACATCAAGGACGCTTCCATGATTCAAGGCGTCAAAGAGCTATTTGAAGCAATCCGGTTAGAAAATGCAAAAGGTTTCAGAGACTTTGTTCAAGGCCATCGAACTAGTCATCTCGTAAACTCTGGAGTACTTTAGCTCTTATTCGTCCGTTGCTTTGATGGCAACAAAGGTGGAGTAGACCAGATAAGCATGGAGAGATGGATGATGATGCATCTTACGAACAAGAAGCGTGAAGGCGTGAAACCCACTTCAATTGGGGGTACGCCTTTCAACAAATTTCTTGGACACATTGAGGAATTTGAGCCCAAAATCATCAATGGCCTTGCCGAGCCAAAGGCCAATATGCACTTTGGTCTCGGATCTATTACATTCGAAACAATGGGAATCACTCTCAGAGAGGCAGAAATCGATCCACCAACTCCCTTTTCGCACCGCTTTTGAAGAAAAGGAGAAACTTGTCACGAGAACGCACTCGAAGGCGAAGAAGAAGAAATCCGACAAGGTGAGGAGGTCTACGAGCAAGCAAAGCTAAACCTCCATTTCAAGAGAAAGAGGACTCATAGCAAAAGAGCCTCCAAGACCCTAATCATACAAGAGGCACAACCTTCCGAGACAAGGTCTCAGAAGATGTTGGACGCTCAGAAAGGCAAATCCAGAATGCCCCAAGAGTCCTGAACCAGAATGCTCCAGAACTCTCCAGAGATGATAGAAATATCATAGATGGGTCTGCACCAACACAGAATAGTGATCCTGAGGATGATGAAGTACTTGCAAAAGTACTCAAAAGGTTCAAGTATGAGACCCATGGAGGAGCTTCAAGCTCAGCTCTACAGAAAGACAAGAGCCCCTCTACCCAGCAGGAAGAAGAAGGCCTGGGTGAGGAAGATAGAATGATGGAAGATGTTGCCATTGCTTCCACATTCACAATTCCAACATTTAATATTGCTGAAGAAAACCCTGTTCTTGAACAGGTTCCTCAACCTTCTGAGAGAGCTCAACTCTCAGAAAGGGATCAAACTGAGATGGAGACTCAGAATGATATTGCAGAGGAGATCAATAATGAGCACAGAGAGACTGTGGAATCACCACAAGTTCAAGAGATCAATGATCAGTCTGACTCTGTTCAGGTAACAAAGATAGTTTGTATCTAACATGTCAACATAATTGTATGTTAACTTGTTACTCATAAGTTGTATTTGTTACAGGCCAACTTGGAGACACACTTTCAGGGGGAAGAAAACCTGTCCACCCCCTTGAATCAAGAAGAGGTTCCTCCAACCTCAGAACATCAAGAAGTGCCTGTCCCACAGGTAGTAAAAGTTATCTCTGAACAAGAAATAACTAACTAAAATTGCTCTTATGTTCTAATATTCTTAATGCCTCTTCTTAGGCTCCAACTGAGGAAGTGGTGGTGGAACCAACACCCCAAAACCTAGAGATTCCAGAAGCTGAAAAGCTTTCTAAGGAAGTATTTACTGAGCCTTCTGCTGAGAAGGTAAGTAATCAGTAATAGTCTTCTTCAACGAATGCTCTGGAAAACCCACTACTAAAATCTCTTATGTTTGTTCTTACAGGCTCAGTCAGAAGAACAATTGGATGGAGAAACAGTTGTGTCATCTCCTCCAAAAGAAACTAAAACTGCTGAACAAGCAGTATCTGCAGAAAAGGTGCCAGAAACCCCCAAGGTTTCTGAGGAACATGCTACTAAGCTTCCTCACTTGAAAGTAAGTGAAGTCTCGGAAAGCAATTTTCCACCTATCTTTTCTGTTAAAAGTTTCTAAACATGTTTGATTTTAACTCTCAGGTTCAAGCAGAAAGAAAGGTTGATGAGGATAAAACTTCTCCTCACACCAAAGTATCTGAGGCCTCTGTGCATAAGCAAGCAAAAATCCAAGCAGATGAGCCTAGTGTTTCTACACAGGTATGCTCAGAAAGCTCACTTCTGCACACAGATACTAACACAAGTGGTTTGAACAAAACTAACTTGAACACTTTCTTTCAGGCTCAAAGTCTAGTGCCAGTTGATTTACTCAAGGCCTTCCAGAAGCACACCTTAAAGAAACATCTCAAGTGCTTCAGACAATGGCAGAAACTCAGAAAGGCTGACCTTTCTGAAGTAGCCAGAGTAATCGACGTCCCAGAAAAGAGAGCAATTGCCCTAAATCTGGAGGATTATATCCATGCATTGTTCCCTACAGAGTCCTACTCATTTGCCACTCTAATGCATGAAGACTTCATTCATGAAGTAGCACAAAGACTTATAGCAGATTTCAAGTCTGCGGATGCTCAAACCCAAGAGCAGATGGTTACCCATCCTGCCTTGCCCAGCAAGCTCACTACTTATCCTGCTGAACAAGAAGAAGTTAATGGGAGGATGATTACATTCCCAAATGTGATCAACCTGGTTTCAGAAGATGACGAGGAGATGGACGAAAATGATTATCAAGAACCTCCCTCTGAGCATCCAAACCAAGAAACAAAGAACAAGAGTGATGATGATGATGATCAGAATGATGATCCCCAACCTGGACAAGGCGGGATTCAGAAAGCTAGCAAAGAGTGGAGAAAAGGCTACTCCCTCAATTGCTCAGAAAGCTCCATCATCATCACCTCCCAAGTCTCATCAAGATACCCAACAAGCTGAACACAATGATGCCATAGAAGAAATTTCAGCTGCTGAGTTTAGGATTGAACAACTCAGAAAGGTATTGGAAGAAGAGAAGAGAATCAACATTGAGACTCAAGCTCTTGTTGATGAAAAGGAAGCCAAAATCAAAAAGCTCGAAGAAGCTAATGCCAAAGAATTGGCACTCCTAGATGAGCAAAGAAATTTGAAGAATGCCATTGTTGTCACAGCTGCTGAAATAGATGCAATGGATGACAATGATGATGAAGAGCATGATGCTGAGACTGCATCAGAAAGACCTTCTACATCTTCTCAGAAGGCCAGCACACTTGATGGAAAGCAGAAGAAGATTGTCAATCTGCAAACAATCCAAGAAAAGGATTATGATAGTGATGCTGAAACCCACAACTTGATCACTGAAGCAGAAGATGAGAGACTTGTCACTCAGCACAAAAGAGCCCTACTTGCTCCTCATATATTCTCTGCACCAAGTAGTTCAAGAAGTGAAGAGCACCGTGCAAGGAACAGTGTCTTTTTAGAACTCAGAAAGACACTAGTTGCCCAAGATACAGAAGTGCTAAAATCCGTCCCAGAAGAGATGAAGCCTTTGGCTGCTGCTTTACTCAACAGAGCAACCAGCATCGCTCTCTCTCAGAAAGACCTAGGGTTGGTCAGGGATGAGGATTGTAACAATGCTAATGCAGCATTAAATGAAGCCAGCCATGCTGTCCTGCAAGCCAACGCCATCCTAAGGCCGCTTGAAGAGCTCAACAGAAAGGAGCAGGAACTGGTTAGGCAGAACAACGAGCTGAAGAAAGAACTTCAAGAATTAGTCAGGGTGCACAACAATCTCCAGAAAAACTTTGACACTCTCTCTGAAGCTTATGCTATCATGAGTCAGTCATTCATGATTAAGGGGGAAGAAGAGATGCCTCAGAAAGGTAGAGGAAGAAAAAGAAAACAATCAAATCCTCCCTCCTCAAGTCAACTTGTCATTAAGGACACCACTGGAGACACCCTTGCTGAAGAAGTTGTTCCAGATCAACCAGCCAGAAGGCTAGAAGTATGGTCACTAGGGGAACCAAGTCCCTTAGAATCTCAGAAGAGAAGAAGACTTCTGAAGAAGAAGAAAAGGAAGAAGGAGAAGTAAGAGGCCAAGAAAGCTGCAAGTCTCCAATTTTGGACTACAATGATGATGAGGATGATTCTGATGAACATCCACTTCACAAGAAAAGGAGACAAGCAACTACTTCACAACCTCCTCTGGCATCAAAGCCCTTAGCAGCCAGAACTCCTTCTGGCAACACCAAGTCTATACAAGGAACATCCACCAAAGACATTTCATGGCAGAAGAAAGGGTTAGAGGATCTCTGACGAAGGCCACCAAAAGAAAAGCAAGAAGGGATTTCCAGTTTGGCAGAATAAACAATGAAACACATCAAGAAAGGCCAACTGATGCCCACATTGAGTATATGAAGACTAGTAATGAAGAATCTTCATATAGGTGCATTCTGAACAAGAGAGCGTATTGGATACTGGAACTACAACATCTACTTGTCAATGATAAGTTTCCAACTCCCATCCTCAATCAGATCCTGAAATGGAGAGAAGGCAAGCCAGAATTGCTAAAACCTGAGCACCTTCATGCCTGGTTAAACTTTGAAGTAGAAAAGAGGAATGAAGCCAGAAAGATGGATCTTTCTTTTGCCTGTCCTTACCCAAAACCTGATGATGTACACAAGGTAAGAAAACTGGATGGTAGCTACAGCAGGAAGAACAAACTAGGTGTTTCAACCTATGAGTCATTCTATATGACATTGGATGAATACCTAGATGATATACACTATCTGGAAGAAATATACAAGTATTTCAACCTATCTCAGCTGCAAGTAGACCATGCCTGGGTCTGGGGAAAGTACTTCTGGGTCAAACATTTTCTGCGGAAGAATCACAAGCTTGGCAAGAGTTACCATGAAATATGTGACTATGTCCAAGAATGCAGAAAAGTGGATGATCATGTCAACTGATCCAGAAAGGGTGCTGAAGAACTTGAGGTATCTGAACCCAAGTTGTGTTTCTGAAGACTTGAAGACTAGTAACATTAGAATACTCTCTTGGAGCTTGGATTCTCCTTTGTTCTGATTTACTTAGTATGTTTTATTACTTTTTGTAATCTTGCTGATTGTTTCTGAAATTCTCTATCTGTAAAAGTTGCATCTTACTCTGTAAACTGTACCTATCTGAAGATCATACTCTCAGATACATTTTAATAGATGACAACTTATCAGCAAAGATCACTTCTTGTGATTTGGTTGATGTTTACTTTCTGCACTTAATTCAACTAAAATTGAATATCATTTGAAATGATTAAGTGGTGGATTGTTTTCTCTTCCAGGATTACAATTTTGTAATAGGACTTGAAAGATAGTCATGGATGACTGATCAAAAAGGGGGAAATTTGTTAGGAATATCTGTTAGTATTTTGATCACTCATCACATGTTCTTATCTTAGCCAGAAAGGTGATTAAGTGCTCTTGGTTCACTTGAACATTGTAAAAGAGGAAATCACTGAGTATGATTAGTCTAGTAAATCTTGTATTAGGATTATAGGTCTCTGAGTGTAATTTTTATTTCAAGAAGACCATGAAGATCAATCCTAGCAATGGAGCTTTTCTGAAGATTAGAAGACTGAAGATTGCACAAGGTTTATGAAGACACAAAGGTTTAGTCTAACTCAGAAAGACTATGTCCTTAATCCTTTCTTAAGTATATTAACTTATTTTCGGGATATGATTCTGGACATATGACATCATGAGTATGGAGCATGCAAGCCATCAGAAAGGCTCATGTATCCGTTGAGACTAAAGGACAATGAAAAAGATTACTATGCATTAAATGCATCGGCGAAATCTTTAAAGCGATCCTCTACGAAAAATGAGATAGTGACTTAAAGTACATAGTTCAAGATATAAGCGGATATAATTTGATAGAGAGCACAACGGATACAATTCAAACGCCTCTCAAATTTATCTATATATATCACACACTTAGATGCTTGAAGAACATACCTTAACGAACTCTATCTTGCAAACTTACCATCAAGCAAAGTATTCTCTCAAGCACTCTACTATCCTTTCGAAAGCTTTACATTGCTTGAAGAATCACTAATAGTTCTAAGTTGTCACGAACCTTAACAAGAGATTGTTATTCGTGAAAGAGTTGAACTATCGGATACCATTTCAAGATCATTCTTGAGCGGACACCAATTACTTGGGTCGATAAAAGAGCGCATCATCCACTGAACAAGTGTATTAAGTAGTCTTGTTCTATTAGGCTCTCTGAAAACATAACTGAAAAGTTATACGAGAAGCCTCTCTGACAAACCTTATAACCAACACCATCAAGGCGTGGAGTAGAGGAAGTACTTGATTTGGGAAATCAGGGAATAACTCCAAGATTATCTGAGTAGAGGAAGTACTTAGCTCTAGGAGCTGGGGAATAACTCAGGGGGAACATTTGGTTGGGAACCATTTGTTTAGGAATCTTAGAATAGGATTATTGTAAGGTGAACTCAATTATCTGTTCTAGTGAATTCTAGGTCTCAGAAAGACCGAAGTGGATTAGTTGGAGGATTACGCCACCTCCAGATACCACTATACTTGTTGTGTTATTTACCTTTCTGTATTTACATTTCAGCAGAGCCCACACACACTTATTGTTTCTGCACTTACCTATCTTAAAGTCATCCGCGCTCTGAATTTAAGTATCAGAAACCCCCAGGTTTCTGAGAAACTGTGTTTATCGACAAAAGTTTTAAAAGACTATTCACCCCCCCCCCCCCCCCCCCTCTAGTCTTTTACTTTGCCGTTATCTGGACCAACAAAAAGTTCAACAAATTTTGAAGATCTGAAGACTGCACAAGATTGCTGAAGACAAAGGTTTTTCAGATACCTATGACCAGATATCTTGAAGACATAAGGATTTTTAAATAAACGGTGTTGCAAAAGATATCTGAGAAATAAAAGGTTTCTGAAACGAGGAAA
Organism: Plantago major; assembly: GCA_026545765.1. Taxonomy (NCBI): domain Eukaryota; kingdom Viridiplantae; phylum Streptophyta; class Magnoliopsida; order Lamiales; family Plantaginaceae; genus Plantago; species Plantago major. Next base: position 98,119,163 of record CM048839.1, read on the forward strand.
AGTGCCCACAGATATCTACACTCAGATACCTTGGATAAAGATTATATTTCCGGGAAACAATATATTTTTAACAAGTGGTATCTGGAGTTGTGATAGTCTCTGGTAAAGGACGTGCAAGGCTTCAGAAAGCATGCATAGTTCCGTTGGCACTACAGGACAAAGTATAGTACAGTGCATTAAATGCGCGGACATAAATGTCAGAACAAAAACGGTACCTTCTGAAGAAGAAGACAAACCTACTACAGTACTATACTCAGATATCAATAGTTTGAAATTGAGTTAAGCCTAACGGATACTATTCAAACGGCACTCAAATTCATCTATAAATATCAACACTTAGACTGCTTGAGAACACACACAAAACTTACATTGAATACTCTCACAAGCTCTCTCAAGCACACTAACACTACTTACCTTCAAGCTTTCTGTTGCGACCAAAGCTCTTGATTCTAAGTAGCACAAAAGTTCTAAGTGTCCTGATCCTTAACAAGCATTGTTATTTGTGAAAGAGTTGAACTAAGATTTCATATCTGAGATTCATTCTCTTGAACACTTATCATAGACTTGGGTCAGTAAAGAACAAGATACCATACATTGCAAAGTGTATTAAGTATACTTGATTCATAGAGCTATCTGAATAACTGAACAAGTTATTAAAGAAGCTCACCTGAAAACTACCTTAACCAACACCTTAATCGGCGTGGAGTACAGGAAGTACTTAGTTTGGGAAACTAAGGAATAACTCCAAGGTTACTGAGCATAGGAAGTACTTAGTTTGGGAAACTAAGGAATAGCTCAAAAGGTTTCTGAGTACAGGAAGTACTTGGCTGTGAAAGTCGGGGAATAACTCAGGGGGAACACTTGGTTGGGAACCTAGTGTATTTAGGAATCTAGAGAAGATACTTGTAAGGTTACCTCAATTATCTGTCTTAGTGGATTCTAGGTCTGAGAAAGGCCGAAGTGGATTAGTTGAAGGATCACGCCACCTTCAGATACCACTATAAAAAGACTTATGTTATTTACTTTCTGCAGTTTATTACTTGCTTTATTTATCTTGCAAAGTATTTACACTTATCTTGCTAAGCACGTGCACTTATCACAGAAAAGTCTTCCGCTCTCTGAAATTAAGTATCAGATATCTTCACAGATATCTGAGAAACTGTGTTTATCGACAAAAGTTTTAAAAGACTATTCACCCCCCCCCCCCCTCTAGTCTTTTACTTTGTCGTTATCTGGACCAACAATGTTGTTGTTGTTTATGCATTCACAAGGTGTAATCATGTTTTCATAAGGATCTGACGGCGTTGTTTATGCAGTCACAAGGTTACTAAATGCATCAACTTGAAGAAGAAGAAGGAGGAGGAGGAGGAGGAGGAGGAGAAGAAGAAGAAGAAAAGTTATTCAAGTAACAAACTCAGAACTATCCTTACTGTGTTGAGGAAGTTATACGACAAAAGTGTCGATGAAAAGATAAAGGAGAGGGAGGCAAGAGCATTGGCGAAGAAGAGGAATGTTGAGTTAAATGCAACAGATGAGCAAAAGAGATAATGAACCTGAAATTAAGTAGATAGAGATCAAGAAAAGGTTTGGAAAAAGACAGAAAAAATAGCGTTATATGTTCCTTTTTTTACAAATGTATGAACAGTAGTACAACATGTAATCGAATTATATAGGTTCCATTTTGAATATAATCTTGTTTCTTGTATCATGATTTTATATGTTGTGAATGATCTAGGTTCTGTTTGAATATAATCTTATTTTTTTGGATCATTTTTATGGTTTTTAAATTTGTTGAGTTTATGGTCTTTACAAATTGTTGAGTTCATGGATGAATATGTTGATACCATAGACGATTATGTTTAGAACGTGGACTAATATTGTTTACCAAGCCACCTATGTTCTCAACCAAATCACCTATGTTAATACCCCATGATTGCCGTGTAGTAATTGTTGCTCTGTCAACATGAAAATCTTATGTACATGTATTACATGTTCTCTACATGGAGTTTGAATATTTCAAAGGCATTGTGTTTCAATGCTATTTATTCATCCATGATCTCAGCATATTCATTCATGATCTCAACATATTCATCCATGTTCTATACATTTACAACCATGTTCTATGTTGCTTAGATACTCAGATATGTTCCCAACTATTACATCCATGTTTTCAACATACTAATCCATGATAACAAAACACAACATTAGATTGACACAAATAAAAAACATATGCTACGCTATTTCTTATGTCTCCTCTTTCCAGCAGCCCTCTCACCTGCTCATCCGTTGCATTTAAACTCAGTTCATAAAATCAAACCATATAATTTTTCTAGGCTGCCATATGGTAGTCTTTTTTTTTTAAGAACAACATGCTCCTCCTTATCTTTGTCCTCTTTAAACTTAATAGACACAACATGTGTCATGCCCTTCTCTTCCATGCCACACTCTCAAACTCACATCATTAGACTTGAATATCTTGCCCTTATTTTCCCTACACTTCTTCTCTAAAACAACACCTATATACATAAAATAAAATAATAAAAAAAATCTATGTTACCAATCATTTTTTTCTATGTTCTCAACCATATATCCAATGTTACCAAGCAATTCATATATGTTCTCATCAAAATATTATAAGAACGTGACATATAGAAAAATCAGTTGTTAAAAAAAAACAATTTCATATTATCAGTCATATAGGCTAAGGAGCCATTCTCTATTGGTTATTACGGCAAATAACGGACTATTTTACTAGCGAATCTTTCATAATCTTTTGTTCTCTATCAATTCATTTATTCAGGGTTAAACATACTAAATACACGTGACCCGGTAAAAATCACTTAAACTAATCTTGCGCTTGAGTAGAAGATGAAATCTTCTGTATCCCAATATCGGTTGAGATCCACCAATTTCTTCCCAAAAAATCATTCTCACAAAACAATTGGGATTCTGCTTCTTTCTCTCTCAACATTCTCTCATTCAATCAACGATCTTTCTCAGAAAAAATCATGATTATATGTTGAATCAACAATCTTTATCCCAAAAAACTGATGATTTTAGGGCTCCATCATCACTTCTCACAAGCTATAAATATATCAGTCTACAATTTTCTTCAACAGCCGAGAAGAAAGTACAATTGGGCGTTGTTCAAGTTGCTCCATATTCCAGTCGAGCTGTGCACATTTGCTTGCTGAAACTAGGTAATTTATTAGTTTTCCTATTATTTGATTTCAAATATTGTTTGGTGATTAGTATTTTGGTAGTGAAGTATTCTTTGTGAAGTTTTTTAGAGCAGTCTCAAATTCTGGATTAGCAAATGAAATGAAACTAAATGTTACTTTTCCACCATTTGTAAATCTTGATGCCATAGAATTTGCATAAAGTATCATCTACAGGTTTCTTGTAAATCAACTTTTCTGAGCTACTTAGTGATTCTTCAGCTCAATCTTAGTTTTACTTGAACTGTTACCTCTAATTTGTTCTACAAGTTCTGAAATTTCTTTAGCAGAGAACAATAGGCAAACAAAGAAATAGATACCAAATAGGGAGGGACTATGCTTTTAAACTTCTATTGGGTGTTCATTTCTTTTGCAGTGGGTAGAAATATAATGTGTTTTAGTGATCAATCTTTATTTATGCTTTCATTTACAACTCTGCATATTGTGCATTTGATTATTATTTGCAATTTCTATGTAGTTACAATGGATTGGAAGACAAAAGTACTAGTTATGGTAGGTATTCAACTTGTTTCACTACGAACTCGACTTGGTCTTATCATGTTATGTTATTGTTTGCATCTTGCACAATGCTCTCATGGTCGTACGCAAAGACGCGCATATAAGATGCTTGATAAAATCCATAAACAGTTTGACCACATGAATGATTTGGTAAATCTTACGGATGATGATTGTATAAACAACTTGCGAATGGATCGCAATGCATTTGCAAAGCTCTATTATTTGCTGGAACATTATTCCGGATTGCAAGATGAGAAATGGGTTACTGTGCAAGAACATACGGCACTCTTCTTGCATGTATTAGCACACCATACAAATAATTGCATTGTAAAGTTTGATTTTAAACGGTCTGGAAGCACTGTGAGTAAATACTTCAACCGAACACTGGATGCGGTATTAAGGCTTCATGATAGGCTGCTTGTTACTCCACAACCTGTCACGGAAGCATGTAGCAATGAAAAGTTTAAAATATTCAAGGTAATTTAGTAAAATTAACTCTCAATTTTTTTAATAGGTGTTAATTGTCTATTGTAACTATTTCTCACATACTGTAACTATGTAGGGTTGCTTAGGTGCACTTGATGGTACCTACATAGATGTGCAAGTACCACAAGTACACAACGTGAGATATAGAACCCGTAAAGGCCAAGTTTGCACTAACGTGCTTGGAGTATGTGATGTGAACATGCAATTCATTTACATCTTAGCTGGATGGGAAGGTTCTGCTGCGGATAGCCGAATTCTACGTGATGCTATTAGTAGACCTAATGGCCTGGAAGTGCCAACTGGTACATGAATTTGTCTTTGTACTTATTTACTTTATTCGTTCATTATATAGTACGTAATTGACATTAATTTATGCAGGAACATATTATTTGTGCGATAATGGTTACGCAAACGCTGAAGGTTTCTTGACGCCATACAGAGGCATACATTATCATCTAAAAGAGTGGGGTCCTAGGCGTACTCGGCCTAGAAACTATCAAGAATACTTCAACATGAAGCACTGTCAAGCTAGGAATATCATAGAGCTGGCTTTTGGACATTTAAAAATTCATTGGGCTGTACTGCGGAGTAACATGTTTTACCCATTGAGAACACAGAATAAAATCATAATGGCATGTGCACTCCTACACAACTTCATCAGAACTGAAATGACGATTGATCCCCTTGATCTTCTTGAGGTCGAACAACCTAATGAAGTTGAGCCAGAATTAGAATTCATTGATACGGTTGAGACCTCACAACAGTGGTCCAATTGGCGTGATAACTTTACCCAGGAGATGTACAACAATTGGCGTTACCGCTTATAGGATATCTATTATTTCTATATTATTATGCATCAGACAAAGGGATCAATGCATAAGAGAAAATGGGAGAGAACAGTAGTGACAGGTGAAGAAACTGTATAAAAAGGAAGAAAGAAAAGAGCCTTATAACCCTGACCCGCGATGAAAGTGATACTAACCCGAATCCGCCAGAGGATCCGCAAAAATTGGTTAAATACACATGTTTAATGGTAATTTGCAAAACAGTTTCGTTTCTAGATAAATTAACTAAAGATCGTTTGTTATGATACTTTGTGTTTACTATTATAGTTTAAAAGTAATTTGCGGTCAAAATCGAAGACAGTTGACCGCAGAATAGTAAAATAGAAAGATTTCTTTAGAACGGAGGAAATAATACTTTTATTAATATCATAAAATCTCACAGTACAATTTTATCCAAGTGTTTGACACGTTAACTAATTTATAAACTATAATGATGTGAGTTTTCTTATTATTTTAAAGAAAGATGACGCATTGAACATTTGTTTTGTTAGTACTATTTTCAATAATTTAAGAGTTTGCCCCATCTTTTTTTTAAAATAATCTTTTATATATATATATATATATATATATATATATATATATATATATATATTCCCCCCTCAAATCCTGGGATGACAGTACTAGGGAATACATCCTGGATTGTACTTATATGTTACTCCTTTGTAATTTTCCATTTCATGTACAGAATTTTCATAACCGAAAAATGTGACATGTTTATTCATTTTGGGACCAGTCATAATTTTCTTATCCATCTCTTACCCGCCAATTCATCTAGCATAGGATCAACCTCATACATCCAACCCGTAATCGCAACGACTCAATTGCAAGGGTTGAGCTCTACCAAACTTATGTGCTTGCTCTCTCGCACCTATCTTTTCACTGTCTTGCGTCAAACTTTTAATATTATCAATATAATCTGAATGTTTGGCTATCGACAAGAGTTAAGTTTTGTCAAATTTAGTATTTATTTCTCCTCAGTACACTATATTACTCGAGTTAATTTACTATGTATAAACTACAAAAACCAAAACAAAATTTTAAAAATCAACTCCATATGAGTCAATCCATCGACTAAGGTCGAATTTTGAGTTGAATATAAAATTCGTCCATCTTTTATGTTAGAGTGATAGATTCAAACTTCTTGCTTTTTTCAATTTCTTCAAATTCACCCATTTTTTAATGTTTTCTATGCATCGAGACTCATGTACAAAGCTAAATACGTGGAATACTCAAAAGTTTTGCAAGTGTCTACATCAAATCTAGAAAATCCAGTACTTTTTTAAATCCGCCGATTTGGTCCGTATCCAATACAGACAAATGGATTAAAATCCACTGGATGATTTTTGGCATCTAAACGGACCGGATTTGGTCCAATCCAGGTGGATTAAAAAATCCTACGCATCCAATTTGACAGGCTGACCAACACCAAATGAACGGTGCGGATCCTCTAGCCTATAAAATTAAATACCCCACTTTTTATCCCATTCTTCTTATTGGTGCACTTGTCACTATTAACTGCAAGTTAAATTAACCATGGTTAATCATTTAACTAATTCACCCCCTCGTTTTCGTTTGATATACTCCCTCCGTCCCGTCCCGGTTTCATCTTCCCGCGGCCCAGACACAAGATTTAAGAGAAAAGTGAATAAAGTAGAAGAGATGGTGGTAAAATAGGAAATAGAGTGAATAAAGTATGACAAATGATGAATAAAGTAGAAAGGATAGTGTATAAAATATGATATATATTTTTCATTTAAGTGATGGAAAGATGAAGTTGGGATGGACCAAAATGAAATGCGGGAAGATGAAACTGGAACAGAGGGAGAGGGAAGTATATCCTAATTCCTTCTATTTACTAAAAATAGCTACTTTCATCTTCAGTTTCCACGCACTGGACATGAGATCTTTCTCCATCTTTACATAAACTTAATTACAGTACTCCTCCTTCGTATAATATTGTATGATATACATCCTAGTTACTGGAACAGAGGGAAGTATATCCTAATTCCTTCTATTTACTAAAAATAGCTACTTTCATCTTCAATTTCCACGCACTGGACATGAGATCTTTCTCTATCTTTACATAAACTTAATTACAGTACTCCTCCTTCGTATAATACTGTATGATATACATCCTAGTTACTCTTTATTTTTCAATATTTCGATTTGTATAAACGTGAGTCTATAACATAAATTGGCGTGAGTAATCCATCTGCCATTATATAAATTAGATGAGAGTGTTAATCACTTTAAATTTCTACAATATGGTGAAACTGTGTGGAATAATCGCATTAGCATTTTTTTAAGATTGAATTGAAAGTGTGCTCTGTTTTATATTCAAATTAAAAATATCAAATCAAAAATACAAAATCTCCCAAGTATGAATGATCGATGATATTTATCTACAGATTAACCAACTAAGTAATGTTCAAAATTTTATCAACCAATCAGCTGGCTATATCATTAGCTAGCCTACATTTATGAATTGCTAAAATTTACTATTGAAAAGAGCTTCTCATCAAGTTATGAGCTAGCATAAACTATAAAGTGGTTTCATTACGAAACACCATGTAAGACGTGAAAAAAAAAATTAGCACCAAAGATGAAGATTGTGAATCTGACAGTTCATGTGAGAATGATGAACAAACCTATTTTTAGTAAATAGGAAAAATAAATGAGTGAGTAAATTGGAAGAAAAAATATGTGATTGTTGTGCGAAACCGGTAACCATAGTTAAAATATTTCAAAATTAATATATTAATTACGTTTAATGATGTCAAGTGGACCAATAAGAAGAGTGGGGTAAAAAGTGGGGCATTTTATGGGGTAGAGGATCCGCACCGCCAAACGAACGAATAGCAATAAACATTTTTTGTCACATTTTCATATTTCATACTCCCTCCGTCCCAATTTCATCTTCCCATTCGTCCCAACTTCATCTCATCCCTTAAATAGAAAACCTATCTCATATTTTATACACTCTCTCCTACCTTATTCACTATTTGTCATACTTTATTCACTCTATTTCCGACTTAATCACCATTTCTCCTACTTTATTCAATTTTCTCTTAAATCTAGTCCGGACCTGTGGGAAGATGAAACTGGCACGAAGGGAGTATAATCTAATCCTAACCTATGAAGTTCTCCATCCTGCCCGAAGTAGTTATACAATGCATATTGCAATTTGCAACAACGCTATCCAGTCTGTCACGTAGATCGAGTTGGTTCATGCTCTTTAGAGCATAAGAATATTCTAGTAGTTCACAAAGAATATCACTAAGCCTTGATTATTTAGCCTAAAAAGATCAAACATATACTCGAAATTCTATGCATCAGAAAGCACCAAGTTAAGCTCAATTTGGCATGGACAAGTATGACAACAAGTTCACTATATTGATGTTCATCAAAGTAATCACATCAAAAACTATACTAATATGTTCTATAGACTGGTTTAAAAACACTGTCCTAAAAGAATAAAAGGTAGTAAAATGAACATGTATCTTTGATTACCAATGCTGGGGTCTGGGGAAGAATCAAAACATCTCAGTAAGTTAACATCTACCATGCTAATGAGACATGCACTTTCTTGCAGAGACTGTCCTTGTCTTCCGGCCATCAAATACGCCTTAGGCTATTATATCCATATGTCAACTGCATGCTCATCAACCAAAAAATATGTTGCAAAATGTATACTGTTTCATTTACTACGCTTCTTAGCTTCACTATAGAAGATAACTCCCATGACTGTAAGACCGTATCCAAGCATTCCTGTAACAGAGACAGGATTCCTGAATATCATTATAGAGACCACCACGGCTACTGCTCCTTTCGCATTTCCAAGGACCTGAAAGATAATAGGAGTATTAACACCCAAGAAATCCATGGGACAATAATACTAGGTAAAGGAGAATAAGAAAACATGCCCAGACTATTATCTCATTAGACTTGTCATTAGGAAGCAGATGGCAAGATTCAAGCAAGATCTCGTATCTTATTGTTAACCAAATCTTGATGCAGTATTTATGGGACAAGCAAAACTAGATAAGCCTGGTGGCAGCTATTGGATGAAATGCATGTCAGAGAAATGTTCTTGCAGATAAGGTGCAGTACACAAATAAATTGATCAGAGAAGGGAAATTTTCCATTTCTGCTTAAAAAAACAATGCAATAGCCCCCCACCTTCCCCTCCCAGTCCAACTGAGATTTCATATTAAACCAGAATAAGAGCAAGAATAACTAAACAGTTACCGAGGCTAAGCCAAAACAAAGATCTATCAGCAGGAAACATCAGCATTATGGTAAAAATAGAAATAATACCAGCATAATTTTCAACTCATAATGGCAATGTTACATGGTGCACATACCGTCTTTGATGCCAACAATATTCTCCCATTACAGATAAGACATGATAAACTATTTTTGTATACCATAAGGGGCATCCAGCAAAAAATACATATAATCAACTTTGCATATAAATATTAGGATTATTGGCTGTTGGTTCCCATGTTGGTCATGTTCAATAATGTGAGCAGAACTTATCCCACAATATCAAAGTCACTAGGCTAAGCATAATGAAGAATAATTAATACGAACAGATACATACAGTTAGGAAAACAGGAATGAAGATAGCTTTCAAAAAAAAAAAAAAAAAACAAGTACCTGAAGAGTGAGCGCACTGGTGTGTTTTGTGACCAGAAAATTTGTCAAATTTACGAAATAAGCCAGGGCGGAATTGAACAGCAGCAACCATATAATACTAATATCCTCTCTTGCTAGTGCCACCGTAATGCCAACAACATTTTCTTCCATATAAAGTGTTGCAGGGAGAAGAAGGACAACAGCTATGGGGGCCATGTAGAGGAGTAGATTCATAGAATTCAGTTTTTCCCTTCAATGGAGAAGAAATTATTAAGTATTACTTCCAAAGGTAAAACGGAATATTCAATGCTGGGGTGAGTGCAATGCACTCCACCAGACAGACCAAGTGGGCGCCAGTGTTTCTGTCGCATTCCCCCAGCATCGGAGAAACCAAATAAAAAAATCCACAACAACGATAGAAAATTCAGGAGTAGAATCATTACCCTTCAGAAGACAGCAAAATCCCCTGAACAACTGATTTTAGTGCTCTTGCAGCTGTTGCCCCAACACACATAATAAATCCAAACAAATGGAAACTTGGCTCACCCTGACAAAAGTGAAAGAGTGTCATGAACATCATTGATACACATGAAAACCACCACAGAAGCACAACACATGTAGATTAAGTTTTACACAGGCAAAAATTAAGAGACAGACACATGTTGAACTTCCACAGTAAGACGAAACAGTTCTAGCTTGTTACTGGTATTGATCTTTATAGCCTTCTCCCTTTTCACCATGAAGATTGACTCCATACCTAAATTACCGTCTATTACAAGCCTCTAGAAGCTGAGGAAAATGTAATACTACCTCCATCCTGCTAAACGTATCTCACTTTCCTTTTATGACTGTCAAGTTAATATAGGCTCATTCCCAAAACAGCAAAAACTAAACTCACTAACCACTACCTTCTTACTTTATTATCTATCTCTCATACTTTTTTCATTCTTTATCATTGCATTCTCCTATCTCTCGTACAACAAACAATAAACTATTGGACTTCTTAAGAACATTGCCGAAAATAACATGTTTAGCGGGGACGGTCGGAGTACTTTAACAAGTAGTGCTGCAGAATATAAGCCATACTAATACTACACCCACATCTCTCAAATTGACAAAAAACTATATTTAACAGTATAGCCATCAATCCCCTGTAGAGAGCATATCATAAACAGTACTGCTAACTAACACAACCACATTTTATAGCTAGAACATAAGAAACAACACCAAATCAAAATTCCAAAATAAACAAAAGCAAGTGAAAAAAAATGCATACCCCACTAGCAATAACAACTCCTGTAACAACCGGAACCAAGGCCATATAGGTCAACCAGGCCTCCCGTTTCCTCGTCATCAAATACGCAAACACAGCCGTAAAAAATGGCGTCGTAGCTCCGATCGCCTGATTAAAGCTAACCGGCAAGTACTTGAGCGAAATGTTACCGCTCACAACCGAAGCACAGAAAATCAAGCTGAGAGCCGAGATCTTCAAAAACTGAATCCTAGATCTTATCATCTGCATCGGCACCATCTTCATCCAGGCAATCGCGATGTAGCTGAGCAACGAGCAGGCCGTCATGTGACACATGGTGAGGAAAATCGGGTACTTGAATCCGTAATTGCTCAAAAGATACTTGTTCAACAGCAAAACCCCAATGTTCGAGAAGTACCAGGCCGAAACAAGCCCGATTGTGAAGAACCGGCCCGTGGATTTCATCGACGACATGTTTGAGCCGTTTAATTAGAGCCTCTTGAGCGATTAAATAGCAATGGAAAGAAGATGAATGAGGTTATGGAGAAATTTGGCTGGGTTTGGACAGGGGTAGAAAAAGGTAGCAACGCAGATACATAATTTGGAGAATTCAATGGATCTGATATCGATTGGAGCAATCAAATCATGAAATGTAGAAAATGGAAAGGTGGTTTTTGACAGAGAAGGAAGAATCTGTGATTTGCTACTGAGTTTGAAGCGTATTTCTGAGAAAACGAGGAATTGATGACCTATAGATGTTTGTTACTTGCTGAGATCTGGTTGGAGCTCAGAAGAGAAGAGAAGAGAAGAGAAGACCGACGGCACTTATTTGGAGGAGAAAGATTGGGATTATTTATATCCCGGGTAACAATTTCGATAATTCCAAATTTTACGATGGTAAAATTGAATGAAAAAATACGGTATGTAACTGTTATTGTAAACGACAAACTGTAGTCGTGATCACCTCAAATATATGAATCATTTGAAAAATTAACCTACCCGTACGTAACTGTTATTGTAAACGACGAATCATTCTCGGGATCACCTTAAATATTTATATCGTGGGATAAGTTAACCTGCTTGTATGTAACTGTCATTGTAAATGACAAATTCGGAATAGCAATAAAAAGGGATTAGTTATATACATCATTCGATAAGTTTATATACTCGTGTGAAATCGTTATTGTAAACGACAAAACTTAGTCGGGATCACTTTAAAGATATAATTAGCTATGCACCGCTTAATAAGTTGACATGACCGTATGCAACTGTTATTGTAAAAGACAAATAATTGTTTGGATCACCGTAAAATTTGATTAGTTAGACTTTGTCGTTGGAAAGTTCACCAACTTGTATGTTATGAATGCTATTGTAAACGACAAATTATTATCTGATATCACCTTCAAAATATGAATAGTTATACATCATTGGACAAGTTAACATACTCATACATAACTGTTATTATAAACGACAAACATTGTCAGTATAACCATAAAGATTTGACCATTTATGAATACAATAAACATCGTGTGATACATGTTGAACAATTAACTTACTAGCATGTAACTGTTATTACAGGCGACAATTCATAGGCATGTCAATCAAAGGATGGACATACCTGTATTGGCCAAAATTCGCTCTTTGTCAACTAGACTGACAAACCAGCCCATCAAGGCTATGACCCAATCTGCGGTCCACTAATGAGTCCATCTTGGCTTCATATGCGAGTTGGACTCCAAAGGCCAGTTAGCGAACCCACCTAGCTGAGTCATCCATCCTACCAAGCAGTCCATATGCTACCTGACTCACCCGACCTCGCTAACCTTCCAGCTGGTTGACAAGCTAGCTAGCTCACCTAGCTCGCCCGACCTTGCCAGCCATCGAAGTGGTTGACAAGCTATCCAACTCATCTTGCATGACTGTCAGTCAGCACTTAACTGACAGACTAACCAACTTGCATTGCTTGACTGACTCAGTCAGCAAGTAAGCAATTAGTTGGAAACGACTATTCCAACTACGCGAGACACAGTCCAACTCACTACTGAGGTCCAATAACCTCGCCCGAGATTTGCGAACAAACTCTAATGATGGGTGAACTATATAGAGAAGAAGTGGGGAGACGTGGGGGATCATCGCATTCTGACTGCAACAAACCCTAGCAATCTATCTCTCACGCCTCCATCTCTCAAGCTCTCTGATCAACGCTCTCAACCATCCACCGTCATCCACCATCGTCCATCATCATCCACCATCCTCCACCACCATCCATTATCATCCACCATCGTCCATCACTGTCCCACGACCACTAGCTAGCTCCCTCCAACAAGGTCAACTAGCCTCTCGCCGGTGCTTGTCCGTACTTTGCCGAACCAACTCAACCAACAGGATAAGTCGACACTCGTCATCATCCCTCCCTCTATCTCTTTCATTGATTACGTTGTCTGACAGTCATCTAACTTGAGCGTCGGAGTCCCTTCGATCGGCACCACACCGGTGTCATCTTGGAACCTTACGTCTCTATTTGCCCTTGTTGCCTTGCAGGTTGCTGGTGCCCCCCAATCTCTAACCCTAATTTGATTGTAGATTTCTGAGCGTCTACAATACCCATTGTTCAACACATGTCAAAGAGTTACCACGCTCGTATGTGATTGTTATTGTAAACGACAAACCATTGGCATGTCATACTAAAGATATTGATTAATTGTGTAATATTGATGTATATTGCTCACATATCTTACCAGCGGCTGCCTCATCTTTTACATTGGAGAATGATAGAGCATCCGCATGTTGGAAGTGTTTGAGTAGAGATGTGTTGTTCGGACGTCAATGGTGTGATCTTCTACGTTCAGCACAACCTCCTTGAACCGACCAAGGATATCTCTCAATGATTCTCCTGGCTTATGGATTACATCAGCCAAATGACTGACGAGCCTCTTTCAAAGTGCTCTATTTGTAGTTGATATCCTCCATGACGAACAAAATGCACTAGATTTATTTTTTAGGGGAACGAACCCTTACACCTTTCGCCTCCAATTCTAGGTTCCCTTCAATCGGCTATCGTTACAACTCTTACAAGTAAGGGTATCATGGAGACTAGCAAAATCATTGTTTTTTTTGTAAACACAAAATACAAAATGTGATTTATATAAATGGAAAATTTACATCCAACCGCCTTATTAGATGTCCTTTTTTGATGGGGTCCCTGATGATTCAAAATTTACACGTAAGTCCAATTTTACGATGTTGTTTGACTTTTGTAATAAAATCTAGCTTGGCTCTCCATTACAACATTTCTTTAAAATTATAAGTTTCATCTTATTACACATTAGCCTCAAATATATTGTAATAAAATATTGACATATAATACTTCAAAAATAATTACCAATTGACATATAATACTTTTATAATCCACAAAGATTTAAAATTCGAATAAATAAGCCCAAAAAAATTAATTTGTCTTATTTTCATCCATCTTCATCATTAAAAGGAAGAAGTAAAGCATGGAGCTTCCATGGAAAATTCAAGCTTTCATCGAATCTCCGTTTTTCATTAAAAAAATATTTTTTTAATTAAATATGAAGATAAATGGACCAAATATAACTAATTAAAACTTTGGAGTTTATTTATTATGATTTGAAAGTTTTAGTGTTAATAATTGTAATAAACTAGAATGTGAAATGTAAAATATAGGGAAATGGAAATGCAATTGGGACTCCCTCTCGCCTATGACATCATCACGTATGTTTACTTTTGTCCTTCATCGTAAATAAAATTATATTGTAGTTCAAATTTTAACCTTCATCCTAATATTTAAAATGGCAGGGACCTAAGTGTTTATTCGACATCTAAGAAGGTGGTTATGTATAAAATATAACCATTTTAATTTGAAAAATTACACCAAATTTTCCAATAAACACCCTATTAACAAAAAGTCCCTCGCATTTGTACAATAACACCACATGACAAGTTTCATAAATGAATTACGTTTTAGTCCAAAAGTCAACAACTCTGTCCTATGTGGCGAACAATTAGTGACCTGGATTTTTTCGGAAATGATTTTCTTTATTTTACAAATTACAATTAACCCTTTTACTTATTTAACATTCAATTCATAGCCTTAAAGTTTATTATAAATTCAAACCAACTCATATTTATTTTATTCCATTCAATTTCAATCCAAAACAAATTGCAATAAGGTCTCTTTTAATCATTTTCTTTCACAAACCCCTCAATTTTTTTAAAAAAAAATTCTCCATTAATGGAGCTTGAATCTCCATTTTTGGAGATTTGAAGCTCCATTAACGAAGTTGTTTAAGCTCCAATAGTGGAGCATGGACAGCTCCATCAATGGAGCTTTAAGCTAGCTCCATTAATGGTGGAAATTTTTTTCTTTAAATTAAGGATTAAGGTTTAGTGTTACTTGAATGCAAATTATGTGTTGAAGATGACGAAGATACTTGTAATTTGAAAAGAAATTGAGTTTGATGATGAAGAATAAGATGAAGAATGGTGAAACATGGAGGTTTGATGAGGAAGAAGATGAAAATGAAAGTTTAAAATATTATTTTGGGTCAATTGTGAAATTATTTTAAATTTTACAGGGGTTGATGTGCAATTTGTAATTTAATTATCCACGTGGATATTATTTAATGAACCGGTCAATGCGGAAGATACATTTTGAACTAAATTGTTATTGTTCAAATGTGAGAGACTAATCTGTTATTACTAACTTTATTAGGAATGCTTGGAGAAATTCACCCCTTCGAATTGGAGGTAATATAGTTGCTTAGTGTGGAATTGTGGATGCAAATTGCACAATTTAAAATTTGATTTTGACACTAGCAGCTTATTCGGAAATTCTATGTAGAGGACTTGGGAGTCACCGGAGTCAGTCAAAACAGTGGGGGCAATTTGTGCAATGTACACAAAATTCCAACACATACTATCAATTTGATCAAAGCTAAGATATTGTTTCATTACTTTCAATTTCACATTATATATATAGCCACTATCACACTTCTAAGTATTCTAGTATATGTTAAGGCTAAACCAGTTAAGAATTCAATTCTTATTATTGTAATTTCTTTTTTGTGTACTTGTTCAATTGTAAAGTAGAATGAACATGCCCAAGTTGGGGTTTTTCATCCTTGCTATCTTGTTAGTCTCCAAATCGGCTAGTTCCATGCAAAATCCATGGGAAGACAGTTCAGAGCACGGACGGTGGCTTAGAGGTGGTCTATTGTCTCCACCATCCCCATATTCCAGTAGACCTCATCGTGAAAACACCCCACCAGGTAGGGAAGACACCCCACCTAGTCCTCGAGGCCGGATATTCGTCCCTTCACACCCTCCACCACCACCGAGACAGTGACTATGAGTCCATGACCAAGGTCTCCATGAATGGATCCATGCCAGTTATTCATCATTTCACTATTTGATGTTTGAGGGTATATATTTGCGTTTTATAGTTCCTTTCAATTTAAAAGGAATTTACTCTGAAATATAGAAATAAATGAAGGGTACAATGTATACAGTTACCAACAATTAAGATGTTACCTTGTAGCAATTTTTATGTTTTTTAAACAAACTATATATCACTTCAAAACAAAGATTACAACTCAGAACTTTCTTCATATGAATCGCGCACTTTTGAGTCCATGACTGGATCGCGCACTTTGAGCCCCAAGAGGAAATTTGTGACATTTATTCGATCCAAGCGGCTATCCTTAAGAATCACACACCTAAGGGTATTATGGAGACTTTCAAAATCTTTATTTTTGTTTAACCACAAAATACAAGATGTGATTTATAGAAGACGGTGGTAATATCTGCTTAGTGTGAATAAATATAAACAAATGATTTTGCCTATTTGGAAATTCTGTATGTAAGACTTGGGAGACAGTTAACTCAGTAGGGGAACATGTGCAGTGTACACACTGACACGGTCTATTTGTCCAAAACTAGTGATTTTGTTTTACTGGCTTCAATTTCAGATGCATTATATATAGTGTAGCTATATATCCAATATGAAGGCCACACCAGTAGAATGAACGCATCCAAGTTGGGCTTCTTCTTCATCCTTGCTATCTTGTTAGTCTCTCAAAAGGCTAGTTCAACGCAACACCCATGGGCGGACAATTCAGGACACAGACGATGGCGTCAAGTTCGTCGACCTCCATCCCCACATCCCGGTATAAATGTTTCTCCATGGCGTCCATCTCCAAGTTCTGATATAAATGTTTACTTTCAACCACCACCAAGCCAGTCACCATTGATGAAGGTCTTTCAACCACCACCAAGCCAGTCACCATTGATGAAGGTCTCCATGCCAGTTATTCATCCTTTCACTGCCATCATTTGAACTTATTGTAAAAGAATTTACTCTGAAATATAGAAATAAGTGCAGGGTAAAATATACACTACACATCTTCAACATAAGTTGTGACATGAATAAATACGTTGTACGTTATGAAATCCATGTTTCACATTGATGCACGCCAAGATATCACATAGTTTACTTAATCAATCTGCATAAGTCTATCAATTACAGCTCCGACATTCACATCATGTGTGGTGTCAATAGTCTGCTAAAAGGAAAGATCTGTCTCCTCTCTACTCAAACAAGCCATAAGAGTGTTCACCAAATTTCACATTCCCCATAAATTAATTTTCAAACAGCTTGAAGCTCTAGAAAATGTCGATACTTTCTTCTTTATGTCGTCCTCTTCAGCTTTCCCAGGTAAATAAAGCAAGAGTAATTCCTTCAGTACTGCTCCATTCTTTACTAGAAACTTGATTAGGTTATACTCAGCTTCACTCGATTGGAAGGAAAAAAACTGGACGACCTTGAGATGCGATACAATACAGGACGGCACATCCACATCATAATTGTAATCATCAAAAGCATGTTCCTGGTACAAATCAAACAATGTCGTTCTCCAAATCATATCAAGCTTTTACGCGAGAACAAATCAAAATTAATATATATGTAGGTAAATTCTTCAAATTGAAAGAAGTATATATAGACTCGTGGCTTACACTGTTCAATATATCTAGTCTCAGACATTTCAGATATGGTGATGCATGTAGTAACACCAATAGTCCTTGAACATCTATATGGGAATAGAGTTCAAGGTTCTCCAATGTATGATAAACGGGATAAGGAAGTATGTCATTCGTCATTCCAATAGCCTTCACACAAAAAAAACTTATTGACGTTGTCAAAAAATAAAGAAAGCACAAACCTCCCCTGGATAATTGGCATATTACGCATACCATTGTAGGAATTAGGATCGAGAATTACCTGAGTTAAATTACCGAGAAATATTAATTTCTTTATGCCGGATAATGTTTTCAGTAGTTTTCGCACGCCGAATCCACACTCTATGAAAACTTCAATTGCATTGTCATCAGGATTATTTCCCAGAATTGCAGACTCGACTGTTGATGCTAGCAGATCAAAGGTTTCAAGATAACCACCAGAAACACAAAAATGTTCGAGCTTGGCCCCATGAATCCTGATTGAACGACTACCAACATCTTGATCATTTCTTGGAGTCGTAGACATGAAGTATTTTAGTTTAGGAGCATGAACTTCGATAAACAACACGTTAATCCAATGACATCTCGTCATATGAAAAGTTTCAAGTACAGGACAGGTTAGAAACAGTTCATCAGTACTGGAGTTCTCATTATGAAACCAAACTTCGGTCAGGCATAACCTTGTTAGGTTAAAAAATCGGTCTTGGATAGGAACTATGAAAATCATGCCCCGGTGCAATTCCAATTCTCTCAATGAAGTGCAACTGAGAAGACTAGGGGGTAAGAAAATCATCTCTCCATAGTTGTGAAATTCAAGATATTGAACAGCTTTGCCAACAAGTTGAGCAATGCAGGCCCCAATGCGACTTGAGTTGTAGGTTGAGGTTCTGTGACATACCAAGTTGAATCTTACTATACTCTGCAATTGGGGAAGTGTTCTTTCCAAAAATTCTAGAAAATTTGCCCCCTCATTGAACAATCTATCATCAAATTGAAAACTTGAAATGGTGTACCACTTCTGCTCCCACTCTTTGCTTAAAACGCTTGTTCGTACGGCATCTGCCGTGGGCAAGCGAGACAAAATACAACTTAGAAGAGAATCTGATAACTGGCTAATGCGGTCACTGTCATTGGCAGGGTCTGACTCCACATGTCTTTCGGTGCTAAACTGGGCATCAGTACTCATGATCAAACCCGGCCGTTAACCTGAATTCGTTAGCAAATATGAAAGCTTAGATGGTGGGATGACGCAAAAAAGAGTGGTTCTGCAATATGAGCGTGATGACGAACTCCAACTATTCCAATAAACAATACCCACCCTTCCACCCACCCTACCAACCTCCATAAAATGTATTTTATCCATGACCACCCATAACCCACCCAATTCAATATATATGTTTATTCTTTATTCTTTACTAGTCTCATAAAATAAATATAATAATTATATATTAATAGAAATAAATATAATACTCAAATATAATAATTAATTATAATCGACAAAAACCGAAATTAAATTTAAAAAAGGAAGATATAAGCAATTAAATACTACATTAAGCCATTAACAATACAACTTTATATAAAAATGATGAGAGTGGGAAAAAATGGATCCTTTAGATCCATTTGGAGAGAATTCGTAAGAGATATGTAATTGGGGGTTAGAAGGTTGAATAAAAAATGAGTTTTCGGATGTGTGTAAAATATAACAAGTTTGGTCTTTATGCATATGGAAAAAAATGATTAATTTTGGTAATTTTTTATAATAAAATATAATAAAGAAGATTATAAAAAATAAAGAAGAAATCCACCAAAAAAAAGGACCAATAGGTTGGAGACGGTTTGGGACAAGTGCCCGCATCGACGGTGGGTGTTTTGGTGACCCAAGGTCACCAACATTTTTTTTTAAACTTGGTCCCACAGCCCCAAGACCATGGATAATCATGGTTTTGCAGAGGAAGTACCAAAAAGTTCATATTTTAGTTAACCCTTAGGCTATCTCCAACCCTCAATCTCTATCAAAATCCATCAAACTGTCACGTCAGCATTTCACTAACAACAAACTCAATCAAACTCTCCATCTCCAATCCTCAAACTCTATCATACTCAACTTTTCATTTTATTTTCTCATTTCTTTTTAACCTACACTATTCTTTTATCATTTCTTTTAAAACTTCATACTTCACACTTCATATTTATTTTAAATTTCGTTAGTTAATTAAAATAACATGAAATAAAAATTAAAAAATTACAATATCTGATAATAAAAAATACAATACTTGATAGAAAAATACAATACTTGAAGATTACAATACTTTTATTTTACGTATGTTTTTTATTTTATGTAAGTGCGTTTTTTAGTGAATTCGGATATATTAAATTTTACAATTGGTGTTCTATATATAATTTCCAATATTAAAATATATGAAAGGGAAAAAATAAATATTACTAACGAAAATGGAAAGAAAATAAAATGTGAAAGAAAATGAAAAAAGACGAAGGAAAAATGTAACAAACAAAAGAAGAGAAACAAAACAAATGAAGAGAAACAAAAGAAAAGTAAAAAAGAAAATAAAAATATTAAAAAAAGAAAAGAAAAAGAGGTGTCTGATGGGCATCAAACGCCGTTGGAGTAAAATGGCGTTTGATGGGTTGTTTATCAAACGCCTATCATACTCCCGTTGGAGTAAGCCTTAGCTATCATTTGGTTGCTCAAACTGATCATTTATTGTGATTTTTATAGTTCACTTCGAACAAAAAATGTAAAATGCAGGCTCTATACATTTTTACTTGATAATTGTTAATATATACTATAAATTATATAGCTGCATTCCACATTATCCTATGTGACCTAGATTTCTGAATACATCTCATGCTTCGATTATGTATTGTGTCATACTTATGTCATCGTGTGCATATCAGTGTCATTATATAGTGCAGAATTAATCCTATGTTGAAGTACTGATGTGATTTGATTAGTTTTACTAGATGTATCATTGGAAACATCTAAACGTGTCGATATGAGAATTAAAAGAGGCGATCCGTGAATTAATAAATTATTTTGTGGCTACAAAGTCTCTAGAGACTAGATAACTTATATAGAGACAGGCAAGAAAATCATCCATGTTATTGAGCAAAACGTCTACGTTGTTGACAAAATGGAAAAACACCGATGTTGTAAACACAGACGTATTGATTTATAACATGATTTTATTGACATCATAGGTCCATCTCTAGATAAGTTATCAAGATGTTGTCCTGAGAGAGACTTACTCTTCTGTGGCAAATCTAACTTTAAAATAAGACGAAGAAAAAAAATACATCAACCTTCAGCGAAAGAAAATGATGTGAAAGCTAATTAAAGGAGAAGACATACCGATTGTGCAAGCTCTCCTCTTGGAGCTTGTGTTTGCACCTGTGGTGGAGGCGGCGACGTTGGATTAGGATAGACTGTTTAGGGTTTATGAAATGGAATGATCCGAGAGTTTTAATTGGGCTTTCGAACTTTAGTTTGAGTATGAAGATGTTATTTGTGGATATTTTGGCTTCTACAATATTTATGGCCAACTACTTTAATTGCACCACGAGTTATATACTTGTCAAAATTTGCAATATAAAATTTTTATATACTTAAAATGTATGGACGGTATAAAATTTGAATGAGTGTGCTTATGAATTATATGGTAATTCAAATTAACGTTTGTATATGTTTAACGAAAGTTATATCTACAAATAAAGAAAGTGTATAATTTTTTTTTGGAACAATAGAACTTGTCTTATTACTCCAAAACCAGTGTACGTACATTTAAAGGCTGATAAACTCCAAGCCCAAAACTAGTCAATAACAAATAAACTCTGAAAACAAATTATACACTTTCAAAGATAATTGTAGCTTTCAAATATAAAAACAAACTAGATCAACCTTGTTTCTTTTTTCTTTTCAAAAATATTTTTGATACTTTTTTCAAAAGTTTGTGTGTGTGTGTAGTTCCGAGATTGTACATAGTGGATATTCAGAAATTACAATTCAATCAAGTAAATTGAGGTGGAAATAGGGACCTGCAAGACAATATGAGAGAAGATACTGAAACATAAGATCCGAAGGGATACTGGTAGGGGTATTGGCAGAGACAGATGCTCGAGCTATTCACGAGCTTCGGTTTCTTACCTTCTATTAAGAAGACAGACTTCTAAGCAAGTCCAAGTTATGAACCAATTAATTAAATACAGAACAATAGAATTTGGGAGCATACTCCCATATCATGCAAGATCAAATTGATACACCAAGACCAGCTGAACTAAACTGTTTACTCTTTCAGGTCGTTCAAGACCTCGAAAAGTATTTGAGTCAACAAACGAAAGCCGAAGTCTGCCGGAATAGTGGTTTAAGCACTCATACAATCAATCCATAAGTATACAATTATACAAACTAAGACATATACAATTTGTAGAAGTATTAAAAGCCTAACCTTATACAATAGCAGAACAATAATACATTAATACAATAGGCAAGAATCAAATTGTAACACATAGAGCTATCTTTTTAGCCAGTAAAATAGGAGAAAAGAAACATAATCAAATTTTGCATCGAGAATCTAAATTACAAAACCAAATCACTCAAAATCAATCAGTGAGAAAGAAAAAGAAAACTGAGATGAAGGACAATGAAAGGAACCTGAACGATACAGAGTATCTAGGGTACAGAGAGACGAGACGAGAGAGTAGGGGAAGGTGAGACTGCGATTCTCCATGGATGAAATGTAATCGGACCGCCATGGATAAAATCGAATCGCCATGATCGGAATTCATTCGTTTGGCACTGGAGTATCGCCAATTCATCATTTCATGTAATTTGGGGATCCTTTTCGCTTTAATTTTCGCTTCGAGTATTAGCGACGTTCATTAGAGTCGCATTTAGCTAATAAACCGTCGGTGCAAAGTTATTCGCGACGCTTCCTTGCCGTGAATTATAAATAGTACCTTCCGTCCCGCAAAAACTTCATACATTTGCAATTTTTTACCATCTTATAGAACTTTATAGATAACTAAAATGGGAGATTCAAGTATGAGACAACTTTACTTTTCTTAGTAATGTATGAAGTTCAATTATATTATAGGGTTAAATGCAAAATACCCCCATAAGTTACTGTAAATGTGCGCAAAACCTCTTTGAGTTAACAAATTAGTATCAAACCCCCTTGAGTTATTAAAAATGTGTGCGAAACCCTCTGAGTTAATAAATTAGTCCCTGAGTTATGAAAAATGTGCGCGAAACCCCCCAAGTTATTAAAACATTTGCGTGGAACCCCTTAGCCTTTTTTTTACGGCGTGCTCATGTTAGTTGCGACAATGGATGTTCTTTTAGGTTTTTTTTACCCCAAATTAACTGAACTGGGCATTAATAGTTTCAGTTTATTATCTTTTTCCTTCACTTTTTTCCGTTTACATGACTAATAATGAATTGGTATATGTTGTTGATATGTAGTGACAATTTTAATTAGTGTTATCTATGGTTGTTATTTATATATTTCAGTGCTATATAACCAGTAGTGTGTGATCGATTTTTGTTGTTCATTAACCAGGAAAAAAGTAGAGTTTTACTATTTTTAATAGCTCTAATTTAAGTAATTTTAATATTTTCGAAAATTTGGACTAACGAGTCAAACTGCACACAATACGAATACATCATGTATATTTAGTATTCATGTAAAAGGGTATTACAAAGACTTTATAAGAATTCAATGAAATTTTGCGCAAATTTTTAATAACTATGGTTTTTTTTTTTTGGTTGCATTGATTTGGTGTAAGATAACATAAACAAACATCTATAGTCGTCCCTAATGAGAGTGTACCTCACACACTTTAAAGATAAATGGTGGGGGGTTTTGTGCCCATTTTTAATAACTCAAGGGGGTTTGGTACTAATTCGTTAACTCCGGGGGGTTTCGCGCACATTATTAATAACTCAGGGGGTGTTATGCATTTAACTCTTATATTATATAACGAAAATTTCATTATACAATTTAATTTATCATTTTACATTTACGGTTTAAAATTAATTCATAGCCAAAGTTATAGTTTGTTGATCTCAAAAGTCGAAATACGACATTTGATTTGGGACGGAGGGAGTATAAGATTTCGTTCTTTAATAGTCCATGTGCTTAGTTCTCCTTAGTTCGTCCAGACTACTTAGATGATGAAAATCGAACTTAATTCGCCAAAGGATTGTCCATGTGATTTAGGAAAAAACGAGCAACAAATTAGCCGTATTTTCGTGATTTAGGACTGCATTTGCAAAACAATACTTTCGTAGGACCGTATTCGAACGCGACATGTAGAACCAAAAGTGCAATTGACCTCAGAAAGATGAGATACAATCCAAGACGGCGCCACCTCCACATCATAATTGTTCGTGTTCCTGGTACAAATAAAATAAGTCTCCATAAAGATTATGTTTTGTAAAATTAAGAATCAAAGAACATATCAATTCAAAAAAAATTAAAAAGGTGTCTCCAAATCTTACATCATACTAATCCAATATGATAAATTTCAGACATGGTGATGCGCGAAGTAATATATAAGTCCTTCAACATCTTCATAAGAACTGATTTCTAGCTTTTCCAACGTAAGATTCATGGGAAGAGGAAGTCCTTCCTACGATGTTAAATTGTTAATGCGTTTCGTGTAATCGATTTGTTGAGAAATTTCATCTATGGCGTGTGGGATTAGGATTAGGATTAAGATCTCCGTTTTAGAATTACAATTGAGTTCTCCAGTTCTAATTCAGAAAGGATTATAGTGGGACTAGTATTTAAGAATCACGTTACATACCTTGGAGAAAGGAGAGTTCGTAATTAGCTAGTGAGAGTAAAGATTAATTAAGTTTAAAAAAAAAGGATCGGAGGAGTTTTATATATAGTTCGGATAATGCCAGAGTTTGAGGTAGGACTACGATCTCTGAGGAGGAGCCGTCGTAAGCTCAAGACGGATGAAATTACAGATGATCGCGGCTGGACTTTGCTCCACGTTCATGCTCGTAAAGGTAACCTCAGAGAGGTAAAACGCCTTCTTGATGAGGGAATGGATGTTAACGTCGCTGCTTGGGGTCCAAAATCACAAGGCGTGACCCCTCTCCATCTTGCTGCTAAAGGGGGCCATCTTAAAGTTATGGATGTATTGCTAGAGCGTGGTGCTAACATTGATGCACGAACAAAAGGAGCATGTGGATGGACTCCGCTTCACAATGCAGCTAAAGAGAGAAACCAAAAGGCAATTAGCTTTCTAGTTGAAAATGGGGCGTTTTTGCCGGATGACATTAATGATACGAGGTTCAATCCGCCTGTCTACTATTGTCCTGGTCTTGAGTGGGCTTATGAAGAACTCAGACGTCTACAATCTGGCAACTCTTTGTCGGCTGAGACATCCTCGTGCAGCTCCGGTAGCTGAGGTTTTGTAATTGTCTCCAAGGCACTCCGCCTTACAGCTTCAGTTAAATCTTGTGACTCCAGAGTGTTCTGAACTAGTAATGGTAACATGTTTGCCACCGTGTTTCAGTCTCTGATCTGAGAGTCTCCGAATGATTTCTCAGTATCTTTCAGCAGCATCTCTGATTATATAATGTAAACTTGTTCATGTTGCCACTATAAAATGGCGTGAGCAGGGGCGGAGCCAGGATTTGAAAGGGGGTGGCGGAGTATTATAAAACTGATACAATATGTAATTTAGTTATGCTGGTTTAGGACGGGTCGAACCGGGTGGGATCAATATTTTTTACACCAAATTCATCGTACGTATTTAAATATGAATACCTAATGAAAATGAAAGGAAAGAAAGAACCACATTATTATAAGGCAAACAAAAAATGAATAACGACCCACTTCTATGAAATCGTACTATACTTCTCTTCATCTTCTCAAAATCTTCAGTGATTGAATCAATGTCAAAATCTTCGACAATTCATTTTTCAATATACATTATCAAATTACTGGACAAGAACTCATCCTTCATCAAACTCCGCAGTCTAGCCTATGCAATTTTCATGACTGAAAATGCACGCTTAGAACTTGCTTAAAAATTATAAAAATTGCCCGTATAACCCTCTTAAATTAGTTAATTATTAAATATCTATGTAATCACAAAGTATTGGATGAGACGTGTATTAGTGAGAGACGAATTGATGTTCTTAAATATATGTATACTGTTTTATGATTACGTATACATTTTATATATTTTTTTTTTTGGAATGAAAATTAAACTTTATTTATTTCCAACCAATAAGTACAAGCCGATCGAAAGATCCAGGCATATGAGTATCCAAAAGAATCAAATCGACTAGTTGAATCAACAGCTAAAAACGCTACTCTATCATGCTAACTGTAATTTTGCGCAGTGCGCTCGCAAACGAGGATCTACCCAAGCTCTATTAATCAATACATCAATAATTTTGTCTTCCAAGTACTGATTCGCCGGTTTCTGCTGGAAACATATCGTGTTGCGCTCGATCCAGATGGCATAAATTGTTTCAGCAAAAGCACTCTTGAGTATCTTCGCCTTCCAACTCTTTCCCCCAAATCGACGATACATCCAATCAAGCTCTTCATTCCATCCCAGCGGAGCTCTAGTAATTTGCAACCATCTCAGGACCCGTAGCCAGATGCGATTAGTGTAAGTGCACTCAAAGAGGAGATGCTGCTGTGTTTCCTCATGCGGACAGAAGAGGCAGGAAGGGTCAAGGGCAGTGTGCCATCGACGAACTCTGTCCTTTGTTGCTATTCGATCATTTAAAGCCATCCAAGTACAAAACAGTGCCCGAGGTCTTGCTTTATTCCCAAACCAGAATTTTTTCCACTGCACCTCTTGCTTTTCTCCTCGTAATTCCTTATATAAAGCCCTTGTGGGAAACTGTTGAGAAGATAGTGCCATCATCCAGATGTTGGAAGAGTGCACCAACGTGCGAGTCTTCATTATGGCTTTTACAATCCAAGAGCTGTTCGCTGTTAACTGTACATCCGTGACCTCACGATCTTTTATATAATAACAATGAATCCACTTGACCCAAAGTTTATCAGCTTTAACACATACATTCCATAGTAGCTTAGCAATGGTGCATTTATTCCAGTCAGCAAGGGAGGTCAAATTTAGGCCCCCAACATTCTTTTCGTCACAGAGTTTGGCCCAGGCAACAGGTGATTTTTGGGTAATCTCATCAGTTCCACTCCAAAGAAAAGAACGACAAATGGATTCAATGTGTTTTATAACAGTGGTAGGCATAGGAAAAACCTGTATCCAGTAGCTTGACATAGCATGAAGTACACTACGGATGAGCTAGAATTTCCCCGCGTAGCTTAAGAGTTTGGAGGTCCAATGTCGAATGCGAGAGGTGATTCTGTCGACCAGGGGCTGGCAGTTGCGGATGGACAGCTTACGTGTGGAGAGAGGCACTCCTAGGTATTTTATAGGGAGTTTCCCCGCCTTAAAGCCCGTCTCGTGAAGAATCGCCTCTTTAACAGCTCTATCAACGCCACCAAGGAAGATCTGGCATTTGCTTGGGTTCGCCGAGAGGCCTGTAGATGCTGAGAAAATACGGAACTGATCCATGAGTAGTGTAACAGAGCGCAAATCACCTCTGGCAAAGAGGAGAAGGTCATCAGCAAAACAGAGGTTAGTTATGCTCAAAGCTTCACAGCGGGGATGGTAATTAAAGTCCGGCACTCTCTTTAGCAGACCCAGAACTCGATGCAAGTACTCCATCATGATAACAAACAATAGAGGTGAGATAGGATCACCTTGTCGGAGACCTCGTGTAGCCTTGAGGAGCTTAGATGGAGTGCCATTTATAACATATCGATACGAAACAGTCGTAATGCATCTCATTATCCAAGCCACAAACTGTGCCGGGAGGCCCAACTCCTCCAAGATCGATTGTAATGCTGACCATTCAACAGTATCAAAGGCCTTCTGCAGATCCATCTGTATCATACAACGTGGCGAGATGTTTTTCCGTTCATAACCCTGGACTAATTCACTAGCCAGCAGAATATTATCGTGAATAACCTTTCCAGGCAGGAATGCAGATTGGCTTTCGTCCATAACTGAGTTAATTACACGACTCAGTCTCTTGGTTCAGATCTTCGAGATTATCTTATATATGGTAGAGCAACATGAAATAGGCCTCATTTCCTTCATTGTACAAGCACTAGCCGATTTTGGGATTAATGTGACCAAGGTGCGCTTGCAACAGATAGTTGCCGCCTGACCGAAGAAATCCATGACGCCTACGATGATGTCAGTTTTGATTATACTCCAAGCGGCTTTGAAGAACTTTGCATTGTACCCATCTATTACCGGTGCTTTGTTGTCATCTATATCACTAAGGGCCTCCCAGATTTCCTTTTTCGTAATTGGAGTTATCAAGGTCAGCCTCTCCTCCCGACTAAGCTGTCTACCCGAGCGAAGAGCTTCAATATCGACTCCTGGTAGGTGAGACGCAGCAGTACCGACTAGGTCTGTATAAAAGTGCATGATTTCTTGCTCCAGCTCTTGTGGTGTAGTTAAAATACGCCCAACATGCGTTACAAGCTTCGAGATGCCCACTTTCCGGTTTTTTCTCTGACAGCGGCATGGAAGTATGCATTATTACCATCACCAGTGCGAAGCCAATGGACTTTAGCTTTTTGTGCCATGATTATCTCATCCATGTCATTCCATTTAATCACATCTTTCGTACATTGTTTAACTTGGTGGATTAACCCGATGTTGAAATGGTCCTGCAAAAGAGCTTGTTGAGCACGGGAGAGGTCCACTCTTGCTTCCTCAAGTTTCCGTGAGGTACCCAAATGCAGTCCGGTGAGTGGCTTTAGCCGTTTCTGTAGTAATTGAAGCTTTCTCCATAGGATATACATGGGTTGTCCCCGAATATCTAGACTCCAAGCAGACTGTACCGTGGCTAGGAATTCGTCATGATTAGTCATACAATTCATAAATCGGAATTGCTTGGGTCGGGTGCAAGATGCAGTAGTGGATGCTACCACATGCAACAGCGAATGATCAGAAACTCCAGCTTCCAGAATATGAATCTTACAGGTGGGGAATTTAAGGAACCAGTCCAGATTACATAAGGCCCTGTCAATAAGTGAATAGATAATGGTCTTCTCTTGCTTATTTGACCAAGTAAAGTAATCCCCCTTCGTTTCTTTTTCAACTAAATTGGCTATCCCCATCATCTCCTCCAAATCAGCAAACTCGGTTGCGGTTACAGGGTTTCCACCTACTATATCCATTAACCGAAGAACATTATTCATGTCGCCAATTACCATCCAGGGTCCCGTCAGAGTCATGGAGATACCCTCAATATCTTTCCAAAGTTCCCTACGTCGATCTAGGGCATTATGAGCATAAACGAAGGCAGTCCACTGTATGAGAGTATCCGTCAAATCATATATTCCACAATGTATATACTGATCAGACATAGACTGAACCCGCAACGTAATCCGCTGATCATTCCATAAGACCCATATGCGCCCATTTGGATGATGCATATAGTTATCCAGATAACGCCATTTATTCCCAAAACGTTTCCTAATTCTTGTAGCATTAGGTTCCTTAATTCATGTCTCAATCAAAGCAGCAATATGAACATTAAGCAAATTGAGGCGGGAGCCAACCTCACGATGCTTAGCTACTTTGTTTAGCCCCCTTGTGTTCCAGGCTAACATTGATTGCGGGTCTGAGGGTCGTCATGGTCAGTCAATTGACCCAGTGCCTCAAACCCGTTCTGTGTGTGGATTGCCGGTGATGATTCAACTGTGCGAGCATTAAGATCTCGACCCGAAGAAGAAGTACTAGTGCCTTCATTCTGAGCATCGGGATCGACTGGGTGTGCTGGAGGAGGTCTGACACCTGAATTTTGTTGTTGTGTTCTTTGCTGCCCATTAAGTGCTTGATGTTGCCCTGTACGGTGCACCGGAGCAGCAGCTCGCGCGACCCATTGAGTTGGTTGTGCAGCCTGTTGCCTACGGCCTTGTGCAGGCCTTGTTGCGAAGTATATGCGCAACATTGCCGGTAATCTACGCTTAGCGAGATGCGGTTCTTCCAAGCGCCCACAGTCATGTCCAATTAGTTGGCACTTTTCGCAAAAAGGAGAAGACCATTCATATTCAACCTGTTGCACAAATTTCCTACCTGTATTATCAATAATTGGAATCGTCTTACGGAGATCTTTAGTAACATCCACCTCAATCATAACTCTGGCATAGGTAACACGTAGTTTACGAGCAGTACATTCATCTATAAACAGAGGTTTGCCGATGGCACTAGCAATCTTTCCGATGCTCTTATCTCCTCATAGGTGGAGAGGCAGTTGTGGGAATTTAACCCAGACTGGCATGACTCGTAATAGATCCTCTTTCAGAGAGAAATTTGGCATCCATTGCCGAAGAAAAATATGCATACCAAAGATCGAATAAGATTCTCTATTCAAAACCTCCTTCATATCTGCGGAAGAGTGAAAACGAACCAGGAAATAACCCTCTTCATTGTAATATAGCTCAGATAGCTGAACAAATTGTCAATTTTTGATCATGAATTGCTTGACGACATTCATGGATAAATCTCCCCCAAGCACAAAGAAAAT
Source organism: Plantago major (assembly GCA_026545765.1). Taxonomy (NCBI): domain Eukaryota; kingdom Viridiplantae; phylum Streptophyta; class Magnoliopsida; order Lamiales; family Plantaginaceae; genus Plantago; species Plantago major. Next base: position 98,149,787 of record CM048839.1, read on the forward strand.
CAGGGTATTTTCCCAAAATTTTAATTCTGAAGCTACGTCATCATCATCAATCACTATTTCAAGTTCTCCTTCCACAAAATTTGGTGCGACATACTTAATTCCTTTACCATGTTGAGGCAAACGATTTCCCCGTATAACGTCAACCCAGATTTTTTGCTCCTGTTGGCCAATTGAAGCTACAGTAGTTGAAGAAGGGTAATCCGAAATAAGCAAAGGGAGCGGCTGCGCAGAGGAAGAATTCACTACAAAAAAAATCGGGTTTAGGGACGTCGGATATAAAAAATTACAAAATTAATTATAAATTACAATAATTCTAGATCTGGATCAAGGTCTTGTTGGATCTTGGATGACGTCGGATCTGGTCAGAGATGGTGGTGGATGAAGATATCTTGTGGTGGTGGGAGAGAGTGAGATCAGAGGAAGATCTCGTGGATCGGAGGAAGAACTGGCCGGAGATAGTGGTGGACGGAACTCGTGGTGGGGTGGCAGTGGAGATGTCGTGGTGGTGGATCTGGGAGCGTGGTCGTGGTGGTGGACGGAGAGGCCGTGGTGGTGGAGTGGTGGTGGACGGAGAGGCAGTGGTGGAGTGGTGGTGGACGTAGAGGCCGTGGTGGACGGACAGGCGGTCGAGTGGTGGTGGACGAAGAGGCAGTGGTGGTGGAGTGGTGGTCGAGGTGGTGGTGGACGGAGAGGCAGTGGTGGTGAGGTGGTGGAGTGGTGGTGGAGGACGGAGAGCCCGTGGTGGTGGAGTGGTATTCGAGCGGTGGTGGACGGAGAGGCAGTGGTGGTGGTGGAGGTGGTGGAGTGGTGGAGGACGGAGATCCCGTGGTGGTGGAGTGGTGGTCGAACGGTGGTGGACGGAGAGGCAGCGGTGGTGGAGTGGGAGAGAAGGAGTGGTTAGTGAGTGTGGGAGGAAGAGAGTGATTTATAAATTAGGGTTTCTGATAGTTTAGGGACGGATAGATCTATCCGTCCCTAATTTAGGGACGGATAGATCTATCCGTGCCTAATTTAGGGACGGATAAATCTATCCGTCCCTAAATTTTCTTCTTTTTTTCTTTTTTTTTTTTGGTCAACGAATTAGAGACGGATAGAATTATCCGTCTCTAAATTTAGAGACGGATAATTCTATCCGTCCCTATTTAGGGACGGACTAGAGACGGACTAGGGACAAATAGGCCTATCCATCCCTAGTCCGTCTCTAACACCACCGATTCATCCCTAAGTTAGGGACGGATTTTATCCGTCCCTAAATCCGGTTATTCTTGTAGAACAGGCACAGACTGGGCGGCATCAAACCCTAGTTGTGGAAGCTCAACCAAATCCGATGAAACAGGTGGGGGTGAAGCAGGCGGTGGTTGGGTAGAATCAGTAGCTAAATCCGGTGGCACGGTCGGTGCTTGTGGAACCGACGTATCAACATCAGAAACTCGAGGGTGCTCCAAATCAGAATCAGAGGCGTCTTCCACGATGACTTCTGCAGCAATTGCCCCTGCCTGGGAAGTGATTGCACTGCCAGACGGTCCCGCCGGCCCTGTCTTCTTCGGGCGGCCACGGGGACGGGGCGGTGCAGCAGGGGTTTTTTTGGGAGCCATCGCCATAAAGATTATATATATATATATATATATATATATATATATATATATATATATATATATATATATATATATATATATATATACACCGATATTTTTAGTAAAACCTCTAATGTTTTTTGATATAACTGTAATGTTTGTCCGTCTCTTTTAGTCTCTGCATAAGACCGTCTCTCAGTAAACTTACGTAAAATTTATCAAATTTTATAATTTTTTTCAACTTATTTAATTATAAAGCCGACTAACTAAATGTACTAATTTAACTTAAAAAATGAAATAAATGTACTAACTAAAAAATTTAGGGGTAGCGTAATATATAATTTTCTAAAATATACCTATAGTAATAAAGAAAATGAAAATTTTAAGGGTGGCGTACGTCACCCCGCCCTGGGCGTGAGAAAGGTCACTCAGCATAGATTGCTTAGAAACAAGGACGTTTAACTTAAAATTCGTTATAAAAAATGAACTCCAAATGGAGGCGCTTATTATTGGATTGGTGTAAATAACGTTTTCAATTCCTTCGTTAAAGTTGGTTGAGAAGTCTTGGAGTCGGTGAAGAGATGTACACATTCTGAACACATGGTGATATTTGTCAAAGCCAACATGTTTGACTAGTTCCAGTTTCATATCATGACTTTTTCTTCGGTCTACTTCATAATCAATGTCTGTTCTTGTTTTAGCTTGTATATATATAGCCCTCACAGTAATCTATGATATGTTCAGGCTAGATCTAGATAAGAATTCTTCGTATATAGTTCCATTTAAGTTAATAGAATGAACATACCAAAGTTTGTGTTCTTCATCCTTGCTATCTTGTTATTGTCTCAAATGGCAAGTTCAATTCAAAATCCACGGTGGAAAAGTTCAGGCCACGGACGGCAACTTAGAGATCCCCTGCCACGTCCTCCGTCCCCAAACAAGAGTATAGCTGATCGGGGCCATTAATTATAGACCCCCCACCTGATTCTCCAGGTCGCCTATTAGCCCAGACCTAGGCCTCCGTGCCAGTTATTCATCTTTGCACTGCCTGCCTTCATTGCACCTATGTTAAACGCAACGCAGTTTTCGTTAAACGCAACACAAATTTTTTATAAATTGACCGAAATGCCCCTATCTCAAAACAACACTTGTATATTCAACAAAAAATCGAAAACGCACTTTTATGCAAATGTAAAAACATTAACACACACAATCTAACACATATAACAACACCAATTATAAATCGGACAAAAAAAAAATTCCGAATTTTTTTCATTTATACAAATACAAAAACATTAACATGCAATTGAACACGAATTAACAACACTAAACATAAATCGATAAAAAAAAAATTCGGAAAAAATTTCGTTTAAACAATTCTTTCTTAAAAAATATAGAAGTAAATTTCGGAAAATATTTCGTTTATACAATTCCTCCTTTATCTTTAAATTTTTTTTTTTTTTTTTTAAATTTCATTTTTTCCCGGGTTTTTAGCAACTGCCGGGAGAAAATGAATTTTTTAAAAAAAAAAAATTTAAAAGATAAAGGAGGAATTGTATAAACGAAATATTTTCCGAAATTTACTTCTATATTTTTTAAGAAAGAATTGTTTAAACGAAATTTTTTCCGAATTTTTTTTTTATCGTTGTTTAATTATTTCAAACCCGATTGAATGAATTTTTTTTTTTTGACAAATCGATTATATATATAATTTTTCTATTTATTTTTATGTGTTTTCGAATTGACTTATAATTTTGCAAATTATTTAGATGAAAATCTGTTTGAAATGATTGGAACGGGCATTTATTTTTTTTTTTACGATTTTTTTAAAATATTTAAATATAGTTTTGAACCGGCAGTTTCTTCACTGCATTACTGAAATGTGTGTTTCGAATTAGGTCTTGGCTATCTAAACAAATATAAAACGTTGATTTGTAATACAATACAACTAGAATATGAAATACAATAGCCCGACTAATTTGATGTGAAACACTTGATACTTAATGCATAATTAAATCTTGTAAGTGTTCGCAAACTTCATCGACAATTGCGAATACGTCTGTCGCCTCCATATTATGTTTGTTTTGTCGAGTTATGCGTCCCATCAAAGCAGCGATCAATCGTAGCCTCTACAGATTAAAAACACACACAAATAAAGATTTTGACATTCGGAACAAACGTCGTGTATGTATATATTTAGAATATGTAGGAAACATACCACGCTAGGATCCATGTCTGCCGGTTGGAATTGTTGTCTCGGATGAAATCTCTCTGGGCGGGTCACTTGCATATGTGTACGTTGTCGAAACCAGTCTTGGTACGCCGGAATTGTTTGATGTCCAAAATGCACTCGAATTGTTTGTTGATGAAAATTACATCGAGATGTGTGAAAGTCGTCAAATGAGTCTCGACTGACATGAGAACAATGATCTGAGAGAGGGTTGTGCTGGCCTTTGTACTTGCACAGGCTTTATTGGTTCTGTAGGAATGAATTGGGGGTACCCGAACTGCCGCATAACGCGGTCTGGCATGTAAGCCTCTGTAACCTTTAGACAATGAATAATTCCCCTATATTGAGAAATAGGGACTGCTTCTTCCGCCACAAGTCCAAAAGGTGTCCAATTCACCTATTAATTAGAGTTGCAAGTAACATACGGAATTACATAGAAGACTAAAACGTAATGAAGACAAGCGTGATATATTTAAAGACATACTTCATTGGGTGCAACATTGTCTAGTGCACTCCTGTACATCACATGCATAGCGTTTTCATCTGTATCAGCGCTTCCCAAGTTCCATGTTTTCAAACCAGGAAAATATGAGTATATCCATCCCTGAAATCGAATAAAAGAGTAGTTAGGAAATGATGTAATTTAAATGGCATTTAAAGAAAAACCTATAACATATAGCGCGCAAACCTGAAGGAGTGTAAGACATCCATCTATTTGTCTGCAGTTAATACGTGTTGCAACTCCCAGCTGTCTATACTGATTGGCAAGTGTGGCAGCTCCCCATGCGTACGTGTTAACCTCACCCAGGTTAAGTAGGAACTGTAGAAACCCGAGTGGAACTCGATTTCCACTTTTGTCGACGAATAGAGAAGTGCCTAACAACCACAAGAGGTACATGACAGCATGTGATTCCGACGGAAGGACTCCTTCTTTTAAAGTTGCCTCGATGATGGCACGCTTGAACCCAGTACCTTTGGAGTTGGATTTCACCACTGGTTCAGATATGTTCATATGAATTGCTAATGCCGCCTTAAGCATCTCGGCTCTCATTTTCGTCTTAATAGCACGACCATGAACTGGAACCCCGAGCAAATAGTGAACATCATGTAGGGTTAAAGTAATCTCACCAAATGGCATGTGAAACGTATTAGTTTCAGGATGCCACCGTTCAACAAATGCACTAATCAAAGGCATGTTAATCTTCGGGATCATACGGTTCTGCAAGCGTGAGAGATGGGTGTTGTTGACAATATCGTTGACAAGGTTCAGATAGTCTTTAAAATGGATTAAGGCGGTGTCTGTGAAATCCCTCTAGAACCTCGCGGTCCTGCAATTTATAATATTTTACATAAGAATCTTCGGATTTCAAAGAACTAGAATTAACAATAATAAACATTCAAAGGTGACTTACATTTCCTATCCATATGGAGTGAGCGATGTGTCCTAGAAATCCGCTGAGTAACTCCGGATTTGTAGGACCTCCATCAATGCCGGTTGTTAATTCTCTCCACGCCTCATTAGTAGCATAATTAGAGTCTCCATGTACACGGTCTCCGCTTCCACCATCATCAATAGGCTCTTCCGCATTACTGAAATGGAAAGAATGTCGACGGTCTCGAACTCCACTAGGCCCACCCCTGGCAGAAGAACCGTGAACGTACTGGTTCTGATAGGTACCACCCGTGTTATGGGTATCACGTTCAAATGGCACCGTCATATGGCTTGAACGCATAGACTCTGCGATGTATTCTCCGGCAGAAGGAATTTCCCTCTCAGTTCTAAGCATAGACTCTGTGTCAGCAGGGGTCGGTGTGTGGTAAGAGTCTTCTCTCGTCGGGGTTGTTTCTTCAGAACTATCGGCACTTTCGGAAGGATACATCATTCTATCCCTTCTTGCTCTGGCTGAAGCTGGTATAGGACCTCTAATCTTTCCACCGATGTCATGTAAACGTCCAGAATATTGATCGACCGGTACTTGTGGAATCTCCGTTACGTTCCTTTTGCCCCGTCTTTTATCCCCATCACCACCATCTTTGGATCCACCGCCCTTAGTAAATCAGAGGAAATTGAGAAGAGTATACACGTTACAAATCATACAAAACAATAAAGTTTCCCTAAAATTGAAATCTTGTAGAAATTGGAATGGTATTGGGTTAATTAATTTATGCACGTAAAAGTACCTTCCACATGGTTGCTAAACACCGAGTAGTTTGCGAATATCTTTGAAGTATGTAATAAAGAAGTTGGTTATATAATATTGAAACGAAACTAGGCATTTATATAGAGAATTCATTCGCATAAAATTCACAAGCAGTTCCGAAATTTACGCTAATACATTTTTGGGGCGGACAAATTCCCATCATGTGGAAGCTGTTATTCTGATGGCGAAGCTATCACTTCTGATGAGACGACTTCATCTGATGGGGAATTTGTCCGCCTCAGAAGCGATCGGCTTCTGATATGACAAAATTCCCAGAATGTCTTTGTGAATTTGGTTTTGTTGTTTTGGGGGGAAAAAAAATTCCCCCCCCCCTAAATTCATTTGGGGACAAACTTATGTCTTCTATAAATCTTGCACAAGTACTTCTGGCAGTCCACAACATAGCAACACAATTAATATAACCCCAAACACATTTCCATTCCCAAACAACATTCCGAATATTTAAAATCGGAAACACTACCATTAAAAATCCCATTACATCCACATAAGTATATTATGAGTTATTCAAGTGATTCGTCTACACAGTCTGATGAATACCCAGACTGCACGGATATTTTCATAACTAGAGAGATTTTCGACTCTCGAATTGAAGCAGAAGCCTGGGTTCGTATTATTGGCAGGGAAAACAATATGTTCTTCGCGATCACGCATTCTAGAGAAAACAACGTGTACATGGGTTGTGAGTTTGGTGGTGCCTACAGGGTCACGACTCCAACGAACCCGGATGCAATATCTAGAAATTCAACCGACAAAAAACAATCTTGCCCATTTCGGTGAAGCCGCATGAAGGCAACCGGTAATCGACGATTGAGGTAAAAGACGGGCACCAACGGCACAATCACAAACTCGTAAATACCCCAATGGCACGTCGCCAAGAAGTTGACCGGAAGAGCACTTGCGAGTGGTTCAAATGTTGCGTTCGGTATGACTCTGTAGCAACGCTTGTACAACTCAACAAGAATTTCCGAAAAAGCTGCGATTTACAACATATATACAATCTTGACGGAAAGATTAGCGTCACGGAGATGGTGAGATGGATCCCATGGAATATTTTATCCATTTGTTGCGGCAACCTGATTACATATATTATGCAATCAAACGGTAAATGCGACATATTGGGTGGATTTTTCTTAGCTCATCCGAACACGAAGTCAATGATCACTTTGTTCCCTGAAGTTGTCCTCATGGATGCTACGTACAAGACGAATTCGTACGACATGCCATTGGTCGAAGTGATTGGCATTTTACCAACTGGGCAAAACTACCACATAGCTTTCATTTTCGTCTCGAGCGAAGACAACAAGTTATGTGTGGGGCTTCTACGATTGCTTGGTATTTTACGTAATGTGGTGTCTTGCGGGGTATTCGTGACGGATGAGAGTTAGCCGCAATGTGTGCCATAAAAGAGGTATTTCGGAGGCATCACATCTATCATGTTTGAGGCACATTTCTAAGGATGTGCATATGTAAGTAAAGTCATGGGGAACCAAAATGCACGCATGCGGTGACTACAAGGTGGCAACGGATCGTCAAAGCTAATACTCAGGAAGAGTATGAGGAGGTCATTGCGAAATGGCGAGGCTGGAGGAAGCAACCCGCGATCATGGCGTCTTGTAGGAGAATTTGGTTGGACCCATACCACGACCGATTAAATGGCAACTTGACGAAATACATCACGCACTTTGGAACTCAAACGAGCAATGTAATTCATTTTTGTAATTAAGTTTATTTCTTAATGCCTGTGATAATTTAATTAGAGTAAGTTCCAAACGACATTCAACAATGTAAATTGGTTGCAGAGTCGAAAGTGCGCACTCGAGGTACAAGTATTGGATGGGGACTTCGAACTCAAAGTTCCACAGAAAGTTCCCGAAGCTGCATCGACTACTTGAAATGCATTTTGATGCAATCCGCTCAGAGTTTGAGAAAGCACACACGAAACATCCTCACGTCACGGATCGTGGGATCTTTCGCAAGCTAGGAGGTGTGGTTTCACATCTTGCCATTAAGAAAATTGTTCAGGAAAGAGCCAACGTTGATCCAGGTGAATGTGACCATGCTTTGCGTACCAGTTGGGGACTACCATGCGCATGTGAATTGCAACTGAAGAGTGTGACAAGGAAGTGCATCTTTCCCACTAAAAATATCCACCGATTAAGCGACGCTTCATATGGGGAACCATACGGTGCAGCAGCGGTATGCAGGGACGAGTTTGATGATTGGTACGAGGATCGTAGGAGTACGCGGTGAGGACGAACTCCGATCAATTATCGATTCGGATGGATCCGCATCTACATACACGTATCTGGAGGAACCACCAATCAGACACAAGAAGAAAGTCGGGAGGCGACCCGAGCACTGGGCGAGGATCCGTCCGGTTGGAGGATCAAACCGCTAACCAATCTCGGTGACCGGCAACACTAACAATGCAGTGCGAATTCAAGTGCAGTCCGTCATTCATCTATCAAAGTCAGATGCCACCACAAGGTCTGCGCAACATTCGAGGTTGGAGTGACGTCCAAGGCGATGGCAATTGTGGATACAAATGTATAGCACAACTCCAGTACGGAGAACAAACAGAGTGGCTGCGCATTAGGGGTGATCTTATTGAGGAGTTGGCAAACCACACACAACTATACATCGCGGAGATGGGGGCAGCACGGGTCAGCGAAATAATAAGTGCACTCAGCTGGTTTGCAGGACCATGCGACAAACAAGATTGGTTTACACTCCGGATATGGGCCTACTAACAAAGAACGACATATCAACGGGTGTTCGTCACATATGTTTTTCATGGATCTACCACATACTTGCCCTTGGAATGTCGTACCGACCTAGACTCAGCAGCTCCGGACCCTCCACAGGCAAACCAAGAGTGGACAGTCGGGTTTGTCAGTAATAGTCACTATATTCGACTGCGCGTTGTCCGTGAATGTCCACTTCCACCACTCTTTCCGACATGGCGAACCTACACAGAACAAAGAACAATGCATTGGCTGCAACATTATTCCGTTAGGTTACGTCAATGGTTTTCAGTGTAGTGAAATCAAATTAGTCGGCCTATTATATTACTTTCTAATGTGTGTAAGCAAAGTTTTGTATCTGTTTAAATACCCAAGACATAATTCCCAACACTATTATTGGTTCAGTAATGTAGTGAACAAATTGTCCGTTCTAAGAATTGTTTTGATCTAAATGAAAAGGATTAGGTGAAAATTCGAGGAAAATCGACGCAATTTGGGCGTTTTTTGCAACTCGCGACGCCAAATGTTAACAAACGGATTCGAAACATTAACATGCAACACAAATTAACGACACTAAACATAAATCGCAAAAAAAAAAAAATCGGAAAAAATTTCGTTTAAACAATTCTTTCTTAAAAAATATAGAAGTAAATTTCGGAAAATATTTCGTTTATACAATTCCTCCTTTATCTTTAAAATTTTTTTTTTTTTAAAAAAATTCATTTTTTCCCGGGTATGGGCTAGGAAAAATCCGGCGATTTTAGCAGCTGGGATTTTTTCAGCGATTTCTTAACGAAAAATCCCGTGATTCATGATAAAATCCGGTTTCTAAAATCCGGGATTTTCCGGCGATTACTAAAACCGGAAAAATGAAATTTAAAAAAAAAAAAAAAATTTTAAAGATAAAGGAGGAATTGTATAAACGAAATATTTTCCGAAATTTACTTCTATATTTTTTAAGAAAGAATTGTTTAAACGAAATTTTTTCCGAATTTTTTTTTTATCGATTTATGTTTAGTGTTGTTAATTCGTGTTCAATTGCATGTTAATGTTTTTGTATTTGTATAAATGAAAAAAATTCGGAATTTTTTTTTTGTCCGATTTATGTTTGGTGTTGTTATATGTGTTAGATTGTGTGTGTTAATGTTTTTACATTTGCATAAAAGTGCGTTTTCGATTTTTTGTTGAATATATAAGTGTTGTTTTGAGATAGGGGCATTTCGGTCAATTTATAAAAAATTTGTGTTGCGTTTAACTATATTTGTGTTGCGTTTAACACACCCCCTTCATTGTAATGGAACTTATGTCTAAATTGGTCTCCATGAACATTACTTTGTGTGTTTATAGTTTTCTATATATAGGAGTGTGTTTTCCGCTCTAAATTAAACAAACTTATTCTGGTATATAATACTCCCTCATCCGTGAGAATTATACAGGTTATTACCATATGATATCATAAGTTATATTATATTGTAAGTTAATGCGCATGTCAAGCGTTCATTTTCTCTACCGTTTGTAAATTTTTTATTTTTCTTTAAATTAATGTGATGCAGATTATTACCCATTTGTCTGTCGTTGTCGTTCACATAATCTTAATTTAATTGACGAAATAAGGAAATTATGACCCACACTAATTGGTGAATTCATAAATTCGACAAACTTAACCTGTTAATAGAACGTAGTTCGATGCCTCCGTCCTTATACTTGACATGAATTCTTAGCAATAATTCGTGAACAAGTAAAATTATGCAGCGTAATTATAAATAGCAAAATCTTAAAAACATGACAGAGTCTTGAAAAATATTGAAAGTGAAAAACATTAAAAATGTTTCTGGTAAAGATCACTGCTCCGTCAACGCTTCGATCCAATAGCTCGGCTTGATACCTAAAATTGATATTTTAGAAGACCACTGACTAAGAAAGTTCCAAATCTTCATGTCTTTTAAATTTTTTAAATTTGAATTAATGCAATGCAACACTAAAACTTGACCTGACTCTTAACAATTGAACTTGTTTTTTAACTTCTTTCATACTTAGATTTATCTCTTAAACATGACTTGAAAATTAACTTAATCGTGAGCTGAGCTCATTTAGCATCGTAAAGATCTACCCTAGTCGATGGTGGCCACTGAACTTGGTTGGCCACAATTTGCTAGAGAGTCGACCTTATGAGTCCTTACTTAATATAACTTGAAATCCTTCTTTACTTAAAAGTATATTAACAAGAATGCTTGCTTCTAGATACATTAATCATGAATGAATGATATACGTATCTGAATAAACAGAATCAAGTCATAACAAGTACATCTACACGCCAGAACATAAACACAGATATAACATTCTCACAGAGCACATCAAAATTCGTAAGTTCAACAAGGCAAATTAAGCAACATATAAATCTTGAATATATTTATATATATTTAACTAAAATCTCAGTTTTCAACTGAATTAAACATGATCATCAGTAGATAAAAAGCTAAAAACAAACAAGTCTTGAATATTCCCCTTAAGATATGTATACTTCCTCAACAAACCCTCCTTCACAAACCCAGCCTTCTCCAACACCCTCTGTGAAGCTTCATTCTCCACCTGCACAAAACCCTGAACCCTTACTACATCAGGAAAGTCAACGAACACTTGACCAACAGCCATTTTCACAGCTCTGGTCGTGATCCCCTGTCCCCAATACTCAAATGCTACTGCATATCCAATATCCGCCCGGCACCTGTTGTCGCCCGAACCTGGGAAAACTGACACGAACCCGATGGAACGGTTGTCGATGCAAATGGAACGGCGCCACGGATGGGGTATGCAAACATCACGGATGAAAGCAGAGGCCTCTTCTTTGGACGTCAAGGTTTTCCATCGTCCAGCTTTCGTGACTCGGTCGTCGCCTGCCCATGAGAACAAGTCTTCTGAATCGGATAGTTGGAAAGGGCGCAGTGTGATTCTTGACGGATCCATTGGATATTAATCAACCATGGAGAAGTTTATAATTGTGGCAACACTAAATATATAATTGTGGCCGGTTTGTCACAATAAGCTTTGTTAAAGTGTATTAGTTGGACTCATGCATAAGATAATATTCTTTAATAATCCATGTTCCCTTAAAATTCCTTATTAAGGGAATACGGTTATCCAACTTATATGTTGTTTGCATTATTATTTCACAAACGACGTGGAATATTTTAACACGCCCCCTCATGAGTAGCCCGCGATTAGTCAGCTCTACATGTAGAATCATAGTCATCTTTGGGTAAGCCGGAATTATCATCGGTTGTGCACCCATCATCAACTTAAACCTGCTCTGATACCATATTTAGTTGGGTCATCATATCCTTAAAATACCTCATCAACGAAATAAGAGAAGAGCGTTATCAAGCGACGTGATATTCTAACATAATTCAACATTACATAAATGGCAACAGTTCCAAACTGATTTTGCCATGATCTAATACGAGATTTGGTCATCAATTAAACGACCGCGAAACCAGTTTTGAAGTGTAAATGTGGTTTTACGAGAAAAACTTCGTTTACTTCATTAGTCCTAGAGAAAATGATAAATTTAACTTTTGTGTAAATTTGGAGTTTGATTTTACCATAAATTATTTTTTTATCATACATGAAAAGATATTAAATAAAATTATGTTATTAACGTATATATATTTTATGAAATTTTGAAATATAACTTTATTAGTAACTTCATATCTCATTAGTAACTTATCACCGAACTTGATTTTAAAGAAGAGGAAGTATTATGAGAGACGCTTGCTCTTATGTAGAGATTAAAAGAGACGGATAAACATTACAGTTATATTAAAAAACATTAGAGGTTTTACAAAAAACATCGGTTATATACATATACATATTAAATGATATAAAATGTCCACTCATATATAAAACATGGAAAAATTACCTATATAAATCAACTAACAACAACTATGACACATAAAGACACCTCGCTAAAACAATTACAAATAAGTACATTCTAATTTTCTGAGTCCTAAATTCACTCTGACTGGGCAAAATTACCCCTCGCTAAACCATGGCAAAAAGGTTCATTCTAATTAGTTGTGGACCTCAAAATCTCGCTCAACTGGATTTGATAAGCATTTTTGAAATCCGGCTACAGTAATGGACTTCAAATAGGGCGCTAAATTGAATTAGATAACCAATTTGAAATTCGTAGGTATGAAACCAACTCCTGAAAAACTAACTCCCGAAAGCCTGAAACTAATGTTCCTAAAACTAACCTTTTTTTGTTAGTTTCATGTTCACAAAAGCTAGTTTCATGGGCAAAAAAGCTAGTTTCATGTTCACAAAAGCTAGTTTCAGAAACACTAAAGTTGGTTTCAGGTTCCATTACACAACATATATTAGTTTAATTAGTTTCATGTGAATTGAAGTTAGTTTCAGGTGCCTTTATACTAGTTTCAAGATTTTTTATATTAGTTTCAGAACCACAAAACCTGGTTTCATGTTCACAAAAGTTAGTTTCAAAACCACAAAACCTAGTTTCATGTCCACAAAAGCTAGTTTCAGAACTACAAAATCTAGTTTCATGTCCACAAAAGCTAGTTTCAGAACCACAAAACCTAGTTTCATGTCCACAAAAGCTAGTTTCAAAACCACTAAAGTTAATTTCAAGTTCCCTAAACCCTAATTAAGCGATTGTCGGGCCTCTCATAATTCTAAAACCCTAGGGGAAAATGGGGAACACAAAAATCCACTGAATTTGAATACTCCCTCTGGGAGCTACGGTCTTAATTAGGGTTTAGGACGGGTACAGGGTACCCGTCCTAAACCGTAAACCCTAATTAAGCAATTTTCGGGCCTCTCATAATTTTAAAACCCGAGGGGGGGGGGGGGGGGAATGGTGAACCAAAAAATCCACTGAATTTGAATACTCCATCCGGAGCTACGGTCTTAATTAGGGTTTAGGGTTTAGGACGGGTCCGGGGCGGTACGTCCTAAACCCTAATTAAGCGATTGTCGGGCCTACAATGCTAGTTTCAAGTTCAATTTTAACTAGTTTCAACAAAAGAAAGTACTAGTTTCACTACAAGAAAATCAGGTTAAAACGACGTTATGGGGCGACGGATTTTTATCCGTCGCCCCATAACGACGGATCGGTAATTGGGGCGACGGAATCTATCCGTCGCCCCTTTTGGCGACGGATAATAGTTATCCGTCGCCCCTTTTGGCGACGGATAATAGTTATCCGTCGCTTATTAGCGACGGATAACATATCCGTCGCTAAATTGGGCGACGGATAATATTTATCCGTCGCCCAAGTTTGACTTTTATTAAAAAAAAAAGAAATAATTTTTTTTTTGAAAACTGGGCGACGGATAGATTATCACGCCTTATAGCGACGGATACCTATCATCCGCAAAAAAATGACGGATCGACTCTGGGCCGACGGATACGTGTCCGTCGGCCCAGAGTTTCCTATTTCCGGACAGAGAGGCAGACTCTGCCTCATTTTCTTCATCTTCTCCCTTCTTCTTCCTCATTCTCTTCTTCTCCTCTCTTCGGTTTCCGGTGAATTGTTCGTTATTCCGGCCAATCTTGGTGCCTAATCGAAGCTAGTGGGACAAGGAGTTTGTTTCTTCGATCAATTTCAGATTTCTACCGATTAATCAAGGTATTTTGGCTAAAACCCTAGTTTTTTAAAATTTGGGGATTTTGTTTATTTTGATTAATTTGAGCAATTATATGTATATATGATAAGTATGTAGTAGTTAGTTTAGTTAATTTGATCAATTATATGTAATTTGTTCAATTTCATATATATATATATATATATATATATATATATATATATATATATATATATATATATATATATATATATGTAATTTGATAGTTAGTTTAGTTAATGATATGAATGTATGTAGTATGTTAAGTTTGGTATGTATGAATGTATGTAGTTAGTTTGATTTGTGTGTTAAGTATATATAGTTAGTTTAGTTAATTTGATATGTTTGTTAAGTATAGAAGTATGTAGTTTTGATTTGATAAATTTGTATGTTAAGTATGTAATTTGATATGAATATATGTAGTAATTCGATATGTATAGAGTAATTAGTTAATTTGATATGTATGTTAAGTATATAATATATGTACTAAGAGGTTGAAATGGTTAAAATATATGCCCAATTTTGTAACATATCGAGCACCTAATTAATAATTAATTTATAATGAACATATAATAATTAACAATTAACCTCCACAATCTTCTTATCCGAATTGGATTCGATCTAATAAATTAAATACGATCTAATAAATTGGAACGTGTCAGGTTAAAAATAAAGTATACAATGAATTCCGACCTTTCATGGATGTACGATCGTACGGCGGTAAATGGCAGAGTTTCTAGGAGTTTTGTAGAAGGGATTAAAGGTTTCATCTCGTTTACCATGGGACGTCCGGTTTGTGCAATGGGGGGTTGATAAAGTGTCCTTGCACATTGAAAACCTGCAGAAACAAGCAATTTATGACGCCTACAGCAGTATTCGAGCACTTGCGACGTTATGGATTCATGCCTGAGTATCATGTATGGATTCATCACGGTGAGGAAGCACCGTCCATGGCATACCTCGATGGAGGGAGAGGCGGGGTTTGGGGCCTATTGAGTGCCTTTCGCTTGTCGGAACATGTGCATGGTGTATTGGGAGGAGGATGTAGATCTGTTGGAATGCAAGTTACGTGGTAGGGGCGTCACAAGTGATGAGGAGGGGGGTGCATGAGAATGAGGAGTTTCATCCGTTTTGTCTCTAGGCTTGTATAACTAGAAATCATTAGTTGATATATATATGAAACCAAATATTTTGGTAAAATTTTGAAGCTGATGTAACTTATATTATGTAATGCCTTAACAATTGACTGAAGCTAATATAACTTATATTACGTAGCAATTGATTGAATTATTGTGAAATTGATTTATTACCGTAAATGAAAGACCTCGATCTAATGAATTCAAACGTGTCAGGTTATTATCTAATTATTCAATGAATACCGATCGTTCATGGATGTATTGTCGTACTCTCAATGGCAGAGTTCAATGGAGTTTTCTGAAAGGGGTTGAAGGTTTCATTGCATTTGCAATCTCAAATCCGGCTTGTGTTAAGGATGGGTTGATAAAGTGTCCTTGTGCAATGAAACAGTGCAGAAACAAGCAATACGTGACTCCTAAAGTGGTAGTCCAGCACTTGAGGAAAAATGGATTCCTGCCTGCGTATCAGGTATGGAATCATCATGGTGAGGAAGCAGCACCGTCCAATACATATGACCAATACAGACAGCGTGGAAGGAAGAGAAAAAATGAACAAGTCGGGGAACAAAGTACATCTGAAGGCGATGCTATTCGAGCTCGAGTCGAACAAATGGTGTACGATGCTGCAGGGGCGGAGTTCAGGGACACAACCAACACTGAAACCGAGGTGGAGGTGGAGGAACCACCGAATCCCGAGGATCAGTTGTTCTTTGACTTGTTAGAATCATCAAGGAAGCCGGTTTACCCGGGGTGTAAGCTTACTGAGTTGTCTTTGTTGGCTCGGCTAATGAGTTGTAAGGCTAATGGCCAGCAATCTGAAACGAGCTTCAATGAATGGGTTGACGTAATGTCGGACCTTTGTCCTGAAGAAAACCTAGTTCCCACCAACTTTTACCAAGCGAAGAAAAAGATGCGGGGATTAGGGCTGCCTGTGGTAACCATAGACTGTTGTCCGAAAATGTGCATGATATATTGGGAGGAGGATGCAGATCTAATAGAATGCAAGTTCTGTGGTAAGGAACGGTACAAGCGTTACAAGGAGGGGCTGCAAAGAAACGACAAAAGAAAAATCTCTCACATAAGAAAATGTGGTACTTCCCTCTAGCACCTCGTTTGAAAAGATTGTATGCTTCAAGTGCTTCTGCGGATAAAATGCAATGGCACAAGGAGCGAGTAATCTCGGATAATGCAGAAAGTGGTAGAATGGACCATCCAACAGACTCACCCGCATGGAAATCGTTTGACAAGACATATCCAGAGTTTGCAGCCGAATCTAGAAATGTACGTTTGGGACTTTGTACGGATGGTTTTAACCCGTTCGGTAGTGAACGTAAATACTCCTGTTGGCCAGTTATGCTCAAACCGTACAATCTGCCCCCCGGTGAGTGCATGAAGGAGCCATTCATGTTTCTGACTGCATTGGTGCCTGGGCCGAAAGATCCTGGACTGACGTTGGATGTTTTCTTGCAACCCCTAATCAAGGAGTTGATCGAGTTGTGGACGGATGGTATCCCTGCATATGATGTGTCGACAAAAAAGAACTTCACCTTGAGAGCAGCTCTTCTTTGGACCGTGAGTGACTTCCCTGCGTACTCCATGCTATCTGGAAGGAAAAGCTGAGGAAATATGCATGTCCACATTGCTTGGAGGATCTGAGATGCATTTAGGCGAAGGGTAGTGGAAATTTTTGTTGGTTTGATTGTCATCGACGTTGCTAGAAAGTGACCATCCGTTCGGGAAGAACAAGGATCGATTCTTGAAAAATAAAGTCGTCGACAAAAAGCTCGACAAGACTTCTTGGTGCACAAATTCTTGCGGAGATTGATAGATTGGGTCTTATGAAGGTGGTGAACTTGGGTGGATGAAGCATAACGAGAAAATTGGTAAAAAATGTGGTTGGAGGAAGAGAAGCATTTTCGGACTTGCCTTCTTGGGCGATCTTCTTATCCGTCACAACTTAGATTTCATGCACATTGAGAAGAACGTGTTCGAGAACTTATTCAATACACTTTGCAACATTGAGGGAAAAACAAAGGACCATGCGAAGTCTAGATCCGAGTTGTCGACGTGGTGTAAAAGGCCTGAGTTGACAAAGAAGGATGAGAATGGTAAGTGGCCGAAAGCGTGCTACACAATTGACAACGCTTCTAGGTCAATTTTGTTTGATTGGGTGAGGGCATTGAGTTTCCCAGATAATTACGCCTCAAATTTAGAGAGGTGTGTGGATTTGAAGAAGACAAAGGTTTATGGGATGAAGAGCCACGACTGTCATGTGTTCATGGAGAGGCTTATCCCGGTAGAATTTCGAGAGCTTCTGCCGAAACACGTATGGACTGCTATCACCGAGTTGAGCTTATTTTTCAAAAATTTAGGCACAAGGGTGGTTCATGATAAAGTGTTGGAAAATCTTGAAAGGAACACGTCCCTATGAAGACAGCAAAAGAACGAGCGGTATGAAATGGTTGATGTGAACCAAAAGAAGAGGTACCGAACCAAGTATGAACCATTTATTCTGGCGACTCAAGCACGACAAGTGGTGTTTCTTGAATATCCAAGCGATAAGGGGAATGGTTAACTGCGGTACCTATTCGTGCTCGCTCGAAAGTGGAGTACATTGAGAAAGACGACTCAATTACCAACTCGTACCAACAAGAGGATGTCGATAAACAAGCAGAAGATCCCATAGAAGCAGATGATGAGTTGTTTGATCTGCACGAGGACCAATATGTAGTCTTAGAGGACGGCGATAACGGTATATTATGTGTATTATGAGTAATTATATGTGTTATTATAATCTGTTATGTATTATAACTCGTACTAACACATTTTTATTGTATTTATTACATTTTTTTGCAGATGCCGCGACAGAGGCCGTCCACCTATCGTCACACCCCCACGCGGCCGCATGATAGTGGTGGGTCGGGCAGTCGAAAACGAGGAGGCTCGAAGATCGTGACGGCGGTCTCGGATTCTCGAGACCCCGGCGGAGAGAAAGCCGTGGCTCTACCAGTCAGCCCGGACACATGCTGGAGGACGACCACGACGATTGTCCCTACCTCGTGTTCGATCCAAACCATCACAACGTCACGTGGGACGGCTTGCCTGTGATTTTCCCTATTGGTCCTGCCAAGTAAGTATTATACATTCTTCAATTAAATATGTAAAACATAACTGATAATGATAGTTGACAAGTATAAATTGTTGTACTAAAGTAATATATATTCGTTTCTTGTATCTTATACATTGACAACAGCTTATGGCCTCGGGAGGTGCACAACAAACTAGGTGACATCTTCCGGAGCAGGAGAGAGAGCCACCGGGGCAGGGTGGTGAGTGTTGGAGCCACATCTCGGAGCGCATGAGGGCCGAGTACTTCGATGAGCTGAGGATAAGTTAAATATGATATTCATTTGTTTGTAATTATAATCGTTTTAATATGAGTGGTATGTTAGCCACTTTATTTGGGTGATATGTTAGTCACCATTGTGTTAGTAATTTTAGGACAATGTGAGTGGTATGTTAGCCACTGTATGTGAGTGGTATGTTAGCCACTTTATTTGGGTGATATGTTAGTCACCATTGTGTTAGTAAATTTTAGGACAATGTGAGTGGTATGTTAGCCACTGTATGTGAGTGGTATGTTAGCCACTTTATTTGGGTGATATGTTAGTCACCATTGTGTTAGTAAATTTTAGGACAATGTGAGTGGTATGTTAGCCACTGTATGTGAGTGGTATGTTAGCCACTGTATGTGAGTGGTATGTTAGCCACTTTATTTGGGTGATATGTTAGTCACCATTGTGTTAGTAAATTTTAGGACAATGTGAGTGGTATGTTAGCCACTATATGTGAGTGGTATGTTATCCACTTTATTTGGGTGATATGTTAGTCACCATATCTGTTATGTTGTTAGGACATGTATTGACTTTGGATGTTGTATGAAATTGGGAATATAGAAGAAGTACTTCATTCTGAAGAAGTTGATCCACAGATCTAGCGTTTAGGCTGTGGGATCCAAAGTAAGGATATGGTCATGACGTGGAAGGCCATTCGGGATCGGGTGGCCCAATCCCTCACGAGTTGATGCGTGAGTGGGCCCTTTGGGATGCCTCTGGCGCGAATCGATGTCCGGGCGTTGCTTGGACCAACAGGCGAACCGGGCATCCCGATCGTCTGGCGGAAGGCCGCGTTCACCACCTTGGGAGGCGATCTCATCATCGATTATTATCAATCGTGCGTATATATGTGTTTTTGCAATCTAGCATTACGTGTATGTATGAAGTCTCTGCTTCTCTATTACTTGTAGATGATAAATTGTTGACTAGATCTGGTTTGATTCAGGTGGCACGGGGGGAGGTGACATCCAAGTATGCCATCTTCAAGAAGGCCAAGCAGAAGGGCGGGGTATTGACCGACTGCCGGGCCTCGTCTATTGCGTTATGTTATGTTGCTTAAAGTTCATATTTGTACACTATTACAAGTTACTTTTTAAAAACAGTAACTGATCATGATATCTGCTATTTACGATTTGGTGAGGTTGATGCTCGGTGGCGGGGAGGGGAGACGGGTGATGTGTTGTCAGCTGAACAAGTTGACAACATCTTCCTGAGGTCAACAAACCGGACAAGAAAGGCGAATATATGGACTCGGGAGCCTCGGTTTGCATCGGCTAGTCCGGTGCTCCTCATCATCATCCCAGATCCAGACGTCCGGTTTACACACGGGACCAGGTCTCGGAAAATGGTGCGATCGCGGTCGGAAACAGTTGCTCGGCTAACTCGAAGATGGAGCAACAAAGGGGCGAGATGGAGCGACGACGAAAGGGAGGAGAAACGGCGCCTTGATTCTGATGGAGCGATTCATGTCCCGATTCGCCATCACCCACAACCACCCCGTCGATAGCTAGTTATGTATACGTATGTTCGGATTTTTTTCATATTTACACTTGTTTGGATAATTTCTCGACAATTCGAATATTAGTTTTTTATTCATTGAAACATTTTCCGTATTATTGATTTATTATCGAACATTATATTGATTAAATAGGTGAACAACGAAAAATAGGGATTAATATGAAATAAATAGTGACGGAATTAGTGACGGAATTTCAAATTCCGTCACTAGTCCAATTAAAATATTTAGCGACGGATAGATTCTATCTGCTAAAATCTCTTGACGGATAGAATCTATCCGTCGCTATATTTCGGAATTAAAAAAAAAAAATTGGTCAATCCGTCGCGAATTGGACGACGGATTGTTATCCGTCGCCACAGCTCCAGGGGTCGATGGATTTTCTATCCGTCGCCCGATCCGTCGCCAAAGCTGGGGCGACGGATATTTAACTGTGACGGATCTATCCGCTTCTGAACCAATTTTTGTAGTGTTTCAGGTTCATTAAAAGTTAGTTTCAGCTTAAAAAAGTTAGTTTCATGGTCATTAAAGCTAGTTTCAGGAACTCAGAAGTTAGTTTCATATTCATTAATGATAGTATCAGGTTCAATAAAGATATTTTAACGTTCACTAAGCTAGTTTCAGAGTTTAACTAGTTTCAGCAAAAGAAAGTACTAGTTTCAGGTTCATTAAAAGTTAGTTTCAGCTTAAAAAAGTTAGTTTCATAGTCATTAAAGCAAGTTTCATATTCATTAATGATAGTATCAAGTTCAATAAAGATATTTTAATGTTCATTAAGCTAGTTTCAGAGTTTAACTAGTTTCAGCAAAGGAAAGTAGTAGTTTCAGGTTCATTAAAAGTTAGTTTCAGCTTAAAAAAGTTAGTTTTATGGTCTTTAAAGCTAGTTTCAGGTTTACAAAAGCTAGTTTCATGTTCACAAAAGCTAGTTTCAGAAACACTAAAGTTGGTTTCAGGTTCCATCACAGAACATATATTAGTTTAATTAGTTTCATGTGAATTGAATTTAGTTTCAGGTGGCTTTATATTAGTTTCAAGATTTTTTATATTAGTTTCAGAACCACAAAACCTGGTTTCATGTTCCCCAAAGCTAGTTTCAAAACTTGGTTTCATGTTCACAAAAGCTAGTTTCAAAACCACAAAGCCTGAAACCAACTCCTGAATCTAACTCCTAAAAGCCTGAAACTAATGTTCCTGAAACTAACCTTTTTTTGTTAGTTTCATGTTCACAAAATCTAGTTTCACGTGTTTTTTATTAAAAGCAAAAAAAAAAGTTTTTAAAAAAAAGAGTAAAGTTTTTTTAGTACCACATATATATTAGTTTAATTAGTTTTTGAATTGAAGTAGTTAGTGTTTTTTTTTTTTATATTTTTTTTTTTTTTTTTATTTGTTTTTTAAACCACAAAACTTCTTTTTTCGTTTCATCAAGTCAAAAAAAAAAAAAAAACTGGTTTAATGTTCAGAAAAGCAAGTTTCATGGGCACAAAAGCTAGTTTCATATTCACAAAAGCTAGTTTCAGAAACACTAAAGTTGGTTTCAGGTTCCATCACACAACATATATTAATTTAATTAGTTTCATGTGAATTGAAGTTAGTTTCAGGTGCCTTTATACTAGTTTCAAGATTTTTTATATTAGTTTCAGAACCACAAAAACCTGGTTTCATGTTCACCAAAGCTAGTTTCAAAAACACAAAAATCCTGAAACTAGTCGAATCAAAATCCTTTAATCAGAATTTCTCGATTACGATCTCCAACAGATTAGAAAAACCTGAAAACAATTTATATGCCAAAAGCATGGCTAAGACCATTACAAGTCAATGCAATCCATGTCGAAAACGAGAAGAAAAAAGGTAAAAATATCAAAAGAGAGATGAGGCTGAAATCCATGTCGAAAACGAGAAGAAAAAGGTGAAAATATCAAAGAGAGATGAGGAAGGAAGCTTGTTGGAGGAAGAAGCGAGTAGAAATCGAGAGAAAAATAAAAAGAAGTGAGAGAAACAAACATAGTGTATTGGTGCCGGAGAAACAAGTATGCTAGATTTGGAAGAAAGGAGTAAGGGTATATTGGGAAAACAGGAAGGAATTAGGGCACGGAAAATTAGACTGACACATATTTGTAATAGTTTCAGCGAGCAGCCCCTATTTGTAAGCCCATAATGTAAAGTGGACTGTTTTTGTATTTTTCTAATAAAACATAATACATATACTTAAAAATATCAATCCTGAACTTTTTGAGATCAATGGTATCCTGAGCTTCAAAGAAACCCACTTGCGACTGAACTACGTTCATTATCTGCATCAATGGTATCCTGAGCTTTTTGAGATCTTCTCAATCTTGCGACTGTACCTTCACAGCGCGGGACAAGACCGAAGCGAGCAGTCGTGACGGTCGGAGGGATAAGGTTCCGGCGGTGTTGTACCTACCGACGGACAAGATGTGGTGGACTGGTGGTCCTAAACTTTTATTCATACAATTAATCCAGAAGCTTAGCTGTAATAAACCATCAATAATGTTACGAGAACCATTAATTTGTTCCAGACGTGCTTTTATCTTAAGTTTATTAGTTGTTTTAATTAATTTGTTATGTAACATTATTAGTTAATTTTGAGTAATATTAATATATAATTAATAATGTAAATGTGAGTATTTTTTATAGTGTTAATCTTGGTGTGTCAGGTGATGTGACAATGAAATGTGCAATATTGCATGCTTTTAGACCTTCGTTTTTTGCCCGAGATTCAATATTTGTATCATATTATGGCCAATTACCAACTTCTTGTATATTTTGTAGGTCATGATCGCGTTTTTGAGGAATTGCACGATTTCAGGCACCAAAACGTCATAATTGGGTGAAATCGAGAAAGTTAAGCAATTACGCTGAATTGGTCGTTGCACGGAGTTCGAGGCGTCAAAACATGTCATGTGACCAACCAATGCAAAGGTAATTGAAGATGCTACAACTTTGTAGAAGACATGTTCAAAAGTGCAAAACCGAGGAAAGTAAGGGAATATAACAATTATATACGTATACATGGAGCTAGAGAAGTCCTATGAATACCTACCATTGCAAAGATCTCGAAAAAAACATGAAATGCTGAAGAAGAACACTTTTCGAGGAAACGAAGTTATGAAGCCCGAAATCGAAGAAGCTAAGAAAGAATCACGGAGGAAATCGCGATTGGCACGACGATCGACCTGAAGGCCTATGGTATTTATCATTGCGATGGCTTGAAAGGTTTCAGAAGAGGCTTTTTGTCATCAACAGCCCGCCATTTAACCCTCCTTAATCATTAAAGGCGGCCAAAGCTCGAATTCTCAAGTATAAATAAGACCTTTGGGGTCTCATAATTATACACCGCTCGCATAGCAAGCTCTCGAAAGAGAGGACCACTCCTTAGGGAAGTGAAACCCCAAAACCGCTGACCTTAAGGCACCCAGAAGGAGGAAACCCTAGAAGCAGCACGAAGACATCAATGACTAAGCTTCTTCTTCTTCTTTCTTACTCTTCTTTTCGATTTCTGTCAAGTAGATTGCTATGCGTAGCTAACTTTCTCTTGTAAAGGCGAACCGCTGTAACTCTGCTTTTGCTACTTCTTTATATACCGTGATATTTTAATAATTAATTTTAAAACGTAATTCCGTACTTGTTCTTTATTCGTCCGACTCTTTACGTGGGAAATCCTTACTAACTACGACTTGATAACGGACTTTACATTATCCTATGTGATTTGTCTGAAAACTTGGCGAGATAGTGTGTTGAGTGACACAACGCATTGTTGGTATAAGTTAAAGTGTCTGGATTAACTATGACTTGATCCTTTTGGCATGTTTCTTTGCAGCATGTAGACGGCTAGCTATAGTACGTTGTTTGATTCTAAGTAGTTGGAAGTAGCATAGCAGGGGGAGGTCGGGGATCCTTTACACCTTCTCACCATCGATCACATAAAGTCAATTAGGATTTACTACGATCAAATTAATCTGTTATACAATCATCTGTTTACTTTCTACATATAATTTACATACTATATTTGTTTGTTCCTATGCTAAGTGTCCGTGGAGAACGACATCCCGAGTCAGCATTCCTCTATACACTGTGAATTTGAGGGCTTCCGACATAAATAAATTTAATCTTTGATTGTATTTAGGTATTACAGGTTCAACAACAAAATCAAAATCTCTGAGTGCACATCATCAGGCACACACAAGATACACACAGATGCAAAATACCCGCAAAATAACTGAGAAGAGCAGAAATAAACTGACCTTTTTTTTTGAATTTCGGATTTTCAGTGTTTTTAATCTG
Source organism: Plantago major (assembly GCA_026545765.1). Taxonomy (NCBI): domain Eukaryota; kingdom Viridiplantae; phylum Streptophyta; class Magnoliopsida; order Lamiales; family Plantaginaceae; genus Plantago; species Plantago major. The sequence goes on from CM048839.1 coordinate 98,174,548, forward strand.
GTGTCCCGAGAACACCAGATTCGGCAGAATTCTGCTGTGCGGGAAAAATCTGTTGTACATCAAATTTCTGATTAGTTTTTACCTTTATTCACTTTATTTCCTTTTCTAATTGGTTCCACGATTTTCGTTAGTGTTGTGCAGATATATTTAGGTTGAACGAGCTTGAAGAAGTCACGAGATCTTTGTTGATTTGTTTAAACTTATCCAATAAGTTATTTAAGAGATAACCAAGGTTCTTGGCTGCTTGTGGACTGTTGGGACTTGAGAAAAACGTGGTGATGAGAAGTTTGATGTATAGAGCTAGGAAGCAACAAACAAGATCTGGTAGATCTTGGATAGACTCAAAAAGACTTCAAGGCACGAAGTCGACTAGGACTTGAATCCTATAGCAAACGAACTATGAGATCTCAACAAATCTGATGTGCTCTACTGCTGGACGTTTCTGAACATTATGTATACAACAAGAGATCATCTAGATAGATACAAATGCAAGAGCTATAAAACTAGGGTTTTCATATTATTTGCATACGCTTTCGTCAACGTTTTCTGAGTTGTTTCTATTTAGAATTCTATGTTTGTTTCAGAGATTTATATGAAGATTGGTAAAGTTAGTTCTTTACGATTACTCAGTTGTTTTTCATGTAGAGATATTCACAAGAATATATCTAGAGTAGTTCTTTGTATTCATTATCAACATATGTACGGTGGATATTTTTCGCCATGAGGTTCGGTGGATTATAGGAATATAATCTGCTAGAAACATACAATCTAAATTCCGCTACTGAACTGTTGTTTATTATTTATCTGTTGTTGTTTTTCTGTTGTCAATTCAGTGTGTCGAACACGCCAGAATACTGCACTGCCAGAAATCTGTGTTTTGGACACACCAAGTCGCATACTCGCAGTTTAGGTTAGTTTATACCAAATCCCGGTCCGATTGCATTTACAAATAATATGTAATTAAGTTTTAAATTTAAAATTAATTTTAGAACGATAACGAACGATAAGAGCAACACATTGTGCAACGATAGTAACATCAAATGGCAACACTTGGTAGGTCTACAAACAAGCCGAGCCGAGCTCAGCTCGTTAACGATTATGAGGCTAAGCTCGAGCTGTACATCTTGAGCTCAAGCTCGAAATATTTTTCTTTGACTCGAGCTCGGCTCGAGAGCTCGATTTTTTTTCTTCAAACATTTAGAATTCGAAAGCTCGATTTAGCTCGGCTCGCGAGCTCGAGAACTTACAAAGCTCGAAATTAAATCGGCTCGAAAGCTCGAAAACATAGACTTTGTGAAATATCAGATTCGCCCAAGAACATAAAATTCACCCAAGATTCCAAGAAGATAGTGAAAGAACAAATTCGCCCAAGAACAAAACAAAAGAACAGCAACCCACAACAAGAACATCAAATTGGCGAACTTCAAGAGTGAAGGAAGAACTCAATGGAGGAGATGAAGAAAAGTAGCAAAAACTAATATGTGCATGGAGGATTGGAGGGCAATCTACGATGGAGGACGAGGGCGGTGGCTGGATGGCTGCCGGTGCGATGGAGGACGCGGTGGCTGCTGGTGCCATGGATTGAGACGTTGCCGGTGAGTCTACATATGTAGAATCACTAATTTGCTATGGACTGGAGAACGCAGCCGCTATTTGCCCATTTGGTGTTGAAATACTAATTAGCGAAGGGAACAAGGGTTTTGGGTACAATATATATTAGTATATGTATAATATGAAATATTAAAAAAAAAATAACCGAGCTACTCGACGAGCTTTCGAGCCGAGCTTTAAGATATTCAAGCTCGGCTCGAAAGTTTAGTCGAGCTACAAAAAAAGCTCGAGCTCGTCGAACCGAACTTTTATCGATCTCGTGCTCGAGCTGCTCGAAAAAAGCTCGGCTCATTTGCAGCCCTTTGGTATAACAGGTAGCAGGTCAAACCATCAACCGTTTTTTTTTTCTTTAAGTATCTAAATATATACTAAAAGTGGTGACCTATCTCAATAAATAGACATGCCACATATGCAAAATCCTATGCGGCATGTCTCTTTGAATTTCATGGAGTTTCATTCACAAAATAAAATAGTAATTTAGAAGAGTACTATATATTTTTGGTATGTTAACTATATACATAGTTTTTATTAAATCACATATATTGCAAAACTCCGAAAAATATTTTGGGCATATATTTGGATTCACCGCGACAATACAAATCCATAGACACCAATCTTATATATTATTAATAATTAAATAAATTATTTACATATTAAAATAAAAAATCAAATTGTTAAATGAGATCTATTGGTTGTGTAAATTATAAATTTGGAAAATAAGCCTAGAACATTTTATTCTTGACAATGCAATGCTCCTTATAACTTCCACTATTTATATTTTTAGTATTTCACTACATATATAGTTTTTATTAAATCCCATATAACTTTATCTTCAAAACTTCGAAAAATATTTTGAACATATATTTGGATTCATCGCGACGAAACAAATCCATAGACACCAATCCATCCATATATTATGTAAAACACAATGGTCTAAACCTCACCAAATTCATTCAGTCCTACATGGAATTTTGTGGAATTAGTTGTATTTTAACCAGTATATATTTCATTGTTAATTTTGGTATATTGACTATATATATAGGCTTTATTAAATCCCATATAACTTTATTTACAAAAATCCAAAAAATCTTTTGAACATGTATTTGAATTCTCCATGATAAGACGAATCCATAGACACCAATCTTGAATAGTATTATTTAAATAAATCATTTTATTCATTAAAATAAAATATAAATTTATTAAATAAGATAAAATGAATTAATGAAAATTTAAAAATAGAGTATTTAACTAATGTTTTAGCACTCAAATTATCAGTTGGGTGTTCTTATATAATATAATATATAAAGTTGATGGGCTAAATCCGCCAGATTCATTCAAATTTCAGCCATCCTATGTGAAATTTTCATACGGTTGAGCAGAGTCCGAATAAGGGGACGTATTAGTGTTGTTGCTAGGCATCAAGAGGGCATGGATGTTATTGCTTGTTGAAATTTTTTATGTCTTATGGTTGCTGAAATGCGGAAGGTTGGACAGCCAAATTAAGAACAAAATTTGTTCGAGATTTTGAGTGGCAACATGTAATAATTGAAAGGGATTGTTCTTTGGTGATTAAATCTCTTAAATTGACAAATTTTAGCTTTGCCCCTTTGTTTCACTTTTCAAAGAAATTTAGGTATTTGATGGAGAATAAGTTTTGTCAAGTTAAACGTGAGGGTAACGTTTTAGCACATAGATTATCAGTTGGGTGTTCTTATGATGATGTTGGTTTGGTATATTTATAATATCTACACCAAGATCGTTATGTTGGGGGGGGGGGGGGGGGGCACATACTACCCCAGGGGTTGTCTCGATCAATTTGTTTTGTCCTCCCAATTCTATTTATTATTAAATGTAAACTATATCGTGACATCGCCACGGAATTTTTGTGGGATTAGTTGCATTTTCAACCAATATATCTTTCACCATTTTTTTTTTGTATATTGGCTGCATATATAGTTTTATAAAATCTCATATAAATTTATATACAAAACTCCGAAAAATAATTTGAACATATATTTAAATTCACCGTGCCAAGACGAATTCATCTAAATCTTTTCGACTTTATCACTCGCATGTTTTCATAAAGTCTGCTAACAATAATGTTATCTACTATTAATGGTGCACTTAAATACAACTCTACACATATTCTTCTCAAGTTTTTTTTTTCTATAATTTGATATGGATCAAGATAAATTTGATGCTTCTATTTTTTACAATATACCGTCGCATATTCCTTCGATTCCGTCTAAAGGAGTGATCCGACGGTGCCGAGTGGAAGGGCTGTCGCTGATCCGACGGTGCCGAGTGGAAGGGCCGTCGTATAATGCGACGGGAGCGGGTATAGTAAGTAAAATCATACGAAAAGAAAAGGGAGGATATGAAACTCTACCAGATGAGGTTGGAGTGATTGCAAAATATTATTATGGAAATATTTGACTTGGATACGGGAGGAATACCCTTTATTTGTAATTCTTAATTGGCAGGGGTAAAGGCAAAAAAATATGCGGAGTCAAAGTTTGCACTTTACACTGCACGACTGGGATAAGGAAGAATAACCTTGCACGTCTTCGTTCTTAATTTAAAATCACGTAAATTAGCTGAGTTATTGTTATCATTGACGAAATGTGGCTAAAGTACTTTGTGAATTAGTAGTAAATAAAATACGAGTGAGTAAGTTAATGATATATATGAGCTTTAATTATAATTTAATCTTTATAGTGATCTCTCACTATTAAAAAGAAAATATGGCAACACTATATACTACTACATTATTCCATAATGATTTTTTTTATAAACTAAAAAGGAAGGAAAACTAAAAATTCATACTTGATTAATCAATCGACAATTAGCTAGGAACTCCGATCCAACAACTGGCCAAACGAATTTATAAAGCTTGATTGGCACAAGTCTACTAAAATATTTTTTACAGTCAAATGTTTACGACCTAAAATATAAATTTGGATACTAATAAACATAACAACAACTATCATTTTGCAATATTAAACCTACCTATATACAAATCATTTACTCATTTATCTCCATCTTCATGCCCGGTATTGATTATCTATTTGTAATAATAAAGAAAATTCAGTTTGCCGTATTTTTTTTTTTTTGATTTTTCTTTTACGTTTCAATTGGTGTTTCTCCAAATATGGAGGATGGTCAAGCATAAAAGAAGTAGAAAAATACTAAATAATATACTTATTTAAGTCATAGTTATCATGAGAATAAGTTTGAGTGTACAACTCCTACAAAATTAAAACATTTCGATATTGATGTTGATGAAGTGGATTATATACTCTAAGGACAATACTAAGTTAAACCAAGCTTACATGAATGAAACTCATACATTCTTATATAGTTTAACATGAGTGAACGTTTAAAGTTGTGTTAATTTGTATTCTATGGTGAAGTTTGATAATGAAGCTTAATTATATTGTATACCTCACATGTGTATGATTTACTGTTGAATATGCATTTTCTTAATGGGCATAAATCCAGTTAGGAGGACCTTTGGATTTATGCTTGACATAGCCCCTTTAACTAATCTTCTAAGAATGTTCTATGAATCGTGTACTAGACCTGCTTTTTTCAGTTCCAGGAGATAGAAGAGATATAAACACTACAAGAAATCCGTCAAATAGCAACGGGGGATAGCGACGGATAAAACCCGTCGCTACCTAGTGACGAATCGCTACGTTTAGCGACGGATTGAGCGAATCGCTCAATCCGTCTCAAATCCGTCGCTATTTGGCGACGGATATTTTCCCGTCGTTATTTGGCGACGGATACAAAATATCCGTCATTATTTAGGGACGGATATTATATCTGTCCCTAAATAAGTTGACCAAAATTTAAAAAAAAATTAAAAAAAAATCGATTTTAGCGACGGATAAAGAAACCTTAAAATTTCGCAGCCACCATTCTTCCACCACAATCTTCTTCTTCCATCTTCCATCTCCACCACAATCTTCTTCTTCCATCTCCTTCCACCACCACCACTTCCACCACGCCACCTCCACCACCATCCTCCACCGCACCACCACCCTCCTTCCAGTTCCAGGAGATAGAAGAGATATAAACACTACAAGAAATCCGTCAAATAGCAACGGGGGATAGCGACGGATTTTATCCGTCGCTACCTAGCGACGAATCGCTACGTTTAGCGACGGATTGAGCGAATCGCTCAATTCGTCTCAAATCCGTCGCTATTTGGCGACGGATATTTTTCCGTCGCTATTTGGCGACGGATACAAAATATCCGTCATTATTTAGGGACGGATATTATATCTGTCCCTAAATAAGTTGACCAAAATTTTAAAAAAATCGATTTTAGCGACGGATATCAATATCCGTCGCTAAAGAAACCCTAAAATTTCGCAGCCACCATTCTTCCACCACAATCTTCTTCTTCCATCTTCCATCTCCACCACAATCTTCTTCTTCCATCTCCTTCCACCACCACCACCACTTCCACCACGCCACCTCCACCGCACCACCACCCTCCTTCCACCGCACCACTGCCTCCACCACCATCCTCCACCCTCCTTCCACTGCGCACCACTGCCTCCACCACCATCCTCCTCCTTCCACCACCGCACCACTGCCTCCACCCTTCCACCACCACTCCGCCACCCTCCTTCCACCACCATCCATGCCGCACCGCCTTCCAATGTCCTTCCACCACCATGCAGCTCCCTTCCACCACCACGCCACACACTGCCCAGATCCACTATCCGTCGCTAAAAAGCTGATTTTTTTTTTTTAAAATCCAAATTCTGGTTGTATTTAGCGACGGATAACTATCCGTCACTAAATAGGTGGGTTTTTTTTTTTTATTAATTTGCAGACGAATCGATGATTTGGGGACGAATCGGATAAACCGACGATGATACAATTAATCGACAATTTTATACAAATATTCAATACGGATAAATCGACAATTTTATTAAACACGGATACCATCGGCCCAGATCCACCACCACCATCGAGATCCGATCAAGATCTTGCAAGCTCGGTCAAGATCCGTATTGTATATCCGTATTGTATTGTATTGTATATCTGTATTATTAAAATTAGTCCAGATTCGATTTATTGTATCATTGTCGGATATACAATACGGATCTTGACCGAGCTTGCAAGATCTTGATCGGATCTCAATGGTGGTGGTGGATCTGGGCTGATGGTATCCGTGTTTAATAAAATTGTCGATTTATCCGTATTGAATATTTGTATAAAATTGTCAATTAATTGTATCATCGTCGGTTTATCCGATTCGTCCCCAAATCGTCGATTCGTCTGTAAATTAATAAAAAAAAACCCACCTATTTAGTGACGGATAGTTATCCGTCGCTAAATACAACCAGAATTTGGATTTTAAAAAAAAGAGAAAAATCAGCTTTTTAGAGACGGATAACTATCCGTCGCTAAAAAGTCAACACTCTATCCGTCGCTAAATCCGTCGTTATTTAGCGACGGATAGGTTATCCGTCGTTAGAAGATTTGCGACGCAAAAAATGACGACGGCATTTTTATCCGTCACCATATCCGTCGCTAAACCCTTAGCAACGGATCGGCCACTGTTTAGAGACGGATAAATCCGTCGCTAAACAGCAAATTTTTTGTAGTGAAATGAGCTAATTGGTGGTGTGTTTGATCTTTACATGTCTATCAATAGAATTTTACACGTGAAGACTTTCAATTTCCTTTTCTTTATGTATAAGATTCGATCGGTACGATGAGGTATAAGGGCTCTCTTCTCTACTGTCTCTGGCTGGAACGACTGGTTCTCTCCAACCCGAATTCAACCCCGTTCGAAATAATGATGTTCAAGTCTGGTCTGGCATATACTCGAACCCGTTCCATACCTTTGTTATAAGACCCGAGCGCAACATTTTATGATTAAGTTAGCAAAACTTACATTTTTCTCCGGCGGGGTGTTGGGGAGAATGCATATGCTCTCTAGATGGGGAAACTCTATTCAATCTTCTCTCTAATTTCTTGAACCATAACGATTATGGGGATCTGATACTCTCTAGGTGGGGAGACTCAATTCGATCTTCTCTCTACTTTCTTGATCTCCATAACGAGCCGGGGGAGGGGGGATCAACTTATACTCTCTAGGTAGAGAAAATGTCTTCCATCTTCTTTGTACTTTCTTGATCTCCATGATGGGGGGGGGGGGGAGGGGTCCACCACGGGTTGTTGGGAACCTGTGAGCTGGAAAAAAACAACTGTAACATGTGAAATTAACTTTGTATAATAATTTTTTTTTGTGTCTGGTGGGGTGACCACATATACCACCGCGGGGGTTGTTGGGAACAACACTGTTGAATGTGTTGTATACTTTTGTATTTTATTTTGGTTTCGCTTGAGGGATAGATTTTTTTTTTTAAACACATATATATGTTACTAATTAATAGGTCGAGTACGATAGGACCCTATTTTTACATTTTCTATAGTTAACATAAATAAACACTCACTGATATAATATTGGATGAAGGACTACCGACCGACCCCACGATCAACGTTGTTCACGTAAATTTGACTACCTTATTTTTTCGATTAATTTATTTTATCATTCCCTTTGTATTTATTAATAAAAGTAAATTATACCGTGGCATCGCCACGGGTTAGAACTAGTCTAATAATAAAAGTGATGAGTTATGTGAACATAGAGACATGCCACTTATGCAAAATATGATGTGGCATGTCTCTTTAAATTTCATGAAATTTTTCTTCACAAAATTAAAGCAAAAAAAAAAAAAAAATAGTAATTTAGAAGTATAATCCTGTTGGTTGTGTAAATTTTAAATTTGAAAAAATACTCTATGGAGCATTTTAATTATATACAATGCAATGCACCTTATAAATTTAACTATTTATTTTTAGTATATTGTTACATATATATATTTTGAGTAAGTCTCATGAGAGACGGTCTCTTGATAATTACGGACCTATATTGTTAAGAAAATCATCGATGTTATATATTAATCAAAACACATATGTTCTCAACATTGGTGTTTTCATATACTCTCTAGACGGGAAAACTCTATTCGATCTTCTCTCTGCTTTCTTGAACCATAACGGGTATGGGGACCTGATACTCTCTAGGTGGGGAGACTCAATTCGATCTTCTCTCTACTTTCTTGATCTCCATAACAAGTGGGGGAGGGGGATCAACTTATACTCTCTAGGCGGAGAAAATGTCTTCCATCTTCTTTGTACTTACTTGATCTCCATGACCGGAGGGGGGGGGGGGGGGGTGGTCCACCGCGGGTTGTTGGGAACCGGTGGGCTAGAAAAAACAACCGTAACATGTGAAATTAAGTTTGTATAATATTTTTTTGTGTGTCTGGTGGGGTGACCACATATACGACCGCCGGGGTTGTTGGGAACAACCCTGTTGATTGTGATGTATACTTTTGTATTTTATTTTGGTTTCGTTTGAGGGATATATATATTTTTTTAAACACATATATCTGTTACTAATTAATAGGTCGGGTACGGTAGGACCCTATTTTTACATTTTCTATAGTTAACATAAATAAACACTCACTAATATAATATTGGATGAAGGAATTTTAATTATATACAATGCAATGCACCTTATAAATTTAACTATTTATTTTTAGTATATTGTTACATATATATATTTTGAGTAAGTCTCATGAGAGACGGTCTCTTGATAATTTATCTAGATACGGACCTATATTGTCAAGAAAATCATCGATGTTATTAATCAAAACACCTATGTTCTCAACATTGGTGTTTTTTTTCTTCATATTACAACAATACTTATTTCGTTAACAACATACGTTTTAATTTATAACATGGATGGTTTTATTGATATCATAAGCCGTTTCTAGATAAATTATTTAGAGACCGTCTCTCATGAGACTTTGTGATATATTTTTAGTAAATCTCATATACATTTTTATCTACAAAACTCTGAAAATATTTTGAACATATATATGGATTTACCGCGACATGACGAATCCATAGACTCCAATCTTGAATATTATTATTAATTAAATAAAAAGTAAGTTTCCTGAGCGGGGATCTTATGGAGAGAGACTAAAAGAGGCGGATAAACATTACAGTTATATTCAAATTAAAACATTAGAGGTTTTACTAAGAACATCGATAATATACATATACATAAAAAATGATATAAAATGTACACTCATAAAATATTATTGATATTGTTTAAAACATTATACATATTTTCAGTACAGTACAATGTACCTCATAAGTTTTTATTGAATCTCATATAAATTTATCTACAAAACTTCGAAAAATATTGTGAACATATATTTGGATTCACCGTGCGAAAATGAATCCATAGACACACCAATTTTGAATATTATTAATAATTAAATAAATCATTTTCATTAAAATATGGGTAATACTCCCTCCGTCCTGAATTCAACTTCCCGCAATCCATTTTGGAACGTCCAATTTCAACTTCTTATCCCTTTAATGGAAAATCTATCTCTTACTTTATTCAATATCTCTCATACTTTATTCAATCTCTTTCTTACTTTATTATCATTTCTTCTACTTTATTCACCTTTTCCTTAAAACTTTTGTCCGGAGCCGCGGGTAATTGAATCTGGAATGGAGGTAGTATAAATTTATTAAACACGATAAAATAAAATAATAAAATTTTAAAAATAGAGCATTACTAAATGTTTAATACTCCATCCATATCTATTTAAAAGAAAATTAATAGTTATTTACATGTTCAATTATAAATTTTGATTCTACGGAGCAGAGTCTGAATAGGGGAGTCTTAGTGTCATTGCTAGGATCATGAGGGCAATGTTATTGTTTGGTGGTAAAATTTTTATGTCTTGTGGTTGTTGAGAATACGAAAGGTTTGGTGACCAAATTAGCAACTGAATTTGTTCGAGATTTTGAGTGGCAACATATAGTAATTGAAAGGGACTATTTTTTGGTGATTAAGTCTCTTAAATATGCATATTTTAGCTCTGTCCCTCAGTTTTCACACTTTCAAAGAAATTCGAGCAGTTAATAGAGAATTTTGTTCCATGAAATTTTTCCAGGTTAAATGAAAAGCTAATGTTTTAGTACATCGATTTTCAGTTGTTTGTTCTTATTTTGGTTTGGTAGATTCATGGATATCATGTGAATCTATAATGTTGATGATTTCTTTTTTTTTTTTTTTTTTAGTATGGAATGGAAGTATGTATATATCCTAAAAAAGAAATTGAAAATCATCATTGTCAAAATTTTGAGAATCAGAATTTTGATATTTCATACATGAACTAAATAAACGAAGCATAATCATTTTTTCAAATATTTTAATTTTTATTAGTGGCGTTTTATATATAATTTACCGATATTAAAAATATATGGAAAGAAATCACTAAATATTCATCATTTTAAAATGGTAAATGAGAAATAAAAAGGAAAAAAAAAAACAAACGAAAACTATTCCTATTATAGATTCTAACGCATACATTTTTCTACACGTGTAATTAGCAGCTGTTAAAATAAAGAGGCATGCCACATGTGCAAAAAAAATTAGCAACTGATACATGTTATTTAAAAAAAAAGAGGCATGCCACTTGTGCAAAATATTTTTCTGACATGTTAATTAGCAGCTGATATATGTTATTTAAAAAAAAATTGTATTCCTTGAACTCTAACAAAATAAAATAAAAAGTCTATAACGAAGTTAGGCTATGTTATCTTCGTCTGCACTGAACTGAACTAAATTATAGTATAAAATATAACTAAACTGAACTGAATGAGTTTGTAGATGAAGAGAACAGAGCTTAGCAGGGTTAGCTCCTAACACACACATAAAAATTACTCCCTCTATCCCGAATTCAACTCCCCGGATTCTATTTTAGAATGGCCCAATTTCAACTCCTACTTTATTCACCATCTATCATACTTTTTCACGATCCCTCCTACTTTTTTCAATCTATTTCATACTTGATTACTATTTATCCTACTTTATTTACTATTCTCTTAAATTTATGCCCGGGCCCGTGGTAAGTTGAATCCGAGATGGAGGAAGTATTATTTTACAAATATAATTTCACATGTTACGGTGATTTTCTTGGCACCCACACCAGCATCCCCTCCCCCATAAAAATGTACTTTTTACTAACTTAACCATAAAATGTAGAGGTTCGGGTCTTGTTTTACGAAGGTACGAAACGGGTTCAAGTATATGTCTGACCCCGACCTAAACCTTAAATATTTCAAATACTATTTTTCAAAAAAATATTCGTTCAGCTATTTGTTTACACATTGGTTTTTTGGGTTAGTAATAGTAGTGGAACATTTAGGCTCAGGAGTCTCACCTCATGAATAGAAGCCTTTGTAGCTGCTGCTAATATGATCACATGCAGCATCCGAATTACTACTGATAAATATATTTCATACATTAAGGATCTGTTATATTCAATTGCAATTTTCTGAACTGAAGTATAAAATATAACTAAGCAGAACAGAACAGAACTGAACTGAACTGAATTGAATGAGTTTTCAGTTGAAGATAACATAGCCTAATTCTACTACCAGTTATGTTTATTGTTGGCCACTTATTAAAGTTTTGATTACAAATTTTAGTTAATAGGAAGGTTGACAGTTTTTGGCTTCTCCACAATTTTAACGAACAATGTCTGTTGGCAGTTTGCTCTATAATTGCTTTCGTTTGGCATATCCATGAAACAAAGAAAGGGAATTTTTTTAAAAATTTTTTGGCCAGTTATTGTATATTTACGTTTGCAAGAACTGGATGCAGTAATGATTTATGGAACATTGCCTTTTTGGTTTTTCTAACACCGCTCTTTCTTGCCAAATTATATTTTTGGCTCGTATTGTTCGCGAGGAGGAAACTCTTGTTAACTTTAGCTGAATCTTCCCAGTAAAGCTTTTGTATGCTTGACAAAAGCCTCGACCACGTGTGGATAACGATTTTTTCTAAACATATCTCATTCAACTGGAATGTCTATTGTATACTGTTTGGAAGTGAATGGGAGCAAATACTGTTTATTTCATATATGGATTTCTAAAAGGCTTTCTTGATGGTAAGTTCGTAGTAAAAAACATGATACGTTTCCCTATTCGCCTATGCTCAATCGTATCAAAATTTTACGTAGGTTGACTGGAATTTGAATGAATCTGGTGGGATTTAGCCCATCAGCTTTATATTATCTTATTTAATAAATTTATATTTTTATTTTAGTGAATAAAATGATTTATTTAATTAATTATAATAATATAGATTGGTGTCTATAGATTCGTCTTATCACGGTGAATTCAAATATATGTTCAAAGTATTTTTCAGAGTTTTGTAGCTAAAAATTTATATGACATTCAATAAAAACTATATACGCAGAAATTATATTAAAGACTGGTGTCTACGGATTCGTCTTGTCACGACAAATTCAAATATACGCTCAAAATATTTTTCGAATTTTTGTAGATAAAGTTATATGAGATTGAATAAAAACTATATATGTAGTCAACATACCAAAAATAATAATGAAATATATACTGGCTGAAATACAACTAATTCCATGAAATTCCACGTAGGACTGAATTAATTTGGTGATGTTTAGACCTTTGTGCTTTAAATAATATATGGATTCATTCCAATCCAAGTTTTTCTGTTTTTTCGATAAAAAAGGGGAGAATGCCACCAATGGTCCTGCCGAATAGGCCATATGGCGCACGCAGTGCATCGTTTGCCCACCCTGTGACATTTAGTCCCGTTGTTTCTTCGGTCATGGCTACGAAAGGACAAATTGACAATTTTGACTCCAACATCTGACATGGCAACGGGTCAACGAGTCAAATACGACACATCACCATGCCACCTCATTAAAATGGTCAAATAATGTAAAATTAAATTAAAAAATAAAAATAAAAATTAAAAAAAAAGAAAAAATAAATTTTATAATTTGAAATTAAAAAAAAAACATAAATAAAATTTATAATTAATTAAAAAATAAAAAGAAGGAGAAAATAAATTTATAATTAATTAAAAAATGATTTTGGAAAATTAAACCAATTACCTTATTCGCGCATTGGACCCATCTTTGACCGGGATTTACATCCGTCCATGAAGTAATCCTTTTCGAAAGTTTGCCACAGTGACAATATCTCGTGTTGGGTGTTCCATACGAGGTTGCAGAAGAACTCGACATGGGATTGAAGAATCTGGGCGAATTGAAGGTGAATTGGAGAAATTAGGGCAAAATTTCAGGTCAATTGGAAAAATTAGGGTTTGTTCTTGAGAAAGAGGGGTAAAAATAGGTGAGTTATATAAGAGGGGCACGTGTTTTCTTGGAGGGAAATCTCCCGCCCTTTATTTTCTCCTTCTTTTTGTTTTTTAATTAATTATAAATTTTATTTATGTTTTTTTTAAATTTCAAATTATATAATTTAATTTTTCTTTTTTTAAATTTAATTTTTATTTTTTAATTTAAATTTTCGAAATTCGTTTTTAATTAATTATAAATTTATTTTATCCTTCTTTTCGTTTTTTAATTAATTATAAATTTTATTTATGTTTTTTTTTTAATTTCAAATTATGAAATTTAATTTTTATTTTTTAATTTAATTTTACATTATTTGACCATTTTAATGAGGTGGCATGGTGATGTGTCGTATTTGACTCGTTGACCCGTTGCCATGATGAGTCAAAATTGTCAAGTGCCAACGATGACTTAGCTATGACCAGAAACAACCATTGGTGCCATTCTCCCATAAAAAAGGCTTGCTGATTGTATCTCATTCTAATTGGGCAGAATGTAAGTTCCGTGACAGTTTTGAATTAATTGTATCTCATTTATTTTTTATATGAGTTCATCTTAATTCCAAGTTCCTTGTTAATTTCCTGTTTTATGCTGATATTAACAATATGCTCATCCTGTTTAGAAACTGTTGTATGCTGCTTTCATTGCAAGTGTGTACTAATTTGCAGCGATGGGGTATTCATGTAGAAAATAATGTGTTCCGTGTGTAAATTGTAACGCCTAAACTGTAATTCATATATGAAGAATTGCTCCTATGTCAGATGTTCAGGGTTGTGTCACCATGTCCTAACAGTTCGATTCATATTGATATGGATTGCTTCATGGACTGGATATGACTTGTATGGATTAGCATCATATGTATATATTACAGTCTTCCTAACAGATACTGGAAACATCGAATCGGTCTGTTTTGTTTCGTGTTGACTTCTATGATTTTTCAAATGTTAGCTCATTTGTTTCTAGCTTAATATATATGCCTTTTTGATGTAGAGTAAAAATGGATAAGTCGCTAGTTAGTTCGTCGACGCCCTAAATTGATGTAGTTCTTGCTCAAACGATGATATAAGTTAGCGGAAGTTAAATAGTCCTTGGTTCAAGTCGCCTTACTTTGATTGAATTCGTGACTTCGCGAAGGTCGGAAAGTGTGCGGACGAAAAAGTGGACCGAGACACGTTTGTGGTCCGAGGTTGAGTCCGTCGGTCCTCCGTTACGTCTGTCGGTCCTCGGTGGTGTCCGTCGATGATCTGCGACAAGAGAATAAGGGGTTAGACCCTTTTGGGCAGGTTTGCCTAGGACAACTCGGTACTTAGATTCAAGTAGTTAATAAGTCGGTCGACTTTTCAATCTCGGACTTAAAAACTTCGAGAGTAGATTTTCGGAAGTAGTTGCTTACCCTTTATGGGGGGTGTAAAGGCCTTGTATTTATAGGCAAAGGTTTGTTATCATCCTCTCTTGGATGAGTGCCAAGTGTACGGTCCGGATTCGTCCATGCTAGAACTTGGGCTCATGGACCCTTAATGGACTTGGCCCATTTAAGTAGATGAGGCTTGGATTGTAGTCCAAAGGTTGAAGTATTAGATGGTCGGCCTCTTGATTTTGGTGTAGTCGGACCTTTAACTTTGGTGAGGTCGAACTCCCTTGATAGCATTGTCCCGATATGATTAAGTCTTCTTAGTTCGGGAGTAGGACTTAAAGGTACATCTCACCTTTATTAGCTAAATTAATTACCGTCAATGAAGGATTTTTTACAAATTTGTCCCCTCTACAAGAATTGTGGTATTATTGTTTACTGGAAATCTTTATTGGAACTTGTTGGAGCTTGTGGAGCAACATAATAAGAATGCGCATGAAGGCCAATTCTATCACGCCCAAGAATTGAACCTTTTTGTGTGCAGGTACATTGCTGCATGAAAGAAGCTCAGACTGTTTATAATAGTCCACGACCCACAGATTCGACCATTCGCTGGAATCCACCTGAGTGCTGGGACAACAAAGATCAACTATGACACATCAGTTTGGAGTTTGCATGATCATGCTAGTGTCAGACTTGTAGGTCGCAGTCACGACGATGAAAATGTTTTGGCTTGGAAGAGACTTATGTTTCCTTACGTTGTGCATCCAGAAATTGCTGAATCTATAGATGTGATATGTGGTGTCAAGATGGCCATTGGAATGGGCTTACAGAATGTCGAAATCGAGGGAGAGTGCTGTCAAGATGGCCATTGAAATGGGCTTACAGAATGTCGAAATTGAGGGAGAGTGTCTGAACTTTGAAGTCTGAATGTAGTGAATCAACTCCAAGACCGGAACTCATCTACTCCTGTTCTTTCACTTTCATTACAAGAGATGGTAATGAATTGGATGGTTCATAGTTTAAGCCAAAATATTGAGACTGGTTTCTCCGTATAAAAACTTGTGAAAGTCCAAGTTTTTGTGAGAGTCCTGAGAGTCCTGCAATATTGTATACTAATTGTGTGGCTTTGTGTGTAAATTGTTGATTTTTGTCTATTTGTAAATTGTCTATTGTTGTATACTAATTATGCGGCTGAATCTTTTTGTGTAGTAATCTCAGGACTTTCCGGACTCTCAGGAGAGTTTCTCGTTTCTCTGATCTTCCTTCCTTCTCCTGGTGTACTTGACTGATTTGATCAGCTTTTGATATCCTGATATCTCCATAACATCCATTTAACTCAAAAAGAAATAAAGACATTTGTTCCATAAAAAATAACCTAGAGATGCATATTACTCTCCATTATTAGCAGGAACTATTATTAGCACTTAGCAATGATTTAGGTGAACCAGCATTAGATTTATTAAGTAGTTAGGGAACCCTTTAAGCCCTAAGAGGCTTGTTGCTTCTGATTATGATACTCTTATTCAGAAGATGAATTGCAGGATCCAGAGCTGGAGTCATAAGAACTTAAGCTATGCTGGGAGATTAGTGTTACTTAAATTTGTACTTTACAGCATTCAACATTTCTGGGCCAAGCTCTACCCAATGCTTGTTGGAGTTGCTAAACGAGTTAATGTGTGCTCATGTTTTTGAGTTGCAACTTACTTCAGCTCCCTCTTCTATCTGGCATCAGCGGGTTATGTTGTATAAACTGCATCATTCTAACATTTGAACTGTTCAGGCCAAGCAAGGGGATAGTGTGTGGTGGAAATCTATTTTGAGGAATAGGGATACTATTCTCCAGTTGAGTTTTGTTCAACAAGGCAATGGTCTTTCGCAGTATGACAAGAAGAAACTCAGTAGTTTCATTTATAATCTGATATGCCTAAAAATGATGATGAGGGGTGGTCTGCTTTGGTGGGGAATAAGCTGGCCCCTCCAAGAGTATATGATTAGTTGGTTATTGTGCCATAAGAGGTTGCCTATGAAAAACAGGCTTTATATATAGGTGGGGCTTAATTGATAATACTCATTTTGGGGGAGAATGGCATTTTTGGTCCTATGTTTTGGTAAATACGTACATTGTCTCACGTTCAGGCTCCGTATGTTTCATCCCAATTCCAATCAATTCCGTCAGCTTGGTCAATTATTTTTGACGTGGCTATCGGGTCAACTCTAAATTGCGATTTTGACTTCCACATCAGCTGACATATCACCACCAACCTATTTACATTTAATTTTAAGTCCAAAATTGAATTTCTAAAAAAAATTAAAAAAATAAAAAAAAATGAAAAGAAAAACAAAACCAGAAACTGAAGAAAAACAGAAGACGCGGGAGATTTGGCGCCAAAGGCTATGGAAAAAAAAAAAGAAAAACAAAAAATCACAACTTATAAGAACCCCAAATCAGACCCAAGAACCCTAATTTTTCCTTCTCTTCCAAATTGAACGAATTCAACCATGTCAACTTCATACGCAAACTAAATGCGATTCACAGGAGACTCGTCTTTGTGATTGTGGAAGGAATGCTGTGATGAAAACATCTTGGACGAAGACGAATCTTGGATGAAAACATCTTGGACAAAGACCAATCAACATACTTACCATTAACAGGTGCCGGCAAGTGATTCAGGTATTCCGACCGCTCTTGAATGTCTTGAATCATCGTCTCAGTCACAGCCGATCTTCGATATTCCGGTTTGAGTGTCTCAGGCGCCGGTAGTATTGTAGAGTTTATGTTTTTCTTCACTTCCCGTTTGAGTGTCTCAGGTATTGCAGCCGATCTTCTGTTTTTCTTCAGTTTCTGGTTTTGTTTTTCTTTTCATTTTATTTTATTTTTTTAATTTTTTTTTAGAAATTCAATTTTGGACTTAAAATTAAATGTAAATAGGTTAGTGGTGATGTGTCAGCTGAGGTGGAAGTCAAAATTGCAATTTAGAGTTGATAAATAGCCGTCAGAAAAAATGACCACTGACCGAAGTTTTGAAATTGGGATGAAACACGCCTTGAATGCGAGATGCGTCTTTACCAAAACATAGGACAAAAAATGCCATTCTCCCCTCATTTTGGTCTTTGTGATACAGGTGTGGGTGAAGATAGAGAGCATCCTTTTGGCTCTTGTCCTTTCACTCAGTCTGTGTTTCAGAAGTTGTGGGGGTTTTGTTGAAGTTGGAGCACATGAGAGAAGTTTTTCTGATTTCCTTTCTCTTTTCTCTACCTCTCTTATAAAAACTCAAGCCTGTTTTCTATTAAAGCTTGTCTTTACTGTTGTATTCTGGCAGGTATATGGATGGTGCACAATCAAGTTATGTTCCAACATAAAATTTGGACTGTTGATATGATGTGTAAACATGTGGCTCATGAGTTGTTTACTGGAATTAGCTACCATGTCCAGAAACCTAATAGGCATCATAGTGGGTTACTTCAGGCTTTGTCCATGTTTGGTTTGTCTTGATTGTTCTTATCAAGTTTCATGCCTTTCTTTTACTGTTTGTGATTGATTGGTACTGATTTCTGGTGCTATAAGGATAGCACCTTTCTATGGTCTTGTTGGTTTTACCTTTTGCAGATTTGATGATACATGATGTATTGGAAAACAAACAAGGATGGTACCTTTGCAGGTAGTTTCTTCATCTCTGTTCTGTGTAGGGCATTAGAAGCTCAACTTGGATAGACCCTAGTTATGCTCTTTGGTGGCTTCTATGGGACATGGATATAGAGGAGAGTGATCACAGATGTTTCTGGAGTCATGGAGTTTTGTTGTTCCATTTGGGGGCGTTGATACTGATGGTTACAGTCCTAGGCTGGAACTGTCTCCCCACTTTGAAGACTGGTTAGAGAGGAAGCCCAAAGTGTAGAGGAGATTTATGGATCACAAGTTTAACTTGCAGTTCATTTTTTCCCGTTTAGCTTATGGCATGTCAGGTTTTGGTCACTATGGCTGGGCTTTGTTTATTTCGACTTTTGAGATATTGGATGCTTGTAATTGGGGTTGTCCCATTTACACTTGTACTTTGTGTTGAGCTTCTAATAGAATTGAACTTCGTCTTGTACACTTGTAAAAATTTGCAAATACGTCGCGTATATAATGCTTGAAATAACATAGTTAACCAATTGAATGGAAATTATCAATACCTTGTGCAATTGTGTGTTATGTGTAACATTTTCATTGGCATTGGTGGATTCTTTTTACCTATTACAACAAAATTAGAGCGTCACATACAAACCACATTACATAGTATATAACGTTTTAACATACTTGTATAATGTTTTAAACAAAATATACTCCCTCCGCCCCGGTTTCATTTACCTGCGGGGCCGAACACAAGTTTTAAGAAAAATTAAATAAAGTAGGAGAGATAGTAAAAAGTAGTAAATAAATTGAATAAAGTAGGAGAAATAGTGAATAAAGTAGGAGAACGATTTTCTATTAAATGAATGAGTAATTAACTTTGGGACAAACCAAAACGGAATACGGGTAAATGAAACTGGGACGGAGGGAGTATAAGTGTATAAATGCTAAATCAATCCAGTACCACAACAAGTTCAATTTACCCTAATGGGTTTATTACATCTGGCTACCTTATTAGACACCCAATTCTCATTTCTATCCATCTTAGTCAAACAATTACATTTTGGTACAAAAAATTGTTTGATGGTTGACCAACTTATTATAATTTGCCAACCAAACAAGCCTTATACTATTCATCTTCTTCTCCAAACTTCTTTCTATTTTTTTTTTCTTTTTTATTTTACTTCTTCCTTCCATTAGAGCTTCAATGTTGAGCTTCCCGTGGAAGCTCTGGGGTTGAGCTTCCTGGAACTTCCGGTGGAAGCTCCAAATCTGGAGCTTCCACCGGAATCTCCGTTCCGGTGGTCGGAGCTTCCTGTTGTAGAAGCTCCGGCGGATCTTCCATGGCAAGAAGCTCCGATCTGGAGCTTCATGCCATGGAAGCTCAATGGTAGAGCTTCCATGGAAGAAAGTAAGGAAAAATAAATAAATTAATATATAATTGTAATTTTGGAGATTATATGGACTTGATAGAATTTTTTTGAAAATTATTTTGGACCAAGTTGAACTATTTAAAGATTATAAGTAAAAAAAAAGGTAAAAAACTAAGGCTGTTTGGACTCTCCATAATTCAATAATTTGACAGGGTAAAGATGTATTTTCCAGCTTTTAGTTCGAAAAAAGTCAAATTTGTGGATCCAGATGTAATTGATTGGGCTAACTAGGTAAGTTGGTATAATACTTTGACTAACGGGGATCCAAATGTAATTAGGACATCTAATTTAATTGGTTACCCAGATGTAATCTCCCCTCGCCTAATTGAAGTAAATCGGTCCAACATTACTAAAATGTATTTCATACAACTAAAATCATACACATAACTTCATATCAAGCACATATAATTATAATTTAGAATAAAGTCTCACATTAGCTAAAATCATAAAATTCTTTTGGATAGAGTGAATTAGGAAGATCAGCTTACTCGACGAAGGCAGCGGAGTGGAGGTGGAAAAATGTAGCGGCGAAAGAAGTGGCGGTGGGAGGTGGCAGCGGTGGAGGAGGTAATGAAGGCGCAGTGGTGGAGGTGGTGGTAGCGATGGTGGCGATGGAAAATGTGGTGTGGTGGTAGAGGTGGAGGTAGGGTGGTGGTTGATCGGAGTGGTGAAGGCGGTGGTCGCAGGTGGTGATTGACAGGAGGAGGAGAAGAAGAGGGAAGGAAGAGAGGAAGAAGAAGAACGAAGTCTCTTATATATAGACAGTTTAGCGACGGAGCGCTCGTTGTTTATCTGTTGCTATAGTTTATAAATAAATAATTTGCCTCTTATATTGAAAGTAAGATTTAGCCAACATTAAAAACGAAAACCTTGGTTCGGTCGGACAAAAAATAAATGGTGTGCTTGAGTTGCCAAGATAAATGGTTCGTACTTACGATACCTATTCCTATGGTTTATGTCAACCATTTCATACTGCTCATTCTTCTTCGTACCAAGTGGAGTAGGATCATACCAGTCAACATCAAACAGAAAGGTTCAAGGGCACACCGGGATATTTAAGGCGCACTATTCGTTTAAGCTTCCCGTAGAAATCATACAAATCAACTGCTCCTTGATCTTGCCCCCTGACACACACCCCACAATTGCTTGTAGACATGGTCGTGTTAGAGTCAATTGTGTGGAACCTAAGACCATTGATTATGTAAGATGAGAATGTGGAGACCTTTTTGTATGGTCCCTCTGCCAGAGCTAGTAAGTAAGGACAAGTGACGTTGTTGACAGGATCTCGGACATACTCCTTGAACCAATCTTGAAATTCTAATTCCAACATCTCTTCAAGAAGTTCTTCAAGCGTATCATCTGCCATCATTGGATTCTTCTCCCAACAACGCTCTTTGAAAACGCTGTGGACATGATGACATGATTAAATACTAGCTAGGATTTTAGTTAAACTTGAATTTTAGCTGTTATAATAAGAAAGGTACTCACCCAGTAAATATCACCATATATTTGTCAACATCAGCTTAATTCGCGATGACATAATATTGAGATGCCTTCAACTCCTTATCCGTCAACAATTGTTTCTTTTCTTGTCCTATAGGTCTCCCTGAGACCCTAAAAATTGAAATGGCAACGTCATCATCCTCTTGAACTTCGAATGTGTCTGCGTTTCGAGACGGTCTCGTCCTCAAAGTAATAGGAGTAGAAGGTTGCAGTTTCGTCCTCTCGCACGTATGCATTGGCAATCGATCCCTCAGGTCTACCTTTGTTCTTGACATATTTCTTCAATTTCCCAAAGTACCTGTAATACATATTCAGGTAAGAAAGTGTAACTTAGGAAAATTCAGACATTTTAAGTACATGATTGCAATTATTTCACACCTCTCGAATGGATACATCCATCGATACTGAACCGGTCCAGCAAGCCTCGATTCATGTGGAAGGTGAACCGGCAAGTGCTCCATAGAATCAAAGAAGCTCGGTGGAAAGATACGCTCGAGCTTGCATAGAATCAATGGTATGTTGCTTTCAAGATTTGCTAACACTTGATCGTGAACCACCCTTGTGCACAAATTCTTGAAAAATAAGTTCAGCTCGGTGAGAGCGATCCAGACAGGTTTAGGTAGCAGTTCTCGAAATGCAACCGGTATAAGCCTCTCCATGAACACATGACAGTCGTGGCTCTTCATCCCATACATCTTTGTCTTCTTCAAATCCACACACCGCCCTAATTTCGAGGCGTAATTGTCGGGGAACTTCAATGCCCTCACCCAATCAAACATTTTTGTCCTAGATTCATTGTCAATTGTGTAGCATGCCTTGGGCCACTTACCTTCATCATTTCTCTTTGTCAACTCAGGCCTTTTACACCATGTCTCCAACTCTACTCTAGATTTAACGGTATCCTTTGTTTTTCCGGGAATGTTGCAAATTGTGTTGAAGCAGTTCTCGAACACGTTCTTCTCAATGTGCATGGAATCCAACATGTGACGTATAAGAAGACTGCTCCAATAAGGCAAGTCCTAGAAGATGCTTCTCTTCTTCCATCCACATTTGTCGGCAATTTTCTTGTTATGCTTCTCCCACCCAAGTTCAGTCACTTTCATAAGACCCAGCCTATCAATCTCCGTAAGTATTTGTGCACCAGTAAGTTGTCTCGGGGGGCCTTTCTTTTCTACTTTATTTTTCATGAATTGATCCCTGTTCTTCCTAAACGGATGGTTACTAGGTAGAAACCTGTGATGACAGTCAAACCAAGATTCCTTTCGGCTATCCTTCAGTCTAAATGCATCATTGTCCTCCAAACAATGTGGACAAGCATATTTCCCGGCGGTTTTCCTTTCAGATAGCATGGAGTACGCAGGAAAATCACTCACGGACAGTAGTGCTGCTCTCAAGGTAAAGTTCTTCCTGGTCGACACATCATATGCATGGATACCATTCTCCCATAGCTCAATCAGCTCCTTGATTAGGGGTTGCAAGAAGACATCCAACTTCAGTGCTGGATCTTCTGGCCCAGGCACCAACACAGTCAAGAACATGAACATTCCTTCATGCACTCACCGGGGGCAAATTGTACGGTGTGAGCATCACTGGTCAACAAGAGTACTTCCGTTCACTTCCAAATGGGTTAAAACCATCCGTACAAAGCCCCAATCGTACATTTCTAGACTCGGCTGTAAACTCCGGATATATCTTGTCAAACTCTTTCCATGCCGGTGAGTCTGATGGATGCTCCATTCTACTCTCAGCATCTTCCGGGATTACTCTCTCTTTGTGCCACCACATTTTATCGGCATAAGCACTTGAAGCGTACAACCTCTTTAAACGAGGTGCTAGAGGGAAGTACCACATTTTCTTATGTGGGAGATTTTTCTTCTCGTGTTTCTTTGCAGCCCTCTCTTTCTAACGCTTGTAGCGGTCCTTACCACAGAACTTGCACTCCAGTAGATCTACATCCTCCCCCCCCCCCAATAGATCATGCACATATCCGAACAACAGTCTATGGTTACCATAGGCAACTCCACCCCCGCATTTTTTCCTTCGCTTAGTAAAAGTTGGTGGCAACACTCCGATAACTTGAACAATATGCTAATTTTTTGAATTGTGATGTGGGAAATTGCCCCTTTAATTATTTAGGGGTGCCGGTGGGAGGGAAAGCTAAAGATAAAAAATTGTGGATAAAAGTCAAGGAAAATTTTGAAAAAAGACTTGGGGTTTGGGAAAATAAATTTTTGTCACTTGGAGGGAGGATAGTTTTAACTAAGGCGGTGTTGAATGCATTGCCTATGTATTACTTTTCCTTCTTCAAAGCACCTAAAGTGATTCTTGATGAGTTAACAAGTCTTCAAAGAAATTTCGTATGGGGTGGAAGCTTAGAAAAAGAAAGAAAAATTGATTGGGTAAATTGGGAGATGGTGTGTGAGGAGAAAGAGGGGGGGGGGGGGGGGGGCTAGGTATAAAAAATTTGAGACACTTTAATTTGGCACTTTTAGGTAAGTGGACTTGGAAATTGTTGAATGGAGGACATGATCTTTGGTTTAGAGTTATAGAGTCGAAGTATGGTGAATTTGGTGAATGTGTAAAATCAATTTTGGAAGGGGGGTCTAGAAGGAGTTCTTGGTCGGATTGGTGGAGGGACCTTGTATATAGTGTAGGTACTTCTGATTAGTTTGAGAAAAATTGTACAAAAAGATTAGGAGATGGTGGTAAAACAAGTTTTTGGAAAGAAAAGTGGGGTACATTAGAGAAATGTCTAACAGATTTATATCCAAGATTGTTTAGATTAGAATCAAATCAAGATTGTGTGGTAAAAGATAGAGTGATAGTCAATGAGTTTGGTGTAGGCTTCAATTGGTGTTGGAATAGAGATTTATTAGAGAGGGAGGTAGAAGTGCTTCATGAGATTGAGAGAGTTGCAAGTTTGGTAAGTATTAAGGAAGGATCATGTGATAATGGGTTTGCTAGGATCAAGTAGCGAGGTATATACTACTAAAGATGGGTATAGAAAGATACATAATAAGGTAGAGGAAAATACAATGAAAAAATGGGCTCCGGTTGTGTGTAATAAATTGGTACCGGCCAAAGTAAATGCCTTTGTATGGAAATTGTTGCAAAATAAAATACCGTCAAAAGATAACTTGAAAAAGAGGGGAGTATTTCTTAGTGTAGAAAATCTTCCTTGTAAAACTTGTGATAAAATAGATGTGGAATGTGGCATATTTTTTGTGATTGTGAATTTGCTATGAAGGTTTGGGATTTAGTGTATGATTGGTTGGATTGTAAAAGAATTAAAGGTGTAAATATGGAATTTTTTTTGGAAAATCATGTGAATGAAAGATTGAGTGGTGATAAAGAGATACGGAACTTAATTTGGCATGTGAGTGTGTGGATAATTTGGTTAAGAAGAAATAATGGGATTTATAGTGATTGTAATGAAAGTCCATGGAATATTCTGGAAAAGATAAAAATAATAAGTTGGAGTTTGGCTTAAAGAAAAAGGAAAATTGAAAGAGTACAGTAATGTGGAAGCATGGCTCTTGGAACTATCGCTCTGCTTTTGAGTTTTGTGCAGGTAATGTTTGACTGGAAACTTTGGTTTAGAGAACTGAATTTGATTGAAAGAGCTGCAGAGGAGAAATGTCAGATTTGTGGGCCTTAACAGAGAGCAATGATGATGAATAAAGGCCATGATGGCGATGATGAGGTGTATGATGAGGAGTAATCATGATGTCCAAATGCATGGAGTAGGTCACGTGGAGGATGACAACTTGTGAGGCTAGTGGGACCAAGAGGATGGAGATACATGGTGTGAGGTACTGTAGTGTTTATTGCATGGTGTGCTTATTTAAATTATGTGATTGGGTTTGGAATTTTTCTATTACCTGATTATATTTTTTGGTAAGTCTCATTAGTGGTCTGATTTTACTACAGTCTGGTAGTGCTCATATTATGTTTGGTTTGAGGTGGTGTATAGTGATTGCAGCTAGGTTGATGGAGACATGTCTATTGGGGCCAGGATTCACTGTTATAATCAATGAAGGGGTAAGGGACTTGGTGATCGGTACTCTTATAAGTATGGTCGACTAAGTATTAACTCGAGGAATTAGACCATTGCGATTTAGTTTTGAATATCTCGAGGTGCTCTTTTTTGGTGTTATTTGAACTAAAGGGCTATGTGGAATTTTGGACTAGCTCCACTGTGGAATTGACGGATTAAGTAAGTTGTTAGGATCGTACCTTAAATATCTCGCCTTTTGCTCTTCGTGAGCATAAGTTGTTAGGGGTATGGCTAATGCACTTACACCTTTTGTGTGGGACTTGTTCTTCGGACATGCTTCTACCTTGGAATTGACGGTTTTATGCCCTTGATCACACATTAAATTACTTGCCACTTGACTTGAAAGATAGCATAGGGTGGAGGAATGTGATTAAGAATGGGCCCGGAGTGAATCTGTGGTGCTAGTCATCACCGTTGTCGTGTTGGGCGTGTCCAGATACTATCCAATATCGGCCATCGAGTCGTGAGGGTTGATGGATACGTATTCCAAACCAATACGCACAAAAGTGCGGACTTCGGTAAAACAGACACTACCGGTGTATCTTATGAATTGACGGTGTATCTTATAAGCTCTTGGGGCTATTCGTACTTGGATTCATGAAGAAGAGTTTGGCCTTCTTTAATTCTTTTGGGAAAGGTCTTTGGTTAAGGATTTTGATGTAAAACCTTTTGGAGGTTACATAGTTGTAATGGTTTGGACTTCAGTTTTGGATTCGGTCAATTGACCATGTAATTACGTTATTGAGCATTTCTTATGATCCTCATGACTCTTATAATTAATATAATCTTTTTGCTGTTTCAAAAAACACTCCGATAACACTTGTAGGATACTATTGAAGCTCGCTTCAGATTGGCCACCCTCGGCCTTACAACTCATTAGCCGAGACAACAAAGACAACTCGGTGTGCTTCTTACACCCCGGCCAAATCGGCCTTTTCCCTGATTCTAACAAGTCAAAGAACGCCTGATCCTCGGGATTCGGTATTCCGTTTACGTTATGAGTAGAGGCGAACC
Source organism: Plantago major (assembly GCA_026545765.1). Lineage (NCBI taxonomy): Eukaryota > Viridiplantae > Streptophyta > Magnoliopsida > Lamiales > Plantaginaceae > Plantago > Plantago major. The sequence continues at coordinate 98,201,432 of CM048839.1, forward strand.
ACTGAAACTCTGTCTGATACTCCTTTATATAACGGGACATATTAATCGATTGATTATTAAATGTAATTCATATTTGTATGAATTTATTCATCCGACTCTCTTTGTTTGATTGAGGTACCATAGTCTTCCTATATCTAGGTATTGGTAGGGATAATCAATTTAATTGTTTATCTTGTCTGGAAACGTGGTGTGGTGTGTTGTTGAGAGACACAACAATTTCATTTGCATAGTAGGAGCGTTTGGAATTGACTACGTCTCGATTCCTCATAGCATGTGTCATTCCTGCCGATAAAGGCGAATACGTTGTTTATTATTCAAGTAGTTGGGAGTAGTACAATAAGAAGGAAGGTTCGGGAACCTTTACACTTTTTAACATTGATTGAAAAAACCATTATTTGCTTTTTACAATCCTGTATATGCTAGATTAGAAACTGATTTCAAAATAACCGATTGATAAACTGTTTACTTTTCCGCAATTTAGAGTAGTTTATGTTGTTATTTGCTTGTTCATATGCTAAGTGTCCGTGGAGAACGACATCCCGAGTCAACTTTGTGCTATATCTTTGTGGATTTGTAGGCTTCCGACTAATATAAATTTAAATCTTTGCGAGTGTTTGGGAAAAGTTGGAGTACAACGATTATTAATTTCCCAAGTGCCCGTCAAAATTTTGGTGCCGCTACAGGGGACACTTGACCGCTCAAGCAAGTTTCGACCAGATAAGTTGAATCTTTTTCTTTCATTTTAATTTTTTGCAATGTCTTTCAATACGTACATCATAAAACCAAAAAAAATTATAAAATACATGTGGAAATCGATTCCCATAGATAAAAACCAAAAAATATTTTCTTTATCATATTTGTTTATTTTCTTATTCAAAAACCCAAAAATACGTAATTTTACTTTTCTAGTTATTTTTATCAAAAACCTAGTTATACGTTTATTTGGTTTTCATTATTATATTACATGTATCTTTGTGCAAGTTCGTTTGTTGAGTCTTTATGCAAGGAAGGAGAAACGCGGGAACACCAATTGTACCGCTAAGAGACGATATAGACAAGCTTGAAAGATGTAAAGTACTTACTTCCACCATGGAGTCATCTAGCGGCATGAGTGGGAATGAAACTAGTGGGAACAACCGTACGGAAAAAGTATCCCGACCTCAGAGTTAGAACAGCTGCTCAAGGCTCAATTCTATATCCAAACCGAAAGAAAGGAATTGAATGAGGAAAGACTGAGAATCAAACAAGAACGACTAAGGATAGCCGAGGAAAGGTTGAGATTAGACAAGGAACTGAGAAGGGCTAACATCGCAAGGGTAGAAGTGATTATTGACAACGATTATAGATGTTGGTCCAGATAATGGCAAAGTAAAAGACTAGAGGGGGGGGGGGGGTGAATAGTCCTTTAAAACTTTTGTCGAAAAAAACTATTTCTCAGATATCTGAATAGATATCTGATACTTAGAATCAGAGCGCGGAAGACTTAATAAAGATAAGTGCAGAAACAGTTAAAGTGTGTGTGTGTGTTGCTGAAATGTAAATACAGAAAGGTAAATAACACAGCAAGTATAGTGGTATCTGGAGGTGGCGTAATCCTCCAACTAATCCACTTCGGTCTTCGAGAGACCTAGAATTCACTAGAACAGATAATTGAGTTCACCTTACAATAATCCTATTCTAAGATTCTTAAACAATTGGTTCCCAACCAAATGTTCCCCCTGAGTTGTTCCCCGGCTTTCCTGACCAAGTACTTCTGTACTCGAAACCTTTTGAGTTATTCCTAGCTTCCCAAGCTAAGTACTTCCTACTCAATAACCTTGGAGTTATTCCTTAGTTTCCCAAATCAAGTACTTCCTATACTCGGTAACCTTGGAGTTATTCTCGATTTTCAAACTAAGTACTTCCAGACTCCACGCCGATTATGGTGTTGGTTTTGTTTGAGTTGTCGATGAGCTTCTTTAATAACTTATTCGGTTATTCAGATAGCTCGTGAATCAAGTATACTTAATACACTTTTCAATGTATGGTATCTTGTTCTTTTCTTGACCCAAGTCTTAGATAAATGTTCAAGAGAATGAATCTCGGATACTTGATCTTTTGTTTCAACTCTTTCACAGATAGTCGTGCTTGTTTAGGATCGTGACACTTAGAACTTCATGTTACTCAAGATCAAAAGCTTTGGTCGCAATGTAAAGCTTTGAGGATAAGTAAGTTGCTTTGAGAGAGTAAGATGTTCAGCGTTTTTATGCAGTTCAAGGTCTGTTGTGTGTCTCTTCAAGCAGTCTAAGTGTTGATATTTATAGATGAATTTGAGTACCGTTTGAATAGTATCCGTTAGGCTCAAATTCGAACTATTGATATCTGTGTATAATCTTATGTGATTTTGTCTTCTTCTTGAGCTGCCGTTGCTTTATTGAGACATCTCTCCGTGCATTAAATGCATTGTACTATACTTTTTGTCCTGTAGTGCCAACGGAACTATGCTTTGTATCAGAGACTAGTGTTATCTGATTCTTTGCACGTCCTTATCTTCAATCTTCAGATACCACTTTTATTGAAACAACTTTGTTTGCAATATATATATTTCTTTTTCAGAAATGTGGTTAATGCTCAAGGTATCTGAGAATAGATATCTGTGGACACTTTCCTTGTTTTCAGATAGGCCTTTTATTTCTCAGATATCTCTTGTGACACAGTTTGTTTAAAACTGTTCGTGTCTTCAAGATATCTGGCTAAGGTATCTGAAAAACAGTTTCAGTAATCTTGTGCAGTTTCTTCAAGTGTTCAATGTCGTTGAGCTTGTTCTGCTTGGATGTCTTCTTCTTGGTCTTCTCTTCATAAAATAAAAATTACATTTTGAGACCTAACATCCTATACAAGATTAGCTAGACTATCATACTTAGTGGGTTTCCTCTTTTACAATGTTCAAGTGAACCAAGAGTACTAATCACCTTTCTGAGACTAAGATAAGTCATCATGTTGCTGATCAAAATCTAAACAGATATTTCTAACAAAATATCTAACAAATTTCCTAACAAATTTCCCAAGAAATTTCCCAACAAATTTCCCCCTTTTTGATCAGTCAACAATGACTATCTTACCTATTACAAATCTGGATGAGTGAACAATCCAACACTTAATCTTTTCTTAAGATCTTCAATTTATTTAATTAAGTGCAGAAAGTAAACATCAACCAAATCACAAGGTGTGATCATTGCTGACAAGTTATCTTTTATAAAATACTATCTGAGAGTAAGTTCTTCAGATAAGTTATAAAGAGAGATTACAGATAACTTCAATACATAGAACAAGTTTGGCTCAGTCAGTAAAAATACAAAAACTACATAGTAAATTAGGACAACAGGAGTAACCAAGCTCCAAGTAAACATCCTAATAAACTAGTCTTCAAGTCTTCAATCTCTTCAAGTCTTCAACAGTATTTCTATGGATCAGTCTGCAAATTTCCTATCTCCAAACCTTTTGATGTCATCAGAATAATCATAGAGAAGTGTTCTGACGAGCATCTCAGTGTCTCTGGCAAATCCACAGACCTCTTTATAGGTTTTGGTAGGATTTTTCTTGACAAAATGTTTGACCCACAGATACTTTCCCCACTTCCAGGCATGCTCTATTCTGATATCTGAAAGCTTGAAGTATTCGTAGATAATCCTCAGATATCTGATGTCACCCTTGTATTGATCTTCAGTTAGATAGAACGATTCATAGGGTTCTACAGCGAGTCTTGCTCTTGTGCCTGTTCCTGTGATATTCAGAATTCTGTGCACATCATCTGGCTTTCCATATGGACATTCCTCAGAGAGGTCCTTTTTCATGGCTTCTCTTGACAACTTCAAAATCCAACCAGGCTTTAATGTGATTGGTGTTGATCAAGGTTGGCTTATCTTTTCTCCATGCCATAAGTTGTTTATGGATTGGTTCTGGAAATCTTGAATTTACCAATAGATGCTTAAGTTCCAGAATCCAATAGCCATTTTTCTGATTGATGCACCAGAGAGCGGAGGAATCATTGTCATACTTCACATACTTTATTTTGGCTTCTTCCGCCCGAGTGGAAGTTGACTTTGTCTTTGCTCGACTCTCGATCATTCCTTCTTTGTCTTGAATTCTCTTTGGGGTTGTTGCTTGAAGAACCACCCTGGATAGACTTGGTATTTCCAGAGGGTGTTTTAGCTGCTAGGGGCTTTGCAGCTATGGGCTCAGTTAGGCTTTCAATTTTCCTTTTCTTGTGAAGAGGATCTTCATCTTCATCAGTTTCCTCATCATCATCAAGATTAAATCTTGTGTGAGTTTTACAGCCTTCTTCATTGCCCAGGGACTTGATTTGACCTTCTTCTTCTTCTTCAGAAGATTCATCAATCCCTTTAACTTGTCTTCTCCTTGGAGCCTTGGTACTCCTTGGAGGTTTCTGTGCCATGGCCCTTGTTATCATTTTAGTTCCTTCAGTAGGTTTCTGGGAAGCAGCTACTATTTGCAAAGCAGCTTGGCTTGAGGAGGGTTCATTGATTCTGAGTGGTGGCTGGAAGTTTTCATGTTTCTTCTCCTTTCTAAGCCGCACCAGCTCCAGATTTCTTCTTGTTTTCTTCTCCTTCTTCCCATTCCCCCTGACTTTGAGGTCCAGATTTGTACATTCTTTCCCCCTTAGTCATTGTTGGCTGACTCAGTCTCATAAAGGAATCTGAGAGAGAGTTAAAGTGCCCTTGTAAATAATTATAGGCAGTGACCAACTTCTGAAGTTCGGCTTTGAGCTCCTGATTTTGCTTGATAAGTCCATTGTCCTTATCAGTGAGCTCTGCCAATGGGCCTAGGATGGCATCTGCTTTTCCAGTAGTGTAACTTGCCTCTTGGAAAGCTTTTTCAGCTAAAGACGCATCATCGTCCCTTATCATTCCCAGATCTTTCTGAGAAATGACTATGCTAGTTGTTCTCTGAGTGATGAGCTCAGTGAACTTTCTCATTTCAGAGGGGACGGAGGCAATTACTTCCTTGTTCTGTGAAGACATCTCCTTGTTCAGATGAGCCAGTACTTGGTACCTGTTCATGTATTCATTGGAGTGGACATTTGGCAGTTTGCTGAATATTGTAGGAGCAATCAGCTTCCTTTTCAAGTGAGAAACCGCTAAATGTTCATTGCGGTGCTCTGCCAAAGTCTTGTCTTCTTCATCATCTGAGTAATCAGCCCAGTGATCTTCATCCTCTTGGACATTTTCATCGATTGTATCGAGTCCAGCAACCATCTCAGAGATTGGTTTCTTTCCTTTCTGGGAGGAGGATGGTACTTCTTTTGAAGATGATGCAGCCTTAGCATCATGCTTGACTTCAGATACTTCTTCAGTATCGAGTTCTTTGGTGATATCATGCACAGCATCCCGTAGCTCTTTAACCTCAGAGTAAGCAATCATTTCTTGTAGGTATTGATCTTGTAGTTGATCAAGCTTGTCTCTGAATTTAGCTATTTGATCTTCCAGTTGAAGATGGAGCTGTTGTTCTTCTTCCAACAGTTGTCTGAGTTCTGCAGATCTGGTTTGAGTGTTTAATATTTTCTGATTGGTTTCTTCAGAAAGCTCAACTACTTGTTCAGTAGTAACTGGGTGTTGGTTAGAAGATGGATGAGTAGATTTCTGAGGAGATGGAGACGGAGATTTCTGTGAAGTCTTCTCAGTGTGCTTTTCAGCAGCTGAGGCATCATTTCTTAGTGTAATTCCTCCGGTCCCTGGTGCAGGGGCATCATCATCATCCTTTTTGTCTGTGTCATCCTTTTGGTGATGGTTAGTGGGAGATTCATCGAAGTCATTTTCGTTTATTTCTTCCTCCTCATCATCTTCAGATACAAGATTGATCACTTCAGGAATAGTGATCTTCTGCCCATTAACCTCTTCTTGTTCAGAAGGTATAAATTGCAGAGTTTGGGCGGTGGCTTAAATGCCATTTGTAATCTTGTCTGACCATCTGCCTGTTCAAAGGCTTGTATCAAACTGTGCGCTACTTCTCTGGAGAAATCCTTATGCAATAGAGTCGCAACTGTGTATCGTTCGGTAGGGAACATTGCATGGATGTGTGTCTCCAAGTCAAGAGCTCGTGCTCGTCTGTTTGGTTGATCTGTGATTCTCAATATTTCAGAGAGATCAGAGCACCTTAACCTTTGCCATTTCTTGAAGCATTTAATGTGCTTTGGCAAGGTGTGAGCTTTGAAGAAGGGAAGTAGGTCCCTTGTCTCAACATTGGGAGCCTGCTCGGCACTTGTTTGAGCCTGAAAGAAAGAGTTTTGAGTGAGCTTCAAAACTTTTATAGATATCTGAGGAGAAGTGCAGTTTAGTTTCTGAGTTACCTGAGTAAGTACTTCAGGCTCAGAGACTTGTTCTACTGAGACAATTGGTGTCTCAGATATCTTGTTGTGAGGCGGAGACTTGGAAGTCTGGTCCTCATCAACCTTTCTTTCTTGAACCTGAGAATTAACATTATCACAATACTTAGGAAATTTTATCAAGAAAATATTAAGTGACAAGTCAGATATCTAAGAGGTCAATTACCTCCATGGAAGGCTCAGATACTTGTCTCTCAGAGACTTGTTCAGTCTCTGGAATCTTTTCTTGTGATGAAGGCCTTGATGCCTCATCAATTTCCATAGGTGCAGGGGATGTCGCAACTCTATCCCCTTGCACTTCTACTTCTGAGTGAGCTTGTGAGTAGAAAGCATTGAATAATTTAGAGAAGATTTTAGTTAACCCAAGGTGAAGAATATTTATCATTGATTTTCATATACCTTCATACTGGAAGGCTCAATGATCTGTTCTTCAGAAACCTTGTCGGTTTCTGGGTTTTCTTCTGGCATTTCTGCCTTATCTTCCTCTTTCTCAGCTAGAGCCTGTTAGAAACATTTATTTTAATGATTAAGCACATAAACTTATAACTGAAGAAGTGTTATCTTAAGAATCCATTATTACCTGTGGCACAGGCTCAGATGTCTTAAGAGGCGAGGTTGAGGGAACCTCCTTCTCAGTTTCTGAGGTAAGCTTTTCAGCTTCCTCTTGTTTTTGTGTTTCTAACGCAGCCTGTAACAAAGAAATTTTATGAGTAACAAGATGTATAAGCATAAAAATTTTCATAAGATAAGAGTTAAACCGCTCAGCTACCTGAGTAGTTTCAGGCGGATTGGTCTCTGGAACTTGTGACCTTTCTATACTTTGGTCTTCTTGTCCCAGTGCAGTTTCTTTGCTTGAAGTTTCTGGTACTTCACACCTTTCCTGAGTATGCAACTCAGTTGCCTCCCCTGGTTGATCATTCTGAGTAGATGTCTCAGTTTGATCCCTCTCATTGAGTTGGGGAACCTGCTCTTTTGCAGGATTTTCTTCAGCATACTGTATTGCTGGTAATTCGAAATGGAGTTCATTTACCATTTCATCAACCACTTGTGGCTGTTGTGGTTGTTGTGTTTGTGGTTGTTGTGGTTGTCTGGAAGCAGAGGATTGGTCAGTAGAATGTTCTTCCAGATTTTTAGATGTGGCATTTTCATCAACATCTGCCAGCACTAAATTACCACTCATCAGGGCTTCTTGAAGTTGTGCGTAAGAGACGTTCCCTAATGATGTGTTTGCACCAACAACCTTTGCTATAGGTTCAGCAACCTGTGGTGTAGGTTCTTCTTCAGATACCTTATCACCTGTTACTGTTGCAGTAACCTTAGCCCTCTTTGTTCTTTCTAGGACTTGATAGATGACTAGTTCATCATCTTCATCGTCAGAGCTCTCATCATCATTTGGAACTGATTGGTCCATTACTCCTGCGGTTTCTGCAGATAGGGCTTGGTGTTTTTCACCACTTTTGGCAGCATTTATGAGTTCATCAGCAAGGCTTTCTGCATTAGTCGCAACATTTCTGAAAGCACTTTCCCTTGCTGAGTCTACTTGTTCAGTAGTTGATAACTCTTTTGCAGCATTGATGATTTCATCTGCCTTTATCAGTTCATCGGCAATGTCTGCAGATATCTGAGAATCGACAACCTCTTTGGGTGTGTCTTCTGATTTGCCAGCAGACTTCTTTCTTGAAGTTCTGGGCTTCTTGGTCGCAACCTTTTCTTCAGATACCTTTTCAGACTTTCGCTTCTTAGAACCTTTCTGAGACCCAGTAACCTTTTTCATTAAGTTTGTATACTCATATTTGTAGAGTAGGTTACTGTTGGCTATTTCAGCCGTCTCTCTGAGCTCAATGCCAAGCTTCTCTAGCAAGTAGCATATCTTCAGACCATATCCTACTGTGGCCTTTGGCTCAGCTAGTCCTTTGGTAATCTTAGGCTCGAAGCCTTGAATTTTCTTCACAAACTTCATGAAGGCGTACTTTCCCCAGTTAAAAGGGTTTTCCAGCCTTTTGTCTTGTTGATTCAGCAAGAACATCATCATCCACCGTTCTTAGCTTATCTGGTCAGCACCTCCTTGTAGACCATCAAAGCATCTGTGAAGAATGCAAGCCAGTACATCCCAGTGAACCAACAGATGTCTGGTTTGGATGTCAGCAAGCTTGAACTCAGTGGGTGTATCTGATTTTTCAAGATCACACACGTCACTGTATAGTTCTTTAACACCTTCAAGGAGTTCATCATCCTTGGTGTTTATTTCAAAATCCTTTCCAAGATTTTGAAACTCAAACAACTTCTGAAGTTGTTAAGTCCGTATGATTTCCTTTCCTTGGACTGAGGTTTTGACAGACACTATTTCAGTGCCTTCAGAAACACAGGAAATAATCCTGGAGTTGTTGTAGAATTCCAACACATCGAGTGATGAAATTCCACTAGGGCGAGCAGATAGAAAGCCCTTGATTTGTGCCTTTTCAAGCATGTCAAGAATTAGCTTTCTGTCGGCTTGGTTCTCTATTCCAGCCGTGAGGTATTCCTCAACCATGGCACCACCCCAAATCATTCTGTGATTTGAAGTCCAATGGTCAGGATTAAAATCTCCTACCAGTCGGTTGTTCACAATAACCAACTCTGGTGCTTGCTTTTCAGCAGTACCAGTGGAGGATTGAGATTTCAGTGTGGTTGAACTTTTAGGGGCCATCTCTTTATATAGTGTAGGGATTTGAAATTGGTGTTTGAAAGAGATTTGATTCAGTAATTCTTTGCAGAAAAACTTAATCTAGATTTGCAGAGATTGTAGAAGGTTTTGCAGAGAATCAAGAGAAGATTTGCTATTTTTGTGCAAGATGAGCTTTCGGATTAGGCAAAAGTGATTTCTTATGCCAAAATCCTATATATATATAGCAGTTGAATCTCAACAGACAAATACATACAAATTGATTTTGTGTGTACGTATCTGTGATTTGCAAGCAGGCGTGAGCAAAAGCTAGTTCGGCATTAAATGGTTAGTGGGCCATGTCTGAATTTCAACAGTCCACTATTTACTGTGAATTAATTTCCACTGCATGATCAATCGCTTAATTTCATCAAGGGTCACCATTGCTTCTTCAGCAATGATCACAATCAACAAGTGTAATTGTGCCCATTTAATGAATTTTGGCTCATAGCTTTCTGAATCACGTTTTTGTATGACCAAGAACACTGTTTGCATCTGAATCTGTCTTATACTTAGGATTTTTCCAAGTTTTTCATCAAGATAGAAATGATGCGAGTTTCGAGAGAGTAGTTGACTGCAGATAGGTATACTATTCTCTTTTGTGTTCCCCGTTTATAGAGTGATTCAGATATTTGAGTTCCCGTCTCAGAGATCTTAAGCTATCTTTTTGCTCTTTAGCCTTTTTGACTTCTGGATACCCGTTCCAGATTTCTCTTTTCTCTTCTCTGGATACCCGTTCCAGATACCTCTTCTCTGGATGCCCGTTCCAAATACCTCTTCTCTGGATGCCCGTTCCAGATACCTGAACTCTTTCAGTTCACTGGTAGTTCCATTAGTCCAAGATTATGTCTTAAGGCTAAGAATCTACTTTCTTGTAGTGGCTTAGTGAAGATATCTGCAAGTTGGTCTTCAGTGCCAATCTTGAGTATCTCTATATTGTCCTTTTCAACATGGTCTCTGATGAAGTGATGTCTAACATCAATGTGCTTTATTCTGGCATGAAATTTAGGATTCTGTGTAATCGCAATAGCACTTGTGTTGTCACAGAAAATGGGAGTTTTCTTCTCATCGAGTCCATAGTCTTTAAGTTGTTGTTGTATCCACAGAATTTGTGTTGCACAATAACCAGCAACAATATATTCAGCCTCTGTGGTAGAAGTTGCAATTGAGTTTTGCTTCTTGCTAAACCATGAGATAAGTCTAGTACCTTAACCCACAAGTTCCCGAGGTGCTTTTCCTATCAGCGTTGATCCAAAGATAATCGTCGAGTACCCATTAAAACGCTTTCTTTAGGATACCACAATCCTACATCTACTGTACCCTTTACATACCTTAATATTTTCATAGCAATGTTGTAGTGTGTTTGCATTGGATTTGTCTGAAATCTAGCACATACTCCAACATCGTATTGAATATCAGGTCTACTTGCAGTGAGGTAAAGTAGTGAACCTATCAATTTCCTATACTTATGTTCTTCAACACTCTTATCTGATTCAGTATACGTCATTTTGGTTCCAATGCTCATAGGTATCTTAGCATTCTTTTCAGAAGGCTTAAGATTGAATTTTGTGAGCATATCTTTTGCATACTTTGTTTGACTAATGAATATTCCATCATTGAGTTGCTTGACTTGCAATCCTAGAAAATAATTCATTTCTCCCATCATGCTCATCTCAAACTTGCTTTTCATGAGATTTGCAAAGTCATTACAAAGTTGCTTGTCCTTAGATCCAAATATGATGTCATCAACATATACTTGAACTAAGAGTAGTTTCCCGTCATGATTTAAGGTAAATAAAGTTTTATCAACTTCACCTTTCTTGAAACCACTTTCCAGAAGGTACTTGGTCAAAGTGTCATACCATGCTCTTGGAGCATGTTTGATCCATCTGAGCTTTACGTAGTTTATAGACCATTCTACTTTACGAGGAAACTTCAAAGCCGGTGGTTGCTCAACATAAACTTCTTACGCAAGTTCACCGCTTAAGAATGCACTTTTGACATCCATCGATAAACTTTGAAATCTTTATGAGTGCAAAGGCTGAAAAGAGTCTTAATGCATCCAATCGGCAACTAGTGCATATGACTCGTCAAAATCTAAGCCTTGATGCAGGTAAATCCCTTGGCAACCAATCTTGCTTTGTTTCTGGTTATTTCACCAGATTCATTCATCTTGTTTCTGAAAACCCATTTAGTTCCAATCACAGATATTCCTTCTATAAATGGAACTAATTTCCAGACTTTGTTTCTCTCAAATTGATCCAACTCTTCTTGCATTGCAGAGATCCAGTCTTGGTCTCCTAATGCTTCTTCTATATTTTTAGGTTCAATATTCGAGATGAAACATCCAAAGAGAGAATTAGCATTTTCAGCTATTGCTCTCCTAGTCCTAACACCTTGATTAATTGGTCCAATTACATCCTTTGCAGGATGATTTTTGATCCATCTCATCATAGGTTTAGTGCTAGTAGGATCAATATCCAAGTGATTTGAAAGTGAATCACTAAGATTATGATTTGATACTTTTTCAGTATCTGAGATATCTGACATATGGGAAATGTCATGAATATCTGACACTTTTTCAGTGTTAGAGATATCTGAAACTTGCATTTCAGCAGTCTCATTTTCAGATATCTCTTTATGATGAAGGTTCTCAGTAACCTGTTCCATTTCTGGAAAACTCATAGGAAATTCCTCATCATGTCTGTGAGTCATCTTGTTGTTACTAGGCATTTCAAGCTTTTCTACGTCAGAGTCATCCTCACTTTCCATACTGATGTTTCTCCTTTACGGATTTTCTTTAGAATCCCTCAGTAATAGTTCTTTGAACCTTTCTGAGAGTTCATCATTAGGAGGTGTTTTCTTATTTCCTTCATAGAATACAACATGAATTGATTCTTCAATTTTCTTTGTTCTTTTGTTGTAAACTCTGTAGGCTTTGCTATTTGTGGAATAACCAAGAAATACACCTTCATCTGCCTTTGGTTGAAATGTTCTCAGATAATCTTTCCCATTGTTTAGAACAAAACATTTACAACCAAATACTCTCAGATGTTTGATATTTGGGGGTCTACCAACCAAGATTTCATAGGGGGTCTTGTCATGGTGTTTGTTTATCAAACATCATTACGAGTGTAGCAAGTGTGTTCTGACTTCAACCCAATAAATTTCACTTATTTCAGTGTCAGCTACCATTGTCCTTGCAGCTTCTTTAAGGGTTCTGTTTTTCCTTTCTGCAACACCATTTTGTTGAGGTGTTCTTACAGAGGAAAGTTGGTGTTGTATACCTTTGTAGGTACAAAACTCCTTTATATACTGGTTGACAAACTCAGTACCATGGTCTGTTCTGATTGCAGATACCTTGTCATTTTTCATGACTTCAAGCTTTTTCAGCAAGTTTGGTATCTCCACCCTGGCATCAGATTTGTGTTTGAAGACAACCCAAGTGAATCTTGAGAAGTCATCTACAACAGACCATACTTCTTTACGCATAACTAGTTCTGAGATGATTCAAAAGATCCATGTGTAATAGTTGCGTTGGTCTAACACTAGAGTGTCGATTTTGGACTTGAAAGAGATCTTAGATTGTTTCCCCATCGTGAGCGAGCAGATACCATCCTTTCTGAAAGATGTTCTGGGAAGGCCAACCACTAACTCTTTCTTGGCAAGTCTGTTCAGAGTTTTGAAGTTCAAGTGACTCATTCTTTTGTGCCATAAATTTTTTTTTAGTTTTTTCAAAATATTAATGTAATGAATAAATTTTAACTAAATTAAGAAGCTACCCTATGAAAGCGGTAAATTGTTCGAAATGCAATGCGGGAAATTAAACGTGAGGTTACTTAAATGCATTCTACGTCCTACGTGCAAAGCGGTAAATCATTCTTTGGTTATAGTCGTTAGCGTCGACTCTTCCTCAGCCTCACTCCCTCGCATCATCAATGGCCTGGGCTTTCTCCGTAGTGCTCGGGAACATTCCTTGTTCCCGTCTTTGCGACCTCACCATCAGTTCCCCGACCATGTTCTCGATCTTCCTTGATGAATTCTCTAGCACCTCGAACTGCTTATCATTCCTCACCTGGATTTGGCTCGACTGTTTGTAGCAGCGATCGGAGTTCTCCATGATCATCTTGATCCTGCTGGCAAGATCGTCCCTGGGTGGTCTTCCCTGGCTGGCAACTTCAATGGGTGCCTCGTTCTGTGGCGCAGGTAGACGACCCCCCCCCCCCCCCCGATTCGTCGCTAAGTCCGTTACGGCGGACTTAGTAAAACGGGCGTCTCTAACGGATTAGGGACGGATAGGTTATCCGTCCCTAATTCGCGATGGATAAGACTACGGAAAGGACGTTGACCTTTTTGTCGCCAATAGAGACGGATTACTATCCGTCTCTAATAGTCTCCGTGGATGTAGATTGAATCAATTCAATCGAACCACATAAAAACCTATTGTGTTTGTTGTTTGTTTGCTGATCGTGTTAGCGATTGAAGTAACAGGCGTAATCGAGATCGAATTCCTAACACTTATGAACAAAGAACTTATGAAGCTTTAACCAAGATTAGTTTTGGTTAGACTCTAGGATTTAGAGGCATGCTCTATTGTAGTAGATTTTAGAGGCCAATCCATTAATAATAAGATTAATGAGAATCCAACATGAATGATTGCTTCTCCTCCTGCGGTCTCTAATCTCCTGTTTTGTTTAGCAAGAGCATATCAGATTATAAGTACGGATGAGGGCATAGCTAGTGACAAGCTTTTTGCCGTAACTCATACGTACTTATAATCTGTATCTGGTTCGATTTTGCAATAGCAAAGTGTTGCATTCGCGGGCAGTGTACCATTAGCTATATTGCGTCAGCACTTTTGAAAGATCTGCTTGCTTCGTTTTATTTGTAGAAATTGCATAATCTAGGTATTACCTTGTCTTGTAATCGTAATTTGTTGTAGGGTATTGAAGTATCAATCTTACCCACACTATCTGTTTACGACTCACACCTTGAGCCTACACCTTAGAACTAGCTCAATCAATTCCTCGAGAGAACGACCCTGTGGTTTAAGCATTGTTGTACTATGACAACCGCTTTACTACTTGTGTTATTTTACAAGTATTAATTTTGAGCGCATCACCTTTTCTCCAAAAATACGCAGCTTCACAGCTAGTAAAAACTGCTAGCGCGGTCATCATCATCATCACTGACCACCAGCAAGATAAAACTCCTTGGCTCTTCATTTTTCCTTTCTGTCTACTGCACAATGTTAGGCTTGATGTTTATACATGCAGTGGATGGTTGGCTCTGCAAATGTTCTGGTTTCTTAAAGAATTCTGTGCATAAAGATTTGAATATCCACAACATCGACATGATGACTTTAGGGGTGAATTGGATTTTTGGTTCTACAAGTGCACATTCTTGGCTGGTTCTAAGATTTTCAAAATAAAAGATGAGGGAAAAAAATAGAAAGAATTATTACAATCCTTTATCAAAGAATTAAGTTTTTCTTTTTTTTAAAGTCAAAATATATGAAAACCTGAAAAATATTGAAAAAATAATATGCAAAATCTGAAAAATCAAAATAATATACATCACAATTACTTGAAAAAACAAAACATTGGTTTTTTCTATACTGGCTTAAAAGTAGTTTGCGCTTCACTAATTTTAGGCGGTACTCTAGTATCTGTTGAGCTCTCCGTTAGACTTCTCTGTGAGGTGCTCTTGCATTGCACTTGGTCTTTATTTATTACCGAGTTGCATATGTTTTTGTTTCATTCTGACCCCCTGAGTAGTTACATTACTTCTATAAGTTCTGAATAGGACTAACATTCTCTTCTATAGTATCCGGATGCATTAGCATAGATGAGATTTATACTACCTGTTAGTTCTATTTGATTCTGGCATTGATTTTTGAAACCTGGAAGTTCTTGTAGGTAACTTGTGATAAAGTTTAACATCGTTTAATATGAAAAAGGAATTATTGTAGAACTAATAATTAGTGTTGCATTGCAGGTTATAGGAAGCCAAGTTGCTGTGAAGATTGTTAGAAACAAACATGCGCTGCCATTTAAAGAAGTAGAGTTTGAGCTAGAGTCCGGCAAAGGGATATCTAGGGAATCAGAGCTCATATATTTGGGTTGCAAGCACGAGTTGATAACTCAGTCTGGCTCATTTCTTCAAATGAATGATGTAAACCATCAGGACAAGGACGCTTTAAAGAAATACCTGTCTGAAAATGTAAAGTGTGAGATGATATGAAAATCATCAAGAATTGAAAAACGAATTCTATATTGATGAAAAGGAAAGAATTACAGAATGAATGCATGAGACTCTGTGAAGCTGTTTATCAGCTTAAATAACTAAACTAACTAACTAAGTACTACTCTCACAACTTCTGGTACAAGTCGCATTACTATTAAATTAACAGATAAAACCTAACTAATGAGAAACACGTTTTTCCTTCATATGCTGAAATAATGTGCTGCTTCTTTTCTTCTTTGTTCTCACTTTATGCTGTTTCTTCAATCTTTTCTTCTGCATACTTGATCCATTGCTTTAATCCTTACACCCCCTCAAGATGAGCATGAATGTTCATCATGTTCATCTTGGATGCTAGATGCTGAAAAGAAATAGCTGAGAGTGGCTTAGTAAAAACATCAGCATATTGCTGTGTATTTGATATGTGAATGAGCTTTATTAATCCAGCAGCTATCGTTTCCCTGATGATGTGACAATCAAGTTCTATGTGCTTTGTCCTCTGGTGTTGAACAAGATTATGTGCAAGATGAAATGTTGAGAGATTGTCATTGAACAAGAGCACAGGTTTAGGTTGTGTAATCTGTAGTTCATCCAAGACATACTTGATCCATTGTGCCTCACACACAACATTTGCAGTTGCTCTATATTCAGCCTCTGTCACTACAAAAAACCTGGTCTGTAGCGACGGATAGATCCGTCGCTACAGGCCAGCTATCCGTCGCCCCAGCTCTGGCGACGGATCGGGCGACGGATAGAAAATCCGTCGACCCTTGAGCTAATGACGGATAATAATCCGTCGTCCAATTCATGACAGTTGGACGACGGATTATATGTTTGACCAATTTTTTTTTTTTTTAATTCCGAAATATAACGACGGATAGATTCTATCCGTCGCTAAATATTTTAATTGGACTAGTGACGGAATTTGAAATTCCGTCACTAATTCCGTCACTGTGAATTCCGTCACTATTTATTTCATATTAATCCCTATTTTTCGTAGTTCACCTATTTAATCAATATAATGTTCGATAATAAATCAATAATACGGAAAATGTTTCAATGAATAAAAAAGTAATATTGAGTGGAGAAATTATCCAAACAAGTGTAAATATGAAAAAATCCAAACATACAGATACATAACTAGCTATCGAGAAGGGGTGTGGGTGATGGCGGGCGGGACATGAATCGCTCCATTCAGAATCAAGGCGCTCGTTCTCCTCCCTTTTTCTCTCGGCGTGTCGCTCCATCGCGTCCTTTGTTGCTCCATCTCTTGAGTTAGCCGAGCAACTTTGTTCCGGACTCGCGATCGCACCATTTCCGAGACCTGATCCGTGTAAACCGGACGTCTGGATTTGGGATGATGATGAGGAGCACCTGGACTAGCCAGATGCAAACCGAGGCTCGAGTCCATATATTCGCCCTTTCTTGTCCGGTTTGTTGACCTCTAGGAAGATGTTGTCAACTTGTTGATTGACAACACATCACCCGTCTCGTCCTCTCCTCGCCACCGAAAGCATCAACCTCACCTGAAATCGTAAATAGCAGATATCATGATCGATCGTTTTAAAAAGTAACTTGTAATAGTGTACAAATATAAACTTTAAGCAACATAAACTTACATAATAGAGGCCGGCGGTGATACCCATACCGCCCGCCTTGGCCTTCTTGAAGATGGCATACTTGGATGTCACCTCCCCGTGCCACCTGAATCAAACCAGATCTAGTCAACAATTTATCATCTACAAGTAATAGAGCAGCAGAGACTTCGTACATACATGTAATGCTAGATTGCAAAAACACATATATACGCACCGATTGATAATAATCAATGACAGTAGATCGCCTCCCAAGGTGGTGAACGGCCCTTCCGTCAGTCGGTACGGGATGCCCGGTTACTCATGTTGGTCCAAGCAACGTCCCGGACATCGATTCGCGCCATGAGCATCCCAAAGGGCCCACTCCATGCATCAACTGTGGAGGATTGGGCCCCCGATCCCGAATGGCCTTCCACGCATCAGACCATATCCTCAGTTTGGATCCCAGTCTCGTACGCGCCGGATCTGGGATCAACTCTTCAGAATGAAGTACTCCTTCTACATTTCCAATTTCATACAACATCCAAAGTCAATACATGTCCTAACAACATAACAGATATGGTGACTAACATATCACCCAAATAAAGTGGCTAACATACCATTCACATATAGTGGCTAACATACCACTCACATTGTCCTAAAATTTACTAACACAATGGTGACTAACATATCACCCAAATAAAGTGGCTAACATACCACTCACATATAGTGGCTAACATACCACTCACATTGTCCTAAAATTTACTAACACAATGGTGACTAACATATGACCCAAATAAAGTGGCTAACATACCACTCACATACAGTGGCTAACATACCACTCACATTGTCCTAAAATTTACTAACACAATGGTGACTAACATATCACCCAAATAAAGTGGCTAACATACCACTCACATACAGTGGCTAACATACCACTCACATTGTCCTAAAATTTACTAACACAATGGTGCTAACATATCACCCAAATAAAGTGGCTAACATACCACTCACATACAGTGGCTAACATACCACTCATATTAAAACGATTATAATTACAAACAAATGAATGTCATATTTTAACTTACCCTCACCATCAAGTACTCGCCCTCATGCGCCCGAGATGTGGCTCCAACACTCACCACCACCTTGGTGGCTCTCTCCTGCTCCGAAGATGTCACCTAGTTTGTTGTGCACCTCCCGAGGCCATAAGTTGTCAATGTATAAGATACAAGAAACGAATATATATTACTTTAGTACAACAATTTATACTTGTCAACTATCATTATCAGTTATGTTTTACATATTTAAGAAGAATGTAGAATACTTACTTGGCAGGACCAATAGGGAAAATCACAGGCAAGCTGTCCCACGTGACGTTGGGATGGTTTGGATCGAACACGAGGTAGGGACAATCGTCGTGGTCGTCCTCCAGCATGTGTCCGGCCGATGTCAGCTGGTAGCTACTCTTGCTCTCTCTGCCGGGGGGTCTGGGAATCCGAGACCTCTTGTCACGATCATCGGAGCCTCTCTGTTGTTCGACCTCCCCACCACTATCATCACGGCCGGCTGCGTGGGGAGATAGGTGGACGGCCTCTGTCGCGGCATCTGCAAAAAAATGTAATAAATAATACAATAAAAATGTGTTAGTACGAGTTATAATACATAACAGATTATAATAACACATATAATTACTCATAATACACATAATATACCGTTATCGCCGTCCTCTAAGGCTACATATTGGTCCTCGTGCAGATCAAACCACTCATCATCTTCTTCTATGGGATCTTCTGCTTGTTTATCGACATCCTCTTGTTGGTACGAGTTGGTAATTGAGTCGTCTTTCTCAATGTACTCCACTTTCGAGCGAGCACGAATAGGTACCGCAGCTAACCATTCCCCCTTATCGCGTTTTCTGCTGGATATTCAAGAAACACCACTTGTCGTGCTTGAGTCGCCAGAATAAATGGTTCATACTTGGTTCGGTACCTCTTCATTTGGTTCACATCAACCATTTCATACCGCTCGTTCTTCCTCGTACCTCCTGGATTAGGATCATACCACTCAACGTCAAACAAGAAGGTTCGTTTAAATGGCAATCCAGAATATTCAATCCTCACAATTCGTTTTAGCTTGCCGTGAAAATCAAACAAAGTAGCGTCTCCATACTCTTCTGCACCATTAACACACACCCCGGAGTTGCTTGTCGCCATGGCCGTGTTACATTCAGTAGTGTGGAACCTAAGGCCATTGACTATATAACCTGGGAATGTGTAGACCTTTTTGAATGGACCCTCTGCGAGAGCCTTTAAGTATATGCATGTGACGTTGTTAATAGGATTCCGGACATACTCTCGGAACAAATCTGGAAATTCTGTAGGAATTTTTGAGTCAAGTAGTTCCTCTAGTGTATCCTCTGTCATCTGAGGATTTTCTTCCAAACAACGCTTTTTGAAAAAACTGCAAACATTGATTCGATGATAAGTCTATAATTGAAGTAGAGACTTGCGTAGCTATATTAAAATTTAAATAAATGGTTGCTCACCTTGCAAATAGTACCATATACTGGTCAACCTCAGCACAATTCGTGAGGACATAATATTGAGCTGCTTTCAACTCTTTATCCGTAAGATATTCTTTCTTAGCTGCACCAAGAGGTCTCCCTGATACCCTGAAGATAGATAGGGAAAACTCATCATCCGCTTGAACTACGAATGTGTCTGCGTTTCGAGCCGGCCTTGCTGTCTTCGTAGGGACGTGTTCATCAAAGTAATAAGAGCAGAAGGTTGCAGTTTCCTCTCGAATGTAGGCATTGGCAATCAAACCTTCAGTTTACCTTTGTTGTTGACATACTTCTTCAATTTCCCAAGTACCTCTCGAATGGATACATCCATCGACATCGAACGATCCAAGTCTCGCTTCATGAGGAAGGTGAACGACAAGTGCTCCATAGAATCAAACCATTTCGGTGGAAAGATACGCTCGAGCTTGCATAGAATCAATGGTATGTTCCTTTCAAGATTTTCCAACACTTTATCATGAACCACCTTGTGCCTAAATTTTGAAAAATAAGCTCAACTCGGTGATAGCAGTCCATACGTGTTTCTTGAAGCTCTCGAAATGCTACCGGGATAAGCCTCTCCATGAACACATGACAGTCGTGGCTCTTCATCCCATAAACCCTTGTCTTCTTCAAATCCACACACCTCTCTAAATTTGAGGCTTAATTATCTGGGAAACTCAATGCCCTCACCCAATCAAACAAAATTGACCTAGAAGCGTTGTCAATTGTGTAGCACGCTTTCGGCCACTTACCATTCTCATCCTTCTTTGTCAACTCAGGCCTTTTACACCACGTCGACAACTCGGATCTAGACTTCGCATGGTCCTTTGTTTTTCCCTCAATGTTGCAAAGTGTATTGAATAAGTTCTCGAACACGTTCTTCTCAATGTGCATGAAATCTAAGTTGTGACGGATAAGAAGACTGCTCCAGTAAGGCAAGTCCCAGAAAATGCTTCTCTTCCTCCAACCACATTTTTTACCAATTTTCTCGTTATGCTTTATCCACCCAAGTTCAGTCACCTTCATAAGACCCAATCTATCAATCTCCGCAAGAATTTGTGCACCAGTAAGTCTTGTCGGAGCTTTTTTGTTGACGACTTTATTTTTCAAGAATTGATCCTTGTTCTTCCTGAACGGATGGTCACTTTCTAGCAACCTACGATGATAATCAAATCAACAAAATTTTCCACTTCCCTTCAGTCTAAATGCAATCGTATCCTCCAAGCAATGTGGACATGCATATTTCCCTGCAGTTTTCCTTCCAGATAGCATGGAGTACGCAGGGAAGTCACTCACGATCCAAGAAGAGCTGCTCTCAAGGTGAAGTTCTTTTTTGTCAACACATCATATGTAGGGATACCATCCGTCCACAACTCGATCAGCTCCTTGATTAGGGGTTGCAAGAAAACAACGTCAGTCCAGGATCTTTCGGCCCAGGCACCAATGCAGTCAGAAACATGAATGGCTCCTTCATGCACTCACCGGGGCGATTATGCGGTGAGCATAACTGGCCAACAAGAGTATTTACGTTCACTACCGAACGTGTTAAAACCATCCGTACAAAGTCCCAAACGTACATTTCTAGATTCGGCTGCAAACTCTGGATATGTCTTGTCAAACGATTTCCATGCGGGTAAGTCTGCTAGATGGTCCATTCTACCACCTTCTGCATTATCCGAGATTACTCGCTCCTTGTGCCACCGCATTTTATCCGCAGAAGCACTTGAAGCATACAATCTTTTCAAACGAGGTGCTAGAGGGAAGTACCACATTTTCTTATGTGAGAGATTTTTCTTCTGTCGTTTCTTTGCAGCCCCCTCCTTGTAACGCTTGTACCGCTCCTTACCACAGAACTTGCATTCTATTAGATCTGCATCCTCCTCCCAATATATCATGCACATTTTCGGACAACAGTCTATGGTTACCAAAATTTCTAATCCCCGCATCTTTTTCTTCGCTTGGTAAAAGTTGGTGGGAACTAGGTTTTCTTCAGGACAAAGGTCCGACATTACGTCAACCCATTCATTGAAGCTCGTTTCAGATTGCTGGCCATTAGCCTTACAACTCATTAGCCGAGCCAACAAAGACAACTCAGTGAGCTTACACCCCGGGTAAACCGGCTTCCTTGATGATTCTAACAAGTCAAAGAACAACTGATCCTCGGGATTCGGTGGTTCCTCCACCTCCACCTCGGTTTCAGTGTTGGTTGTGTCCATGAACTCCGCCCCTGCAGCATCGTACACCATTTGTTCGACTCGAGCTCGAATAGCATCGCCTTCAGATGTACTTTGTTCCCCGACTTGTTCATTTTTTCTCTTCCTTCCACGCTGTCTGTATTGGTCATATGTATTGGACGGTGTTGCTTCCTCACCATGATGATTCCATACCTGATACGCAGGCAGGAATCCATTTTTCCTCAAGTGCTGGACTACCACTTTAGGAGTCACGTATTGCTTGTTTCTGCACTGTTTCATTGCACAAGGACACTTTATCAACCCATCCTTAACACAAGCCGGATTTGAGATTGCAAATGCAATGAAACCTTCAACCCCTTTCAGAAAACTCCATTGAACTCTGCCATTGAGAGTACGACAATACATCCATGAACGATCGGTATTCATTGAATAATTAGATAATAACCTGACACGTTTGAATTCATTAGATCGAGGTCTTTCATTTACGGTAATAAATCAATTTCACAATAATTCAATCAATTGCTACATAATATAAGTTATATTAGCTTCAGTCAATTGTTAAGACATTACATAATATAAGTTACATCAGCTTCAAAATTTTACCAAAATATTTGGTTTCATATATATATCAACTAATGATTACTAGTTATACAAGCCTAGAGACAAAACGGATGAAACTCCTCATTCTCATGCACCCCCCTCCTCATCACTTGTGACGCTCCCTACCACAGAACTTGCATTCCAACAGATCTACATCCTCCTCCCAATACACCATGCACATGTTCCGACAAGTAGAAAGGCACTCAATAGGCGGCCCCAAACCCCGCCTCTCCCTCCACTGGAGGTATGCCATGGATGGTGCTTCCTCACCGTGATGAATCAATACATGATACTCAGGCATGAATCCATAACGTCGCAAGTGCTCGAATACTGCTGTAGGCGTCATAAATTGCTTGTTTCTGCAGGTTTCCAATGTGCAAGGACACTTTATCAACCCCCCAATTGCACAAACCGGACGTCCCATGGCAAACGAGATGAAACCTTTAACCCCTTCTACAAAACTCCTAGAAACTCTGCCATTTACCGCCGTACGATCGTACATCCATGAACGGTCGGAATTCATTGTATACTTTATTTTTAACCTGAGACGTTCCAATTGATTAGATCGTATTTAATTTATTAGATCGATTCCAATTCGGATAAGAAGATTGTAGAGGTTAATTGTTAATTATTGTATGTTCCTTATAAATTAGTTATTAATTAAGTGTTCGATATGTTACAAAATTGGGCATATATTTTAACCATTTCAACCTCTTAGTACATATATTATATACTTAACATACATATCAAATTAATTAATTACTCTATACATATCGAATTACTACATATATTCATATCAAATTACATACTTAACATACAAATTTATCAAATCAAAACTACATACTTCTATACTTAACAAACATATCAAATTAACTAAACTAACTATATATACTTAACACACAAATCAAACCAACTACATACATTCATACATACCAAACTTAACATACTACATACATTCATATCATTAACTAAACTAACTATCAAATTACATATATATATATATATATATATATATATATATATATATATATATATATATATATATATATATATATATATATATATATATATATATATATGAAATTGAAAAAATTAGATATAATTGAGCAAATAAACTAAACTAACTAGTACATACTTATCATATATACATATAATTGCTCAAATTAATCAAAATAAACAAAATCCCCAAATTTTAAAAAACTAGGGTTTTAGCCAAAATACCTTGATTAATCGGTAGAAATCTGAAATTGATCGAAGAAACAAAATCCTTGTCCCACTAGTTTCGATTAGGCACCAAGATTGGCCGGAATAACGAACAATTCATCGGAAACCGAAGAGAGGAGAAGAAGAGAATGAGGAAGAAGAAGGGAGAAGATGAAGAAAATGAGGCGAGTCCGCCTCTACGTAGAAATAGAAACTACGGGCGGACACGTATCCGTCGGCCAGTCGATCCGCCATTTTTGGCGACGGATAGGTATCCGTCGCTATAAGGCGACGGATAATCTATCCGTCGCCCAGTTTTCAAAAAAAAAAATTATTTCTTTTTTTTTTTAATAAAAGTCAAACTTGGGCGACGGATAATATTTATCCGTCGCCCAATTTAGCGACGGATATGTTATTCGTCTCTAATAAGCGTTATCCGTCGCCAAATGGGGCGACAGATAGATTCCGTTGCCCCAATTACTGATCCGTCGTTATGGATAACGTCGTTTTGACCTGATTTTCTTGTAGTGTGTGCTAGATCTACTAACAACTTGTTGCTTCTTTGACTTCCAACTGATAAGTGTATCTCCAAGATAAAAACAATAGCCTGTCACACTTCTCCTAGTGTCTACACAAGCACCCCAATCTGCATCTGAATGCCCTTTAAGCTGGAGATCATTTGAGCTGCTATAGAATAAACCTTGTCCTATTGTCCCTTTTAAATACCTGAGAATTCTGTGAGCTGCACTAAGATGCACATCAGTAGGACAACTCATAAATTGACTTAACATCTGTACACTAAATGCAATGTCAGGTCTGGTAACTGTAAGATATAAAAGTCTTCCCACAAGAGTTCTGTAAACTTTTGCATCTGTCAGTGGAGTTCCTGAATCTTTTGATAATTTAAGTTTACTATCCATTGGAGTTTTCTCTGGTTTGCAATCCAGATAAGAAGAATCTTTCAAAATGTCTATAGTATATTTTTTTTGACATAAATTAAGACCAGATTTAGATCTTGCAACTTCAATTCCCAAAATATATTTCAAAACTCCAATATCTTTAAAGTAAACTTATCATGCAGATAATGTTTTACAGCTTTGATTTCATCAAGATCATTACCAGAAACAATAATGTCATCAACATATATAAGCAAAGCTGTAAAAGATTGACTTGTTTGTTTAGTAAACAAAGAAAAATCTGCCACAGATTGTTTGTAACCAAAATTGGAAAGTGAATCAGCCAGTTTCAGGAACCACTGTCTAGATGCTTGTTTAAGACCATAGAGACTTTTTGTAAGTTTACAAACCTGAGTACCATTACCATAACCTGGTGGTGGTTTCATATATACTTCTTCATCCAGGTCCCCATGCAAGAATGCATTATTTACATCTAGCTGATGAATATACCAATTCTTTGCTGTAGCAACAGATAATAAGATTTTCACAGTTGTTAGTTTAACTACAGGAGAAAAGGTGTTAAAGTAATCAAAACCTTCTTCTTGTGTATACCCTTTAGCCACAAGTCTGGCTTTGTACCTGTCCAGACTGCCATCAGCCTTGAGTTTAACTTTATAAACCCACTTACATCCTATAGTATGCTTGTCAGGTGGTAAATCTGTAAGAATCCAAGTATGATTCTTTTCTAAAGCCTGAAGTTCTTGTTGCATAGCATTTTGCCACTCAATATGCTTAACAGCCTCTTTATGATTTTTAGTTTCACTAATGTAAGTAATGGAGGCTGTAAATCACTTATGATTACTAGAAAGCATATCAGTAGATAAAAAATGATCTAAAGAATACAAAGAAGTAGCTTGAGTAGTAAGACTAACAGAACAATTAGCATTAGCAGATGAATCATTATGAATTTTGAGAGAAGGAGGAACATGATATTGATATATATCTAAAACAGAAGATTGTTTCCTTACTCTAGTAGATTTCTTTACTCCAGTCTGCACAGAAGTATCTACTGAGTCTGCAACCATGTCATGTGAAAGAGAAGTGTTCAGATTGGATTGCGTATCTGTGTCCTGCATACTTGATCCACTAATGTCTGAAACATTAACATGTACATTATGATTAACTTGATCCTCTTCAGCAATGTTATGAGTTATATAAGTTGCAGGAGACAATAAAAACTCAGGAGATGAGGTGGGATTATAAAGATCAATAGGATCATTAATGATAGGATCAGACAAAACTATAGTGTTAGGAGACAAGAGTTTTGAATTGATTTTGAAGGGAAACTCATTTTCATAAAAAAACTACATCTCTGGAAATAAAAACTTTATGAGTTGCTATATCCAACAACTTATACCCTTTCACACCAATAGGATAGCTTAAAAACACACATTTACTTGCTCTTTTATCAAACTTAGTTCTTGAAGCAACTTGTGTAGATGCATAACATAAACACCCAAAAATTTTCATGACAGAGTAATCTGGAGATTTATTGTAAAGCATTTCATAAGGACTACGGTTATGTAAAACCACTGTAGGAACACGATTGATAATATAAACAGATGTACTAACAGCCTCAGTCCAAAACTTCATAGGAAGATGAGACTGAAACAACAAAGAACGAGCTACTTGTAACAAGTGTTGATGTTTGCATTCTACTCTCCCATTGTTAGAACGAATTGTTTTAATCTTAGTCTGAAACTGAGTAAAAACGAGTTTGTAAAAATTCTGCAAATGTGTTCTTGTCTCAGACTTGTAACGCATAAAGAAAATACAGGTGCAACGAGAATAATCATCAACAATTGTAAGAAAATATCTTGCTCCATTATAAGATTCCATTGAAAAAGGTCCCCAGATATCAACATGTACAATATCAAAAGGAGCTTTAGAAACAGATACACGTGAATGAAAAACAAGCTTCTTCTGCTTGGCATACTGACAAACATCACAAGGAAGAGCTGAATTACATGGAGAATGGTTCAAATGCTCAATACAATGAATTTTAGTCAATGGATAATGTCCTAATCTCAGATGCCACAAAACAGAAGGATATGTAGATTGCGCTCCCAATCAATGATAATTGTCGGGTTACAAGGTGAAGATCGGTTCAATTACCTTAAAACGGGTAATTGCCTGGGAAACTAGGTCTAGCTTGAGAGCAAAGTTCAATAGTTGACAATAGAATGAATCATGAAAAATAAATATGTTTTTTTCTAACTAATAGAAAGAAAGAAAAACTAAGTCCGAACGAATTAGGAAAGAATCGGGGAAAAATATATGCAGAAACAGAAGAAGTTGGCGTCCGCCATGGAAGAAAGTTGGCGTACGCCAAGATATAATCTAGCGGACGCCAAAATACATCCATGGCGTCTGCCAGTTCCAACTTTGGCGTCTGCCAATTTTTTCTGTATTGAATTGGCGGACGC
This sequence comes from Plantago major, assembly GCA_026545765.1. NCBI lineage: Eukaryota > Viridiplantae > Streptophyta > Magnoliopsida > Lamiales > Plantaginaceae > Plantago > Plantago major. The sequence continues at coordinate 98,228,278 of CM048839.1, forward strand.
CAATCTTATAACTGGCGTTCGCTGATCCTTCGGCAAATGATGATTTTGCCCTTCTTGTCCTTCTTGCTCGATTTTGCCTCTTTTAACTTCGATTCTTGGTATTTTGGCCTCTCCGCTCCAATTATAGCAACCATACGAAGCATTGGAACTCCATATCTTCCAGATGCATGTAAAATACACCCTTTTTACCTTCAATTAGCACGGTTTAACCAAAATACCTGCAAAACTCACAAAGAATAAAACAAGTAAAAAGACTCTAGAAAAACTACTAAAACTATACTTAGGGATAACAAAAAGACGGCAAAAAAGACCAGATGAGACGATGTAAAACCGACTCATCAAAACTCCCCAAACCGAACCCCTGCTTGTCCCCAAGCAACAGACTCTCTAAAAAAAACCTAGAAAACCGAAAAACACATAGACACAAAAGTAAAGTCTAACTCCCAAGCTACCGAGTCTACGATTGCACATAATAAGCCCGAATAATGCAGAAGTTTTGACATCACACTGACATTCACAGAATCACATGCATAAGTTCAAAAAGTTCGTTTGCAAAGTAAATAGAGCTTGAGTCTAACACGGTATAGTCCCTCAGAAGTGGATTCTATGCAACTAATCTCTCACACTCCTGGAAGTGTCCAGTAGGGGTAATCACTCAAGAATATAAAGAGATAAGGAAGGTGACTTGCATCACAAAGATGCCTCAAATACCTCATGCAATGTACTCAATCAATGAACTACAGTTGTGCCTCACAGGAACAATTCTAGAGCTCATGCCAATGCAGCTTTAACTAATACTGGTTCTGAGATTGAATCTCATACTGATTCTGTTAATTTCTTTGATCATGATATGTTTGCTCAGTATGTAGAATTTTTCAAAGCTCATAAGAAAGGTGAAGCATCTACATCTGTTGGTGTTCCTGCTGTGGCACAAGCTGTAGCTTCTCCTGCAATGGATTCAGGTATGCAGGGTCAAGGTTTTGCTTTGTCTTCTAAAACTATGAAGAATGTTTGGATATTGGATACAGGTGCTTCTGATCACATGTTATGTACATTTGATTCTTATTCTTTTCCACCTGATTTAGCTTCTAAATCAATACAATTACCAACTGGAAATGCTACTGAAGCTATTAATACTGGTACTGTGAGATTGACTTCTAATATTGTTCTTAAAGATGCTCTATATGTGCCCATGTTCCAGATCAATTTGGTTTCTATTCGTCAGTTGTGTATTCAAAACAATTTGCGTGCTATTTTTGATGCAGGTGATTGTGTTTTGCAGGACAAGTTGTCCAACAAAATGATTGGTTATGCTAGGCATAAAGATGGACTTTATCATTTACATATACAACAAGATTTTCCACTGAATATGTTTTCTCATGTTGCATCTGTAGCTAAAGTTGATAACATTCCATTTCCTTGAGCTTGATATTGTTGAGCAGATTTATACACTTTAGGACCCTTCCAATTAGGAGGGTATCCTATCAACTGATAACGTCTGTCAATAGTATGACCCTGAAAGCCACAATGTTTACACTTAAGCACAGGACGCTTGTTATCTCTATAAGGAGATGTATTAGCCACCATAGCTGAATTAACATTGATGTTATCATCTTGTTGATTGACCATCATAGCCATTGATTCCATCTGAGGCAACTGAAGACCTCTCTGACCTTCTTCTTGTTGAAGAATAAAATAAATCTTTGATAGAGTTGGTATAGGTGACATTAACAAGATCTGACTTCGAATAACACTAAAAGAATCATTCAATCCCACCAAAAACGCCAGTAGTGAATCTTTCTGCATTGTCACACTCAACTCCTGAGTCAAATCACAAGAACATTTACCACACTTACAACTAGGTTACGCCCTGTAATTGTAATATTCATCACAAAGAGTAGTAAACTACGTATAGTAATCAATAACGACGGATAGGAATCCGTCGCCCTGTAATATTCGCCAGTCTGGGCGACGGATAGGAATCCGTCGCCTTATAGCGACGGATAATCTATCCGTCGCCCAGTTTTTTAAAATATATATATATATATATTTTTTATAAAAAAAGTCAAACCTGGGCGACGGATAATAATTATCCGTCATGATTTATGACGGATAAGTTATCCGTAAGCTAATAACGACGGATAATCTATCCGTCGTGAATTGGGACGACGGATAGATTCCGTCGCCCCAATAGGCGATCCGTCGTTATGGGGCGACGGATTTTATCCGTCGCCCCATAACGTCGTTTTTTAATGTTTTTCTTGTAGTGCAGCCAGAAAAGATTAAGACTATTGTCAGAAGTCTCAATCACAACTAGGAGCACACTAAGTTCTTTTATTTCAACCAAGAGATGCCAAATATTACTCCAGTAGAACTCTTCTCTCATCTTGCTACTGTAGACTATGAGACAACTCAGAGAGAACAAACAACTGAAAAGTTGCAAAGTGTTGCTCTAGTTTCTCAAGGTTCTTCTGAAATGAAGGATACCAAAGATGCATCTGAAGAAAATGCTCTTGCAGTAAGACACATGAAGAAATTTTTGAGTCAAGAGATTGAGAGAAGAAAAGCTGAAAAAGCATCTTGGCCCAAACTATCATCAGTACAAGAACATACAAATGAACAACTCTCTGAACACCCCCATTCAGAAAGGTGTTAGTACTGAAGCTGCAGAAATGGGAAATGATATCTGCTTCTATTGTCAAAAGCCTGGTCACTTCAAGAGAGATTGTCCTGCTTTAAATAAGCTAAAGACAGGTGACAAGAAGGACAGAAGAAATTTCAAGAGAAATCAAAGGGCCTTACTGACTGAAGAAAGGAAGAAGATTCAAATTCAACTTGATGCTCTAGACATTGAGACAGATTCTGAAGATGGAGATTCAGATGACTCAAATCTACCATCACCAGAATTGTGTGGAATCACCCACGATGTAATCGACTTCGGCCTTAAGAAGAATGAAATGTGTGGAATTGCTGAGATTGCTGGTCCTGACATCTCCAACATTGAAATGTGTCTTATGGCTGATGAGGTAACTAACAATTCACAATTTCTGTACTATGAGAGTGATGATGGAATTGCGGATCTGGAGTTGGTCAAGAGTGAATTGGATCGTTATGAGAAAGAGTTTCTGGAAGCACAATCCAAAACCAGAATTCTAGAGGAAAGCAAAGAAACTCTTGAAAAAGAGGTTTCTGAGCTAACGTAGTATCTGAGAACAAGAACGCTGAAATAGCCTTTCTGAAATCTCAGATATCTGAGAATAAAAATTCTCACAAACTAGCCTTGGATGAACTCAATAAGAAATTGATGAAGCTGCTTTCTGAAAATGAAGAACTCAGAAAGAAAGAGCTATCCTTCCAATCTTATGCAAAGGCTAGTGACACTCTCACTGAGGTTCAATCCTATATGAGAGATCCCTCTGAGAAAGGTGGACTTGGACTTGATGAACAATCGAGTAATTCATCTCCTCTGAAGAAGAGTGATGAAACGTTGACCTTTGTAAAAAGTCAACAGAATGGTTCTTCAACCACCTATAGCATTGGTCAGAAAGCTAGGGTAGTTGACAAAGGAAAAGGAGTTGCAACCCAGCCTTTGAAAGAACAACAAGTTCACAAGAAACATGTGGATAAGGTTTCTGAAAAGAAACACAACCCTCAGATATGCAACCATCCACATTGCTGCATTACTAGGAAGGGAAGAATTGCTGGAATAGGCAAATTCTCTACTGTACCATTTTATGAAAATAAAGATGGTGCAGAAACTAGTAAGGCTTCTGAAGAGCGAATTCAGAAAGCCAAAGGTGTTCGAAATGGCATTGGCTATCGTGTTATTGGAAAAGTTCTTCTGCAACAATATAAGGAAGGACAAGAACAATGGCGCAAGGCTGATATTGCACGTAGCAATAGACAGAAGTGGAAGAAATCTCAAGCCACTGAAAAACTGAATGCCAGAGCTAGAAAGAACATGGCCAAAAAGGCTAAGTTTGCTGAAAAGCAAGCCCAGAAACCCATGGTCCAGAAAGCACCAAAGGGAACACCTAGAAACACCCCAAGAAGGATGATTGAGATCAAAATTACTGATTTTATTACATCTCCTTCTGATCAAGTTAGACAAAAACAACTCCCAAGAAATTCACTAAAATGTGGATTCCTACTGGAAGAATGTTTAGTCTAAATGGTTCTATCTCTGAAGCAAGAACCTAACTCATGTTTCCTGTTTTGTGCAGAACGTCTCTTAGACTAAGGCTCAATGGCTATTTGATAGTGGATGCGGAAAGCACATGACAGGAGACAAAGCAAATCTGGTCAACTACAAAGCTTGCAACAATGGACCAGACATCAGATTTGCTGGAGGAGAATTAAATCCCTCTTTGGGATTTGGCAACGTCAAATTAGGATCATTAACAATCTCTGACGTATTACATGTTAAAGGTTTGAAATATAATCTATTTAGCATGAGCCAGTTTGCAGACAAGGGATTCACTGTGAAATTCAAAGAAAAGTATTGCAAACTTATAGACAATGAGTCAAAGCAGACAGTCTTGGTTGCTCGGCGGAAAGGAAGTCTTTATGTTGCCGATTGGGCATCTGCCACAACTGAAGAATGTCTCATGGTGAGTCAATCAGTCCTGAAGAAACCTTGGTTATGGCACAAAAGAATGAGTCACTTGAATTTCAAAACTCTGAACAAACTTTCCAAGAAAGAGTTAGTGGTTGGTCTTTCCAAAACATCTTTCAGAAAGGATGGTATCTGTTTTGCCTGTCAGATGGGGAAACAATCCAAAATCTCTTTCAAGTCCAAAACCAGACACTCTAGTGTTAGACCACTGCAACTATTACACATGGATCTTTTTGAATCATCTATAACTAGTTATGCAAGAAAGAAGTATGGTCTTGTTGTTGTAGATGACTTATCAAGATTCACTTGGGTTGTCTTTCTAAAGCACAAATCTGATGCTAGGGTGGAGATACCAAACTTGCTGAATAACCTTGAAGTCATGAAAAATGACAAAGTATCTGCAATCAGAACAGACCATGTTACTGAGTTTGTCAACCAGTACATAAAGGAGTTTTGTACCAGCAAAGGTATACAAGACCAACTTTCCTCTGTAAGAACACCACAACAAAATGGTGTTGCAGAAAGGAAAAATAGAACCCTTAAAGAAGCAGCAAGGACAATGCTAGATGACACTGAAATAAGTGAAGTTTATTGGGTTGAAGCTGTAAACACAGCATGCTACACTCAGAACAGATGTTTGATAAACAAACACCATGACAAGACCCCATATGAACTCTTGGTTGGTAGACCCCCTAATATCAAACATCTAAAAGTATTTGGTTGTAGATGTTTTGTTCTTAACAATGGAAAAGAGTATCTAAGAACATTTCAACCAAAGGCAGATGAAGGCGTGTTTCTTGGTTATTCTATGAATAGGAAAGCATACAGAGTTTACAACAAAAGAACAAAGAAGATTGAAGAATCAGTTCATGTTGTATTCTATGAAGGAAGCAAGAAAACACCCCTTGATGATGAACTCTCAGAAAGGTTCAAGGAAATAATGATAAAGGATTCTGAAGAAGAACCCTCAGAAAGGAAAAACATCATTGTGGAAAGAGAAGATGACTCTGACGAAGAAAAGCATGAAATGCCTAGTAACAACCAGATGATTCTCAGACATGATGAAGAATTTCCTATGAGAATTCCAGAAATGGAAACTGAAGATGTTCATCAGAGAGCCAACTCTGGAAATGACCTCTCTGATAGGCATGTCCCAGAAAGCTCTCACACTGAGCAAGTGTCAGACATTCACCACCCCTCTGAGGTGCAAGATGTCACAGATACTGAAGAAGTATCAAGTCATAATCATAGTGATTCACATTCAGATCACATAGATGTTGACCCTACTAGCCCTAAACCCATGATGAGATGGATCAAGGATCATCCTGCAAAAGATGTGATTGGACCAATCAATCAAGGTGTTAGGACTAGGAGAGCAATAGCTGAAAATGCTAACTCTCTCTTTGGATGTTTCATCTCAAACATTGAACCTAAAACTATACAAGAAGCATTAAGAGACCAAGATCGGATCTACGCAATGCAAGAAGAGTTGGATCGATTTGAGAGAAACAAAGTCTGAAACTAGTTCCATTTGTAGAAGGAATATCGTGATTGGAACTAAGTGGGTTTTCGAAACAAGATGAATGAATCTGGTGAAATAACCGAAACAAAGCAAGGTTGGTTGCTAAGGATTCACCTGCATCAAGGTTTAGATTTTGATGAGTCATATGCACCAGTTGCCAGATTGGATGCAATAAGACTCTTTCTGGCCTTTGCAGCTCATAAAGACTTTAAAGTTTATCAGATGGATGTCAAGAGTGCATTCTTGAATGGTGAACTTGCTGAGGAAGTCTATGGTGAACAACCACCTGGCTTTGAAGTTTCCTCAGAAAGTAGAATGGTCTATAAGCTACAGAAAGCTCTATATGGACTGAAACAGGCTCCAAGAGCATGGTATGACACTTTGGCCAAATACCTTCTGTAAAGTGGTTTCAAGAAAGGTGAAGTTGATAAAACTTTATTTACCTTAAATCATGATGGGAAACTACTCTTAGTTTAAGCATATGTTGATGGCATCATATTTGGATCTAAGGACAAGCAACTTTGTGATGACTTTGCAAATCTCATGAAAAGTAAATTTGAGATGAGCATGATGGGAGAATTGAACTATTTCCTAGGATTGCAAGTCAAGCAACTCAATGATGGAATATTCATTGGTCAGACAAAGTATGCAAAAGACATGCTCACAAAGTTCAATCTTAAGCCTTCTGAAAAGAATGCTAAGATACCTATGAGCATAGGAACCAAGATGACCTATACTGAATCAGATAAGAGTGTTGATGAACACAAGTATAGGAAATTGATAGGTTCACTACTTTACCTTACTGCAAGCAGACCTGACATTCAATATGCAGTTGGAGTGTGTGCTAGATTTCAAACAAATCCAATGCAATCACACTACAACACTGCTATGAAAATATTAAAGTATGTGAAAGGTACAGTAGATGTAGGGTTGTGGTATCCTAAAGAAAGTGGATTGAGTTTGGCTGGTTACTCAGATCCTGATTATGCTGGATCAATGCTTGATAGGAAAAGTACCTCAGAAACTTGTCAGTTTCTGGGAACTAGACTTATCTCATGGTTTAGCAAGAAACAAAACTCAATTGCAACTTCTACCACAGAGGCTGAATATATTGCTGCTGGTTGTTGTGCAACACAAATTCTGTGGATTCAACAACAACTCAGAGACTATGGACTCAATGAAGAGAAAACTCCCATTTTCTGTGATAACACAAGTGCTATTGCAATCACACAGAACCCCAAGTTCCATGCCAGAACAAAGCACATTGATGTTAGACACCACTTCATCAGAGACCATGTTGAGAAAGGCAATATAGAGATACTCAAGATTGGCATAGAAGACCAACTTGCAGATATCTTCACCAAGCCCTTACAAGAAAGCCGGTTCTTGACTTTGAGACACAATCTTGGATTAATAAGTTGCCTAAGGACTGAAAAATTGTCCTGAATCTCTAAAGTCTAAGTAAGTGAGGTAGAAAAGAAGTAGGCCTCTCAGAACAGGTTCTCAGAAAGCCAAGTTGATAAGAAGTGATGCAAAGGTTTGTGAGTAGCAACACTCAGAAAGGCAAAACATTTCTGGAATGGGTATCCAGAAAGGCAAAGGTTGGTACACACTTAATAAGTAAATAAAACTAGAACTTACTTACTGAGAGTGGGTCAAATACATTCAAGCAACTGAAGCTTCTGACACTTGAATTCAGAAAGCTATTTAGTCATAAAGAGAAATGGACACACAAAGCCCAAAAGGTATAAGTTATGAAAGTCAAACATGTACAATGTCTTGTATTTTTACCATTTTCATGATAAACAATATATAGATAAGGACTTGACACTCAGAATGATAAGCTCAAACGATTAAGTGTTCCTACTCTTTACTAAGTGACACAATGAATGTAGCATATTAAAAATCCATCAAGTCGGCACATTACCATTTGTTGATTGATATCATTACCAGATATTCAATATAAGCCCTTGATGAATAAACGTTTGATCTCAACGGTTGAGATTAAAACAAAGCAAGTAATGTCTGTTGAGAAATGCAGACATGGCCCACTATGCATTTAATGAAGTACAAGGGACGTACCACGCCTATGCAGATGAAAAGACACGCATTCATATTTAGTTGTATGTATGTTGTACATTTTGTCTGCTATATATATAGGATTTGGGCAAAAGACAAACACTTTTACCAATTCCGAAATTTCAAACTTGCATCAAAACAGCAAAATCTCTCAAGATTTCTGCAAAACCCCCAATGCAAACTCAACTTCTTGTGCTTAGTCTTCTAAAAAGATAGACTAATCTCGATTATTTGTGCAAAATTCATCTGAAAAACACTCATTCAAAACTCTATATAAGAGATGGCACCCAAGAAGATGACCACCAACAACCCTAAGGCCGCATCATCTGCTCCTGCTGAAAAGCAAGGAGGAAAGGAACTTAAGGTGTTGAATAAACGCCTTCTAGGAAAGTTTACCCCATCGGACTGGAACCCTAACCACAAAATGAATTGGGGAGCTTTTCTAGTAAAGAGGTATGTACCAGCAGTTATACCTTCAAGACCAGAAAGGAAACTGATATTGGGGATGCTGAAGAATTCCCATATCTACAAGCTTCTATCTGCTACACCCAGTGGACTATCCACACTGGATGTATTGGAGTTCTATAACAACTCCAAAATCTTCACAAAAGTTGTGAATGATGAAGAAGAGAAATACATGCAGACTGAAGTCCAAGGACAAGAAATTGTTCCAGACTGCAAGACTTTCTGCAAGATATTCTGATTGAAAAATCGAGGAATTTTTGAAGACATCAACATCAAGGACGCTTCCATGATTCAAGGCGTCAAAGAGCTATTTGAAGCAATCCAGTTAGAAAATGCAAAAGGTTTCCCAGGAGACTTTGTTCTGAAAGCCATCAGAACTAGTCATCTCCAGAAACACTGGAGTACTTTAGCTCTTATTCTGGTCCGTTGCTTTCATGGCAACAAAGGTGGAGTAGACCAGATAAGCATGGAGAGATGGATGATGATGCATCTTCTGAACAAGAAGCATGAAGGGCAGGAAACCTACTTCAATTGGGGGAAGTACGCCTTCAACAAATTCCTTGGACATACTGAGGAATTTGAGCCCAAAATTATCAATGGCCTTGCTGAGCCAATGGCCAATATGCACTTTGGTCTCGTAATACATTATTCGAAACAATGGGAATCACTCTCGAGAGAGGCAGAAATCGATCCAACTCCCTTTTCAGACACGCCTTTGAAGAAAAGGAGAAACTTGCTGCTGAGAACGCACTCAGAAAGGCAGAAGAAGAAGAAACTGCACAGCAAGGTGAGGAGGTCTCTGAGCAAGCTCAAGCTAAACCTCCAGTTGCCAAGAGAAAGAGGACTCAAAGCAAAAGAGCCTCCAAGTCCCTAAGCATACAAGAGGCACAACCTTCTGGAGACAAGGTCTCAGAAGATGTTGGACGCTCAGAAAGGCAACTCCAGAATACCCCAAGAGTCCTGAACCAGAATGCTCCAGAACTCTCCAGAGATGATAGAAATATCATAGATGGGTCTGCACCAACACAGAATAGTGATTCTGAGGATGATGAAGTACTTGCAAAAGTACTCAAAAGATTCAAGTATGAGACCCATGGAGGAGCATCAAGCTCAGCTCTTCAAAGAGACAAGAGCCCCTCTGCCCAGCAGGAAGAAGAAGGCCTGGGTGAGGAAGATAGAATGCTGGAAGATCCTGACATTGCTTCCACATTCACTATGCCAGCACTTAATATTGCTGAAGAAAACCCTGTTCTTGAACAGGTTCCTCAACCTTTTGAGAGAGCTCAACTCTCAGAAAGGGATCAAACTGAGATGGAGACTCAGAATGATACTACAAAGGACAACAACAATGAGCACAGAGAGACTGTGGAATCACCACAAGTCCAAGAGATTAATGATCAGCCTGACTCTATTAAGGTAACAAAGATAGTTTGTATCTAACATGTCAACATAATTGCATGTTAACTTGTTACTCATAAGCTGTATTTGTTACAGGCCAACATGGAGACACACTTTCAGGGGGAAGAAAACCTGTCCACCCCCTTGAATCAAGAAGAGGTTCCTCCAACCTCAGAACATCAAGAAGAGCCTATCCCACAGGTAGTGAAGTTATCTCTGAACAAGAAATAACTACTAAAAATGCTCTTATCTTATGTTCTAATATTCTTAATGTCTCTTCTTAGGCTCCAACTGAGGAAGTAGTGGTGGTGGAACCAACACCCCAAAACCTAGAGATTCTAGAGGCTGAAAAGCTTTCTGAGGAAGTATTTACTGAGCCTTCTGCTGAGAAGGTAAGTAATCAGTAATAGTCTTCTTCAAAGAATGCTCTGGAAAACCCACTACTAAATCTTTTATGTTTGTTCTTACAGGCTCAGTCAGAAGAACAATTGGAAGGAAAGACTATGGTCTTATCTCCTCCAAAAGAAACTAAAACTGCTGAACAAGCAGTATCTGCAGAAAAGGTGCCAGAAACCCCCAAGGTTTCTGAGGAACATGCTACTGAGCTTCCTCACTTGGAAGTAAGTGAAGTCTCAGAAAGCACTTTTCCACCTATCTTTTCTGTTAACAGTTTCTAAACATAATTGTTTCTAATTCTCAGGCTCAAGCAGAAAGAAAGGTTGATGAGGATCAGACTTCTCCTCACAACAAGGTATCTGAGGCCTCTGTGCCCAAGCAAGCAAAAATCCAAGCAGATGAGCCTAGTGTTTCTACACAGGTATGCTCAGAAAGCTTACTTCTGTACACAGATACTAACACAAGTGGTTTGAACAAAACTAACTTGAACTTCTTCTTTCAGGCTCAAAGTCTAGTGCCAGTTGATTTACTCAAGGCTTTCCAGAAGCACACTTTAAAGAAACATCTCAAGTGCTTCAGACAATGGCAGAAACTCAGAAAGGCTGACCTTTCAGAATTAGCCAGAGTAATCGACGTCCCAGAAAAGAGAGCAATCGCCTTCAATCTGGAAGATTATATCCATGCATTGTTCCCAACAGAGTCCTACTCATTTTCCACTCTAATGCATGAAGACTTCATTCATGAAGTAGCACAAAGACTTATAGCAGATTTCAAGTCTGCGATGCTCAAACCCAAGAGCAGATGGTTACCCATCCTGCCTTGCCCAGCAAGCTCACTACTTATCCTGCTGAACAAGAAGTTAATGGGAGGATGATTACATTCCCAAATGTAATCAACCTGGTTTCAGAAGATGACGAGGAGACGGGCGAAAATGATTATCAAGAACCTCCCTCTGAGCATCCAAACCAAGAAGCAAAGAAACAAGAGTGATGATGATGATGATCAGAATGATGATCCCCAACCTGGATAAGGCGGGATTCAGAAAGCTAGCAAAGGAAGTGGAGAAAAGGCTACTCCCTCAAATGCTCAGAAAGCCCCATCATCATCACCTCCCAAGTCTCATCAAGATACCCAACAGGCTGAACACGATGATCCCATAGAAGAAATTTCAGCCGCTGAGTTTAGGATTGAACAACTCAGAAAGGTATTGGAAGAAGAGAAGAGAATCAACATTGAGACTCAAGCTCTTGTTGATGAAAAGGAAGCCAAAATCAAGAAGCTCAAAGAAGCTAATGCCAAGGAATTGGCACTCCTAGATGAGCAAAGAAATTTGAAAAATGCCATTGTTGTCACAGCTGCTGAGATAGATGCCATGGATGACAATGATGATGAAGAGCATGATCTTTGAGGCGCATCGTAAAGACCTTCTACATCTTCTCAGAAGGCCAGCACACTTGATGGAAAGCAGAAGAAGATTGTCAATCTGCAAACAATCCAAGAAAAGGATTATGATAGTGATGCTGAAACCCACAACTTGATTACTGAAGCAGAAGATGAGAGACTTGTCACTCAGCACAAAAGAGCCCTACTTGCTCCTCATATATTCTCTGCACCAAGTAGTTCACGAAGTGAAGAACACCGTGCAAGTAAAAGTGTCTTTTTAGAGCTCAGAAAGACACTAGTTGTCCAAGACACAGAAGTGCTAAAATCTGTCCCAGAAGAGATGAAGCCATTGGCTGCTGCTTTACTCAACAGAGCAACCAGCATAGCTCTCTCTCAGAAAGACCTAGGGTTGGTCAGGGATGAGGATTGTAACAATGCTAATTCAGCATTGAATGAAGCCAGCCATGTTGTTCTGCAAGCCAACGCTGTCCTAAGGCCACTTGAAGAGCTCAACATAAAGGAGCAGGAACTGGTTAGGCAGAACACAGAGCTAAAGAAAGAAATCCAAGAACTAGTAAGGGTGCACAACAATCTCCAGAAAAACTTTGAAACTCTCTCTGAAGCTTATGCTATCATGAGTCAGTCATTCATGACTAAGGGGGAAGAGATGCCTCAGAAAGGCAGAGGAAGAAAAAGAAAAACAATCAAATCCTCCCTCCTCAAGTCAACTTGTCATTAAGGACACCACTAGAGACACCCTTGATGAAGAAGTTCTTCCAGATCAACCAGCCAGAAGGCTGAGAAGTATGATAACTAGAGGAGCCAAGTCCCTTAGAATCTCAGAAGAGAAGAAGACTTCTGAAGAAGAAGAAAAGGAAGAAGGAGAAGTAAGAGGCCAAGAAAGCTGCAAGTCTCCAATTTTGGACTTCAATGATGATGAGGATGAATCTGACACAGATGAACATCCACTTCACAAGAAAAGGAGACAAGCAACTACTTCACAACCTCCTCTGGCAGCAAGACCTTTAGCAGCCAGAACCCCTTCCGGAAATACCAAGTCATTACAAGGAACATCCACCAGCACAGCCCCATGGCAGGAAGAAAGGGTTAGAGGATCTCCTGACAGAAGGCCACCAAACAGAAAAGCAAGAAGGGATTTCTAGTTTGGCAGAGTAAACAATGAAACACATCAAGAAAGGCCAACTGATGCCCACATTGAGTATATGAAGACTAGTAATGAAGAATCTTCATATAGGTGCATTCCGAACAAGAGAGGTTATTGGATTCTGGAACTACAACATCTACTTGTCAATGATAAGTTTCCAACTCCCATCCTCAACCAGATCCTGAAATGGAGAGAAGGCAAGTTTAATTGCTAAAACCTGAGCACCTTCATGCCTGGCTAAACTTTGAAGTACAAAAGAGGAATGAAGCCAGAAAGATGGATCTTTCTTTTGCCTGTCCTTACCCAAAACCTGATGATGTACACAAGGTAAGAAAACTGGATGGTAGCTACAGCAGGAAGAACAAACTAGGTGTTTCAACCTATGAGTCATTCTATATGACATTGGATGAATACCTAGATGATATACACTATCTGGAAGAAATATACAAGTATTTCAACCTATCTCAGCTGCAAGTAGACCATGCCTGGGTCTGGGGAAAGTACTTCTGGATCAAACACTTTCTGCGGAAGAATCACAAACTTGGCAAGAGTTACCATGAAATATGTGACTTATCCAGAAAGACAGAGCTCTCTGTCAGAAGGATTCTTTATGGCTATGTCCAAGAATGCAGAAAACTGGATGATCATGTCAACTGATCCAGAAAGGGTGCTGAAGAACTTGAGGTATCTAAACCCAAGTTGCGTTTCTGAAGACTTGAAGACTAGTAACATTAGAATACTCTCTTGGATCTTGGACTCTCCTTTGTTCTCATTTACTTGGTATGTTTTATTAGTTTTTGTAATCTTGCTGATTGTTTCTAAAATTCTCTATATGTAAAAGTTGCATCTCTTTCTGTAAACTGTACCTATCTGAAGATCATACTCTCAGATACATTTTAATAGATGACAAATTATCAGCAACGATCACTTCTTGTGATTTGGTTGATGTTTACTTTCTGCACTTAATTCAACTAAAATTGAATATCATTTGAAATGATTAAGTGGTGGATTGTTTTCTATTCCAGGGTTACAAATTTGTAATAGGACTTAAAAGATAGTCATGGATGACTGATCAAAAAGGGGGAAATTTGTTAGGAATATCTGTTAGTATTTTGATCACTCATCACATGTTCTTATCTTAGCCAGAAAGGTGATTAAGTACTCTTGGTTCACTTGAACATTGTAAAAGAGGAAATCACTGAGTATGATTAGTCTAGTAAATCTTGTATTAGGATTATAGGTCTCTGGGTGTAATTTTTATTTCAAGAAGACCATGAAGATCAATCCTAGCAATGGAGCTTTTCTGAAGATTAGAAGACTGAAGATTGCACAAGATTTATGAATATATCAAGGTTAAGTCTCATTTGATTTAAAATGTCTCTGGACCATGTTATAAGTGTAACATTTGCACATATGCTAAGTCTTGAACATATTAATCAAAGAAGGGAGACATGTGAGCTTCCAGAAAGCCTCATGTATCTGTTAAGACTAAAGGACAATGAACAGTACTAAGCATTAAATGCATCGGCAGAAATGCTGCAAAAAGCAAGTCCTCTCTGAAAAATGAGATAGTGACTTCTGAGTACATAGTTCAAGATATAAACGGATATAATTTAATGGAGAGCACAACGAATATAATTCAAACGCCTCTCAAATTTATCTATATATATCACACACTTAGATGCTTGAAGAACATACCTTAGAACGCTCTATCTTGCAAACTTACCATCAAGCAAAGTATTCTCTCAAGCACTCTACTACCCTTTCTGAAAGCTTTTTGTTGCTTGAAGAATCACTAGTAGTTCTAAGTTGTCCTGAACCTTAACAAGAGATCGTTATTCGTGAAAGAGTTGAACTATCAGATACCCTTTCTAAAGCTCATTCTCCAGAACGGACATCAATTACTTGGGTCAGTAAAGAGCAGACTGCCATCCACTGAACAAGTGTATTAAGTAGTCTCGTTCTGTTTGGCTCTCTGAAAACATAACTGAAAAGTTATACGAGAAGCCTTTCTGACAAAACCTTATAACCAACACCATCAAGGCGTGGAGTAGAGGAAGTACTTAATTTGGGAAATCAGGTAATAACTCAAAGGTTATCTGAGTAGAGGAAGTACTTAGCTCTAGGAGCTGGGGAATAACTCAAGGGGAACATTTGGTTGGGGACCATTTGTTTAGGAATCTTAGAATAGGATTATTGTAAGGTGAACTCAATTATCTGTTCTAGTGAATTCTAGGTCTCAGTTAGACCGAAGTGGATTAGTTGGAGGATTACGCCACCTCCAGATACCACTATACTTGCTGTGTCATTTACCTTTCTGTATTTACATTTCAGCAAAGCACACACACACATACTTATTGTTTCTGCACTTATCTATCTTAAAGTCTTCCGCGCTCTGAATTTAAGTATCAGAAACCCCCAGGTTTCTGAGACACTGTGTTTATCGACAAAAGTTTTACAAGACTATTCACCCCTCCCCCCTCTAGTCTTTTACTTTGCCGTCATCTGGACCAACAATAAACTAGAGAATTTCTAATTTGTTGAGTACAAGAATATGTCAACCAAGACAAAATTAACGCATTAACCTTTCCCAAGCCTCAAACAAAATCAAATTCTCAGGTGATGGAGTAGGAATCGAACCATCAAGAAAGCCAAATTTACCTTTCACCTCTAATGACAAGTGCACAGATTTCGCCCAAGCTGTATAATTGGTTCCATCAGAAGTTTCAGCTATCACACGATTACCAACACTTTCATTTGGATGAATGAAATACGGAGATTGTGGATTATCAGTAGGACTGATAACTCTCGTAGCAACACCAGTCGCAGCTACACCAGCCGCCGGAATACCAGAATCACCAGAATCAACACGATCAGCCATTGTTGATCAATCAAAGAAAACAGTTATCTCAGAAAGAAACCAACAAAAAACAATCGATAAGAATCGATAACAACAATCATAAAAGAAATGCGGAAGCAAAATGGTCACAAATTGATCGAATTTCACCACGATGATACCATGTGAGATGCTATGAAAATCATCAAGAACTGAAAACCGAATTCTATATTGATGAAAAGGAAAGAATTACAGAATGAATGAATGAGACTCTGTGAAGCTGTTTATCATCTTAACCCCCCCCCCCTCCCGGCTCGGCCCGTCATGGAGATCAAGAAAGTACAGAGAAGATTGAAGACAATTTTCCCGCCTAGAGAGTATCAGCCCCCCTCCCCCCAGGTCGTTATGGAGATCAAGAAAGTAGAGAGAAGATCGAAGATTGTTTCCCATCTAGAGAGTATCATATCTCCAGGTCCGTTATGGATCAAGAAAGTAGAGAGAAGACCGAAGAGAGTTTCCCCGCCTAGAGAGTATATGCAGACCCCAAAAAATGTAGTTTTTACTAACTTAATCATTAAATGTTGCGGTCGGGTCTTGTAACAAAAGTATGGAACGGGTTCGAGTATATGCCAGATCGGACCTGAACAACATTTTCGAACGGAATTGAATTCGGGTTGGATAGAACCAGTCCTTCCAGCCAGAGACCGTAGAGAAGAGAACCCTTATACCTCATCCTACCGATTGAATCTTATAAATAAAGAAAAGAAAATTGAAAGTCTTCACATGTAAAATGTTGTTGATAGACATGTAAAGATCAACACACCCACAATTAGCTCACGTGTATCTCTTCTATCTTCTGGAACTGAAAGAGCACGTCTAGTACACGATTCATAGAACATTCTTAGAAGATTAGTTGAAGGGACTATATCAAGCACAGAGCCAAAGGTCCTCCTAACTGGATTTATGCCCATTAATAAAATTCATATTCAACAGTAAACCATACAAACTAAAGGTATAAAATATAATTAAGCTTCATTGAACAATGAGCATAAAACTGGAATATAAGTTAAACTTTAGAGATCTCTATAAACATTTAAATTATAATCAAAGCTCGTATACATCATCAACTTACTCACCTGTATTTTATTTACTACTAAGTCGCAAGGTACTTTAGCCACATTTCGTCAATGATAACACTAACTCAGCTAATTTACATGATGGTGGAGAACAAACACGTGCTCAAGGTTAGTCTTCCTTATCCAAGTCGTGCAGTGTAAACTTTGACTCGGCATTTTTCCGCATCAACCTCTGCCTATTAAGAATCACAAATAAATGGTATTTCTCTCGTATCAAAGTCAAATAATATTTTACAACCACTCCAACCCCATCTGATGGGGCCTATTGTCAAAAAATAGAAATTAACATAAAATTTATCTTGATCCATATCAAATTAAAAAAAAATAACAACTCATGAAGAATATGCATAGCCGACTTTATGAAAGGCCATTGATGCTGCAAGAGCCATAATTATGCTGCCAGAGCACTTAAATTTTAGTTCCTAATTATTGTTTAATTAAGTGTGTTAATCATTGAATAAAAATTCTGAAAAATTAAAATGTAAGTTCTACAGCTTAATTAGAGAAAAGAATCTCAACCCCAAATTTTATCCCCATTTCATCTTTCCCTCTAAGTCAACTACTAACTACGGTAAGATTCCCTCACCAACAAAAGATACAGGCCATCAAGGATCTAGCAATTTTGTTTCCACCGGTTGTCGGCAGGGACCTGAAGGGGAAGACCAAGAAAAGATAATTTATTCTGGTTCATCTGAGTTTCCGAAAAGGGGATTTGGTTTTGGTTGCAGGGTTGTTAGAAGATATTTTTGGTTTCTATTATTTCTTCCATGAAGCTTCATCCATTCCTGATAGAGGATCTAGATTCTAGAGCTACCATATCTATATTAACAAACGAAAAGAGGAGCGCAGGAATACAGTCGGATGATTCTATGTTCAATGGAAATCTTTATCAGAACAGAGTGTAGTCGTGTCGAGATTGATCCGATTCGGTAAATTGAAGGTGGATTTCTTCTCTTACTATATACACCTACAACCACAACCATGTTCTGTCACGGGAGAGCAGAAATCGATTGTTAGTCATTGATTTGGAAGAAAATGTGAGTGTTGATGAGTTTAATAAAATTTGAGGATCTTTCCTTTCATCACGTTACTGAAGATACACTTGCCTTTTCCAAATGTTTTATTCAATAATTAACAAAATTAATAAAATAATAATTGATAAATTAAATCAAGTGCTTTGGCAGCATAAATACTGCTCTGGCAGTATCAACGACCTTTATGAAAACATACGAGTCATAAGGTCGAAAAGTTTTTCGGGGTTTTTTAATATAAATTTATATGAGATTTAATAAAAACTATATAATGCAGCCAATATATACATATATACATACATATATATATATATATACATACATATACATATATACATATATAAAGGGCTGCCCTGGTCGGGTCACAAAGCTTCTTTGATTTATTCATATTGGCTACAATATTCAAACTTTAGAATCACTTCATTAATCCAGACTCAGACTACCGACTAAGATAGAGACGACATCAGGACTGATTACTTGTATAAAATCTGTCAATATCAAGATATTTCTCAAGACATAATTATCAGCACAAAAACAGCCCAGAGACGCCATTTCTTTCGGCTTTAGAGGGGCAAACAGTGCCTTCATATGTCTATTGGAATATATCAATGTTGGGGGTCTAACTCCAGAATCACTTAGATTTATTTAACTCTTCCAAATGGTACCGAGATGAGAGGCTCCTTGCTAGGTGAGGATCGAAGCGTAAGAACCAGCTGCCAACTACTCCGGTAAGGACCTGCACACTTGAGTGGGGGGGGGGGATTAGTGCCCGGTTTGCTAAGTGTCAAACCGGGATGAGACTTTACTCGAGAGTGACTGCAGATCGACTCTGTATAGTGCTTGTGGTGTGATTAGCGAGAAGACTTGTTCGAAGTGACTTACTTGGTCCCCTTTTGCTTGTTGGGATATGTGCCCTATTTATAGGCTACCATTGAGATGGAAGGCCCTGCTAGGATCGCGCCATGTGTACGGCTAGGATTGAGCCACCAATGCTAAGATGAGGCCCATAGCCCAATAATGAAGCTTTAGCCCATGCCCTCTTGGGCTTTAGGGGTAATTTGGTCATTATTGGGAGAGTTCTTGAGGATGTGACAGAGTCTGGCGAGATCTCAGGTTCGGAGGGGTCGGTCCGGATGTCTGATCCGGACGAGACACGTTGTCGGTGAGGAAGTTCCTCTGTCATCAACTCTTCCGATTCGGAGCTCATGGGTTCGGACATCTCACTCTTTGGTGCCCACTTGCTTGGTAGCCTATGAGATGGTCATGCTGGATCCGAGTTAACATCCGTATCGGAGTCTTTGGGTCGGAGAGGGTGTTGACTTAGCACTATGCTCATTTCCCAGGGAGGCTCGGACCACGGTGGGTCGGATCTAGGGTTCCGGGTCGGGCCTTGCAGGTCCTAATCCTTTGTCCCTTTCTTTCAGGGTGGGTCGGACCATAGGTGGTCTGCCCGGATCGGACCATTGGCTCGGACATAAGTGCCTCGGATCCATTGGATGACTTGGGATGCCTTAGGATTCGCTCCTAGGTCCTTTATGACGGATTGGACATATTTCTGTATCAACATATGTCCCCCTAGTTTCCAAGTATCTTTGTAGAAGATAGTTGTGGAACTATTGTTTTGGGAAGCTGTTTTGAGGAATAGAATCCGTTCTCCAGTCCAATCCGTTTCGATCCCGTTGAAAAAAAAAGGTGTACTCCGTACTTCGTGTGGCCATTGACTTAGTCTCTCTCTCCCCCCCCCCCCTTTTCTTTTTCTAAAACATCGTTGCCATCCGAGGGAGAAGGTCCGAAGAGCAACGAAGTGAAGAAAAAAGAAAAAAGGGTATTTGTAATGGAGACTAAGTTTAGGCTCCGAACATCGGTAGTGTACTTTTGATGAGCTACGGTGGCGGACCGTAGGTGTGTGTCCCGTCCGAACCAGG
Organism: Plantago major; assembly: GCA_026545765.1. Classification (NCBI taxonomy): domain Eukaryota; kingdom Viridiplantae; phylum Streptophyta; class Magnoliopsida; order Lamiales; family Plantaginaceae; genus Plantago; species Plantago major. The sequence goes on from CM048839.1 coordinate 98,248,229, forward strand.
CTCTGTGGTTGCGGGAAGGTCCGAAGGGTAATCGTTCGAGTATACGAGGTTCCTTGTGTGGACAAGTTATGCTGGGCTGATAAGCCGCTGGGCGTCCGAAAAGATGATACTCCGGAGCTCTCGTGTTGTCTGACGCCCGAGAGAGGGAGAGTTGTTGTATTCATATATCCAAGAGGTAAATTCGTTGTACCCATTCGTCATTTCACTTGGTATAATTGTACTATACCGTTGGATGGTTCTTGGTCGACGGTGGAGATTAAATCCGAAAAATCGCGACGGTTGGAGTTCCCGATATGGCCCTCTATAAATAGAGGGGTTGGCCGCTTCATTTCTCATCGTTTAGAGAGAGAATTTTTGCATTCCGAGTACATCCGAAGCAACTACCAGCAATCCGAAGCGAGCAAAGAGCGGTTCGAAGCGCGTGATCTTGTGCAGAGTCAAGTCACTTCTTTCCAATCATCCGAGTCCAAGTAAGTTCACTTGTCTCGTCTTATGATTAAATCATCTCTGTTGTCTTTCATCTTCAAGTTACTCGGATGTATGCTTATGATGTGTAGTATAGTTGATAACCAATACGTACTTGATATTGACTAACACCGAATAAGTGTAGTACTGACTCCGAACTAACTGTGCCGAGTAAGCTGCTAGTTTTGGTTTTAAGTTGGCCACTTTAATATACATAAACGACCTCTCGGACTGCCATCTTAGAGCTTACGATATTGCTTTCTCCTTTCCCTAGGATGTCCGAGTGATAGCCAAAACCGATCCGGTCGAGGATATGACTCGGCGACATCCTTAACCGATAGCTCCGAGGAGATTGAGATCGTGGATGATGATGTTCGGAGGTGGAAAGCGCCACATCCGAGTCGGGAAGAGCCCGAGGTAAGTTCCTTACCGGTTAGTTGTTCAGTTCTGGTCCTCCGGCGTCCGGATTACTGCGAGTGTCGCATGCGAGTTATTAGGCGGCTCAAGAGACAAGCTCATGAGTTATAGGAACTCGTCGCCTGGAAATGGCCAGAATCCGAACTTCCGGTAGAGATCCGTACTTTAATTCGCACCTAGGTTATAACTTTAGGAGTAATCCTAATCGAGTCCCGTTCGTTCCGGATCGCAGCGCCAACTATCGAGGAAGTGCATGATACTTGAGCGCCTCAACTTGAGCATCTTGAAGAGGGTGAGGAGGATCGTGTGCAAGTTCTTTGCTCCTATCCGGATTGTTGTAGAGAGTTAGCGTCCTCATCCGGGAAGATGAGGCGGAGGAAGTTGTCTTGGGGCCAAGATTACGGTTCGAAGAGGAAGAAGGTCTGAGCCTTCCGCTAATGTGCTCGGGTAGAAAGCTGGGCCGAGTCGGAGGGTGGTGAGGAAGAGCGTCCGGAGGCGAGGAAGGGTGAGGACGTTTTCAAGTGAAGTTCCTCGGTCTAGAGATCGGTCACTCACCCCGATCCGGAGGCGAGTTAAATGAAGATGGTACTCTGCTACTTGTGCCTCAACCATTCGAGCGTAAGCGAAGTGGATGAGCTCGGAGAAGATATGAGATCCACGAGTGTGGAGATTCTCATCCGGACGAATCTCATGCTTTTACAATCCGCCTCCGGGCTACATGTCGGTCTATGAGATAAGTCTTCATTGCGAATTGGCGGCTACCGTATCGTCCGAGTTTCGGAGATTTTGAGCAGCATGGGTTTGAGTCGCATCGGATCATCCCCAACTCCCTCGGAAACTTGATGTGCTTGAGTGCTATGTAAATATAAAGGCATTCCGCTTAACTTCGACAATTTCGTAAATTGTTCAATATTAGTGTTAGTAGTAGGAACACTTGGTTCTATACATTCGTATGTCGCCAGGCATACACATTTTTCGTTGATCCCTTGTCCTCGTTGGGAATCCAATGGTTCAGGAGGTATATTTTTGTCCGTCCGTCGCTGAAGCCCGGGCAATCCGAAGCGGAGAGCCCGTGGCATTTTGAGAAGACGTTCTTCGGGTAATTTGCAGATTGGAAGCCACCGGCTGGAACATCCCTTGTGGATCTGGCGTTCCATCGTAGTCGAGCCGGAGAAGTACTTCTTCGAGGTTTGATATGTCGACCTCTGCCTTTCTTGGCGGCTTGTCGAGCCAAGTTTTAATGCGACATGGAGGATTTGAGTAAGTGGTTTCTCTCTACCTCGATTGGTTGTCCGGAATTGGTTGTCTGTTTGTCGAGTATATGATTATTATTTGTAGATTCTTTTGTATCTTGCAACTTATTGTGATTCGGATGTGCAGCTTTCTGGTTCGAGTATACGATGTCGACCATGCGGGAGCTGAAGCGTCAACAAAACGCTGCGCAACGGAAGGAGTTGGCAGAGGGTTCTCGGACCCAGATTATCAAGACGTCCACCGTGCTCCCGATGAACGAGCCAAGGAATGCTGCTGTGTTCCGAGCGGAGGAGTCTCGGAGAGCTGCTGCGGGCGAAGAGGCCCAAACCATCCCTACTCCAGACAAGGGTAAGGTGGTCGCAACTAAGGGCTCGAAGAAGCCTCCGAGATCCGTGTCGCGAGATCCTCCCGCAAGCGGATCGAGCGCTGCGGCTCCAAAAAAGCGCTCTTCCGAAGGTCCGAATCCTCCCGCCAAGAAGGGCAAGGGAAAGGTGGGCGAAGCCGGGCTGAGCCGGATCTTGAAGTGGCTCGGTTGGTTCTTTGCTTGAGCTAAGCGTGCGGAGTTAGCGCCGCCGCAAAGTGAGTTTTAAGCTTTCCGTTGGTTTCACATCTTTCTGTGATTCGGAGGTGTCTAACGCTTCTGATATTCCGTTTTGTTTTCGACACTCTGCTTTGTTGAAGCATGCTCCTTGGTGGCCGCTCGGAGGGCTACCCTGGAAGAAGATCTAGCGTGAAATTTGCCAGGCGATTAAGCGTCTCGGTTGCCAAAGACTCGGGCGCTGAAGAAGGCGTAGGCTAAACAAGAGGCCGAGTCGGAGGCCAAGATGAAAAGTGCCATTCGATCTTTGGAGGCTGATTTGAAAGTGCACCAAGATAGTTTAGACGATTTCGTGGCCGTCTCTCGGACTTTCAAGGATAAGATCTTTGAAGAGCTTGGGAGTCAGACAAGGCATCCAAGATTTCCTTGATTCGGACTCCTACAAGTTCTTGCTCGAGTCAAAGTATGATGAGGCCCGTCAAGATGGGTTTGATGTTGTGGAAGCAATCTGGGAGGAAAGGTTGGGTACCGACGATTGTAACTTGGAGGTGAGGGGTATCCGCCTTTAAAATGGATATGGCTCGGACTTCGCTCCGGAGGTGTCTTGGATGCATTTGCTTAAGTGTGAATTTGTGGAGCTGGTTTTGCGGCAGTCGGAGGGCAAGAAGTACGACCATGGCGGTCCGTATCTCCCATCCTTCGTCCTCGGGTGCTCATGTCCATTTTCGTTCCGTTGGAGGACCACTTGAGCACAACCGAGATTGGTGACTTTGCCTTGTCCAAGGCTTTGATCGCGACCTCGACCTGATGGAGGAGTGTCCGGCCTTTCTGAAAGAGGTTGAGGCTCGGAGAGAACGGAGGATAGCCCAACAGCAAGGTCAAGCGCCTCCGGAGAAGGATACGGGCGGTCCTTCTCGGTCTCAACCTAGTTCGTCCGAGCGACGGAGGTAGTGAAGACGGGTATGCCGGATTTCTTGTAATAGGTGCCTCCGGGCCAAAAAAAATGTTTGTCGTTTTGCCCATCATCTTTTGTTTGTACAAACACTCTTTTTGATGAATGTTGTTGGTTCGGCCCTTAATGGCTCGGAACTATTTTTGGCCAATATACTATTGTTCTTGTTTCCATCCTTGCACGTTTAATTTCAGATTTGCCTGAGAACTCATCAACTCTTGTAGACTCGGATAGTGGACTCGGACCTTTGAGATCCATATCACCAGGACATTAGTCTGCCTGATTCAAATTCGCCTTTGCGGGTCTTTGGGGACGATCAATCGTTGTACCCATCCGAATCGGAAGCTATAATAAAAATAAACTGGATCACGAACGGTCCGGAGCCACGTCTTAGAGTGGTCAGGCTTTCGAGAACAAGGACCCCCTTGTATCGTGACAAGTTAAGGCGATTCGGACGCTGACTTGGTGTGTCTTTCCGAGTCATGCAGACTTGTGAGATAGTGAAAAGATAATCATCATCAAGTACAGGGTGTCTCTGTACGAATCACAGTTGCTTCGGATGTTGTTATGTTAGCTTCGAGCTTGGTACATCCGAGTGAGTAGCATAGTCGGTATGCTCAACCGTGTGGATGGATTGTTGGGTTGGGCCAGTGGAAGCTGAAGAGCTAGGCCCATGTGCGGCCCAAGCCCATCTCCTGTGAATATGGGACACGTGTCCGCTTCCGATTGGTCTTCTCTTTCTATATATACTCCAACTTTGTACGGCTTTTGATTAAGACATCGCGCCCTTTTATAGTAATCCAAGGTCCGGAGCTCGAGTCCGAGCGGCTGGTGAGCATGTTTATGCCATTACTCTCGCCCGTGATCTCGTCCCAAGGGTTTCTCCGATGCTTCGGAAGTCTACCCGGGCTGGTTCTTTGGTGAGAGTCGTGGAAATTAGTTTGCTCGGAAAGCCAGCTTCGGATCCTCGGGAATACGGTCCGTATCGAGTTGGCCTGAAAAAAAAAAAATTTTGCTCAACAATTCCTCCGATCGTCAGGCTAATCTTCTTTCTCCGGGGCTATGGTCTTTATCCGTGACTTTTAGCCCCGGAGAGGTAGATTAGCTGGATGGTTCGGGGGTCTTCAAATAGTTGGTTTTGAATCTCAATGCATCCGGGGCAATCCGCTCTGGTTATGCGCCCGGGGGGCGACAAGTCGGCAGAATTGGTTTGATAGAATCCCTTCCAGTATTTCGTGGTTCGGTCGTAAGAAACCGCCCGAAATGTTGGAAGGCTTTCTACCAAATCTGTTGTGTCTAGTTGCTCGTTTCTCGGATGGAGGGAGACTTGTCACCTTGAATAGGTCTCTTAGCGCGTCCTTGAGGATGTGTATCCGAGCGGTTTGGTTTTGTTGATGACTGCATTTCCATGATTGAATGCTCGAGGGAGCTATTTGCAATTTTGGAATGGGGTCCCCCACAATGCTGAACTTGTTCGGATTCGGATCATTGAGGACCTTCGGAAGTAACCTTTTTGGTGGCTCGTTTGTCTCGCACCTTAGGTCTTTCGTCCGAGCAGCTTGGTTTTATCGGTGGCTGTGTTCCAGAATTGAATGCTTGAGGGGGCTATTTGCAATTCTGGAACGGAGTCCCTGACAATGCTGGTCTTGTTGGGACTCGGACCAATGGGGGCCTCCGGAATGACTTGTTTGGATTCGACGATCCGGGCTGATCGCTCTCCAAATATGGTGAATCTGGGGTGTGTTCATGGTATTTGGTATGATGCGATCCGGATGGTCAGTGTGCTCCGGAGCTTTCATCGTTCAGAGTGATGAGATATCTTTTCGAGATCGATGAATGGCCTAGGTTACATAGTCCGTTCTTTATTAAACCTTGGACCGTCCGAAGGGCTTTGAAACTTCGCGATGAGTAATCAAGGTTGGATGGTATAGTTCCTTCTTCCTTGAGCGCTATAGATGCAATGAGGTTGTTCGGATGGGGTTTGATTTGGTAGCTTAGGGTTAATTGGGAAGCTTCGTTGTAATAGTAGAAAAGAGAGAGTAGGGGCTTGTGTTTGTGAGCTCGATTTGGGCTCTTCGGACCCTGACTTTGTAACTCTGTACTGTTGTAATGAAAGCGTTTTTGCCTTTGTCAAGGTTTTGACACTGTTTGATTGTGCTAGTCCGATCCGGATCAATGTATGAACAAGGTCCGGATCAAGCAGTTAAATATCCCCGAGGACACGATTATCGACAATGCTTATGAAATCCCAGTTGTATTGATTTGACGGAAATCGTATTACAACTTGAGGGCTTCGAGGCCTTTTTCAAAAAAAAAAAAAAAAAAACCAAACACAAAAAACAGGTCGACGAGATAGAGGAAGGTGACAGTCGTTGCCATACTTCTCTAAGTGTAAAACTTCTGGAGATTCTTGGCATTCCAAGTTCTCTTCAAGGCCCTGCCTTGTTCATCTTCTAGTTCGAAGCTTCCATTAACTCTTGCCCCAGTAACCTTGTATGGCCCTTCCCACTTGGGTTTAAGTTTTCCCACATGATTTAGTATATCAGCTCTTCTAAGGACTAAGTCTCCAACTTGTATGTCCTTGGGAAAGACACGCTTATTGTAGGCTCGAGCAGTCATGGCTTGGTGCCGAAGGATGTTGGCCAATGCCTTATCGCGCTTGTCTTCAAGGAGCTCAAGGTCGTAGATCCTTGCGAGCTCATTACCAACTGGGTTGTATTGCTGGATTCTCTGGGTTGCTACCACCGTCTCTGAAGGGATGACCGCCTCAGATCCATAGACCAAGGAAAAAGGTGTTTCTTGTGTAGCGATTGGTCGTTCGATGCGCACAAAAAGCGTCAAGATCATCCATACTGTCTTGTGAAGTTCTCAACCTTTTCTCCAAAATCTTGACTATGGTCTTGTTGGTGGCTTCCACGACCATTGGGGTGGCCAGCGGAAGTAAGCGTTGTTCTATTTTGAAGGTGGAGCCACTCCTTGACCTTAAAAATTGTGCTCCATTGCGAAACTAACACTCGTGGGAGTCCAACCGGCAGATGATGTTCTTCGGATGAATGTCGAACTCGCTCTCGGTGATGGTTGACCTAAACCGACCCACTTAGTGAAGTATTCTCGCCACTATCAAGAACTTCTTGATCGTTCCTCGTGGAAAGGACCAACTATGTCTATACCCCATTGATCAAATGGGCAAGCTATGATTGACGGAATCATAGGGTTGGTCGGATGATGCGGTATGTTGGCATAGTATTGGCGGTCTTCGCAGTGCGGCGGTGTTGGCGGCGTCCATATCGATGGTTGTGCAATAGTATCCTTGCCTTATGATTTTTTGCGCCAAGGTTCTTCCCAGTGACTTCCACAACTTCCGCGTGGATCTCTTCCATCGCATTTCGCCTCCCGAGGATCTAGGCACCTCAAGTGAGTTCATTGAAGGATCTCTTGTAGAGGTCTTCTCCTAGAATAAAGTATCTTGGCTCGACATTGAATCTTCTGGCCTCTCCGGGATCCACGGTAAAGTACCATCCTTGAGGTAACGGAATATATCGGTAATCCAGTTTCTTTCTGTGCTCAAGAGAAACATCTCTCCGTTGGGGTTTGCCAGGGAGGATTCTGTGCGGGTCATCAGGATGACACTTCTTGTGTCCAAAGCTCCTAAGTGGCGTGCTTGGAGAGAGCATCGCTTTTTCATTCCACTCTCTGTGAAACTGGTCGAGAGTAAATTCTTCAAAGTTCTCAACCTCTTTTTTGAGGAGCTCCAAGTATTTGATCATGTTAGGTCCTTTGGTGGTAAAGGATCCGGAGAACTGGATTACGCATTGCGAGTGCATGTGGTAGCTTTGATTCTTTTCACGAAGGGCTTTCGCCATCCTTAGGCTGTGATAAGTGCTTCATACTCGGCCTCGTTGTTCGTTACCTTAAAGTTGAGGGTGATGGCGTGCTCGAGCTTGGCTCCTTGGGACTTTCAAGGAAAACTCCTATTCCTCCCAACCGTCCGGTTGATGATCCATCCACTTGTAATGTCCAACATTCTCTGTTTCCTTCCTTTCCTCCTAGAGTGGGAGGGTGCTTTCTCAACCTTCGCTTCTTGTCGGAAGATGGGTTGTCGAGATATTGAGTTCTTCATCCGGAAGAAACATGTGCCTCACTCTTAGTGAATCCTCCATAGGTTGGTGATCTTGAGTCATAGTTTGGATGCTAGCCTTTTGTGTCTCTTGACTTCTTTCCCTCCACTTGATTCCTTGATCGGGCTATCGCCACATGGTCGGCCTTTTCACAGGAGTCTTCGTTCTCCTTTTCTACTTTCTGGATAGTCTACCAGAAGTCGGCGGGACTTGTGCTTTCTTGGCGAGATGGGGCTTGGTAGCCAATATCATATTCACTTAGCTCAATAGCCCATTTGGATAGGCGTCTGGTGATCCGGTTTCTCAAGACATGTTTGAGTGGCTCATTTGTAAGGACCACAATCCGATGCGACTTGAAGTAAGGCTTGATGCGCGTGGTATAAACCGGTCTGGCGAGCTTCTCCACCTTGACATATCGGCCGGATCCTACAAGCGCTTTGCTCAAATAGTAAATTGGTAAATGCTCGTTGTCTTGTAATCGTACATCTGAACTCATTGCTTCATCGGTGGTAGCCAATAGAGATAAAGAGTTTCATTCTCCATGGGTTTAGATGGAAGGGCGGCGAGGAGATACTTTTCAAGTTTTCAGGCCTCTTCGCTCCTTTGTCCATTCGAACTTGTTTCCTTTCCGTAAGGTTTGAAGAAGGAAGGTTCTTCTCGGACCTTGAGATAAAATGGCTCAACGCCATCACCTTTCCTAGAAGCTTCGAACTTCATTGATGGTCTTGGGTCATGGCGGATCTATGATTGCCTTTATCTTCTCGGGTTAGCACCGATGCCTCTTTACGTGACCATGTAGCCAAGGAATTTTCCTCCTTTTACCCCGAAAGTGCACTTTTCAGGGTTCAGCTTCATTCCATACTTCCGGAGAATGGAAAAGCAATTGTTGAGGTGTTCGATGTGCTCCTCTTCAGTCTTGCTTTTCACGAGCATGTCATCCACATAGACTTCCATGGTTTTTCCCAATTCTTCCTTGAACATCTTATTTACCAGCCGTTGGTAAGTAGCTCCTGCATTCTTGAGGCCAAAGGGCATGACCTTGAAGCAATAGACTCCTCCGGCCACAAAGAATGCCGTTTTCTTGATGTCTTCTTGAGCCATCCTAATTTGGTAAAAGCCTTGGTAAGCATCCATGAAGCTTAGAAGTGCGCATCCTGCAGTGGAATCAACCAGCTGGTCTATGCGTGGCAATGGATAGGGATCTTTTGGACAAAACTTGTTGAGTCTGGTGAAGTCATTGCACATTCTCCACTTTCCTGGAGCTTTTTCGACGAGGACTACGTTGCAGACCCAATCAGAGTATCTGACTTCTTCGATATGACCTGCTTTTATCAATTTGTCAACCTCCTCTGCTATGATAGCATCCTCAACTGGCCCAAAATCTTTCCTCTTTTGGCGGATGTGCGTGACCGTAGGATCCATGTTCAGACGGTGAACTGTGATCCTTGGGTCTATCCCCTTGAGGTCATCTGTGCTCCAAGCAAAGATGTCGCGATTGTCCCGGAGGCAGGTGATGAGCTTTCGCTCTATTTCCGTGCTTATCTCTGTTCCAATCCGAGTTGTTCTTTCGGGATTCCCTTCGACCAGTTGGACCTCTTTCAAGGCTTCATGGGATTCTATCCTAGCTGTCTTGGGGAACTTTTCTCTGAGTGACCCAATACCAATTTCTTCTTTTGGTGGTGTCAGAGTGTTGGAAGAATGGTTAAGAGGGCCCTTGGTGACCGAAAGGACATGTTCTGTGGCTCCTCTGGTTGACATGATGTAACACTCCCAGGCTTCTCTGATGTTGCCCATTTCTTTCCCTACGCCATTCGGGGTTGGAAACTTTACCCTATTGTGTAGGGGTGAGGCAATTGCTCTGAACTGGTTAAGTCCCGGGCGGCCCAAGATCACATTATAGTCGAAGGTGCTGTCAACTACTACGAAGAGAATAGTCCTGGTCACCCTTGTCGGAAAGGTGCCCATAGAGACTTGCAGTGGTATGCTTCGATGGGGCACTCTGGACCCTCCAAAACCTACCAGCGAGGTGTACACTCGTCCATATTGTATCTGCCCCAGGTGCATTTGCTCGACAGCCCTTTTGGATATGACATTGGAGGAGCTTCCTGTGTCGATCAGTACCTTGTTGACTTTATAAGTGGCAATCACTAGAGAAACAACCAAAGGGACATCAGGGTCCTTGAGATCTCCTCCGAGGGACGTTGGTGGGGGATCTCACTATCGTCAAAGGTGATTGCATTTGTGCCTTTCAAAGTCTGGTGGGCGTAAGCCCTGTCGTTGTTTCTTAAGTGTTGCGTGGTCCTTTCTCTTGCATTTCTGCTATCTCCCCCTGTTGGTCCTCCCGCAATGGCGTTGATAACTCCACTGTAGGGGAGATTCTCCATTTCTGTCTCTTCGCGGTAACCTTGATATCTTTGGGCCTGCCGATGTGGGATCTCGGCCGGAGGTGGTGGTAAAGAGCCTGTCGGAGGTTCAGAACCACGCTCCTCTCTTCTTTGCTCATTCCTTGATGCGGAGGCTCATCTTCAACCGGTGGTTCTTTCAACTTCCCACTTCTTACTAGCCTTTCAATTTACATCTTTAATGGATGCAATCCTCGGTTGGGTGACCTTTCATTTGTGGAACCTCGGTAGTCTTTAGAGAATTTACTCCTCTTCTTGCTCTTGATCGGTTTAGGCCATTGTATATCCAAGTCCTTCTCCTGATAGAAGCCAAGATGTCGGATCTTGAGCATTGAGGCGAGTATACTCGGCAAACCTTCTAGGTGGAGTTCTTTCTCTGTGAAGTTCTTTTCTGTCTCTGAGATCTCTTTTTTGCTCAAACTTTCCTTGACGAGAAGAGAATTCCTGTCTTACTTGTTCTTTCCCCCTCTTGATCCCTGCTCTTATCGGGACATTTCTTCGGTAATCTTCTCCATACAAGACTCCTTCACAGATTTCTTCCAAGTACTTTTCAGTGGTGATTTCTTCGTTGGAAAGCTTCCTTCTAAGCTCATCATTATAAGTGTTGGCATAGAGGTGTCGGACTCGCTCTTTGATACTATGAGGCTCTACCTGTCGCACTTCAGCGTTGAAGCGGTCGAGGAAGGTTCTGAGGTCCTCATGCTCTCTCTGGATTATGCCAGCCAGGTGCTCAACTGATCTCTTCCTTCTTTTCGCCTTCTCAAACCTTTTCAGGAAAAGGGAGGCGACGTCCGCATATGACTTGATGGAACCATTGGGTAATGAGGTCCACCAATCCATTGCTTCTCCAAAGAGTGTGGTGGAAAAGTTGAGAGCTTTCATGTTGTCGTTGAGTCCATTGCTTTCCATCTTACTCTCGTACCTAGTGAGATGCCCTACGGGGCAAGTATCTCCATAGTAGTGCTCAAGGTTTGGGATAACACAATCGGGGCGCTTTCTTTCTTTTCTGATCTCATCGCACAGAGGATTGGGAGTTTTAACTACCACCTTCTCATGTGCTTTGACCATTCTGCTCAAGGTGGCAATTTGTGTTTCCAAGGCCTTTTGTTGGAGGTAGATCTGCTCAGCTGTCAGTCTTTCACCGGTCCTGGGGTTGATGGCTACATCTGGTGTGAGATCATTGACTGGAACAATCGGGGTACTTTATGCCATTTGATCTCTAGTCAATTGTTGTTGAGCTCCTCGCCGACCGGCTTCCACTTCGTCTACTCGCGGCACTTCTGGACTTCTCCCTCGTTGCTCATGAGAAGCAACTGCTCTCCTATTGAGAAGATGTCTCAGATCTTCTGGTTGAGCTTGTTCTCCCAGCCTTTGTTGGATTGGACGGTGCTCGTTTCTGGATTGAGCAGGTTCAGCTTGTCTTGGGATTGCCAAAGGCGGAGTGGGTTGAGGAGGCTGGAGGTTGTTTGATCCAAAACACCATTGAATAGTGGTGAGTAAGAGGCCGAATTGATTTTCATTCAATCCAAACTCGCCGGGACGGATGATCTGTCCATTTGGGAGGGTAAAGTTTATACCTGGGGGAGGACCATGTGTTCCTGACGGAGGAACACATCGCCGTCCCCAAGTGTTTGGACCCTTACTGGTGGATTAGTGGCTCTCTCCTCGTCAGAAGAAAGACTGGCGGTATGGCCATCACTCGGATCGTCTGCCACTTCTCTTGTCAAGACCCTTGTTACTCCTCCTCTTCTGGTGGGAGGTCTCCCCCTTTGTCTAGGAGCTGGCATACCAACTGTAGTGGCGTTGGTTCTTGCGGACCTTCTTGTTCTTGCCATTACTGAAGAGAACGGGACTTTTTGTAAAGGTTCCTGCAGGCGCCAAAATGTTGGGGGTCTAACTCCACAATCACTTAGATTTATTTAACTCTTCCAAATGCTGCCAAGATGAGACGCTCCTTGCTAGGTGAGGATCGAAGCGTAAGAACCAGCTGCCAACTACTCCGGTAAGGACCTGCACACTTGAGTGGGGGGGATTAGTGCCCGGTTTGCTAAGTGTCAAACCGGGATGAGACTTTACTCGAGAGTGACTGCAGATCGACTCTGTATAGTGCTTGTGGTGTGATTAGCGAGAAGACTTGTTCGAAGTGACTTACTTGGTCCCCTTTGCTTGTTGGGATATGTGCCCTATTTATAGGCTACCATTGAGATGGAAGGCCCTGCTAGGATCGCGCCATGTGTACGGCTAGGATTGAGCCACCAATGCTAAGATGAGGCCCATAGCCCAATAATGAAGCTTTAGCCCATGCCCTCTTGGGCTTTAGGGTAATTGGTCATTATTGGGAGAGTTCTTGAGGATGTGATGAGTGGCGAGATCTCGTGTTCGGAGGGTCGGTCCGGATGTCCGATCCGACGATGCACAGTTGTCGGTGAGGAAGTTCCTGTCATCGACTCTTCGATTCGAGCTCATGGGTTCGGACATCTCACTCTTTGGTGCCCACTTGCTTGGTAGCTTATGAGATGGTCATGCTGGATCCGAGTTAACATCCGTATCGGAGTCTTTGGGTCGGAGAGGGTGCTGACTTAGCACTATGCTCCTTTCCCAGGGAGGCTCGGACCACGGTGGGTCGGATCTAGGGTTCCGGGTCGGGCCTTGCAGGTCCTAATCCTTTGTCCCTTTCTTTCAGGGTGGGTCGGACCATAGGTGGTCTGCCCGGATCGGACCATTGGCTCGGACATAAGTGCCTCGGATCCATTGGATGACTTGGGATGCCTTAGGATTCGCTCCTAGGTCCTTTATGACGGATTGGACATATTTCCGTATCAACAATCAACATGCCTGATTAATACAAAACCTTCTCTGGTCTCATTCTTAGTAAATAGTAAAAGTCTTAGATTAATTCATAATTCCGCCGTGAATAGTAATCATGAATAGTGACCGGATGAACAGCAAAACATGTTTGCCAGAGTTATAGTAAATACATGATTTAGACCTGTCTTAACACAAACCAAACGTTTAGCCTATCATGAGGCTAATTTTCATTAATATAAAAATATATTACAAAATTAAAAATAAAAAGAGAGTACTTACAAGTTGTACTCCAAGCACAAACTTCAAACTTAATTACAAATACTAAAAATTTAAAAACTGAAGGGAGAGTGTATGGGAGAGTTGGCTTCGATGTGTATACAATGGATGGGTATCCAACTGATGCCTTCTTCCTTCTGCCTTCTTCTTATTTATAGAGGGAATTTGATTCCCTAGGAGCTGATATCTGTCACCATCTTTGGAATTTAATTTCAAACATGTCACTATCTGTTTCTTCTTTAATCTTGCTCCGTTCTTTTCCTTCTTTGGCTTTTAGCCACTTTGGCTTCTTGTGGAATGAAATAAGTCACATTATGTATTAGTAAGATGTCTTCTATCATCATCATCTTTAGTCTTGTCATCATAATCAATTGATAGTGGAAAGATTCCATCTTCTTTTCAAATTTGTCTTCTATGTAGACTTCTTGTGGAATTTGAACAGTATCTTGATCATTCTGGCAATCTTCGAACTGCATATTGGACCTTCATTTTTCTATCCTCTTGATATAATCTAATTCTTTTTTCTATAAAATTTATAGTGTCAATACAATATAATTGCTTGGTTTTTGGGTTCTCTTCATTCATTTTTTCCCAAAACTTTGTATAAGAAGATTTTTTGATACATGGTATCTCATTTTCGGTATAACCGATAATAGGTATCCATTCCCAAATTCAGGATATGGAAAATTCCATAAAGAAATATAAAGAGTAATACTCTTGAGGAATATCCTTTTTAGGAGTAACCTTCTTCCAACTTAAAAATAAAGTTGAAAAGTTTTTAGGAAGTATAACTTCCGTAATTCCAAAATTCATCCACCAGGTTATAAACTAGTTGGGTATTCTTTCCAGTTTTGTATATAAACTGCACTGTCAATGGTTATAAACCACGAGTATTTCTTTCTATGTTGAACATTATCACATAGTAGCACTTTATTAAATGCTTCAACATAATCCCAATAATTAAATTTTATAGGATTTTTGTTGTTGGGATAGTAAAATTCCCTTTCACTGGATGGTTCAAATCCCCAATCCTCAGAAGATATAATCTTCTTAATATAAATTTTTCTGAAGTTATAAACTTCCTTCTGTGTCTTTGAGAAATAATTTATTTCACAAGACTCTGTTTCTGAAAGAATACTTTCATAGAAAGATCTTGTTTTATAAGATCCTGAAGCATATAATGCTTTATCTTTGTCTAAATATTTAGACCATGATGTCCAAAGTTCCCTTGCCCATTGTACATCTCTTATTTCAAGCAGAAGTATTACTTCCTGTTTTTTGTTTTCAACATAATCAATTTTTTCTTCTTTTACTGAATTAGTAAAAGATGGGAATTTTCCCTTTTTTCTTTTGTACTCAAGAAATTCTTGGTACTCTTCCGAGCTATAAGTCTCAGATTCTGGTGATGGTAAAGCTATAAGCTTTCCTTTATCTTGGAATGGTAAAGCTATAAGCTTTCCTTTATCTAATCCACTTTCCTGACTTCCTTTTCCTCTATCAGAGGAGGAATTTCTTCTTTGCGAGTACATTCCTGCAATAATATCTTCAAACATTAAAGAATCTGGGAGACTGATATCATCTTTCCATTTTACAAACATATGTCTAAAAACGTCATGTTTAAAGTATTTAATAAACATAATCTTTGCAGAATCATAATCTGTTTTTTGATTATATAAACCATCTTGAAATTTTAAAACACATTTTATGGTTGAAAATATTTCTTTAGCAATAGTGGCGTAGTTTTTCCGATTATTATTCCACTTTCCAGAATAAAGCCTAACAAGATATTCTTGTTTATTATGAGGATCAATCTGTTTAAGAATTCCCCCATAACCTATATTAAAAGCATCTGTTTCAACAATTTTATCCCATAAGGGATTACTTATCATAAGACAAAACAAAGGTTTAACCTTTTCTTTTAATTTCCTAACAGCCTGAGTATGATGATCAGACCAAGGCTTTGGATCTTTTTTAAGTCTATCATATAAGATAGCAGTATCTTGAGCTATATCTTTATAAAAAGAGATATAATTCAAATTCCCTAAAAACCTCTGTAATCGGGTTTTATTAGTTATTTCATCAGGAAATTTTTCAGCAAAATCAATGCTTCTATTTATTGGGATAATATTACTTTTTTCAATATAATGACCCAAAAATCTAATTTTTGTCCGAAACAAAAACATCTTTGGTTTTGATATAACTAAACCACTCTGTATGACTATTCTCTTTAAGATATCCAAATGTTTGAAATGGGATTCAATATCCTTTGAGAAAACTAGGATACCATCAATATAGACTAATATAAAATCACTATAAGGAGTAAAAATATCATTCATAATTTTCTGAAATTCAGAAGGAGCATTTTTCAAACCAAATGGCATTACATTCCATTCGTAATGTCCTATTGGAACATTAAAGGCTGTTTTATACCTATCCTTTTGTTCAATTTGAACTTGGCAATAACCTGACTTTAAGTCAAATTTTGAAAATAAAATTGAATCATAAAGTCTTTCTAAAAGATCTTTTTTATTCGGAATAGGATGCCTAATCCATTTTAAAACCTTATGAAGGGGTTTATAATTTATAACTAATCTAGGAACTCCTCTTTCCTGTTCACTATGTTTATTAACATAAAAGGCTGTACAAGACCAAGGAGATTGAGAAGGGCTTATCAGACCCTTTTGCAATAAAGAATCAATTTCCTTTTTACAGAGTTCTAAATACTCTGAATTCATTTGACAAGGTCTTGCCTTTGTCGGAATTCGTTTTTCATCAAAATCTTCTTCATAAGGAAGACTGACCACATGCTTCTTTCTATTCCAGAAAGCATTAGGATGGTCATTACAAATTTCTAGAGAAAGTTGATTTTCAATCAATCTAATCTTCCCTTGTAATTTGTGATTTTGAAGTTTTTCTTTAATAGTCAAAGAGTTTATTTCTTGTTTTAAGAAATTCATCTGGTTTTTCTTTAAAGTCAGATGATCATACATTTCATGTAACATTCTATGAAATGGTTTTGTAATAAAATTTAAATGAATTTTCCCACCTTGAAAAGTTCCAGTAATACCAGAATTATCCACATGGGTAAAAGGATAAATTTTTGAGATAAAAGGAGTACCAAGTATTACTTGGTTAGAAATATCCTTTGTTAGTAAAAAACTAGTTTGAATACAGTTTTTATCAATGCAGATATAAGCTTTAGGAAGCTTATATTTTACATTTAATTTTTCTCCTCCAGCATGAGAAAGAGTATGAGTAGTTTTATGAAAATACTTTGTGGGAATTAGTCCTTCCTGTATAACATTCAAATCTGCACCACTATCTATGAGAGCAGTCAAATCTTTTGAAAAGTAATTATCAATTAATAAGGTAATTTTAACATACCATTTTTGAGATATAACCATCTCTAAAGTTGATAAAAAATTATCATCTACTTGTGAATCAAAACATTGAGCCTTTTTACTTTGACTCGATTCACTAGTAGTAGACTGGGTAGACTGATCAGTCTCTTTTTTATAATTTTCAAGTTTAGAAACTCGATAGTCTATTAACCTATTTTCTTTTTTCAAAAACTGAATCTCTTTTTTGAGATTTTCAACTTCCATCTCTAAATCATGAGTAGAAGTTGGAGATTCAACTGTCCTTCTCTATTTTAGAAGTTTATGAACTTCTGACATTAAGTAAGGCTCATCTTTTCGAAAATCCTCTGGAGGAACCATTGGTTCTGGCAGAGTTGAAGAAGTACTTGGAATATTATCCATCTGATCTATTATCTTAGATCGTAACTCATGATCTTTAATTGTCTTTAGAAACTCGATAATATTATTACCGTCTAAGACATTTAAATCAGTTCCTTGAAACTGAGATAGAATATTATAAAATTCTTTATTAAAGAATTTATTGTCGTCTGTGTTTTCTTGTTTCTTGATACAAGGCTGTCCAAGAATACAAGGTTCACACTCTGACTCTGAATCAGATATTACCGATTCTTGATCAAGAACTTTTAAGTTCTCTTCTTCAGTACTATTAGTACTATTAGAAGTATCTGAATCATCAGAAGAGGTATTACTCTTTTCTTCATCAGAATTTAAAAGAATCTTTGAAAGAGTTTCTTTCAAATCATTATCAGCTTTTAATCTGTTTAATTTTCTCTTGGTCCAACATTGTGTTGCAAAATGACCAAGTTTTCCACAAGCTCGGCAAACTATTAGTTTCTTTCGAATCCGTTTTCTCTCTTCTCTATCTTCTCTTCTTTGTTTACGGATTTCTAATTTTCGAGGAGAGTAATGTCTCTTCTTTTTTGGTTTATAAATCAACTTTTCTTTCGACTTATGAGGTTTAGAAGTGGATGGAACATCCATCCCAAATTGATCACAGAACTGTCCCAACTGGGCTTTTTCTTTCAAGTTCTGTCTTTTAATTTATTGATTTAATTTAATCTCATTACATAAGGCTAAACCTTCTTCAATACAAGTTCCAATTAACTTACCATAAGTATAATTTTCATAAGGGATAGAAACTTTATCTTTTCTAAGATTTTTCCTAACCCTTTCTGCAAATAATGCAGGAAGTCCATCAATGAACTTAGATTTCCAATGAGAACTATTACATTCAGGTAATTCCATTACCCTATTTAAAAAGTTATCTTTATACCACCAAAAATCAGTTAAAGTTTTACATCTTAAGTTTTGTAAAACAGTTCTAATATTTTCGCTATTATCGGAATATCTTCCGGTGAAATGTTCAATAATAGTAACAACAAGAGTATAGACTGCATTTTCTATAGTACTACCATCCTCTTGTTTTACAGTATTAAAAATATGATTTTTCCCTTCTTGTGAAAGATAATTATCCCACCAACCTTTTAATTGTCCTGTAAAACCAGCGACAATCATTTTTGCAACATTTTTATCAGTGTTGCCATTTGTTTTACAAATAGTGGAATACATAAGCATCCTATGAATCATATTATAAATCTGCCTATCAGTATAAGCATCTAAATTCCATTCATAGATGTTTTTACCATTGTAACTATTATTTAGTATGTACTCTTGCTCTTCATGCAAGGTATCTATAGGAGAAGGTCTCCTATAATAGTACATACGTTGGGTTGGTCTATCAGCCCATTTTCCCAATTTGTTAATTTCATCCTTGATTACTTCTTTGTAATCAGGATTCTATTTTACAACATCATGTAGTGTTGTAATTTTCATATCTTTAAATTTTTCAGTTAAGAACTTTTCAAGTTCTTTCATAGACTTTAATTTAAAATCTGCTATTTCAGGAGGTGGTTGAATATTAGGACAGGCAGAATCCTGTTCCTTTTCTTTTAAAGGAATGTTAGAATTTAAAGAAAGATTAGGGTTAATAGTTTTCAAAACTAAATCCACCCTTTCACTCAGAGAAGTTAAATGTTCTCCGAGAACATTAATAAACAGATTAGTATAATTCTGTTGTTCAATCATCCTGTTAATTTGTTTACAGGTTACTGGTAGAGTTTCATCTTCCAGTAATTTTGCAAAAGCTAGGAAACTATGATTTCCTTTTTCAATTTGAAAAGACTGTTGCGGAGGATAAACTTGTTGTAAATTCCTCCCTGTCGAAAGTTTATAATTCCTTTCTAAAACTGAAATATATTGTTCCACATATTTAGAAACAAACCATGGAACAAAAGGAATTGGAGTATTGTGTTTTTCACAATCTTTATAAAATTCATTTTGAATAGAAGTTTTCTCTGTTGAAGAGAAGTTTGTAAAAAACCAATATTTAAAAGGTTCCCATCTGGGTAAATTGAATTCAGTTCGAATCTTTTGCCTAGCCGGAGAGCCAGGGCTAAAATCAATTTGACTGGAATTCATTAATAACGAAATTCCATTTCTGATGCAGTTATATCTGCTTCAGTTGGAGTATGTGTAACTCCTTTGACAACATTATCAAAATATTTATTTATTCGAAGTTCATCAATATGATCTTCTGGAATTGTTTCAAAAGATTTTTGTATTCTGCTTTTAGCAGAGGTCGACATCCTTGATGGAGTATCAACTACATAATCAATAGGTGATATAAAAGATCTTAAAGAAGAAGACTTAGTAAGTCTTGAAGAAGATCCTATAAAATCGTTGTTATTTTCAAGCGCATTTTACCAAACCTTGGGAGTTTGGATAACATCTAGTAAATTATTTTGAATAACGAGTTGTGAGTGCGACTGTTTAATTGTCCAATTTTCAGGAAAATCTATTTCTTCCCATTTAATAGATCTACGAGTAGTAATTTTAGATTTGCTAAAATTAGTCTCAATTAAAATAGTTTCATTTAAAGGTTTATCAACCCTTCGGCAATATGGATTTAGAGTAAACAAAGGTTTATAATAAATCCTATAACAGATACAGATTGTTTCTGTACCAGAAATATAATTATAACCATTAGTTTTAACATTTAATGTTAAAGAATCTAAAATATTAATATCCGATAAAGACAATTGTAAATTCGGATAAACATCAAAATAAACTGGACCATGGGCTAAACTAGACTGCATAATTCCGATTAAGGATTTTTTCCAGTCTAAGTTTCTGCCATCTCTAAGAGCAGCTATAAAGCTCTCAGGTAGTCCTTCTAAGGTTAAAGGTTTAAAAGCAATTTGCACTAAACCAATATGTAAAAATTTGTAAAAGTTTTTATAAACAGAAATATCTTTCTCACTGAGTAGTTTTATTACTAACTCATCATTATCAAGTGAGACAGATTCTTCAATAGTTTTAACTACCTGTTTTAAACCCAATTTTTCAAAAGTACCTAACTGGTAAATAACCTTAGGTTCGATTCTTGGAATCGTCCATTTATTCAATAAATCTAAATTCTGGGGAATATCAAATTCCTCACTTCTACTGTTTTTAACAGTATCTTTCCTTCTTATCATATTTATCATGATCATAACATAGTTCGTGTTAAGACTCAATCTTAAATCATGCCCTTACTGTAAACTGGCTCTGATACCAAAGGGCTGCCCTGGTCGGGTCACAAAGCTTCTTTTATATATATATATATATATATATATATATATATATATATATGTATATATATATATATGTACACATATATATATATATGTATGTATGTACACACACACAGATATATATATATATATATATATATATATATATATATATATATATACATATATATGTATACATATATATATATATATATATGTACACATATATATATATGTATATATATATATATATATATATATATATATATATATATATATGTATGTATGTACACATATATATATATATGTATGTATGTACATACATATATATATATATATACATATATATATGTATGTATGTACATACATATATATATATATATATATATATATATATATATATATATATATATACACACACACACATATATATATATACAGTGAAAGATATACTGGTTGAAAATGCAACTAATTCCATAAAATTTTACATTTAATAATAAATAGAAATGGAAAGATAAAATAAATTAATCGAAATGCAAATCTACCAAACCAACATCATCATAAGAACACCCAACTGATAATCTATGTGCTAAAACGTTAGCTTCACGTTTAACCTGACAAAACTTCAGAGAATAAAATTCTCCATCAAATACCTGAATTTATTTGAAAAGTGAAACAGAGGTGCAAAGTTAAAATTTGTTGATTTAAGAGATTTAATTACCAAAGAATAATCCCCTTTCAATTACTATATGTTACCACTCAAAATTTCGAACTAATATATTTTTAAAATTTCATTATTTCATTTTATCTTATTTAATAAATTTATAGTTTATTTTAGTGAATAAAATGATTTATCTAATTAATAATAATAATCTAGATTGATGTCTATGAATTCGTCTTGTCATGGTGAATTTAAATATATGTTCAAACTATTTTCCGGAGATTTGTAGATAAATATATATATTAGATTTAATAAAAATTATATATGTTGTAAATATATTTAAGAATAAACAGTGAAACATATACTGATTGAAAATGCAACTAATTCCACAAAATTTCACGTAGGATTGAATTAATTTAATAAATACTCTATTTTTAAATTTTTATTATTTAATTGTATCTTATATAATAAATTTATATTTTTTTTAATGTATAAAATGATTATGTAATTAATAATAGTATTCAAGATTGGTGTCTATGGATTCGTCTTGCCACGATGAATTCAAATATATGTTCAAATTAATTTTCAGACTTTCGTATATAAAGTTATATGAGATTTAATAAAAACTATATATGTAATCAACATACAAAAAATAACAGTGAAATATATAATGGCTAAAATACAACTAATTCTACAAACTTTCACGTAGGACTGAATGAATCTGGTGAGGTTTAGACTCTTTTGCTTTACATAATATAATATAATATAACATAACATAACATAATATAATATAATATATATTCTTTAATAATCCATCCAGATCAACATAATGGTAACAAGTTCTAAACTGATTTTGACTTGGTCTAATTCGAGATCATCAATTAAACAACGCAGTTTTACATATTCTAGTGTAATCTTTTATACGGTTACTAGAACGTGAGAACACGCGATTGTGACAGTTAGTTACCCTAAAAAGTATATGAGGCAAATACTTTCGTTGTTTCTGATAATGAAATGTCTTTTTTCGAGTTGAATTAGCGTTTGAATTAGTGCGCATTGATCTTTCCAGGAAAACTGCAAAAATAAATAAGTCACTCTTTTTACATGTTCACGACTGGGTGACGGATGATTTCCGTCATTGTTTAGTGACGGAATATTCCGTCACTAAGCTTCTCCAACAACTAAAATTTGACGAAACATAGTGATGGAATCAAAAATAATTATCCGTCACTGTGACGAGGGTTTTAAATGACAGCAAAATTTCGTCAATCCGTCACTAACGACTCTAGTGACGGAATTTGTCCCTCACTATTTTACAGTTTTTTTTTGTAGTGACCGCTTAATTAGGGTTTAGGATGGTTCAGGACGGTAGACTAGGACCCGTCCTAAACCCTAATTAAGACCGTAGCTCCCGGAGGGTGTTTGCAAATTAAGTTGATTGGGTTCATCAGTTCTCCTTGGATTTTAGAATTTTAAAATGTTAGTTTATTTTTATTATTTTTCAGCGAAAATCAGTGATTTATAATTTTTGTAGTGTTAGTTTCCCTATTTTTTCGTGCTAGTTTACCATAAATTAATTTTTAGAGTTAATTTAATTATTTTATAGTTAGTTTCAGTGCAATAAAGTTGGTTTCACCAGAAAAAATGAAACTAACAGTTAGTTCATACTTACAGATTTCAAATTGGTTATTGAATTTAATTTAGGGCCTTATTTGAAGTCCATTAGTGTAGGCGAATTTCAAAAATGCTAATTAAATATAGTTGAGCGAGAATATGAAGTCTACAATTAATTAGATTGGCCTTATTTGTAATGGTCATTCTTAAGTGTCTTTATATGTGACTTCTATAAGTAATTTTTTCAAGTTTAAATGTAATTATTCTAGAATAATTTTTGGATGTGTAACATATTGGAATTTTTTTCAGTAGCAAGTGAAGTGAGCACATAAAGTGCACATGTTTTTTTTAAACCACAAAAGAATATTTATAGGTTTAATTTATCATACGTATAACAATGTACATAAGCATACAAAATGCTCTTTCAATATTACAACTCATAAACCAAAACGTGCACATACGTTGATTTTTGGAGTCACATATCAGCCGGAGATTAGTTTTGGAGTAATATATACATGATCCGATAGTTGAACTTCAACCCAAAGGCTATGTACGTTAATTACGAAATTGTCTCAATTAAATAAACGAGATAATGTCAAGTAAAACATGCATGAAAGAAGATATAGTGGATAATGTGAATTTGTAGACACTGATATTCCATAATCTTAGGCTCTGTTATTTTCAACTGTAATTTTTTGAATTGAGCTGAACTGTAGTATAAAATATAATTGAGCAGAACTGAACTGAACTGAACTGAATGAATTTTCAGTTGAACAGAATAGAGCCTTACTACTACAACTTGTGTTTGGCAAGAATATTTTGAGAAGGGAAAATTACACTGGCTTCCCTCAATAAAGTGCTGCTAATCATCGTAGTCCCTCACATTTTAACAATAACACATAAGGACATGTTTCTTAAATCAATAACGAGATGGTCCAAAAGTCAACCCAAATTTCTTATGTAGCAGGCGGAAAATGATGTGCAGAATATAAAAAATAATTTTTCTTATTTTAATATTCAGATCTTCAAAAAATAATTGCAATTAACCCCTCTTACTTATTTGATACCCAGTTTATATCGCTAAAGTTTATAATAAATTCAAATCAACCCTCAATTCAATTTTTTTTATACAACTTCAATCAAAATAAATTGCAATCAAACTCTATTAATTTTCTAACTTCATAAACTCATAAAATTATCCAATTTTTTCTCATTCTTCCATTGGTGAAGGTTGAAATGATGCTTAGAGGTTCCATTCATCAATTATTTCCCTATTTTTCCATCAATCTTTCCCATTCTTTCATAGTCCAAGAAATTTCGAATTCGGACTCCAATTAAACCCGAATGCTGACTCCATTGATGGAGCTTGAAGCTCCATTCACGGAGCTTCAACGGCTCATCAATGGAGCTGCAGCTAGCTCCATCAGTGAAGCTGTTTGTGGTCAATAAATGGAGCACAAACAGCTCCATTAAATGGAGCACAAACAACTTAATTACTGAAGCTGTTTGTGCTCCATTTATTGGAGCACAACAGCACCATTAAATGGAGCTGTTAAGCTCCGATAAATGGAGCTCAACAGCTCCATCGATGGAGCTTTAAGCTCCATTAATGGAGTCCGAATTGGGCTCTAATTGAGTCCGAATTGGGGCTCCATCGATGGAGCTAAAAGCTCCAATGATGGATTTTTAACCTCGATTAATGGAGTTTAAAGCTCCATCAATTGTGAAATAATTTTGAAAACAAAAAAGGAGGAGAAAGATCCTTGCTTGATGATGTAGAACATAGTTTGATGAATAAAAAATGTTTGATGAAGATGAAGAATGATAAAATTAAGGTTTGGTGAAGGAGAGGATGAAAATGAATAAGTGAATTTTATTTGGGTCAATTGTGAAATTATTATAAACTTGAAATGGTTGATTTGCAATTTGCTATTTTAATTTCCACATGTAAATTCATTTTTTTAGTCGGTCAATGCAAAAATAAATTTTTGGATCAATATGTTATTTTTGAAATGTCAGGTACTACAATGTTATTACGAAATTTATTAGGGGGTCCAAATGTAATTCACCCTTTTGAGAAAGTCTAGTAATCATTTTGTATCATCTGAAAAAACAGCATCATTACATTATCATACTTGATATATTCGTGTCAACCAATGTCAACCAATAGCCATGCCAATTATTTTTTTAACTTCGTTAATGGAGTTGCTATTTGAATGTTTACAATTGCTAATAAATTAGCCGTTTATCTTAATTAAGTTATGTAAATCGAAATTGGACCCTTATAAATAATCTCTAGGTTGTATGTAAAGAAAATTATTGTTTGCCAGGAAATGGGGTATGGTTAATACTAACACCTTATATTTACTAGCTATCAACTATATATTGTGATAGACTGTTTATTGGAGAGAACCGAATCGAAATCACATATTTAGTTACACACATTGCATGTTTAGAAATATAAGTAAAGTATAATACAGGTTCAATAAAAAACACAATCTATTTTTGAAGTGAAACATATTCTCTCCCTTTGACGGTTTATCGCAAATGCTTGTATCTACGTACTTATAAGATAATTTGACCAAAATAATGTGATTTCGCTAAAATAAGGTCGTTTGGTAGACGCCACCTTATTATTTTAGTAAAAAATAAGATATTTCATGTACCTTACAGACATTTAAGTCATCTTATAAATCTCTATTTTCTTTATTAAGTTCAAAAATATCAGTCAATTTATCAGTCAATTTGTCAAATCACGTAGATCAAAATAAATTTCCAGCTACTTGAAAGTCACATTATGAATTTTCGGTCATTTTATGAGCTAGCTATAGTTTGGGTTAACCTTTCATTGGAATTTATTTGACTTTAGTCTTGTTATCACCAAATTCACTAATATATATATATATATATATATATATATGTATATATATATATATGTATATATATATATATATATATGCCAATTTGCATATGATAAAACTTTGTTTATACAATTGTCATTTGAGAAGTAGACATGATGAGCAATTGGCACAAATAATTACTTACATGGCGGAATCCAGCTAAGTGCATGTTTCATTTCAATACCCGCTAGATGCTCACCTAAATAATGCACTCATAGCTAATATATACTACATTTGCAATCTAATAAATCCATCCAACTTCTTTCTAAATCCAGTTTATATGCATACATAGCTAGTGTACTACATAAGTCAAGAAACTATGAAATTAGCAGCAAAAATTTCCCTTTTCTTCATTGCAATTCTGCTGATGAACCAAATGGCCAGTTTAGTGCATAATCCCGGTGACAAGAATTTGCTAAACAGGAGGACGCTTCGAGGTAGCTTGTCTCCACCCCCAGCACCACGCGCTGGTAAGTTAGTTGCCGCTGCTGTATCACCCCCTCCAGTGAAGATATTCACTATGCAAAATTGAAATCCGATGATCTCGACGGAGATTTTCACAAGGATAAATGCAATCCTCCTCGCTATAATAAAATTTGAAATACTTTCCTTTTCTCATCTTCTATTGCAACCGTTGTAGAACTATAAATTGCTACCTTAAATATTGTAATAAGTTTTACGTACATATCCAAAATCTTGTAATGAGTTGTTTGGTTGCTCATGCCCACTTTCTTACTCACTTTGGCATCATTTTGCATGTTAATTTTCTTGTATGGACTTGGGAAAAAAGCTGGCAACTGCATGGGCAGCTCTGTTATTGGCTGCTTGGGCATGTGCCCAAAATAAGACAATCCATCATGCCTATCATGAAGAAATTGGGCTATGGCATGTGCATGGTTGATTTTTGTGTGGCAGCTTATTTGATTTCACAAATACTAGAATGCGAAAAACACGATATGAGTGTTATTGTGATAACTAGTTACAAAAAATGGAAGAAGTACATGAAAATAATTAATATCGTTGTTTTTTCTATAGTGAATTGTATTTTTTCGATTTGAATTAGGTTTTGAGTTGGTGCAAAGTGATATGTTTTAATTTAATTGAAAATAATATTGGTTATCATTGTTTTTCTAATGATGAATTGATTTTGTTGGGGTTGAATCAGTGGTTGGAATTTAATTGGAAAAAAACATATTTGATTATTTTCTTTATGATAAATTGATTCTCTTAGGGTATAATTAGGACTTCAAATTATATTAGAGAATACATATTTATTTTTTTAATTAAAGTTTAATTTATATATATATATATATATAACATAGGGCTGGATTATGTAAAATGTTGCCAAATTAGTGTTATGAAGAAAGTAGGCATATCCAAACCAAACATAATGATCAGCAGGTTTCCAATGAGCTTCAGCCAACGGATTCTGAGCTCAACTGCCAAGTCTCATAGTATATTCTAAGAATTTCTCATCCATTTAAGGTCTACATAGTTCAGTCACCTCTTCAATTACAGAAGAACTGGCCATATTTTCCGAAGCATTAGACTTGGAGATCTAAACCTTATCAAATTCATTCAGTTCTATGTGGAATTTTGTGAAATTAGTTGTATTTTAACCATTATATATTTCAATGTTATTTTTGGTATATAGACTACATATGTAATTTTTATTAAATCTCATATAATTTTATATAGAAAAATTCGAAAATTAATTTGAACATATATTTGAATTCGCCGTGACAAGACGAATCCATATACACCAATCTTAAATACTATTATTAATTAAATAATTATTTTATTCATTAAATAAAATATAAATTTATTAAATAAGATACAATGAAATAATGAAAATTTAAAAACAGAGCATTTATTAAATTAATTCAATCCTACGTGGAATTTTGTGGTATTAGTTGCATTTCCAACCAGTATATCTTTCACTGTTTATTTTTGATATGTTTGCTGCATATATAGTTTTTATTAAATCTCATATAAATTTATTTACAAAACTCTAAAAAATATTTTGAGCATATATTTGAATTCACCGTGACAAGACGAATCCATATACACCAATCTAAATTATTATTATTAATTAAATAAATCATTTTATTCACTAACTTAAAATATAAATTTATTAAATAAGATAAAATGAAATAATGAAATTTTAAAAATACATTTGTTCGAGATTTTGAGTGGTAACATATAATAATAGAAAGCGATTGTTCTTGGATGATTAAATCTCTTAAATCGACAAATTTTAGCTTTGCACATTTATTTCACTTTTCAAAGAAATTCAAGTATTTGATGGAGAATTTTATTCCATGAAGTTTTGACAGGTTAAACGTGAGACTAACGTTTTAGCACATAGATTATCAGTTGGGTGTTCTTATGATGTTGATTTGGTAGATTTGTATTATCCACCCTAGGGGTCATTTCGATTATTTTATTTTATCTTTCCATTCTATTTATTATTAAACGTAAACTATATCGTGGCATATTGCCACGAAAGTTTTATAAAATTAGTTGCATTTTCAGCCAGTATATCTTTCAATGTTTACTTTTTGTATATTGGCTGCATTATATAGTTTTTATTAATTCTCATATAAATTTATATACAAAACTCCGAAAAATATTTTGAACATATATTTAAATTTGTCGTGCCAAGACGAATTCATCTAAAACTTTTCAACTTTATGACTCGCATGTTTTCATAAAGTCGGCTAACAACAATATTATCAACTATAAATGTGTACTTAAATGCAACTCTATGCATATTCTTCTTGAGTTGTTATTTTTTTTTATTTGATTTGGATCAAGATCAATTTGATGTCTCTATTTTTTGACAATAGGCTTAATCAGATGGGGTTGGAGTAGTTATAAAATATTATTCGGGACATATTTGACTCGGATACGAGAGGAATACCCTTTATTTGTGATTCTTAATAGACAGAGGTTGATGCGGAAAAATGTAGAGTCAAAGTTTACACTGTGCGGCTTGGATAAGGATTAATTACCTTGAGCACGTGTTCGTTCTCCACCATCACGTAAATTAGTTGAGTTAGTGTTATCATTGACAAAATGTGGCTAAAGTACCCTGCAACTTAGTAGTAAATAAATTAAATACATATGAGTAAGTTGATGATGTATACAAGCATTGATTATAATTTAAATGTTTATAGAGATCTCTAAGGTTTAACTTTTATTCCGGTTTTATGTTTTTATTTTCACTGTGATTTTTATATTATTTTCGCCTAGCCGTGCTCTTTTTAGCTCCAGAAGATAGAAGAGATACGCGTGAGCTAATTGGTGGTGTGTTGATCTTTACATGTCTATCAACAACATTTTACATGTGAAGACTTTCAATTTCCTTTTCTTTATGTATAAGATTTGATCGATGGGATGAGGTATAAGGGTTCTCTTCTCTACGGTCTCTGGCTGGAAGGACTGATTCTGTCCAACCTGAATTCAACCCTGTTCGAAAATAATGATGTTCAGGTTAGGTCTGACATATAGGCGAACCCGTTCCATACCTTTGTTACAAGACCCAATTCCGCAACATTTTATGATTAAGACTTTGTTCTCTTCGTCTGAACATAACTGAACATATATGAACTTAAGTGTAGTATAAAATTCAACTAAGCAAATTCGAACTGAATTGAACTGAAATTAATGGGTTTTTAGATGAAGAGAACAGAGCCTAAGTTAGTAAACACTACATTTTTTTCCCGTGTGTGTGTATGTTGGGGGGGGGGGGGGGATCTGTTACTCTCTATGTGGGGAAACTCTCTTCGATCTCCATAACGAGCCCGTGAGGGGGGCAACTGATCCTCTATAGGCGGGAAAATTGTCTTTGATCTTCTCTTTACTTTCTTGGGTCTGGCAGATACTCTCTAAGCGGGGAAACTCTCTTCTATCGTCTCTCTACTTTCTTCATCCATAACGGGCCCGCAAGAGGGGGGGGGGGGGGGAGGTTTGTGAAAAAACAACCGTACCATGTGAAATTATGTTTGTAAAATAATAATTTTTGTATCTTTGGTGGGGTGACGCATACCGCCGCGGGGTTGTTGGGAACCGATGGGTTGAAAAAAAGCAACCGTAACATGTGAAATTATATTTATATAATATTTTTTTGTGTGTGTGGTGGGTGACCGCATACCACTGCGGGGGTTGTTGGGAACAACTCTATTGATTGTGTTGTATACTTTTGTATTTTATTTTGGTTCCGTTTGAGGAATAATTTAAAAAAAAAAGAACATGTACCGGTTACTAATTAATAGGTTGGGTATGGTAGGACCCTATTTTTACATTTTCTATAGTTAACATAAATAAACACTCAATGATATAATATTGGATGAAGAAGCACTACCGACCGACACCACCATTAATGTTGTTCACATAAATTTGACTATCTTATTTTCTTGATTAATTTATTTTATCATCCCCTCTCTATTTATTATTAAAATTAAACTATACCGTGGCATCCGTGGCGATGCCACGGGTTAGTACTAGCTAAGATCGCGCGGAGGTAATGAGATCATCAAGATTTGACTTCCCAGCCATGAATATAACAAATCATTTAATTTCAATCCCACCAAGAATATCGACACATTTTTCCGTTGAAGCTTCTACCAAATCTATATCTATATGAAAAGAAGCGTATTTCAAGCCTTGTGGTTAAGTCATGTGTCATGTTGACGTGGCACTATTGACCATTCTTATTGGTCAGTTTTTTTTTTCAAATGTATTTTGATTGGTTGTTAGAATTTCAAATTTGGTATGTTGGTGGTGGAACATTTTAAGTATTTAAGATGTAGTGCACCATATAACTCCCATGATTTATTTTTAGTATGTTGAATCCATATATAATTTTTATTTAATCTCATATATATTTATCTCCAAAACTCCAAAAAATATTTTGAACGTATATATAGATTCAACGCGACAAGACGAATCCATAGACACAAAACTTGAATATTTTAATAATTAATTAAATTATTTATATATTAAATAAAATATTATGTTGGTTTATTAAATGATAGAAATAATAAAATTTAAAAAATAGAGTATTTATTAAATACTTAATACTCCCTCTATTTATCAAAGAAATCAATATTTATTTAGGTAACAAATGTATACTTTAAAAATTAGCAATAAAGTAACGTATTTGATTAAATAAAAACCATCATCTTATCAGCATTTACGTGAATTCTCACACGTTTTCTACTTTTTACTCATTATATATTCAAATATTACCTTCTATCTTATATACTCACTATATGAAACATTTTGAATATAAATTTCACAGATATTTACAAAACCCACCCCTCCAAGATGGCCACTTTGCAGATTGATACCTGATGTTTGAATAATTACAAAATCCGCCCTTACATTTTTAAAGTAATTACATATAAACCCAAAAAGTAAAAAATTCTCTATTTTTATTTTATTTTACCATTACCTTTATTTTCACTTTATATTTTATCATTTATTTTTAATCATTCCATTTAAATATTTCATTACTTCATATTTTAAACCCCCATTTTTCCTTCTTCTCCAAAACTCCTCACCTCTACTTCCACCATCATCTCCTCCATGGCTCCACCCTTCATCACCACCACCACGCACAAATACCATGGAATCTTCATCACCAGTCCACCACCACGAACCACCATGGATGCTCGAAATTGAGCTTCCATGGAAGCTTCAAGAGAGCTTCATGTCCATGGAAGCTCAAATTGACTTCCATGGACATGAAGCTCATCAAGCTTCCATGGAAGCTCAATTCGAGTTTCCACGGAAGCTCTTCTCCTACATCTTCTTTTTCTATTTTTATGTTTTTTAATTTTAATTTTAATTTGTTAAAAAAATTCTATGGAAGCTCGAGAGCTTCCATGGAAGATGGAAGCTCCAGACATTTTTTTTAAATGTTTTTTAAATAATTAAATGTGGGAGTTTGTTGAATTTTCAAATAATTTGAGGGTTGATTTCAAATATGTTTTTGGATGATAATATGAGAAAAATTTATAATTGGGTATATTTTGTTAAGTTTAAAATATAAGGGGCTCTACTGTAATAAAACTTACAATTGTAATTTTATTTTTCCATTAAGTTTTGTTTTATTATGTATTTTATCTTTTCTTTTTTCTCAAAAATGAAACTTTAATGTTGGTCAACGATTTTGGGTGTGGACGTAATTGTTCAAACATCGGCTATGAATCTGTAATTGGACAATCTTACAGCGGGTCTATTTGTATATGACCCATAAATTTCAATTCATATATATATTGAGGTTGTTATGATTGAAAATTAACTTTATTAGATTATTAATGAATTATTTTAAGGATAAAATAAGTAAAGTCGGTAAAAGATCTTAGGTGTTGCATAGCCAACTGTGGTAGCAGATTGGTTGCCCCTAATCTTGGTATCATATTAGCTAATTTTGATGTTACGGTTGAGTACGTAGAGCCTGCATAGGGGTGGTATTAATTAGTGTTGTTGATAGACATCAACCGGGTCAATGTTATTGCTTGGCGTCAAAATTTATGTCATATGGTTTTTTTCTAGAAAGTGTGGAAGGTTTAACTGACAAATATTAGCAACTGAATTGGTTCGAAATTCTGAGTGGCAACATGTAGTAATTAATTAAAGCGGATTTCTCTTTGGGGATTAAATCTCTTGAGTCTACATATTATAGATTTGCGTTTTTTTCATTATAGAAGAAACCGAGGCATTTGATGTAGAATTTTGTCCATTAGTAGTTGCTATGCTCTAATTTTATTATTATTTTTTTTTTCATGATCAATCTTTCGAACTATTATTCAATTACATATTTGTTTTCGAGCAACACCTAGATGTTGAAATGTTTCCTATATTCTCAAATCTCAACTGTTACATTTAGTTGTGAAATGGGACATATGATTGTAAGCTTTATTTATTTGATAAACATGCATAGTTCTTGCTTGGAATTGGTTACATTTGAAACTCCTGATGGATAAGAAATCGTCTAAATCGAGTAAGCGTTTACAATCTCAAGATCAGACTCCACGAGATTGAATAAATTTGAATGAGCGGAAATGTTCAAAATTATACTATTTTGAAAATATATTCTACATGTATTAGTTGTTTATTCATTAGGTACTCACTCAGTTCATATAACTGTTCTATCATCCGTGCACACAATAATATCCTTGCATTTACTTCAATGGATGGAAAATAGTCAAGGAAGTGAATAAACGAAAATGTCCTTATTGTTGTTAGATAGGTGGCTAAAATGATCACAAGATTGGCCCACTCTTGCCCAACCAAGGACAAACTCCAAAAATTCGCCCAACGTTGCATATATGACACTGGACACGGAATTGACAACATGATCAATGCTCTCGGGTTCGTTTCATTAAACATCTACACTCAATTTTATGTATCTTTCACATATTTCGTTTCAAACAAATTATTAGTTATACATCATTTAGTATCCATTAGAATTATAGATACTCTATGATAAATAATTTATTTTATTATTATGGTAAAGCCAAACCAATGAGGCTGGTGTGAAAACTGCTACTATAACATTGATCAAAACTATGGTGGAAGAGTACAATTCATATGCAAAAGCATACAAGACGACCAGATATCGCATCTCCCTTGATAATGCCCATGAGGTAGGACTTCAACTTAATGCAAGACGCCAGGGGATGAGCAAACTTACAATTTGCTTACTACATCAAAATGGCGATGATGCTATAGTAGAGGGTGATGTGATAACTTACATGCAAAATATCATATTATGGTTGATCAGATGAGGAATGGGGACTTGAAGCACATAACTGAGTTTCGATGCTACCTTATTTTTCAATATCCATTACTTTTCGTCCATGGAGAAGAAGGATGGTATATCGATATAGTATTGTGAGTAAGATGCCAAATCTTATTCTTAGGGAGTTCTTAATTAGCTTTTCGGATACAAGATAGGGAGAATGAAGGTCATCAACTCATATTTAGCCAGACGTCATTATTACAATCATTATTGATTCTAGATGAGATATTATATTTGGAGGACGTTATGCTCCGTTTTGAGAGCTAGAAGAGATACAATTCTCCCAATGGATTCCTTAGGTATCATATCATTGATGCTTCCGAGGGTCTGAACTACTCAATCAAGATTCGATATACCATTCAAGATCCATTTAGACTTTGTATGCAGTAAGATTAAGCTTGATTCTGATGCAACATGTCTACTCAAAGAAATGCAGGTTATGATATGGGACGGGACTACAATGACCTATATGCGTTGTTTTGAAGCGCTTGATAGGAGTTTGGAGGATTTTATGCACCGACCAGCCTCACCATTCGAGGGTTTGGTTATTGTATTTGTCGGAGAATTTAGACATATATTGCCAGTGGTTGCGGGAGGGTCTAGATCTAAGATTGTTGATGCAACAATATGCTCATCCAAAATTTGGAATTCGTGTGAGGTCCTCAGACTTATAAAGAGCATGCGACTGCAGGTAACTAAATGTTTGTTTCACTTATGGTATGATTTTAGTAATTTGTATCTTTCTTTATATTTTGTAAAGTGTGTTTTGTGTTTTTAAGTTGGTACGTTAACAATTGAGATTCATGAGACTAGAGAATTCGCAAAGTGGATACTATGAGTTGGTGATGGAGTTGCCGACTGTGATAATGACAATGAGGTTGATATCAAGATGCCAGAGGACATTCTTTTTCAAGAAGTGAGAGATCCTATTCCTACCATTGTCCAAAGTACATATCTATCCTTACTTGAGCAGTAAGATTATGCTTGATTTTGATGTAACATGTCTACTCAAAGAAACAAAGGTTATTATATGGGACGAGGCTACAGTGACCAATATGCATTGTTTTGAAGCGCATGATAGGAGTTTGAGAAATGTTATGCATCGACTAGCCACACCATATTTGGTGGTTTGATTATTGTATTTGGCGGAGACTTTAGATGAATCTTGTCGATTGGTTTCGCGAGGGTCTAGATCCGTCATTGTTAATATAACAATATGCTCATCCAAAATTTGGGAATTTAGTGAAGAGTATATTAGTGGTTTGAAAGGGGGAAGTCTATGGGAATTTGCGAGTTTTTTTCATCACCTTTTCGTAACCATGTTGTAATCACGCAGCATGTCGAGGCTTGAGTAAGTTTGGAACAAAACATGGACTTTATTATCGCATTTACATTATGTACAATCAACAAAGGTTACTCAACAATCCTGGTACACTAAATTTAAATACTATATTACACATTCCCACATACAATGACAATCAGTTTAAATTTTCTATGTAATTTTCATGTAACGATAAAGAACTCTTCAGCCAGGTTTGAAATTCACTAATGAACAAATAAAAAACATTGCTATTATGCAAGTACAGAAGTTACCGAAGAAAAACTACAACAATCTCAGTTCATTTGACGATATGCCCGTGCCGGATGAGTTTGTTATATAAAATGCTAAAAATCCATTCATTTTGTATTAGATGTTCTATGTTAGAGTTGCAATGGAGCATAGCACGATGGTTTATACCCACAATTAACTGATGGATAACGTGCCATATATGAAATTATGTCTATTGTCGATGGTCAAAATGGCGAAGTATTCTTCTTATACATCTGCAGATGGACCACAAAAACCTTTATATAGAGAACGATGTCCCCTGTTTTTTAGGGTAGAGAAGATATTGTAATTCCAGTTGCGTCCAGTGGGCTTGCATCACTCATTCTTTATAAAGGCAGGCCAGTAGTCCGGCATATTCAAGTTTCAGAATACCATTGCATATCACGAGGACTCAACATTCAATAAGCTTATGATTCAGAGGTCACGGGAATGCTCAAGGATGCTCGGCTTATTATTTGCGATAAGGCTTTCATGACAAACCAACATTGTTTGAAGCGATCAATAGGAGCTTGAAGGATGTGATGGGCCGTTCAGATGAGCCATTTGGTGGGAGTGGTGATTGTCTTCGGCGGGAACTTCCGACATATTTTGCCCGTTGTTCCTGGAGGAATAGTTATAATATTGTGAATGCCTCTATATGCTCCTCTAGGATATGAGTTGTTGTGAGGTGCTTCAACTGACAAAGAACATGAGATTGCAGGTAAATGACCCGTTTTTATCTATATACCACATACTTATATCATACTCCCTCCGTCGCGGTTTCATCTTCCCGCAGGCCCGGCCAAAAGTTTTAAGATTAAAATGAATAAAGTAGGAAAGATGGTGATAAAGTATGAAAAGAGTGAATAAAGTATGACAAATATTGAATAAAGTAGGAGATATAGTGAATAAAGTAAGAGAGAGGTTTTCCATTTAATGGATGAGGTTGAAATTGAGACGTCCCAAAATGGAATGCGGGAAGTTGAAATTGAGATGGAGGGAGTATTTAACTTATCATTGTTTACGTCCAATTTAATCCTATACAGACTGATTCGTCATTGTTCAAAATTAAAGAGATGAATGAATTTGTTGAGTGGATAACACATGTTGGTGAGGGCATTACCGCTGGACCTAATAATTGTGGGTTCATATCAAGATACCGAAGTTTTACATATTTGAGAAGTGAGTCATCCAATTTAAACTATTATAGATAGTACATATCTTTCGTTGTTGTATCACTTAGGCGATCCATCACTTGACCCTGTATATTTCATCACCGGGATGTTCTTGCACCTACAAATGAAATATTTGATGATATAAATCAATTTTTCATGTCGAAGATGTCAATAGATAGCATTGAATATTTGAGCGCATATAGCATTGCTACGGAAGATAATTTTGAGAACGGTCTCGAACATGTTTTCACTATAGAATTTTTAACAACATTAATTGATCTAGATTGACTAATCTCAGGATCATACTAAAGGTTGTGTGTATGGTAATGCTTCTGAGAAATATAGATCAAACTTTCGAGTTGTGGAATGGAACAAGGCTTATAGTTACTAATCTTGGGAAACATATCATCGAGGCAAAGATGATATATGGAATCAATGCATGCCAAACGGTTTTCATTATGAGGATGATGATGAGCCATCCGATGGGATGTAGTTCCCTATCAATTGACTGGAGACAGCTCCCTATATTCGCCTGCCTTGCTATGACCATAAATAAGAGTAAGTGACACTCTCTCTCACACGTTGGCCTCTACCTCCCCTCACATGTATTCAACCGTGATCAGTTAAATGTTGCTCTTTCTAGAGTTACCACCGGGAAGGGCTTGAACGTAGTAATTTGCGACGTAGAGGGTAATACATATATATGACACGGCAACAAACGTAATTTATAAAGAAGTGTTCGACAAGTTATAAGTTGATTTTATCTTTTATGTGTGTTTTTTATAGAGAGATGTTAAACGTAGGACAATAAAATACTAAACGCAGGACAACTTAAACTTAATTACACGTGAAGCCCATATATAGCCAAATTTGCATTACATAGACTTCATATTTTGAATAATTACAACAAGATACACTTTTAATACAAATAAATTAAAATAACGAGGTTGATGGTTTGTACGTTGACGAAATCAAACATGAGCGGAAATCTAAGTGAAGAAGAGCCCTATCTTAATGTGAGTGATAAAGAAAGTGAAGAAGAACCACCATTGTATGAAGATGGTTATTTTCAGGTATTTATGTACTTATATGTGTTGTTTTAAGCTATTTTTACAGAAAAATTCAAGAAAAAGAGGGTGTTTTTCGAGTTGATGCCGCCAAACCGTAACTGGATATTGGCGCCGAACCCTAGCGCCTTCATCAGCTAACCCGCGCCCATATTCATGGCCGGTTGTGCTACATGGCGCCGAAAGTAAGCGCCATTAAGCAGGAACGGCTGAACAAAATGTCGCTAAGTCTATATAGCGTTGAGATGTAGCGCCAAGAGACGGGATCCGCGATCGAATACATCGCTACCTACAGTGAGATGGCGGCGAGATCCATAGCCACATGTGGCTGATGGCTTTGATTGTTTTAGGCGGTGAATAAAACTTGAAGCAACACTAACCTAATTCTTCCCTCTTCTTCTTGGTGAATTGCTCATCTTCTTAATTGATTAAAGCTTTTGTGGTTTTTTGGGTGTTGGAACTTGGAAGCGTCTGTTGTTTTAGGGGTTTTGTGACTGACTGTATTGACTAATTAGGGGTTTCGAAAATTTATGACCGAAATGATAATTTAAAAAATAAATGTAGATACTTGATAATAATATAAAATAGAGATTTAATGTGTAAATGTTTTTAAGTTGTCATGTATTTAGTATTTTATGTCATGCGTTTAGTATTCGTGTTTATATATATGGTTTTGTTCAATTTCACTAATTTATATTATGCACTTTTCAACATGTAGGGGTTACTTCCGATGCAATGTTGAAGCGATTAGATCATGCATTTTATCGCCTTACAATTTTTATATGTTTCTCAACTTCAACATGTTATTATATACATTTATTCATTTCTTATTTTAATTATTTTTTCATGCCCCGTCGAGTATTGACGGGCCATTAACTAGTGTACCTATTAAGGAATCTTGAATAGTTTAGAAGATTTATAATTATTCTCTTACCTAAGTTATAGTTAGGTGTCTTATATATATAGGTTTGTTAGACCCGGTCTTACCCCCGGTGGTCTCATCCTCTATGGGACCCACTGCTACAGTGAGAGGGTGAGACCACTGGGAGTAAGACCGGGGTCGAATTTTCCATATAGAGAGGAGTTATGTAAACAATTGAGAGAATGAGAAATATAATTAACAATTCATTATTCTATAGTACCAACCATGTTAACTGTACACAAACCGCAAGTACATTGTAAACCCATCTATAATTCGAGTGCTCATCAACCGTGTTTTATGCCTCTTTTCGACACTGAACATGAGTGACACTGGGTAGTTAACAATACATGACATATCATACTTTCAAGTCTCAAGAAGAACATGCTTTACCTTGTTCATTTTTGATAGAGTGCGGAAGAGATATAAAGATAAACAGGGATTTTAATACGTAGAAATCCACAAAGAACTGATAAAACGATAAAATCCAGTACTATCAAATAGAGCAAAGCTCAAGATACATGGTTTGATAATTGATTAAACCCTAGCTAGCTATCACTACAAAAAATACACTGTTTAGCGACGGATTCTAAACAGTGCCGATCCGTCGCCCCAGCCCTGGCGACGGATAAAAATTCCGTCGCCCCACTGGAGTTGTGGCGACGGATAGATAATCCGTCGTCCAATTCGCGACGGATAGGACGATGGATTATCATGTTTGACTTTTTTTTTATTTTTTTAAAAATCGATTATTGGCGACGGATAAATTCTATCCGTTGCCTAATGTAACGACGGATTGAATCTATCCGTCGCCCCATATAACGACGGATAGATCTACCCGTCGTTACGTGAGGCGACGGAGACGTAATCTATCCAAATGCATATCTTGACGGATAGAATCTATCCGTCGTTACATGGGGCGACGGATAGAAGCGATCCGTCGCCCAATGTATTATTGGAATTAGTGACGGAATCTCAAATTCCGTCACAAAATAAATTTTTTTTTTAATTTTTTTTTTATATTAATCCCTGTTTTTCGTAGTTCACCTATTCAATCAATATAATGTTCGAGAATAAATCAATAATACGGAAAATGTTTCAATAAATGATAAATAATAATAAATCAAGTGTAAATATAATAAATCAATAATACGGAGTATAAAGTAATATCCGGAGCAGGAGAAATTATCCGTACAAGTGTAAATATAATAAATCCAAACGTACATGAACATAACTAGCTACCAGACGGGGTGAAATTTGGCGACATGACATCGCCTCCATACAGAAAAGGCGCTCGTTCTCCTCCCTTCGTTCTCTGTCGCGGCGCTCCATCTCGTCCCTTTGTTGCTCAATCTCTTGAGTTAGTCGAGCAACTTGTTCCCAGACCTACGACTGCACCATTTCCGAGACCTGGTCCTGTGTGTAAATCGGACGTCTAGACTGCTGGGATGATGATGAGGAGCACCCCGGACTAGCCAAGCTCAAACCGAGGCTCCTGAGTCCATATATCTGTCCTTTGCTGTCCGGTTTGTTGACCTCTAGGAAGATGTTGTCCACTTGTTCAGTTGACAACACATCACCCGTCTCGTCATCCTGCCTCGCCACCTGAGCATCAACCTCAGCCTGAAATCGTAAATAGCAGATATCATGATCAGTTACTGTTTTTCAAAAATAACTTGCAATAGTGTACAAATATGAAATTTAAGCAACATAAACATACCGCAATAGACGAGGCCCGACAGTCGGTCCATACCCATATACGCTTGGCCTTCTTGAAGATGTCATACTTGGATGTGACCTCCCCCGTGCGATCTGAACAACATATGTAGTCAACAATTTATCATCTCACAATTAAGTAGTCAGAGACACAATACATACACGTAATGGTAGATTGAAAAAAAACATATATATACATACCGATTGGTAATAATCAGTGACAGTAGATCACCTCCCAAGGTGGTGAACGGCCCTCCCGCGTCGGTCGAGACGCCAGTTACATCTGTTGATGTAGGCAATGTCACAGGCATCGATTCGGCGATGAGGCATCCCAAAGGGCCCACTCCTCTGCATCAACCTGTGGAGGCATTGGGCCACCCCGATCGAATGGCCTTCCAATCTGAGACCATGTCCTCAGAGTTTAGATCCCACAGTCTCGTAAACACGCCAGATCTGTGGGATCAACCTACTGGGAATGAAGTACTCCTTCTACATTCCCAATTTCATACAACATCCAAAGTGAATACATACATATATAACGTCACCATGTTACATTAATTTAATAAGATACAACAACATCACAAATATTGTGACTAACATATCACCCAAACAAAGTGGCTAACATACCACCCAAACAAAGTGGTTAACATACTACCCAAACAAAGTGGCTAACATACCACTCACATTGTCCTAAATTTTACTAACACAATGGTGACTAACATATCACCCAAACAAAGTGGCTAACATACCACCCAAACAAAGTGGCTAACATACCACTCACATTGTCCTAAATTTTACTAACACAATGGTGACTAACATATCACCCAAACAAAGTGGCTAACATACCAACCAAACAAAGTGGCTAACATACCACTCACATTGTCCTAAATTTTACTAACACAATGGTGACTAACATATCACCCAAATAAAGTGGCTAACATACCACTCACATACAGTGACTAACATACCACTCACATTGTCCTAAATTTTACTAACATAATGGTGCTAACATATCACCCAAATAAAGTGG
The DNA here is from genome assembly GCA_026545765.1 of Plantago major. Lineage (NCBI taxonomy): Eukaryota > Viridiplantae > Streptophyta > Magnoliopsida > Lamiales > Plantaginaceae > Plantago > Plantago major. Next base: position 98,288,933 of record CM048839.1, read on the forward strand.
CTAACATACCACTCACATTGTCCTAAATTTTACTAACACAATGGTGACTAACATATCACCCAAATAAAGTGGCTAACATACCGCTCACATACAGTGGCTAACATACCACTCATATTAAAACGATTATAATTACAAACAAAGGAATGTCATATTTTAACTTACCCTCAGCTCATCGAAGTACTCGGCCCTCATGCGGTCCGAGATGTGAGACCAACACTCACCACCCAGCCCTGGTGGCTCTCTCCTGCTCCGGAAGATGTCACCTAGTTTGTTGTGGAACTCCCGAGGCCATAAACTATTGTCAATGTATAAGATACAAGAAACAAATATCTATTACTTTAGTACAAAAATTTATACTTGTCAACTATCATAAGTTATGTTTTACATATTTAAGAAGAATGTATAATACTTACTTGGCAGGACCAGCAGGAAAAATCACAGGCAAGCCATTCCACGTGATGTTGGGATGATGTGGATCGAACACGAGGTAGGGACAATCGTCATGGTCGCCCTCCTGTATGTGTCTGTGCTGACTGGTAGAGCCCCGGCTGCTCTCTCCTGCTGTGGGGGTCTCAGGAATCCGAGACTTGCCACGACTACGGAGCCCTCCCTCCCCTCGCCTCACAGGCCAGCACTATCATGCGGCTGGCTGTGGGGGGGGGGGGACGATAGGTGCGTGGTCTCTGTCGCGGCATCTGCAAAAACATGTAACAAATACAATAAAATGTGTTAGTACCAGTTATAATAACACATATAATTACTCAAGTGTTATCAACTACTAACTAGTTATAATACACATAATATACCGTTATCGTCGTCCTCTAAGTCAATATATTGGTTCTCGTGCAGATCAAACAACTCATCATCTGCTTCTATGGGATTTTCTGCTTGTTTATCGACATCCTCTTGTTGGTACGAGTTGGTAATTGAGTCGTCTTTCTCAATGTACTCCACTTTCGAGCGAGCACGAATAGGTACCGCAGCTAACCATTCAGCCTTATCGCGTTTTCTGCTTGGATATTCAAGAAACACCACTTGTCGTGCTTGAGTTGCCAGAATAAATGGTTCATACTTGGTTCGGTACCTCTTCTTTTGGTTCACATCAACCATTTCATACTGCTCGTTCTTCCTCGTACCTCCTGGATTAGGATCATACCACTCAACATCAAACAAGAAGGTTCGTTTCAATGGCAAGCCGGAATATTCAATCCTCACTATTCGTTTTAGCTTGCCGTGGAAATCAAACAAAGCAGCGTCTCCATAATCTTCTGCACCCTTAACACACACCCCGGAGTTGCTTTTCGTCATGGCCGTGTTACATTCAGTCGTGTCGAACCTAAGGCCATTGACTATATAACCTGGGAATCTGTAGACCTTTTTGAATGGCCCTTCTGCGAGAGCCTTTAAGTATATGCATGTGACGTTGTTAATAGGATTCCGGACATAGTCTCGGAACCAATCTGGAAATTCTGTAGGAATTTTTGAGTCAAGTAGTTCCTCTAGTGTATCGTCTGTCATCTGAGGATTTTCTTACAAACAACGCTTTTTGAAAAAACTGTAAACAATGATTCGATGATAAGTCTATAATTGAAGTAGAGACTTACGTAGCTATATTAAAATTTAAACAAAGTGTTGCTCACCTCGCAAATAGTATCATATACGGGTCAACCTCAGCACAATTCGTGAGGACACAATATTGAGCTCCTTTCAACTCTTTATCCGTAAGATATTCTTTCTTAGCTGCACCAAGAGGTCTCCCTGATACCCTGAAGACAAATAGGGAAAACTCATCATCCGCTTGAACTTCGAATGTGTCTGCATTTCGATCCGGCCTTGATGTCTTCGTAGGGACGTGTTCATCAAAGTAATAAGAGTAGAAGGTTGCAGTTTCCTCTCGAATGTAGGCATTGGCAATCGAACCTTCAGGTTTACCTTTGTTGTTGACATACTTCTTCAATTTCCCTAAGTACCTCTCGAATGGATACATCCATCTTGACATCAAAGCAAGTCTCGCTTCATGTGGAAGGTGAACCGGCAAGTGCTCCATAGAATCAAACCACCTCGGTGGAAAGATACGCTCGAGCTTGCATAGAATCAGTGGTATGTTCCTTTCAAGATTTTCCAACGCTTTGTCATGAACCACCCTTGTGCCTAAATGTTTGAAAAATAAGCTCAACTCGGTGATAGCAGTCCATACATGTTTAGGTAGCAGCTCTCGAAATGCTACTGGGATAAGCCTCTCAATGAACACATGACAGTCGTGGCTCTTCATCCCATAAACCTTTGTCTTCTTCAAATCCACACACTTCTCTAAATTTGAGGCGTAATTATCTAGGAAACTCAATGCCCTCACCCAATCAAACAAAACTGACCTAGAAGCGTTGTCAATTGTGTAGCATGCTTTCGGCCACTTACCATTTTCATCCTTCTTTGTCAACTCAGGCCTTTTACACCACGTAGACAACTCGGCTCTAGACTTCGCTTGGTCCTTTGTTTTTCCCTCAATGTTGCAAAGTGTATTGAATAAGTTCTCGAACACGTTCTTCTCAATGTGCATGAAATCTAAGTTGTGACGGATAAGAAGACTGCTCCAATAAGGCAAGTCCCAGAAGATGCTTCTCTTCCTCCAACCACATTTTTTACCAATTTTCTCGTTATGCTTCATCCACCCAAGTTCAGTCACCTTCATAAGACCCAACCTATCAATCTCCGCAAGAATTTGTGCACCAGTAAGTCTTGTCGCGGCTTTTTTGTTGACGACTTTATTTTTCAAGAATTGATCCTTGTTCTTCCTGAACGGATGGTCACTTTCTAGCAACCTACGATGACAATCAAACCAACAAAATTTTCCACTACCCTTCAGTCTAAATGCATCAGTATCCTCCAAGCAATGTGGACATGCATATTTCCCTGCGGTTTTCCTTCCAGATAGCATGGAGTACGCAGGAAAGTCACTCACGGTCCAAAGAAGAGCTGCTCTCAAGGTGAAGTTCTTTTTGGTCGAGACATCATATGCAAGGATACCATCCGTCCACAACTCGATCAGCTCCTTGATTAGGGGTTGCAAGAAAACATCCAACGTCAGTCCAGGATCTTTCGGCCCAGGCACCAAAGTAGTCAGAAACATGAATGGCTCCTTCATGCACTCACCGGGGGGGGGGGGGGCAGGTTGTACGGTGTGAGCATAACTGGCCAACAAGAGTATTTTCGTTCACTCCCGAACAGGTTAAAACCATCCGTACAAAGTTCCAATCATACATTTCTAGATTCGGCTGCAAACTCTGGATATGTCTTGTCAAACGATTTCCATGCAGGTGAGTCTGCTAGATGGTCCATTCTACCATCTTCTGCATTATCCGAGATTACTCGCTCCTTGTGCCACCGCATTTTATCCGCAGAAGCACTTGAAGCATACAATCTTTTCAAACGAGGTGCTAGAGGGAAGTACCACATTTTCTTATGTGGGAGATTTTTCTTCCGTCGTTTCTTTGCAGCCCCCTCCTTGAAACGCTTGTACCGTTCCTTACCACAGAACTTGCATTGTATTAGATCTGCATCCTCCTCCCAATGGATCATGCACATTTTCGGACAACAGTCTATGGTTACCACAGGCAACCCCAAACCCCGCATCTTTTACTTCGCTTGGTAAAAGTTGGTGGGAACTAGGTTTTCTTCAGGACAAAGGTCCGACATTACATCAACCCATTCATTGAAGCTCGTTTCAGATTGCTGGCCATTAGCCTTACAACTCATTAGCCGAGCCAACAAAGATAACTCAGTGAGCTTACACCCCGGATAAACCGGCTTCCTTGATGATTCTAACAAGTCAAAGAACACCTGATCCTCGGGATTCGGTGGTTCCTCCACCTCCACCTCGGTTTCAGTGTTAGTTGTGTCCATGAACTCCGCCCCTGCAGCATCATACACCATTTGTTCGACTCGAACTCGAATAGCATCGCCTTCAGATGTACTTTGTTCCCCGACTTGTTCATTTTTTCTCTTCCTTCCATGCTGTCTGTATTGGTCATATGTATTGGACGGTGCTGCTTCCTCACCATGATGATTCCATACCTGACACGCAGGCAGGAATCCATTTTTCCTCAAGTGCTGGACTACCGCTGTAGGAGTCACGTATTGCTTGTTTCTGCACTGTTTCATTGCACAAGGGCACTTTATCAACCCATCCTTTACACAAGACGGATTTGAGATTGCAAATTCAATGAAACCTTCAACCCCTTTCAGAAAACTCGATTGAACTCTGCCATTTAGAGTACGACAATACATCCATGAACGATCGGTATTCATTGAATAATTAGATAATAACCTGATACATTTGAATTCATTAGATCGAGGTCTATCATTTACGATAATAAATCAATTTCACAATAATTCAATCAATTGCTACATAATATAAGTTATATTAGCTTCAATCAATTGTTACGGCATTACATAATATAAGTTACATTAGCTTCAATTTTACCATAATGTTTGGTTTCATATATCAACTAATGATTAGGATAAAACTCATCATTCTCTTGCAGCCCCCTCCTCACCACTTGTGACGCTCCCTACCACAGAACTTGCATTCCAACAGATCTACATCCTCTTCCCAATACACCATGCACATGTTCCGACAACCAAAAACGTACTCAATAGGCGGCCCCAAACCCCGCCTCTCCCTCCATACTTGGTATGCCATGGACGGTGCTTCCTCACCATGATGAATCCATACATGATACACAGGCATGAATCCATAACGTCGCAAGTGCTCGAATACTGTTGTAGGAGTCATAAATTGCTTGTTTCTGCAGGTTTCCAATGTGCAAGGACACTTTATCAACCCCCATTTGCACAAGCCGGACGTCCCATGGCAAACGCGATAAAACCTTTAACCCCTTCTACAAAACTCCTAGAAACTCTGCCATTTACCGCCGTACGATCGTACATCCATGAACGGTCGGAATTCATTGGATACTTTTTTAACCTGACACGTTCCAATTGATTAGATCGTATTTAATTCATTAGATCGATTCCAATTCAGATAAGAAGATTGTAGAGATTAATTGTTAATTATTATACGTTCCTTATAATTTCATGATTAATTATTAAGTGTTCGATATGTTACAAAATTTATTAAGTGTTTTACTACTACGAGTTATAAATTATAAATTACACGTTAATATAATCAACAAATTATCCGTCGCTCAAAACACTTAACTGCATCCTCGTAATTTAGTACATATACGAATTTATCAAATCAACCAAAACTACTACATACATACATACATACATACATACATACATACATACATACATACATACATATCAAATTAACTAAACTAACTAAACTAACTACATACATACTTAACATACATATCAAATTACACATACATATCAAATTACTACATACATACTTAACATACATACTTAATTAACATACATACATACTTAATTAACATATATACTTATCAAATTAACATACATACATATTGAATTACTACATACATTCATATCAAATTAACTAAACTAACTATCAAATTACATATACAAATCAAATTAATCAAATTACATATACATATCAAATTACATATAATTGATCAAATTAACTAAACAAGCTACTAGTACTACATACTTCATATAAACATACAATTGAGAATAAGTAGTCAAAAATCAAAAAAATCCCAAATTTCCAAAAGTTAGGGTTTAGCCAAAATACCGTTGATTCCGAAGAAAATAGCGGATGAAATTTGAAATTGATGAAAGAAACGAGCTCCTCGTCCAACGATCTTCGAATTGACACTAAGATTGAGAAGAATCATCAACAATTGGCCGGATTTGAGGAAGGAAATGAAGAAAAAACGGAGGAGAAAGGAAGAAGCAGAAACGAAAATGGCATTCTGCTGGGTGCCGATTCGTTAAAACCCTTCTGGGCCGACGGATACGTATCCGTCGGCCCAACAAGCGATCTGTCGCCCCGGAGCGACGGATAGTTTATCCGTCGCTCCGGTTCTTTTTCTTTTAAATATAAATATTAACGACGGATAATTTATCCGTCGTTAATATTTATTTATTTTTTTAAAAAAAAAAGTCAAAGTATGGGCGACGGATTAATAAAATCCATCGCCCATGTAGCGACAGATAACTATTATCCGTCGCTAGGTTTGGCGACGGATTCGCCAAACCTAGCGATTCGTCGCTATGGGGCGACGGATAAAATCCGTCGCCCCTTTCCGTCCCGTTACAACAGATTTCTTGTAGTGTATCAACTATAAATAACGAAACTAAACCCTAACGGGCTGACCTAGAAGACTAAAGCCCAAAAATGGCTTGGAAATAACGAATCCGGTCCAACTCTATATTTTATCAAATATTGTTCCATATCAATTTTCCTCGCAGATAAAGCAATCACTAAAGGTGCACTCCTAAACACTTTCAAAATGTCTTCTTTGAAAAACCCAAACCCCATAAGCTCATTAGACATCTCACTGGGGTTGTTAACAATACACGACATATCATACCTTCCGGTAAGTAGAACTGTTAAAATATCCCACATCACTTTGTGAAAAGATCATGCAAACAACATATAAGTTGGATAACCTCATCCCTTTAATAAGAACTTTTAAGGGGATGATGACCCAACTTCATATAGTATCAGGGCCAGGTTCAAGTTGATGATGGGTGCCCCAGCCTATTATAATTCTGGCGTGCCCAAGGAGGCTATTATAATTCCACGTGTAGAGCCGACTAACTGCGGTCTAGTCGTGAGGTGGCATGTTAGAATATCGTCCCACATCACTTGTGAGAAGATGATTATGCGAACAACATATAAGTTGGATAACCTCATCCCCTTAATAAGGCCTTTTAAGGGATGATAACCCAACTTAATAATAACCTATTTTAACTCCTTTATCTTTTTAGTGTATACTGCAACCACCAAAGGTGAACTCCTAAACACTCACAAAATGTCAACTTATGAAAACCCCAAATCCCTAATATTCAAATAGCACCCTTTAAGGATATCGAATAAACGTATAGGTCCTTAATGTTTCATAATTTACATTGTGGTGCAGACATTGTGTTCTCATGAAATTTTGTTTACATTTGAATCCAAAATTAAGTCAATTCATGAGAGATAAAGTGTGGTGACACAGCATGCCCATTTATTTCTGCTTTTATTTAGAATTATATGTTTTCTCTTAATACGTTTAACCCCTAAAACTTGTAATATATAACAAAAAGACCCAAAAATTTATTTCTTCATCTATCTACTTTTTTCATTAATAAAAATTTTAAAACATGTAAAGGAAAAAGAAAATGGAGCTTCCTTGAAAGCTCCTAAAGCTTCCATGTATGCTCTTAAAAAAAGAAAGAAAGAAAGAAAGAAAGTGGAGCTTCCAGCTCCATTAATGGATCTTCCATGAGGGAAGCTCCAGATTGGAGCGTTCGCCATGGAAGCTCGATTGGAAGCTATGTTACAGAGCTTTCATGGAATCTCTATTACAGAGCTTTCATGGAATCTCTATTTTTTATTTTTTTATTTCTTAATTATATATTGAATTAAAGGAAAAAGAAGGAATGAATAAATTAAATAATTTGGGGTTTGTTTGTTAGAATTTGAAAGTTTGGGGTATTTTTGGAGTGTTTTTTGTCAACATCGAAAAACAAAAAAATATTTGAGTCAAATGTGCAATAATAAAAACTTACATTCTTTAAAGAAATGTTTTATTTTGAATAAATGGAGGGGTAAATAAGACTTTTACACAAAAGTCGAACTTGCATCTGTATTTTGGACCTAGTTGTAGATTAAGAAACAGCAAGGACTCAAACGGAAACATGTCATCTTAACGGTAGTAAGATGTAAACATATCTTTAATGAACCTATGTTATCCTTTCATCACTTGCATTTATGGAATGCAACATTTATAGCTATGTATGTCATGCAGTGACGAATCCAGGAGAACATTTTAGGGGAGTCGAATTTAAAGCACATTTATAAAAACGAATATTATTTTTAAATAATAATATGAACAAAGGATAATGAAGTACAAAGTCGAGAGTATAAATATGAACAAACATGATGATGGGGATAAAATTGAAAGAGTAGAAATAAAAGTTATGAAAATGGTAGAATTAATGGGAAAAAAAAAAAGGAAAGTATGATGTAAAGAATAAAAGGATGGAATGAAGAAGTAGATAAATGATTATGCAAATAGTAGAAAATATAAGTATTGGAAAGAATAAAAGTATAAGGAAAATGCTAAAATAGACAGAGAAATGGAAATAGTAGAAATAATGAAAAGATCAGAGTAAAAGTAGAAAGAAAAGAAAACGAAAGTGATGAAATAGAAAGAGTGGTCAATGAATAAACAAAAGTAGACAAAATATAATGAATGAGATTCACACAAGGGATCGATCGAACACAGGACATCTAGCTCCATAGTCCATAGATCAAACCAGCTGGTGAAGGAATTAAATTGGTACTCTCTCCGTCTCAGAACAAATGTCACATTTTGACTTTTTACATTTAACTTTAGGAAGTAAAGTTTAATCATATAATTAACGGTTTAAGATTAAATCGAAGTCAAAGTAGAAAAATGTTAACTGCAAAAAGTCAAAATGTGACATTTATTCTTGGACAGAGATAGTATTTTATATTACTATTCTACTACTTGAACAGAATCCAGGGGAGTCCGCTGTCCCTGCTTGACCCCCTTTGGATCTGCCACTGATATCATGTTGATTCCGTACCTCAACTCTCTGAGTGAGATATCTCACAAAAGGTGATTATTGTTAGTTCCAGTATATAATAATCGAAGACAAAAGAATAAAATAAACAAACCGCCTTTCGTTTAAAACAAGTTCGATGCATGTGCTTGCACAGTTTCCTTAAAAAAATACGTCCCCTCACCTACAGTGCTTAGAGGAACGATGGTCGTTTGTTTCCCAGGATACAACGAAGGAACCCAATAGCTAGTTGCACTACTAGTTGTTCCGATGAACTTATGCAATGCCTGGATTATATGTGAAAGGGTATGGAAGAAGAAAACTGCAAGAGAAGAAGAGATGGAGTTTCTGGTGTGTTTTTTCCTTTCAACCCGGTGACCTATTTATAGGTGAGGAATAAATCAATTCAAATGTGTAATAGCTGAATAACTCTCATTCATTACACAAAGTAATGGATGAGAGTTATTCACAACAGTTTTACTAATTGGAAACTGTGCAAGCACACGAATGCCGGACCGAAATAGGCACAAGCGGCCAACGTCTCATAGACAAAGTCTGACTAGTTTTAGTACAAATCTGGCCAGGATTTACTGCCCTTGTGTGCCCGCGTAAAGAGTATTCCATAACCTTACAATCACACTTGAATAAGTAGAATGGTGCAATTGGTTATAAACTAGAGATGACTTTCATGTGCTAGCAATGTGGGATAAACACACTTAACCTTCCAACTTTGAGCACTTATCCCTCACTAACCCAATGTCCGTTTTGGGCATGCAATATATCAATTCGAAGCTCTTACATAGTAGCTTACGACTATATATTTTGTTTACTTAATTAACGAATAATTAAGAAGTGGTGTACTAACAAACATAACATTGTTTACTACAAGTTTTCCATCACAATTCCAACAATTATTACCATATAAAGAAATACAAGTTGGATTACTTGTTTTTTATTTGGACAGAGTGAAAAGCACCACTCTAGGAAGTCCACAATGTATGCTATGGCCTAAAAGTCCACTCACTACTACCACCAACTACTACTAATCAGTAGTTGTAGAGTAATTTACAAGTGATGACAGCTATGTGAACGCTGAACAGGTATAGTTGACAATTTTACTGATTTCAATATCACAATATATACCAGTCACTTATGGCCACCAATCCAACAATCCAAGAAACAGAATGTTTGGTCAATTCATATAATTGGTACAGACAGAGTCAAGAAACTGCAAAGCCATGAAAACAGCAATATATTTGTTTCTGCTCCTTGAAGTCTTGTTGCTGGAAGCAGGCAAGATACAAAGTTCCTGCCAGGAGAGCTCGGTACAAGGTCGGATGCTTAGAGGTGCCCTGAAATATCCTCCTCCGCCACGAGCAAGTGTACCGATTCGCTCAGGTGGCTCAGCACCTCCAAATGAATGCATTTCCGCACAACCTCCTCCACAACCACCTGGCCAACCACCACCACCTCTTATATATTAATTCTAGTACCTGGTTCGATCATGTGTATCTGGGTAGGGTCTGGAATCTGGATCATATACATTTAGGATCTTGTTAAGTACTTTTGGGCCAGATAACAACTTACCCATTGAGATACCTATACCATCGAGTATGTGTAGACGTTTTCTCTTTTCATTAAAAATAAAAATGTACATTCCTACTTTCCTTTTTTTTTTTTTTTTTTCCCTTTTGTGAATTGAAATGTAGTTTTTTCATTTCTTGTATTGAATTGGATTTGTTAAGGCTTTTGATATTGATAATAATGAGATGAGAAATGTAATACTCCATTATTCTTTTTAAAGCACATCAGTAGACTTTTAAACTATAATAATTAATAAAAAAAATTCATAAAATTACATAGTAAAAGTTTAAGAAGCAATATTTAATAATAATTTTATTAAGTAACAAAACATTATATTTTAAAATAAATTTATGTTCAAAATTGATCATATGGTTGACATAAAAAAATATTAATTATATTTTAAATAGATGGAGTACTTGTTGTAGGGGAAAATCTAAAAAATGGCACTTTACCTTCCGTTTTAGTTACCTATAGTTATTACAGTGCGATTTAGTTACATTTCGTTTACTTCGTGTCAAATTTAGATACTCCGTTAATCAAATTTCAAGGAAGCGATAATTTTGACCAAATTAGTAAGAAATACTCTCTCCGTTCCATTAAAAACTTCCTAACTTTCCTTTTTTGGTGTTTTGTTAGAAACTTCCTAACCCAAAAAAGGAAAGTTTTTTTATCCCACTAACTAATTCTTTATTATTTCTCTTTCCTACTTTATCATCATTTTATTCACTCCCTTATTTACTTTATCATCCATTTACAACTTTATCAATATACTACCACTCACAAACTAATATTTAACTAATTCTTCTTAAACAAAGAGAAATCAACCCCTTAGAAAGCTTTTAATGGACCGGAGGGAGTAGTGAATAAGAGCAATTTTAACAAAATTATTAAAATATTATTTTATATTATTTTTTTTCTAATTCGAAAAAAAACTTGATTTAATTTTTAATAATTTTAAAATCAGAGCGTGTGAAACCCACGATCCGACTTTACGGCAAACTCCACTAATTCACGCTTGTTTTTACTAATTCGGTTAAAATTAACAATTTCATTAAGTTTGAGTGAGTTTGACTACACGAAACATTTAAATTGGACACGAATTAAACGAAAGGCACGGACTGTAATAATTGAAAATGCCTAAAATGAAGTGTTACAAATTAAGGTACGGTTTATGGATTTTTTCCCACTTGTGGTACAAAGAGTAGCTAGATCAGAACTGAACATCTCATCTCATCTTAAACATCTTTAGTTAGGCTCCATGAAAATATTAATGAACTAATTTACCATGATTTCAAGTTTGTAAGATCAACGACCTGTAATCCATGAAGCTTTATTGAAATTTCTTATTGTCACACACTTCATATGTAATACCCGCTTGGTCGTCCAAGAAAGCCTGGACCAAGGAATGGTTGTTATAGTCCACTTTACCCTCTTTCAGATTCATACTCAGCTCTTACACTAGTCATATATGGCATAACTAAGAAGAAGAAGAAAAGTCATTGCGACTCGGGGTCCAATGTGCAGAAACCGTGTGATATATCGGAACTGTATTATATTGAATCCACTAGTCCAAGCTAATCATATAAATAGCCATTCAAGAACTAACATTTCATCAAAACAAAATTGTTAACCAATGAAAACAGTAATTAAGTACTACTACTTGTTTTTCTTCCTGGCGATCCTGTTGTTTATAGGAATGGCAGGTGCGACACGAAGTGTTAATCCAGGTCGTGAGGAGAATCCGCGACTTGTTCGGATCCTTAGAGCTAACCAGCTGCCAGTTCCTAAGCCACCGAATCCCAGCGACTTGAAGTCCCCAATATTTCGTTCGCCACCACCAATGCGTTGATGCCGCCAGGGCAGAGCCACTCGAGTCAGATGCAAAAGGAAAAATTAGTGAAATACGGAGTATTCTTTTATTTTTTAGTGTCCTTTACTGTAATAACATGATCAATTTTGTCATGGTTGAGACATTCTTGATTCAACCTGAAACTTTGGCAATCCTCTATGTACTAAACTAATAAATGACCCGTCGATACTCGACGGGGAATGGAAATAAAATGTCGTATATGTTATCTATAACTTTTTTAATAATTTTACAAAATTATAAATTAAGTTTATAATGTGGAGGGATTCTTGCTTCAACATTTCATACATAACCGGAAAAAAATGAAAGAGGTATATATATATTACTATTAGTAAACATAGTTTCACCAAAATGAGATGAACTTATAATTTTTTTTAATAACACTTATAATATATAATATTATTTCATAATTTGATGAGCACTTTCGATGGTTGCCCCCCACCCCAAAAAAAAACGGGTGTTGAAAACCGATAAATATTTAGCAGGTCATGACCCGCACCCGTTAATTTGTTTAGAAAAACGAATTCGTTTAACCTGAACCAAATTGAAACAAAAAATGCATGACACAGTTAATTGGATCGGGTGACAACAACCCACCCCGTAAAAAAGATTCACCAACCACCCCCCCCCCCCAAAAAAAAAAGATATTATCATTTCAAAAACATATTTTTTTTGCATGTATCGATGAATTTTTTGTGGGTCAACTCACATACACCCCGAAAAAAATATCAATTCACAAACATAAAAATATTTTTTAATGATTTTCCAATTCTTTAACGTAAACAGAGAGTGTGAGCGCCGCTCCTCAAATTTAATATTTTGCATACATAATTTGTATCATATGGGTCCACACCCCCCCCCCCCCCTCGAACCCCCTATTATTATTTCACTATAGAGGTCGGATTTTTTGGGTTCGAGTAGATGCTCGACCCGAAAAAACAATTATTTTGAACGGATATTGGCGAGTTCACTTTTGGTTGGATGGACCCGTTTGAAAGTCTAGATAAGAGTGAAGGGATATAGAGGACCACGTGAGAGATAAATGTCTCTGGCTCTATTTATTGTCATATTAGAGGAGACCGACGTAGGCAACCGTCTCCTATTGAAACCAAACCGGAACTTTTTCTCATGGATGAGCTCATTATCATTTATATGATGATAACCTTTTTCCTAATATTGATTCTAGATATCAAATTCACCTTAGTTATAATATGCTTCTTGGATTATACTTTTATAACCCGTTTGGGACGCTACCCGGACCCATTTGGGCCTTTTAACTTTTCATGGATCTTTCGGGTAGGAATCGTCCGTGAAAAGACTGGCAAAATGAAAAGAAAAAATGAAAAGTATCGAGGATCTAGGCCCTATATTGAACCCGTTCATCACCTATTTAAGACACAAAACCATATGATTAACATTTAGAGTAGGGTGTAAGTCCGAGAAGAATACAACCTCGACTTCCATGGAGATTGCCGACAATCATAATTTGTTTGAATGTAATGAATATTTTCCTAAAATTTTAGGATGAAGCAAATATATACTCCCCTCGTCCCCGATTTCAACTTTCCATCCCTCAAATGGAAAATATCTCTCCTACTTTATTCACTATCTTTCATACTTGTCAAATTCAAAGCTTATTTTCAACTCCCCCCCCCCCACCGCTTCTTGTATAATTGATGCAATGATTTTGTCTCCAAATTGGTTACTGGATGACTAAAAAAGACATCGATATTGTTAGAGTCAACATTTTAAATATGTTAAGAGAAATTTTTGCGATATATTGGTGATTTTAGTAGTAATGTGATTTACTAGAGACCGATGCGATCTCACGTTAAGGCTCGGGACGAGTTTGGGTAGTGCGGAGTGCACGCTTGTTGAGCTAACGAGTTATCGACCGCAAATACGAAGCAGGGGTCGAGGGGGCTGCGCCCCCTTGCGGGGTCGAGGGGCGGAGCCCCTCGCGGGGTGCGGGGCAGCGCCCCGACACGGGGTTGCAAGGGGCGGAGCCCCTGGCTGGGGTCCCGCTGGATAATATCAGAACCTCTCAACCGCCTTAACCGTAAAACTGCTTCGACTTCGTACTTCACAAATTGGAGGATTCGGTCTCCAGAAAAAAATATACGAAAATCTAACATCCTCTCTACTTTCTGATCGAAATTCATATAGCCTGAATTAGATTGCCTTCTTGGATTATCCCCGCAAGGAATTCGTGTAACCCAGGCTGTAAATTGGGTCGAATTATCTTGTTTGGAAAGTGACTACACGATCCAAAGAAGTTTCCAGGATTATCACCTCCCAAAATTTCCCCAACACGATAGACGTCTTTCAGAGTGATCAAATCAAACATCACATATTTTGTCCAAAGCTCGCATGTTTAGCTATAAACATCACATGTTAAAAATGCATGTATTTCAAGTATAATGCATACTTACTATACACATAATGTTTGAAGCTAACCATATATATGATGTTTGTACGTAAATACTAAATATGTAATGTTGAATTGAATTTGTATATTCAAGAGGCGATCTTTCACAAAAGTTTGTAATATGTACAATTTCAACTTATGTATAATTAATCAAATTGAGATAGTATTAGCATAATACTTCTCTCTAACATATTTTGTTGACTAACCCATACAATTGCAATGTAATCACATACCATTGTAATAGCATATAACTTACATTTCTTAATTACAACTACTGTGGTTTTACAAAAATGTAAATTATTGGTTTACTAAAATTTGTAACAAAATCCTTTAAACATATCAAATCCTTAAGAATTACAACGATAAATGCACACTTTCCAACTTTACTTAACCTTAACATTTTCCCTAAAACCATAAACATTTTTAATAAAACCTTACACTTTGTTTTCCGTAAAATATTAACTACTATATACAAACTTTTTTTTTCTGTTTTATTTCAGTGATTTTTTTTTAACGTTCTACATAAATAAAGTTAAAACTTGGATGTCTTATGTGGATCTGTTCATGTGTTTGGTTATCGACTCAAGTTGAGTTTTGCCAAATGAATATGAATTTAAAATGACAATATTTTAGAATAAACGCACACATATCGGTCGAGAGTATGATTTTAGCCCAATTGGTAATGTTAATGACCAAACAAATTAGGTTCTGTTCTCTTCGTCTGAACTGAACATAACTGAACTGAACGGAACGGAACGGAACAGAACTGGATTGTAATATAAAAATGAACTAAACAAAATTGAACAAAACTGAATTGAAATGAATGAACTGAACTGAACTCAACTGAAATTAATGAGTTTTCAGATGAAAAGAATATAAATCGGTCGAGAAAGCAATCAATCTCCATGGGATAATATTTAAAATCCATTATATGAACATTTGCCATTATATTTAAATTTATGCTCAAATACGCATCGTGCTGCCATAATTTACTACTTAATCAGCACACATTTTAGTGATAATAATTAGTCCTAATTTAAGAGATAATAATTTCATCGGTAGGTGCAATTAGATGGGAAGGTATAGTAAAATTTGATTGAAATCAAAATACTTCCACAGTTAAAGAAAATATACAAATGGATAATCGACCAATAACAAATTGAATTTCATACTTAATTTAGTTATATACGGACCTATATCGTTACTATAATACATCTTATATTTGTACAAAAGCACCTGCATTCTTAACTAACCATCTTACATTTTGATTAATAATATTAATGATTGTTCGTCTTTTTTATTATTACTATAGACGATCTTTGAAGAGAATCACACATTTTTATTTGAACGTTTCCATGAAAATTTTAAATTATTTTAATTCTTATTTGACGAAATAAATAGGTGAGGGACATAGTACTACATTTTCCATTTGAACTTTTGAACTGACCAACTATATGGATGAGATCTAAAGACGTTAATTGGATTTTAGGCTGTTTTCTTTTCTTTTTTTTACATATTTATAAATATCAAACTTTCATAATGAAGTAATATTTCCAAAATTCAGACAATATTTTGAATTTCATGCACTAATTGCTTTCACATGCATGGCATAAGATTTTCCACATCACCATATTAGCAAGACAATGTTATTTTGACCAATCAGAATGAAAGATTCATCCAACAAAGCATTAATACTGACCAATCAGAGCACAAAGATTTGCTAAACAATTGAATGACTTGGACACCCTAAAATGGCTTCAATCCTTTTTTTGCTTAATATATTATATAGATTCTCCATTCTCGAATCTCGATCACTAAAATAGATCCGTTTGTTATGTCCATATTTCATGTTCTTTTCCATTCCAATGCCACCAGGATCGTTGTGCTCCTCCATGTTTTCTGTTATTCAGAATAATATGAATTCAAAGATAAAGTAGACAGAATTAATGAAACCGCCTTTCGTAATTGGAATCGAGGCCTGTGCTTGCACAGATTCCTTAAAGCAAATACGCCCTCTCACCTATGGTGCTTGAGACGTTGAGCGTTTGCCTCTCAGGATACAACGATTGACTAAAACTACTAGCCGCACAAGCTAGCAATTTCCGGCGAACTGAAAACGGATGCTCGGTTTATGCGAATACAGGGAAGGAGGAAGAACAGTAAGAAGAACAAGAGAAAGGCTATTTCAGTGCACTCTTCCTTACTGATTCTGAGACCAATTTATAAGTGAGAAAATGGTTGTTGAATTTTGTAACTGCTCAAGAATAATGAAGTTTGATTACAAAAATCAAATCTCTCAACTAATGACAGAATTGATTCATTTGTAACTCCTGACAGTTACAAAGTCACATAAACAGTCAAAACTTCTGGAAGGTTTCGACCAGACCAAGTAGCAAAACGTTGGCTCACGCGAGCTAACCGCTTGTGCCTATTTCGGTCCGGCATTCGTGTACGCAGGTCGCACGCACCTGCTCGCACCCAAGTCCCACTAGTTTCAGTACAAATCTGTCCAGGATTTGCATGCCCGTGTAGAGAGTCTTTTATAACCTTACCATCACACTTGAACAAGTAGTATAGCTTGATAGGTTATAAACTAGTAATGACTTTCATGTGCTAGCAATGTGGGACAATCCCACTTTACCTTCCAACTTTGAGCAACTATTCCTCACTAACCCAAGGTCTGTTTTGGGCATACCATATATCAAATCGAAGCTCTCACTTAGTAGCTTACGACTATATATTTAGTTTTCTTAATCAACAAATAATCAAGAAATGGTCTCCTAACAAACATACCCCACAAGGCATAGTTTACAACAAGTTTTCTTAAAAAACTTCCAACATTTTCTAATCAATATGTCACTGAAAATGTGTGGATCGGAATTTGATACTAAAATCCAACAAAACAACAGTGTTATGCCTCGTATAGGCAAAACACCAATGAACCTAGGGGCTGACTAAACAACAGTGTTATGGATCGGAATTTGATATCGCATTGTACTTCTATTAGTACATACTACTTCCTCCGTCCCGGCCGAAGTTACCCACTTTGACTTTTTGCGGTCAAACTTTTCCAACTTTGACTATGAATTAATCTTAAACCGCAAATGTAAAATGTTCAATTTTTTTATATAATGAAACTTTGACCCGAGGAAGTACATCTAAACTGTTAGATTAATATCAATCTTTTCCATTGATTTCTTATTTATGCTGTGAGAGTGTTAGTTCAAGAATGATATGTATCGTTGAATGACTTAGATTAATTATGGAAATTTCAACGGTTGTGATCAAATATGGTAATTGGAAAGTGGAGAATTAGTTAGACATCTAAGTAATTCAGTTTCCTGATTCTAAAAGGAGTTCTAGTTAGTTTTCTTTGGCATGAAGGTTACCTAAAGGAGTTTTTTTGTTCTAGTTGGATTTGGTAGCTGAATTCTCTATATATAGTTTTGAAGCTTGTTTGTTACATAGATCATATCATATCATCAACAGGTTTAGCTTGTAGAATCAAGATTGGTAGGAAGTTAGGGATCATACTTCGGAGAATAGCATATTAGGTTGGTCTTATCTTTTATGTGGAATTATTCTTGGTATGTCGTATGGTTGTAACCTAAATATCAATAAAGGTTGTTGGTTGATCTCCATTGACGTAGGCATTGCCGAACACGTTAAATCTTGTGTCTCTGGCTACTTGGTTTTGGTTCATTGTTTGTTCAATTATTGTTTTATGTCATTATTGCATTGTTCCTCATTGTTTGAACTTAACCGTTAGATTAATATCAATCTTTTCCATTGAGTTTTTTTATTTATGCAATGCGGCATCACTCTATCGCATTATAATAAACTAGAAAATGTGCGCGTGTGAAGCGTATTCCAGGTCCACACTGTATGTTTTGCTAAAATGGATGTCACATGTTGTGCAAATTGAATTGACGCACAAGTGCTTAGAGAATTTTTATGGATGTAAATGTGAAGTGTCTTATGCGAATTCTTTCGATTCACATGGCATTGAATTGACGCACAAGTGCTTAGAGAATTTTTATGGAGGTAAATGTGAAGTGTCTTATGGGAATTCTTTCGATTCACATAGCTTGGAATTGTTGATCATTTATGGCAGTCATGGATTAAAATTTCGATTTTGAAACTAATCTCAAATTCTCAATTTATTGAGACGTCTCGGAAAAGTTAAGAAAACGAAATATATTTAAAATTCTAGATTAATAATTAATAATAATATATCATAGTAATTCATAACCATAATCAAATATTCAAATGTTTGTTTATAACAATAATATAAACACGACATTGTATTCTGAATGCTTACTAATCAATCCATGTTGCCACCACGTGCTATTCTAGAGTAAATCAAAGAGGCCAAGATTGGCATGGCAGCAGATGGTGGAGTTAGTATCTCAAAATACTTCATCACCTCTACGCCCCAAACAACTCACTTTAGCCATACCATCCGCCGCTGAGTTCCGGCTATGTCGATCCATCGGAGTTCTGAGTTCCTCAATAATTCTCTGAGTTAAGTCTTGGGGGATGATTCTGTAAGTTTACATCATAGAGCAGCTGGACAATTTCTTGTGAATGGTTTCGATTTCCAGTTGGGGTATTCTCAATTTGCATGTCCCATGCCAGTTCGAGTTGAGTTTTAAGAGCTCTTAATTCGCTCTCATTTACATTTGGCAAGCAACCCAAGTATAAATCCCAAATCCACTCGCCTTTGTCGTCTCTTAATACGCACCCAATAGATCCCTTGTTTGAATCAGTATGAACACTTCCGTTAATATACAGTTTTAACCATCCATTTTTTGACTTCTTCCAGTTCAATGTTCGGTGGGATTGCCATTTCGATCCCAATGTCGGCCTGTAGATCAGAGTTCAATTGTTTGATAGGAGTCGTCCAATGAGGCAATGGAAATTTCAAGAATCTTGTATCAAAATGAAGGTAAAACGATAAGGAATATTATGTTCTAATTGTCTTGTCCTAAAAATGAATTTTAATGGTAGAATTCGTCATTGAGAGTGTGACGTTGAAGAAGAGAGGGGATGAAGAAAAGGAGATAGTAGTTTCGTTGGAGAAGATGAAATTTCCAAGGATAAAGACAAAGCATTATTATTAACAAAGAATAGAAAAAGATGAGCGGTCGAGATCTAATGGGAGGTAACAATTATCTGTAAAGCAGGACGACTTAGATTGATTGGTGAATTACACGCGACTTGTTGCTAAGAGTGGGGTCTTCCAGCTTTCCATATTGAATTGCACTGTCAGACACCAAATTGAGACAAAATCGGACAACTCCCACGCGACAACTATTGAGTTATTATACTAAAAATAATAATACTAGAACAACGACACAAGCTACACGTGTGAAGCGTATTCTAGATCTATTAATTAATGTTTGTAAGCTCGATTCCTGAAAAAACATTAAGTCGCGAATTACATTTACATAGGTACATTAGTTTGTCACGAGGCAGGGAAATTTGGTACCAAATTTTGGACTAAATTGTGGTGACGGTAATAGTTTGATACTATTGAAATTTGTATGTAAATTAAATGATGATCATATATGCGTTTCTTCTCCTAGATGTGTTTATATTTACAAACTAACATGTGTCTCTTAACTATTTCACCATGCCAATGGTTAGGACTATACAACAGATCAACCTTGATCGGATCCGATCTGTCTGAACTTATCAATTTTCCAAATACATGTGATTTTAGCATTGATACCTAACCCAAATACAGAGAGCAAACTAAAACGTGAGTTTAATTCCCTGCAATTCTTTAGTCAAGTGCAAATAATCTACATAGAGGAAAGCTATCAAAATCAACCCCATCTCATTTTTTGTTTATCAACTAAACTCATATCTGCTCTTTCTCTTATTCAATACTGAGAACTAAATTTTATGGAGTTGGCTCTCGTGCGGCATCGTCACCTTCCACCGTGCAGCAGTGCCAAATCAGAATCGCACCTTCCACTGTGCAGCAGTGCCAAATCAGAATCGCCCTTCCCGTTTGAATAGAAGGAATGCAGAGCTGACCGCAACTGTGAAGAATTTTTTTTAGCAAGAAGACAGATCCTCATAGATTCAAAATGAAAGATCAGAAACCCAGGCTTTCCCACCCATCTTAACCATTTTTTATTATCAATTTGGTCTATCGTGTAGTTCAGCCAGAACAAGCCTAGCTTATCTGTCGCATCACTCAGATTCAAGTAAGTGAGGAGTCCAACATTTTCTAAGGACTTGTGGTAAACACAACTTAAGTATATGGATCTGAAACTGTATTACCTGCAAATCTTCCATGACTGTTGGATATGCATCCTTGAATCAATAACTCTCGAGGAATTCCGAATCAAAAGCTCGACTCTATCTTTCAAGGCATGCTTGGACTGAAAACATGCTATGGAGAATCTGAAGCCAGAAATTTCAAAGTTCTTATCCGTATCATAATACTTCTAAAAACAGTACATTTTGCAAATTGATAATCACTTTGACTTTGTCATATATAGTAATAAGACTAATTATTTCATCTTAGAACCACATGAACAAAAACTCTACGGAGAGGACCCCATATCCTAATTCAACAAACAATCTAGAATCTAGAGTGCATAGAAGAAAACCATATCAACATGAAAAGAAACTCTACGAAATCCACTGAAAATTTAAACCAAGCCAAAAATTACAAGGGGAAACTAACCTCTGGGCATCGTACAAAGAAGCCTATCGCAGATCCGGTAATTCGAGAAGATAGCATCAAGTTTCTTCAGCCCAGATCTATCTCTTCCAGGCTTTAAAATTCATTGATAATTCGAAAGAGGAGGAAATCGAAACTCTGAACATGTTGCTCAATCGAAAAGAATAAGACAGTCAGTAGTCATCCATGGCTGACCGGAACTATGAAAATCAGCGGCCATATCTTCGTGGTCGTTGAGCGCATCTTCTTCTGGTGAATTACTGAAAAATACCGACAGATGACGGACCAGTACATACTGGTTGTGGAGGGGAGGAGACCGTGGAGATAAGGATCTCGAATTTTAGAGAGAATGGATAAAGGGGAAAGAGAGAGGAAAGATTATTTTGTGAGACGAATCTGGACGGTTCGTTCGGCACACTCGCTACTTCATGAGACTGGGACTTCTCGTTCATTTTTTATGAATTGTACTGCGAAACACAAAATGGAGAAACAATCAACTCCCCCACGCGCCTATTATTTTGTTAAATCATTACTTTAGAACTTTAAATAATCAAATTTTGAATGATATTACTTTCATGCCCTTAAATAATACTCCATCCGTTCCATAGATTTCTTTCCATTTTTTCATTTTGGGCATTCCATTAAAAACTTTCCATTTTCTTTTATGAAAACTACTATCTCCATTATTAATATTTTAATCTCTCTCTTTCATACTTTTTCAATTCTCTTTCTTACTTTTTACTATACACTTACTACTTCATCTATATAAACCCATTTTTTATTCAAATTTCTTAAAATTTGTGCAAAAACAAAATGGAAAGAAATAGGTGGAATGGAGGGAGTATTTATTATATTTTATTTATTTATATTAGATAACTATTATAATTACTCCAACCACAGGAAATCCGACGACTGGATTTCAGCATCCACCATCGGAATCCGACCACCATCACTGAATTTTGACGACCATTAGAATCTGGCAACCATCACGGAATTTGATGACCACCATTATATAGGAGGCACCACCAGAATCCATCATCCACCACTAGATCACTGGACTCTGATGATTTTGTCTCACTAATTGGATCGTAATTCAATTTGACAATTGTAGATAAAGAATAGAAATAACGGCACAGTAGCTTATTCAATAAGAAAAGCTGCAAAAATGTTTAATGATGATGCAACATTTCATAGTCAATTTAAAAGTAAACACGGGTGTGTTTTGTAACATCATTATAAATCAATATTGCAGCTTCAGTTTGAGATTACTTAACAGGCCAACACAACTATTGCCTAATACTGGTGTAGGGGGCGTTGTTAAACGCAACACGTTTTCGGCTAAACGCAATATAAATATTTTGTAACTTGACGGAAATGTCCTTAGCTAAAAAACAAACTTATGAAAGACGAAAAAATTAAAAAAATTCGTATATGCAAACACGAAAACATTATGTGAACATATACGGACACTAAATAACAACAGTAAACACAAATCGAAAAAAATTTCAAAATTTTTTTTTTCTTCGAAAAATATTTCGGTTATCAAAATATTTACAAAAATCTTGAAATAATTTCGAAACAAAAAAAAATTAAAAAAAGGAAATTTATGAAATGGCCGGTTTTAAAACCGTCCACTTCATGAGCAGTTCATTAATCTGGCTTTTTTTAATTTTTTTTTTTTTTTTAACAAATTGGAAGTATTTTGGAAAATTTAAAAAAAAAATAGGAAATCGGATTTGGCCGGCCACTTCATGGTTCCTTTTTTTTTTTTTTTTGCATTTTTTTAATTTCCTATTTTTTAATTTGTTTTTGTGCGTTTTTAATTGGTTTTC
Organism: Plantago major; assembly: GCA_026545765.1. NCBI lineage: Eukaryota > Viridiplantae > Streptophyta > Magnoliopsida > Lamiales > Plantaginaceae > Plantago > Plantago major. The sequence goes on from CM048839.1 coordinate 98,312,068, forward strand.
TTATTTTTTTAATTTTGGAAATTGATTCTGTTTTTTTTAATTTTCTTTTGTACAAATTGATTTATATAATTATTTGTTTGTTTTTGCTAATTCAAATTTGCAATCGGGTTTGAAATTTGAACAAGGATACAAACTTGAATAGGAAAATATTACATCGATAACTTCATCAAAAGTAATACAATACGACTAGAATATCAAATAACGTACTAATATGATGTGACCGGAAAGACTAGATACTTAATTTGGAATTAAATCTTGCAAGTGTTCGCGAACTTGATCAACAACCGTTAATATGTCTTGCATCTGCAGATACTGCCTGTTTGGTGGAGTGATGCGTCCGAGCATTGCAACAACCAATCGTAGCCTCTACAAATAAAAATGAAATAGAAATAAGGATTTTGATATAATACGAGTAAACATCGTGTATGTATATATATATTGAATGTATATGAAACATACCACGCTTGGATCCATAATGGTCGGTTGGAATTGTTGTGTTGGATTAAATGATTGGGGCGGGGTCACTTGGATATGCGTACGTTGTCGAAACCAGTTTAGGTACGCTGGAATTGTTTCATGTCCAAATTGCACTCGAAGAGCTTGTTGATCGAAATTACATCGATAGTTCATGAAGTCTTCGAATGAGTCCCGAACTGAATGAGAACATCGGTAGAGTGATGGTTGTGGTGGCCTCTGTACAAGCAATGGTTTTATCAGTTCCTTAGGAATGTACTGGGGGTATCCGAACTGCCGCATAACACGGTCTGGCATGTAAGCCTCCGTAACCTTCAGACAATGAATAATTCCCCTATATTGTGATATGGGGACTGCCTCATCCGCCATTGTTCCGAATGGTGTCCAATTCACCTATTACATGAGAGGTAAGTAACATAAGAGTATAATTAAAAAAAAATTGAAAGAAGAGTAAAACTTAACATAGACCCCTCTATGTGTTTTATTGAATGTCATACTTCATTTGGTTTAACATTGTCCAATCCAGTTCTAAGATATATAGAAGCTTCATCGTCGGTTCCCAAGTTCCATCTCTGAAGATGTGGAAAATACCGGTATATCCACTCCTGAAATAGTTTAAAGACTAGATTGAAATGATCTTTTCTAAAGTCATGTAAAAATTCTATATATATAATATAGAGGGGGCGAACCTGCAGAAGTGAAAGACAACCATCTATCTGTTTGCAATTGATACGTGTTGCAATTCCCAACTGTCTGTACTGATTTGCAAGTGCAGCAGCTCCCCATGCGTACGAGTCAACCTCATTCAGGTTAACGAGGAACTGTAGAAACCCGACAGGCACTCGATGACCAGATTTGTCGACAAATAGAGATGTGCGCCAGGCAAGATCTTCTTCAGGAGTTGACGGACAACGCATATCTATACATCGCGGAAATGGGGGCACGTCGGGTCCTGGAAATATCGAATGCACTAAACTGGTTTGCAGGATCATGCGTAGAGGAAGACGTTTATTGGTTTACACTACCAGATATGGGGGCTGCTAACATCTACGACGTATCAACGGGTCTTCTCCTCATATGCAAGACATGGGTCTTACACATACTTGCCCTTGGAATGTCGTACGTACATGGATTCAGCTTCTCCGGATCCCCCCACCGGTAGATCAAGAGTGGACAATCACGTTTGTCAACGACAACCATTACATCAGATTGCGCGTTGGCCGAGAAAGTCCACTTCCACCACTCTGGCCAACCTGGGCGCATCAAACTGAGGCAAGAACAACGCATTTTTTCAGCAACATTATGCCGTTCAGCTACGTCAGTGGTTTACGTTGTAGTCAATTAACAAAAAAAAAAATTGTTAGCTTTTCGACTTATGTTCTGTTGCGTATTTTTATAATGTAATGACTCAAATTTCATGTTCTAATAAAAAGTTATTCATCTGGCGATTAATTTATGAAAGATCCGTTCAATACATTATTTAACTTTTATTTTCTCATAAATCAATGAGAAAAGTGATTTTCAATTTCCAAAATTAAAAAAATAAGAAAACCAATTAAATTAAAATCAATTAAAAAAAGCACAAAAACCAATTTAAAAAAATAGGTAATAAAAAACGCAACATGAAAAAAAAAAAGCAGAATTTTTTTTTAAAAAAATGGAACATGAAAAACAGGCCACTTCATGAAAGGGCCGATTTTAAAACCGGCCACATCATGAAATGGACGGTTTTAAAACCGGCCACATTATGAGTTGGCCGGTTTTAAAACCGGCCAGTTTATGTTCCGTTTTTTTTTTATTTTCCAAAATACTTTCCAATTTGTAAAAAAAAATTAAAAAAAAGGGCACATTCATGAACTGGCCGGTTTTAAAACCGGCCAGTTCTGAAGTGGCCGGTTTCATGAACTGGCCGGTTTTAAAATCGGCCACTTTAAACCGACCAGTTCATGATATGGCCAGTTTTAAAACCGGCCATATCATGGTTCCGTTTTTTTTTCACTGCTTTTTTGGGTTTTTTTAACTTTTGTAAAAATGAAATATTTATTTTTTTCCCGATTCATGTTTAGTATTGTTATTTTGTGTTCCATCATGCATGTTAATGTTTTTTGTATAAACGAAATATTTTGCGGAAAAAAAAAATCGTTCATTTTTTTCCGATTCATGTTTAGTGTTGTTATTTTGTGTTCGATCGTGCATGTTAATGTTTTCGTGTTTGTATATACGAGTTATTTCGATTTTTCGTTAACTTTGTAAGTTTGTTTTTTTAGCTGGGGGCATTTTGGTCAAGTTACAAATATTTATTGTGTTGCGTTTAGCCGAAAACGTGTTGCGTTTAACATTGCTGTAGCAGCGTTGTAACATTATTGTTGTACCATTATATGTATTATAAGTAAAATTAATCATTTATTGTGCCACACTCTCAAATTTCTAATTTATGTTCCACATATTAAGTTGGACCATCTATAATAATATTTCAGTCATTTGTGAGAAGATCATATAAACAACATATAAGCTGAATAACCTTCTCCCCTTAATAAAACCTTTTAAGAGATGATGGTCCAACTTAATATGGTATTAGAGCAGGTCCAATTCCACGTGTAGAGCCGATTAATCGCGGCCTAGCTACTTGTGAATAGTAACAAATGTCAATATGCAATATTATAGTTTAAAAGTAAACCCGTATTGTCGAAATCTATCACAGCTGACCGAGAAAGTTAATTAAAATCGAAAGTTTTGAAAGGAGGGGAAGCTTCAAATATTAATTTGTTTAAAATTTAAATAAACTTACATTATCCTTGCATCACTTGCCTTTGTAAACATATAAATATTTATAATTATACATGTGATGTTGATTTCATCGTCGAGATTCTGAGATTAACTCTAACACAAGCTAATTACCATATATAGAAATACAAGTTGGATTACTTGTTCTTTGGACAGGTTGAGAAGTCACCGTTCCACAATAAGTTTCTTCTCCGAGACAACTATGGCCTAAAAGTCCACACACTACTACCAACTACTAATCAGTAGTAGTAGTAGTAGTAATTAATTGGTCATGACAGCTATATATGCGAACAAGTATAGTTGACAATTTTACTCATTTCAATATCACAATATATACCAGTCACTTATAGCCAATTGCCAATCCAAGAACCAGGATGTTTGGTCAATTCAAATAATTGGCACAAACATTGTCAAGAAATTGCAAGGCCATGAAAGCAGCAATATACTACTTGCAGTCTTGTTGCTGGAAATAGGCAGGATACAAAGTTCCTGCCAGGAGAGCTCGGTACAAGGTCGGATGCTTAGAGGTGCCCTGAAATATCTTCCGCCACCACGAGCAAGTGTGCCGATTCGCTCAGGTGGATCGCCACCTCCAATTTAATGCATTTCCACTCAGCCTCTTCAACTATCACCTCCTTTATATCAAGTCTAGTACAGTAGTACGTACCTCCTCATCAACTGGTTCATTTTCATGTAATCGGTCTCTTGTCTGGGTAGGGTTGTATGTTTAATTTAGGGTCTTGTAAATCCTGATAAAAAAGAGAATTAAAAAATAACATTCAGACTTTCCCCATCTTTTTTTTCTATCTCGTAAATACAAACTTTTACGAGAAACTGTCTTTCAGAAAGATCAATTCAACATTACATATTTAAGTACAAACATCATATATGTTTAACTTCATTACATGCATTACAATAGAGCTACCTATCTCTAAACCTTATCAAAATTCATACAGCCTCTGTCTATCACATGTGAAATAGTAACTGGACCGGAATACAATACTAATCTAACTACGACACGAAGCTCAGTGTGTCGAGAACACCAAAATCTGTCTAAAACAATTTCCAGTGTTTTCAAGACACCAACCTTCTACTAAACCTAGAAATTTAAACTCGACTTCTATTAAGAATTGCAGAAAGAATCAATCATACAAAAGAAATGAAGAAGGCGAATTGGAGTAGAGAGTAACAGAATTGAAGTTCGGCAGTTTGGCGATTCCAACACGCCTTAGTTTGACAGCACACGGCGAACTACCACAGCAGATCGAACCCCAGCAAAAGACAATTCAAATTTGTTTGGTGCAGGTGCACCTGCCACAGTGAACCAAGAATTGTACCTTAATCTCCAGAAATGGCGGAATGGTACAGACCTCCAATTCTCTTGTTTCTTATCATATTAGAGACGATTGGCTGAGGCATTTTTACCCTAGTACTATCACGCTCCTATGAGAGCTGTCAATTGTAAATTATAGCACCTGAGTAGAGTAATTTTCTTCCTATATATAGACTAGCTAGGGTTCTTCATTTGTATCCAGTTTTTAGTGAATCAATCAATACAAACACATGTTTTCTAGAAGTGTTTCAAGTTTTAACAACTTCAACAGAATGAACAGCGGTAATAAACAAGACAACGAGATAAGTTTCTAGCAGATTATATTAGTATAATCCACTGAGCCTCAAGACGAAAAGTATCCACTATACGTTTGTTGACAATGAATACAAAAGAACTACTCTAGATCTATTCTAACGAATATCTCTAGATGCAAAACAACTGAGTAATCCTAAAGAACTACCCCTATTAATCTACCTATCAATCTCTAAAACAAACAGAGAATTCTAGCTAGAAACAACTCAGAAATCTGGATGACAAATACGCAAATCTACAAGATATAAACACAAGGTTTTCTTGCTTGCTTCACGTGTATTGTCTTCAATGTATGACCCTCTATATATAAGAATGGAAACCGCCTGTTTAACAGCAGAGTCCTACATCGATGTTGTTATGATCTTGTAATTAAGTAGAATCCTAGTTGACTTCGTCTTCTTGGAATACTACAACTCGAACTCCCAATCCTTGTTGACTTCGACTTGTATAGAATCTTGGATTCTACGAGATCTTTTGTCCTAAAATATTTGCACATATATATCATCAAAACCGTGGAACTTATTAGGAAACTGAATCAAGGTAAAAACTACAACATGATTAAATAAGCAAAGTGTGATACAATATCCAGTATTTCCAGGACATTGAAGAAAACAGTGTTTACAGAAAACTGAAATAAGAACACTGTGTGTCTTCAACATACCCATAAATCTCACACTTACAACATGTACGACCAATTCCAAGTCACAAACATTTCCAGAACAGCCTTTACTCATTCCTCTACCAAATATCAACCATATGTACGGATGGTATATTGCCCAGCATTATCTCTCCAATTTCATCAAACAACCAATACCTGTCAATTCCAAGAAGGAAACAAGTACTGCAATCTATATTTGCCAAGCACCCCTCCACCATTTGCGTACAAATAAACAAGTCATAAGTAATTTAAGTGTGGTTAATCACAGGTTACAATACAAAATTTTGGAGCAACTTTTGCGAGAGAGACCGTCTGTCAGAGAGCGCAAATCTGACATCACATTTTAGTTACTAGCATCACATATTTAGAATGCATGTTTATTTTACACACGATGTTAAAAATATACATATATTGTTTCTTCATAAATATACGATGTTGAATTGGTTTATCCGATAGACGGTATCTCGCAAAAGTTTGTGAAACCATTGTACCCCATTCTATATTCGCCACATCACTACAACATAGTCCGAAGCGAAGGAAACAAGTGGTAAGAAATTTAAGGTGTGATAATATATATATATATATATATATATATATATATATATATATATATATATATATATATATATATATAAAGAAAAGCATCTCATTGTATAATATATACACCCCTCGTACTATGAGTAAGTGACAAGTAATTTAAAGTATATTCATAGAGTAAAAATGTAACTCTAATCCACTACAGTATTGAAATTCATCACCATCATAAAAGGCACTCGGAGAAAATGGCTGATCTAATTCTAGTCCACTTGACAGTACTCTTTCAGATTCAAACTTAGCTCTCACAATAGTGTGTCATATACGGCATAATGAAGAAGAATTAATTTCCATGCAACTTCTTCCTCTGAAGTAGGAACTTTCTTATCGCAACTTGGTTCCAAACTTCCAATGTATACAATAACCGTGTGATATATCCACTCCCATCATTTTCACAGCATTCAATTCCTACAGAACTGTATTCAATCCACTAGCCAGGCTAATCATATAAATTGAGCTAACAAATACAAAACAAAATTGAGCTAACAAATACAAGAACGTACTACATTGCAACTGTTGAAATTGTCATTCAATGAAAACAATAATTAACTGCTACTTGTTTTTCATCCTGGCGGTCCTGTTACTAGTCGGAACGGCAGGTGCGGCGCGACGTATTAATCCAGGTGGTGAGGAGAATCAGCGACTTGTTCGGAGCCTTAGAGCTAACCTGCTGCCATTTCCTCCATCACCGGCAAGAAGCCGGATGAGATCTATGGGTGTTCCCCCATCTCCTCCGCCACCACAGGCACCTCCAACACCACAAGCAGTGGCTTGATGCCGCGGCAGACCCAGACTTTCGGCGGGTCAGACAGGCTCTAGCTAGTCGAGGGTCAAAAGGAAAAATTAGTGAAAAAATTCTATTTTCCGGTAGCCTGATATTATAGATAAATTAATTTCTTTAAAGATTTTGTGATAGTCCGGGATAATATTTTTCTCAGTCAATTTTTTCATTCCTAGCTAGTTTAGGCATTCTTGATTTGTGAAGAATCAACGCATAATTACAAATGAAATTGAAAATCCCCAATTCACTAACTAATAACCCTAGTTTGTCAATGAAAGAAATTAATACAATCGAACACCGGTTTTATATGCAAAGTGATGGGGAAACAAAGGAACAGGATTGCAAAGTGATGGGGAAACTCACCAAAATACACAGAAGGAATTTGAGAGAATGACAGAAATGATAACTGCTTTATTGATCAAAATCATATCATAAAGACATAAACGGAATAAACAAGTATTTTGGCGATGCCACGGTATAAATTTCTTTAAATATTAAATAAATTAAAGACAATATTGAGTATATTTGTAAAAGAAAAAAATAACGATAGCTCAAATATTGGTATGCACCTCATTGTATACCACATTAGTCACGGTGTCGATGGGTTGGACCTTCGAATTGAGTTCTCAAATCTCAGGTTGGAATTATAAGATTCATGTAGTTGGCTTTGCCCTCTCAATTGAATTTCAATGTTGCAGTTACCACATTTTCTGAGTGGATTTCTCATCAGGATTGATTTTGAAAGTTAGAATTTTACTTTTGTTAGAGTATTTTCCCATGAAGTGTGATATATTATTTGAATAAAACATTCAAGTTGTAATTATACAATTTTTAAAAGTTGGTTTATACTTCACATCGAGTTGTCGAGTTGAAATTATGTACTCCATTCTTAAAGTAGTAGTATTTTTTTAATACAGCGTGGTTTAACATTTAAATATAGTTCTCAAATTATAATTATATCATTATTAGAGTTGTTTTGAGTTACAGAGATTGAACTATTCCATTCTTAGAGTTCATATTACCTTAAGGGTTCCCTAGTTTAAACCATTTCAATCCTATAGTTGAATTTACCACAAATTGAGTTCCCAAATTGGAATTATTTCTTTTTTAGAGTTTATTTAGCATTTGAATTTAGTTTCCAAGTTAGATTATCGTACTCTTGGAGTAGTTCATAAGTTAGAATTTAATTAGTGAGGTTTACTCTTCAAGTTCAGTGCTCAAGTTGTAATTATCTTATACTTACGGTTAGTTTGCACTTTGAAAAGAGATCTCAAGATTGAATTATCTCATTCTTAGGTTTATCTTCCGAAACGTATTGTCACGTTGCACATATCACATACTTAGACTTGGTTTACAATTCGATTTAAATTCCCAAGTTAGGGATTTCACGCTCTTATAATCGGTTTTTCCTTCGAATATGATGTCTAAGTTGGAATGATCTATTCTTATAGTACTTCCACAAACAATTGAATTATTACATTTTTAGATTATTTCAAATATTATGATTTACCCTTTTAATAGAGTTCCAAGTTGTAGTTATCACACACTTATAGTTGGTTTGCTCTTCAAATTGAGTCACAAGTTGGAATCATCACATTTTAGAATTGAGTTGAGTTTAACATTTAAATTGAGTTCCCAAATTGGATGATTTAATTATTATAGTTGGTTTCCATTCGAGTTGATTGGTCCTTAAATTGAAAGTATCCCTTTTTTAGAGTATCTTTTCCGTATAGTACGGTTTACTCTTCGAAAATAGTTCCTCACAATTGTCATTATTTCAATCTTTGAGTTTGTTTACCCTTCAAATTGAATTTTCAAATCATAATGAAGAAGAATTAATTTCCATGCAACTTCTTCCTCTGAAGTAGGAACTTTCTTATCGCGACTTGGTTCCAAACTTCCAATGTATACAATAACACCCATCATTTTCACAACATTCAATTCCTACAGAACTGTATTCAATCCACTAGCCAGGCTAATCATATAAATTGAGCTAACAAATACAAAACAAAATTGAGCTAACAAATACAAGAACGTACTATATTTCAACTGTTGAAATTGCCATTCAATGAAAACAATAATTAACTACTACTTCCTCTGTCCGTCCGATGTTACCCTTGCTATTTTGGGTGTCCCGATTAAAGTTTCCCATTTCCATTTATGACAATTTATACTTCAACTATAATAATATATTTATTCAACTTTCTTAAAAAATTACAAAATCTGCCACTCAGTTTAGTTTAAAGTAAACAATTTAGTCAATTAATAATCCACTTACACTTAATTAAACATGATTAATTAGATGTAAACAAAACAAACTAATGACTTTCACCAACACCCATTCTCCCGTGAAAGACTTTCACAAAATAAATCACCCCTCTTTTGCTCCAACTAAGAACCCTAACGTTGATCTTCATCTTCATAAACCCAATCTTCAATCGATCTCATAAACCCATCTTCAATCGATCCCCACCCATCTTCTTAGCCGTCTTCAATGGAGTTTCGGTAGCCGTCTTCAATCATTCGCCACCCATCTTCAATCGAACCACCCAATCGATCTCTATTTTCGAACCCAATCTTCAATCGAACCTAATCGATCTCAATGAATTTACTGAACTTGCTTTATTTTACATTTTGATTTTTTGTGATTTTCAACAGGTAAAGCGTGGGAAATGGAAGTTGTTTGTTGAATGTTTAGACCATATTCATTAAAGTTTTGTATAAGTAATTAGACAACAGGTTAATGATAATTAGACAAACGATATTTGGAAAGGAGCAAATTTATGTTAGTTTAGTCATTAAACAGTTTATGTGATAAACTAATTAATTACGTTAAACTAGTATATCATCACACCATTACACTTGATTAATTACGTTACATCTAACTACCTAATTAAACTTAATTAAACTTCTTAATCAGATTATTTCTTAAAATGACCGGTCCACCATTCAAAATTCAAAATTCAAAATGTATCAAAATTCAAAATTTTGGAGGGAACATTAACATTAATCTAAAATATCAAAGTAAACTTAAAATATCCAACATTCAAATCCACTAACATTATTTTATTCAAAAGTAATACATCCTTATTTTTCTCTCTCCAAAAGTAAACGGGTAACATCGGGCGGGACGGAGGAAGTACTTGTTTTTCTTCCTGGCAGTCCTGTTGCTAGTCGAAACGGCAGGTGCGGCGCGAAGTATTAATCCAGGTGGTGAGGAGAATCAGCGACTTGTTCGGAGCCTTAGAGCTAACCTGCTGCCATTTCCTCCGTCACCGGAAACCATCCGGATGAGATCTATGGGTGTTCCCCCATCGCCGTCGGTTTGATGTCGTGGCGGACCCAGCCCTTCAGCGGGTCAGGCAGGCTCTAGCCCAGGGTCAAAAGCAAAAATAAGTGAAAAATGATAAAGTAATTTCCTTAAAGTGTTTGTGATATAGTCCGGGATAATATTTTTCTCAGTCAATTTTGTCATTGTCAATTTAGGCATTCTTAATTTGTGAAGAATCAACGCTAATTACAAACGAAATTGAAAATCCCCAATTCACTAACAAAGAACCCTAGTTTGTCAATGAAAGAAATTAATACAATGGAGCACCGGTTTTATGTGCTTCGGAATCAGAATTCCTATTGCACGGAGGCGACACAGAGCTTCCCATTATACACAAATAAGCTAAGGAAACCATGTTGCTGACAAACTGGCTACTTTGGCTTTGATTGAATTAAAAGGGAACGGAGGATTTCACCCCCTAATTACAGCCTAACTTAGTTACATTTTTTTTAGTCGAACAATTACAATTTAGTCCAAAAATGTATAATTCCGTTGACCAGCTTATTTAAGCTGTCCAATTCCATCACACCCAAACAGACCTTAATGTAAAATATTAGGTTTTTACCTAATCAACCATTACTTTCACCACAACACACAGTCCCGCCTTTTCTTTCTTCATCGTCTTCTTCCTCTCTCGACTCCTTTCTTCTTCCCCATTAACAAGCTGTAAGAACTTCAATCCGGCCCAAAAATCGCAGATTCATCGATTGTGACTCATTATCGGCTACTGTAACTTTGTTTGAGGCAAGTACGAGTACTGTGACGCTTCAAAAAAGGTAATGGATTTTTTTCAAAATTCAAATTATTTTCATACATTTGTGCTATTAGTGTTGTTATTAATCGAATTTCGAACTCAATTATGGGATAATTTGACCCGTCGAAAAACTAGGGTTCCGTTGATTTTCGTTGTAGTATGTTTTGTGGGCTTGTTGCGAAACTGGAAAAGCAGGGGATAACGATTTTGTTGTTCGTTGTGTGATGTTTGTATCAGTTACAATGAGTGGCAACTGGACTATGAGGATTCACCATGGCAGAGACCAGTATGATCTACGAGGTATTAACCCTTCCAAGTATACTTACAGTAAATTGTTGAAGGATGTTGATGATTTGGTGTTAGAGAATGTGCCACGTGAGGGGTCACTTTTTTTTTATAATGATGGCTGATATTGAGGGTAGTATGGAACAGATTGAGATATGTGGTGATTCTAGCTTAAAACAAGTGTTTTAGAATAATAAGAACTACAAGGAGATAATGCTTCTTTTGATGACTGATGATGTAGTTCATATGGCAGTAGATATGTCTTGTAGGAAAGATAGAAAAAAGAAAGGGGATGTTTTGTTTGATGATGTTGATGTTGAGTATGTAGCCCCACCCCAAGCTGCTGATGAATCATCTAAACATACTACCCGCAGAAGGTTGTTTAGACATAGGTCTTGCAAGCCCAGACCACCCACAAATCCTCAAGATTACCCAACCAACCCAACTGTCATTGACATAAGTGATGATTCTGACAATGAACCACCTCCAGTCACTCAAAATACTCAAGCTACTCAATCTCCCACAGCTCCAACTCCTAAATCTCCATCTCCATCTCCTAAACAAACTTCATCTCCATCTCCTTCTCCTAAACATACTACTCCTCCACCACCTGAACCAAGTAAGACCAACCAAGTCCTTACTTTCCCCATGTTTTACAAGAAACTCCTCTGAAACCTACTTATTCTTATAATCCTGCAAATGATGAGCAATTTGATGAATGCTTTGCTAAGTTATTTGGTAATGATGATTTTTTCTTGGGGAATGACACTGGTGATGGTGGTAATGTTGTGACTGGTGATGGTGGTTGTGTAGATAAAGAAAAGGGGAAGAAGAAGGTAGATAGGACAGAATCCTGGGATAGGGAAGGGGTGGAACATGATTGTGACTCTGAGGATGATGTAACTGGTGATAATGTGAGTGGATGTGCAGGGTTGGAAGGTGATGAAAATGCAATTGAAGGGGATGAAACTGGAGTTGAACTTAGTGAAAGTGATGGAGAAAGAGAGGTACATGACTGGGAGAATGATGCACCTGACACTACAAAAAAACAGGGGTTTAGCGATGGAATTATCCGTTGCTAAACCCCTGCCGATCCGTCGCTAAGGCCTTAGCGACGGATAGACGCCCGTCTTAATGACGGGCGTCTCTAAGGCGAATTAGCGCTTATTAATTTGAATTGGCGACAGATAGGGCGTTGACCCTCCGTCGCCATTAGAGACGGATAATTTTCTGTCTCTAATCGAATTAGGGCTAGCACGCCCTAATTCGTTGTTTAGCGACGGATAATTATCCGTCGCTAAACTACTGTTTTTTTTTTTTAAAAAAAAATTTAAATTATTTTATAATTTTCACCTGTTTTTTTCAACAAATATAATAGTGATATGTCACAAAGGAGAAATTGCATTAATTAACAACAACGATTCGTCCAAAAAACAAATTATCCAAAATAAAGTCTACATATCCGAATATAAATCCAAATATCCAACAAAGTAAAAAGTAGCATAGTATCCAAAATATCACAACATCACTAAGACGAGGGGCCGGGGGTATTCTGGCTCATATACAAGTGGCAGAGCTCTTCCATCCTCTGATTCATACGAGCCTGCTCATCCCTGAGATTTCCAATCTCAGTCTGGAGAGGAGTCACTGCTTCATTCACCATCTGCTCGACCTGCCCCTGTGTATAAACACCACCATGTCCCTGAGATTGTTGCTGGGACACGGAGAAGCTCTGCGTCAGTGTCTCGCCATAACTACCAAGACCATAAACCCGACCCTTGTTGTCGGGTGGGTTGACCTGTAGAAAGATCCGGTCTTGTTCTTCCACGGACAACTCCTCACCCTCGAGCAGCCTCTCCGCAATGATCCGCTCCACCTCACTCTGTAATAGTCAAGTGTATACGAAATGAGCTACAATTTCATATTTAATTTATAATACACATGCATATACAACTGTAACACTTAGTAAATACACATACCGCAATAAGCTCGGACTTCTGGTCCACCCAAACGCCGTTCTTGAACTTTCCCATCTTCATTTGCTCTAGGCAAGTCTTGGGTTGGTTCAGGTTCAGCTAAAGAACATTATATATTGCAACAAGTAGTTAGTAAGTTGGTAGGAATGCAAACAAGTGGTAAATTGGTATAAATGAAAGCAATACACATGTGTACAAATCATGTTGTAATCAGAACACACATATATATACTTACCGACATCTGGCGATCAGTGACAACAGCTCGTGACCCGAAGTGATGCCTGGCAGAGCCCTTACCATCTCGCGGCTCAGTCAGCCGGTTCTGCCTGTTCTTGTAGGACTGATCCTCGACGTGATTAAGTCTCCAATACTCATGCCACATAGCCCACTCTTCGTCCCCAATATGCCTATACTGTGGCGGCTTTCCTTTGTCTCGGTATTTTTTCATGTCAGCCACCATATGCCTATACAGGTCAGAGCCTAAACTCTCGAAAACAGGCCACATCTGGGGAATAAGGCCAGTCGGAATGTAGTATTTTTTCTACATTCCAATTCCATTCAAAGTAAAAATTAATGCCCCAAGGTCACAATTTCAAGATAAACAATGGTGACTAACATATCACCCAAGTAAGTGGCTAACATACCACACAAATTGTCCTAGAATTTACTAACACAATGGTGACTAACATATCACCCAAGTAAGTGGCTAACATACCACACAAATTGTCCTAGAATTTACTAACACAATGGTGACTAACATATCACCCAAGTAAGTGGCTAACATACCACACAAATTGTCCTAGAATTTACTAACACAATGGTGACTAACATATCACCCAAGTAAGTGGCTAATATACCACACAAATTGTCCTAGAATTTACTAACACAATGGTGACTAACATATCACCCAAGTAAGTGGCTAACATACCACACAAATTGTCCTAGAATTTACTAACACAATGGTGACTAACATATCACCCAATTAAGTGGCTAACATACCACAACAAATTGTTGAAATATAAAAGCTTACCCGAAGCTCATCAAAGTACAAGTGCTTCGTCTCAGCCTTGAGTGTGCTCCACTTTTCGCCTCCCTGGCCCGGCAACTCCCTCCTAAGCTTGAATATCTCATGCGTGTCGTCAAGATTCTTTGAGGCCACAACTGCGATTATGAATGACATATAGAAGAGTACATATATTTATTAGACAATTCATGTGACATATATATAAACACTTATCTTAAGTTATGTTCTACAAATGTATATATAATACTTACTTCCTCCTGCCATTAGGGAACAACACCAACTTCCCCTCCCACGTAGCACCATCGACGATCTCGGTATATGGACACCCGTCAGGCGGGTACTGTCCTGGCCCATAACCACCACCAGACGTCCCCATGCTCGATCCACTAGGAGTCTGACTAACATGAGAGTAGCTGCCCGATCCACCAGGACTACTCTCAGCAGTCAGTGGTGAACCCTGGGTCCCACTAGAGCTGGGAATCTGGTAACTACACTTTCTTTGCCGGGGCATCTGCAAAAAGCACATGACAAACACAAACAAATTGTATTAGTATAAATGAAGACATGAGTTGGCATGTAATGGGAAAAGTAAGCATATAACAATTAAGATACATATACTACTCTACACTACACACATACTCTGATCCTCGTCACCAATGGTTAAGTTTACATATATGTCTTCGTGCAGGTCAATGTACTCATCACAAGCGTCTACAGGATTTCTCGCTGTTTCATCGGCAACCTCTTCTTGGTACGAGTTGGTAGTTGATTTGTCCTTATGAACGTACTCAACTCTGGAGCGGGCTTGTATGTGTATCGCTGCCAACCAGTCCGCCTTATCGCGTTTTAGGCTTGGATATTCAATGAACATCACTTGACGTGCCTGATCTGCCAAGATAAAAGGTTCGTACTTAGTACGGTACCTCCTCCTATGTTTAATCTCAACCATTTGATATTGCTCGTACACCCTCGTACCATTTTGACCGGGATCATACCAGTCGACATCAAATAGAACAGTTCTTTTCAGAGGCACACCGGCATATTCAAGCCTCACAATTCGTTTAAGTTTTCCATAGAAATCAAACAAATCACCACCTCCATTTTGATCAGCCCCTTTCACACACACCCCACAATTGCTAGTAGACTTGGATGTGTCAGAATCCATTGTGTGAAATCTAAGACCATTTACTATATACGATGGAAAAACGGATACTCGACTGAATGGCCCTCTAAAAGGCTGTAAGTAAGGACATGTGACTTGGTTTGCGGGATCTCGGACATAATCCCGAACCAATCAGAAATTCAATTGGCAACTTCTCTTCAGCGCTTCTTCAAGTGTGTCATCTGCCATATTTGGATCCATCTTCAGACAACGCTTTTTGAAAACGCTGTGGACATGATGACATGATTAGATAGTAGTTAGAAGTTCAAATTTATGTGTTATAATAAGTAAGCTGCTCACCTAGCAAAGATCTTCATAAATTCATCAACTTCAGCACAGTTCGAGAGGACATAATAGTGGGCTGCCTTCACCTCCTTATCATCGACCATTTTGTATTCCTTTCGCCCATAGGTCTACCTGAGATCCTAAATATTAAAAGTGTAACTTCATCATCCTTTTGAACTTCATACGTGTCTGCATTTCTGGCCGGTCTAGATGCCTTAGTGGGCACGTGGTCTCCAAAGTAATAGCTGCAGAAGATGGAAGCTTCCTGTCTCACGTATGCATTGGCCATCGACCCCTCAGGCTTACCTTTGTTGCTGACGTACTTCTTCAATTTTCCCAAATACCTGTAAGTTGTATATATATTTAGGTAAGATAATGTTCCTTCGAAAATAAGAACATTTTACGTAAATGGATGCCTTTATTACACACCTCTCGAATGGATACATCCATCGACATCGAACCGTCCAAAGAAGTCTCGCTTCATGTGGGAGGTGAACCGCAAGTGCTCCATAGAATCAAAGAAGCTCGGTGGAAAGATACGCTCAAGCTTGCATAGAATCAATGGTATGTTGCTTTCAAGATTTGCTAACACTTCATCCTCAAGCACCCTTGAGCATAAATTCTTGAAAAATAAGCTCAGATCGGCGAGAGCGCTCCATATAGGCTTAGGTAGTAGTTCTCAAAATGCAACAGGGAGAAGCCTCTCCATGAACACATGGCAATCGTGGCTCTTCATCCCATACATCTTTGTCTTCTTCAAATCCACACACCCTCCCAAGTTCGATGCATAACCGTCGGGGAACTTCAATCCCCTCACCCAATCAAACAACTTGTTCCTAGCTTCAATGTCAATTGTGTAGGCTGCCTTGGGCCACAGTCCCTTATCATTCTGCTTTGTCAACTCCGGCCTATTACAAAATGTATCCAACTCAGATCTAGATTTAACTGTATCCTTTGTTTTCCCTGTAATGTTGCAAATCGTGTTGAAGCAGTTTTCGAACACGTTCTTCTCAATTTGCATGAAATCCAAGTTGTGACGGATAAGAAGAGTGCTCCAATAAGGCAAGTCCCAGAAGATGCTTCTCTTCTTCCATCCACAATTTTTGCTAATTTTATCGTTATGCTTCTCCGACCCAAGTTCGCCATTTCATAAGACCCACCTTTCTATCTCTGCAAGTATCTGTGCACCAGTAAGTTTTGTCGGGGGCCCTTTCATTTCTACTCGACCCTTCAAGAATTGAGTCTTGTTCTTCCTGAACGGATGATCTTTTGGTAGAAACCTACGATGATCAAACCAGCATTCCTTTCCGCTCTCCTTCAGTCTAAATGCACTACTGTCGTCCAAAAAATGTGGACAAGCATTAAAGCCCGCGGTTTTCCTTCCAGATAGCATGGAGTAAGCTGGAAAATCACTCACGGTCCACAGTAGTGCTGCTCTCAAGTTGAAGTTCTTCTTCGTTGACACATCATATGCTGGGATACCTTTTTCCCACAACTCGATCAGCTCCTTGATTAGGAGCTGCAAGAACACATCCACCTTCATCACCGGATCATATGGACCGGGCACCAAAGCAGTCAAGAACATGAACGGTTCCTTCATGCACTCACCGGGGGGCAGGTTGTACGGTGTCAGCATAACTGGCCAACAAGAGTACTTCCGGTCACTTCCAAAGGGGTTAAAACCATCCATACAAAGGCCCAATCGTACATTTCTAGGCTCCGATGCAAACTCCGGATAGCTCTTGTCGAAGTGTTTCCATGCAGGTGAGTCTGATGGATGCTCCATTCTACCCTCTACCGGGATTACTCTCTCCTTGTGCCACCGCATTTTATCAGCACAAGCACTTGAAGCGTACAACCTTTTCAAACGAGGTGCTAGAGGGAAATATATTTTCTTATGTGGGAGATTTTTCTTCTGACGTTTCTTTGAGGCGCCCTCCTTGTAACGCTTGTACCGGTCCTTACCACAGAACTTGCACTTCAGTGGATCTTTATCCTCCTCCCAATAAATCATGCACATACCCTCACAACAATCTATGGTTTCCATGGGCAACCCCATCCCTCGCATCTTTTTCTTCGCCTGGTAAAAGTTGGTGGGAACTAGGTTTGGTTCTGGACAAAGCTCCGACATTACTTGTACCCATTCATTGAAGCTCGATTCAGATTGCTGGCCATTAGCCTTACAACTCATTAGCCGATCCAACAATGACAATTCGGTGTGCTTACACCCCGGATAAACCGGCTTCTTTGCGGATTCCATCAAGTCGAAGAAGACCTGATCCTCAGGATTCGGAGGCTCCTCCGCATCCCCCTCGGTTACTGGCTCCCTGGTGTCCATGAACTCTGGACCCGCAATATCATATACCATTTGCTCAACCCGGTCATGATCATTATTAGCATCAGATGTAGAAGTATTTTGAGTACTTCCCATCACAGTTTCCTGTTTTCTTTTACGCTTCCCCAAATTCTCATAATCCATGAACGGCTTGTATGTCTCACCATGAGAAGTCCATACGTCATACTCAGCTACAAACCCCTTACGTTTCAAGTGTTCCACTACCGTTTCTGGAGGTAAAAATTGCTTATTTCTACATTTATACTAGGTTCAAGGGCACTTCATCATCCCCCACTCAAACAATTAGTCTGTGTCAGTGCAAATGTAACGAATGCATCAACTCCTTCCACAAAACTAGGTAAAACTATGCGATTAACTATCCTTTGGTACATCCATGAACGATCGGTGTTCATTGGATGATTATATAACCTGACACGTTTGAATTGATTAGATCGTATTTTTTCAACTCGATTCCCATTTTCCCATTTCTTGCATGTTATAAAGTTTTTGTCTCTTACCAAAATTCCCATTACAAATAAAGCATTCCAACCCTTTAATGCGAATTTATAAATTATAAATTACATGCATTTCTGAATGTAATCACCAAATTATATCAACACACTTCATTAATTAAATTCTCATAATTTATAATCTAGTACATGTATAAATTTATCAAATGAAACAATTGCAAATCTTAATTAACATACTTAAATCAAAACTACGACATACTTAACATTATACTAATTAACAATTCAAATAATTTCACATCTCAAAGTTAATTAAACATACAATTACAATTGCTTAAATTAGTCTAAATTAACTAAATTTTCCAAATATGTCAAAAAGTTAGGGTTTCAAAATGAGGTACTAAATCTTCATAATTTTACTAAATATACACCAATATCAAATTAATTAAAAGTCCAACATACTTACAAACATACTATACTAAAAATTCAAATTCACAATCAATATATATAAATTGCACATCTCAAAGGTAAAACATTACCTAATTACATCTAAACTAAGTACTATATACTCTCCATTTACATTCAATTGCTCAAATTAGTCCAAAGTAACAAAATTCCCAAATATAAAAAATTAGGGTTTACCTTCGAATTCGGAGAAATAAGCGGATGGAATTTGAAATTGACGGCACAATTGACCTCCTTGATTCACGAGCTTCGAATGTACACGAAGAATGGACAAAATGGTTGAGATTTGGACCGGAATGGCTTTGGGCGAAATAAGGAGAAGAAAGGAAGAAGAATGAGGAAGAAAAGAAAATGGGGAAGAAGCTTTCTGCTTCCCGTAAAACACTTGAACTCTAGCGACGGATAGCCTATCCGTCGCTAGAGTTCCAGTTTTTTTTTAAAAAAAAAATATTTTCCCTTTTTTTTTTTTCTTGGTCAAAGGATCTAGCGACGGATAGATTATCCGTCGCTAGGTTTAACGACGGATAGTCGTATCCGTCGTTAACTAAAGACGGATAAGCCTATCCGTCGTTATGTTTAACGACGGATAGGCTTATCCGTCGTTAAACCTAGCGACGGAATTTATCCGTCGCTAGAGCTAGCGATTCGTCGCTAGCTAGAGACGGATAGATTCCGTCGCTATTCTTCCGTGGCTATTAACAGGCTTTCTTGTAGTGTGATAACCAGTACATGTATGATAGTGAAGATGAGCAAATTGGGTTTAAGAGGACTTCACCACAAGCATCTGATGATGAGAATGAGGAGGAAGATACAATTGGTGGATCACATTCTCAACATGATCCAACTGCAGAAGTTGAAACTGGTAATGAATTGGAACTGTCTGATGATGATGATGATGATATCAACTATGATCCATATGAAGATGAGCAAAATTGGATTGGTGATGAGTTTGAAATTAATAATGAAGCATGGGACAAAGAGTTCAAGGAAGGGGATACATATGGAAGCATAAAGGAACTGAGAAATAGGGTAAAAGAATATGTTCTGAAAGTTGGTTTTCATGTAAAAAAATGTGAAGAATGACAAGGCCAGGTTTACTGTGAAATTTGAAGGTGAGGGTGCAAATGGAGACTACATGCAGGGGTGTTGGATGATGAGGTGTCCTTTATGGTGAGGTCATACCATGGAGGCCACACTTGTGTGAGGAAGGTGAATAATAAGATGGCAGATTCCAGATGGCTTGCTTCAAAGATACTTGATGAACTAAGGGAACATCCTAACACATCTGCTAAGAAACTGGAGAAGTGGGCTAATAGTAAGCTTGGTGTGACTGTCCCCTACATGAGAATGTTTAGGGCCAGACTTAAAGCAATTGAGATTCTTGGTGGTAACCCTGAGGAGGCATTTAGACTGGCACCAAAGTACATGGTAATGTGCCTTAGAACAAATCCAGGTTCAGTTGTTGAGTTGCAAACCACACCTGCCATTGAAAGACCTCCCTTGTTTAAGAGATTATTTTGTGGACTTGAGGGATTGAGAAGGGGTTTCTTAGCAGGTTGTAGCCCATTCATCTTCTTTGATGGCTGCCGCCTTAGAGGTAGGTATGGTGGGGTATTATTGAGTGCAGTAGGCACTGATCCAGATTGTGGATTATATCCTGTGGCATGGGCTATAGTGGAGTCAGAATGCAAGGACTCTTGGGGTTTCTTTTTAAGCTGTCTTGAGAGATTCATTGGACCTTGGGAAGCTAACAAGCACTGGCATTTCATGGCAGATAGATGCAAGGTAAACTAATGCTAACTATTGTTTCTTAGTTTTCAACTTAAAAGTTTCTAACTAGCTTGTTTGATTTGCAGGGTTTGGTTCCAGTCATTGAACAAATGGCTCCAAATGTCATAAATAGGAAATGTGCTAAGCACATATATGACAATTTCAAAACCAGATGGGGAAGTGTTGATCTAAGGAGGTATTTCTGGCAATCTGCAACTGCATACACCTCTAATGGCTTCAACAAGGCTATGGCCAAAATGAAGAATTCAAAACCAGCTGCTTATGACTACCTCATGAACATTCCAAAAGCATTCTGGGCCAGACATGCATATGATCCTACAGTTAAGATTGATCACTGCACCAACAACTTGAGTGAGTGCTTCAATAGTTGGGTGGAGCCAGTAAGAGAGTTCTCTGTACTAAACATCATGGAGGTATTATGGCTAAAACTTTAAAAAAATTTACTTTATGTTTTGTTTTAAATTAGGTGATACTTATGTTGCATTTTTTGCTCTTTTTATGGATGTTACATAGGGAATTAGAACACAAGTTATGCAGAGAGTAGTCATAAGGAGGAGAAAGGGTCAGGTTTACTTTGGTGTGGTTATGCCTAGGGTTTTAAAGAAAGCTTAATGAATCACATGATCAGTCAAGGAGATGTAGGATAGTTTCTGAGGCTGGTTTAACTTTTGAAGTGCAAGATTACAATTTCAAGTTTGTAGTCAACATTGAAAGGCATGAGTGTGATTGTAAGAGGTGGGATTTGAGTGGGATCCCATGTAGACATGCATGGACTGCAATTAATCATATGAGGATGGATGGGAAAACTTTCTTGAGCCCTAACACACTAAGGCTGCCTACACTAGAGCCTATGACATGATGATCCAACATGTGCCTCAACACAATTTCTGGCCCAATGGACTGACTGAAGATGAGTGTTCACCACCAATTGTGAAAAACAAACCTGGAATGCCTGTTGTGAGGAGAATTAGACATCCTTCTGAGGGTGGATATAAGAGACCTAAAGCACCAAGCAAAGTTCCAATTAATAGGCAAAGAAGACCACCTAAGTGTGGAAAGTGTGGAGGCAAAGGTCACAATATGAGGTCTTGTATGCCAAGCAACTCTGTTGGTGATGAAAATAATGGAGAGAATGAAGTTGTGATGAGTAATGTAAGTAATTCTTTTGTTTACAAGTTCTGTTTATGTGAGTACGTATTGTGTGCACACTTATCATTTTAATCCTTTGTTTGTGATAGGATGAAACACATGAGCCAACTGGTAGTGGTTTAGCAGGAAATAAAAGAGCTAGACAAGAAGATAATGGACAGACATCAGGTGGTAGAGGGAATGCTACAAGGGGAAGAGGTGCTACAGGCAGAGGAGCTGCTACAAGGGGAAGAGGGACTGCTACAAGGGGAAGAGGCAGGGGAGCAAGGGGAAGAGGAGGTTCAAGAGGCTTTGCTTCATGGTTCTAGGCTGCTTCTCGATTCTTGTTTATTTTACATTCTCTTTTGGATACATTATGGTAAGGGAACATGCATGCTATTTAGTTTTGTTGTGGTGAATTAGTGAATACCACTTAAGTTAGTTTGCTTATGGGATGTTATCATGCAAAACAGTGTCTCATGCTTTGGTGAATGAAATACCAACCTTTTGCTATTCAAATTTGGCATTCTGCTACAATTTCTACTACTTAAATGCTTGAAAAATCTGCACAACTAGATACACAACAAACAAGGCCAAATTTAGGCAAATTAGTTGTCTGATTCTACTATATTGGTCTTCATGAACTCTTCTACTTGCAACTTGTGGCATGAGTACTTGCCTATCTTCTTGCATAGCTTCATCATGTACTTGTCCAATTCCCTCTTCTTCTCGTTGCACATTTTGCCTTCTTGAAGCATGAATAAGCTACACAAATTCACTTAACAGTTTAGCTTGGATAAATCCTCCATTTTGGTTGCTTTGCACAGTTTCTTCATCACCAGACCACTCAGAAAACTTATGTAGTGGACATCCCCAATAAAATCTCCCCTTGTGTGGATGACTCTTTGAAACCGATAGAATTGTGCGCTTTTGACATTTCAACTTCTTACAAGTTGGACGAGTACCATCCCAATCCCAATTATGATCATCCTTTCCAAAATCATTTTTTATTGCCATTAGGGTGAAGTAATTTTGGAGTGTTTGCTATATGAAAGAAGGGATGAAAATGGCATGTTTAGGGCTATAAATAGCCCCAAAATCAGTCCCAAACGGTTGTTTAACGGCTAGTTTTTCAAATTCATTGGTCTTCTATCAATTACAAGTAAAATTGTTTCAACATCTATTACAAATTAGTCCACATGTGCAGTGCACGTGCTAAGGGTTTAGGCGCCAAAAATTAAGGTGTTTGGCTAGTTCCAAAATCAGATATTGAAATCAGCTTTTCCACAGCTTAATTCGCCAAAAGTCAAATTCGTGGGCCAAAGTGTAATTGTTTTACATCTAATTGGACCAGACCATAATAGTTCGACTAAGTGATACTAATCTGTAATTACAACATCTAAATGGGGGTCTGGATGTAATTTCCCCTTCTTTTTTTTTTTTTAGAATTAAACTTAGTTACTTACTCGTAGTAAAATTTTATGGCCTACGCTACCTACAACTTTACTCATAGTAAAATTCTACTTTAGTACTATATACTACTAATATCTTCATAACTCAAATGGTAAACAGAGGAACAAGAATGCAAAGTGATGGGGAAAATTACCAAATACACAGAAAGAATTTTAGAGAATGACAGAAATGATAACTGCTTTATTGATCAAAATCATATCATAAACACATAAACGGAGCTCAATGAACTAACAAACAAGTATATTTTACTTCACAATTGCTCCATAGGCCAAAATCAAATAACTAACAAACTCAATCAACTGAAATTGATAATTTGGGTCAAAAGTAATAGTAACAATTAATAAAAATATTTATTAAAAAAAAAACGTGAACTTGGGCAAAAAGCTCCTCTCAGTTCTCCCCTCTTCTTTTTTGCTCCATGGAGAGTGTAGGCATCCCATTTTCGATCAATTTCCTGGGTTGTCCGGACCTATATTAACAAGAGCTCGTATCTGATTTAATATCTCAGAATCTATTGGTTCCGGATCAGGTCGTGTTAGGAAGTTCGGTATGTACCATAGGTACACTACTATTATGTGGATTACAAGAGATATGCCAGCTATTATTCCTACGATCATGAACAGACCTCGGAAGCTTTCTAACGGAAGGCTATCTTCCTCGGAAAATGGTGTACTGGAGCCACGACATTTATCCTTGTAACTCAACAAGTTTCTCTCGATCTCCATAATCGTTTTTCCCTCTGTGGAATTTAGTATTGACCGTGAAACATCAGGCACCAGCGGAGAGCCTACTGGAAAGACCTGCACAAATTAAGAGCTAGAGATAAACTATAAATTTATAACTGATCAGGAACTGAAATGCTGCGCGTGAGTGGCCAAATGAACAAGTGATCAATTACATACGAAGCCAAAGCCGTCTGCACGATAAATAGGATCGACCATGGTGTATTCTGAGCAGTACTTAGACATGAATAGTTTTATATACGGGATCTCATGAAATGCAGCAGCTATACCACCATTTCCACTCCCTTGATGGAAAAGTTCATCCATTTCTTCTGGAGAATTGAACGGCACAAGTCTAGACTCCTTAATTTTCTTCTGCTTAATCAGAAAATCATAAACAAAATGACCCGTTCTTGTATCCTACATACAAATTATGCTTAATAAGTGTTTCAACATCGGTAATAGTTGGATGTAGACGTTGAACTGTCAACATGGATGTAAGATTAGCGGTGTAGCTTTGAGTGAGAATCAGAACAGCCAAGAACCATGCGATCAGAACTAACTTGGTCGCATGGCTTACTACGAAATGTAAATTAATAATATTGGTAAACATATACTTTATGGCCAAAACAGTTGTGTTGTACTTATGAGTTAAATGTTAAACATGATTGATTATATGAGAAGATACAAGTAGACAGTTAACTTACTCTGGGCAAAAACCAACGTTGAGAATGTGAACCACAATATCATGAGACACTGATGAAAACCAAATCCTTTGAACTCTATGTTTTTTGGGTGTTCAAAAAACCAAATTAAAACCGATAAGATAAGAATCGAGCCCAAACTTGTCACCCATAGTTGCCAAGTCAGCGGCTTAAAATATATCCATCCGTCTTTCCTATTGTCTTGTTTGAATGGTACCACCATCGTAATTCCAGATTCCATATAAGGCAAAGTAAAGTCCACATGTTGCGACCTGCTAGCTACTATGGTTACATCTCCGGCTACCACATCAAAGTTCTATAAAATTATCATAAAGTAGAATAGTCAGGTAAATGTATGGAAACTCACATATATTAAATAAGGATTAATACTAATTAAGTTTGATCTGTAAATCATGAAGCTGAATTGAACATGCATGTCTACAATACTTACTCCAAGGTACACTTGGTTCACCAGATCATCGTATTTTCCAGCACTCTTGTGATCAGGTGTTGCAAATGGGATGTATTCGTATGCTACACCATATGGTAGTGATTTCATTACTTCATCAAAAATTTCAATGCAAAATCCTCCAACTGTTACTGAATTGTCTGAATTCCAAGTGACCTTCACAAACTCAGAGAAACCTTCCTTTACAGGCACACCAACTCTTAGCCTTTTGTCATTAGTCGGGATTACCCAGCCCTTGGGAGGTGATGTGTCATCACCCGGCCATATAATCGCACCCAAGTTGGTTTTCTTAGTAGAATATGCCTCAACGCTTGTGAAGTTCAAATCCCTGATGAATCCATTCTCTTTCGTCCAATATCCTACCACGCGATCCCCTCGACCAACCACATTTAGAATTTCAAAAGGGGGTGACTGGAGTTGGCCATCAACTAACTGAAATTTTCCAGCTCGGCCTTTGAAAGTAGTTCTTGATAAAGATTGAATGAGTTTTTCACCGACACTGGATCTCCCAATTGATTCAAGGTAAGTAGAGTTTCTTGAAATGTTTGGCTCTATATATGACAGATTGTTTCCTAATCTTGCTTCCTCCACTGCCAGAGCTAATGCAATGGTGGCGTCGTAAGCCCAGAGACCAAAAATATTTAGTTCTGTGCTTAAAACTGTGGAATTGTTTTGCAACACCCTTCTATTGTACTTGTTCTTGAAATCATCAAGCTCAATGGATTTTGGAGTATAAGGTCTTACCCCTACTACTCCTTGCATGGAGTCAATGACGTTGGGATGAAGTGAACCCAACTCATATGCCATTCCATCAGTTATGATCCAGACGTAATCTTTCGACATCATCCCTAGTTGTTTTGCCTTGGTGAAAATACGAGAACCGAGAGGTGTGAGGACATGGACGATGAAAACTCTGGTATGCATTGCCATCAACGTTTTTAGCTCAGCATCGATGCGATCATCTGAAGCTTGTGGAGAAAGAACACTTCTGTAAGGTACTCGTGCATTTACGTCTTCCAATGCACTTGTCAAGTACGGTACAATGCCTTCTCCAAATGTGTTGTCCGCATAAACAAGCACGACTTCACGCCATCCATGAGCTTGAACAATTGCAGCTAGTGCTTCAACTTGGGAAGAATCATTCAGTGTTGCGCGGACAAAGTATGGGCTTCGAAAAGATGAAAGGGAAGGACTTGTTGCAGAAAATGTGATCATGGGAACATGAGCTTCATCTCCAAGAGAAATCAGGAAATTTGCTTCGGATGAAAACTGAGGACCTATGATTGCTTGCACCTCAACATTCTTCAGTAGGTCCACAGCTGCATTCAGAAGAAAGTCAATACTTAGACTACTCCCAATGGGTACCGTGAATAGTGTCGGTTGTGATTCAGTTACTGGTAGGTTAATAGGTTTTAACCCATATTGACAGGACTATGAGTCACAGCTGAAATGACGACTGATTAAAAAAAAAAAGTAAAGAGGTGGACCAAAAAAACAAAAAATAGGGCTGGACGGCGAGGGTTGAAATTCCGCCGTCCTGCCGCCACCACGGCTCCCATTGGGAGTGGTCTTGGTCTTAGGCTCTGTTCTTTTCAACTGAAAACTCATTCAGTTCAGTTCAGTTGTGTTCTGCTTAGTTATATTTTATACTATAATTCAGTTCAGTTCAGTTCAGTTCAGTTCAGTTCTATTCAATTCAGTAAATTTCAGTTGAAAAGAACAGAGCCTTACTCATGTTGCGAGGGTGGATCTGAATCTTCATTATGCTTGAATGAAGGTTTCAAGAAAATGATTATAAGTTTGAGGAAAAAGTAGGGGAAGAATGTAGATATGGTCTTTGGAGAAATATTATTCCTCCCCTGTTTCCTCTTATTGTAAGCCACCACCCAAATTATACTACCCAAAAGAAATATTATTCCTCCCCTGTTTCCTCTTAATGACACCAATCGACGCTTTCAATTGTGAAATTTCAATAAAACAGCCTAATAGGATTAATAAATTTTGTAATAATATTGCAATTAAATATAGATAATTGATTATATAGTTTAAGTTCTCTTCCTTTCTGTAGAGCACAAAAAAAGTTCATTATAATTTTGTTTACTCTAAATATATTTCATAAGGAAAAGATATTTGCTAGATATATTAAAATTTGTAACATGCTAATCTTTGTTATTGTTGTGATCTTAACTTTAAGGATAATAATTTAGTACTCCCTTCCCCCGTTTTAAAGAAATCTTTCCATTTTGACTTTGACCGGTCAACTGCCTTCGATTTTAACTGCGAATTACTCTTAAACTATAATAGTAAATAATTTAATAAAATCATATAATAAAAATTTAATAATTAAATTTTCATTATATGATTTTATTAAATTATTTACTATTATAGTTTAAAGTAATTCTTGATCGAAAACGATTGACCATAAATAGTAAAATGGAAAGATTTCTTTGAAACGGAGGGAGGGAGTATTATATTAGATAAAAAATTAATTTGTTAATTTCTATATAAATATTGTGATTAAATAAAATGTGAAACTTCCGGACTAAAAACAATGTCCATGCCATTTTATATCATTATACAAATTTCAAGTTAGTTACTCCATCTGCTCCATTAATAACTTCCTAAATTTTGTTTAATGGGGTTCTATTATAAACTTCCTAGCCCATAAATGAAAATCTTTTACTCAACTAAATAATTTTTTATTATTTTTATTTCCTACTTTATCATCACTTTATTCAATATCTCTCTCACTTTATCACTTACTTACAACTTTACCAATATAATACTTCTTACAAACTATTTTTTTATTACTATTCCTTAAATGAAGAGAAAACAAGAGCTTAGAAAGCTTTTAATGGACCGGATGGAGTATAAACTAATTCATTAGAAATCAGCTAGGTTATCATCTATTAACTAACTTATCAACTATCATCTAACTTATCGTATACCAGCTAGCTAATTTATCAACTAGTTTTGCAAAACATGGACACCTATGACTTTGGTTATGTTAAGCAAAACT